>CM041050.1:9191528-11591528 GCA_023078785.2 Hyles euphorbiae
GTTAGTTGACGATAAAGCAATTGCTTAGTAACTATAGTATAAGCAGTGCTTTCCAGAAAGGGAATCGACGCAATTCTGTATACTTATTTCGGAATAAATAAAATTTGCTATTATGGTGGAAAGTTGATAAATGTTTAATGTTACGGTACCCCTTCTCTTCGGTCACCGAGTGATGTGCGATAATGTAGAATATATGTAAGGATTCAAAAGTAGTATTGATTCACAGGATCCAGCTCAAGATTTCTTTAAGATTTGTTCGAGATTTCGCCAAGATTTGTTCAAGCAAGTCAAAACTGAATGACACGAAACTAAAAAAAAAAAAAAAAAAAAAAAAAAAAAAAAAAAAAAAAAAAAAAAAAAAAAAAAAGTTTGGTGTCAAATTGGGGGTTTTCGGGGTCGTCCGATCCATCTGTGCTATCCATTTTCTTCTAACTGTAACCGTTGCCTTTTTAGCTATTTTATTTCACCAGGTCCACTACCCCTAATTAATTAGCTAATGTTTTTAAGGTGATTACCTTAAATATCTCCTCGACTGCGCTCTTAATGACGGTCACTTAATGAATCATCACTCGATGCTAATCACCCTATTCCTCATCAATAACAACACGTTGTTTCAATAGTTCATGTTTTATTCATTCAAAAAATTGATTTAAACATCATATGCAATATCATATCATTTTTAAACGTATCCATATTAAAATTATTTAAAAAATCACTTAATGACTTCCCGTTAAACTTATACAATATGTACAATATACAGTACTCTCCACAGACTGAAGTCCAATCATTTTGTATTCTGCTACTACTACATTTCCATTGTTTTGAATTCCTATTCAAGAACATTCTGTGATAACCAGTAGGAGAACGTCCATAAGAATCAAAATATTCTCCAACACCGCAACTATCTATGTGTATACCTATCCAGTGAGATCCTGGCTTTGTGTCCGGGTCCAAATTGCTTATAACATACATAGGAACTTGAACATTCATTGGTAATTTGTTTGCAGCGTATACATTATACTGTAGACTTGGATGAATTTTTCCTAAACATTGTTGAATTTCATTGGTATTCATTGTTGCATTTAAGTTCCATATGACTGAATACTTCGTAGGATTACAGGTGAGTGAAAAGATCAAGATATGATACATATATTTAAGAGTGAAATAAGGTGCAAATAAAACGGTGAGTATATTGTTACAGTAAGTTTTATTTTGATCATAAACTTAGTACTAAGTAATACAGAATTCATTATTCTAGTCTTAGCTGCTATAGTCAACAGTAACATTACGATTTTTATCTATTTCGATAACGTTATCAAACTCAGCATATACAACACAGTTTATTGTTTGAGTAAGAGTGGATTCAAAACGAACTTCTAATCTTACGCTACCATGCTTTATAAGATTCCAATGACTCGATGAATTGGCTGATAAATCAGGAGTAAGATCAAAAGCTAACAGACAATAACCATTGGAATATTTATCACGAGATATCCCATTACCTTCATTTAGAAAATGTATTCCCGTTCCTGAGAATAAGGTATGATATGTTGTAGTAAACATTTTATTCTCAAACGATGGTTGCAAAGCTTTTGAGGGTATTTGATGACCATCTATGTACAAACAAAATGAATTCATATCATAGTTTTCAAAGTTAAGTGGATTTTTAGTGAGACTACCATTGAACGCTGCATTATTAACAAACCCAACTATACATCTTTTAGGTACTTGTCCTAGAAAAATATTATCAAGCGTTTTTCCTTGAACTCCTGATGGTATTGTTAAAACTTTAACTTCAGCTCGAGTTATATTTTTCTGTTGCTGTGGAATAGTAAGAACACAAATCTAATAATCTATATAAAATTGATAGTTAATGGTTTCTTAATATAAGAATGCGCAAATGTAATTACAAACTAATTAGATAAGATACTTAATGATTTGTTGAAACAAGATTGTGTTAATGTAATAATCTATTAAAACTAGATAGTTAATGATGTGTTGAAACAAGATTGCTAAGTGCTTTACGTTTATATATAAGTCCACAATATTATTGGTATGTTAATTTAACTAGCAGTCGTAGTTCGGTGAAGTATTGTTAACTAAAGTGAATTATAGTGACCAAAGGAAAATGGAGGTAAGGTACTTTTTTTTGTTTTATCAATTTATAAACTTTTCATTACTACTAGATTTACTCTTAGGTTATTATTGGATTTACTCAGAGAGACTCATTGTGTAAATTATGTTGTATTGTTACAGAACTCATTCAGTTCTATGATGGAAGATAATACATATAAAGGATATTATTATAACACACCCCCGGATTCTGAAAATGAATTAGAAATAATTACATCACCACCACCACAGCCCATTAAAAGAAAATCGAATGAAAATCAAACAATTGATGATCTGTTCGAAATATCACCGAAGAATAAAAAGAAAAAGACATCGAGTTCTGTGTCTCGAACTCAAGATGGTGGTACAACGTTTATCACTAGCAATTCAGATGATTCAGCAAATGCAACACATCTTATTAAGATCGAGTTGTATGATTTGCAAAAAATATCAAAAATTCCCGTGAAAGAGCACTGGAAAAATAGTGAAATTAGAATCAAGTTTTATACAACAAACAAAACAAAAAAATATGACAATATTCAAAAATTAATGTATCACCTTACAAAGGATATTACTACAAGTGAAACTTGTAAAAAATATTTCTTTTCCAAATAAGAACTAAGTATATAATTTGCCACCACCACCACCACAAACAATCAAAAGAGAAAAAAAGTGAAAAACAAGAAAGTGATGATCAAATTCCCGAAGATTAAGAAGAAAGACATCAAGCTCTGTGTCTCGAACTCATGATGGTGGCACAACATTAATCACACGCAATTCAGACGATGCCAAAACGTACTAAGAAACCATTAGGCAATTACATACTTTGTTAATTATGGATTCATCATTACCTAATTTCTTTACCTGCATATTTCATATAAGTTCTCAAATTTTTTTTTTGACTTATATTCAGTTGTATGTTGATGTTTGTGGTGTAACTTTAATTCACTTTCCAAATTAAACTACAAAATGGACTTCTCCAATACAGTTGAAAGCGCCTTTTTTAGTTCGGAAGTTGACGAAATTCTCGATGAAAATGAAATGGTTAAGATTTGTGAAGAAGTGGAGATATGTGAATCATTGAAATCATGTTTTGATGATGAATTTACATGTGTGTCGAATGAAAACCACACGAAGTAAGTACCGAGTTTTATATCAAGCTTAATAAAAAAAAATGTTTTAACAGTTACAATAATATTTTATTTTGTTATAGTCAACCAAAACAAGGAGGATCACTCAAACGCACAATAGTTCGCGATGATCCAAAACCTTTCATTCATAATGTGAAACGTCCAAGAACTGAAGAAATGGTGTCAACTTCATCTGGTGTGACAGAAGGACCCCACGCAGGTGATCATTTAAACCAAGTAAATTGTGACGCTTGTAAAATTACAGTTAGTAAACGATATTTTACCAACCATTTAAAAAGTAATATCCATAAAAATAACGCTCTGAAATTACACAAAACTTTTGAAAACGTATCGATTATTGAAACCGCTTTTGGACAAAGAATTATAACATATAAAATTTGTAGTAAAGCGAACGAAACTTTTAAACCATTATTTCAAACTCCGGAATCATTTTTGAATTCAATTAAAAATGACATATTATTTTTAGTTGAAGAGTCAATTGAAAAATATAGTATTTTTAAAGTTAATTTCATATTACATGCTGAATTCATTCAACAAAGTAAAGATGATACAGTGAATTCATTTGATTTTCAAACTAGCAATTTTATCATATGTCGTGGGGATGATTTAAATATATTTTTTACGTCTTTATGTGATACTTTGGTAAATAAAATAAGTAGCTTTGAGAAAAAAGATAGTGGATGGAGTCTAAAACACATAAAAAGCATAGATTTGAATGTGAATAAATTTAATCCTCTTCGTGGTACTTCATATATTGATTTACCCAGAGATATTAGTGCAAAAAAAGCCGTTATTAATGTTCAAAACACAGATTATTTATGTTTCAAATGGGCTTTACTCTCCGCTCTTTATCCAGTTAGTAAAAATGCTGGTCGCGTATCTTCATACACTATGCATTCTGATAAATTGAATTTCAATGGTGTATCATTCCCTGTTAAATTAACTGACATTCCAAAAGTGGAAAAATTAAACAAAATTAGTATAAATGTATTTGGTTTAGAATGGAATAAAAATACTAAAAAGCACAGTATTATTGGGCCTATTTATTTTACTAAAAGCCGTAGGAGTAGTCATATAAACTTGTTGCATTTGAGTAATGGTACAAATAGTCATTATTGCTTTATCAAAAATTTATCTCGTTTAGTTAGCAAGCAACTCTCAAACCAAAATCATGCCGTTCATATTTGTGATGGATGTCTATTGTATTTTCCAACTATTGAAAGATTGTCAAACCACCAACAATATGACTGCTCTCATGTTACTACTGAATTACCAACTAGTGATAAAACATTTAAAAATTGGTTTGGTCAGTCAACATCTAATGATAAGGTAATGTTCGATCATTTTGAACGAAAATTAAAAGTACCTTTTGTTATATATGCAGATTTTGAAGCATTTTTAAGTCCTGTTAATTCATGTTCCAATAATCCATTCAAATCATATACAAATAACGTTCAAAAACACGAACCGTATAGTTTTGGGTATTACATAAAGTGTTCATATAATGACAATTTGTCAAAGTTTGAGTCTTATTGTGGGTCCGAATGTGCACAAGTGTTTATGAATAGAATTTACAATGACTTGAAATCTATTTGTAGCAAAAATAATTTTCAAAGCCCTCCCAAACCATTGACTGTAGAAGATCAACAAATTGTAAGCAATTGTAAATGTTGTCATATTTGTGAGACTGATTTGAAAGAAGGAAAATGTTTAGACTTTGACTGGTACACAGGTAATTTTAGAGGTGTTGCACATGAAATATGTGCAAAAAAGTTTAGAGCACCAAATTTTATACCAGTAATTCTTCATAATTTAAGTCATTATGATTCACATTTTATTGTTCATGCACTCAATTTTGTTGATGGTCAAGTAGATATAATTCCTCAAAACAAAGAAAGGTATATTTCGTTTTCAAAAACTTTGTATGTAAATAATCAAAGAATAAATTTAAGGTTTATAGATTCATTAAAATTTTTACCATGTAGTCTTGATCAATTAGCTAAAAATCTAAAAGATGATCAATTTCATACTCTAAAACACAAATTTCCTATCAATGAAGACTTTATGCGTCTCAGAAAAAAAGGTGTTTTTCCCTATGAGTTTATGACCTCTTTTGATAGTTTAAAAGTAACATCTTTACCCAACCAACAACAATTTTACAACACATTAACAAATTCAAATGTATCTGATGACGATTACAATCATGCAAAGGATGTTTGGAATCACTTTAAATGTTCAAATATGCTTGATTATTCCAATTTATATTTAAAAACCGATGTCTTGCTATTAACAGATATATTTGAAAATTTTAGAGATCTTTGTATTGCTACTTATAATCTTGATCCCGCCCACTATTATACTGCCCCAGGCTTAAGTTGGGATGCTATGTTAAAGTACACCAAAATAAAATTAGAATTATTGACAGATTTTGATAAAATTGCTTTCATAAGGGCTGGTATTCGTGGTGGTGTATCTCAATGTAGTAATCGTTATGCCAAAGCCAATAATGAATATTTAAACAATTATGATGTCAACACAGCTAAATCATATCTTGTTTATTTTGATGCTAATAATTTATACGGATGGGCTATGTCCCAATACCTTCCCGAAGGAGGATTTGAATGGATAGATCCTACAAGTAGTTTTGATGTATCTGATACATCAGAAAATGGTTTTATCTTAGAAGTAGATTTAGAGTATCCTGATGAACTTCATGACATACATTCAGATTTACCTCTTTGTCCAGAAAACATTTGTATCAATAATTGTAAAGATTCAAAATTAATTTCTAATCTTAATAATAAATACAAATATAAAATTCATTACAGAAATTTAAAACAATGTCTCAAACTAGGTATGAAGTTGATAAAGATACATAGGATATTAAAATTTAAACAAAGTCCCTGGCTTCAAAAGTATATCGATTTAAATACAAATATGAGAACAAAAGCGGTATCAGATTTTGAAAAAGATTTCTATAAACTGATGAATAATTCAGTATTTGGTAAAACCATGGAAAATATAGAAAAAAGGGTTAATGTAAAACTGCGAACGCATTGGGAAAATCGAGGTAAATCTCTGGGAGCACAAGATTTGATCGCGAAACCAGAATTTCATAGCCTTTCAATATTTTCTGAAAATTTAGTTGCAATTCAATTACGGAAAACAAAAATTTTATACAATAAGCCTATCTATCTGGGATTTTGCATTTTAGATATTTCTAAGACTTTAATGTATGAATTTCATTATGATTACATGCTAAAAAAATTTAGTGATAAAACTAAACTATTGTACACTGATACTGATAGTTTCATTTATCAAATATTCACAAATAATTTTTATGAAAACATCAAACCTGATTTAGGTGCACGGTTTGATACTTCCGATTACCCACCTGATAATATTTTCAGTTTTCCTAGAATAAATAAAAAAAAGTTAGGATTTTTCAAAGATGAAAATAATGGACAAATTTTAGAAGAATTTGTTGGTCTTCGATCAAAAATGTATGCATTCAAGGTAGGCAACAAAATAGTAACAAAAGCTAAGGGAGTAAATAAAAGTGTAACGAAACGATTAAATTTAGATAATTATAAATCATGTCTTTTTAATAAAAATGTTCAATATCATAGTATGTATAGATTTAAATCTATCAAACATACAATATTTACTCAACAAATTAACAAAACTTCTTTGTCTTATAATGATACTAAGCGTCACATTTTACCAAATCTTGTAGATACTTTAGCATGGGGTCACTATAAACTAAGATAAAATATCAATTGTAATGTGTATTTTTTTTTTTTTTTTTTTACTATTATGTTTAGAGTATCTCCAATAATCTTCATATTTTGTATTAAATGTAGTGTTGTAAATAAAAACCTAAATTTAAGAAAATAAAATTGTACATACATATTGTGTTATTTAGTTTGTAAGTTAAATTTAAGAATTAATTATAATATCTTCATTATCCGTTGGTTACTATAATTCAATTTAGTTAATAATAATTCACTGAACTATTAATACTAAATTAAAAAAATAATTGTACATACAAATTTCGTGTTATTTAGTTTGTAAGTTAAATTTAAGAATAAGTTATATTTGATTATATGTCCTGATTGAAGAGAAACAAATAAAGTTGTGGTTAATATGAATGCTGTTTATTTTATTGTTGAACTTCGCATATGTCACACGTTGACAACATGTATCATTTTATCCACCCTTTTACTGCAATAATTGCAGGACCTAGTGGATGTGGAAAATCTCAGTTTGTAACAAATTTTATTAAATACAAGAGTGAAGTATGCAATATAGATTTTGCTCAAATAACTTGGTGTTTCGATGAAATGCAACCTCTATATAACTTAAATAATGTAAACTACTTTCAAGGATTACCAGATCTAAACATGTTTGATGGTAAAGAGCCCAATCTAATCATAATAGATGATCTCATGAGGGAATCCGATGGACGCATTGTTGACATATTTACAAAAGGTAGTCATCATAGAAATTTAAGCGTTTTCTACATAACCCAAAATTTATTTCATCAAGGAAAAGGACAGAGGGATATTTCTTTAAATTCAAGTTATATTATTTATTTTAAAAATCCTCGGGATAAAACACAAATTCGATATTTAGCACGTCAAGTTTCACCAGAAAATACTAAATTCATCGAAGAATCGTACAGAGATTCTACTAAGGATGCTCATGGATATTTGATGGTAGATCTTAAACAAAATACTAATGATCAGTGTCGTATTAAAACAAGGGTATTTCCTAATGATGGATTTTGTTATATATACATACCAAAGAAGGGGTTTAAATACGACAAGAATCAAAAAATGTCCGTCATTTACCAATAATGCAGGGAAGCTTGAAGACACATAAAGATTTACTCTCTGCATTACATACTTTAAAACCAAAATATCAAAAAGCCTTATTAAAATCGTGTGATGAGGATGAAATAAATTGTATTTGTGAGTGTGTTCATAATATTTTACAAGGTAAAGTTCCATTAAAGGAAAAGGAAAAAAAAAATCTGAAAAAGTATAGAACTTTGCTTCGTAAACTCGTACATAAAACTACAAATAAAGTGAGAAAAAATATAATAATTCAAAAAGGTGGAGCCTTTCTACCTATTATATTGGGTTCTATACTGAGTGGATTAATAAGCGGTATTGTTTAAAATGGAACATGCTAAGAGAATGATACTTGTTGAACCGAGTTTGATAGATAAACTTAATCAAAGAGATTCTTTGGATAATCCAAAATCAAGACTAGATGTCGAAATGCAAAATATTTTAAAAAGCAAAGAAGATGATAGAAAGAAGTGTATTTTGTACTTACAAGTTTTACAGCGATATTTACACTTTACTGGGGAAGATCGCCAACCTTATGAACTGCCAATAATAACTTCACCTAATTCGTCTGAAACAATTATTAAAAAAGAACGTGACGATAAAAATATTGAAACAAATATTCAAGGATCAGTTGTTGATCAGATATCAAACGAAGAAGATACTCACCAAGAGAGCAACACTGTTCAGACAGAACCTGTTTACTCAGTAAAACAAATTTTAAGTTTGATACCAAAGACGTATTCCAAAAAAGGTGAGCTCTTACTAAATTTGTTGTCATCAAACAAAACAAAAATCCATTGGAATGGTGAAGGTACAGTTCTTATTGATAACAACGAGGTAATTGGAAGCAATATTATAGACTTAATAAATGATACATTAAGACCACTAAAACGAAATGATCCCATTGGATGGGAAAAATTTGCAAAGGTATTAAAAGACCTTAAAGTACCTCTTAGTTACGTTGGTAATCCGAAGAGAAGTAAATATATTAATCAACTACAACTAAAAGATCTTGAGGAACCATCTGCTGAGGAATTTACTACTCCTATGTCTACTGAAAAGTACATTAGAAAAGTAAAGAAAAAAATAGATTGGGAAAAATGGACCCCTTATTAGAAATTCACAATATTTATTATGATGCATCACACCCTGCTGGTTATAGTAGTATTGATAAACTTGCCGGAGCTATGAAAGGTAAAATGACTAAAAAGGAAGTTAAAGAATGGTTGCAATCACAAGAAACGTACACTCTTCATAAGCCGATATATAAGAAATTCCCTCGAAACAAATATATTTTATCAAATTTAAATGTACTTTGGCAAACAGATTTGAGTGATATGAGAACTTACAGTAAATATAATGATGGTTACAATTATATATTGTGTGTTATTGATGTTTTTAGTAAGTATGCATATGTTAGAGCTATAAAAACCAAAAATTCATCTACAATAAAACAATGTTTTGAAAGCATATTCAGTGAATCTTGTAATACACCGACTCACATACAATCTGACAAAGGTACCGAGTTCGCATCCAAAGATGTTAAAAATTATTTTAAAACAAGAAATATTAATTATTATACTACAAATAATCCTGATATTAAAGCTAGTGTCGTTGAAAGATTTCAAAGGACACTCAAAACAAAAATGTGGCGGTATTTTACTCATAAAAATACTTATAAATACATTGATATTTTACAAGATTTATTGTATGCCTATAACCATAGTTATCATTCGAGTATTAAAATGGCTCCTTGTGATGTAAATTCTAACAATATAATTACTGTTTGGAATAATTTGTATGATAAAGAAACAGTAAGAACCACGAAAGATATCCCATTACCTAAGTTTCATATCGGTGATCATGTACGGATAACAAAATATAAACATGTATTTCAAAAGGGGTACGAGTCTAACTGGAGTGATGAAATTTTTGTGATATCTTCAATCATTGACAGATCACCCTGGGTTGTCTACACTTTGAAAGATTTAAAAGATGAAGTAATTGAAGGTACGTTTTATGAAAAAGAACTACAAAAAGTAAATTATAACCCCACCTCCAGTTATAAAATTGATAAAATTCTCAGATCTCGTTATTCAGGTGTCAAAAAGCAATTGCTAGTTAAGTGGAAAGGTTATCCTGATAAATTTAACAGTTGGATACTAGCATCGGAATTGCAAACAATATGATAAAACATAATTTTTATTTAACATTACCAAGCAACAGCTCTATGGAATATTTTCCTGAAAATAAGACAACTATGTTTTCTACTAAACTACCAAAACCCATGAAGTTAGAGGGAGAATGGATTGTTGGTGTGGTTGAATTTCAATATCCATGCACTATGTTCACTGTTCAAGAGCATGAAAATGTAATATATATAACTAAAAGAATGTTAATGCCAAATGAAGAAACAGCATCCTTGGTTTACTATAAAACTCACATTCCAGCCACAAACTATGATAATATAAATCATATTCTATCAGCCTTAAATAATATTAAAGAAAAGGTAAAGTTTCGCTATGATGAAATATCTAAATTTGTTTCTGTGTCAGTTATGGATGACTCAATCGTATCACTGAAGTTATCACCTAAATTGGCAATCCAATTAGGATACGAACCCAATAGAAATCTTGTAGAAAAAGGGTTCGGTAAATGTCCAGCAAATTTACATTTAGGATTACCATCTCAACTATTTGTTTATTGTGATATAGTAGAACCTCAAATTGTAGGAGACGTGATTACTCCACTATTAAGAATAATTCCTTTAGATCCAGCCAAATATATATATGGTGCTAATAAAATGCATGTTTTTTCACCTCCTCACTATATACCTGTTATGCGCAGAGAATTTGATACGATTGAGATAGATATAAGAACAAGCACGGGTCGTAATATACCATTCCAATTTGGGACGGTGTGTGTTAAACTACATTTTAGAAAATTATAATGTATCCTCGAGATCACATAACCTGCCCATATGAACATTACTATACTCACCAAGCTGGTTCAGGAATAGGAGTAATTTACAAGGGAGCACCTTATCAACGTGGTCATGGAATTGGTAGCTTTTTAGGAGGACTGTTTCGTTCAGTTTTACCATTAATATCAAGTGGAGCACGGACTATAGGAAAAGAAGCATTAAATACAGGTGTAGGGCTTTTATCAGATATGGTCAGTGCACGGCCAATGGAAGAGTCAATCAAGACGAGACTTAAAGAAGCTAGTTCAAATTTAAAAAGAAAAGCTGATGATAAAATAGATAAAATAATGTCAGGTTCAGGATATATAACAAAAAGAAAACGACTATCTGCATTCATTACACCACCAACTGCTAAGGTGAAAGCAATAAAAACAAAGACTCCACGAAAGTACAAAGATATTTTTTCATAAAATAAAATGTCATTTTTACATAGTCATTCTTGTGAATGTATCAAATCAGAATTAGATTTATTTGCTCTGCCATCAACACAAACAAGTATAGAAAGTGGATTGTGGATACATTACAAACCTATATCATCTCTAGCTGATGATGGTCCTATAGAATTTCAGGTGCCTGGAACTGGGGATGATTATATAGATTTGTCACATACTCTTATTCATATAAGAGCAAAGATATTAAGTCAAGACTCAACAAGACTAAATGCATCAACCATTGTTGCCCCTGTTAATAATTGGTTGCACTCACTTTTTAGTCAACTAGATGTTTACTTGAACCAAAAATTAGTTTCACCTCCTAACAATACATACCCATATCGCGCCTATATAGAAACTCTCTTAAACTATGCTCCTGCTGCAAAAGAATCACATTTAACATGCAGTCTTTGGTATGAAGATACAGAAGGAAAAATGAACTCAACTGATGGAACAAATATTGGTTTTACTAAAAGACAAGAATTAGTAACCGAGAGTAAGGAAGTAGAAATGATTGGTCATCTTCACGGTGATATATTTAATCAAGAAAAGTTTTTAATCAACGGCGTTGAAATGAGTGTAAAGTTAGTCAGATCTCGTGAATCGTTCAACCTTATGGCTTCTACAGATGATATGAAATTTAAAGTTAGCATAACAGATGCAACTCTTGTTGTAAGAAGAGCAAAAATTAATCCAAGTGTTTTGCTTGCACATCAAAAAGTTCTAGCATCTACCACTGCAAAATATCCCATAACTCGAGCTGAAGTTAAAGTTTTAACAATACCATCAGGAGTTCAAGGAAAAACGCTTGATAATATTTTTCTAGGACAAGTACCTAAAAGATGTATAGTTGGGTTTGTTAATAATGCAGCGTTCAATGGTAGTCTCACTAAAAATCCACTTAACTTTGAAAACTATGATATGAATTCATTTTGTTTGTACATAGATGGTCATCAAATACCCTCAAAAGCTTTGCAACCATCGTTTGAGAATAAAATGTTTACTACAACATATCATACCTTATTCTCAGGAACGGGAATACATTTTCTAAATGAAGGTAATGGGATATCTCGTGATAAATATTCCAATGGTTATTGTCTGTTAGCTTTTGATCTTACTCCTGATTTATCAGCCAATTCATCGAGTCATTGGAATCTTATAAAGCATGGTAGCGTAAGATTAGAAGTTCGTTTTGAATCCACTCTTACTCAAACAATAAACTGTGTTGTATATGCTGAGTTTGATAACGTTATCGAAATAGATAAAAATCGTAATGTTACTGTTGACTATAGCAGCTAAGACTAGAATAATGAATTCTGTATTACTTAGTACTAAGTTTATGATCAAAATAAAACTTACTGTAACAATATACTCACCGTTTTATTTGCACCTTATTTCACTCTTAAATATATGTATCATATCTTGATCTTTTCACTCACCTGTAATCCTACGAAGTATTCAGTCATATGGAACTTAAATGCAACAATGAATACCAATGAAATTCAACAATGTTTAGGAAAAATTCATCCAAGTCTACAGTATAATGTATACGCTGCAAACAAATTACCAATGAATGTTCAAGTTCCTATGTATGTTATAAGCAATTTGGACCCGGACACAAAGCCAGGATCTCACTGGATAGGTATACACATAGATAGTTGCGGTGTTGGAGAATATTTTGATTCTTATGGACGTTCTCCTACTGGTTATCACAGAATGTTCTTGAATAGGAATTCAAAACAATGGAAATGTAGTAGTAGCAGAATACAAAATGATTGGACTTCAGTCTGTGGAGAGTACTGTATATTGTACATATTGTATAAGTTTAACGGGAAGTCATTAAGTGATTTTTTAAATAATTTTAATATGGATACGTTTAAAAATGATATGATATTGCATATGATGTTTAAATCAATTTTTTGAATGAATAAAACATGAACTATTGAAACAACGTGTTGTTATTGATGAGGAATAGGGTGATTAGCATCGAGTGATGATTCATTAAGTGACCGTCATTAAGAGCGCAGTCGAGGAGATATTTAAGGTAATCACCTTAAAAACATTAGCTAATTAATTAGGGGTAGTGGACCTGGTGAAATAAAATAGCTAAAAAGGCAACGGTTACAGTTAGAAGAAAATGGATAGCACAGATGGATCGGACGACCCCGAAAACCCCCAATTTGACACCAAACTTTTTTTTTTTTTTTTTTTTTTTTTTTTTTTTAGTTTCGTGTCATTCAGTTTTGACTTGCTTGAACAAATCTTGGCGAAATCTCGAACAAATCTTAAAGAAATCTTGAGCTGGATCCTGTGAATCAATACTACTAGTATTATCATGATAAAGGCTAAGAAGAACTTGTAGAAGCTGGGAAATGTTTTAACAGAAGTTTATTTCTTGCTCACGCTAATTGTAAAGTAGAACTTTTTTTACACTTTTGTAATTAGCGTTCTGCACCATTGGCACCTGTGATTTTGGTGAATATGCATAAATACGACATATATAACATCTGCAGTTCATACTCGTATTTATCGGTTATCGAATCCGCAATCATCAAAAATTCTCAATAATAGTCATTGATTTCATAAGTTGTCAAATGTTCCTACCCCGCATTCTAGTTAATAAACTAGACAGGCGAATTTTATTCATGTGTTAACACAGAGATTCCTTAAAACGCTGAAGTAGTGTCGAGACAGCAAACATTTGTCGTACGTGGTCCATTACACGAGATAAATACAGCGTCTTACATCATACATACGTGACTCTTTCGGGCGGGTTTGTAAAAATACTTTTATATGGCCGCGTAAATGGAATGTAGCGGGGACTAAGTCCGATTTCACCAATGCCTCTTATTTAGAGGGGGGCTAAATTGCTTATATAGTAGAGAATCAATTCCCCGGTGGGTTAAGAGACCCTATTTTGATATTGGTGAAATCAGGATATAATATTATTGTAAGTATACCCTTCGCTTCAATATCTAGGAATTTTTGGTGTGTACCAAAATTAGTTGCGATTTGAAATGTGGGAGGAAAGGCTGTTAGAAGGGTAGCCATCGGAATTGATTAACTAATTGAAATCTCAACATCCGAATTTATTCAAAATCTGATTGATATTATATATAATATTATTCAGAATCGTTTTTTTTTTTGGAACTAAGTTCTTCTACACGTTACTTTATTTCTGCCGTTAGTGTGTGAGTAAATAAATAAAATAAAATAAATTAAAAATAAAATCTAAATTTGTGTGGTTATTCAAGCTGCGGCTCAAGCGAAATGTAAACTGGCAGACAACCTGTGTCTGCCGCGCCGCTCAACGTGATAATAAATGTAGACGAAGCCAAAATATTTACAACCGGATGATATAAATTAGTAGATTCATAAACTGAAATATTATTAACATTCTTCAATCTTGTGTTTAAAAAATCATAATATCTTCTCATTCCCTGATTGTTTAAATTATGTCAGCTTGTAAATCATATTGCCCTTCTTATAAAGAGAGCTTACGATCGCACAATTGCTATGGATGCGCAAGCGTGTTACTTCGTAGGAATTATGAGGGCTGCAATATAAAATGTTCATTTGCCACCAGATAAGCCGCTAGCTCAATTTCCGTTTCTATGGTGTAATATCACGCTTTAGACCTATAAATATCCATAAATTTAGGTTTACTATGTAGCTACTTATCACTCATATTACTATTTAAAAAAATATTATTTCAAAGATACGTAAAGTCCACCAAGTCACGGTCGTGTCCACTAAGTCGTAAACTCTTTTCAATCGTATAGGCTGTCAGTGCTCAACAGTAGTTTGTATACAAACTATCTAGCGGTCCGGCCTGGCTGCGCCGGTTCCAGATACTGTTTTTACGGGGGGAAAATGGTTTTTTGCTACATCATTCATGATTGCTTCCCTATTATTGGTCATGGCGTGCTTTTATGTAGTCTAAAACCTGCCTAGATAAATGGGCTATCTATCACCAAAAGAATTTGTCATTTCGAACCCGCAGTTCCTGAAATTAATGCGTTCAAACAACAAAAACCTTGTCAGTTTTATATATTAGTATAGTTATATCATAATGATAACCTCCTTGGTGTAGATAACCTCCGTGGTGCAATTGGTTAAACGCCGGCTGTGAAACAAGAGGCCGTGGGTTCGATCCTCCGCACGGAGACAAAAGATTGTGTGAACCCCAGGTATTTGTTTAGGATCTGAATGTTAGTGAAACCGAAAAGTAGCTTGTAGTTCCAGATACCCACGACATTAGACGCGATCTTGGTGTGGGGTCAGGACTATGTACGTGACTGTTGAGTGTATTTATTTATAAATTCGACGATCAAAATGCGGTACGTATTCGATTCTCGATGGAATTCTCGAATTTAGTTTCTGGTCTTTTGTCGAATGTCCATATTGCATACGCAGCATTTAATCTTGAGTGTGTGTGTCACTGTGATTCATTGCTTTTCTATTGTCACTGTATTCACGCAGAAAAATCAATATTTGTTTTTATTTCGTAAGCTTTGTGTGTTGCTAGCAGATACGCCTTTCATACAATTTTAAATAAATGACATTGAGGCTGAAATGTTGTCAATTGTACAACATTTATACATTTCGTAAATTCTATAAAATTTATTTTAAATGACTTTTAAAATAAATGGAATCAATTTTATGTATAAGTGCATATTTACACATATTATGAAATAATTTTCTGAATGATTATGCTTAAATATTTAGTTGGAAATTTTCAATGCGTATGAATTCTGGGTAGCAGAATGTTACTGGATAAATTTGCGAATTATTTACTTTACATCACTTTAACATTTTTGTTTACTGCGTGTAAATTTTGACAAAAATATAGTTTGTTTTTGTGTGTTTAAACCTCACATAAAATATACTCATAAATGTTCACTTAAAATATTATGTATCTGTGATATTGATATAATGTGGCTTGATCAACAAATAAACATTAAATGCCTTAAGAGCTATTTACACGGACAGAGTTTCTCGTTTCTCGAGAATCGTATGCCATTATCGCATGCGCATAATCGCTATAAGATTATCATATTCTGTCAAATGTTTACACGATGCCACTTTTATGTGTTTACGATAGTCGTATCTTCGAAGCTAGAATTTCTCCCCATGTATAACGAAATATTTCATTTATAAAAATAAAGGTAAAACTGGGAGTTTCCGAACAGTCCAAAATATTTACAACGTATTCATTGAATGATCCTCTAACGCAAACAAATCAATGATCTTTAACAGTCCAGAAACTATTTTTGTAATAAAATAGAGATTGCTTCAGTTAATTGGTTTGGAAACAATCAAGTCAGATATTAATATTCAGTCGATAGTCCTTAATTCATTTACAATAATATTGAAAATATTTACCCGTAAACTTGTAAGTACCGGCGGAATTTCGAATATTAATTAACGTTAGCAGTGAGGATTGGATCGGAAATATTATTAACTAGTTCTATCTGTTCTTCCCTCCCCCCCCCCCCCCTCTCCTCTCTCGCCCTCTCGCTCCTCCCTCACACTCATCCTTTTGGCCGACTTAGGATTCGAAAACAGGCTGAAGTAGCCTTGCAATTATACCGTAGCACAATTGCGCTACCAAATCAGTCAACTGTTATGTGTAGTAATAATAATTCTAAACTTGAATTACGATATACTTAATACAAGTATTGCACGCGATTACTCATGCATAAAAAGCATGCATCATCATAAATCCGCTATATATTTTCTCGGGTAAAAAAAATTGCCTATAACCTTCCGCGATAAATTGACTAACACCAAAAGATTTTTTGTAAACTGACTTGTAAAAATTTCTATGGTATGTAAGTCCGCCAACCCGCACTAGGCCAGCGTTGTGGACTATATGGCCTAACCACTCTCAATCGTACTCTCGATTGCAGAGTAGGCCCGTGCCCTGCAGTAGGAAGTATATGGGCTGATACAATACAATACAGGAGGTCCAAAGATTATAGTGCTTTTAATCCAAGAAAGAAACAAAGCCTTCAGCTTTATGTATGTATAAATGAATCTTGGTCAAAAAGTTGAACAAATAAACAAGATCATAGGTAATAAGTAATATTATCGGTTGCGTTGGTACAGCAAATAATACAAAAAATACTAAATACTACATTGTGCTAGGAGTTCCTGTGTTAAGAGGATCAATAGACTTCATTGTTTTATTATTGGTTCATATAATTGAATCTATTACAAACATTTATGTCTTTATAGTATTACTATGATTATGACATTATTTATTAAAAAAACAAACGAACAATTTACATAAATCCCAACAATGGTCTGAATAATTAATTTCGACACAAATCAGATACATTCCTCGCGCTGTTTTTGACGTCTGTAACTTAGAATCTCTAACATCTAACTTGAACAACTTAGTTTGCCACTGAATAGTTTAGAGTTTCTAAGCTTTATATCTATTGTTCCTGCCACTACTTGTCCTTCAAAATATTCTATTTTCCAAATAATCCCAAGAAATTAAGGGACTTTCAATAATTTGAGGTATATTTGACAAATAGTTCACTTTTACTTCAGACTTCAGTGTTGGTGGTAAGTCTCTCATATGAGAGGCCAACTGGATAGGTAGCAGTGTAAATGCACTGTTGTGTTTTGGTTTGAAGGATATTGTAGCCAGAGTATCTACTGGACATATTGAGATTTAATATCTTATTTCTCACGACGACGAGCGAAGTTGAGTACCAAGCATTGCTTTGTAATTCGAGGTGTTGTTTAGTCTTTCTACTGTCCTTGTGCTGTCGTATCGCTTACCAACGGCATGTCTGCCTTACCATACATTGCTAACAAAAAAAAAAATGTTCGTAGATTGGTTAACTCGCAAATTGTTTTAGTGATTCAATAGAGACATGTTTATCACTAAACTATGTTAGATCAATGATTAAAACACTATTTTTCAAACGTAGGTTCAATTAGAATCACTGGACATTTCTTAATGATAGTGATAGCTGGTTGGTACCCTTGAAATCAACACGCTAGAAGCAAAGGTCGCCAGAAGCCTTCCTAAACAATTTTAACAACAATTCTGTGTCTGAAATGAGCAACTTTAATCATCTTAATTTATTTATTTTAATTATTACATTTTACACATAACTTAATGTATAGGTGGTTTAATGCCTGAGGCATTCTTTAACAGTCAAACATAAAGTTATGGAGAAATGAAAAGAGGTAGGTGCATAAAGTTCATTATAATAATACAGTAACTATATCAGAACTTTAAAATGTCAACTCTTTTTATAATGTTTTTGTAAATCACACAATATTATATACACAAATATGACAACATGAAAATTTTTGAGCAATTATAACGCAGAAACTACTAACTGCTACCATCCAAAATACCATTAATAAAGTTAATAATGTTAAGAATAAACCACATTTTACATTCAACACAAAAAGGACATACACTTAATAAAAGTTCACAACATATAAAAACTGGAAGCGCCAACGAAACCCGGTGCGCTGGAGTTATCAAAATTAGAACGCTCGCGCCTCGCCGGTGCGCTGTCGACGGAGACGTCCGCTTTATTAAACCGCGCTCAGCCGCGCCAAGAACGGGAAGTGTCGTGAGGCGACTGCGTTTAAATGGAAACTCCAAGTGGCATTCGTGTATTGTTACTCCGCTAGATTAGCTTTATTTTTACTGTAGTAATGGATCTTTGTTGTTTGAAGTGACTCCGAGTGGTTTTTACAACGATGTCTAGCTAGTTTAAGCGCAATATTTCTCCGAGTGGAATAGTTACTTTGTGGTTTTCCAATCTCTTTGCGTTTTGCTTTTCAGGTATTAAAATGAAAGATGCAAAGTGCCTGTGGTAAACTGAACAATTTGTTTTAGCGTAATACAAATAATTCTCCTTTGTAAAGTTTCAGAATGCCGTGTAAATTAATCATATTTTTATTGGTATGATATATTTTATATTTCATTGTTGGTTTTTCGGTTAAGTATCATAGTGTAGATTTTATATACAGGGTATATCAAGACTGCTACCGAAAACGAAGCCGGGTGGTAGTTTAAGCGACTTCAGACACAATGCAACAGAAAAAGTTGCAAAAAAAGCGACAAATTTTTTTTTCTTATTTTTTTCCTATGCCCATATTTGGGTGGGAAATACATTTTTTCCTAAAATAATAGTGTATACCCTTTTATTTATAAATACTCGAAGGTATAAAAGAGTTTAAATTATTATTTTAGCAAAAACTATGGATTTACCACCCAAAAATGACAATATTTAAAAAATCATAAAAAATAATTGTCGCATTTCTAGACGAAATTTTTTATTAAATTGTGTTTGTAGCCACTAGAACTACCACCCGGCTTCGTTTTCGGTAGCAGTCTTGAGATACCCGGTATAATTATTTGAATAAAACAGGGTTAATTATACTGCCATAGCTAAGTCAAAGATGCCGAAGTTCAAGTGTCAATATTTTTAAATAGCGTTTATTTACAAATACTAGTGCAACATTGTGGACAAAAAGGCATCTAAGAGCCCTTACTCCACTAAATTGAAAAGTCAAAAATCTAAGATTCTGAAGTATTATCGCCTATCCGGTACAGTTTGGGTGAGCAGCGTGTTTGAATACCCGATCTACGCCATAAGAAACATTCTACATTTCCCTCCAAGTCTCCACTAGATAAATTCCAAACGTAATATACACATACATACATATTACCCGTCTGTCTTTCCCCCGTACAATTTCCTACACGTTGAGTTGTATAAAGCCTGAAGCTAGTTTTATCATGTTTTTGCTGTAAACTCGACATCTCCTTTATGCAGATTGTCCGTGAATCCAACAGCGGAATTAGATTTGCATTTACAATACATCTTTTGATAACGCATTTGAAATGCAAGTCTTTTGAACATTCTTTCTGTGGTGTGAATTTATGTGGCTTTATTTGTAGGTTTTAGACTATAATATATTAACGATATGCGTTAGTCTCTCCAATATTGGGAAAATAATTTGAGGAGCATAGAATAAAGTAAAGTGAATAAGTCATAGAATACTGATACATCGTCTACCTGGTGTAATAGGTATGAATGTGAAACGAGAGACTGCGGGTTCCATAGATAATTATACTAGAGACTAGAGAGTGGGTTCGATTTCTCGCTAATTCAAATGAATGAAAAAAACAAACAAAATTGTTTCGGATCTGTGTGTGATATGAAAGAACATTTGCTGTCTGTAATTCTACACCAAAGTTGTATCTTTGTATAATATACTTTTATAATATAATTATCTTAAACACTATATATCATTTCTTTATTTATTTTTGTTTTTTATATGACCAATTTAGCAAAGGAGCAGAAAGATAAAAAAAGTAATTGTTACACATACTCTAAAGTAGGTCCTAATTAATTCTCAGTAATTTGAAATGCGATGTTTCACATATAGTAAGGCAATAAACTAATTACTAATAATTATAATATTTTTCTCCTAGATTTATTTTTTAATTTGTAATATTCTGAAGTTAAGCTTAATTACATCTGACAAGGTTCGACCTAAATTACAATATTTTACTCTGACCTTTGACATCAAAAACGTAATTAAGTTTCTTTTCGTCTAACATGGAAAAGAAACTAATATTTAATATTCGCGTAAATCTTTGAAACCATTATTTTAACATATTTTATGTATTTGTATTTATTATATTTTATTTTTTGTATTTGATGATTTTACAGAAAAAATATATAGTATTTTAAAAATTAAAATATCTGTAATACATAAAGTTTGTCTCATCCGACGATAGAAATAAATTAAAACACCTACCAGTCACATACATAGTACTGACCCTAGATTAAGATAAATTAAGTCTTGCTTCGACGGTAGAAACTACGTGAGGCTTTTCGGTCTCACAAACTTCCAGGGGGGTTACTTTGTACTCGGACACGACGAATGTTCGAACATTGGACGTAAAACTATACGAATATGCTTAAATACTTTACAAAATGTTCGAATCCTGTGTTTTACGTCGGAATCTTTGAATAAATTCGAAGTAAATGTTAAGTTTCATAGAGAATAATATTTATTTATTTAAAACTTTATTGTACCCCTAAAACTAATAATACAGAAAAAATACAACAAAAAAAAAAACAAAAATGTACAAAAGGCGGTCTTATCGCTCGAGGCGATCTCTTACAGACAACCAACCATTGGATGGATAAGATGGAACAACAGTTGAAATAATATTGGTATCTAACAGTAAATAATATTCATATCTTATATGGTGACGTTCAACGTCCGAATATTCGAACTTCCTGTCGGAGTGTAGAGTAACCCCCAGATCCAAATCTCCAGAAACAAATGTTCCTGGACCTCACAAAAATTGGTCTCGGTGCGGGGATCGAAATCCTAGTCCAAGTAAAGGGCCAAGAAGACTGTCAAAAATATCCAAAAAAGTTTTTCTTTCGCCCGTGAAGTTTGCCAACCCGGACAAGGTCAGTGTGAGGACGGAGTTTAGGCACAGCCAAAACTCTCTCAATCGAAGTTTAGACTGTGTAGTATGTAATGTTATAACGAATGTTGTGTTCGCCTATTATTGGCACGTGTACTTGTGTACGACAATTGTAACATTTCTTCTAATAAATACCATGTATACTGTGTTTTTGATGTTCGTAATATAGTAACCAAAAAATATAAAATAAATAAAAGTGTCCCGCGCTGAGCTGCGAATAATGAGTCTGACACAGTACCGTACAGTATACCAGTGACTTAATAGTTCATACATTGTTTTACACTGAAACTCTGGGCACCGATTTGCTTAACAACTTGGCCTTCGTTGACTTGAAAAACAACCGCTAAAGTTTTATTTTATTTGCCTAAACACCTACGCTTAACACTATAACAAAGTTCCCTAAAAAAAGTCCAAAAGCCTACTCAATTGATATTGCTTGGCTCTGGAAATTACTTGGGAAATATAACTAGAAATTAATATAATTTGATAATTGACGAGTCATGTTTTCTTGCAGCGTCGTACACCGACAAAGGGCGCTAATGCGTTTATTATGACTGTTGACTCTATCTCCATATTATATACAATGCAATGCAGTACCTTTCCTAGAACCTCTACTTTGAATATTTGTCACATTTTCTCAAAACACAAGTTCAGTCATCCGGACCGATTTATTAAATTGAACAGCAGGAGACGAGTTTCAGCAGGGAATAAATGTTGGCCAGACATAAAATGTGCTTGGTCAGAGATGCCAATTGATTGGGAACGCTGTGAGTGCACTTCGGAATGGGATTTCGTAATGCACAAACTTCTGTGACGTAGATTTGTCTTTAATCACGTGGTGTGGTTAGCAGACAGGGTATGTAAAATTATTGATTTCACACGAGCTGATTAATTCAGAGGATTTCTATAGTTTAATTACAAGTGGGGACACTTATACAAACTATAGTTATTTTTTACTGCTTTTACTGGTGGTAGATCTCATATGTGAGAGACCGCCTAGGTAGGTACCACCGCAATGTCTATTTATCCCTCAAAACAGCAGTGCAAATGCACTGTTGTGTTTCTGATTGAATGAGATTATAGCCAGAGTAACTACTGGCCATATTGAGACTTTACATCTTATGTCTAAGGATGGCGAGCGCAGTGGAATGCCAAGCATTGTTTGTGATTCAAGGTGTTTGATTTTGCTACTATTCATGAGCGGACCTATCACTTACCAGCGGGCGAACGCTATGCTCGTCTCGCCATTCATTGCAATAAAAAAAATATAGATATTGATACATTTGAAGGTGTAGTTTGATAGTACTTGAAGGTGCCATATTGACAAATCAATTAATTAGCAAATTCAATTAATGAAGTAAAATAAATGCATAATTCTGTAAGGTAACCATACAATTTAGTGGAGAATCTCATGTACCGTTACAGGTAGTAAACAAGTAACCTATCTGTTAAAATTGTGTCAAAAATCTTGTGCCTCGAAATTGATGTCACTAAGCTAGTCGGTCTTAATCCGCGTGTGTTGCCCACGTTTCACCCAGCTTCGTGGTTTATAGATCTTAACTTTTGTGGGGCTTTATACAAAGTTTTAGTACAAAAAGCAACTAAAAGAAGATAGTAAACGTCACTCAAGACTTTTGGAGCACGAGATTGTATTACAAAATTGTATATTATTTTCACCTGTTGTTCGGGCATTTTTTATCATTTTATATGTAGGTAGGCTACAAAACTATGGACTCGGGAGGGGCGTTGCGCTGCCCGTCACTTCTGCACTCGGTCGGCCATAAGAAACATCTCGGCGTGTGATATATTTCAATATTTTTTTACTGTGCCCCTTGGATGTGACATCGAGGCTCCATGTGGTAGTGAATCATCCAGCAAACGGCAGTGGATATCCAGGTTAGTGGTCTCCTCATATGACTTGATGTTAAATGTCCAGACAATAGGAATACCGACCGCGACCACACCAGTTGATTGCCCAAACATAATTTGGTTCCTTCGAGCCGGATAGGTGTTTCACTATAAATAAGTTGTCTGGAGGGGTTTGATTTAATTAAGAATATTCACTATAGCTTAAAATACGACGTGCTAACGGTCTAATATCTGAGATTCCGTAACGGTCGAATTTGAAATGGCGTTGAAGAACTTTGAAAGTAAATTTAAAATCAAGTATGATTGGCTTAGGAACTCAATCGAATTAATTGAGAACAAAACACACAGCACGGGCGTGTTATCAGCGCGGTTTAGAAAATTGGAAGATCAATTTAATTTGTTAACAGACGCATACGAGTCTATCTTGAGTATTTGTACGGATGATACGGTGGTTGCGGGCTACGATTCAAAATATAAAGAAGCCACAGAATGGTATAATCGTTTGGACGCGGTGTCGGCGGCATATCCGAACTTAGAGGGTACACATGTAGTCACAGAAAGTGCCGTTTCCGCACGGTTACCTTTAATTAATATACCCGTTTTTGACGGGGATTTATTTTCTTGGTCAAGCTTCATAAGTTTGTTTTCGTCGTTAGTTTTGTCGAGAAAAGATATTTCTAAAACAGAAAAGTTCCATTACTTATTTTCAAATTTGAACAACGAACCTAGAACCTTAATTAAACATTTGCCGATGGTTGATGATTCATTAGATATAGCTATAGCTATATTAAAGAGTAGATATGAAAATAAAAGGTTGTTGACGGACTTGCATATTTCGCGAATATTGAATTTACCAGTTTTACAAAGGGTTGTTAGTCTTAGGGCCAACATATTGAATCCATTACTAGAATCCACCCGTGCATTAAAAAATTTAGGATTACCAATAGACGCGTGGAGTTACATTTTGTTACACATAAGTCTGAATAAGTTACCAATCGACATTAAGACTCGGTTCGAACACAAATACGGCGGTATGAATGAGAATCTACCTACATTTGACCAGTTAATAGATTTCTTATCAAACGAAAGTCGCCTTATGGACACGGCAATCGCAGACTCGGCTATTTCTCCATACAATGAGCGCTCGCGTCGGCAAGGACGCTATGTCCATGTTATTGATAACACTCAATGCGACGACTATGAAAACAATTTTAATAACAAGCGGTGTATTTTTTGTAAAACATCTGGTCATGTCATAAATGATTGTTATCAGTTTAACCATATGTCTACGGACATTCGCAAGAATTGGGTACGGACAAATTATTTATGTTTTAAATGTTTTGGTAAACATTCAGCGGCATCGTGCGATAGCACTGCGCTGTGCAAACGATGTGGTAACTCGGGTCATAATACGTTGATATGTACCATGTACATTGCGCGCGCGTCATCACCTCCGCATAACAGATCGCGTACACGGCACGCACACATCACATCCCACGGCGAGGTTGTCAATCGCCGTGATCCACTAAATATATTGCAATGTCGAAATACCAGCCCTCGACCGACTGCGCGGTCAGAGCATGGCTCGTTATATGATACGGGTGTTAATGATCAGCGTTGTGAGAACTTCGAGATCGGGCAGCGTAGGAGTAGAATTTCTCAGCCGCTGAGTCCTGCAGAGATACGCACCCCGCGTATGCAACAACAGGACTCGGAATAGCAATTACAGCAGCGAGGTAATGTCGCTTTGTCACCTAAATTGTCGAATAATGTTATCTTACCTACGGCTATTGTTGAAACCAAGCATTCCAATGGCACATTCATATCGGTCAGGGCTTTACTAGATCTCGGCGCACAGTTATCGATAGTTAGGAGTGAATTGGTTTCGGATTTAGGTTTGAAGCGATATTATTCTCACGTTCAATTGTCCGGGGTCGGGGGAAAAAATGCTAGTGGGCAACAATCAACCTTATTGCACATTAGACCTGCGAGAACGGGCAAACCTTTAATTACGGTTATTGCGGTTATCTTAAAAAATCCTACTTCTTATTTGGCGACTAGACTCGGTGTTTCGGTTGGGGATTTGCGAATTTCTGATGATGGTTCTCAATCCAACGGTAGTATAGATGTCATTCTCGGAAGTGATATCTTAGGACAAATTTTGCGTGACAAAATAAATTTAGGGTCAAATGGACCCTACGCTTTAGATACAATTTTTGATTTTGTGGTTTTCGGTCCAGTTCCGGAAAATCTACTGGACTCCTCGAAAGCCAATAATGAGATTGAGCAAAAAAATTACTTCACAGGACTGACACTTGTTGAAGCGGTTGAGCGTTTTTGGAGGTCAGAGGAACCCCCCTCTGCTAACATTAAAAATCCAGAAGATGTTGAATGTGAAAACCTGTTTATTTCAACTACGATCCGAGGAAAAGATGGTAAATACACTGTGCGGTTGCCTATCAGACCTGATCACAAGCCTTTGGGCGATTCCAAGGAGAGTGCCTTACGGCGGTTTCTGGCACTTGAGCGTCGTATGAGGAAACAGCCAGAATTTCGTGACAAATACGTAGCATTTATGCAAGAATATATCCAACTTGGACACATGGCGGTTCTAGATCATGATTTATGTACGGATTCAGAACATTTCTTCCTCGCACACCACGGTGTATTTAAAAGCTCCGGTGACACTAGTAAAATACGGGTCGTGTTTGATGGAAGCGTACAAACCAGTAGTGGGGTTTCGCTTAATGATTGTCTGTATTCGGGCGAAAGATTACAAAATGATATTACCGTTATAATTTTAAACTTTCGATGGCCTCGCATTGTTTTCACTACAGATGTAAAGATGATGTTTCGGCAGACTTGGGTACATCCAAAAGACCGAAGATACCAACTTATCTTATGGCGATCTTCGCCCACGGATCCATTATTAATTTATGAATTAACTACGAATACATATGGCTTGAAATCAAGTCCATTTATTGCTATCCGCTGCCTGCAGCAATTAGCACGGGATGAACAGAATAAATATCCAAGAGCGGCACAGCTTGTGCTTCAAAATTCTTATGTAGATGACTTGAGCGGGGGAGCTGATTCAGTATCAGAAGCTTGTGACCTTAAGGCGGAGTTGATTGCGCTCATGAGTACAGCTGGTTATGAGTTACGTAAATGGTCATCGAATGCTCCGGAATTGTTGGGTGATTTGCCATTAGATCATTTAGAAATCCCTCGGGCTTTTAACGACACGGATGGGTTTATTAAGGTATTAGGCATAGAATGGAACCCAAAATTGGATAGTTTCACGTACCGACTGCGGCTACCATCAGAAGGTAGCTCAGTTACTCGTAGACACATATTATCCGTAGTAGCGCGGTTATATGATCCACTCGGCTGGATTAGCCCAGTGGTGTTTAAGATAAAACTATTGCTCCAGTCTCTTATTAGCAGTTCAGCCACTAAGAAAGTGGATTGGGACACATTAGCTCCCGATGACATACAGCGGCAATGGCGGAATGTTCTCTCGGACTTGCCGTACTTACAAAAGTTATTCCTACCCAGGTGTCTAAGGAATGAGAAGACTATAGATCACTATACATTACACGGATTCTGTGATGGGTCATCCTTGGGCTTTGCAGCGGCTGTATATCTTAGATCTGAGAGTCTTGACGGTCAGGTCAATGTGCAATTACTGATGGCGAAGTCTAAAATAGCCCCACTAAAAACACAGCAAACTATCCCAAAACTAGAACTAAATGGCGCACTATTATTAACACGGCTCTTGGATCATGTAGTGTCATCGATGATGCAAAAGGTTGAGTTCAAGGAAATTACTGCATGGTGTGACAGTACCATTGTACTTGCTTGGCTACGTACACCACCACATAGGTTACAGGTATTCGAGGGTAATCGAGTTTCTCAAATAATTTCAATTAAGTTACCAATAGAATGGAGACACGTTCCAAGTGAGATGAATTGTGCGGATGTGTCATCTCGTGGTATTACTGCGCAGGAAATATTGGATCACGAACTTTGGTGGAAACCAGAATGGCTTTGTCAATCTGCGGAACACTGGCCTAAAAACTACCTGACGTTTCCAACGGATTTACTGCCAGGTCTCCGGGCAAAGGTGGTTAATTTAAATATCATTGAATCTAATTTCGATTTAATTCAGCGGTACAGTTCCTATAATACACTTGTAAATGTCACGGCTTATATAATTCGGTTGGGAAAAATCTCAAAAACAAGATTCGGGTTATCGGAAATATTACGGTCTCGGAACGGAGAAATGCCATTTCTCGGCTGATATGGTTGGTACAGAGAAGTTGTTTTTCGGATGAAATAGCGGCCATGAGCGCGGGTACACCTATTAAAAGCACATTAAAACGTTTAAATTTATTCATGGATGACGAGAATTTGTTACGCGTTGGAGGACGAATAAGGGAATCGGAGTTACCTTATGACGCAAGACATCCGGTTCTGTTACCTGGTAAAGGCCAATTTACAGAATTGTTGGTGACATATTATCATAAGGTTCACTGTCATGTCGGTGCAAATACACTTTCTGCTATATTATCAAGGAACTTTTGGATTATTTCCGCCAGAAGAATCACGCGTAAGATAACTTACCGCTGTATTCAGTGCTACCGATCCAAGGCTCGGCCAAAATATCCATTTATGGCCGACTTACCAGCTGATCGTGTCAAAGGTGTGCGACCCTTTATTGGTGTCGGTACGGATTTTGCGGGACCTTTTTATATAAAGTCTAGCACCTTGCGAAACGCTAAAGTTAAAAAATGTTACTTATGTATCTTCGTTTGCTTAGCTACTAAGGCCGTACATTTGGAAATCGTCGTGGATTTGTCGGTAGAAGCCTTCATAGCAGCATTCACTCGGTTTGTTTCTCGTCGAGGGCTTCCTTCACTTGTTAGGTCGGATTGCGGCACAAACTTTTCGGGTTCGGATAAGTACCTTAAGGAATTATACGTATTTTTACGAAATAATAACTCGGCGATTGAAGGCGAGTTATCCAAGCAACATGTGAGCTGGCTGTTTAATGCTCCAGCTAGTCCGAATCAAGGTGGCTTGTTCGAAGCGGCAGTGAAATCGGCAAAAACTCATGCCAAACGGGTGTTAGGTGAAACGAGGTTAACTTTTGACGAGTTGGTAACATTTTTTACTAGGGTGGAAGCAGTAATGAATTCACGACCACTTTGCCCTCTAAGCACGGATCCTTCAGATCTAGAGGTTTTGACCCCGGGACACTTTTTAATTGGTCAACCATTGGTCGCTCTGCCTGAATATCCGTTGACAGATGTTAAGATATCTCGTTTGTCACGTTACCAACAAATACAGAAAATGTCTCAACACTTTTGGTCGCGTTGGAAGACTGAATATCTTCACACGCTTCAACAACGTTTTAAATGGACCTCTGTTACGGAATCTCCTAACTTAAATGATTTGGTTCTAATAAAAGAAGACAATATCCCTCCACTTCAGTGGAAACGGGGTCGTTTGATAAAACTCTTACCCGGCAAAGATGGAATAATTCGTATCGCAGAAGTTAAAACACAACATGGAGTCCTTTTGAGACCCATGTCTAAGTTATGTCGGTTACCTATAACCTAGTAACCAAGGTAGGCCTTGGTTAGGCGGGGGGATGTTCGGGCATTTTTTATCATTTTATATGTAGGTAGGCTACAAAACTATGGACTCGGGAGGGGCGTTGCGCTGCCCGTCACTTCTGCACTCGGTCGGCCATAAGAAACATCTCGGCGTGTGATATATTTCAATATTTTTTTTACTGTGCCCCTTGGATGTGACATCGAGGCTCCATGTGGTAGTGAATCATCCAGCAAACGGCAGTGGATATCCAGGTTAGTGGTCTCCTCATATGACTTGATGTTAAATGTCCAGACAATAGGAATACCGACCGCGACCACACCAGTTGATTGCCCAAACACCTGTGTTAAGACAAGTAAACCGGTTCTTACTTTTTGTACTATAACTGTTAGAAAAAATAATAAATAAATAAATAACACCCAACATTCACATACATAGTCCTGACCCCATACTAAGATCGGGTGTTGTGTCGTGGGTATAAGTTACTACGAGATACTTTCGGTTTCACAAACACCCAGATATGAAAGGAATATTTTTAGGCCGTACAAACATTTCTCTCGGTGCGGGGATCGAACCCGCGGCCGTCAAGAAGGCAGGTTGATTTCTGGTAGAAAATTAATAACTCACGATTTATTCCATAATAACTTTGACTAAGTCCAGAAAATAACAGAGATAATATATGTAGGTATATTACAAAAATTGTGAGCAATAAATTATATTTTTTTTCATTATAAAGTGGTTTGTAGTGAATAATGTACTAGCGAAATCAATTAGAGCCTAAGCGTACTTCTCATTGAACCAATTTCAAAGCTTAGTAAGACATAAGATATGTATTTCGAAGAATGTAAAGAGAATGAAATAGTATGTAACACGAACCCAACGCATATGTATCAGCCCATATACGTCCCACTGCAGGGCACGGGCCTACTCTACAATCGAGAATACGATTGAGAGTGGTTAGGCCATATAGTCCACCACGCTGGCCTAGTGCGGGTTGGCGGACTTACATACCATAGAAATTCTTATAAATCGCTATGGTATGCAGGTTTCCTCACGATGTTTTCCTTCACCGTTTTAGGGCGTGGTGATTGATTATCAATACACACATGACTCTGAAAAGTCAGAGGTGTGCCCTGGGATTCGAACCCGCGACCACCGTGAACATGTGGGCAGCCGCGTCTAGTCCGTTTACCAACAGGCCACCACGCACTTTTACCAACTCAACGCATAGCTGCTGATAAAATGTCAAAGCATAATTTGAAATGAACGAGAGATTCTGAATAGCGTGGATAAGTTGGATTCCATATTTATACATGTGCACTTTTAAATTCTTTTACAATTCTGCTCGTTAATATTTCATATCTTCTGGAATGTTATATTAGGAAAATGTAGGACAGAGATGAGTATAAAAATAACATTTTGATACGAGCAAGTTGCATATAAAGCCTCCGTGTTGCAGTCGGTTAGAGGCCGTCTGTGAAACGAGAGACCGCGGGTTCGAACCCCGCACCGAGAGAAATTGGTTCTGCGGCCCACAAATAATTCTTTCAGGTCTGGGTGTTTGTGAGACCGAAAAGTCTTTCGTAGTTCCTAATACCCACGACACAAGACTCAATCTTAGTGTGGGGTCAGGATTATGTATGTGATTTATTTTGAAGTAAGTATAAACAAAACACCTCTCCATAGCTATGGAGAAACGCGTTCAAACCAGAAGACTACGGAATATTTGACTCAAGTTTTTCCAAATAGTAATGGATTTCCCAAGTTTGCCAACAAAAGTGTAAACCTTAAATAAAGAAGTTTTATTTAGATCACCAACTGATATTAAACTTTTTTACTCGTCAAGATTTAAATTACATTAGTCTTGAAAAATAAAGAAATAAATCCTAATAATTGAGTTTTCCAGTTTACTTTCTTTCACAGAGTTCTTTGTTGGCCAAGTTGCTGGCTTTGACTAGACTGTAGAGTAAGGTCACAAACTATTGAGACTTTTCAAAGATTTCACTACAAAGCCAGCACATTATAGAAATGGTTAATGATTAATCTTAGCTTTTATCAATAATTCAGAGAACATAATTCTCATCTTAGACTTCATAGATATAATCACAGGATATAATAGTACGGCTGCTTAACATAATCACGGAACATCTGATATATTATGTCATTGAAGCCTACCCAAACGCACAGAGGTGACAAAAAGATGCATTGGAAGAGTTATAAATTATAAATATCTGTGTTAAAATTCCTGATTATTCGGTACAATTGTTATATTTTTATTTTATTATTATTGTTTATTCTATGTGTAGTTTAAGTAGTAAGGTTTGGTATTATATTGAAGGTGATATACAAATAAATGAATAATTACATTACAATACATTGGCCACGAAATATCATATGATAGGCGGAAAGTCAATTGTTGTACATAAATCTGCATGTGTCACCAGCAGGCATGGATACAAAGATTTAATCGAACGGACATTTCCTTAACATTAAATTGTAGATTTTTTTTGGTTAAATATTTTAAAAGGTGCGATGGGGTAACACCGTGATACAAGGATGGAAGGTGTTAGAACGTTAACTCCTATTCGTATATTTTATATGAGTTTACGTTCTTACCCCTTACGCGACACTTCTACGGTGTTACCCTAACGCAATTTAGCTTATCATAATTATACGACATAATCATTATACACATATATATTATAGGTAAATAATTATTTTTAAATAACCATCTTTGATAATCGCTACTTCAGGGTAAACATCGAAAAACGGTAAACAAGCTTAGCACTGAACTAAAATTCAAAATAATATCATGAAATTAGCTTTTCACACACTCAACTATGAAAAGAGCTTGTTATTTAGCGTTGCACAAATCAATGTTCCCATTCGCAGAAAATGCTTCTCAGAATGGAACATTATAATTCGGGTGCCATTCATTCACTCGTTCTGCTGATTAAATTAAGATTCATTTGCGCCATTTCTCACGGCCGATTGAATAATTCAGCTAAAAGCCGCTTTACTGGGCCTAGTGTTTTGTTGCACTTTGTTCGTCCATTTACTGTACTAATTGTTTTCAATATTTAATGATTTTATCGTGTGACGTCTGTAATTGATTTTCTCTGGGCATTTTAACGGAAATCCTAATCTTAATTCCGTGGAATTGGTTTCAAATAATTTAATTATATTCAAATACTAGTCTGATGATGTAAATCAAGGACATAAATAATGGTAAAAACACGGTATCCTAAAAGACACAACAAAAGAAAAAAAGAAAAAAAATAATTATGAACGAGCTTAAGATTAGACTGAAGTGAAGTAAAATATATTGATTTTGTGGTTGAAAAACTATGAGTGTTTGATGATATGAAATTTTTGTAAGCACAGCATGCTGTGATAAACTTTTTAAATTATTATATGGTGATGGGGCCTTGATATCTGTATCTGTATCAGTGATATACATATAGATATTATGTCTGGGCCTTGATAAGTATGCAAAAAATCAAAACAATCTGACCCAACGCTTGTATGTTTAATGTAAATAATCGAAAATCAGCTACAAAGATTCGGTTTCATACATACCTAGAATAAAAGCGTGTTAACATAATATATATACACAGCTAAAGCTAAAGCTTATATTATAAGCATGTAAAAACCATCCACATTACTCGTAAGATTTTTATATCTAGTAGCGTTCCCATTCCTTCTATGTTCTTGATATTCATAAGATATTATAGAGACATACTAGCGCCTTGCAGGAAGGCATGCAATATTACGTTAATGAAAATTATATTATTATTTTCAATATGCTACGTGGTAATATAAACACTATGGACCTTGCAAAGTTATACTATAGATGAAAAAATGAAAACTTCACCGTACATTATTGTGTTTACACTACGGCCCATTGTGAATCGCAACAAAAGAGTTTAATATAACAGCCTCAACAGCAATATTTAGAATGAAACGCAATATTCAATGTGCTCTCGGTACGACAATGGAGACGGTCTGTCCTCTGCACTTGAGAACTATTATTGAATTTTGTATGAAGCGTCATTTTTGTAGGAAATGATCGTTTTGAACATTGCTTTTGAGCAATAAATATGTTAAGTTGTTTTCAATACGGGTCTTGTTATGTTTTGCATGAAAGTTTAACAGGCTGTTATAAAATTGAGCATAATATTCGGTATTTAACCAGCGATAAATTTACAAAATATTACACGACACAAAATGAGTTCACTGCAAAATATTTCCGCTAAATATAAGATCGAAAACATCAGAGACCATTTAGTCTTTTTGCAGGCGTGAATAATATAAATACGAGAGCACACTTAACATGGATCAAAGTGTATTTTGTGCTTTGTTAATACATTTTAACACTCATTACACGCAAAGCGTTGTGTACTTTGTGGGCCGCAAACTTAATTAAACGCTTTGCATTTTACACCTCAGTGTAAAAACTTCTAAATTACTTATTAATTGGGCGTTTGGTTTAATTCCATCGCCTTGCAAAGATCTTCTGGTTATTTTTTTGCGATCTTCGAAGTTTCTTTCCGATATACGGTACTCGATAACTTTTCGGTTTCATCGGGTATATGTGCGTACTTTAAGGAGCGTGCCCCGCCTATACCTACTTCAACTATCAACTTGTCAATTCGGTTGGAGATCTTAGATATCTGATGAAATTATTGAATTGAGAATAAACTGATTTAAGCAAAAGACGTTTTATTCAAGAGAGAGATTTTACATACACAATAAATAGTATCATAAACAATTATTGGAATAGAGCACATAATTCAAAATAAGTTAATCTCTATTCCACAGTAGAAAACACAAAGCAGGTCAAATTCAATTATTACAACAATATCGGTACTTTTTGTTCTATATCTACCCACAGTGTAGTCTAGTAGTCTTCTAAGAAGGTCGCTTGAAAAAGATCATTGTGGTAGTTTAAAAAAATCTATCTTCATTCATGCCATAGTTATGTTCCTAAACGGTGATATATTTTTGATTGACGATTCTATAGATCTTGGGAATATCTTTTTGTACAAAGACGATTTTCATTTTGATTTTTTGTAGTCTTACACCATTAGCAGATAGTTTGAGGCTGACGATGACGAAAGCAGGTGTACTATACCTCTTAATAATATTGCTATGTTACTGACAATGTCAAGGCCTAGTCTCATACCACACCGAATCATACTTCAGTTCAAACTTTAAATACATTTTGGCAGAGATAAATGTGACAGTCGAATATAGGACGTCGTCCGATCTATTGGAATGACTAGTGGAAACTAGCTAGCAGAAAATAGATATGATTTAAATATCAGTCTCAATGATGCGCACTTGAAGAGGTAGTTATCATGAATCAGCCAGTAACAATGTAATTCTTGAGAATTAGATTCTTGATACTATTTAAAATAGAAAAGGCTCTAGGGGCCGTCCATTAATCACGTGATCTTTTATGTAGCATTTTTTGACCCCCCGAAAAATATATTATACAGCATTTTAATCAAAATTATGTGTCGAAAAAAATACACGTGATATCTTACTAGACTCCCCCCCCCCTCCACCCATGTGATATTTCGTGATTTTTTTCCAAACCCCAAATCCAAATCAATTGAAAAAATTAGATTGAAGTCAATCTGGATTGTTTTCTACTTTTCGATTTGTCATTTACCATGTTGCCATAATTTTTTCACTACTGAGATTGATTATTGGCAATATAGTATCAGAAAAAAGATTGAGCTGTCAATCTCAAACGGCAAATTTTGGATTGGAATTGTTTATTAGCAGGGCTGTTAGTCTCATTTTAACTATATCGTTTCTCTTCGTTCAATCAATTTGAATTTTTAAGTTTAAGTTAGTGATTATTATTATTATTATAAGTCAAAGTATACATTCGAAATTTTATCAGAATTATGTGATTTTGAATATTTGTATGTATTTTCGTTTGCAAATTCAATTAATAAAATAAATAAATATTATATATAACGCTTTTATTCAAAATTTACTTCTTTAAAGGTAGAATCTTTCAGAAATGTTGAACTCAATAATAGCTTCATGGAAACTTTAAAAAGCATCGGGTCAAAGTCTTACAATGCTTAAGACAATACAAATAGAACAAAAGCATTCGCCAATAGCTAAAAAAGCAAGCTACTTTGCCCAGGTTATTTAAAAGAGGAAGGAATACAAAAATAACGAATATAATCCCTTCGTTAGTTCCCAGTCTAGCCGCCTTTAGATATTTTCAAAGTCCAACATTTTCGAACCAGATAATATGTTCTATAAATATTTCTTATACATTTTTGGTTGTATATTCCTATGATATTTATTTTGACGGTACATAAATTGGAATGGTTTTTTGTGTAATTAATATTATTTATAAATTTTATTTGATATACCTTTACTTGATAGGTATTCACCACACGGCACGCACTATAACGGTGAAGGAAAACCTGCATATCATAGCTTTGTATGAGTTTCTATGACATGTAAAGTCCAGCAACCCGCTTTAGACCAGCTTGGTGTCTTCCTTGTCTATCCTCGTCTATGGGCTGATACAGTAAAGCACTATAATTGTGGAATGAAATATTAATAATTTAGAACATAATAAAGACAGTTGTTGTTTATTTTATTCCATTACGTAACAACAGGCGTTACATTGTGGCACTAAAGAATTTTAACATTATGGAATCCAGGTTTTAGGCATTGCTACAATAATCTAAATTATAAAATTGTATTTCAAACTACGATAAAATCTTAAAATTACCATCACAAAATTAAGCGTCAATTTCCAGTGTCTTGTTTATTGTTGGAGCAACAATTATGAATAAATAAAGTAACTGAAATGGACGAAGTGAAATAAAATATTTGAATTGAAATTATCAAGACAATCAAGAAAGTTCTGGAATTTATCGAGCAGCGGCCTAAGGATTGCTCGTAAAATACGGACCGAATTTCCCTTTATAGATCCGATCCGAGAGTTTGCGTTAAAATTAAATTTGCTATTCGGCGTGCGTTTATTTTTCATGTGCGATTAAATATTCATTTATTTCAGTTTCTAAAGATGATTGACGTATTTTGCTTCAGGGCTTTTGTAGCGTGGGTTGAACGAAGAGATGTTTGAGAGTTCGTTCCTAAGGAGATTTCAATGGAGTAAATATGTAATTATTACAATTGGTATACGTGATTTTTAATTGATAAAAATGCATTTTGGCAATCAAAAATATTTTAACCAGGAATCTAATTAACAATTTATTAAAGAATATAAGTGGGAGAAAAAAAGACACATTTTCTTATATTTAATTTTAATATGAAGGCTAGACAAATTTGACCGCCATCAACATTATTGTTTAAGGTTTATAATAGGACTAGGTAAATATGAACGTATTACCGAATTCCGAAATAAGTTCACGTGGGTTCCTATACGTATCGTCGAAATGTTCATATTATATCTCTTCTCTGCAATAGTCTGTTCAATCCCTCGGTTGCGCGCTATCTTCAAGACCATTATAATTGCCTCTATACGGCAAATTCACGACGTCATTCTACGACCATTCCTTTACCGTGAAAGCAGTGCGTTTTGGAATGCATTGCGACTTAATATAAACAGTCGCCCTTGATGGAAATTTAAAATCACGCTGAAAGAACTTACACGTTAATACTATTTCCATACTTTTTGATTGAAATGTATTATGAAAATATATGTATTTTTATTACATTGTATGTAAGTTACTGTTAGATAAATTGTATGTAAATAACATAAAATTTATATTTCATAATTATAAAATCACCGTTTATATAAACCATTTATTAGAAATAATATTATGTTTATGCGATTTTTTATTATCAAATAAAAAGAAACATGATAAGCTTTGTTTGGCGTTAAATAGACCTTCAAATCTTAAACAAAATATATAAAAATACATTAAGAACCAACAAACCCAAATATATCCTATTACGAAAACAAATAAGATTACAATTAATTTAATGTGTCAGAGCGAGTGCCCTTTTGTTCTTAATTCCCGCGACGACCTTTTTAGGTTCAGTCTGGTGCGGGAAAGTATAGGTCGATCTTCAACAAGATAGCTGTGATCCAAGTCTTTTCACCCAAGTTTTTTTTTTTTTTCAATGTATGGCGTAATGAGCATGTCGTTCGCCTGATGGTAAGCAATGAACAGTAGCAAAAGCATAAGCCATGGGTTACAGAGCAGTGATTGGCATTTCACTGCACTGGCCATACTGACACAAAATAAGTCTCAATATGACCAGTAGTAACTCCGTTTTTGTACCTCGTTAGCAAGCAGACGAGCATGTGGCACGCCTGATGGTAAAAGGTCACCGCTGCTGACAGACCATCGAAATAATAATGGTTTAGCATTTCCCTCTAGCAGCGACCCTGCTAACTACTTTTTTATTATTATTTTGAACAGAAATTTATAATTTCCAATATTTATGCCAGCGAACCACAAAGGTTTATCGAGAAATTCGAGAGTTAACTGTTGTTAACAGCATCAATACGTAACAAAAGGTATTTTATACAATATAAACTTGCGCTTCATAAATATATAGCATCCAAATTTTGTAGACACTGTTCTATACTTTAAACAAAATAAAGTTATGGATTGGGGATAAAGAACGTTTTTAATTTATACTATAAATTAGAAGTTTTAATTTTATCAGCCAAGTCGATAGGCCAATCATTGATAAGTCAAGGTATACAGTATTCAGCTGTTCCTTTTTTACTGAATAAGTAGTTCCTTGTAAATATATCTAAATTGTGAAATATGATACAATTTAAAATATTTGTAATACATGACACTTATCCACTCTAATTGTCTTGTATTACAAATAATGTATTAGTCCGACAACCCGCACAAGGCCAGCGTAACGTGAACGTGAAGTATACGGCCTAATTCCTCACAATCGTTATCTTGATTATATAGAAGGATCGTGCTCTGCATTGGGACGTATGTATATTTGTCGATACAGATCCACTCTAAAAATATTGGAATTTGCAAATTCCTGGTAAGATATTCAGAGCAACCCAAATAGCGACCACCATAATCAGTAGTTATTCCTTAATAGTAGCCCACTCAAAAGTATCCCGTTTCTTGTACATTCCATGCATATAAGAATAAAATATGAAAATAAACCATTTCACGTTGGTGCTGTATGCACCTCTATTTGCACAACATTGCAAACTGAGAATATTATTTTTTACCTGATCTTTTTAAAATCGTCCACGACGAGTTCGGTGAAAGAGTAAGTTGGTTTATAGGTAATACATTTTAAATCACCGTATTTCATTATACAGGAGGCACCATACACATCGCCCGAAATACGACAGCAGAGCCTTCAGTCGATAATCGCTACACGTCTTGGGATTACTTTATAAAAACGACTCTCGACAACTCTCAAATGTTCGGACGCCATCATACGTATAACTTCACTAATGTTGATACTCCACAAAATTTTGGATTCCTTTATTGTGCGTAACCATAAACTGAGTTCGGAGAAAATGATAACCATAATAGAGAATAATATTAAGTTGTAGAAGTGGAAATCATATATCTTACTCCGCACGTAGATCATCCGTACATTCTAAGTTCTCATCGTTTCTATAGAGTAACCCCCAGTCTGTGCGACAGCTGAACCGCCAAAGTAAATCCTGCCCATCCCGTAGTCCAAGGTACAGCGAGAAGTTTTGTCATCTAAGCTTAGCACGAAAGACGAATGTTCCAGCTAAGTGACGAGTGTTTAGTTCATCAACTGCGGCGCACGTCGTTTCATCTGACGAGGGTTGACAATACGCGCCTAAAACCAGGATATTTTCGTGTTACTAATAATAGGTACGTTCTATTAAATTGAATATTGCTATTTTAATTCCTGATTTTACTTAGTAAATATTATTAGGCAAAAAGTAGTATAATCTTGGGGATATTATTATTTTATTGCAGGTATTAAATATACGTTGAATTGTATGGGTTTTCCTTTTTAAGCAGTTAGAATTTTTAATGATAGAATATTGTCGAAATACTTAAGGGATGTTTATGTCAGACAAATAGATTTTCAAGAACCAAAAATAATTATGATGATGATGGCAATTAAATACTTTATATCATTAATTTCTTATCATAATTTAGGAAAATCAGCATTCGATAATCCCCGTAAGAAACGTTATAAATGTTTTCTTATATATGAAAATTGTGGCAAATGAAGAAAAAATAAAGTATTATGTATATAATTTTTTTATGCATATTCAGATAACATAGTTACTTTCATAGTAGGTACCAAAATAAATAATTTATGGTATAGAAGCAAAATAATATTTTATCAACCATGTACAAACTCTTTACAAAATCTGTTGATGTTATTTCACCGTACCATATTGCGTTACTAACAAAATATTTTTAAAATACTCTAGTGCAACAAAAATATTTTGTAAACATTTTGATTGAAATTTTATAAACTCGTATAGTATATTTTATCGGCTACTACATACTGAGGTTTTCAAAAATCCTATATTTTATCTGCTTATAAAACATATGTGTCGTTAATGTGCAAAACTATAATACCACACTACATCAGCTTTGAAAGATAACTTTGCTAATAATGACAAAACTGCCGATAATTCACTTAATATCAATATTTTAGTTCATTTTCACTGCGGAAATTCGACTAAAGAAGAAGCAATAAACGTATTCTTTATAAATGAAATAGCATTCGAAAAATATCCAAGAACCACATTTGAATATCCTATCTGATCAGAATATTATATCTCAAAAAGCGGCGATGAAAGGGTTGCTACCCGATTGCCGACAGATAACCTCGCTGGTACAATTCAACACAAAAGTCAAAAGACCGTATATTTGTGAAGGTAAAACCACCTTTGAGCGGCGCGGCGATCTGCCATCGCATAGTCATCCGCGTAATGCGCAGGGTTGTTCAACTTAGCTTTGATTATTAATAGAAAACGATTGCGTGAATTAATTATTAGTCAGTGATCTGTGAACTTAGAAATGTCTGATGTCAATACATATTTCACCATAAATTATTCGATTTTTTGTTCATATTATTAAGTTGTTGAAAGGCCAAGCAATATAAATTTTGCTATTTGTTCAAATTATATTAGTAATCTCTCTACATCCCGTATGGTCTACCACGAGGTCTTTTCACATTTTGTGGAGTCCAAGACAGACTCGATCGGACAGTCATGATATTTTTTTTATTGCAATGATTGGTGGGACTAGCATGCCGTTCGTCTGATGGTCGGCGATACGACTGCTCATGAACAGAAGCAGAACTAAACAACATCTTGAATTACATAGCAATGCTTTTAATTCCACTGCCGTGCGCTCGCCACCCTGAGACATAAGATATTAAGTATCAGTATGTCCAGTAGTTACTCTGGCTACAATATTATCCTATAGTTAAAATATATGTTGCCCAACGTCCACAAGTTTTGTTATGCTGTGTGTGTTTTGTTATCTAACTCATAAAAAAAACGAAAAAAAAAAATTAAACAATATAATTTCCTTTGTACTAATAACGAATTAACAACCCAAGCATATAAACGTTACCACACGAATGACCCACATTCGCAGACGTGTTCAAGCACTCAGAGCTGTTATATGATGAGATAAACCATAGCACGGGGGAGACTGGCTTTTTAATCACGCACAAATAGACGTTCGTTGTTGCCATTATAAGCAGTCCTTTATGGTTAACATTCAATTGAATTAATTGTGAAGCTAATGTATTTAGCAGACGTAATGAGAGTAGAGAAATTAATGGCGGAATCTAGGAATGGTCACATTTAGTTCACATCACAGTGAACTAGACTAATGATAATCTAGTTGAGAACTATGAATGTTGCAGTGATTTTATAAGGCTTTATCTCATAGTGTTTTTTATTTAATAGCTCAGGCAAATGAGCAAATAGGTCAAGTCTGATGGTAAGTGATTTCTGCCGTCCACGAACATCCACAAAGCTTGTATCATGGATGATGATAAGATGAGAGGAAAGAGGTATTGTGCACCTGGTAATCTCACTCACTGAAAGAAATGAGATGACAATGTTGTCACTACACGTCTATTTCCTCTAAGGCCGTGGTACTGCCCTGGACGAGGCTGCCCATTTATACTGAGCCATGACTGAAAGCAGTCGGGCTTTAACACTTCCAAAAACATTTTTTTCCTTTGCAGGTGTGAAATTTGTATACACGATATTCACTTGAAAATATTAATGGGGCTATATCAATTTTCAACAGATGACGTCAAACGTTTATGTTGCCAACAAAAAATAGTACATTCAGCAATATTTCGAGTTATTTTTTATATTTTTTACTTCGGTGGGATAAAGTAATTTTTCACATGGCAACACGGTAAGCGCTGCCATATATCACGGTTATAAAACTACACAACAAAACAATACCAAACATGTTTCCTTAATGGTTACAAGAAAAAGAAAAACTAAAGCCAAGAAGAATAATTTCTCCCGGCAATAACGGAAGGGACTCCGATCCGTATAACGTATGAGCCGGAAATAAAATCATACACAATATATATCTCTAATAAAAAACATATTCCACCGTTTGTTCCGTAGGCTTTCGGAGTCACGGGTGGATGGTCGTGAATTATTCGTATATTTGCATGAGATTGTCCTTAAATCTTAATGACTGGATTAGTAGTTTTATTTAGTATTTAATATAAATAAATACGGGGAATATAAATACATACTTCGCGTGTATTACATGTTTAATGAATACGTTATTTTGAAAGTACGATTGAGAGTGGTGAGACCATATAGTCCACCACGCTTGTCAAGTGCGAATTAGGACTTTGCATACCATAGAAATACTTTTCAGGTATTTACAGGTTTCCGCTACTTTTTTACATGTTTCCCGTGACCGTTAAAGCACCTAACCACTATATGGCCTCATCACTCTTAATTATATTCTCGATTTTAGAGTAGGTCCGTGCTCTGTTCACTTTTCAAAATGGTAGTCAAAATTTTTAATTCTGACCATCAATGTAGAATATCGGAGCAAAGGATTTTGAGACCAATCGGCCTACAAAAACGAATCAAATTTCCTAGTATTTACTAGATTTCTTGCTACTGCTTCCCTCCTATAGGTCATAGTATGATGATATAGTCTATAGCATTCCTTGATAAATGACCTATCAAACACAAAAATATTTTTTTCAATTCGAATCATTAGTTCCTGAGATTAGAGGTAACAAACAAACTTTTCAGCTTTATATTTAAGTATAGATTATGACACTCCAGTTATGCAGTATCAAGGATTACGTACTACAAGCACCTCTAACCACTATTTCATATGCTGTGATAGTGCAATAACCCTTACACTAAGAACCCTTCCCATCGTATGCTAACATTAGAGGCGGCTACTGCTAAGTAATTAGTTAGTCGAGAACTTTAACACTGAGTGGCTAGGTGTGCAAAACAGTTTATGCGAAACGTTCTTATCGAAAAAACAGAGAATGTAAATAATACTTTTTATGAAATTACATACAAATATATACGCCATAACACACGCTATTTATATTATAGTAAGATGAAGTTTATAAACGTTATTACCTCTATATGGCAACTAAAACTCAAATGATGAGTATAATTCGGGTATTTTGCCTAATTCAAAGTGGTAGATATATAACTGCCTCTGCTTCGTAGTTGTACTACGATACCTTTACAAAGGTGAGTTCTCGAATTCGAATCCTGGGTCGGGCAATGTGGTATTGGATTTCTCTATTAGTTATCAGTTAGAAGCCCGGAATTTGAGCCCGATATGGCGATAGGCTTGCCCTCTATCACATCTTGAGACGGGACATACACATACAAAGCGAAATGTGGGTGTCCTGGCACCTCTGCCGCCCCTTCTAGGAAAAAGGCGTTCATGTATGTATTGTTTGCAGATATACATGTAACCATAATAATTACAAAAAACGTAAAAAGCATATTCTTTTGAACTACACATTATAGACCCACTTAAACTAATGGCAGAGACGCTACATCAAATTATTTCGGATAACTACGTTCCGACACGCAATACGAACTTTTTTTTATATAAACCTTTATCAAAAACAAACGAGTGCAATGAATTTTAATTTAAACTTCCAACTCAAATATTTCACCGCGTGTCAAAGGTATAAACTGAACGAGACAGCCATCCCGTTCGGTAGTGTGAACAGTGTACGCAACAGTAAATCTCGGGTGCCATCATAAAAACCAGGCGCAATCTAGCCAAAGATCCCATTTGAGTGACAATGAGCTGGCCGGTGTTGTCGAGTTGTGTCGGAAATGTGACTACCAACTCTGCGTAGCTGAAAGGGCTTATCTACCTACATAGGAAGTTGTAGATCCAACCTTTTATAATTTGAGTTGATGGGTAATATGATAATATTGTATGTTTTAATAAAGAATAATGTTTATAATTCAACAATTTCATGCTTTAATTTCTCTTTGTATTTACGAGGCGCCGTTTATGATATGTGCACAAATAATTTTACTTCGTTTTCAATGGCAGTTCTTATTGCACTTGCACAATGGCGAGACGTGCATGCCTTTCGTCTAAGGGCAAGCGATACGACCGCTCAGGGATAGTAGAAAAACTAAACAACGCTATGAATTATAAAGCTAGACAAGCCTATGCCAAGGCATTCCCTTGTACATTTGCAAAATGATAACAAAACAACTGATTTACCCAGAATTTTTTTCTGAAAAGACGGATTTTATGACATAAAACAACCTAGTACCTTGTAAAACTATTATAAATAATGTATTTTGTAACGACTCCGTATAATTAAAAATGGGTTCACAAGTTGAAGTATAATAATGTACGTAAATTATTAGCAAATAAATCTAGACTAATATATAAAGCTGAAGAGTTTCTTTGTTACCTCTGATCACGGGAGCTACTGGTTCGAATTGAAAAATGATTTTTGTGTTGGATAGGTCATTTATAAAGGTATGCTATAGGCCATATATCATCATGCTATGACATATAGGACGGAAGCAGTACTGAAAAATCTAGCAAATACGAAGAAATTTTAATCATTTGTCGTGCTCTGATTGGTCTATTCCAAATTTAAAGCCAAAATTGAACATTTTAGCCCCATTTTGAAAAGTGCATTTGCACCCGGGCGAATCCGGACTGATCGCTAGTATATCATGAAGAGTTATATTGCAAATATTAATGCAGTGTTTCTAAATAAAAAGTCAGTATATGTTAAACGGCTTGCGTTTATGGTACAGTTTATAACCTTTGTATCTAATATGAGTTTCTTTTATAGTTAAATGTATACATGTAGGGCGAAATTTATATGAAGTTTGTACTGGTGGTAGGTCTATCATATTATGTGAGTACCTGTATATAGCCTGGGCAGGTACTACCGCAAACCCTCCAAACAGCTAAGTAAACACAATGTGGTATTCCGGTTTAAAGGAATTTCTAGCCATAGTAACTATCTACGTAATTATGAGAGACCTACAACTAATTTTTTAAAGTGCTTTTTTGGAACCCTAAACAAATCAAAATTCTTCAAATTTGTGATTTTTAATAAAAGTGCTTCAATTTCATTTCAACTTACATATATGGGATACAACGTGACGATTATTTTAAAAATGTAGGAAAAAAATATTTGAAATGGCAAATAAGCAATGAAAAAACAAAAAAAACATAGATGAAGTCAGGCAGCTCTATTAGTTTATTGTATGGTTCATTGTCCCAGCAGCAGTATTTTTACATTTGTGACGTTTATAGTGCCGTAAATTTTTTGATCGTTGCTGCTTATATCTCATACTATGTATGAAGTTTATTTTTATTCCATTACTTTGTTTTAACTAGCGTGGAAATTACTGCTTTCAATTATTTTTTTTATGGATTTGTAACTTTCAATCTTTTTACACGTGGAGTTTTGTAACTTCCTCGGTGGCGTGGTACTGCAGTACTATTACAAAGTTGAGGCGTAGGGTTCGAATTCCGGATCTGGCTAAGTGACATTGATTTTTTTCTATTCTTTATAGGAAGAAAATTATGCCCGATATGGCGATAGGCTCGTCCCTTTCACATCGTGGGACAGAGCAACATAGCGAAATCTGAATGTTCTGGTAGCACCACTATCTACCCCTTCTGGGAAAAAGCCGTGAGTTTATGTATGTATATGACTTTTATATATATTTTTTTAAATTTATTTATCACTTTTACATAATAAACATTTTTAACTCGTCACAATAGTAAGCATTGAAAAAACCACAATGATTTGTCAACAATGCTATGATCAGAATCCGTCATCGAAACTTCAAGAACGCTGGTAATAGGAGGATATCTAATGGTATTTCATATGCAATGACACGAACAAGCGGTTATTTCTAAAAATGAAAATGTGAATTATTATACCAACGTGTGATATTTAAAAATGTCCTTTAGAACCGTGATAGCAGGTGTGTTGTGTAAAAATCTTTGTGTAGATATTGCCTAATTACGTGACCATTATCGATTCATGCTTATATTTTAAAATAATATACCTACATGTAGAAAAATGCGTGTTCTATTGTGCTTCATGTATAGTTGTTGTAAGATCATATTTTAGTCCTAACGACATGGTATTCGTATTATAAGGATTTGGCATCAATTGTATAATATTAAAAGGGAAAAAGGTGATCATTTGATTCCATCATGACAAGAAATTTAATGATTTGTTCAATGTTTCCATGTGTTGACTGCAAACTTAGTAGTATAAGAAGTATATAGTAGAAGGAATATATTTCGTGTGCCAACACATATACATATTTACCATACACTATACATACGAACGAATGTTATGTAATTTCACATTCTCAAACCACTTCCATTTCAAAACAACTAAGCATACAAAAAGAAAATTCAAATATTTATCTCTTGAGAGACGTTCAGAAAACCAATATGTACGGAAAATATCGTCTTTGAAACAAAATGTATTAACGAAAAAGGCAACATATTTTCACATAACGTGTCATTCACGGAGGCCTATTGGCATCCAGTGTGTGGAACCACTCAAGTACTCAAGTGTTCTACGTAAAATGGGGCTAAAATAAAAAAAAGGAGTGGATAAAGCAAATGGTGGTTTTAAAGAGACGGCTTCGAGGGGTATGGAAATTCTTGGGAAAAGAATATATTCGGATACCTATTTCTTTATTAAATGACACACCAACAGTTAAAATACTAAACATATGATATAATGAAACTCGTGGAAATACTAGTCTGTTCACCAATTACAGGCGTGGAATAAATTTTGTATGAAAATAACATCAATATAATTATTTTAAAAAATAATCTAATATAGCAAACATAAAATAATCGCACACAGACATGATTGCAACACTTGTTTTTTGAAACAAAGGATAGGGTTTTACATAAAAAGAATTTGACTAATTTCAGTGACAGTGACCATTTACTGTGATTCGTCCAAATTTGGCTTGGATTCACAGCAGGGCATAGTAACTATAAGTAAATTCATAAGTGGTGGGTTGCCAATTTAAAACCACTACCAATTGAGGCTATTTTAACAGTATATTTAAAATATTCAAAATACAATTTCAATGCAATACCAGCCCACGGTGTTATTGCCTTTAACATCAATTAAAAACAGACAAACAAGAAGAGTTATTGTTTTGCGACCAATTAAAACCACAATGGTTCATTTGTTAAATATAATTGTTCATTTCTGTAGTATTCTGATTTTAATTATTTACAAAGATTATTCTTGATGGCCTTGACGCTAATTCTTCGTAGACTGCTTAGAGGTGCCCCGTAGCTTTATTTCGTAGCGTAATGAGTATTCCGTAGCTGTAACAGACCCGCGTAGCCCAAATCTAGTGGCTTAATGTTGTGTAGCTTATTAGGATTGTTGCTTAGTTATAGACTCGTGACTAAACACAGGATTAAATGATCAATAAGTCGAAACTTCGTGATAATTTAGCAAGATTACGTTTTTCTTTGGATTTTCTAAATCCTTGGCAGCTGTACTTTCCAATTAATAATTGGATAATGCATTTATTGGGTAAATGAAGTATCTAAACTAGGATTCAGACACAGCAATAATGAATTTAATTAAAAAATAATTCAAACTCTTATTTTCTTTTTTGCTCATCTTTTGAAGGTCGTAACGTAATAGTTGTTTAATGATTGAAGGAGAAGACGAAAGGCAGTGAATGTAAAAATATTTATTTAAATGACTCTGATAGTTTACTAATTTATATTTTGTTAACGCTATTGTTTTTCATGACTCAGCAAGAATGGGCAGGCTCGTCAGGTAACGTACCACTCTTTCAGAACAGAACGACGTAAAGTGACAGCTTTGTCATCGCATTTTGTATGGCGAGTGACATTGCCGGATGCCTAAGACTTCTTTCCCTGTCCCATCCATTTTCCTTCCCGCTCCCCTTTGATTTGATCATCCCGCAAGATATCTATGATCCCAACGATTTGAATGTTCATGGGCAATAGTGATCACTTACTGTCAAGCAAACTTCGCTCGTTTGCCAAACCTATCGAATAAAATTAACAAATGAGTGCAAACACACAAACAAACGCAACTGACGACTGTCTACAAATTTCTTTCTAGTTCCAGTATCACTACATAGTATAAAACAAAGTCGCTTTCTCTGTCCCTATGTATGCTTAAATCTTTAAAACTACGCAACGGATTTTGATGCGGTTTTTTTTATAGATAGAGTGATTCAAGGGGAAGGTTTATATGTATAATACATACCTATTATTGTACAGAAATCTGTTTGTACCCGGGCGAAGCTGGGCCGGGCCGCTAGTATAGTATATTTCTATTTCATTTTTGTGCGTGATAGATTTCCTAGGGATTTTGGTTCAATTTTCAAAACACCAATTCTCTTCAACGGCTGACGGGCCTGCGGGCGAGCGAGCGAGGGGCGGGCGAGCGTGGAGCAGCGGTTCGTTTCTTGTCTTCCTTTGGAGAGGTCCTCTTCTGGCGGGGCCCGGCGCGAAGCTGCCGACACGGCCAAACCGCCCCTCTTTTATATCCTTTCTCGGTCCACGCTCACCCCCCCCAGCCCCTCACCCTTCAGCACCCGTCATAATCTTTATTTCTCACTTATTTTTACAATTTCCTTACAATCATCTCAATTTCCACACAACAATGTGGGGCTCATCCCCGCGCAACCCCTCACACCATGCACCCATCCCTAAGGACTCCCGGGGCGTGAATACGGCTGGGTTTTGGGTGCGGAGAGTTTTGTTCGACGTCACCCCGCCCCGCTTGTACCACGTGACCGAGGCGCCCCCCAGCCCTCTCACCCCCTCGGGAGCCGCACCGCGCATGCGCAGTAGGCACATAGTGTGAGGTTTGGGAAAATGAAACCACTTCAGGAATAATTATTTATTTTTAACTAGTTATTTCGTGTCGTGCACATTTCTCCCGCCGTCGCAGCTCGCGATTTCCACTGGGAGCACGACGATCTTCCGGGACGGCCGCCGCAGGATGTGCCCGTTGCTCGTTGTGACGTCGACGACTCGCACCTCGCCGTCTTCCCCGGGGTAGATTCTGGACACCCGGCCTCTCGGCCAGACGTTTCTCGGCAGGTTGGCGTCGCACACGACGACTAAGTCCCCGACTTTCGGGGGTGCGCCGGTGGTGCGGGGCTCCCGCCGGTGTTGGAGCGAAGGCAGGTACTCCCTCACCCAGCGCCGCCAGAACTCGTCGGCCAGTCGCTGCGCGCGCTTCCAGCATCGGCGCGCAGAAGTGTCGTCGTCCGCGAAGTCGCCTGGCGCTGCAACGTGACAGTTAGGCCCCAACAGTATGTGGTTGGGGGTTAACGCCTCCGGTTCGTCGGGTGTCACGGCCACATGAGTGAGTGGTCGTGAGTTCACTATGTTTTCTATCTCCGCTAACAGTGTGTGCAATGTCTCGTCACTCGGGTATTTCTCTGTTAGTATCACTCGCAGGGATTGTTTAACGCTGCGTATCAGTCTTTCCCATGCTCCGCCCATGAAGGGTGCGGCGGGGGGAATGCGACGCCAGTTGATACAGCGTGCATTTGCCTCTCTTCCTGTTGCTTCCCACGCCTCCTTCAACTCCTTATCCGCAGCCTTGAAACACGTCGCGTTGTCTGACCATAGTTCCGTCGGTTGGCCTCTGCGCGCGATGAATCGCCTGAGTGCTGACACGGCAGAGTCCGCGCTCAGTGACGCGACCACTTCCAGATGCACCGCCCTTATGGTCATGCAGGTGAATAGGGCAACCCATCGTTTCTCCCGATGTCTTCCGACGGTCACTTCCAGCGGACCGAAGTAGTCTAGTCCCGTGTAGGAGAAGGGCCGTGTGTTGTGCGCCAGTCGCGCCGCGGGAAGATCTCCTGTGGCTGGGATAGTGGGCTTCGCTTTTCTTATTTTGCATGGTGGGCAATTCTTCAATACTCCTTTCACGGTCGGACGTATTCTAGTTATCCAGAACCTTTGTCTTAGTTCATTTACCACCATTTCCACTCCTCCATGGAACATCCTTTCGTGCACATGTTGCACGTACATCTTCGTGTATTCATGTTGTCCGTCTAACAGGACTGGATTTGTTGTGTCTTCGCTTACACTTTTCGCCGCTGTTATCCTTCCGCGCAAACGCAATAAGCCGTCCTCTCCCACGAACACACGTAGGGAGGCGAGTCGATCTGTCGGCGAGGGTGGGCTTCCGCTTATGACGCGCAATCTTTCACTCGCATAGCTGTCATCTTGCACTTTTCTTAGCCACAATTCTTCGGCGCGCCTTAGGTAACACGCGTCTAGACTCATGAACTTTTTCTGTTGTACCTTAAGCTCCGGTCTCGATTTGCTATCACTTTTCTGGTAGGCGCTCCACGTGGGGTCCTGCTGAGTGTTGCCTTTTGTGCGCTTTCGTCTTGCGGCCATCGTAATGTGTGTTTTCCGCCTGCACAAGTCCAGGAATTGCAACACTCGCGCCACGGTTCGCACTGCACTACTCCACTTCGCGAATCGACACAGATCGGGCAAACAGGTGTAAGCCTTTTCTTCTCTGACACTTAGACACTTTTCTTCATTCGTTTTGTCGGTCGGCACTTTCACTTCCACCGGCCACTCTCCCGCCGGTTGGCGCAGGAACTCCGGTCCCCGGAACCATCGGTGATGTGCTTCAAATCCTGTCGGCGTGTCTCTTGTGGCATCGTCCGCCACATTGTCGCGCGACGGCACCCAGCGCCACTCGTTTACTTTCGTTAATTCTTCGATTTCGGCTAGACGATGAGCGACGAAAGTCTTGAAAGCGCGCGGTTCCGCCCTTATCCATGCGAGGACTGTTCGGGAATCGCTCCAGTATATTTTTTTCTTGAACTCGAAGTTGTGCTCTTCACATGTCTTGGTCGCGAGTCGCGCGCCGAGCAGGGCCCCTTGTAGTTCCAGTCGTGGAATAGACGTGGGCTTCAGCGGCGCCACACGGCTCTTGGCTGCGGCTAGCGCGACGTGAATTGTGTCGTCCACGCGCCGCATGCGTATGTACACCGCTGCCGAGTATGCTTCTTCGCTGGCGTCCACGAACGTGTGTAGCTCTCTTTCCACCACCGGCGGTCCTATGTCGTAACATCGCGGTATGCGCAGATTCTTTAAGGCGCGCAGGTTGCTCAGCCATTCGACCCAGCGAATTCGTAGTTCTTCTGGGATGTGGTCATCCCATCCGATCCCGTGTCGCCATGTTTCCTGCATCAGCCTTTTCGCCGGGGTCGTTATTGGTGACACCAAGCCGAGAGGGTCGAAAAGCGACATTATGACGCTCAAGGCTTCCCTTTTCGTTGGTGGCCGTTCATTGCGCAACACCTCCGGCGGGGTTCTTCCTTCATTGACGCGAAACCCAATGCAGTCCTCTTGCCACCGCCACAACAGACCCAGCGTTTTCTCCTCGGCCGTTCCTCCTATGCGCACGGCGGCGTCCTGCCCGCGCGTGCTGAACTGGCGCACTACGATGGGCTCGTTCGACACCCATCCTCTCAGGGTAAAGCCTGCTTGTCGGTGAATACGGTCCACTATTTTTGTCACCTCCGTGGCCTTTTCTTTGCTCACGAAGCTGGTGATAAAATCGTCCATGTAATGATTTCGCTTAATTTCCTCCACTGCCTCGGGAAATTGTTCCTGGAACTCTTCCGCGTTCCTGTTCTTTATGTAGAGTGCCGTGCATGGTGACGACGTCGCTCCGAATATCACCGAAGTCATCTGATATTCTGTAGGCTTCGTGTCTCCTCTCTCCCGCCCTCTCCACAGGAACCTTAGGGCGTCTCTGTCTTCGCGTCTGACTTTGATCTGCATGAACATTTCTTTTATGTCCGCCGAGACTGCAAAGGGGTGTTGTCGGAATCTCATCATGATTCCGGGCAGGGATTGCAGGAGGTCAGGACCCGACAGGAGCAGGTCGTTCAGACTGACTCCGTGTGATCTTGCCGCTGCGTCATGCACCACCCTTATCTTTGGCTTCGCTGAGTTACACACGGCAAAGTGCGGAAGGTACCAGGTTTTTCCTTGTGGTGCTGGCGAAGTAGTCGGGACCGCGTATCCTGAGACGAGGAGGTTACTTATCCTCTCTTCATACTTCATCTTCAGGTCCTCATCACGGTCGAGCTTCTTTTCTAAATTTCTCAATCTATTGTAGGCATAATCGTAATTGTTGGGAATCGTGCAGTCGTCCCGTTTCCAGAGGAGTCCAGTTTCGAAGCGTCCATCTGGCATCCTTCGACTTCTTTCTTGCAGGATTTGCAAAGCGCGCTCTTCGGGATCACTTTTCGGCTTTCTAGGCTCCACTCCAAGCGACTCTAAGTCGAAGAATCTTTTCATCATTTCTTCCATGTGCTCATCCAAAGTGACTGTGTGTCCGCAGAAGGCATTGATGTTCTGAAGTGCTGACTTATACCCGTGCAGAACCCATCCCAGCTTCGTGCGAGACGCGACAGGCTGGCTTCTGCTCCCGGTCCGCATCTCGAGCGCCACCAAGAACTCCCAGTTGTCTTGCCCAATCAGTATCTTTGGATTGGCGTTCTTATAGATCAGTCGCTCTTGTATATCCTGAAGGTGTGCACAGTGTTGAATGTCCCTCTTGTCGACGCTTTGTCTGGTGGACATCAGGTGTGATACAGTGCGTGCGTTGCGTATCATATATTCTTCGTCACTGTAGCGCCCGCGTATTTTGACGTCGACTCTGCGGCTATCTGCGTGTTTCATCGTTCCGTTGAGACCTTGCACCCACATTTCGTCGCGCGGACCTTGCAAGCCTAGCAATTCTGCCAGCCCTTCCTCGACGAGCGTGACGGTACTGCCGTCATCCATGAGCGCGTAGGTGTGCACGCGTGCTCCGCCTTGTCCGGTGAGTGTGACAGGTGCGATCTTGAGAAATGCTTGCCGGTTTCCTCCACGATCCGTCTGTGTGACGAGCTCCGCGGACGTGACCACTTCCTCCTGCACGGACTGCCCGGGAGGTGCTGACGGCGTCCTCCCCGTGTTCTTGTGCAAGAAGCGGTGGTGAGCCATCAGGCAACCCTCCCGGCCGCACTTCTTGGCTCTGCAGTTTCCTCGTCGGTGCGTGCTCCTCAGGCATCGGAAGCATATTCGAAACCGCTTCGCGATCTCCCACCGGTCCCCTACGTTGGCGTCTCTGAACTGCTTGCATTCAGGTAACTGATGCTTCTGCTTGCACAGCGGGCACTCTTCTAAGTTGTCGTCCGCGACGAAAGTGCGTTCGATGTTCTTTCTTCCACGCCTTTCCACAGGGACGTCCTCGAGTGGTGCGTACGCTCCACACTTGTCGGCCTCCTCGCTGAGAAAAGTTGCCAGCCTCTTCAGGTCGGGTACATCTTCCTTGCATGCGGCGGCGTAATCGTACCATTTGCTTCTCAGCGTGGGCGTGAACTTTTCTATAGTCGTCTTGACTGTTTCTGGATTATACAAGTAATGGATCCTCTTCAATGCTTCAATAGCGGCCACAGTATTTGCCACTTTGTCAGCAAATATACACAAATCTCTTGGGCTGTCGGTCAACTTCCCAAGTGTCTTCATCTTTTGCAGCTCGTGCATGGCTAGCGCGTCGGGCCGACCGAATCTTCTCTTCAAAGCTTTCATAATCGTCTCCGGCTCCGGTTGGCTAATCAGTAAACCGCTAATCGCTTCGCTCGCCGCCCCCCTGACGCTCTTCCTCAATCGTGAAACGTTTTTAGTTCTTGAGAATACAGCTTCAGTCTCATAGTAGGCAGCTTCGAAAGCGAGCCAGCCGCTGCTTCGCCCATCGAACATGGGCAGCTCCTGCAGGTATCTCGGTGCGTCTCTCGACATCTTCACGGCTTTGGTGAGAGCTGTCGCCAGTGAGGTGACGTCCACGTTCGGTGGCTGACGCGCAGGCCGGGGCTCATCTTTGCGCTCCCGGTGCTCGCATTCCTTGTTCTTGCGAGCTCCCTGTCCTTGTCCTTTCGAATCATCCTCGTCTGGTGAGTCCTGCTTCTTTGTTGGTGGTTCCTCTTGACCCTCCAACCATTCCTGTACACGACTGGATCGGTCGTGCTCATCTCCGGACTCCACAGAGTCCTCTTCATCGTCGCTGATTGCGGCGCGTTCCTTTTCCAACTTCGCTTGGGCCAACGCAAGCGAGGCGCGCACCTCTTCCAGCTTTAGTTGTGCTATCTTTTCCTGCGCCTCGAGCTCAGCAAGCTTCTTGCGCTGCGATCGCTGTGATTTGGCGCCTTTGGATGGCTTCAGGGTGTCGCCGTCGTCCTTCTCTGCCTGCGTGGTCGCCGTGTTCGAACTCGCCGTTGTTTCCGTGTATGCAGTCTCTGAAGTAGTCGCGGTATCCTCGGAGGTCGTCGTCGTTCTTGCAGAGGTTGCAGTTGTCTTCACGGATGGGCCAGCATTCCCTGTGGGCGTGGCACCCGCGCCTCGGGCGGCCGCCGCAGTGCTTTGAGTGATTACTTGTGGTGCACTGGACGGACCACCCTCGGTACGGGGCACCCTTACGGCCGGGCTCAATCTTTCGGACGCATCGATCACACTTCCCTTCTTCGAGCGAGTAACAGGCATCTTTTTCTTTCTTGCGGTTGTTCTGAAAAAATACAAATCCCGCGCTGTGGCTTAAAAATGTTCAAACAATCTTCCAGGAACCAAGTCTTCAAACTGTTAGAAACTTCCAAATGAATCTTGCACCAGGCACAAGTTCCGAGACTTCGAACGATTTCTCCGCGTTGTGGCTTAAAAAATGTTCAGACAATCTTCCAGGAACCAAGTCTTCAAACTGTTAGAAACTTCCAAATGAATCTTGCACCAGACATAAGTTCCGAGACTTCGAACGATTTCTCCGCGCTGTGGCTTAAAAAATGTTCAGACAATCTTCCAGGAACCAAGTCTTCAAACTGTTAGAAACTTCCAAATGAATCTTGCACCAGACATAAGTTCCGAGACTTCGAACGACTTCTCGACCAATCAGATTCGTCGAAATTTCTTCAATATTTCCAAGTCTTCGATCTTGATATTTCCTCTTCAAATTCGTCTGCGAATGATCAACGATTGCTTTTTCTTCATAATCCGGATGCGAAGGACCAACGAATGTGCGTGATAGATTTCCTAGGGATTTTGGTTCAATTTTCAAAACACCAATTCTCTTCAACGGCTGACGGGCCTGCGGGCGAGCGAGCGAGGGGCGGGCGAGCGTGGAGCAGCGGTTCGTTTCTTGTCTTCCTTTGGAGAGGTCCTCTTCTGGCGGGGCCCGGCGCGAAGCTGCCGACACGGCCAAACCGCCCCTCTTTTATATCCTTTCTCGGTCCACGCTCACCCCCCCCAGCCCCTCACCCTTCAGCACCCGTCATAATCTTTATTTCTCACTTATTTTTACAATTTCCTTACAATCATCTCAATTTCCACACAACAATGTGGGGCTCATCCCCGCGCAACCCCTCACACCATGCACCCATCCCTAAGGACTCCCGGGGCGTGAATACGGCTGGGTTTTGGGTGCGGAGAGTTTTGTTCGACGTCACCCCGCCCCGCTTGTACCACGTGACCGAGGCGCCCCCCAGCCCTCTCACCCCCTCGGGAGCCGCACCGCGCATGCGCAGTAGGCACATAGTGTGAGGTTTGGGAAAATGAAACCACTTCAGGAATAATTATTTATTTTTAACTAGTTATTTCGTGTCGTGCACAATTTTGTTGCAGGTTAAAGACAGGACAAGACATTTCCGGAGACTCGAATTCATTGCTCGATGTCATTAAATTGCGTGACACTGTTGATCCTGGCTTACAGGAGTTACAGCGGTGGGTGCGAGGTCGGAACAGTTTATTTCTTACAGTATAAAAATATACTCTTCACTTTTACCTAAACACATCAGAATCTATCTAAACTGCAGCATTTGTAAACATTACTATTCCATCAAATCATTCTAACAGAAGTTTTGACAATCGTTAACTGATAACTAAATTGCCATTTATTACGCCAGAATCAAATTCATACAGCTGCAGTGTTCGGATTTTATTTGAATTCATAGAATTCATGTTTGGTGCAAAAATCATTGTTTTTATCTGCACGGAAAATCTCGTGTTATTTGGCGAAGTGTCATAACATTTCAAAATCGGTGACAACGATTTCACATTGGTGTTGTGAACTTTAGGATGCTGTGACATTTAATTTAGCGGTATTTATGATTGCGTACCAAAAGCACCAGGGACTATGGAGATAATTAACAAGGTTAGTTGTTTGTTTTTTCTCATTGACGGAGTTCACAGAGGTCGCTAGTGTACTTATTGGTATTATAGTCTGTTTTTTTAACAAACTTGCGAACTTAGTCGTACTCATTAATCAATTGGCGTAATGTATGGGACCGCGAGGTTTTGAGTTGAAATCGAGGTTCGACTAAACCGCTATATGTTAACGCTCAATAGGAATATTGAAGCTAAGTAGTAAACTAAAACCAGAGTGGACACTTCGCTATATTCAGACCGCTTTACGCGGGCCACCTGGATTACAATAATATTACAACAGAAAAAACAAAAATGTGTACCATAATAAAAATTCAAAAATAATATCATTTTAATCAATGATGTTATCCGCTCTAGGCCAGCGTGCTGGACTGGACTGGCCTGACATGGCCTAACCAATCTCAATCGAACTCTTGATTGTAGGCTGATACAGTAATTATGATGACACATGTACTCGTAAGAAAACCCTATTGTAGGCGTGCGGAGGTCGGGAACCCGGAGACGGGCACCAACGTTCCGCCGCGACTTCACTGGGCGAGAATCCGAGTCCTTAACTCGGGCGCCGGAGCCCAGCGTATGCACCCCCTGGTGCGTGTTCGGGCACTCTATTTGACGTCTAGCCTCTAGGAATGTCGCTCCGAAAGGTGCGGTTTGTATAGGACGGGCAACGTAATGAAACACACGATATAGAATATACGCGGAATCGACCACGCCCCGCCCTATGGTAGCCCCGGAGTACTCGATCGTAGTGACGCCGGCAAGCAACGTCGCAGTCCGGATCGCTTCGTACTTCAAGCTTCTTTCTTCAGGGTTTTCCCAGGTTTCTTCTTTTCTTGAGGCTTCGAGTATCTTCAGGTTTCTTCGTATCTTCCTCGGAGAGCTCTTCTGGATCCAGTGATTTCCTAGTTTTGCTTGCCGGCTTAAGTACTCCGAGGCGTTACCATAGGGAGACCCCCGTAAAATGTTCCTAATTTCGGGTCCATTTTTACTTCGGGGCGCGGTCATTTTCCTCTTTATTTCCATAAGTATCCTACGTATAATTATGTAGTATACACCGATAGATAGGTCTCGTCACGCCCTTTAAAATGACACATCAATCATTAATGTGTGAGCGGTGGGTGCGAAGCTGTTCAATAAAAACATGTCAAAAAACAATAAAAATGCACCCAATCCGCCCACACATACTGCGATCGTGGCGTGACGAGACCTTACATAATGTGTTCTATGTGCTACGCCGGGTGATGTGCGCGTGCGTCGTCAACACCTATAAAAACCTTATTCACATTTAGATTAATCGATAGAACATAATTAATTTCACAATGGGCGGCTGTACCGCAATGAACGATTACAGGCAGGCGACTTTACGAGCCTCGACCTTTAGTAGGAATGACAAAAGAGATGGGAGCGTTTGTGTGTGTGTGTGTGTGTGTGTGTGTAAACGTATCCACCATTCATGTATATTGATTACGCACTCATTTATTTGATTTGGTGTAATTGTGACAATAGGAAAACATTATAAATTACTGAGATATCCTACAATACTGCATAAACAGGTAGAATGCAGTATGCTTTTTTGGTATTTATGACTATTTATTAATTAGCGCAAGTTGGCTATGAACTGTTTTTTAAGTTCAGACTTAAATATTATTTTATCAATCGTACTTTCGATTGAAGAGTAGGCCCGTGTCCTGCAGTGGGGCGTATATGGGCTGATACAATACAATACAATTATTTTATCAAATATTACTATCCCTTTCAGCCACAGCAACTTTACCGCTGTACTGAAAATAAATAGTAAATAAATAGCCCCAACAGTCGCATAATATTCCACGCATAAGCGTGAGGGTAAGGGCTTTAGTTTTCAATGTTGATTGTGGGTTTTAAATGTTGATCAAGATTGTATCGGAATAAGGTATACGAAATATGTAGGCGAAGATTTGTTCTAGTAACTTAAGAGGCTTATTCTTAAGTTACTAGAACAAATCTTCGCCTACATATTTTCGATAATGCTAATTAATTAATTTATGAATAAGTCATTTTTTTTCCTATATCACTTTATTGGTCTTCGGCAACTTCTTTGTGTAAATTGAAAATCATTATGTTTTTCAGGAATAGGATTTGTGATTGTTATGACAACAGGCACGGCTCTTTTAACACTTTGGTAAGGAAGCTCAGCGAATTATTAGATGGTGCTAATGGCTCTTCAGACTATCCCTGTGTCGATAGAAGGTGATCTTATTATGTATATATGAAATTTTGTGATAAATTAATGGAAAAATCACAATAACACGGTACAAAGGAATAGAGGCTAAAAAAACTGGAGTCATCCCGCTGCTGCCTAGAAGAGCAAATAAAAAGATTGCTGAATTCAGAACCAGAGTTGATAACAAATTAAATATTACCACATACAGAAGAAGGATGAAAATGTAAACTGGTGTAGTAAATATATTATATGCATATATATAACACCGTCGGATATAAAGTTTAAGTTGAGAAATTTCTATCTAAGCAATCACTAACGAAACTTTTCAATATTGCGTATTATGTTAATTGTAAAATCGATAATTTTAATAAGATTTTTAAGTATTACTGTGCTGCTGTTAACTCGTGTCACCTCGGGTATAAGCCTTAGCATTTTATTGATGCTGTTAATGCTATGTTATATAGGTATAATTTTCTTTTGTAACCAATAAACGAAAAAAATGTATATTCGAGTTTAATAGGATATCTGTATCTGTATCAGCCCATTTACGTCCCATTGCAGGGCACGGGCCTACTCTACAATCGAGAATACGATTGAGAGTGGTTAGGCCATATAGTCCACCACGCTGGCCTAGCGCGGGTTGGCGGACTTACATACCATAGAAATTCTTATGAATCGCCATGGCATGCAGGTTTCCTCACGATGTTTTCCTTCACCGTTTTAGTGCGTGGTGATTGACTATCAATACACACATGACTTCGAAAAGTCAGAGGTGTAATAGGATATAACTATATTTAATATTGAAATATAACTATTATTTACGGATTTAATCGTGGATTTGGTTTATTTTATTATTTTTTTACTTCCCGACTTTTTGATTGCTTTACAGCTTTCGTGGTATATTTAATATTTTATATCATCATCATTACCCATCAGATAATACGTATTGTCCTAGGTCGTTCCTGAGGTAACATCCTTCTCACAAATGAAGCAAAGGCAGATGTACAGCAATGTATTGGACTGATATACAAATACACGTAATTTAAGACCCAGACGATATAAGAAGCTTAAATAAAAAATCACGCAGGACATAATCTGGGAAAAATACGTCGCCAAAACTACGCAGATAAACAAAATATTCATAGAAAGATGCCTAAAAATATTCGTTGAGAATATGAAACATGCGTACATGATGTAGGGTCTAGCTATCTAGATCTAAAATCTTGACCTTTCATCTAAAGCAGCAATGGATCGTCGGAGCGAAAGGATTTTTTATTTGTTGTGAATAAAACAAATTATATTTATTGGAAACAACTAAATGTACAAGCGTAGCTAATTTTCAATGATTAATTATCAATACATATATTTGGTGAAGTTAACCAGGCCACATAATTAACATAATTCACTGAAAATTGATATTTATAGCAAATTTAGGTCGTCCAATATAGAGTTATATTTGCTATATCAATTGCCCATTCGGAGTATTAACAAAACCGTGGTTTCTAGAAATTGATATTGATATGATTTAATGGTTTTAAAATATTGCGTACATTAAATAAAATACTATTCCAGAGATGATATAGCAATTATTTTTATCGGGTATTATATTAGAATTAAACCTCTATTAATGGTATTTGGTTTGCTTTGTGTACTTTAATTTTTAGATATAAACATTTCGAGTTTTAACGTATTTAAGTCCGCTACTCAATCTAATTAAGACGCTTCACAATAATTATATATGTATGTAATCTAAGTTACAATTAAGACTTTTAAACAGTTGTCATTAAGGATGGAAAATATATTAAAAAGATAGCTACAATTTATAAATAGTAACCCCTATTTTTGTAACCGTAATATTTAAATTAAAACACTCAAAAAGCTTCACAAGTCACTAATGACTACACTCAAAAATCATAAACTTATCTATTAATATTTTTAATCCTACAAACAAGGATTTATTATCATAATGCAAAAGTTAAGAATAATATATTTCTATGTGATTAAGGACCTATGAGAGGACTTGTTGGAAAAACATATTTCTCTCGTTCGTAAGTCGTAACGTTTTATCAGTCACGGGGTTAGGCCGAATTTCCTTTTGCTAAATTCCCTACGTTCTTGGGGATTTCATAAAATTCCCGATCTCATTTGTCTCCTACAACACACTCTCCTTGATTTGCATATCTTATGAAATAAGATTATACTAGTATTTCGCACGCGATTCTTGGCGAATAAAATTTGGTTATGAATGTGTTGGGGATATTTTAACACCCTTAAAATAATGTTACTTTAATAATTCGAAGGGTAGTTTATCTCTTTATTATGAATTATAAACGTAAAAATATTTTTGCTCGATAATAAAGTATCGCAATTTCGTGTCAAAATTCAAAATATTTATTTTATATTTCCGCGTAAAACACTTGAAATATATAGCTTACAAGTAACTTATTTTCTGAAATAATATTATTTTTCCAACTACCTACAAAACTAATTAAAACTTAAAAATATAATACTCACGCTAGTTCCCAAACAGCGCAACAAGTAAATTCAAAAACTTATAAGGAAACGCACTTTAGTCACCACTATATCCGTCACAGCACTGTAACCGACGTCAAATGCCACCGATGTTTCACTAAGCGTTACTATTTTCGTTCCAGGCGGGAGAACGAACGGCACGCGACTATCCCCGACAAATGTCAGGACGACACTGAGGTTCGAACCGCGGTTGACGGTAGTACACATGCACCGAGGCAAAGATCGGCCCGTTCAGCCGAGTAGAATTATTGAAGCATAAACAGGATAATGCCATAAATCCCGAGCGGGGTCATGTGGCGACGCTTGTATTTAAAACATCCACCATCTTTGATGTCCCTAACTTTACGAACGGGTTATTTGCGGACTTAACTGCATATGTGTTTATTTTGTGGTGTTAAATTGTGGTGCATGGTTAATTTTTATGAACTTTGTGGTTTTTTTTAAAAAAAACTTGTAGTATATAAAATATGTATTACTAAGCTTTGAGATGGTAGCTTTTTACTAATAAATATTTTTAAGTAAATTTCATGCTAATGTTTATTACAAATTTTGAAGCATAATGTGAATAAAAAAAAAGAAATTACGCTTTACCTTCGTTCATAATGCCATAAAAAGCTACCATCAGCAAAAACAATATGCGCAGCAGAAATCTTGAGAAATCTCTGAATATAAAAAAGTCATTAAAAATTTTACGCTGATCCAACAAAAACACGGCTTAAAATTTGTCCACAAATTAAGACTGTAATAAAGTAACTTCGGTCTAATCGTCAAACTGAAGTTATTTCGTCCAAAATATGAAAAGTATTTTCATTAATATTTTCATTTTCTGCCTTCTGGTCTACATCGGTTGAGGATATCAGTATTTCGTAGGAAACTGGATAGTAAACACTTAACACATTGGTTAAGGACTAATAGCCTTATTTAGGTTAGGTATTATTATTTATTATACACATTGGTTAAGGACTCATAACCCATGTAATTATTTAGGGTTCATTCAATGTATCACCATCATCATCAGCCGGTTGCAGTCCACTGCTGGACATAAGCCTCTCCCAAGAGACGCCACAGAGCGGGTCTGCTGCTTTATGCATCCAATCGCTACCGCTCCTTTTGTTCAAATCGTCCAATCATCCTGTGTATATCTGAATACTAATGGGCCAGCCTAATCATGACCGACGGGAGATAGCCATCTTGCGTCTGTGAATACTCGTATCTCGGACTCGCGGATACCGTCAGATGCATTGTAATTTGTGGTCTCTTCGTCGAAGTAAGACAAGAAAAACGTTATCTTTAAAAAAACTAAGAAGTATACAGGCTATACCAATACTGCGAACGATAATGAAACCAGGCAATAGTTTTAGTGACTACAGACACAGCGCATCTAAAAAACATATCGTGTTTGGGTGGTAAATGTTTTTGCTTAAAACATACTTTAAAACCTTGCGTACCATTGTGATTTTAAAAACAAAAGAGTGTACGTTATTATTTTAGGTGAAACTAATTATTTACCACCCAAATACGGCTGCACTATTTGTCAAACAATGCACTCTGTTTCATGTATACCACCAACTTGTGCGGGTAATTAACGTTACCGAAATTCTGTAGGAAGACACGGAAAAAGTCGGAGGCACGCCCGCACTTGAGGTCGGCATAGTAGTGAGCAAAAAACAATATCAAATCAAATCAAATCAAATCAAAATATTCTTTATTCAAATAGTCTTTCACAAGATCTTTTGAATCGTCCTTTTCTGCTACCACCGCTTCGGAACGTGTTGTGGCTGTGAAGAAGAAGCGGCGCAAGAAACTCCCTCAGCAACACGAACTGTCTTCTTTTTTTCTTTTGTTTTTTTTTTATATCGCCATTTACAAATAAAATGATTCATGTCACAAGTTACAATCATGTCAGTTTGATTCAAAACATGATAAATTTATTCCCAAGCAGTTTTATCTTCCACATAATCTGAAATTCTATAGTATGCCTTTTTACACAGCTTAGCTTTTATTACTTTTTTAAACTTATTAATTGGAAGTTCTCTTAAACTGTTGGGAAGCTTGTTAAAGAAGCGTACACTTTGACCCATAAAAGAATTATTTATCTTGTGGAGACGAGTAACGTGTGAGGCAAGATTATGTTTGTTCCTAGTGTTCTTACTATGCATGTCACAATTACGCTTAAATTGAGTTATATTTTTACGAACATATAATAAATTTTCATAAATATATTGAGATGCAACAGTAAGAATATCTACTTCTTTAAACTTTTCTCTCAATGAAACTCTTGGACCAAGTTGATAAATGGCCCTAACAGCTCTTTTTTGTAAAATAAAAATACTATTTATATCCGCAGCATTTCCCCAGAGAAGAGTGCCATAAGACATTATACTATGAAAATAGCTGAAGTAGACAATTCTTGCCGCTGCCTCATCCGTTAAACGCCTAATGGTTTTAACTGCATATGCCGCTGAACTTAATCTACCAGATAGTTTATTGATATGCGGCCCCCACTGGAGTTTAACGTCGACCGTAATGCCCAGAAACGTAGTAGACGCAACAGGATCCAATTCTTCACCGTTAATTTGTACAGTGGTAGATAATTGCCTAACATTGGGCAGTGTGAATTTAATACATTTAGTTTTCTTAGCATTAAGTAATAAATTATTAATATTAAACCAATGTACAACTTCACGAAGGGCACTGTTTACTTCATCAAAATCTAATTGTTATCTTTTAATTTTAAATGTCAAAGATGTATCATCCGCAAACAACACAACTTCGTGATTATTCCCGACGTGATAGGGTAAGTCATTTATGTAGACCAGGAATAGAAAAGGTCCCAGAATTGAACCCTGCGGTACTCCCATAGTGACCGCAGATCCTCCAGAAAGTTTTCCATTAATATCAACCTTCTGTACCCTATTGCTCAAATAGGAGGACAAAAGATTGAGAGCTCGGTTCCTGATACCATAGTGGCGTAATTTCCTGACCAGAGTGTCGTGCTCTACACAGTCAAAGGCTTTAGATAAGTCACAGAATACACCAAGTGCATCCTGCGACTCTTCCCAAGCGTCATAGATTTGTTTTAGGAGAGATACTCCCGCGTCAATTGTTGATCGACCCCTCGTAAATCCGAACTGTTTCTGGTGTAGCAAGTTATTGGTGTTGAGATGTGTTAATAATTGAGTAAGAATTATTTTCTCAAATAACTTGCTAAGCGTTGGTAAAATTGAAACAGGTCGAAAATTGGTCGGATCCGAGCTGTCACCGGACTTAAAAAGAGGCACCACCTTGCTTTGTTTCATCAGGTCAGGAAAAACACCAGATACCACACAGCGGTTGAATATCTCTGCTAAGTGGGGTGCTATATACTCAATGATTAAAGATATATTAATTACAGAAATTCCCCACAAGTCTGCGGTCTTTTTACACGCTTTATATTAGCTTCACTTGTATGTTTTTATGTTTGTATATTTGTATGTTTGTATGTTTGTATGTTTGTTTGTAACCGACTTCTTTGGGCGCGATTTTGACCCACTTTAAACGGCCAGATTTCGTTCAAATTTTGCACACCTGTCAAAGACCGATGACAATACAATAATTCGATTAAAATATATAATTATCCTGATTAGATTCGCCAGGATTAATTATTCTTATTATTGATGACCATTGCTACATTCATCGCTAGATGGCGTTAACATTGTATTCTTCCAAGAAGCTTATACCCAAATGGAGATTGCATTCCGTATAAAACACTGAAGCACAAAAATTTGACCTTGAATGCAATCGCTGTTGCCTGCTATCCTTTTCTTTAGAGTGACAATGAATGAAGTTCACGTGAAGTTCATTCATTGTTACGCTAAAGAAAAGGATAGCAGGCATCAGCGACGTCATTCAAGGTAAAATTTTTGTGCTTCACTTTTTTTTAGCTTCACCTGTATGTTTGTATGTTTGTATGTTTGTTTGTAACCGACTTCTTTGGGCGCGATTTTGACCCACTTTAAACGGCCAGATTTCGTTCAAATTTTGCACACCTGTCAAAGACCGATGACAATACAATAATTCGATTAAAATATATAATTATCCTGATTAAATTCGCCAGGACTAATTATTCTTATAATTGATGACCATTGCTACTGACCACTAGGTGGCGTGTACACTACTGACTAATAGATGGCGTGATCACGTCAATCAAGAAGCTTATACCCAAATGGAGATTGCATTCCGTATATAAAAGTGAAGCACAAAAATTTGACCTCGAATGACGTTGCGACTGATTGCTATCCTTTTCTTTCGAGTGACAATGAATGAAAATGACTTTTTGTTCATTCATTGTCACGCGAAAGAAAAGGATAACAATCAGTCGCAACGTCATTCGAGGTCAAATTTTTGTGCTTCACTTTTATATACGGAATGCAATCTCCATTTGGGTATAAGCTTCTTGACGTCAATAATGCATGTTTGCACTATTCATCGCTAGATGGCGTTAACATTGTATTCTTCAAGTGTCAAATGTTACTACTGACCAACAGATGGCGTTATTGACTGGAAATACATCCGCAAATGGATGTTTTTAGTCAAAACAATTAAATAATAGTTAAAAAAAACTAAAATACACGCTTTAATAAGATATACAACTAAAAAAGTAAAAATAATTGATACTGAATTTAAGATAAGAAAATGGAGTAAAATACATATATTTTATTGTTACAAAGCGTGGGGTGTTTACAACAATTACTTATCCTCCTGCACCCCACGCTTTGTAACAATAAAATATATGTATTTTACTCCATTTTCTTATCTTATTTAAACTAATTTCTTTAAATGATTTTAATATATGCTGCGGCCCAATTTGCGAGAACTCAAACGCCACGTTACATTTAGGTACAAGTTTTTCAAGTATAGATAAAGCAGACCTCGAAGATGACTGAAGATGTTGGGTGGTATTTTTGGGAATATCAGTAAAAAATCTGTCTGTGTATCGTATGTAGTGTATCTGTTTAACTTATACATAGTTGGACGATAGTTAAAAAGTTTTAAAAAATCGCCTTTCTGCGAAATAATTAGTTGTATAGTGTCTAAAATAATTCAAAGTACTGCCTGGCTTCGTTTTCGGTCGCAGTCTGGATTTTCCCTGTATAGTAAGGAGTATAATAAAATATAGTAGTATAATAATTCTGCGGCTATTAGTGGCAGTATGGCGCCATATATTATGGGCCGTATGTGCAGATGCCCTTGCCTTTTATCATCTGTGTAATGATACTGAAGGACAAACGAATAAAGATGTCAGTGGACTGGACCACTTAAGTAATTCTAAGAAATGCTTTCGCTGTACCAGTGGGTACTATTCTGACAATACATCACGAATTCGAGGAACTACAGTATCATACCATAGTATCTTGAAGTATTTGTCAGCCTCTGTAGCGCACCTGATTATGTAGCCGACAGTGAAATGAGATTTTGCGGATTTGATCTCAGACTGACGCAGAGATTTGTAGTATCGACAGGTTTTTGTTGCGTGTCTGGGTTTTGTGATACTGAAAAGTCTCTCTTTTTTTTTCTATCCTCTAGATTTTGGTTACAGCGTTCCTTGTAAGCTTAATGCTTATGATACCACAGCAGCTATATTTTTTTTAATGCATTATATTTTCAGGTATTAAGTTGCAATGTATCCATGTCGGTAGGCTAATATATTATGCAGGATTACCTTGCCAGTTGCCTATTATTTTTTCTGACAAGCGTTTTACTAACGTTTTTATACCTCAGGGCGGTACTTGTTTTGAAGATACGGAGCAAAGAATATTTAAGTTTGTGGAGTACTCTAGAACCTTTCTGGACCCCTAAAGTGTGATCAATAATTATTTAATAATTAATGAAATATTTTCAAAACATGCGTTAAATTCGTTAGTTAATTTTACTATAGTTTCAAAAAATGAGGTCACACGGAGGATGATGATGATGAGAACAAACTGGCAAAGCACTTGTCTGATAGTTATTGTTATACTCATCATTCGTAAATACCGACAGTATACGGTAAAACAGTGACGAGTTGCCGCCCTTTGAAATTTTCCTTTGAAGATTTCGGGTCTTTGGCAATCAAACTAACCGGAAGAAACTGGGCAACGAATATTTACTTCATATCTTTTCTCTGTAAGACAATGATTTGTGATGACGTGACTACCTACTACTACATAATAATAATAATCTCAGGGCACACCTCTGACTTTTCGAAGTCATGTGCGTATTGATGGTCAATCATTACGTAATAAAACGGTGATGGTAAACATCGTAACGGAAACCTGCATACGGTAGCGATTTATAAGTATTTCTATGTTATGAAAGTCCACCAACCCGCATCAGGCCAGCGTGGTGGAACATATTATGGCCTAACAGCAGGGCTAGCGCCTACCCTGAAACTGGAAGAGATTATGCTGTAGTCAACATACAGACATACTACAACTAACTAATATGTAATACTAAAACTGAACTTCCAAAAGCACACTAAAATACAGAGCGATAAATTTTACGACAATAAAAGACAAGTTCCATAAAAAAGGTTTTAAAATATCCATTCTAAAAGCATTTTTTTATTTGGATATGTATCTTTGTGTAAAGTGCGTGGTGGCCTGTTGGTAAACGGACTAGGCGCGGCTGCCAACATGTTCACGGTGGTCGCGGGTTCGAATCCCAGGGCACACCTCTGACTTTTCGAAGTCATGTGTGTATTGATAGTCAATCACCACGCACTAAAACGGTGAAGGAAATCATCGTGAGGAAACCTGCATACCATAGCGATTCATAAGAATTTCTATGGTATGTAAGTCCGCCAACCCGCACTAGGCCAGCGTGGTGGACTATATGGCCTAACCACTCTCAATCGTATTCTCGATTGTAGAGTAGGCCCGTGCCCTGCAGTGGGACGTATATGGGTTGATACAATACAATATAACAATGTATCTTTGTAGTATTTATTAAATTATGATTTTGATGTCCAAACTTATGATAGAAAACAATATAATAAAAAATTAAGTACCTTAATACGATGTAGGTTAGGGATTATATTATAAACAAAAAAATATTCCCCTCTATTACTCTCTAAGCTTACCTATCCATTAATTTTATGCAATTCGACTTTAACATTTAAAAATATTCAAAGGATGATTAGTTACCTCAGAATTAAATTACAATTGGCATAGAATAATAAAGGCCCAACTTGCAGATGAATAAGTAATTTGTTAGTTCATTATGTGATAACTCATAAATTTATTTGCAAGAGCTGGCATAAATTGAGTGAATACTAATAATACATAGCAATGAAAACCTACAACACAATTAGAACTAAAGATGGATAGCAGCTTGTTGTTGAAAAGGGAATATTTGTTGGGCATACAGCAAGAAATGTATTTATTATGTGATGCTTCCTACGTGTCGCTATTATGTTGCAGACGTTCGTGGGAAGCGGTGATTACTTACCAATCGGTGAACCAAATGCTCCTTTTCCCCCTTAAATAATATAATAATATAAATTAAAATACCTTAGATAGAGCCTATACAGCTGATCATTATCAGTAGTTCAACAGATTAGATAGTGATGATGTGTAGTCCAAAACAAAGTGTTTTACTAGCCATTTGACAATGGTCACTGGATGAAACTCAATAATAGATAGCTTACTTTACGTCAGAGTTTGAGGTATCTAGATAGATACAACCAATTTCTCTGTCGTCTAAATTGCATATAGTATTACCCCACATCAAAAAGTTTTATTAAAATTCATTATAATGGTGGGTACCAAATTTTATAACGGCCATCTGTCGTCTTAAGAAACTAAATTTTCAACTCTGAAACTTGTCGTTTTAAATTCCAAGACTAAGTTTAAAACATTCACCGACTGAATTATACGAATTGATTCTGATTCTCCAAATTCTCAGTTACGTTTTAAGCTCCAAGGTTTAAGTTTTGAGACGTCAGAACTTCGCAATTATAATTTCGCAAGGTTATTCTCATTATCTAGCCTGGAATATACTTGGATTACCATTATTAAGTTTATTGTTAATGCATTTGACGAGTAAGGTCTGAATTTTCAAATTTAAGTTCATTGACAGCCTTCGTTGTGAGGCAGCTGTGAAACGATAGGTTCGCCCGGTCATCGATCAAAATATGTTCAATGTCAATTTCGTGCTCAAAAACAACATTACGAGTTTCGTCGCTGTGTGTCCGAAAAATCTCACGTAGTTTATCATACGAACTTTACAAAATGTATTATTAAATAAATAATTACAATTCTGTGTAACTATTGAGTGATCAGTACCGTTTTGACCCCAAACTAAGATTGAGTCTGTCGTGGGTATCAAAAACTACTAGAGAATTTCTCGGAGACTTTTCAGTCTCACAAACACCCAGACCGGAGACAAATATTTGTGGGCCTCGGTACGGGGATCGAACCCCCGGCCTCTCGTTTCACAGCCGGCGTCCAACCTACTGCGCTACGAAGGTTGTCAAAGTGTATAGAATAATCAACCCATTCAAGCCGTAGTCAAAACTGGCTACATTATGGCCGTATCCATATTACACTTGGGCTTAATAATCAAGCAATGTGTATTAATATCCTCTCCACATACGGTGCAATAAACGGCATACGGATTTGCCGCTAATAGTTATTGGTTCAAGTAATAATCATACCAGACATGGTTTACCAATATTACACATGATTTCACAATTCTAGCACACGATGCTCAACTACTGATTAAATGTTTAATTAATTAATTAATTCTGCCAATAGATAATCCATTAGATTTGAAACAAAATGGATATTGAGTGATTACGTACTGTAATGTAGAGGTATCTTAAGACTTAATAAATAAACAACATTCACCAAATAATTACACACGTTCACTATTCCACTATATCGGGTATATCAAGACTGCTACCGAAAACGAAGCCGGATGGTAGTTTAAGCGGCTTCAGACACAGTGCAACAGAAAATGTTGCAAAAAAGTGTCGAATTTTTATTTTTATTTTTTTCATACGGCCGTATTTGGGTGTTAATTTTTTGTTCTTAACATAATAATGTATAATACCCTTTTATTTATGAGACTTTAAGGTATAAAAGAGTTTAAATTATAATTTTAGCAAAAACTATGGATTTACCACTCAAAAATAATGACATTTAAAAATGATTAAAAAGATTGTCGCGTTTCTTTGCGAAATTTTTAGTTGCAATGTGTTTGTAGTCACTAAAACTACCACCCGGTTTAGTTTTCGGTAGCAGTCTTGAAATACCCGGTATAATTATACACTACTCCACAGAAAAATGACAACATCTTGTATCTTTGGTACTTCAAGCTACATGACATTTTAATCCCACAATACCTCACTCAAAATATTTGTGGATCGAACAAACAAATCTTGAGGCGAAGATCGAAGCCAGAACCTTTCATTTCATCCCTGTCTTGTTAATATTACTTACTTGTAACACATCTAATTGATTAATAGTGAATTTGACGCAGATTGTCAATGCAAATGAATCCCATATGGACCTTAGATTTACGGTATTAAAGTACCATTATGGCATTCCTTATAATTTATTTTGACATATTATCGTATTTTATTTAAACCACATGTTTCTAATCACACTAGGTGCCAAGCTGCAAGTTACAAAAAATACTGCCTGGTACTTTTGTCAAAATTTGCGATTTGGTTTTCAAGGTTTAGGATCAACATGTCAGGTAAGTTCCCAACCCGAACTTAAGTTCAGCTAAGCGGTGAAAATACTAATGTGTATACGGGATGGCCAAAAATTATGAAAACTTAAATATATAAAAAAAATAGTAAGTGTTTTTTTTTTATTCTTTGCAATCTCACCTTGGACGATAAGATGGACATGTGGGTCTAAATAAATAATATGATTGAATGTAATGTAATATAACAATATCTATGCAAATAAGCACATTGATCCACAGTTTTGTAACTTTACGAAATAAAAATAAGAAAACATACATATACATATGATTTTATTAGGCAAAGTGATTACCAATACACAAAGTTAATCAATCAGTCTATTACAATACATTACTATAAACTTCATTTTTTCTCTATAAACGAAAGCAAAGAAGCATTGCAACCGAAATCCTTTGTAAACATCAGAAATATATTTAGAAATCTATTTATAACAGCTCGTCAGACTAACGAACCCTACGTGTCTTGCGACGCTGCGACGGCACAAAAAGATATCGCAGTCGTTTTGATGAAAAACATCGATAGTTTTAAGAATGCTGCCCTTGAATTCAATTAGGAAAGCTTTGTTTTTGAACTATTCGTCTTTGTAATTTATTGGCGTTTGGAAAGATATTTTTTTCGTAACATTAATAGATTCAACTGAGATCTGATAAATGTCTTGTAGATGCCTATACATATAAAAATAAAAAGTAAGAATTATTTCAAAACATGAAAAGTTTTCTTCAAACTTTTAATTCTTATATAAATTCACCACTAGAATATAAACGTTCTAAGTTCTATCTCAGTATTTATGTGCTTCCGTTGTGTAAAATACCTAACCCAACATTTTTTGGTGTTAAACAAGAAGCTTATACCCAAATGGAGATTGCATTCCGTATAAAACACTGAAGCACAAAAATTTGACCTTGAATGACGTCGCTGTTGCCTTCTATCCTTTTCTTTCGAGTGACAATGAATGAACAAAATGTCATTTTCATTCATTGTCAGCGTAACGTTGTCAGCGTCACTTTTATATACGGAATGCAATCTCCATTTGGGTATAAGCTTCTTGGTGTTAAACCTATCGATTTAGACCATATCATCATCGGTGTCAAATTTTCTTAAACATATCCGATTCTAAGCTTATAAAAACTTTAAAAGATGTAAAATAAAACCACCGAGTTAATTATCCCGAAAACTATTCTTTTACAGCTTGCCTCTTTCTTAACGTTCAAGTCAAATAAAGGATTTTATTAATGACCTTGATAATTGATTTATTGAATTAAACGATTTATGAACCCTTTCGTAATTTGGACGATTTAGAGTTTTAAAGGTAAATATCGAACAAAGCCAAATATATTTTTTAAGACTTTTCTAGATTGATTCAATTACTGCGTCTGCAATTTAGAATTTTTGTATTTTGTAGCTCGAATGGATTGTTCATTACATAAGTCTTAATTTAAGTGCTGCTATCTGATATTATGTAAAAATATAGAAAAGTTTTTCGTAAATAAAAGAGTAATAGTAGACGTGCAATGTCAAAGGGACTGACACTATTGGAAAATTCTGTGACGCATCAATATAGAACTTGCTTGTGAAATAAAAGGATATTTAGTATGAAATTAGTTTTAATTGTGCTGTAGCTACGCTTATTACATGTCCATTCACACTTGAGAGCTCAAGGCGATGGATTGCGGTCTCAATAGTCACTTTCTACATCTTTGTACTTTCTAAATGAAGTACGCCTCATACTGCCCATTGTGTCTTGTTATCTCCTAGCCATCCACTGGTCATATGGCTGGGTACACCTCGAGTGATAGGACCGTCACATGTACTTTGTTCTATTGCTGTTTGCTTTCTGTTTATCATTGTTGAACAATATCGTTCAAAAATAAATAAATAATTTAGTAATAAAAAAACATCAGGAATGTAAACGAAGGATCTGCACGTCCAGTCGATTTAACAGTTTAAGAATACAAGAACTCGTAGTTTTGGGAACAATGCGATCTCCTCAGTGAATGACTTTTAAATAGCGTATTCGTCCCGAACGGAGACAAAAACCTTTGATCTGATTAGTTATTCTGTCTAAAGCATTCAGGTTTTTATTGTTTTCGTCTGTTTGTTGAAGACACTTCGTACATATTTTTGTTACTATCTATTTTTAGCTTCATTTAATTTATGATTGCTGACTGGAATGACAAGACGAAGAGGTCGCTTACCTGATGTTACGCATCACTTCTGCCTTTAATCAGGAGAAATACAACTGCAAGTCTATAGTTATTAAGCATTGCAAGACATTGCACTTTCAGATAATAGTTTTTAACACTTGTCATGTCTAGAAACTTCTCTGCCTACAATGACCTTTAAAAAAGAGCATAGCAGTGTTTATAAGCAGGCGGTAGAAAATATGAATAAATCGGTTATACCTATTCCAATGAGTACATACCACCTACGCGAAATACAATTAAAATAATACGTATCGTCTACGCGGGATAAAATACTATGATTCATTATAATATTGTGTGTGTAAATAGACGATAATCACTATTCAAACCTAATGTCATGCCATTAGCTGAGCCACTTACTCTTTGCAACAAGAGTGTTAGCATCGTTTGAGAGTGTTCATATGATACATACTTAAAAAATAGGCTTTACAATGGTAATTTTTACCAACTTATTTGATCAAACAAGAAACCAAGTACCCGTTAACGAAATAAAAAGTTACTATGTCTAAGCAGTCCTAACTTGGAGCACTATTAATAAACATTCTACCAGACCATACTTAATAAACCCAACGGCAAATGTTTGTTTGAGCGCGAAGATGCGTCCAATGGCAAATAGTTGTCCTCGTCACTATTTTGGTGACAAACTGCCCCTGTCAAACGTTTGGCCAACATCGGCCGGGGCGGGGGGAGCGTCTGGCAAGCCGCCAGTAAACATGAATCATCGCACGCGGCGCGAACCACCGCCGATTTGTCAGCATTACAACATAAGGGAGGATTTACACTGCGTGATAGATGTAGCTGCGATTTTATTGTAATAACTATAAACTATCTAAGATTTTATTAAAATTGTGGAAAGCTAAAGAGGATTTGGCTAAGGGGTAAAAGAAGGGTTTGGAGAGAAAAAAACTAAAACATCCATTAAAAATATATATATTGTAAACGTTAAGATAATGGGAACAGAAAGGGGTTATTGTGTTGAATTAATGACTTGGAAGAACGATTATTAAAATAGAAATATATACCTTATATCCAACTAAACGCTGTATGGCAGAGATCACTAAGAACTATGAGATCGCCTTTTGTTCTTTTGTATTTTTTTGTTTTCTTATGTCGTTATGTTGTAGTAGTGGAAATAAATATAAATAAATATTATGGTGCTGGCAAAAGTACGAAATTAAATCGTAGACATCAAAGACCTCGTAAAACGAATGAGCAACTTCAAATTAATATTTAGATTTAAATTAAATTAAAATGGTATGACTTGAGCACGTTAAACTTATAAAACAATTTGAATCAGTTTTACTCAACATCTAATGAGTGTGACTTTAATCCATACTAATACTTATAACATTATACACGATATATTTTTATTTTTGCTTTTAAAAAATAAACTCAAAACCTACTGGACTGATTTTAAACATTGTTTAACTATTGGATTGATACTTTATTTCAAAGTAACAAACATTATTTTTCCAAAATACAGTGAAATAAGGGTGGGAACGAAAATGCAATATCGATAACACTGTCGATATTTCTTGAATATTAATATTTAATTTTCCTTGTTGGAAAATAATGGCGTGCAACAATTTTGGTAAAACAGCACTATAGGGGTGACATAATGATGTACTATTGTATTAAAAATCAAGACCAGCTGAAGCTGAAGCTGAATTGGTGTGAAAATACCATAATTTGATTATTAATCACAAATGAATAATAAAGTCATGCATATTTTTATTTATTGGCAAATTTAAAGAGGGGTTAATTTTTTATCTGTACATAATAAATCTGATGTTGAGTTAAAAAATATCTCCACCCGTGTGAAGCTGGGTTGGGCCGCTGGTTGTGAATATTTTAAATTAAACAGGCATAGTTTCTGGAATAGCAAATATACATTATGGATTTTAGTATTAAATATATTAGTTACTTTATTTCCGCAGTAACTGGATTCAGCCTGAACCAAGTTTCAGATTTCCCCGAACTAATCTTTTCCACTCCGATTACAAGCTCGATCGCTAATGATTCGCGGTAAGTTCCAACTAACATTGTATAGTAATTCATAGTTCATAACTCATTTCGTACTATTCTTAGTACCAATCCAGAAAAATTGGGTCTGTTTTGATTTAGGGTCGTAATCATTCCAAGCATTGATGTATTTCTAAAACCTAATGATCTAATTTAGTGGTTCTTAACCGATGGTCTATGGAAGCATCCCAAGTATTCTGCGGAGCCAACCTAAAGCGATCATTACAATATTTTTTGCATGTTTTATTTATAGATAGAAAACTGTAATATTTTTGTTTATATTTCGTTACTGTATTAACATATAACCAAAACAGTCAACCAGCTGGCTAGGCAGAAATTTCGTCATATGGTCCCTCGTGACTAAAAGGCTTAGAACCACTGATCTAATCGATCTCGCTTATTGTCCTATAGACTACAGAAGTCTTTGGGTAACTTAAAAATACGATTATTTCGGATTTATTAACATAAGAACAAGCTTCGATTAGCTATAGGATATTTGAATAATTTAGTTAATTGATCACCTAGTCCAAATGTACATACATATATAGGTATATGGAATATCTGTTTGTGGATAATAATACACTTGTAAAACTTTCTGCGCGATCGGGGATGTTAAACAAGGGAGCATAAATATGATTTCATGAAAATTATTACATTCTCATATTAAAGTTATTAGCATTAGCTCCCAGTTAAATAAAAATCGTATGCATTATTCACATATGCTACAATTTTTTTATAAAAACGCACCTAATTTTCAGCTGGTGTAAACGTCCTTAACACAGGGACTCGCGCCGCCGGTCGCAGTGTATTTGGAGACGCGCATATGTGTGATATGACAAGTGTCTACTAGGTTTTTTGTGCGTAACTTGGAGGTAAAACGGATCTGTAGTGATTTTTTTTACGTTCACCATAACTAGCGGCACTTTAAAGTTTTGCACTTGAAATGTTTCGAGGTCTTATAGCTTGTTTTATGGCACGTAGAGGCTGCTCCTGTGTATTTAATAGGCATATCGTTTTAAGTGACTTTTTTGCCAAGCTAGTTAGTACGAAAATGGTTTTTAAATTGTTATTGAATGCTTTTGGTATGGGGTCTGCGGTCGTTCATCTCATTTTATTCTATTGATGATATGCCAATGCTCTTCGTGCACTTCTTTTGTATCTCTTTACTGTCATATTCAAAAGTATAATATTAGAATACCCAAGTTTTTACCACACAAACCATTGGGGAGAGCAATCGCTAGTAAAGTCTCATTTTCGCTAATGAAATGAAAACATCGGTACGTCTGTTCCACTCGCGCTATTTGCAGTATACAAATGGTTTTTATGCGAAATGCAATGAAATCTTTGTGTATACTGTTAATAGCTTGTTGCAGTAGGGACAGTTGGACAGTTTAATAAAAAACAAAGGGATTTTATTATTAAACTCGAATGAGTTTTTGCTTAGTGTTTATTGTTTTATTATGAGTAAAAATCCCCTCATTGGTCTAATAAAAGTGTATACTGACTGTGAATCCCCTATTTTGCTACATGTGTGAGTTTTTTAATTAAATAGCTTCGTTTGTTTATGACTGCAAATCATCCCAAGGAAGGTGTGTATTGGTGGGCAGTCAGAAAATTATAAGCTTCATCTTTACGCTCATACAAACAGAGAAAACAATGGCAAATAAACAGATATCCAAAAGACAAACAAATTCTTAACACACTCACTAAGAGGCTTACAACCCTAATAAAAAGCTTCAAGGACGAATCGATGAATACTTACCTTCGTGGACTGACTAGCGACCGCACCTCGGATTATTCACCGCAAAAAGCTACTAAACACATCAAAAAGCTAATCACGCGGGTTCCTCCCATTAAAACACCAAATGGGAGCTGGCCCATAAACAACAAACAAAAGGCAAATTTATTTGCGAACCATCTTGAGCATATATTTAAACCTAATCAAGGTACCGCATTGGACTCCAACCTGGATAATATATTACAAGACGACGAGGCAATAAAACTCGTTACTCCTAGAGAAATAAAAATTGAAATAAAAAAAAATCAAAAGAAATCTCCTGGTTATGACCTGATCACAGGAGAAGTACTGAACAATCTTCCACGCAAAACAATTGTCAAACTGACCACCTTGATAAATGCTTCGTTTAGACTGAAATATGTACCTGACCTTTGGAAATTTGCTGAAGTTATCATGAAACCTAACCTGGTAAACCTCCGCATGACGTGAAATCTTATAGACCAATCTCCTTTTTGCCAATAATAGCCAAGTTATATGAAAAAATACTTTTGAAAAGGCTTAAAACTGTTATAGAAGAGTGGAAATTAATCTCCGACTACCAATTCGGCTTAAGAGAGAAGCATTCAACAATAGACCAAGTCCACCGGATTACTAATGTAATCGAAAATGGTCTAGAAGTGAAAAAAGTTTGTTCGATGGTTTTCCTAGATGTGGCACAAGGATTTGACAAGGTTTGGCACTACGGCCTCATTTACCGAAAATTCACTTTCTGAAAGAATGTTTCGTATAAAACATGAAGATTCTTATTCAGAAATTAAGTGTAAAGAAGATGGAGTATCACAAGGAAATGTATTAGGTACGGTCCTGTACTTATTATACACCTGTGATATTCCTAAAATTGAAAACAATACCATTGCAACTTTCGCAGACGATACAGCAATTATAGCTACAGGTTCGATTCATAATGAAGCAGTGGAAAAAGTCTAAACCGCTGTTAACGTCATTTCTAACTGGAGTGACAAATGGCTGCTGAAAATAAATGAAACAAAATCTGTTCATGTAGATTTTACCAACAAAAACCAAATTATGAGCCTGTGTTCATAAACGGTAAAACCATACCATATGAAAATACAGCCAAATAGCTAGGCATGACTCTTGACGCAAAACTTCGCTGGAAAGCACGCGTCAAAACAAAAACGAGAAGAGCTGGATATTCGCTACAGGAAAATTTATTGGTTACTTAGAAAATACTCCTCGTTGTCGATACACAACAAAGTAGTTTAATACAAAAAGTCCTGATGCCAGTATGGACTTATGGTATACAGTTGTCGGGATGTACCAAACCAAGCAATATACATAAACTAATAATACAACGATTTCAGAACAAAGTACTGAGGGGTATAGTAAAAGCTCCATGGTACGTAAGAAACGAAGATCTCCATCGGGACCTTAAAATGGACTTCGTCAGAACTTCTGTTCTAAGCTCAATGCACTTAAATTATCATCATTTATTTACATCAATCCTTTTCTACTACTTGCAATAAATTACGTTCGTTGTCTCCTTACTTGGAGATCAAAATAATCGGACAGGACGAAAAAAATCGTAAAACGAACTGAAATAATATTTGTTTCAAAATAACAATATTACTTTCTAACCCATTTGCAAGTTTGATACGAAGCCCCGTCAATAACATATTTGGTCTAGATTATGAAATATTTTTGTGCACAACCGAGCGGAATATTTTCATTGGTATTTGCCAAAATTGTAATTTCTGTACATCGTGTGGAGCGGTATAAACCAATATAACAAAATGAATTTATGTTGATATAACACATTGTATAACATGTTATACATATTTTCTATAATGCTACTTAAGAATTATCAACTTTTGAAATTTGATAGTCAATCACCACGTACTAAAAACTGTGAAGGAAAACATCGTCAGGAAACCTCAATACCAGAGCGATTTAAAATAATTTCTATTGGATGTAAAGTCCGCCAAACTGCATTAGGCCAGCATGGGGGATTATATGGCATAACCACTCTCATTGTAGAGGAGGCCCATGCCCTGCAGTGCAACGTATATGGGCTGATATAGATAGATAGACGTTAGAGTTGGAGACTCTAGAATAAAGCATCCAGTTCACACTGTATACCAAACTCACTACAACATGGTTTATTCTTTCTATCGAATTAATCATGTTGAATGTGGCTAACATAGTATTATTATTAGGAGAGCTAGAGGAAATTTTGCAGTGCTTGGGGAATTTTGAAAAGTAGTCACATCCCATGAAACCCTATAAAAGGAAATGCAGACGTAATTGGAGGGTAGCGGTAATTTAACGCTTGAATAATTATTTATCGATTTAGATTACTTTTTGGTTACAAGAAATGTTTTTAAAGCAAGGCGACATTTTTACATTTTTCATTTTCATCATTTAAAAACAAATATTTAAAAATACATGTTATTTTGTTATGATTTTCTACGGGCCATGTGATCGAGAAGGTCATCATATAAGCGTGCTTAAGCGCTTTAAGTACCGCCCTCTATATCCATTTGCAAAATTACCATAATTACAGTATTTCACATCATAATAATTTAATTATATTGGCCAATAAATGGTACCACTTAACAAGATTAAGCGCGCCTACATACTCGTTATCTCCAATGAAATCTTCTAGACTTACCTGGCAGGTAGTATATCTCGCCAAAATAATCTCTCTTTTTTAATACTAAATAATATCCTGCAAAAAATTAAATTTATTTTAAACATATTTTACATACATAAACTCAACGATTTTTTCGGAGAACTGATAGGCAGAAGTGCAACCAAGACACCCATGTTTCTCCCTTTATTTCTCTTCCCTTTATTTTGCGTCTCACTTTGTGATAGAATGCGAGCCTATCGCCATATCAGGCGAATATGTATGACTCCAGGTTGATAATCAATAGAAAAAAAAAATATTAATTTGCTCGACTCGGAATTCAAATTCCGAGATCTCAGCTTTGCACTCATACCATAGTATTACTGCGCCACTAAGAAACTCAGCCAACCAAATTAGTTTGATGTATTAAATCTCCAAGCGACAATGAATACATTATAACTGCTTCCCGTTAAATAAATCAATACACATTAATTATTAACCCCTTCCCCAAACCTTTTGTGGCATATGTCAAAAACATTTGGCGGTTTTTAAATGTTTCAAATACAAAGCGATGTGGATTCATCAGAGCGTATCTAATGAGCGGGCTGCGCTATTTTGTGTTCCACTATCCACACCAATATATTTCACCAATATTAATATTGTGGCGTTTTATAACATCGAATGTGAATTCAATAGGCTTTGAATTTTTAGGTTATATTTTGCTTTTTGTTGAGTTTAGTTGTATTACTTACTGTAGTTATTACCGTTAGTGTTATTATCATATTACAATTAGCAAGCACAAGTTGTGATTTTATTAATCAGAAACATCCGCAAGACTTAAGGAAACATCTCAAATTTTCAAGGTTTTGAGGTCAACACAGAGAAGAACAAAAATTATCTAATGAATCATTAGGAGACAAATCACGTTATGTAAGACGATTTAACCATAGTTTGCTTATTAAGAACCTAGTTAAATCAGTGGTTAGTAAAATGATACAAGGGTGTCTAATATATTAAGCATTTATTGTTATTGCCAATACCACAATCGGAAAAGACAGATTAATGCTCTGTTCAAGACGCGAACTTACTACCAATATGCCAGTCGTCAAAATTCCACTCCAAATTCGAACTGTTTTTATACTTGTAGCAAGACAAAAAGACCGCATCGCACTGACGGGAAAGTTGATCTCTCTCCGATAGACCCAATTATACCTGCCTTCGCAGAGCCGGATATACATCAGCTGACCCTGAAATGGAATACAATACGAACCGCTACTCCGGGTGTTTCAACAAGGGATACTATGATTGCTATCCAAGCGAGCATGAATCTTCTCTCACCAGCCAACTATTGTCTAACAATTGAACTATGATCTACATTATATCAATAGCCAGTACGAAACAATAGATTTTCGCTTATCCGCTGGTTAAATCCACCGCATCGGTTTGACCATTGATCACGACCACCGAACCGGACTGATACAGGCCAAATCACGCGTCGTATGACGTCGCACAAATTAACTCCGCTGCACGCTTTTTGTTTGACGTCCGATATATCATTCATTCTTTCGTTCACTCATTCATATTTCATGTGAGCTTGCGCTTTTGCAAATGGGGATTTTATTAACCAACATTGGCTTTGTTTGTGCACACATTGCATTTGCGTTATTTGTGATGTGAGGGTGTCAGGTTTTTATCTATTTTCTCGTATATTTAAATTCAATTGATAGTATCAGAAATATCAAAATTGTCAATCTAATTTATTACCATTCAGATAAATTTCAATATCGCTACAAATTATGATCTTGATGATAGTAAGTGCATTATATCGACAGCAAGTGGAGACATGAACCACCGAGAACATGATGGTAACTACGTCTGGTCCCTTTACCATTAGGCCATTACGTATTTCAATTGACTACTAACCTTTGATATTAAAGTAGTAGTAGTAGTGGTATTAAAGTAGCAGTAGTAGTCTCTAAACTAATACATAATTTCAAAAATCTCTTCAATATGTTGAGATAAATAGGATGTAAGTTTCATCCTTTTATGTTTGGCTGGCGTTGATAGAACGGCAGGTGTTCGCCGCGCGTTATGTTTTAGTTGGATTAAAATCGCAGAGTTGCAGCTGCGGCGGGGTTCACATGCCTATCTGGAAAAATATTTTTGTTACTGACTTCAATATTATTATTTATACGTTCCAAATCTTACAAATGTTGGATGTTTTAGTTTTTTTTTTTGCAATATATGGCAAGATGAGCATTCCGTTCGCGTGATGGTAAGCGATATGACCGCTCATGAACAGTATCAAAACTAAACAACAACAAAGCAATGCTTGGCATTCTACTGCGCCATCCTGAGACATAAAATTTAAAGTCTCCATATATCCCGTAATTACTCTGGCTACAATTTCCTTCAATCCGAAACACAACATTGCGTTTAAAATGCCGTTTGGCGGGAGAAATAGACATTGCGGTGGTACCCACCCAGGTGGCCGCTCACATATGGTAGATCTACCACCAGTAAAATGTTACCAAAAAAAATTTTAAAAAGGTAGAATCCGTATCAAGATTTTGGATTTAAGTGAGGTAAATTGCATGTATTTTCATTAAGTTTGCAATTTGCCTCAATCGGTGGCGTAGTTGTACTACGGTACTCGGTCTCGGGTCCGAATCCTGGATTGGGCAGTCATATTGGATTTTTCTGTTCATTATCAGCCCGAAATCAGCAATGTCTGCCCCATATGGCGATAGCATCGTCCCATCATCATAATATCATGACACGAAACATGCACGGTGAGGTGTGGGTGACTTGGTAAGTACCCTTTTCGGGAAAAAGGCGTGAGTCTTAATCTATATATAATGCCAAATCAAATATAACTTATTTATATTAAAGCTTAAAGGTCTAAGGCCTCTCTATCCAGCTCTTGGTTACTACTTACTTACTACTGCTTACTTGAATAGTGTCACCAAATAAACCAGAGGCAGCTTAATAAATATAAACCCAATTGAATTTTTTTAACTATTCACACATACAAATTCAAGAACTTCAGTCAATTTTCACTGCAAAAAAATTCTATATCATGCGCCAAGATTTGATATGAACCAATAATTACGAAGATACCACTTAAAAATATCGGTGTATTTATCGGTGCGTTATAATCGAATGAGCACTCGACTCCGGCCGGTATCGACACGAGTTATATCGATTAAAAGACTCGCCTCTCGACTAATTCGATATATTGTTTTAGTAGCGGACGTCTAGTAAGATAACTCCGCACACGTACATTTTAAAACATGATAGATCGATTAAAAACTCGCCTCTCGACTAATTCGATATATTGTTTTAGTAGCGGACGTCCAGTAAGATAACTCCGCACACGTACATTTTAAAACATGATAGATCGATTAAAAACTCGCCTCTCGACTAATTCGATATATTGTTTTAGTAGCGGACGTCCAGTAAGATAACTCCGCACACGTACATTTTAAAACATGATAGATCGATTAAAAACTCGCCTCTCGACTAATTCGATATATTGTTTTAGTAGCGGACGTCCAGTAAGATAACCCCGCACACATGCATTTTAAAACAGATGTAGAAAATATAGATTATATCAAGACTGCTCTCAAAAACGAAGCAAGCGATAGTTTTAGTGTCTTCCGACACAATGAAACTAATATTTGGCAAAAAAGTGACGATTGTTTTTTCTTTCATTGTATTTAGGTAAATAAGTAGTATATTTTCTTCTAAAATAGCAGTGTATATCTTTTAATACACATTTAAAGGCGCTATGGTACACAAGGGTTCAAATTATTATTTTAGCAAAAACTATGAACACCCGATAATATATGTCTGAAATAAAAAGATGTGTTAATTATTTTGAATCAGACAGATGATAACGTCACCGGTCTCTATTCGTATATTAATTAATTATTGCTATCACGACACGTTATAATTAACGGATTAACGGTTCATCCGAATATCTGCGACAACTTGTTACTTTTATAGTAAACACGCGTATTTCAATGACTGCCGACTACTGTATTTGTGTGCTTTATATTGCAAGCTGTCATGCTCCCACCCTTAGTATGACTGTAGGGAAATAGAATGACAATCGGGTTTTCTTTAATAAAATTACTTCTACAACTACCCGTAGATTGCTTAAAGCTTGTTTACCATTGTTTTAACAATATTTTTGTTTAACATTTTGTCTTTACATAAATTGCCCCAACAAATATGAAAAAATATTGTCGCATTTCTTTGCGAATTTTTTTATTGCATTGTGTTTGTAGTCACTAAAACTACCACCCGGTTTCGTTTTCGGTAGCAATCTTGATATACCTTGTATATAGTAAATAAATGTCCAACTCATTTTGATAACAGCTAATATATACATTATATTCCATAATTTCATGATTAAGCACACCCATTACTCCAATATAAGAGGCAAAATTAGTAGCACATACAAAAACTTTTAATCTGCACATATATTATCATTATTTAATCATTTAGCAGCAAATATTTCAATTTAAAGCATACGGTTAATTCTATAACTGTAATTATGCATGCAAATAGCTTCTATAATCCTATCAACGCCTGAATACAATAGTTTAAGTACAATTGTAAAATTGCAATCATTATAAAAATCTTTTTATGCACCAAACTGTTTGTCTTTAGCGAAGGCGACTTAGGCCATCCTTCCTACATATCGTGGGTGTCCATGCCCGGAACTAGGACCTTAACTTACGCTTGAAGACCAATATGAGGAAGTCTACATCTACGAGGATAGATACTTCCAAGTACAAAAGTGTGTAAGCCCGATAATTATAGTCACAGTCAGTTTGCCGCGTTCCAGGATTATATAGCGGACGAATACAATGTACATGTTCAAGTTTCTAAAACATGTTACAGTTAATATAACACGATATAGACAGAATCGTGTGCTGTCTGTGAACTGCAGTAGCATTTCCATATCAATGTAAAACAATAGTGTACTTTATCATTCGCTTACTAAGGCGACATTGACTGTGGCATCTGAATGCATAGGAACATTAATGGAGACTGCTTGCTGGATATTGAAGGCGCGCGAGTGCACTTAACTTTTTAATGTGCCTACATTGTCCTGTACTGACGTTTACTAGACTCTTTGTGGAGTATCGAACCATTTAAATGTCAACAACTTGGTAATTAATTTGTTGTGGATTTTATATTTAAAGATAACCGCGCGTTCCTTTTTTGAAAAATATGTTTGTCAGGTGATTCACACAATGTAAAAAAAAAAAGATTTTTTTAAATTTCTAATAATCTTATACCAAAAATATGATTGATATAGGTGTCATAATACATTAATAGAATTTATACTGAGGTGATAATAATTCTTAATCAGAAACATACTCGTGTTTACAGTAAAAGTCGTCTATAGTATTAGGGAATTGTGCTAAATCAAGAAGCTTGTCATCTCCAAGCGTTCACGTTCAAAGGTTAACAATTCCAATACATTATTATGTAAAAAAGATATTCTTTAGTTTCCTGTCTTCATATCAAGAAACAAAACATACCCGCAACATGTTAAGCCAAACATTCAATTCGGTATTTCAATTAACTTTGCCGTCTTTAGTCAATTCCTTGTTTGTAGATATACCGGGTATATCAAGAATGCTACCGAAAACGAAGCCGGGTGGTAGTTTTAGTGAGTACACACACAATGCAACTAAAATTTTCGCAAAAAAACGCGACAATTTTTTTTTATGAAATTTTAAATATCGTAAATTTTGGGTGGTAAATCCATAGTTTTTGCTAAAATAATAATTTAAACTCTTTTATACCTTAGAGTCCTTATAAATAAAAGGGTATACACTATTATTTTAGGAAAAAAATGAATTTACCATCCAAATACGACCATAGGAAAAAATAACAAAAAAAAATTGTCGCGTTTCTTTTTCAACATTTTCTGTTGCAATGTGTCTGAAGTCACTAAAACTACCACCCGGCTTCGTTTTCGGTAGCAGTCTTGAGATACCCTGTATAGCTTGCGAGCCGGGAATCTATATTTGGTATGAGCCTTTGTCACATTCCCCCTCCATACAAAAGCTATGTATGAGCGAGTTATTTGAATTATTACTAATGTTTGTTTAACACAACGCTAGTTTAATTTCGCAGCGGAACCCACCTCCGAGTACGTTAATGTAGTTCTTGAAATTAATACACGAAGTTATCGCTTTCTCGCAGATATTGATTGTCTTGCTAATGCTGCAAAAAGCGTTACTTGCTTATAATGATACTTTTACACTTATTTCTAGAACGTCTATTTGTACCGCCAGTGTAAGTGAACTGTTGTGTTTTGGTTTGAAGAATATTGTAGCCAGAGTAATTACTGGACATATTGAGACTCTTATATGTCTCATGATGGTGAGGTATAAGAGAGTGAGAGTGAGAATGCCACACATTGCTTTGTAATTCATGCTGTTGTTTGGTATTGTTAATAGACCGTAGTCTATTAGCAGTCGCTTACCATCGAGCTAATGAAATGGGAGGCTCACCATTCAAAGAAAAAAAATGTCTGTATTTATTGAAATAATGCTACGAATTTCTATAGATCTCACATGAAACTATAACAAACTATATACTTCTAACGAATATGGAATATCTATAATGATTTTCATAGCCATGGTTGTTCAGTGGTCTAGTTAACGCAACGCCACGGACTTCCTGTGGTTGAACAGATAGGGAAAGATAAATAAAAAAAAACTTTATAATACGTTTTTTCAATTCTGTCATACATTCCATTCGGTGAGTGTCATTGGCAGATATACAAACAGTATATTGATATTAAAAGTATTCCGTATCTAAGTTCCTAGTGAGAAAGAAAATAGTCCTTAGTCATTTTTTTTAATGACGTCAGTGTTCGTGCCCGTCTTACCTCAACTGGAAGTGCATTCCACAGTCGGACAGCTTTAACTATAAAAGATTTGTCCATAAATGCTGTGAAATGCTCAGGCATCCTTAATTTTAGGTTCTCCGACGATCTCAAGGATCTTGTATAAGAGTCACGGGGAAACAAGAATCGGTCTTGAAGATAAGAAGGCGTATTTTTTACCTTTTATTATTTTTTCGACCCCAAACAAATCATTACAACTGAATAAATATTTTATATATAAGTAAGTGAAAATGGCGGCCGTATCGCTCGAGGCTATTTCTCACCGGCCATGGGATGGACATAAGAGAAAACTTATATCCAATAACATTTATTGTAGTCACTATTTAAAATTATAAAAAACATACATTAAAATAATTTCCTTTCTTATGAACCTTTATTATTATTTATTTATTATTATTTATTTAACACTTTATAGTACACCATATACATAACAATGACAATACAAAATGAAATTAAATGTATCCTTGAAGCAATCTCTGCCAGACAACCATGGGATGGATAAACGAAAAGAATGAAAGTTGGGGCTTCGGGTGTGCGAATATTACAATTTATAATGTTATTAAGTTCGTTTTTCCACAGATATATAGATAATAAACTAAAGGAGTGAAATGAAAAGAAAAGAATGAATTAAATGCATCAAGAGGTTGTTGAAAGTGGATGAAGCGAAAATAATGTGTCAGCATCGCGAAGTGGCGATTTATAGTCTGCTTTCTCCTATGGGATGCAGGCGTGATGATTATGTTTGTATGTGTATTCTAAAAGAAGGTCACAATCACCCACAAATATTCACATCCTATATTAGCCCTCATAGCGTTACACTCTCGATTTTTATTTTAACAGGACTTACAGTGGGGCCTGAATAGTCTCTTAGCAAATTGGAATACAAAATTCACTGACCTTACAACTTAAATTATGACCACAATACAAATGACATCATAAACTTTACATACTGTAAAAATAAATATATTATTGTTTATTACTTTTGCTATTATAACAAACGGCTCATTACACTTACAAATTTTATGACTAATATCAAAATTACTGCGAGGGTGGTGACGTCATGGGTAGGGTCAGCCTTGTATTTAGGGTGAATGATAATAGTGAAACAGACCGCGTGTCAAATTTTGCCAACATTTGGTTTAAACTTGCTCAATGTTGATAAATAGTTTCGAAGTAATCCACTTCTTAAAATACCTATTTCTTGTATCTATACCTGTACCTGTATCAGCCCATATACGTCCCACTGCAGGGCACGGGTCTGTTCTACAATCAAGAGTATGATTGAGAGTGGTTAGGCCATATAGTCCACCACGCTGGCCTAGTGCGGGTTGGCGGGCTTACATACCATAGAAATCTTATAAATCGCTATGATACGCAGGGTTCCTCACGATGTTTTCCTTCACCGTTTTTGTGCATGGTGGTTGACTATCAATACACACATGACTCCAAAAAGTCAGAGGTGTGCCCTAGGATTCGAACCCGCGACCACCGTGAACATGTTGGCAGCCGCGTCTAGTCCGTTTACCAACAGGCCACCACGCACTTATTACTATTTCTTGTAAAAAGCAGCAAATGTTTCAGAAAGAAGAGTTAAAATGCTAAAAAACATCACGTGCCTAGAGGACGGCCCCGTAATAAATTGTGGGAAAATCCTACTGTAGGACTGTATGTACTGTATGTATTGTTTATGCATACAATAAATATTACTTAAATATATATTGGTAATGAGTGGAAACTTCGCTGCATTGGTATTAATATTTTTAACGTGTTTATAGTTACTATTGTTATGTTTGTTTCCCAAAGATCAATAAAATAAAAAAAATGTATAAATATTACAAAACTGATCGTAATAATTTTAAACCTATGTTAACCAATCAACATCCTGTTGCTGGAAGAATGAAATGGCGATCAAAAACATTTCAATTTAGTGACTACTTTAAATTTTCCAGCTGTATATCTCAACGTTACTAGAAAACTGGGACCAACAGATGTATGTGTAATGGCTTCAAAGAACTCGACATTCAATAACATATTGCAACCCATCCCAGGCTCGATTCCAGTCAAGAACTTTATTACAAAAATGCGTTCCAAGTATTGACATACTAGTACATGGGCAGAGAAAAAGTAAAAATAACTCGATACACATTCACCTTTGAGAGAATTTCGGGAAATATTTTCAACTGTTTCCTGTCAATAAAGTACTCAAAAAATATGCTTTCATTGCAACATGTTTATTTTTAGTTATTTTTATACTGGTTGCATCCATCAGGATATCTGTAAAAATATATTACAAACTACAGAGTGTTTTTTTATGTGGAATAAAAAGTAAAATAACGTGTGTTTTTTAAAATGAAAGTGCAACCCACCCCGGTTTCACTAGAATGAAACGAGTATTTTTTATAGTAATTTGTTAAACTTACTTCTTAGTAATAATATCAGCCCATATATAATACTTTATTAACATATATATTCTAATACTGTCTGAAGATATTTATTATTACCGTTTTTATATCGAGTCTACAACTGACACCTGTTAGGTTTTATGCTATGTTCAAAATAGTTCTGAGTTCAGATTAACAGTTGTAACAGTCGATATATTCATGCTTTCCAGATCGAAACTCCGAACGTAACATCTAAGCTATCACTGACTTCAGAATATATTATTCAGGATTCTCAAAAAATAAAGGTTTGGTAAACCTCAACACCTCGGTCTAAACGCTTCCACTGATCTAAAGAGTTAAAGTGTTCGACATGTTACGTAAGAGCGCATTCACATCGACCGGATATCGAATAGCCTGCACAGAAATATCAATGCACGAGAAATAAAAGAAAAAGCAGTTGTATATGAGAAAGCCCTATGAATTTCGCAGCCGGTCAATGGATGAATGCCGAGCGATATCGCTATGAGTCAGTCACCAATTAATACCGGCTAAACCGGTGCGATACAAACACGGTCAGATCCAATGTAGGAGAAAAAAAATAATGTATCGTCTATTTCCCATATTCTATTCAACAATCTTCATGCAAATGAAAAATGGTTGTAAACCTCAACATCGCCATTTTAAACGCTTCCACCGATCTAGAGCGTTAAAGTGCTAGAGATGTTACGTAAGGGTGCATTCACACCGATCGCATACCTAATAGCCGGCAGAGAAGTTCCAATGCACGAGGAATAAAAGAACAAGCAGTTGTATACGAGAAAGCGCTGTGAATCCGGCAGCCGGTCACTTGATGAATGCCGAGCGATATAGCTATGAGCCGGTCACCAATTACCGGCTAAACCGGAGCTCGGCTTATAGAGAACGATGCAGATGTTTGGATAGCGATCAATAGAATTTTGCCTTAAAAGATTTTACTCCTTAAAGAGTTCTTGGCTCTTGAGGAAAAGTATTGACTTTTTTTCAATCGCTTGTATTTAATATCGAAAGTGTTGTGATCAATTTAATCTGTAAATATTATTATGTATAATAAATTGTTTTTATTGTGATTGCCTCTAGCTTTTAACTGACTCCATAACAGTCAGTAAAATTATATGTTACCGTACTCGCAACATAAGTTTATATTCTGTTGAGAGAAACTAATACGCCAATCACTGTTGGTTATTACCAGAAAAAAATATATCCTAAGATCATTGATTTACATAAGTATATGGACGGGGCGCAAAGCGCGTAAAGTGGTCCGCCGGTGGTGGTGCGCGCGCTCCAGTGCATCTCTTGTAGAGCGTTACCGAAATTAGTCGCAACGATTTTGAATTTTCTTGTATTATGACAGAAAGTTTAATAAAAATGAAGATACTATTTTTTCTCTTCTTAAAACAATAAATAAGCACTTATATTTAGTAACAATATCGGCAAAATTATGTCGCGTTCTAATTTACGAACTAATCGATTAACCGGTTAAGTATTGTGCAAACACCCTAATCGCAAAGATAGAGTCCGTAACGTGGGCCTTTTACATACGCCTAATAAAATCCACGTACATAAATAAAGGGTCACTGGCATTATTACTTATGCGATTATTTACTACCTTTAACTTTATAGACTCGTAAAAGCATGTACCGATATGGAACATCATTTTTATTCGCGCTGTAAAAACGAAGTATAAATTACTAAATCGCCGAACGAAGTGCGCGGCTGGGAGTCTGTTTCGTGTATGAAATCGTACAATTTCACCGGAATATTTGGCTATCAATGTAAACATAGGTGGAAATGAATACAGCGATGTTTGATTTTGGTCATGTCGGAAAAATCTATTTTTAATAGCCACAGACGCACTTTGTACTGAAGGAAATGTTTGCACAAGCTTACAAGCTTCGATGAAACCACAGAGTACATTTATACGGAGAGTTTAAACTAACCTATTTTATGTTGATAAATCATTTCTGTTTGTCTAACTTTATTTAGATTGGGACAAAAAAATGACCAATACCCACACCATAATTCGAATTAAGACAACAAAAATAGAAATAAAGTTGTAAAGAAGACAAGATACTAAATTCTTTGTTAAGATATAGCGACCGCAGTGTTCAATTTTGACTACCAACAAATATAAATCTTTACAATGTTATTATAATAATATGAAAACAAACAACTAATTGAAGAATATTAGGCCTATTAAAAGTTTACATCACTTCAAAATTGTAAGAAAACAAACAAGTTTTCAAGTTCTTTCAAGAACATGATACATTTTTAACCAAGCATACACCAAGTTGGCTGTGTTTATTATTGTTCATAGCCTCTTTGTGAAGCATAAAAATTAAAACTGAGCTTATTATTTTATTAAAAAATATTTTTTATAATCGGTGTAGGTGAATGAAAAAGAAAATTCAAACAAATCAATAAATAAGTTTGATTAAGATATTAAAATGAGAAAATCGCTTTATCAAAAATTATACTATTAAATATTTTAATTGCTAATTGATTCAATAGATAAAGTGTTCTAAATAACTATACAAATGAGGTAAGCGAATAAATATACTGATAATTATCCACGCAGAGAAAAGAAAATATCACACACTTCAGCGACAAGACATGTCACCCTTGCAAAAACTCATGCAAACTTGGCTCAGGTTTAAAAAATACATTTAAATTTAAAACGAGCATTAAATTAATAGCACTTAAACGGCACTCATAAAGTCTGAACGCTCATCCATCAAACTCATTACTAATTTGCGGCTCAATAAAATGGAATAAAACGAGGTTTTGTAATTTTATAATCAAATGCGTTGTCGACAGTGCGCGTGGATTTTAATGCTTTGTGGCGAATTAATTCATTAGCGGTGTTAATTTATCCAAATAGTCATTTAAATATTCAATTGGATATGGTTTTCAGATTTTTCATTGTTTTAGATAGCCGTTTATTTAATTTTAGTAGGAGTAAATCACGCGAGAGTTAAATTTAGATATCGTTGCATATTATTTTAAGTTTAACATAATGATGGGTTTGAGAATTCGACTAACGTAAAACACGAAACAGAGTGTTAATATTTGACATCACGGAACAGACATAATGACTACCGTGTCAGATAAACTCACGCCTTGTTTCAAGGGGTAGACAGAGGTTCTACCAGGACACCCACGTTTCGCCTTGTTTGTTCCATCACATGATGTGATAAAGGCCATATGAGGAATAAATTTCTACCTCCCGGCTGATAATGAAAAGAAAAATCCAATATCACTTTGCCCAACCTGGGATTCGAACACGAGACGTCGGTTTTTTAATTAGAAGGCAGTCAACTGCGCTGCTGAGGCTGCCAATCGAGTGACTACCATATTTTACTTTACCTTAGTCAACCAACCAGAGGGCCCAAATAAAACTAAACAAATATTACTAAACTTCGTACTAAGCTATTTGGAATGACAAAAAATACCGATTGTGTGAATTTATTTATACAGAACAGAAAAAATCTCGTCGAAATGTTATTCCAATTCTCTTTTTAAAATTCCATACATAGCGATTCCGACTCATAAATATGTCTGCGAAATAAATCCCTCATTCCAATAACATTGCATTTCTTTGTCAACGGACATTAATTGGATAGTGACCCCTTTGCGTTGACGGCAGATGTCACGATCGATCGGATCAACCGATAGTGGACTTTGGTTGCAGTTTCTCAATCCAATAAACGGCAATCTCTATGGAAATAGACAATTCTTTCATTTATTAGTGTAAATACGAACGCTTTGTTTTGTTTTTCTGTGTTGCATTAGTTTGGTTTGTGAGATTGGGGGATTTTGATTCAATTTTTGTTTGGTAAATTTAGTGAGGGTGTTCATGTATTTATTAAAATAAATATTTGGTTTTACTTAGAATTATATGTATTTTGACTATTTTTAACTTATTTAAATATATTGCGTAATATGTGTGCGGAATGGACTGTATGTAGGACAAGACACGGCATGTTGACGTTGGTCGCGGGTTCAAATAAGATCGATATTTTAATAAAATTAATTATTAAGTATTACTATGTTGTAGAAAACGCTTGTTATCTCTGTTATAAACGTAAGTAGTTTTATTGATGCTGTTCATGATATGATTTATGCATAATTTTCTTTCGTGTCAAGCAAAGAAAAAAAAATGCCATAGCACACTTCTGATTTATCGGGGGTCATATGTGTACTGAGAGCTGCATAGAAAAACTACGCGTGACGAACCTGCACACCATAGCGATTTATAAAGAAAGGTAAGTGTATAATTTTGTGGTAAATTTTAAAACTTTAAGAATCGGTCGAAGGAATTTATAAAAATGAAACATCACAGGTCACGGTTCAAAGTGTAATGTTCAATTTTAAAAAGACAGTTACGCACTGAACAAAGCGCCTGACAAATAGTGATGGCACTTGTTCATAATGAGCATTCGACTATTCGACTAAGCTAAAACTTATGTGCTAATAAAAATATAATAATAAAATATTAAAGGAGAGGCTGCAACATGCCCCCAGCCGTTGAATGCCGTGGGATTCAACCAGAAGTCGCCAACAGTGGACATATTTTTGATGCAGCTCTCTTCACTACACCATCTGCAGTGCGAATTTCAGCAACTCTGCATACATTGTCGTTGCCAGGATACAGGGAAATCACTCGACCCAACTTCCATTTCATTGGCGGTAGATTGTCGTCCTTAATAACAACAAGAGTGTCGACCTTCAAGGAGTCCTTGCAAGCTTGCCATTTCACTCGTTGTTGGAGCTCCGACACGTATTCTTTGCTCCACCTTGCCCAGAAATGTTGCCTCAGTTGCTCGATTCTTCGATGCCGAGCTAAATGATCGTAGTTGAAGTCGCGAAGATCTTCAACTGGAAGCGAAACGAGGGGCCGTCCGATTAAAAAATGACCTGGAGTCAAGGGCAGCAAATCTTCAGCATTCGATGACAACGGAGTGAGTGGTCGGGAGTTTAAAATAGCCTCAATTTGTACTAAGGTGGAATTAAGTTCCTCGTAAGTCAAATTACAGTTGCCCAGCACTCTCACTAGGTGATGTTTAGTGGATTTGACACCTGCCTCCCAAAGACCACCGAAATGTGGAGCATAGGCAGGTATAAAGTGGAAATTAATTCCATTCTGAGCCACGCTTTCAGCCAAGGAGCTACAGTTACGCCTGAGAAAATTAGAGAGTTCGTTATAGGCTCCTACGAATGATGTTCCATTATCGGAATATATATTAAGAGGCTTCCCTCTTCTAGACATGAATCTACGTAACGCCTGCAAATAATTATTACTCGTCAAATCGCCCACTAACTCTAAATGTATAGCTTTAGTCGTAAAGCATACAAAAACGACGATGTACACCTTCATCAATCGACATCCACGACCCTGACGACTAGCTGACATTATTGGACCCGCGTAATCAACGCCTACGTTTTGAAAGGGAAAATCTGCAGGTGATAATCTACTTGATGGCAAATTTCCCATCTGTGGTTTAATAGTTTCCCCTTTCAAACGTCGACAGCGCACGCATTGACGATAGCACGCTCTAGCTAAACTGCGCCCACCTAGCGGCCAATAGGTTTCTCTTATTGTAGCCAATAATAATTGTGGACCTGCATGCATCAATCTTCGATGCTCATGATTAAATAAAAGTTTTGTGAAGTGATGAGTGGACTGTAATAAAATAGGGTGCTTCTTTTCGAATGAATATTCTGAGTTGTGTAACCTGCCGCCTACACGAATAATTTTATTTTCATCTAAAAAAAAACATTATATTTTAATAAGCGATTTTTAAACGGCAATTTCTGATTATTTTGTAATAAATAATATTCACTAAAAGATTCCCTTTGAGCTTGTGTTATAATAAAGTTTAACGAATTTTGTAATTCGTGAGTAGAAAAACAATTACTGTTCTCGGACTGACGTCTACATAAATTAATAAATCGAAATACGTAACATATCGAGCGTTGAAGTCTAATCAAGTTTGAGAAACGTTGGAAATTGATACAGCTAACTTCCAATTGTGTGTTGCGATTAGTGTTGTGTAGACAAATGTGTGTTTTGAGTTCAGGTAAAGATTGTATGTTATGTTCAATGAAAGGCCATGACGTGCTGTCCTTTCGTAAGAAGGAAGGCCCAGACCACCACAAATTTAATGACTGCAGATTTGTGGCTTCAACCCCTCGTGAGATAAGATCCGCAGGATTATCATGTGAGGGGACATGCCTCCATGTGCACAAATCAGTAGTGTCTTGAATTTCCGATATGCGGTTGCGAACGAAGGTATTTAATTTTATGGGAAGCATTTTTAGCCAACCCAACACGACCATGGAGTCAGTCCAAAAAACTACATTCGAGACTGGTGTTCGGAGGGAACTAATTACCTTTTTGTACAAACGGGCGCCAATCACGGCAGCGCATAATTCCAGCCTAGGAATAGTAAGGGATTTGATGGGACTAACACGACTCTTGGCCATCAAAGGATGAACACCGACAGTGCCGTCCGCGTCACAACTACGCACATATAAACACGCACCATAAGCGCCTTCCGACGCATCGCAAAAAATGTGAAATTCTAGCCGCTTATACGCATCAATAACAATGCGGCGGGATACAGCCAAATCGTTAAGCGCTGGCAAGGCTCGGAGCAGTGAAGACCAAGTGGCGATGACTTCAGTGGACAACCTTTGATCCCACGTAAGTTTCTCTAACCATAATCTTTGAAGTAGCATCTTCATACGGATAACACAAGGTGATAGCAATCCCAGTGGGTCAAATATTCGCGCAATGACGGATAAAATGTCACGTTTTGTATTTTCCACCGTTTCAGGGATGTTTATCGGAAAACATAACGTATCTGTTTGTGTATGCCAGCTAAGTCCTAAAGTTTTGCTAACGCAGTTATCGCTTTCTATGCCTAGGTCTACAAGCGGTTGGTCAGATTGTGTCGAGACTAATGAGCACTCGTTGGACTTCCACTTCCGGAGCGGCATGCAAGCAGAAGCAAGAGCTTCAGTTACCTGCCGACGCAAACTGTCAGCTTCATTAAGTTGGTCCGCACCTGTCAAGAGGTCATCGACATAAAAGTCATGTAGAATGACCTCAGCGACTCTTTTATCCTCGCATTCGAGCCCGACTTGTTTTAAGCATCTTGTAGCTAAAAACGGTGCACTCGCTGTACCATAGGTCACGGTATTCAGTTTATACGTTTTAAGATTATCAGTTTCGGTATCACGCCAAATTATTTTTAATAAATGCCTATCCTCTGGATGTATAGACACTTGTCTATACATCTTTTCTATATCAGCGGAAATAACATATTTGTACATACGAAATCTGATTAAAATAGATGTTAAATCATCTTGAACAGTAGGCCCTACCATTAGAATGTCATTCAAAGATATTCCTGCAGTAGTGTGAGAACTAGCGTTAAAAACTACGCGTAATTTAGTAGTCGTACTACTTTCTCTTAGTACTCCATGATGAGGTATATAATACGAAATTTTATCTTCGTCCGCCTGGCATTCAGACATATGCCCTAAAGAGATATATTCCGACATAAACTCTTTGTACATTTTATCTCGCGAAATTTGACTTTTGTTTCGTCGTTCAATTGATATAAAACATCGTTTTGCTCGTTGAAATGAATCGCCTAAAATATCAGGACATTCCTTTAGAGGTAATCTAACACAGAACCGACCATTTGATAAACGTGTCGTATTCGTAATAAAATGTTTTTCGCAACGTGATTCCTCATCAGTATAAGTAGATGACTCATGCTGGCTTAATTCTTCGATTTGCCAAAACCGCGTTAATTGCGTTTGTAGATTATCCAGTTGTGAAGATTTATCGCTCGCAATATTAGCGAAATTACATTTTAAAGGCTTATTAAATTTATTTGCTCCGATGTCAACTGGGCCACTAATTATCCAACCAAGTCTGGTTTCAAACATTAAAGTAGAACCTAGTACAATGCGTTCTGACCCTAATAGACTCCAAAATATGTCGGCACCTAAGATCATGTCTATCGGCGCAGGAGTATGGTAATAGGGATCCGCTAACGCTATATCCGTCGGTATATTTAGTTGAATTTGTTTACACGGCACATTGTCAGTAATCGTCGGCAAAACGAAACATACGATATTGTCGCAATAAGATTCGCGCAACGATTTTATGTGAACACGACACATTTTAGCTACCGGTGACAATAAACTGTTAATTCCTTGAATATAGTTATCAGTGTTCACAAATGGCAAATTTAATTTATTAAATAATGATTCCGTCATTATACAAGACGAGCTGCCTGAATCAAGTAGTGCGCGCGCAACGTGTTCCTTATTATGAATATCATAGCATCTAACTAACGCAGTCGACAACAAAATATCGCGCGAGGTAGGCGTGTGCGAATGCGCAGTGATATTTGCAGATAATGCGATCGAGCGGGTATGACCAAGCTCGGGGACTGCGCTGGCGCCGTTATCAATGTTGTGTAGTGGGGGCGCACCAGCCCGGCTACTGTCGGTCGAGCGTTGTATTGTTTTGCTGGGCACGTTGCTTATTTGTTTTGTCTTATTCTGGTTGTGAATTAATGTGTGATGCTTATAACTGCAAATTTTGCAACCAGATTTCTTACAGTTTTTAGGGTAGTGCCCGCGACGAAGACAATTGTAACAGACCTTTAAACTCGGCAGAATAGACATTCTTTCATCGACGCTTAATGCAAGGAACTGTGAGCAAGTGTTCAGATTATGATCACCGCTGCATTTAGGGCAACTAGAACCAGTTGAAGACGCGCTAGTGTTATCGCTCAATGACACCATGGATTTGAGTTTAGTGTTATGAGTGTGTTTTGTGAGAGTGTTCGGTTTTTTATTGTTGTACAACTGGGCGCGTTCCAACGTTTCAACAAAATCAGCCCGTTCATGCATGAACTCCATAAATTGACTAAAGAGAACTGATTTTGTTTTAGGTATTCGCTTTTTATAGCTTTCCCACTCGCGGAATGTTTTTGAGTCCAATTTATGACTAAATAAGTGAATGAGTAACGTGTCCCAGCTGTCAACCGGTTCTCCCAACTTTTGACAGGCTCGTATGTGTTTGTTAATTTTGTCGATCATGTTACGTATCGCGACTGACGACTCCTTTTCTAATGATTCCATATCAAAAATAGCAGATACATGGTTTGAAAGTAATAGGCGTTTGTTATCAAACCGTCCACATAATAGGTCCCAAGCCAGACTATAATTGTCAGCCGAAAAATCCACTGATTGAATAATTTCAGCTGCTGAACCCTTTAAAGATGTTTTTAAATAGTGGAATTTGTTGACGTCATCAATTTCGTCATCATTGTGGATGAGACTAATGAAAGTGTCACGAAACGCGAGCCAATTATCATATGAACCCGAAAATACTGGTAAATTTATAGTAGGCAATTGGGCGACCTTACGTTTACAACTGCTGTTAGTAGATTTAGCATCGTCATCACGATCTACCTTGCACATCAATAAAATATGCTTAGCTTGAGCTACTAATGCGTAATATTCGGATTCAACAGACGTTCGTTCATTTATTTCGACATCAAGGTTATCAGTGATACATTCTAATTGAGTTTGAACTTCGTTAAATTCGTCATAAAAACTCTCTAACTTATCAAGACGCGCCTGCAATTCCAATACCTGACAGGGGTCCAGTTTTGAATCCGAAACCTGAGATAAATAGTTAGCAAAAATAGTTATCCTTGCTTTATAACTGCCTCGCTTCCTCTTCAGGTCCTTGATATCGGCCATTTTAAGAGGCGAGTGCCACAATCCTGTAAGTTTACAGTTTAAAGATTAACAACGTATTTTATTAAAAGTTGTATATACCTATTACGCTTTAAGTATCTTAGAATAAGTATCAATATGTAATAGGCTAAGAATTAATTAATATTGTACAGCTAGTGTTTGAGTGTATACAACGTACTATACTGATTAAAATTACTTACAATAAATAACGTCTTTAATTACCTATACAAATTTGTAAAGTTTGAACTAGTTAACTAATGTAACTTAGCGTTACTGTACTGTATGAACAAAGTACTTGTTAACTATTTATTATAAATAACTTTTACAAATAAGATTTATTAAAATGTCTAGTAACAACTTTATACAGTGTTGTTACTTATACAATAAATGGTTTAATAGACACAGTAAGTAAAATTAAATAACACTACTGACCTTTACAATTTGAATTTTAACGGTGACCTGTTGAACTTATATTACCTTATAATTAAATCTATAGAGTGCTGGGTGAAAATTAAATGTATAAATTACTTGATTTATCCTTATGAGGCACTGATATTTAAATTATAACGTCCATAAAGACCAAATCACTTATCCACTCCACACGTTCAGGTAAATAATCCTCTTCACTGCCGATTTATTATTTTAACCACTTGTACTGGTATTAATAATAATTTATCCGGTTCGTAATGGACCATGTATAATTTTGTGGTAAATTTTAAAACTTTAAGAATCGGTCGAAGGAATTTATAAAAATGAAACATCACAGGTCACGGTTCAAAGTGTAATGTTCAATTTTAAAAAGACAGTTACGCACTGAACAAAGCGCCTGACAAATAGTGATGGCACTTGTTCATAATGAGCATTCGACTATTCGACTAAGCTAAAACTTATGTGCTAATAAAAATATAATAATAAAATATTAAAGGAGAGGCTGCAACAGTAAGTGAAATCCGACAACCCATATTAAAACAGCGTGGTGTAGCGTATAGTCTAACCCCGCTCAATTATACTTTCGGTTGTAAAAGAGAGGACTATAGGCTACAGTAATTTACAAAAAATGTATCCTCTCCCAGGCGAAGTCGGGCCGGCCGCTAGTTTTTAAACAAAGTGCTAAATACGACATTTTATAAAAATCTTGGAAGGATTGAAAAGATCTACACCGTAAAGGCTATAAATACGTATTATATTGAAATTGCTAGGTATCGCAAATAAAATTATTTCAAACAACAATATTGTTGTGTATTAGTTTCACGTCTCCAGCAATCTTCATAGTATCCGCATTTCCCGAATAATTTCCTGTAACATCTTGTTACTTAGTGTTGGCAGACCATTGCTTGACAAGTCTATTACATCAATAAGACATCTTATTTCATATTTATCCCTTGAACAGAAACATTTTATGACAACTGTATTCGTGTCATTATATGGTATTAGATAATTGTATTTGAAATATAGGATGGATTGGAATGCTGTTTGTGTCGTTGAAGTCTTTATTTAATTTTGTAATTTCCATTGACATAGCTTTAAAAAACAGGTTGAAAATAAATAAAGACATAACCCAATAATCACATACAAAGTCCTGACCCCACACTAAGATCGAATCTTTTGTCGTGGGTGTCAGAAACTAGGAGAGACTTTTCTGTCTCACAAACACCCAGACCCGAAAAAAATACCTGTGGATCACACAAACATTTGTTTCTACGCGAGAATCGTACCCGCGGCCTCTCGATTCACAGCTGGCGTCTAACCAACTGCGCCACAGAGGCTGTCATATATTGATTTAATATTAATATTTTTTATTTTAGTAGCAGTGGGTGGCGAAGATGTATGGTGGCTTGTTGGTAAGACGCGATAGCTGGACTACAGTAACAAGGTTGAATACCAGGGTCCAATCTTCTCAGATTTGTCACTCACTTTCACGATAAAGCAAAACATTGTAAGAAAATCAGCACAGTATCATAACTGTGATCTATTGATTACTGAGTCCGCCAACAAGCACTAGGCCTCCGCGGTACACTCGCTGAACATTCAGATAAGCTTACCGTAGTTACAAAAAAACAACTACCTTTTTATGTATATTATATAGTATGATATAATATACATAAAAAGGTGATGATATGATAGTAATTGTACTATCCTTTATTAAAGAATATTTTTAACCAATGACTTATAATTGTATAAGTTACTGGACTGATGATTAAGATCTCAGTCCGCCCTGTACAAACGCTGTAAAGTAATCAAAACTTGGAAATGTAAAAAATAAATCAAAATCAAACCAAAACCGCGATAAATCTGTAAAAAATAGTTTTATTTCAATGTGTAACATTCGCGTAAATGCCACCGCAATGTTTATTTCCCATCCCAAACAGTAAATTTACTGTAGTATTTCGTTTTGAAGGACATTGTAGCCAGAGTGACTGCTGGACATATTGAGACTAAACATCTTGTGTCAGGTTGGCGAGCACATTGGAATCCCAAGCATTGCTTTGTTTGCTACTGTTCATGAGCGGTCGTATCGTTTACCATCGGCATGCTCGTCTCGCAATTCTTAGTAATAAAAAAAATAATTACTGTTGAAATTTGAACTGTGGCTTTCAGCACCTTCATAGATTACATGCTTTACCAAAATATGTACATATCGAAAGATTAATTTCTGCCTTTATAAGCTGTGCTATGAAAAAAACAAAAAATATGACATAATATTTGCATTAAGCATTGTATTACGCTTACTTTAACAGTTAGCAACCTGTCTTGCAGTAAGGTTATTACTAAATTATAGTTCTTTTACGAGCTCTCAATGTCAAAATATAAATGTCACAACATTTTTTATGAGTCCAAATGGTGCTTGAATGGTAATTGGCAGCTTAAAGTTTGTTACGATAATATTTTATCATTTGTGTCGATAAAAATTCAAGAGCCAAATTGAATCATACCGTCTGCGTCCTTCGTTAATGCTATCCATGTCAATTTAATTTTCAGTTGTGTAATAACTTTAAACGTTAATTTGCATCAAATATAATTAACAAGAAGAGAACAAGAATAAGACCTAGCATAAAAATTACAAATGAAAATCTTAGCGGCAAATAAAATTTGTAAATATTAAGATAATTTACATGCGAAATCTACGTGTCAGTAAAACCTATCTTATGGTATTGGTATCACAAAAATCGAGGGACTTTTAAGTTAAGAACTATTCGGCTTAAAAACTAAATTGAATAGGTCGGCATAATATTTATGTCAACTAGTATAATTGTTATCGTATTTTACAAGTCAATATTCGAATCGGGTCACACTGCATTTATTTTCATATAGTATGGAATCACTTGACTCCTCAATATCAGTTGATACCTCAATAATATCAGTACGTGTTAAACCCTATGGGCCTATTTATTCTCTTATACAGCCCTCTTTTGGTAGATGACCAAGCGATGGGAATAATCTCGGTGAATACCCATCAACATCTAAGTGTACCCGCCCTTTCGAGATCCTGTACTAATTGCATCACAGTTCTCTATCAATTTTCCATCCAAGCGCACCTACGGCTGAAAATTCACAATATGGATAGTGAACGGTGCGAAAACGGCACGCATATGTGAAACTATCGATCATTCGATTCTCCGCTTGTCATTTGTTACTGGCGACATTCAGTCATCAATCAAACGACGGCGCGCGACGCCCTCTAATCACTGCGCGGCGACAGCAACGCCAGTGTAAATGTTATCGGTAGTTAAAGTGTTAAATTATAGCTCTCGTATTAATGGCAGTGTTTGTTTCAGATTTGAGTGAGGAAAGATGTAAATGATTAGAAAAAAAAAACGGATTTTATTGCAGATTTGGTTTAATTTTAACATTTTTGCCTTCCCGTTGGTCTTTTGGGTTCCGATTTAATTAAATGTAGAATTGGATCCTATGCTTGTGCAAGCTTCAAGCCATCTTCTCCTTTGAAATTTGGATGTTTTTTTAATTTCAAAAGCCTCGCGAAACTTTCTAGGGCGGAAACGGTGTTCTTTAGTGAGGACTTGGGGCTGTTCAAAGCGAAGGTAATGCTTGAAGCCGTCTTTTATATGTTCAGCAACTGCAGACTTCGTTGAGCGTCGACGTTTAACGCCAGCTATGTATGTGTTCTTTTATGCGGGTCCCTGTTTCGTTTTACTTGACCTATGTAGATAAGGCCACAGTCGTAATCTATTTTGTATACGCCCGGTTCTTGCAAAAATATATGACACTTGACGGGTGGTAAAAATTGACTAATCTTCTTGGGCGGCTTCAAGTAGGTTTTAGTAGAAGCCCGCTTCAGGATATAGCCAGTCTTGTCTGTGACTCCTTTTATGTATGGCAATACAACCGGGACCCGTTCAACTGTGGCTGGGTTCGCTTGGTTTCTGTGACGGCGGCGTGGAATTTGGAGCTTGTTGTCTCACAGTACTTGCTTGACGTGTTGCAGCTCAGTCGCCAGGTGTTTTTCGTCACAGATTCCTCGTGCTGTCTGAAACAAAGATTTACCCAAGATTAGCTGTTTTGGGTGGTTGTAAGAATCAATTAAATAAGGTAATCGAAACGTCGGGAAGTCAAAAACAAAAAAATAAAACCAAATCCTTAATTAATAATAATTTTATTTCAATGAGTAACATTCGCCGAAATACAAATAGGAATTTACACAATAGCGATAATAATGCGTGTGGCATATCATCAAACGTGTCTGTTCTAATTGAAATATAAATTAATTTGTACAAAACAACATTTCTGTGCATAAAATAGGTTCGGAAGTACAGTTGCATTTCAAATAGAAATTAAAAATCACATGTTTATTGCAAATATTTGCATAGCCCTTGAAAAACAGATTATTAAAATATTTCCGTAACCAATTTTTATTTACTTAACACCCAGTTGTTGCGTGGCCTCGTTTTGCTTACAATGGCAGCCGCGTTGATTGTTAATTAATATGTCAACGTAATTTAATTTCATTTTTTATTTATATATAGATGTTTGGCGTGAGAAATATTTACGTAAAAACATATTGTTAAAATGTAAAATACTACATAATATGCTACGCCGATAAATCAGTGCATTACAATCGGAGAAAAAAAAACTCTATTTTCATTTGTAACTATGAATATTACTTAAGATTTTCATATTTGAAATATATGGTATTACTAAAGTATTCCGTCCAAATATGTGTATGAATATTTGCGGCACTATCGAACGTAAGTCAATTATAACGAGAGGATTAGTTCTTAATAGAGCAAGCTGACCCAATGCAACGAGTCAAATGAATCAATAATTCTACTCTGCTGAGTGGTTGCAAGTTCCTTTAGTTCCTGATGCGTTTCAACACTAACTGGCAATCTCAAATATCAAAGTTCAATGAGCCAAATGCTACTAATGGCGGTCTACCAGGAAATTTAGGCATGTCGGCGTTTCCTATCATTTGTTTTCTTGGAACCGGTTGGACTGTACGATGTGAAAAAAATACACTATTGATAGCTTTTTTGGCCCAAGACACATAATAGTTTCAAACCATTAAACTAACAAAAGTTTTTATACCTCAACATGTTGCAAAATGATTTAACTTGAAACGAGCAACCTCGCTAAAATAAAGTTGAAAATCTTTTGCTCAACCATATTCATTAGGCGAGTTCAGCTTTAAAATGAGTATAAAGAGAATTATATCTCTACTTGTGTATTAGTCTTAAGAATTGATGTTTTACTAGAACCCCTCACAACTTTACACATCGCGTCTTATTTTCGTTGGCACGGGTCCAAGAGGCGTCGCGCTCTAGGAGTTGTCATACTGAATCATCATACTCTGTGGCGTTGCAAATAAAATGATAAAAATCCTGATGGTTTGAAGTTGGCTGTTTGGATTCTTGCGGTATAACAGTATGACATAATTTGTTAGTCATACAAATCGAAAACATATGGACGCATTTAAAGCTACCATATGCGGAATTTGTCTTGAGAGAAACCAATCTGGTAATGCAACTATAATGTTGATATGTAATTTGTAAGCATATTTGGCTGATAAGTTTAAGCAGATCGCACTGGTTTCATGGTTTGAATTGGTGCCAGATTACATAACTTACTTTTTTATTGTTGATAAAATATAAAATTGGATCGAACGCAGTATGCGGAATAATATTTTAAACCATTCGTAACATTTCACTGCAATTTTGAGGACTATATTTTATTTATTTGTAAATTATTTATTGTTCACCGCAAGTATAACCACCATACCACCATTACAAAAATGAAGAGTGCTTAAAATAAGGCTAATAGTTAGCGGTTTTAGCGCTAGTGGCTATTTCTTCCAGGCAACCTTTAGATGGACTGATTGAAAGAAGTAAGTCTAGTCAAAAGGAAAAAAATAATATGAAAACACAATTACACATTTAAATAACTCGTGCATCATTGGTAGGATTTAAAACCAGCATTTCACATGCTCAAAGACAATCATCTACACATGAATAAAAGTGAATCATATGAATTCCTCTGTAGTGTAATTGTTGGTGGTGGCGTTTTGGTAAACGAACCAGACGCGTCTGCCAACATGCTCACAGTGGTCGCGGGTTCAATTACCAGAGCACACTTCTGACTTTTGGAATTTAAGTGTGTATTGATAGTTAAATACCACGCACTGTAACGGTGAAGGAAAACATCATGAGTAAACCTTACAAACTATAGCGAATTTGTAAAAATTTCTATGACTTATAATTATGACACAATGATAAAATACGACTATATGGCCCAACCACTCGGATTCGTACTTTCGATTGTAGAGAAGGCCCGTGGTCTGTAGTGTGACGTATAGGGGCTGATACATTACTGTATAATGTATGAATACCTAGAAAGAACTCTAATATATTATAGAAACTCATGAAATAAGTACGAGTACAACTCCGAACAATGGGTGTATTTATTTATTCCAAACTAAATCCATTTGAGTACTTGTCTGAGGTATCCTTAAACCGGCGGCTTTCGACTAAACTGTGTCAAGTACTATTTCAGCTGTTCGGTGAAGTCGATCTCGCCCAAAATCGATTTTAACTTTGTACTTCTGTACTCTAAAATGTAGAGGCTATCACGATTCTCATTTAAATTGACTTTAAATTATGTATTATGTTATAGGTTTGTCTATTCCACTTGCCGTAATTCGATCCATGATAGGATAGGCTTTTCGCGTAGATTTTTTCACTTCGTCCGATCTTCAGGTTTCCCAACTCTGAGAGCTACAAACTCTTAAAGTTTTCTATGCTAAATTAGCTCACCACTTTTTTGACTCTTCGAGATGGAAGATTCGTTACAAAGAACCATTGTTTTTTTTTTTTATGTCAAGACCAAATCTGAAACTATGTTCCAAAAGCTTATCTCACATCCCCGGCACCGAAGCTATCGGAAATGTGGGTATTCATTTAAAGTATAGTATTTTTATTTCGATTAAATGAGTGCCACTTAAGTGTATATTTTAAAATAAAACCTCATGAAGCAAGAACCTGTTCTTGAAATTGTATTAAATTGTATTATCGTTATTTGGTTTATCTAATAATGCCTAAATTTTCTAGAATCTATCGTTTGAATATCGATAGTTTATCAAAAGCTAGAAAATTTCGTTATCAACCCATATACTGCAGGGCACGGGCCTCCTCTACAATCGAGAGTAAAGTTGAGAGTGGTTGGCCGTACAGTTGGCCACAGTACACTTATGAAACTAATCAAACCGAACTATGTAAAAATATGCCAGTAATAAAATAGAAAAATAAATCCTCAGATGAAAAAAATAATTGTCTAATCTTCAATCCATGGTGTTCAACAAATACTCATTACAAATAATATTTTCTTTTTGTTACCCAGTGTTCCTGCAAGTAGCGTAGCAACAATGTATCCAATTTTTACTGAAGACTGCATGGCTGTTCCAAGTAAAGTAGTACCAATATCTCACAGAATAAAGACTTGAAGTAACAGCTGTACTGAGTAGTGAGTGAGACTGTTGACAATCCACGTACATAAAGAATTGCATGACTCTCCTGTATAAACAATGTGCTTTTTAGAGTTTTAAGTATAGTGCGCTATCACAAACTTTTATCATAGGGGTACTACATACGTCTAAATAACTAAATGCGCCTGATGTTAAGTACAGTGCCATCCAGCGACACAGCCGCACACAGGCAGTACGACAGCCTCCGTGGCACAGTTGGTTAGACGCCGCCTGTGAAACGAGAGGCCGCGGATTCGATCCCCGCACCGAGAGAAATGTTTGCGCGGCCCACAAATATTTCTTTCGGGTCTGGGTGTTTGTGAGACCGAAAAGTCTCTCGTAGTTGCTGATACCCACGACACAAGACTCGATCTTAGTGTGGGGTCAGGGCTATGTACGTGACTGTTGGGTGTTATTTATTCATTTCTTTATTTATCCAAATTGAATACATTACCCTACCACCAGCGTGAAATTTACCAGTATTACGCTTGTACTGTATCACTGTGCACCCAGATACGTCCTACTGCAGGGCACGGACCTCCTGTACAATCAAAAGGAGTTAGACCCTAGAGTCTACCATGTGCGCCTGGTGCAGGTTGGCGGACTTTACATACTATAGAAATTTCTAAAAATGTTCATGGTATGCTGGTTTCCTCAGGATTTTCTCCTTACCGTTATAGTTCTTCGTGATTGACTATTATACTAAGCTTAACGATTAGCAAATGTATATATGTTTTAATGTCAAGGAAATGTCAATAATATTCTCTATTTAGATGGCTCATGGCTATTGTTGTCCTGGCAATAATCGGGCTCAGAACAAATGTTGAAGAATCGAGGTTTTCGAGGCAACAATCGGCCCCAACTTCTCACTTCCAGTCCCACTGTTGGACGGAAGCGATTTAAACAACAAAGATAATTCCACGTAATCTTTTCCATAACGTCGCGACAAAATGTTGCATCAATTTTTCTCTCCGTTTCTATTAGAGCACAACGGTGCACTTAAAAGTAGTAGTAAATTTAAATTTGCAACAATGCAATGTTGTGAAACGTATAAAATTGTATCGGCACAAATGTAACTGAACGGGGCGAGTTCATTCAATTGAGTACATTGTCGATATTAAATGTTCAGGATTATTGTGAAGGTGCACGTTCCAGGTTTTATTTTAACGGAACTGAGTGGCCGGTTTATTTATTCGATTATTGGCAGGTAGTAAGCGAATTTTATTATATTTACGAAAAATAACTAAAACTTTTATAGTAACCGGAATAAATTGAAAGTATTAATGGATCGATTATTAGATATCCTGAAATTATTATGATATTCTGTTCAAACCGCACTTCATACTTTTACTAATGTAAGAACACAAGTAAAAGTAAACCAGCAGACGGTTCATATAACTTAAAATATTATATAACCAATTTTTCTTGAATATTGCTAGATATGTTTTAAAATAAGAACGAAAATAAGGCTTCTTGCATAAGCAGTTAAGCTTCAAGACCAACATTCAATAGTTGGTTCCAAATACAGCCAACTCCGGCCTTCCTGTTTACGTCTGCATTTTATATGCATTGCGTTCTGCCGCACACTTGTTACCAATATGTCGATAGTTTATAATCATCCCATCGTATAGCTATGCGTTCAAATAGAAAATGATATCGGATATTTCTCGACAAACCTCTCCCATATTTTCATACACATTTTAAAGTGGAAAAGTTCTATTGCGATTTATAAATTGATGTCGGTTTGTGAAAATTATTTGTTTTTTGTTGCGTTTATTTTTGGCTCTTCGTTCATTTAAAGATTTGATTTATAACTTAATACAATTAACTGATTTTGTAATATTTTGTCCATGATAAAAAAAACCGGCTTTCATTTGCAGATTATATTTGGACGATGTATGAAATGAATTTCAATATATCCAAAGTTAGCAATGCTTTTATAGGCTTATCCATACCATAGCAATATTGAATGAATTTTGGAATAGTACAACCGCATTGGTGTAATTGTTTCGTAGAAACCAGACAATCGCTTATCCTTTTGTAAAGGAGATTACAGTTGATGTATTTGGCTCAATGATCTCTATCGCTTTTCTCCAAACCCATTCACCGTCGATCCACAAAGGTTGGCAATCAGCTTTGTAATTCCTGAAGTGTTTCACTGACGATTCAAACACACCTATGACGATAGACAGCACTTGCTGACGATGCCAATAGAAAATGCGAGATCCTGGACAAAACAATGTCATAAATAAAAAAAATTATGCACATTTCAAATCCGCGTACAGAAAGAATCCAGTAAGCATCGAATGCCAGCTCCACGATGAAATGCTGCGGAAAGTCTAGTAGATATGACATGCTGAAGGCACTGATAGGACAAGGTTATGTTTAGACCATGATTTAAAATTAAAAGTATTATAACCGTAACCAGACTTCATCCCGTACACAGTAGCACAAAAGTCCCATCTTGTTAAAAAACGTATTTTTCAAAGAAATTAAAAGTGTCCTATTTTCTATGGCTCAATTTTTATATTGTTTGTATACGTATAACGCTTATGAGCAATAAAATTTAATATTTGTTTATTCTCATAATATAAAGTAAGAGTAATAAAAACGTAAGTATTCATATTAGTTCGTTTTTGTAATATACCTTTAAGTAACCACATTCCTCCTCCATCTTGGAAAAGTTTAGCCGTTTAGCCAAACGGTGGCTGCTCCAGTTTTTCAATATCATCCGAGAAACAAGCATCGTTCCTAGCGCTTTCAAACAGTCTAAAGTTATTGCCATGCTGAAGCCAGGAAAACCAACAAACGAGGCTACCAGTTACCGGCCCATCTCACTACTTTCAGTCACATACAAACTCCTGGAAAGACTAGTGTATAGTAGAATCTATCCTGCAGTCGACGACGTTATTCCACCAGAGCAAGCTGGCTTCAGGGCAAGCAGAAGTTGCGCCGATCAAGTCCTGGCCCTATCTTCATACATCGAAGCTGGTTATCAACGTGGGCTCAAAACTTCAGTAGCCTTTGTTGATCTAAGTGCGGCTTACGACACTGTGTGGATAGATGGTCTGCTTAGTAAAATCAGCGATATCATCCCCTGTACCAAAATGCTCCGTCTCATTAAAACTCTCCTCGGCCCTCGCCATTTTAAGGTCCATTTAGGCGAAAAAAGCAGTCGCTATCATCTTGTCAAAAATGGACTTCCACAGGGTTCAGTCCTAGCACCACTCCTTTTTAATATATACATCCGTGATATGCCAACCACGAGATCCAATAAATTCGCTTATGCAGACGATCTAGCATTAGCTTACCAGTCAAGGAGCTTCGAACAGGGAGAACTGGCACTGACCGAGGACTTGAAGACTATGGGGGACTACTACACACGATGGCGTTTACGTCCCAACCCGAACAAGACTGAGGTCTCATCTTTCCATCTCACCAACTGCCTGGCTAAAAGAAAACTTCAAGTAACCTTCTGCGGCGAAACAGTGAAGCACAATTTGACCCCAAAATACCTCGGCGTAACACTTGATCGCTCACTAACTTTCAAGCCGCATATTGTAAACGTCAAACAGAAGGTGAAAACGAGGATCAACATCATCCGTAGACTGGCAGGCACAAGCTGGGGAGCTTCAGCTGCAGTTCTTCGTACATCCGCCCTAGCGCTAGTGTACTCGACTGCAGAGTATTGTGCACCCGTATGGTACCGCAGCGCTCACACAAAGAAGGTCGACATACTGCTGAACGAAGTCATGCGACTAATATCGGGAGTAATAAAATCAACCCCTATCCCATGGCTTCCTGTACTATCGCATATTCCACCACCCAAGCTGCGTAGGTACAGAGCAGCGGCTAACGAATGGGAGAAGTGTGTCCAGTCAAACCGCCTGAAGCCCATGCCCATCAGGGAAACATTGGACGAACTTCCTACTTCTCGTCTATGTTCAAGATTCTCAATTTGGACAGATGAGAGAATCAAAAATAAGTTCGACCTAAACGAAGCCTGGCGTTCAGAATGGTGCCATTTTAAAAACACCAATACGAATCTCGTATCTGACCCCACCAAGAAGCTGCCAGGTTTCGATGCGGAACGCAAGACATGGACTAGGCTCAACAGATTCCGGACCAACCACGGGAAAACTAACCACCACCTGCATAAATGGGGTCTAAGGGAGTCACCACAATGCGACTGCGGAGCACCCGACCAGACCCTGTCCCATGTCGTAAACGAATGCCCACTTCGCTGTTTCCCCGGTGGAATTTCGGAACTTCATAAATACACTCCTGATGCAGCAAGCTGGCTAAAAAACCTAGATATGGAGGTTTGATCCACGCAGGATAAATGCCATACGCAATGAAGTAACCACATATACAATAAATATAGGGCACAACTGGAGGGCTCTCAGAATCCTCGTAGTCACGCAAAAAAGTTAGTCTTGTTTAAATTTCCGCTCTTCAAGTGTTTTTCGATACACATGCACCCGCTCGTACTCGCAGAAATACAAACTTACCCAGAAGTTCAGAAAGCGAAAACATTACGTGAACAATTTCGCAATATTCCTGTTCTTAAATGTTTATATTATTATTAACTGTTAAATTAAGAGGAAATGTCGCGAATTTAATGTTTGACTTTATTTATAATACTGACGCCAAAAATGTTTTCGCTAAGCGCACACACCGAACCCGCCAACCTGCCGTCACATGTCGACAACTTTTTGTTGGCGGGTTTGTTGGCTTTTCTCATTGCAAGTCGAAAAAAATGATGGCAACATGTCGGCAACTTGACATGACATGAAAATTTATATGACGATGTTGAGTGTCGTTGGACAACTGAGCACAAGCCAACATGTTGGCGGGCAACACCTGTGGGCATTTGTCGCTGACTTGATTCTTTCTTATAGGCCGCCGGGGTGAAAAGGCAGGTTGTGTCGCAGGGCTGGCGGCTTTAGTGTGTAATGCGCGTTAAATCCAAGGCCATAAAAACTTTTGGCGCTATAAACAAAGGGCAACATTGATCCCCACTTGCGATAACAAGCAACTTGCAACTAATTGCTTACATAATTATGACCTCAAGGAATTACGCACACCTGTCATCTCTTGTTGTGGAGTTTAGATTATTGAAGTCAGTTTACCTTATAGAATCAGTTTCTTATGGACGCAACTAGCAACTGTCAAATTTGTACTAGTTGCGTCAAGTTGCGACTTGTGTCGCAACACGTCGAACACAGTGCCTTAGTAACTGATACCTCTTGGTTTCCTTCAGTTTGTTTATGTTTATAAGATTGATTAATTGGTACCTAATATATTTTAATTTCAAATTTCATGATGCAGAAACAATGATTTGTGGTATGGAAAGTTTCAAATTTTGTGCTCAAAGAGTTTTTTTACACTCGCTCAAGGTAAACGATATGTCAGTACAATATCAAATAGTTACAAATCAGAATATATTCATCCCTCAAGATATGATTGTTCCAAAGTCAACGCTGGGCCACATATAATATTGTACAAAAGCGTATGATCTATCGGGTGTCAACGTAATATATGGCCAGATCTGTCGGGCCCGTTCAAATGGGCTCTCATACCCAATGCATACAGATCTCTTGTGTTTTGAGGACGCGGTGTTAGAGATCACTGGATATGATACTTTTTTCTGGTTTATTAATTTATTTGTTTATAATTCTTATTGAACACCAAATAAAGTAATAAGACAAAAAAATTACAACTTGTTTCAATAAAGATGACAATTGGTGATGTTCCAGACAATTTTTTGAAAAAGGGTGGTCACAGAAAAGGAAAAAAATAAAAATAGTAATCAGAAAAGAAAGTAAAATATAAAGATGCATTCCTTATATTTTAATATAGTTATATAATATACTTTTTCATTCAACTTGTCTAAGAGTACATAAAATAAAAATATCATACGAGTATAGTATACTACATAAACTACAGTGCAATATAAAATTACTAATTCAGGAATAGACATGAAAATAATAATAAAATGAAAAGTTACAGATAATGTGATCTTTTTGAAGATACGAAGAGATTTGGCTAATGTAATTGACAGTGGCGGTTTATGCCACGATCGAGCAGCATAGACCATAAACGACTTACTGATGAAAGTAATGCTATGCTATGCTCGGGAATTGCTAATACCAAATTCGCTGAGGATCTAAGAAATCGTGCATGTTTGCAGCGAAGGAAAGTAAAACGCTCTTTATGGTAACGGGGAATAGTGGTATGGAAAAGAATAGTATATAGGAGGGATAGAATATGATAACCTTAGATGATTACGTTACTTTAATTATAATATTTCAAAGAAGATCGAGAATGTACGTTTTGAGAACTCAACACAACACCAGTAAATAGTTGATACACTTCCTACCTGAGAAAGAAAATGAACGTAGCGTAGAACATCTATAAAGTTAATGGTAGGTCCTATCAACCTTTCAATAATATTTACGCTCTTTTGGAAATTATTCGCAACTTGAATATTTTTGTCTACAACAAAAGGCAAGCGAAATGTCGGACGCCCGCCAACAAAGTGGACGAACGACATGGCTAAAGTTGCAGGAAGTCGCTGGATGCAGGCCGCTTCCAACAGGTCAATGTGGAGATCCTTGGGGGAGGCCTATGTTCAGCAGTGGACTTCCTGTGGCTGAAATGATGATGAAATACAATACTCTTTATTGTAAATCAAATACAAGAACAAAAAACTCATAATCAGACAAATTAAATATTAAACTCATGGTTTTTTTTTTCACTTTCACTGGCCCGGCATAGTGGCGGCATTGCACCTGATGGTAAGTGCTAATGCCGCCCAGGCAGAGTATCCATTGACATTGGACGGCGGTCCCATGCCAATGGAAACAGTTATGCCGGCCTGCTAAGGTGCCTTTTCACGCTACGGCATTACAATGGGCGGCCTTTTCGCTTAAAGGGATCTCTTTCTGTCTACCTTTATGTAGATATTATCAGAAAAAGGTGGCGGTACACAGTAAAGAAAATCTAAAGGATGTTGCGGAAAGAATAAAATATATACTGAAACACGAATACTTAGATAAATACAAATTATAAAGTAATATGTACTATAATAAATTGGAGATAGAATAAACACTCATAAAGTGAAAAAAAAACTGTGTCGCATCTAGACACATGATGTCTGGGTACGCGGATCGCGGTCAAACAGTAATATATTATAACAAGCAATTTTGGTGCCAGACTAACTTTATAGAGATTTATTTGAATAATGAAAATAGGATATTTTATGAATGACCAGTGCTATTTTCGTGTTCTAATTAAGATAAATATAGAATAAATATCACTCATGAAATGTAATTTGTACAATGTTTTTAACGCTTGTTTGTTAAACTTTAGGCATATTTTTTTCTAGATTTCTAGATTTTTTACATGATTATATAAGAACAATCGAGGTTCTATTAACCAGCATTTTATTATACTTTTTAGTCCATGCAGTATGATTTTGGTACATGTAAAATGATATAAATTAGAAAATTTAACTGGCTTATGGGTAAGTCATAAGCCATGGCTCGATGGCAACTTCTTCTGAAAATTATCGTTTTCCATTCACAGAGGTGATAATGAGTGAATAGCTAACGGGAAAAATCAAGCGCGACCTCTTGGATCAAGAAGCCAGGTGAAGAAATGACACAGAAAAAAAAATATTTACCATCCTTTATTTTCAAAGTTTCTTTTCTGCCGCCGTATAATTATGAAGGACCACTGAATATCTTCGACGAACTTATTGTTATAATAAGAAATATGTTTCGAGAGAATCCATTCAAAGTTATATCCGTAGCAATATTTCACAGGACACAATTAAACATCTTCGTGTAGAACAATACAAGATTACGCCAATAAGACTGGTGAATTTGCATTCTGAGTCACTTGTGTGCACAAAGATAAGATGCACTACCACGTGTTTCTAACTCGCTTCCTTATCGCCTTGTTTTAAATTATTTATGCAAACACAAGCCAATATACTTGAGCAGCAACAATATTCCGTCAAGCTTATATTAATCTCGAGATGTGACAGGAGGCAAACCTATCGCCAACGAAAAACATCCAGCACCGGGCTCATCATCTTATCAGTATTGGCAATAGCATCTTCATAGATCATTGTTGCAGTGTTTGTAATGTACGAAATTTATTTAAGGTAATAAGCAATTAGGATGCCTGTTCTCTAGTGCTGACACATTTTCTTGTGTGGCTTACAAGGCCAATGGCAGCATGGCATCTCTTGCCGTATATGTCGCAAGTGACGCATGAATCGGAAATAGAGACAGATGCCCTAATACAAAGCTTTTTCTACTGCTCTAGTACAAAGCTGTTTCTGCTTTGTCGTATCGAGCCAGACTTCGTCATGCTTCCGCATCCCATCTGCAATCATTTTACGCCACTTAGGTCTCTTGAGCCCGAGTTTCCCAAGTCCTGAAGTCAAAACCAAAGGTTTCCATGTCTCGCTTACATGAGCCCGTGAATCTCAAAATAGGACGCCCAACAGGCCTCTCTGCAATGCATGTGTCCAAGCATGACTTCACGGGGTAATCTATTATCATCCACTCGGTGAACGTGACCAAGGCAGCTGAGTCGTCTCTTTCAGAAGTCCCATAATGTGGTTACTGTCACTGTACTGACATTCTGTCACGCACCAGACAGAATGTCAGTAACGGGCAAGTCAATTAAAAAACTTAAAAAAATACTCATCTAGTCACTGACTAGCTCTAACTGAGATTTGACTAGGGTTCAAACCACCGGTTCACATCATTCCTGTCATGTGAAAATTATGTCAACTCAACTCTTATGTGCCTGAATACATCATCATCATTACCATAGCCCACTGAAGTGTAATAATGGACATAAGCCTCTTTAAATGTCCACTAAACACGATCCACAAAGTGCAGCGACAATTCTACCATTCATAATTAAAACGTAGTTTTGAACTATTCTTTGTTGGCTTAAAATTGAACGTAATTACAGTTGTTAGGAGCCCAATAATTGTGACCATCACATAATTTAAACATTTTTCGTGCAGTCATAAACATCTTTAGAATACTTTTCAGATATCTCGATCTGTCTCTCCTACTTATTGGCACGTGTTATTGAGACATTATGTGAGCAGTAGATTAGTCGACTCGACTTTTCTACCCGGAAAGCATTATCTACATATTAAATTATATTTTTTTGTGTCTACTAACTATAAAGCCCCATCAAATTGTCTTTTATTGATTCATAAATTGTATACACGTAAATCGATAAATTCTACTGTCCGCCTGTTGAAGACAAAGCTTTTCATAATAATATATTATCAACAAATAAACCCAAATCTTCGATTACTGATTCCATAGTAATAATCCAAACTGTGTGAAGTTTCGATCTTTGTTTGTCCAAAGGGTCGTACACGCTATACGACAGCGATGTCATTTTGAAGCATGAAAATCCTTTTACGCGTGTCGTTTTATTGACAAAAACAAAGAGCAAGCGATGTATCATTTTCATAGTAAAATATTTACAAGTAAAATACCGCAGAGATCGGACGGGGCCTTGAGACGCGGTTTTATAAGCAAATAAATACAATTTATTAACATTTTTGTTTTGTAATATACTGTTTATATTATTTTTATGCTAATTTTGTTGGTGGAAGCGGTCGTCGAGTTAGTGTTGAATGGTTGAAGAATGGTAAACAGTTGAATTATGCCTAGAATAATTAACTATGTAATGTGTACGAGAAAGGGAAAATCACGCTTGCCTGAAATTACAAGTGAAATGAAAAACTAAAGCAATTAGTCTGGAAAATGGGCATTAATCTAATTCGGAGAGGTAGGGACTGAAATAGAGAAATGTTTATTTCTATTTCACCAAGAAGTAAAACTTTCCTAGATTTACGCAAACGAAATAAAACGATTTTTTAGGGATTTTGTAGACAGAGTAACTACTGAATAATTTGAGACTTAACATCTTATATCTCTGGATGGATGCATCTGGTTGCAAAAACCAGCGACCGTGCTAATAGTAGATGTTGACAATGATTTGAACATTGCTAGGATACTGATGGTAGGTCTCTCATATATTGTGAGAGGTCGCCTGGGTTGGTACCACCGCCGTGTCTATTTCTCCCGCCAAACAGCATCGCTTACCATCGGGCGAACGACATGCTCGGCTCGTCAATCATTGCAATTTAAAAAAAAAATTACTTATTATGACCAATTCGAATATTTTCCAATATGAGTTAATCAGTATTACTCGTATACTTAAGAGTTCAATAAAAAAAAACAGTCTTTAAGAATAATCATGTATAAGCATATAATTATAGTAATTCTGCCATTAGACTTAATTTTAAAACGTATTAAATGGAGTTTGGGTGAAAGTTTTAACTCTGCGGTTGGTCACTAGTTTTAATTGCTTCCAAAACTATGTCACAATTGCGTTTGTTGGAATAACCATCTAAGGATTATTTGCACAAGCATTAAAATAAGTGCAATTATGCGGTTTACATCCTATTGTGTAGTTAGCCATTTTATTTTATTTTAGCAATAAAATGATAAATAAAATTATTGGCCTTATTTTCATAACAGATGCATGTCGAATTGAGTCCATATTTTCGAGGAAAATAATGTTCAACAATATTCACGTAACGAAAACGTTCATTTGCAATAAAAGTAAAAATATCTACAGAGATATTTAATTTTAAAATAATAAATATATTGTTGCGTACCGCATAAAAAAATATACGTATTTCCAAAAATGTTTTCATTTCGAAATGTGAATAAATATTTTTGCAGATGACTTCATAACAAAGTAAATAAATTTGAATATTTCACTACGTATTTTAAAATTTGGCTGCATCAGGCTAACTTTATATTTTCTTTTACGTATTATTGATTCTCAAGTAGGTAGTGAAGTGTTACTTTTTCCAAAATAATTGTTTTGTATCTCATAAATGCAATAGGTCTTAATATTATACATTTTTTTTAAATAACGTTAAATCTGACTTTTTGGCGTCATGTGTGTATTGATAGTCAATTATCACATATTATGATCACCACATACTACAACTTGAACGTGAAGGAAAACTTTTACGGAAAAAAGCTATGGTATAAAACTGAAAATTCCGCCAACCCCCATTAGGTAAGCATTGTGGACTACTGTCATTCATACTATCCTTTTGTAGTGGAGGCTCGTGCCCTGTAGTGCAAAATATATGTGCTAATACTGATAACATTAAATAAATAAAAGTAAAAAACCATGCTTTTAAAATTGTGTACGATAACTTTTTGAAAGGTTTTTGTATTGCTTATTGTATCGGTTTGGCATACCAGTTATAATTATCGTTGTCCAGCATTGCGCAATCCATCATCAAAGTGGAATTCATGCATTAATATGCACCATAACGGCATTGCCTGTTCATTCGGTACATTTAGAACCTTTTCTGCCAAGCGCATATCACTGGAACCAACTCATTGTTTCGGTCTTCCCTGTCTGGTCTGGTGAGCGGTAGGTTGCGACCTGTTTATGCTAGATCCCTGAGGCAGTGACCGCTTACCACTAGGCGGGTGGTATATTCGTCTGCCTACGAAACCAATAAAAATACAAAAGGCAACTGCTTAATTATTGACAGGCCTTTACTTACCTCATTGAGGTTTTATACTAGAGCGGACATCGGGAACAAAATCTCTGCGTATGGTGCGTGCGCAAGAGTACACATTGAAGCTAGAGGGAAAATATGTTACTTCGTAGGCGTGACAAAGACAGAAATAGAATGTACCCTTCATTTTGTTACAAACTTTTTGTTTGCAGTGTCCCCCTCTAGTATTTATTACCTCAATGACTTACCTTAAATAAATATACCCAACAATCACATACGATGTCTTAAATCTTGATCCCACCCTAAGGTCGAGTCTTATGCCGTGGGTATCAGAAACATCGACAAACTATTCGGTCTCAAAAACAGTCAGACGCCAAACAGATACAAACACAAATACCTGTGTCGATATGGGATTGAACCCGCGGTCTCTTGTTCCACAGTCAGTGTCTCAAAAACACTCAGACGCGAAACAAATAAAAACACAAATATTTGTTTCGGTGTGGGTATCTAACCCGTTTCCCAGTCGGCATATAACCAACTACTCTACGGAGGCTGCATAAATCATTATGTACTTCTTTCACCTTGTATAATTACTATTTCAGATTTGCACGACCACTTTATTTTCAATTATTTCCGCGATTTATAACTATCTAGCGTTCGAGTTCCAACAGTATCCTGTAAGCCGTACACAAGCGAGTTATCGCCGCGCTTCGAAAACAGTCCTTCATAGTGTTATGCAGATTCTATTAGAACAGCGGTCTCAGTGCATCCGCTTACATGCGCCGTGTGATCATGATATGAGCACTGATTGAACGCTTCAGGTCGACACTTGTGGCCTTGCATGCGTAATTCACGCGAAGGGATGTACTAAATTTGTGAAGTAAAAAATATTTTTTGCTTCAAAGATAAAAATGAAATATGGAGTATACTATTATGTATAATTAGTAGATTTGCGAGATAATTACTTCTAATTATGTATGGTATATTATATTCGTAGCAAAAAATGTAGAAGTTGGTAGAAAAAGTTTTGTATCATTGTCTTTCATCAGTGGAAAGCTCTAAACTCTGTTAGCTAACGTGTGGTCACTTTAATTTGCCCGTATAATAAATTAAAAATAAAAGTTTGTAAATAAATTAACAAAATAATACATTCTATACCCAAAACTTAAAAAGATTAAGCAAAATATTTACGCACTTAAGCAAAATAAAATTATAGTAATTATTTTTACATTAAGCTCACTGAAGGTATCAGTGGGTTAACTCTGCGATCCGAAACGAAACTCGAATATTCGAACGCTGTAAAACTATATGAATGTGCGTTGGTACTCCACAATCCTCTATGGTATTTGAAAATTTATTTAATCTATTCTTTTTTGTACACCAAATAAATCTTAAACTAAACTAATATTAAAAATAAGAGTAAAAATGGCAGTCGTATCAATAAAGGAAATCTCTTACCGACTACCATGGGATGTACATAATAAAGGAAACACAGGGAGAGCAGTATAAAGTATACTTTTAATATAAAGCTTGACTGATAAAAATAAAAAATAATGAAGCATAGACTAAGTTCATAATGAATAACGATAAGTATAATAGAGGATTGATTTTTAGAAATGGAAAACTTATAACTTACTTAGAACTTCGAAGTCCGAATATTAGAGTTTCGTTTCGGATCACAGAGTAACCCCCTAGTCGGATTATACTGTATATAGTACCTACTATAGTACCAACTTAATTAGTTGAGTAATGACATCAGATTATCTCAGATCTGATCTACTTTGATTATGATCTATGACTTATTCGATTAGGGTATCTCGTAGATTAAACTGCACTATAGCGAGTTTACGACCTATTTTATTATATTTTGAGCTAGATTTGATTAAATATATCGTTTCATCAGAAATAAGGAGTTTCGTATTTAATTATTCACCTAAACGTAATAGTAGGCAGTCGTCTAAAATATATTATTTGAAGTAGAAATATTTCTTATTTGAATTTTCTGTCTAATGGCAAAAATGTTTGCGAGATAAATTAATTTTTTTCCTAAATACCTTTCCTAATATTTTTTCGCCAATCTTAGTAACCAAAGTTATTAAAAATCCGGTGGGCGTTTCAGTTGAGTTATTAGAAAGATTTTAATTAAATTCTCACATTAATATTTCATTTCGAAATAAAACTATTATTTACGGATTTTATCGCGGATTCAATTTAATTTTTACATTTTTTAACTTCCCGATGTTTCAATTACCTTACAACTTTCATGGTCACGGGGCGGACTATAGTTTTTGAAGGTGTACTACCTCTGCAAAAAACATTGAACGGTAATTAGAGCGAGGTAGCAAGATCCGATATCGATCAAAACACCGCATTTCTCAAACAGCGTGCATTAACCGTAAGAGTTGACAAAGATATGGCATTGCATTTTCGTAAGCATGTAAAGTTCCGAAGTAAGTTACATTTTATTTGAATTCATTCTTATTTCAAGGAACATAAATAATATCATGAGGGACAAGGGATAGAAATAATTTTTATATAACTAAACAATTTTTGGCATATTATCAAAATAGCTGGAAAAGGTTTGTGTGTAATGTATATCTTGGTTTTGTGTAGGGCAAAAACACAGACCCTTTAGCCAGAATTTGTTAAGAGCACGAATAATTCCAGTACAACCATGATGAAATGTTTATTAGTCGTTTTTTTTTGCTATGGCGAGACGAGGATATCATTCGTCTGATGTTATGCGATAAGATCGATCATGGAAAGTAGCAATGCTTGGCTTTCGCTCGCCGTCCTGAGACATAATAAGTTAAGTCTCTACATGTCCAGTAGTTACTCTGGCTACAATATCCTTTTATACTGGAACACAACAGTGCGTTTATACTGCTGTTTAGCGGGAGATACTTCGTGCCATACAAAATCAAGTTTTCTGGCTACAATGTCCTTTAAACTGGAACACAACAGTGCGTTTATACTGCTGTTTAGCGGGAGATACTTCGTGCCATACAATATCAAGTTTCAGGCTCGCTGATACAGCTATTTTAATCGAGAAAACAATTCACGTTGGAATTAATGTTTTTAATTTAATCCGCCCAACACTTTACCTGATTAACACAAAATAAGGACTGAAAGAGAAAGATTTAAATCTAGGTTTATCCTCGGCTAGCTCACAGCTGAAGGTAAAGGAAAGAATATATAATACCTCGTCTGCGTAAGGTTTCTTTAATCAGATAAACTTCCCCCACTTTTACAGAAGATGTAGTTGCTTTCGCAGTATAAAAGTTATCAAATCTTCCTGAACTAGGTACCACAAAAGTTAAACTCAGCGAATTGCACTTAGCGTTGTAAAATATTCCACTTTTGTGAGTATGAAAATTCCGTAGGCAGCCGTATTTTTTAATGTGGGGCCAGTGTTGTATCACCTGACCGCTTGCGATTAATACGGAGTGATTTCATTAATTGTGTTTTTTTTTAAGTAGTCGCGTAAATCTCCCGTTGTGATATAATAGGTAAATATAATTATAATCAGTCACATACTTAGCCTCAATTTCTATTACATTAGTATAAAATGTCTAAGTTATTAATAAAATAGTTCTCTTCAGAATGAGAATTTTCTCTTGAAGAGAGTAACAACCAAACAAATGTTTGTTGAGTCAGAAGCCCTAATTGCTCTTTCAGCTAGTACAGGAATAACATAGAAAACCAAACTTAAAAATGTACTAAAATATTTTCTCAAGTATTTAATCCACCCACATCTCATGGCCGCACACCTCACGGAGACAAAATGTGGGCCAGGCAATAGCATGCTAAAGTTTCCGTCGACTGGCAAAGTTTCGCAACTCGAGATGTATTCAGTGTAACAGATATGTGTTATGTACCTCCCAGTACGGAATGTGTTGATGTTTTCAACGTATGTCTACTAAAAGTCAAATATCGTGACTCCGTCCAGAGATTTTTGTATTTAATTTATAATTGGTGATCTTGGAGTTATCGAGTTTGTGCAAACTTGGTGAGGAGATGGTTGTTTTTAGCTTTATACTGTTCCTGATAGTAGAAGTGGAAGTTTTTTAAATATATTTAAAATTATTAGCTTAATTCCTGGGAATAAGAAACTATAGAAACATTATTATATTTCGATATCAAAATATTTTCCTTTTGGGCAAATTATTATTTTATTATTGCTTCGCACAAGTTGAGAACACAGTCCATAAATCTTACGATTCACAGAAAATTACTAATGTCTTTGTTTCTATTAGATCCAATAAAGATCTTTAAAATAATTACATCATATATTATATCATATATATATAAATCGTCGCATTTTTTTGCACAAAATTTAGTTTCGTGGTGTCTCAAGTCACTAAAACTACCGCCCAGTTTCGTTTTCGGCAGCAGTATTGATATACCCAGTATATAGGTGTAGTAAGTCGATACATAATTACATGCCTGCTCGGTCAACGGTGGCCAAAGCTTGTGGACGTATAACGATGAATGATAAATTATATAATTAAAATATCAGGTCAATTTCACTTTTCTACTATAAAAGACTATCAATTCCAATAATGCTTCGTAACAGAGTGAATGCATTAAAAAAAACTAATAATCGATTTTTAAGAGGTTTAATAAAGGTGGGATAGTTTGAATGTATAATCGCCATAAGCTTTGGCTGAAAAGGACTGCGACGCTGAAAAATTCTAATAATGCCCTCTTACGGAGAGCGTTCACCGTGTGGACGTAAATTAAACCGTGTGAGTGTTGCCAGCTGGAAAAATATTCCACTATTATAGGAAAGTTCGTCAACTGTTCTGTATATTATAATTTTTGAAACAGGTATTTTAAGAAACTAATATTATTTTAAAATTAATATTTTTGAGTCTATCATAAGACGCCGCAGTGGTAGGATATATTTACGTACATATATGTCTGAGTAGCGACCATTGTAAATGGTACTGGAAAACCATTTATACTAACGAATATACAGGTGGTTGGTCTTTCATAATTATGTGAGAGGCCGCCTGGGTAGGTACTACCGCAATGTCTATTTCTCACGCCAAACAGCAGTGTAAATGCACTGTTGTGTTTTGGTGTGAAGGACATTGAAGCCAGAGTAACTACTGGACATCATGATCGCAGGATGAAGAGCGCAGTGGAATGCAACGCATTGTTTTGTAATTCAACATATTGTTTGCTTTTGCCACAGTTCCTGAGCAGTCTTATCGCTTACCATCAAGTGAACGACATGCTCGTCTCGCCATTCGCCAAAAAAAATTGCTTTTTCGATTTAGGTACGTTCGGGAAAAACAGAATAACTTTGTCAGCCAGCAACTCATTATTAAATATCTAGGCTTTGGATATTCTATTTTAATTATTTTATCGAAAAACACTGCGGCCTGGGAATATCGCCTGCTCTAACATTCAAATTATCATAACGTAGATAAATAGCTCATAAGACTTAAAAAAGCAACATCCTTGATCACACAACATCATAAAGATAAAGAATATTCCCTAGCCTTGCAAAATATGCTTAATGCTAGGAAATTTAGAAGAAAAACACAGTAACTCCTACCGACTTTATCCCATGAAACATACCTGTGATTTTTCACGCACATTTCCAACGCCAAAGCAGTGTACTGATGAATTATTTATTTTATACGCTGGCAACACTGATGGTAGTTGGCGCCTCCCGACCCCCTCAATTAAAGTGTCGTTGAATTATTCAACGTCATAGTGGACTATTTTTGTGACGTCAATAAAAATTTAAATTAGGGTATTAAAATCGATTCTTTAAGATTCATACTCTATCGAGGATAGGCCGGCTGAGTATTACAAGTTATTATTTAATGAAGCCGCAAGCTCACTGCTTTGTAATAATAATTTCAAACAATATCCCTACTGTATCTACGCCTTTATACTTTTACCTCATATTCGCCTCAAGTGTGTCGTTCTTGGTATAAAAATACTAGAGTTTTTTGATGAAATTTTTGTTTTTTCTATTATTTTAACATTTTAGTTGAAACATTTTTGTGAAATTAAAAGATGCTTAGTGAAACATTTACTATTCTTTAGTAGGGGTATTGGGTAGAGATTAAGTAGATCATCACTAAAACCAGCGGAGTGTGGGCATACGAATAATTTTGCTCATCAAGCTGTTTGTTATGTAACATAATTATGATGGTATTTATTACTTGAAGTGTTTTCCTAAACCCATACATCATGTTATTTGGTAATATATTATCGTTTTCCTAAAATATTTCTAGTTGAACGAACGTGTCTAACCCTCGAATTGTACAGGCAAATTCTGCCCAGTTGCTAACAATCAGAAAGTCTCTCAAACGTACCATAGACACAGCCACTTATCAATGCCGAGGCCGAACGTTCGTTAGTTAGCCTTAGACTTCACAAATTTATGCCACCACATAAGCTAGGCACGAGAGCTGCAGCCAAGATAAATAGACGTGAGTTACCCTTTGTCGTCTGCGCTAGGCATACACGTTGCGTCTTGCCGTGATGTATCTGTGTTTGAATATTCGCGTCCGCAGCTAATATTGCCATAAGGTTTAACCTCCTTGCAACTCATGCTTGCCTAGTACCTACCTACAACTCCCAAACATGTAATATTACTTTTAATTACATACATATAATACATGCACAAACTCACACGTTTTCCTAGTAGGGGTAAACAGAGGTGCCAGGACACCCGCATTTCGCCTTGTGTGTCCCGTCTCACGATGTGATAGGTGGTGAGCCTATCGCCATATCGGGCATTAATTCCTGACTCTGGGCTGATAATCAATAGAAAAATCTAATATCATCTTGCTCAACTCGAGATTCGAACCCGAGACCTCAGCTTCATAACCGTATCTTAGTATAACTACGCCACCGAGGCGGTCTCTTCTCTTTTAATTAATATTATAATTACGAGCAATTGCCCGTATGGGTGGTTTTGTATGGTAATTAACGTCAGCGACAATTTAGTTTACATTAAAATTAGATTTAACCAGTCTCTTCATTACATTGTGTCGATATTGGATAGTGTACATTTGGAATTGTTAACTTTAATTATTTACCAACAAAGTGCGCAACTCCATTTGGAATCCGGTGCATTCGGTCACTTTGTTAATTGAGCATTGATTATGGTGCTAATGAGTTTCTGGAAATCCAACGTTCGCTACTATTCTAACTAAAATAGCCAATTTTAATCATATACATATATTAATATATTAAAAACCATTCAAAGTTGATCAACCATTGACCCCAAATTGGGTGGTAAGTTTTTTTCTTTCATAAAAATATATTTTAGTAATTCTCGAGGCGGTTATAAATTCTCTCACAATTAAATATTTGACACGTGCAACGCCTACGCGAAGCAAAAAATGATGAAAAAAGTTTAAAACTACAAAAACACCGACAGATGCTCTGCGGCTAATATGTTTCAGTTTAAGGGATTATGCGTTCCTTAAACAAATATTCAAAACTTTTTGTTTTCTTACTGCTCCTTTGACGCAGTGTGGGGTTAATAGAACGGAAAGTTATGTCATTGATCCGAACAATGCTCGAAGTATAAACTGTAACAAATTGACTAAGCGAAATAAAATAAAAAATATTATACTTGGTTATGATTTATTTAATAATTACATTATATTACATCTATACTAATATACGTATTATAAAACTGCAGAGTTTGTTTGTTTGAACGCGCTAATCTCTGGAACTACTGGTCCGATTTGAATGATTCTTTCAGTGTTGGGTAGTCCATTTATCGAGGAAGGCTATAGGCTATATATCATCACGCTATGACCTATAGGAGGAAAGCAGTAGTGATATTTCTAGCAAATACGAGGAAATTTTGTTCGTGTTTCGTTGGTCGATATTCTAAACTGATAGTCAGAATTAAACATTTTGACCGCCATTTCAAAACGTGTATGCACCCGGGCGGAGCCGGGCCTAACCGCTAGTTTTAATATATTAGCACAAAAAAAAATTCAACGCAACTGATGGTAAGTGCAATGCAACTATCGGTAAAGCCTTCATAAAATAACTAACAAAATATTTTTTCTGAACAATAATCAAAGTAGCGACATTAAGTTTACTGTTGTCTTGGGAAATAAGTCATTATATGCAGCATATTACGTAAATCTTTAATAGAAAAAAATATGGAGAATTACTTTAAAGTAATGATAAATAATAATACTTATCAATGTAAGTAGATAATGGAAATACACACCCGATAAAAACCGCACTCTTTTAGGCACTTTCTGTATATCCGTTCCACAAAGAAGACTTTACGTCGCCATAAAAGATTAAAAAAATCGATGACAATAAAATCAACACCGAAAATCATATCCGGGCGATAAAATTGCAAATGTATTCCTCTTTACCGCACCATTTAATATTATGACCCCGGTTTCCTTGCCTTACTAGCGCCTGTATTTATCGCACACTGTATTACACATACACTATACAAACTTAAAACTGCTACTCTAAAAATAGTTTAAATTTAACCTTCAACCTTATTGCGATGACATAAGAGTGAAATTGCTATTGGTTTTGATATTACTGGTAGTATGTATAACATGCTTTCACAGCCGCAAGAAATCATAGCCGAGTCAGAATCTTCAACTAAAACCGCTCCCTTATTTTTGGCACCGAAACAAATGAATAGTTAAAATTTAAATGCATTGTAAATTTTTATTCTAGCTTTAGTTGTTTTGTCATTAGTGTTATGGTTGCAATAAGACGTTTAAGTTTTGGTATTAAGGCTCATATTTATGTTGCTATTTCTGCTATTGCTTAAGGCATTTAGGTTTGTTTTACCAGTCTTTATATTCTATTGTCTCCCATTATCTTTCATTTGCTTGGTTCGAAGTTGGTTTTTTAATGTAATTTTTCATGTTATGTCTTCTACTTACCATTTATGATACTCTCATGCTAGAACAGCGATTGCTATGGATTTGTCTAATGTACTATTCATAATATTTGTGTCACTAGTATTATTTTAACGTGTTAACAGTTTGATAAAGAATAATATTGTCTTAGATTGCCGATATTTTTCAATCAGCACTAATGTGGAGGTCCATTCTAATTGTTAGCCTTGACTTCACAAATTGAATGACAATGATAATGTATTATAGAAATACTGTATCGTGGACTAACTTCTCAGAATTATTAGAATACCCATAACAAGTGCTAAATATTTATTTTAGTTTCAATAATTATAACTTACCTAGAAATTAATAAATTATGGAGATTTCCTATGTCAATGAAAAAGCAACTTACGTTTCTACGTAAAATAGCATAACAAGGTACTCTAAAAATAAATAAAATAAAGAAAAAACGGAAATCACTCTTTGTAGCAAGATTTATAAATGTGTCATTCCATAAATAGTCGAAGATCAGTCTCTTCAGAACACAATATATCTCATTTAAAACTTCAAGGAATTATAACATTTTAAAAATATAACCACTGCTTACTTTTAGACTTTCATCATGCAATGAACATTAATAAGAGCACAATATTCTTTCACGCTCGCAAAAACATCAAGATTTATTTTCTCTTTATTTCATCATTTGACAGATAGCGTAGGGTACAGTTCGCACATCAACAATATCCTACCTCCCTTACAATCAATATTCATTCAGCAATCATCCTTATGTATATAGATTAAGGGATTATTGTATAAATACATTTATTTTCAGAAGGGAAATATAATGCTGGCATAATAATAGTTCGCATTCAAAACACGTACGTTTGGCGTAGCTTGTGAATAGATATCAGGAAAAACGATACGGCCCTCTCGATGCCAATAAAACTTGATTTATACAAAACACTTGCAAATCCAGTGGAGTTCACAGTAACTATACTGTATCTTAGCTTTGTTTAAAACGATCGATATCGGTTTGAATTTAGTGCGCAAGTTACCTCCAGGGAGGTGTTACTTTGTAAATGGATTCACAAATTCGATACAACTTTTCAGTAAAAACAATTACATAAAAATAGTGTGAGTAGATTTTTAGTAAGGTGTAATGCGGCCCATAACACAAATGGAGTTTCCACTGATGATTACATGTGACCTGACCAGCTCAAAGCCAGACAAACACGGTCTTACACCAAAACATAACTTACCTGAGTAGATTACTATGAATTCTACTAAAATAAACTAATACACACAATATATAATTGTTACCAAAAAGCCCACGCACATATTTTTCTTTCACTAAACCTTATGATGCTCTTTAAATAAATCACTTTTCTGGTCCCCAACGTATTATAAAAATGCAATTTTTCACAAATATCTTATACCACCAAAAAGGTCGAAATAAAGTAACAAAAGAGTATTTATGCGAAGACGCAAAGAAAATAAATGTAAAAAGATGAAATATGATGTCGAGATATTGACCTTGACACTGACTAAGACTGAAAGTTAAGTATGATTATTTTTACACAACGACCTTACCCTCCGAGATGACCCAACTCTTCAATTTTCTTTCATATTACGCTGCTGTATTTTGACTCATTTGTCTAATATATAGAAGGGCGTATGAGTTATGAAATTTTTCACTCGTGGGTACAATTTTGAAGTCTGTTTCACTTGACAGGATCCGCTAGATACAATTCGAACAACCTACCTTCATAAGTTATCATATTTATTTTTGAATACGGTAGTTTTTTATTATTTCGTATATAACGTCACTCTTTTTTTATTTAATGCTTACCTCTTTTTTTATTTAAGGTAACACAATCCTGCGTAAATCCGAGATGAATATGGATATTGTCACGAACCCCAAAAGAAATCGCACATCGCACACACGATACAATTCTGTTCACTATTGTGACTGTAAAGCATAACAACATTATAAGGTGAGTGGCATGTTGTATGAAAACGCAGTTAGTTAAAGAGTAAATGTGTATATTTTAAGGATGAATATAGATACATATATATATAAACTCACGCATTTTTCTTTAAAAGGGTAGTCAGAGGTTCCCTTGGTTGCGACCAAAACACCAATTTTTCAGAAATACAGGTAATATTACGGATTATTATGAGGACTACAAAAATATACCCGAAAATTACTCTCCCAATAAGTGATAAACACCTGAAGTCATAATTCTTGTGGTACTTGCTCCTTGTCCGTACCTCGCTAATAAAAATAAATTCATAGTTTCTTTCGACGTTGCTGTTTGCTAACAATGTTCAAACACATCTTCAAAACCTCTAAAGGAACAAAATGGTGGATTATCTTACAGACAGGTCCTCAGATATTACTAGTGGATCCAGATAGCGACCACAGTATACAGCGGAGTCATCATACCGATCAACGTCAGTCGCGTTTTGAGATCAGCTGTCTTTTACGGGATACAATGATATCCGGGTGTTTGCGTTCACCGACACGAGATATCCAGCCGATGTTGGTGAAAACTTTTTTATTTATAGCATAGGTCCGACAAACGAACATTTAGGTCACTTGACAGTTAGTAAACACCGACATCAACGCTTGGATTATGGATGTGTTGCCGGCCACCAAATTGGGAGGGGAACGGAAAGGAAAAAGCACGGGAAGAGGAAAAGGGTATTGGGCATCCGACTATGCATAGTTACGACAGCTTTCTCTTTCACATCAATTTCCAGTGAGAAATTGGTCCACCCCGGACGAAACTGCTCATTTAGGCTTCCACCACCTCCCTAAATACTCTATCTGAAATACACTTACTAACAAGTGCATTGCAACTTCTTTGTGCTAGTGTAAAAATGGAGCACATGTTATGTCAGTTCAATTTGGAATTTATTTTATTTTCTCATAAATCCGCTCCGCTATTAACCCGCTGGAAGCTCCGCCAATAACACGCCGCAGGCTAAACGCAGTGACAGTTTGAGATCAAGTATGATAGCAATTTCCTGGACGCATCGAGTTTTAATATAAGCGTTGTATCGAAAGGGGCTGTAGTTGAGTGGAACATAGATTCAATTTTACAGATGTGGTTGGACTCCGCTTTTAATAATGCCTAAATTAAGTTTGGCTCTTTTGGCACTGGCATAGCAAATTATTACCATAGTATATCATGTTTTGACTTTTTCGCTCGAATTGGATTCATAAGTCGTTTGAACAAGACAAAACAAACGATAACTAAAAGAGGTTTTAAAACTGTCCATGAATGAAGACGTTAGCGCAATGTAGCTACACATAAAATATCAATTAAATATAATAGTTATGAAAATCTTAACAATTAGAAGGAAACCAAAAAAAATACTGTAGCTTAACCAATATAGGCTTCCTAAAACAACCTGAAAATATTTAAAGTAAAAAGGTTAATATATTCCTTCACCTATTTTATTCTAATGGAAACATTGAGGTCTCCCCAAGACTAAGAAAATGAAGTTGAAATACGAACGTGACACATCTACTTTTAATAATGTGTTTATTCTTTAGGATGTGGGTTGGGTGACAATAGGAGTCCGATACGTATCGATTAAACAGTCTTGGTCCATTAACTTGTAGTTCATACTAACTTTATAAATATGTTATTTCAATCGTTTAAGTTATGCGAGTATTCATAGTTGACAATCGCTCGCTTTAAAAGCGAAGGAAAATCATTGCAAAGAATGTAAGTGCATAACTGAGAATTCTGCACAAGAATTTCTCAAGTTTGTAAAGGTGTGTCCAAACATTGAGCGGCAATCGAGAGCGGCTGCCGCGCGCGGCCCGCCGCGCTATGATTGGACGACAGCCGCATGTGAACGCGTCTGGCTGCCTGCCGCGCACGAACATTCTTAATAAACATTCGTCAGTATTCATGTTTGGACGTATTTCTGCGCACAAACATGGACAACGAAACATCTATTCGTTTAATTGAAAAGTATGGATCTTTTTAAGAGTTATGGGATCCTCGACAAAAAAGAATACCATAATAAAAACAAAACACGTATTGTAGGCTAGAATATGAGTCTCCTGTTCCCAAATACCTCATATAATTAATAATTAGCAGAGCTACGACACATGCAACAGGTTTCATTTTAGTTCTGATGCCAACTGAAGTGCTCGGCGTGTCTTGGGTGTGCCGCGCAATACTGCCGCGCAAACATAAGTCGGCTTCGTTCTAACTTGAGCGCGGCAGAAATGTGTCCTGCAAACGCCGCGTGTTGCTGCCGCGCTCTTGCCGCTCAATGTGTGGACACACCTTAATGAGCTATTGAATTGGATTAAGGTCGTAAATTCACTTACTAATTATTACTTCCGCTAAATAGCAGTGTAAATACACTATTGTTTTTCGGTGTGAAGGACATTGTAGCCAGAGTAACTACTGGACATATTATTTAAGACTTAACATCTTATGTCTCAGGATGGCGTGCGCAGCGGAATGCCAAGCATTGCTCTGTAATTCAAGGTGTTGTTTGATTTTGCCAGTATTCATGAGCGGTCGTATCACTTACCATCAGACGAACAGCACGCTCGTCTCGCCATAAATTACTAAAAATAATAATATAATAAGTCTAAGGGTAGCAGAATGCAGTGGTACATTAAAAAATATTTTTATAATTTTTTAATCTATTATTTTATTTATTCCATCTATTGACTGCCTCGACGGCGTAGTTACATTACGGCATGATTGCAAAGCTAAGGTCTCGGTTCGAATCCCAGGTCGGGAAAAGTGATATTGGATGTTTCTAATAATTTTCAGCCCGGAGTTAAAGATTTTTTAGTTCTTATAGATATATTTTAATAAACTATTTTTTACCGCCCCGCCCTGTCCGCTCCGTGACCACGAAAGCTATAAAGTATTCGAAACGTCGGGAAGTTAAAAACTGTAAAAAATTTAACCAAATCCGCGATAAAATTTGTAAAAAACACTTCTATTTCAATGTGTAACATTCGCGCAAATCTAAAAAACCATCACTGTTTAGTTATAATTAAAGTATCAAAACTAGTAATTCCTAGTACCTAGATACGGTATGCCTGTGCAAGTCACGGGGCAGCAATAAGGCACTCAAGAGTATTTCTTTTGTTACCTTCAATTGACACGCATAATTTTCTTTAAGTTAAGTTTACAAAGAGAATAGTAAATAGGAGACAAAGCATAGTCATCCGCATGTATTGTATTTATTTTTATAGCGATGTTGCGGGATATTCGTGCATAGATCGAGATAATCGTACGCGATACACACTTATCATAATGGCCTTCCCTTAATGCAGACTGAGCCCTCGTTTAGGCTATGTATATCTGGGCAGGTTTCCTATTTTTTCTTGTTCGTCGCTAAAGAGCGTGGTATATAATTATGATTATCAATACACACATGACTCCAAAAAGTCAGAAGTGTGCCCTGGGATTTGAACCCGCGACCACCGGGAATGTTGGCAATCGCGTCTGGTCCGTTATCAACAGGCCACTACACAACACACGTTGATTTTCACTGCACTAAAATTGATTATTGATTTTGAGGTGAGAAGTTGATAGAGTTTTATGATTAACTATTTTGGTCAGTATAGACAGTACATATTAATTAATTTGGTCGATTTTATTGGTAAATATAATATTGGTAAATATTCATAATTAAATTGATATATATTCGTATAAATATTATTATTTATGTTTTATATATATATATTCTCTTCTCATTTATTTCGTTACAAATTAATATGCACCTGCTTCCGTCTCTCTGCACTACCTTAAGGTTGGCTGGTAGAAAATGCCCTTAGGCATTAAGTCCGCCTGTACTATTAATGTGTACAAAGTTTTTAAAAAAAATTTTAATCAAACGAGATTGCCGGGTGCCCAATACCCCTTTTGCAACCTTTTTCATTATTACTCTCCTCCTGATTTGATTGACGGTCACACATCTATGATCCATATGTTATAGATGTTTATGGGTGGCAGGGATCATATTTAAAATCAGGTGACCAGTTTGCTCGATTGCCGGTCATATGCATAAAAAAAATGAATAAGAAATGGATTAGAAAGAGACGTATCACAACATTTAGAATAACTTGAAAATAAGATTACTGTTCATTTGTCTTCCTACCAACATCGTGTAGAATAATATTATTGAAGCTTGTTATAGAAGCACCAACTCGGCAAAACGTGAGCTCATTTTAAAGCAGCATTTACAATAAAACATGTTTCTTTTACTCATTTAGCTAAATACAGGATGCGATTATTTAACATGCAATATCACGAAAATACAACACAGAACACCTGTACGAAACGGGCTATTTTAAAAAAATCCTCCATAAAGAGATTTGTTTGCATCTGTTTAACATGGTTTTGCGAAAAATAAAAGTGTTGGAAACTGCATTCGCAATTTACCATTTTAAATTTGTACCACACAGTCCGGAGCTCTAAGAAAAATTAACAAAAGGGAGTAAAAAAATATAAACAGCAAAAATGGCACCGTCACAATGGCGAGCGAAAAATATAATAATACCTTAAATCCGCTCAAAGCGCTTATTGTGGACGACAGCGTTGGCTCTAGTTTAGAAAAGTCGAACGCTTTTTACATCCAATTTTTGTATGACACAATCATAATCGGTATATGCATGCTTTTACCCGTAAATATTTGCGGGGTGTGTGTCTCTTGTATTGCTTCATTTATTTCTCATAACAAGGTAATCAAAAGGACATATGGAAATTATTTTTCATTATTTATTAAACACACAGCAATAAAATTATATTCAGAACAAATGTCATATGGTATTAAAGCCAACAGAAAATCTTACAATCGCCTATCAAATACTTTGCAAAGGAAAATTTTAATACGAATAACATCAAATTTTTAATAACATTTTATATAAATATTTTACAGTAACAAAGTGCGTGTTGCCTATTGGTAACAGACTAAATGCAGCTTCCAGCATGTTTACGGTGGTCGCGAGTTCAAATCCGAGGGCAAAGCTATGACAGATTCGTTAAAACTGGCTCTAAGATTGTGTCCTCTATTTTTGTGTGATTTTGGGGCCGGAAGAGTAAAAAACATATGTATCAAATTCAATTTTGTTCTACCTGTCACCGTTAGCTTTTTAGCTATTTTATTTTACGGTCTCAACTACCCCTAATTAATTACCTAATCACTTCATCTTAATTACGGTCACCTATTGTGTTATCACTTTATTCATTCAAATATTGATTTAAAAATAACATGCAATATAATATCATTTTTAATAGTATCCATCTTAAAATTATTTAAAATATCAGTTAATAACATCCCGTTACACTTATGCTATATGTACAATATACAGTACTCTCCACAGACTGAAGTCCAATATATTTTTGCAGTGGAATGCCAATTTGTAATTCCAGGTATTGTTTGGTTTTGCCACGCTCCATGAGCGGTCGTATCGCTTACCATCAGGTAAAAGGCACACAGGCCTCGCCATTCATACAAATAAAAAAACATGTATTTAGATACAGATACTATATTTCCATTGTTTTGAATTTCTATTTACGAACATTCTGTGATAGCCCATAGGAGAACGAACATATGAATCAAAATATTATCTAATACTGCTACTGTCCATGTCTATACCTGTCCAATGAGATCCTGGCTTTGTGTCCTGATCCAAATTGCTTATAACATAGGAACTTGAACATTCATTGGTAATCTGTTTGCAGCGTATACATTACTGTAGACTTGGATCAATTTTCCCTAAGGATCGTTGAATTTTATTTGTGATCATAACTGCATTTAAATTTTAAATAAGTGAATATTTCGTTGGTCACGGGAAAATGGAAAGATCAGTATGTGATACACAAATGTAAGTGTGAAATAAGGTGTAAATAAAAGGTCAGTGTATTGTTACAGTAAGTTTTATTTTGATCATACACTTAGTACTATGTAATACAGAATTCACTATTCCAGACTTAGCTGCTGTAGTCAACAGTTACATTCCGATTTTATCAATTTCGGTAACGTTATCAATCTCAGCATATACAACACAGTTTATTGTTTGAGTAAAAATGGATTAAAAACGAACTTCTAATCTTATGTTTTATAAGATTCCAACGACTCGACAAATTGAGTGATAAATCAGGGGTAAAATCAGAAGCTAACAGACAATAACCATTGGAATACTTATCATGAGGTATCCCAGTACCATTATTTAGAAAATGTATTGACGTTCCTGAGAATAAGGTATGATAAGTTGTAGTAAACATTTTATTCTCAAATGATGGCTTTTGAGGGTATTGGGAAAACTTTAACTTAGCCTTTTATTATTATTGGATTTATTCGAAAATGAGTTATAAATTGTTATAACACCACCAAAACAATACAAAAAATTACACAATAACACAAAAAAATTTACAATATTATAAAATTGATGTATCAGATAACAACAGAGATTACATCAAATGAAACTTCTAAGAATTACTTGTTTCGAAATAATATGAAAGGTATGATGTGGGTTTGAGAGTTGTTAGCTAACTAAACAAGATAATTTTTCGATAAAGCAACAATTTAGAATGATTGATGTGATGATGACTCAATGACTCAGCATGTTTTTCTTATATTGTTACAAAACTCAATGAGTTATATGAAGAAAGACAATACATACGAAGGTTTTTATTACAATACACCCCCAGATACTGAAAATGAGTTGGAAATTGTTACAAACCCACCATCACCACTATAACAACCGCTCAAAAGAAAAAAAAGGCAGACACCAAGAAATTGATGATATATTTCAAATATCCCCGAAAAATAAGAAGAAAAGACATTGTGCTCTGTGTCTCGAAATCAAGATGGTGGGAACTGAATTTATAACAAGCAATATTCTGTATCAGCCCATATACGTCCCACTGCAAGGCACGGGCCTACTCTACAATCGAGAGTACGATTGAGAGTGGTTAGGCCATATAGTCCACCACGCTGGCCTAGTGCGGGTTGGCGGACTTACATACCATAGAAATTCTTATAAATCGCTATGGTATGCAGGTTTCCTCACGATGTTTTCCTTCACCGTTTTAGTGCGTGGTGATTGACTATCAATACACACATGACTCCGAAAAGTCAGAGGTGTGCCCTGGGATTCGAACCCGCGACCACCGTGAACGTGTTGGCAGCCACGTCTAGTCCGTATACCAACAGGCCACCACGCACTTATAGCTTAAGCAATATAGACGATGCCAAAAACGCAACACATCATATTAAAATAGAGTCGGACGATTTAGAAAAAATATACAAGATTCCATTGCAAGAGCACTGGAATAACAGTGACATGAGGATAAACTACACAACAAATAAAACGAAAAAAAAATCTATGTTTACATCAAGTTAGAGATTACATCAAGTGAAACTTGTAATAATAACTTGTTTCGAAATATGGATGGTATAATGTTAGTTTGAGAGTTGTTATTTTACTAAAACAAGTAAAGTTTTGAATAAGCAATAATTTCGATTATAAAAATCTCAGTGTGTTTATGTTATAATATTGTTCAAAACTTATTGAGTTTTATGAAGAAAGACAATACATACGAAGGTTTTTATTACAATACACTTCCAGATACTGAAAATGAGTTGGAAATCATGACAAAACCACCATCACCACTATAACAACCGCTCAAAAGAAAAAAAAACAGACAACAAGAAATTGATGATATATTTCAAATATCCCCGAAAATTAAGAAGAAAAAGACTTTGAGGTCTGTGTCTCGAACTCAAGATAGTGGGCACTGCATTTATAACAAGCAATAGGTACAGACGATGCCAAAAATGCAACAAATCTTATTAAAATCGAGTTGGACGATTTAGATAAAATATCCAAGATTCCATTGCAAGAGCACTGGAAAAACAGTGACTTGAGAATAAATTTCTACACAACAAATAAAATAAAAATTCAATATTCAACATTGGCAATATATCACATTGCAAAAGAAATTACATCAAGTGAAACTTGTTATAATTACTTATTTTGGAATATGAAGTATATAAAGTTGGTTTGAGAGTTGTTAGCTAACTAAACGTGATAGTTGTTTGGTAAAACAAAAATTTAGAATGTAGAGACTAAGTGTGTTTTTCTTATATTGTTACAAAACTCAATGAGTTATATGAAGAAAGACAATACATACGAAGGTTTTTATTACAATACACTTCCAGATACTGAAAATGAGTTGGAAATCATGACAAAACCACCATCACCACTATAACAACCGCTCAAAAGAAAAAAAAAACAGACAACAAGAAATTGATGATATATTTCAAATATCCCCGAAAATTAAGAAGAAAAAGACTTTGAGGTCTGTGTCTCGAACTCAAGATAGTGGGCACTGCATTTATAACAAGCAATAGGTACAGACGATGCCAAAAATGCAACAAATCTTATTAAAATCGAGTTGGACGATTTAGATAAAATATCCAAGATTCCATTGCAAGAGCACTGGAAAAACAGTGACTTGAGAATAAATTTCTACACAACAAATAAAATAAAAATTCAATATTCAACATTGGCAATATATCACATTGCAAAAGAAATTACATCAAGTGAAACTTGTTATAATTACTTATTTTGGAATATGAAGTATATAAAGTTGGTTTGAGAGTTGTTAGCTAACTAAACGTGATAGTTGTTTGGTAAAACAAAAATTTAGAATGTAGAGACTAAGTGTGTTTTTCTTATATTGTTACAAAACTCAATGAGTTATATGAAGAAAGACAATACATACGAAGGTTTTTATTACAATACACTTCCAGATACTGAAAATGAGTTGGAAATCATGACAAAACCACCATCACCACTATAACAACCGCTCAAAAGAAAAAAAAACAGACAACAAGAAATTGATGATATATTTCAAATATCCCCGAAAATTAAGAAGAAAAAGACTTTGAGGTCTGTGTCTCGAACTCAAGATAGTGGGCACTGCATTTATTACAAGCAATACAGACGATGCCAAAAATGCAACAAATCTTATTAAAATCGAGTTGGACGATAAAATATCCAAGATTCCATTGCAAGAGCACTGGAAAAACAGTGACTTGAGAATAAATTTCTACACAACAAATAAAATAAAAATTCAATATTCAACATTGGCAATATATCACATTGCAAAAGAAATTACATCAAGTGAAACTTGTTATAATTACTTATTTTGGAATATGAAGTATATAAAGTTGGTTTGAGAGTTGTCAGCTAACTAAACGAGATAGTTTTTTGGTAAAACAAAAATTTAGAATGTAGAGACTAAGTGTGTTTTTCTTATATTGTTACAAAACTCAATGAGTTATATGAAGAAAGACAATACATACGAAGGTTTTTATTACAATACACTTCCAGATACTGAAAATGAGTTGGAAATCATGACAAAACCACCATCACTACTATAACAACCGCTCAAAAGAAAAAAAAACAGACAACAAGAAATTGATGATATATTTCAAATATCCCCGAAAATTAAGAAGAAAAAGACTTTGAGGTCTGTGTCTCGAACTCAAGATAGTGGGCACTGCATTTATTACAAGCAATACAGACGATGCCAAAAATGCAACAAATCTTATTAAAATCGAGTTGGACGATAAAATATCCAAGATTCCATTGCAAGAGCACTGGAAAAACAGTGACTTGAGAATAAATTTCTACACAACAAATAAAATAAAAATTCAATATTCAACATTGGCAATATATCACATTGCAAAAGAAATTACATCAAGTGAAACTTGTTATAATTACTTATTTTGGAATATGAAGTATATAAAGTTGGTTTGAGAGTTGTTAGCTAACTAAACGTGATAGTTGTTTGGTAAAACAAAAATTTAGAATGTAGAGACTAAGTGTGTTTTTCTTATATTGTTACAAAACTCAATGAGTTATATGAAGAAAGACAATACATACGAAGGTTTTTATTACAATACACTTCCAGATACTGAAAATGAGTTGGAAATCATGACAAAACCACCATCACCACTATAACAACCGCTCAAAAGAAAAAAAAACAGACAACAAGAAATTGATGATATATTTCAAATATCCCCGAAAAATAAGAAGAAAAGACATTGTGCTCTGTGTCTCAAAATCAAGATGGTGGGTACTGAATTTATAACAAGCAATATAGACAATGTCAAAAACGCAAAACACCTGTGAAAATCGAGATAAACGATATAGAAAAAACATCCAAGATTCCATTGCAAGAGCACTGGAAAAACAGTAACATGAGGATAAAATCTTACACAACAAATAAAACAAAAAAATTATAATGTCGAAAAATTAATGTATCAGATAATAAAAGAGATTACATCAAGTGAAACTTGTAATAATTAATTGTTTCGAAATATAAAGGGTACAATGTTGGTTTGAGAGTTGTTAGCTAACTAAACGAGATGTTTTTTTTTATAAAGCAAAAATTTTGAATGTAGATCCTCAGTGTGTTTATGTTATATTGTCTTAAAACTCATTCAGTATTATGAAGAAAGACAGTTATACATACAAAAGTTTTTATAAAAATACACCCCCAGATACTGAAAATGAGTTGGAAATTATTACAAAACCACCATCACCACTATAACAACCGCCCAAAGAAAACAAATACAGACGATGCCAAAAACGCAACACATCATATTAAAATAGAGTCGGACGATTTAGAAAAAATATACAAGATTCCATTTCAAGAGCACTGGAATAACAGTGACATGAGGATAAACTACACAACAAATAAAATCTATGTTTACATCAAGTTAGAGATTACATCAAGTGAAACTTGTAATAATAACTTGTTTCGAAATATGGATGGTATAATGTTAGTTTGAGAGTTGTTATTTTACTAAAACAAGTAAATTTTTGAATAAGCAATAATTTCGATTATAAAAATTTCAGTGTGTTTATGTTATAATATTGTTCAAAACTTATTGAGTTTTATGAAGAAAGACAATACATACGAAGGTAATTATTACAATACACTTCCAGATACTGAAAATGAGTTGGAAATTGTTACAAAACCACCATCACCACTATAACAAACGCTCAAAAGAAAAAAAAACAGACAACAAGAAATTGATGATATATTTCAAATATCCCCGAAAATTAAGAAGAAAAAGACTTTGAGGTCTGTGTCTCGAACTCAAGATAGTGGGCACTGCATTTATAACAAGCAATAGGTACAGACGATGCCAAAAATGCAACAAATCTTATTAAAATCGAGTTGGACGATTTAGATAAAATATCCAAGATTCCATTGCAAGAGCACTGGAAAAACAGTGACTTGAGAATAAATTTCTACACAACAAATAAAATAAAAATTCAATATTCAACATTGGCAATATATCACATTGCAAAAGAAATTACATCAAGTGAAACTTGTTATAATTACTTATTTTGGAATATGAAGTATATAAAGTTGGTTTGAGAGTTGTTAGCTAACTAAACGTGATAGTTGTTTGGTAAAACAAAAATTTAGAATGTAGAGACTAAGTGTGTTTTTCTTATATTGTTACAAAACTCAATGAGTTATATGAAGAAAGACAATACATACGAAGGTTTTTATTACAATACACTTCCAGATACTGAAAATGAGTTGGAAATCATGACAAAACCACCATCACCACTATAACAACCGCTCAAAAGAAAAAAAAACAGACAACAAGAAATTGATGATATATTTCAAATATCCCCGAAAATTAAGAAGAAAAAGACTTTGAGGTCTGTGTCTCGAACTCAAGATAGTGGGCACTGCATTTATTACAAGCAATACAGACGATGCCAAAAATGCAACAAATCTTATTAAAATCGAGTTGGACGATTTAGATAAAATATCCAAGATTCCATTGCAAGAGCACTGGAAAAACAGTGACTTGAGAATAAATTTCTACACAACAAATAAAATAAAAATTCAATATTCAACATTGGCAATATATCACATTGCAAAAGAAATTACATCAAGTGAAACTTGTTATAATTACTTATTTTGGAATATGAAGTATATAAAGTTGGTTTGAGAGTTGTTAGCTAACTAAACGTGATAGTTGTTTGGTAAAACAAAAATTTAGAATGTAGAGACTAAGTGTGTTTTTCTTATATTGTTACAAAACTCAATGAGTTATATGAAGAAAGACAATACATACGAAGGTTTTTATTACAATACACTTCCAGATACTGAAAATGAGTTGGAAATCATGACAAAACCACCATCACCACTATAACAACCGCTCAAAAGAAAAAAAAAAACAGACAACAAGAAATTGATGATATATTTCAAATATCCCCGAAAATTAAGAAGAAAAAGACTTTGAGGTCTGTGTCTCGAACTCAAGATAGTGGGCACTGCATTTATAACAAGCAATAGGTACAGACGATGCCAAAAATGCAACAAATCTTATTAAAATCGAGTTGGACGATTTAGATAAAATATCCAAGATTCCATTGCAAGAGCACTGGAAAAACAGTGACTTGAGAATAAATTTCTACACAACAAATAAAATAAAAATTCAATATTCAACATTGGCAATATATCACATTGCAAAAGAAATTACATCAAGTGAAACTTGTTATAATTACTTATTTTGGAATATGAAGTATATAAAGTTGGTTTGAGAGTTGTTAGCTAACTAAACGTGATAGTTGTTTGGTAAAACAAAAATTTAGAATGTAGAGACTAAGTGTGTTTTTCTTATATTGTTACAAAACTCAATGAGTTATATGAAGAAAGACAATACATACGAAGGTTTTTATTACAATACACTTCCAGATACTGAAAATGAGTTGGAAATCATGACAAAACCACCATCACCACTATAACAACCGCTCAAAAGAAAAAAAAACAGACAACAAGAAATTGATGATATATTTCAAATATCCCCGAAAATTAAGAAGAAAAAGACTTTGAGGTCTGTGTCTCGAACTCAAGATAGTGGGCACTGCATTTATTACAAGCAATACAGACGATGCCAAAAATGCAACAAATCTTATTAAAATCGAGTTGGACGATAAAATATCCAAGATTCCATTGCAAGAGCACTGGAAAAACAGTGACTTGAGAATAAATTTCTACACAACAAATAAAATAAAAATTCAATATTCAACATTGGCAATATATCACATTGCAAAAGAAATTACATCAAGTGAAACTTGTTATAATTACTTATTTTGGAATATGAAGTATATAAAGTTGGTTTGAGAGTTGTTAGCTAACTAAACGTGATAGTTGTTTGGTAAAACAAAAATTTAGAATGTAGAGACTAAGTGTGTTTTTCTTATATTGTTACAAAACTCAATGAGTTATATGAAGAAAGACAATACATACGAAGGTTTTTATTACAATACACTTCCAGATACTGAAAATGAGTTGGAAATCATGACAAAACCACCATCACCACTATAACAACCGCTCAAAAGAAAAAAAAACAGACAACAAGAAATTGATGATATATTTCAAATATCCCCGAAAAATAAGAAGAAAAGACATTGTGCTCTGTGTCTCAAAATCAAGATGGTGGGTACTGAATTTATAACAAGCAATATAGACAATGTCAAAAACGCAACACACCTGTGAAAATCGAGATAAACGATATAGAAAAAACATCCAAGATTCCATTGCAAGAGCACTGGAAAAACAGTAACATGAGGATAAAATCTTACACAACAAATAAAACAATAAAATTACAATGTCGAAAAATTAATGTATCAGATAATAAAAGAGATTACATCAAGTGAAACTTGTAATAATTAATTGTTTCGAAATATGAAGGGTACAATGTTGGTTTGAGAGTTGTTAGCTAACTAAACGAGATGTTTTTTTTTATAAAGCAAAAATTTTGAATGTAGATCCTCAGTGTGTTTATGTTATATTGTCTTAAAACTCATTCAGTATTATGAAGAAAGACAGTTATACATACAAAAGTTTTTATAAAAATACACCCCCAGATACTGAAAATGAGTTGGAAATTATTACAAAACCACCATCACCACTATAACAACCGCCCAAAGAAAACAAATACAGACGATGCCAAAAACGCAACACATCATATTAAAATAGAGTCGGACGATTTAGAAAAAATATACAAGATTCCATTTCAAGAGCACTGGAATAACAGTGACATGAGGATAAACTACACAACAAATAAAATCTATGTTTACATCAAGTTAGAGATTACATCAAGTGAAACTTGTAATAATAACTTGTTTCGAAATATGGATGGTATAATGTTAGTTTGAGAGTTGTTATTTTACTAAAACAAGTAAATTTTTGAATAAGCAATAATTTCGATTATAAAAATTTCAGTGTGTTTATGTTATAATATTGTTCAAAACTTATTGAGTTTTATGAAGAAAGACAATACATACGAAGGTAATTATTACAATACACTTCCAGATACTGAAAATGAGTTGGAAATTGTTATAAAACCACCATCACCACTATAACAAACGCTCAAAAGAAAAAAAAACAGACAACAAGAAATTGATGATATATTTCAAATATCCCCGAAAATTAAGAAGAAAAAGACTTTGAGGTCTGTGTCTCGAACTCAAGATAGTGGGCACTGCATTTATAACAAGCAATAGGTACAGACGATGCCAAAAATGCAAGAAATCTTATTAAAATCGAGTTGGACGATTTAGATAAAATATCCAAGATTCCATTGCAAGAGCACTGGAAAAACAGTGACTTGAGAATAAATTTCTACACAACAAATAAAATAAAAATTCAATATTCAACATTGGCAATATATCACATTGCAAAAGAAATTACATCAAGTGAAACTTGTTATAATTACTTATTTTGGAATATGAAGTATATAAAGTTGGTTTGAGAGTTGTCAGCTAACTAAACGAGATAGTTTTTTGGTAAAACAAAAATTTAGAATGTAGAGACTAAGTGTGTTTTTCTTATATTGTTACAAAACTCAATGAGTTATATGAAGAAAGACAATACATACGAAGGTTTTTATTACAATACACTTCCAGATACTGAAAATGAGTTGGAAATCATGACAAAACCACCATCACTACTATAACAACCGCTCAAAAGAAAAAAAAACAGACAACAAGAAATTGATGATATATTTCAAATATCCCCGAAAATTAAGAAGAAAAAGACTTTGAGGTCTGTGTCTCGAACTCAAGATAGTGGGCACTGCATTTATTACAAGCAATACAGACGATGCCAAAAATGCAACAAATCTTATTAAAATCGAGTTGGACGATAAAATATCCAAGATTCCATTGCAAGAGCACTGGAAAAACAGTGACTTGAGAATAAATTTCTACACAACAAATAAAATAAAAATTCAATATTCAACATTGGCAATATATCACATTGCAAAAGAAATTACATCAAGTGAAACTTGTTATAATTACTTATTTTGGAATATGAAGTATATAAAGTTGGTTTGAGAGTTGTTAGCTAACTAAACGTGATAGTTGTTTGGTAAAACAAAAATTTAGAATGTAGAGACTAAGTGTGTTTTTCTTATATTGTTACAAAACTCAATGAGTTATATGAAGAAAGACAATACATACGAAGGTTTTTATTACAATACACTTCCAGATACTGAAAATGAGTTGGAAATCATGACAAAACCACCATCACCACTATAACAACCGCTCAAAAGAAAAAAAAACAGACAACAAGAAATTGATGATATATTTCAAATATCCCCGAAAAATAAGAAGAAAAGACATTGTGCTCTGTGTCTCAAAATCAAGATGGTGGGTACTGAATTTATAACAAGCAATATAGACAATGTCAAAAACGCAACACACCTGTGAAAATCGAGATAAACGATATAGAAAAAACATCCAAGATTCCATTGCAAGAGCACTGGAAAAACAGTAACATGAGGATAAAATCTTACACAACAAATAAAACAATAAAATTACAATGTCGAAAAATTAATGTATCAGATAATAAAAGAGATTACATCAAGTGAAACTTGTAATAATTAATTGTTTCGAAATATGAAGGGTACAATGTTGGTTTGAGAGTTGTTAGCTAACTAAACGAGATGTTTTTTTTTATAAAGCAAAAATTTTGAATGTAGATCCTCAGTGTGTTTATGTTATATTGTCTTAAAACTCATTCAGTATTATGAAGAAAGACAGTTATACATACAAAAGTTTTTATAAAAATACACCCCCAGATACTGAAAATGAGTTGGAAATTATTACAAAACCACCATCACCACTATAACAACCGCCCAAAGAAAACAAATACAGACGATGCCAAAAACGCAACACATCATATTAAAATAGAGTCGGACGATTTAGAAAAAATATACAAGATTCCATTTCAAGAGCACTGGAATAACAGTGACATGAGGATAAACTACACAACAAATAAAATCTATGTTTACATCAAGTTAGAGATTACATCAAGTGAAACTTGTAATAATAACTTGTTTCGAAATATGGATGGTATAATGTTAGTTTGAGAGTTGTTATTTTACTAAAACAAGTAAATTTTTGAATAAGCAATAATTTCGATTATAAAAATTTCAGTGTGTTTATGTTATAATATTGTTCAAAACTTATTGAGTTTTATGAAGAAAGACAATACATACGAAGGTAATTATTACAATACACTTCCAGATACTGAAAATGAGTTGGAAATTGTTATAAAACCACCATCACCACTATAACAAACGCTCAAAAGAAAAAAAAACAGACAACAAGAAATTGATGATATATTTCAAATATCCCCGAAAATTAAGAAGAAAAAGACTTTGAGGTCTGTGTCTCGAACTCAAGATAGTGGGCACTGCATTTATAACAAGCAATAGGTACAGACGATGCCAAAAATGCAAGAAATCTTATTAAAATCGAGTTGGACGATTTAGATAAAATATCCAAGATTCCATTGCAAGAGCACTGGAAAAACAGTGACTTGAGAATAAATTTCTACACAACAAATAAAATAAAAATTCAATATTCAACATTGGCAATATATCACATTGCAAAAGAAATTACATCAAGTGAAACTTGTTATAATTACTTATTTTGGAATATGAAGTATATAAAGTTGGTTTGAGAGTTGTCAGCTAACTAAACGAGATAGTTTTTTGGTAAAACAAAAATTTAGAATGTAGAGACTAAGTGTGTTTTTCTTATATTGTTACAAAACTCAATGAGTTATATGAAGAAAGACAATACATACGAAGGTTTTTATTACAATACACTTCCAGATACTGAAAATGAGTTGGAAATCATGACAAAACCACCATCACCACTACAACAACCGCTCAAAAGAAAAAAAAAAAACAGACAACAAGAAATTGATGATATATTTCAAATATCCCCGAAAATTAAGAAGAAAAAGACTTTGAGGTCTGTGTCTCGAACTCAAGATAGTGGGCACTGCATTTATAACAAGCAATAGGTACAGACGATGCCAAAAATGCAACAAATCTTATTAAAATCGAGTTGGACGATTTAGATAAAATATCCAAGATTCCATTGCAAGAGCACTGGAAAAACAGTGACTTGAGAATAAATTTCTACACAACAAATAAAATAAAAATTCAATATTCAACATTGGCAATATATCACATTGCAAAAGAAATTACATCAAGTGAAACTTGTTATAATTACTTATTTTGGAATATAAAGTATATAAAGTTGGTTTGAGAGTTGTTAGCTAACTAAACGTGATAGTTGTTTGGTAAAACAAAAATTTAGAATGTAGAGACTAAGTGTGTTTTTCTTATATTGTTACAAAACTCAATGAGTTATATGAAGAAAGACAATACATACGAAGGTTTTTATTACAATACACTTCCAGATACTGAAAATGAGTTGGAAATCATGACAAAACCACCATCACCACTATAACAACCGCTCAAAAGAAAAAAAAACAGACAACAAGAAATTGATGATATATTTCAAATATCCCCGAAAATTAAGAAGAAAAAGACTTTGAGGTCTGTGTCTCGAACTCAAGATAGTGGGCACTGCATTTATTACAAGCAATACAGACGATGCCAAAAATGCAACAAATCTTATTAAAATCGAGTTGGACGATTTAGATAAAATATCCAAGATTCCATTGCAAGAGCACTGGAAAAACAGTGACTTGAGAATAAATTTCTACACAACAAATAAAATAAAAATTCAATATTCAACATTGGCAATATATCACATTGCAAAAGAAATTACATCAAGTGAAACTTGTTATAATTACTTATTTTGGAATATGAAGTATATAAAGTTGGTTTGAGAGTTGTTAGCTAACTAAACGTGATAGTTGTTTGGTAAAACAAAAATTTAGAATGTAGAGACTAAGTGTGTTTTTCTTATATTGTTACAAAACTCAATGAGTTATATGAAGAAAGACAATACATACGAAGGTTTTTATTACAATACACTTCCAGATACTGAAAATGAGTTGGAAATCATGACAAAACCACCATCACCACTATAACAACCGCTCAAAAGAAAAAAAAAAACAGACAACAAGAAATTGATGATATATTTCAAATATCCCCGAAAATTAAGAAGAAAAAGACTTTGAGGTCTGTGTCTCGAACTCAAGATAGTGGGCACTGCATTTATAACAAGCAATAGGTACAGACGATGCCAAAAATGCAACAAATCTTATTAAAATCGAGTTGGACGATTTAGATAAAATATCCAAGATTCCATTGCAAGAGCACTGGAAAAACAGTGACTTGAGAATAAATTTCTACACAACAAATAAAATAAAAATTCAATATTCAACATTGGCAATATATCACATTGCAAAAGAAATTACATCAAGTGAAACTTGTTATAATTACTTATTTTGGAATATGAAGTATATAAAGTTGGTTTGAGAGTTGTTAGCTAACTAAACGTGATAGTTGTTTGGTAAAACAAAAATTTAGAATGTAGAGACTAAGTGTGTTTTTCTTATATTGTTACAAAACTCAATGAGTTATATGAAGAAAGACAATACATACGAAGGTTTTTATTACAATACACTTCCAGATACTGAAAATGAGTTGGAAATCATGACAAAACCACCATCACCACTATAACAACCGCTCAAAAGAAAAAAAAACAGACAACAAGAAATTGATGATATATTTCAAATATCCCCGAAAATTAAGAAGAAAAAGACTTTGAGGTCTGTGTCTCGAACTCAAGATAGTGGGCACTGCATTTATTACAAGCAATACAGACGATGCCAAAAATGCAACAAATCTTATTAAAATCGAGTTGGACGATAAAATATCCAAGATTCCATTGCAAGAGCACTGGAAAAACAGTGACTTGAGAATAAATTTCTACACAACAAATAAAATAAAAATTCAATATTCAACATTGGCAATATATCACATTGCAAAAGAAATTACATCAAGTGAAACTTGTTATAATTACTTATTTTGGAATATGAAGTATATAAAGTTGGTTTGAGAGTTGTTAGCTAACTAAACGTGATAGTTGTTTGGTAAAACAAAAATTTAGAATGTAGAGACTAAGTGTGTTTTTCTTATATTGTTACAAAACTCAATGAGTTATATGAAGAAAGACAATACATACGAAGGTTTTTGTTACAATATACCCCCAGATACTGAAATTGTTACAACACCAACATCACAATCGCACAACGATTCAAAAGAAAAAGATAGCGGAAAACAAACAAATGATGACCTTTTTAAAATATTCCCGAAAGATAAGAACAAAAAACATTAAGCTCTGTGTCTGGAACTTAAGATGGTGGGCACTGCATTTGTCAAAAGCAATACAGATGATGCCAAAAACGCAACAAATCTTATTAAAATAGAGTTGAACGATTTAGAAAAAATATCCAAGATACCATTGCAAGAGAACTGGAAAAACAAATAGAATTAAAAAAATCAATGTTCAACATTGGTAATATATCACATTACAAAAGAAATTACATCAAGTGAAACTTGTAATAATTATTTGTTTCGAAATATGAACGGTATGATGTTGTTTTGAGAGTTGTTGTTTAACTAAAAGAGGTAAATTTTTGAATAAGCAAAAATTTCGTTTATAAAAATCTCAGTTTGTTTATGTTATATTGTTACAAAACTTATTGAGTTTTATATAGAAAGATAATACATACGAAGGATATTATTACAAAAAATACCCCCAGATACTGAAAATTAGTTGGAAATTGTTACAAAACCACCATCACCACTATAACAACCGCTCAAAAAAAAGAAAGCGGAAAACAAGAAATTGATGATATATTTCAAATATCCCCGAAAATTAAGAAGAAAAAGACTTTGAGGTCTGTGTCTCAAACTCAACATGGTGGGCTCTGCATTTATCACAAGCAATACAGAAGATGCCAAAAACGCAACACATCTTAATAAAATAGAGTTGGACGATTTAGAAATAATATCCAAAATTCCAATGCAAGAGCACTGGAAAAACAATGACATGAGAATAAATTTCTACATAACAAATAAAATGAAAAAAAAAAACAATGTTCAACATTGGTAATATATCACATTACAAAAGAAATTACATCAAGTGAAACTTGTAATAATTACTCGTTTTGGAATATGAAGTATATAAAGTTTGTTTGAGAGTTGTTAGCTAACTAAACAAGATACATTTTGGAAAGAATAAAGATTTAAAATTTAGAGCCTCAGTATGTTTATGTTATATTGTTATAAAACTTATTGAGTTTTTTTAAGAAAGACAAAACATACGAAGTTTTTTGTTACAATATACCCCCAGATACTGAAATTGTTACAACACCAACATCACAACCGTACAACGATTCAAAAGAAAAAGATCGCGGAAAACAAACAAATGATGACCTTTTTAAAATATTCCCGAAAGATAAGAACAAAAAACATTAAGCTCTGTGTCTGGAACTTAAGATGGTGGGCACTGCATTTGTCACAAGCAATACAGACGATGCCAAAAACGCAACACATCTTGTTAAAATAGAGTTGGACGATTTAGAAAACATATCCAAGATTCCATTGCAAGAGAACTGGAAAAACAGTGACATGAGTATACATTTCTACACAACAAATAGAATAAAAAAAATCAATGTTCAACATTGGTAATATATCACATTACAAAAGAAATTACATCAAGTGAAACTTGTAATAATTATTTGTTTCGAAATATGAACGGTATGATGTTGTTTTGAGAGTTGTTGTTTAACTAAAAGAGGTAAATTTTTGAATAAGCGAAAATTTCGTTTATAAAAATCTCAGCTTGTTTATGTTATATTGTTACAAAACTTATTGAGTTTTATATAGAAAGATAATACATACGAAGGATATTATTACAAAAAATACCCCAGATACTGAAAATTAGTTGGAAATTGTTACAAAACCACCATCACCACCCCAAAAACCGCTCAATAGAAAAGCAAGCAAAAATCAAGAATTTAATGAACTACACACGCCGGCAGAATTAGAGGAACACGCGTTAAATATTGAATTTCTTACAAAATATTATTATAACTGAATGTTTTTAATTTTTAAATATTTAAAGTGAGGCAAAATTTATAACAAATTACTATAATTGAGTTAAAAATACTTTAATTAATGACGCAAATGCAATTAAACGGAAATACACTAAAATGAAATTTCTGTATTGTCAAATGTAATCGTGTATTTTAAAAAGTTACCGAAATAAGGTAAGAAAATTAATAATGCGTATTGCTACCACGGGCTCTGATAAGAGTCTGGATATGATCCTTCATGCTTTTAATGACGTCATCAATCATTTTTACAACAAATTTTCCCACTCTTGCACTAACATGAGTTTTCATTCTTGGACGATCTTAGGGGCTTGGTTTCTTACATTTATCTTTCTTCCGATGACGTCCCATACTTTCTCTATCGGATTCATGTCTGGTGATCTTGCTGGGCAATCCATTTGCGCGATTTGGGCCTGATTTAAGTAATCGCGAACCATTTGCGCTGCGTGGGGCTGCGCATTATCAAGTATAAATAAAAAATATTCGCCTATGGATGGTGCAAAAAACAATACATGGGACTCTAAGACCTCTGAGACGTATCTTTGTGCAGTTAAAGAGCCATTTTCTATAAGTATTAACTCCGTGCGTGCTTCCAAACATGTACCACCCCATACCAAAATTGACCCTCCGCCATAAGACACCTCTTTCAGTAAAGTTTGCTCGATTAGCGTTCTCCTCGATACCTCCAGATTCTCTCCCTTTTTTCTATGCAATTCACACCAAAAACTGCTTTCATCACTAAACAAAACTCGGCTCCACTCATCTGTCCAGTCGCGGTGTCGATGAGCAAAAGCTTATCTGGCTACTCTATGTACCACCTCAAGTTTTGGAGCTTTGGGCGGAACGAAAGACTTCAGTCCAACTTAATTTAAGCGTGTTCTCACTGTACGCTCACTGATATTAACATTATGGACTTCATGTGACATGTTTCGGATCTGAATAGCTGTTTGACGACGATTTCTCAAAGTTTGCAGTCGTATAAAACGATCATCCTGGGTACCGGTTCACCATTTTCTGCTATTGATTCACCATTTTCTGGCTTATTCTGGCCTCCGCACATAAGAGCCTATGTGTCTCTAACGTTTAACGTTGCGAAAGACGACAGATACCGACACAGCCAATGCGCGACTTATTGAACCCGGCCGTTGACCATTTTCAATCATTGTTACCGCTCTGGCAACTTCAGTGGAAGGTAAGCCACTCATTTTATATCCTACAAGAAAGGTACTCTAAAAATAATAACAATAAAAATATCTTAAGTCACACAAAATGAAATTAAACAAAATTTTGTGAAACCACTTGAAAGTGAAAAAATCTTAAAAACACTTGAGAGCGTATAATTAACGATAAAACTCTAAATATCCAAAAATCTTTTTGCATCATTTTGTTTTTTAAACGTGTTGAAATATTAAAACTAGGACTGTTCAAACAAACAGCAAACAAAATTTTAAAAAAACCTAATTTTTGTGCGTGTTCCTCTAATTGTGCCGGCGTGTGTATTTCAAATATCCCCGAAAAATAAGAAGAAAAGACATTGAGCTCTGTGTCTCGAACTCAAGATGGTGGGCACTGCATTTATCACAAGCAATACAGTCGATGCCAAAAACGCAACACATCTTGTTAAAATTGAGTTGGACCATTTAGAAAAAATATCCATGATTCCACTGCAAGAGCACTGGAAAAACAGTGACATGAGAGTTAACTTTTATACAACAATAACACAAAAAAAAATGTCAAAAAATTGATGTATCAGATAAAAAAGAGATTACATCAAGAAAAACTTGAATAAGTTAAATGTTTTGAAATATGAAGGGTATAATGTTGGTTTGACAACCATTCAAACAACATCATAACAACCATTCAAATGGAAAGAAAGCGGAAAACAAAAAGATAATGACCTATTCAAAATATCCCAGAAAAACAAGTACAAAAGACATTGAACTCTGTGTCTGGAACTCAAAATGGTGGACACTGCATTTATCACAAGCAATACAGTCGATGCCAAAAACGCAACACATCTTGTTAAAATTGAGTTGGACCATTTAGAAAAAATATCCATGATTCCACTGCAAGAGCACTGGAAAAACAGTGACATGAGAGTTAACTTTTATACAACAATAACACAAAAAAAAATGTCAAAAAATTGATGTATCAGATAAAAAAGAGATTACATCAAAAGAAACTTGAATAAGTTACATGTTTTGAAATATGAAGGGTATAATGTTGGTTTGACAACCATTCAAACAACATCATAACAACCATTCAAATGGAAAGAAAGCGGAAAACAAAAAGATAATGACCTATTCAAAATATCCCAGAAAAAGAAGTAAAAAAGACATTGAACTCTGTGTCTGGAACTCAAAATGGTGGACACTGCATTTGTCACAAGCAATACAGTCGATGCCAAAAACGCAACACATCTTGTTAAAATTGAGTTGGACCATTTAGAAAAAATATCCATGATTCCACTGCAAGAGCACTGGAAAAACAGTGACATGAGAGTTAACTTTTATACAACAATAACACAAAAAAAATGTCAAAAAATTGATGTATCAGATAAAAAAGAGATTACATCAAAAGAAACTTGAATAAGTTACATGTTTTGAAATATGAAGGGTATAATGTTGGTTTGACAACCATTCAAACAACATCATAACAACCATTCAAATGGAAAGAAAGCGGAAAACAAAAAGATAATGAACTATTCAAAATATCCCAGAAAAAGAAGTACAAAAGACATTGAACTCTGTGTCTGGAACTCAAAATGGTGGACACTGCATTTGTCACAAGCAATACAGTCGATGCCAAAAACGCAACACATCTTGTTAAAATTGAGTTGGACCATTTAGAAAAAATATCCATGATTCCACTGCAAGAGCACTGGAAAAACAGTGACATGAGAGTTAACTTTTATACAACAATAACACAAAAAAAATGTCAAAAAATTGATGTATCAGATAAAAAAGAGATTACATCAAAAGAAACTTGAATAAGTTACATGTTTTGAAATATGAAGGGTATAATGTTGGTTTGACAACCATTCAAACAACATCATAACAACCATTCAAATGGAAAGAAAGCGGAAAACAAAAAGATAATGAACTATTCAAAATATCCCAGAAAAAGAAGTACAAAAGACATTGAACTCTGTGTCTGGAACTCAAAATGGTGGACACTGCATTTGTCACAAGCAATACAGACGATGCCAAAAACGCAACACATCTTATTAAAATCGAGATGAACGATATAGAAATACTATCAAAGATTCCATTTCATAAGGATTGAAAAAACAGTGACGAAAATAAAATTTTACACACCAAATAAAACAAAAAAAAATGGATGTATCAGTTAACAAAAGAGATTACATCAAGTGAAACTTTTATTCCGAAACATGAACGGTGTGGGTGTTTGTGAGACCGAAAAGTCTTTCCAAGTTCCTGATACCCACGACACAAGAGTCGATCTTAGTGTGGGTTGGGACTATGTACATACGTGACTGTTGGGCGTTATTTAATTTAATTTAATAGATATCCTATTAACTATTACTTAACAAGCGTCACAATTTTCTTGGTTTAAATGGTCACCTACGTGGGGTCCTCTTGTCACACTAGAAGTAGTTGAAGCCGTTTCTCCAATGCTTCAACGTTTGATATTATGAAGTGAATGTTCTGAGTCACCACGAACTATAGTCCTTTTGGGTGACCTTCCTTTTTATGGTTTAGTGTCACAAAAAGCTGAATATATTTTTCTTTTCATTTTTCTGGGATATTTTAAATAGGTCATCAATTTCTTGTTTTTCGCTTTCTTTTCTTTTGAGCGCTTGTGCTAGTGGTGATGGTGGTGTTGTAACTATTTCCAGCTCATTTCCAGAATCTGTAGGTGTATTGTAACAAACATCTTTGTATGAATTGTCTTTCTTCATAAAACTGAATGAGTCCTGTAACAATATAATATAAACAATATGAGTCTCTACAAGTTACTCCAATAATAATACAATGAATATACCATAAATACAGTGAGCCTCTACGAAGAAATCTAAAACCTATAAAAAAATTATAAATAAATTAAAAAATAACTCAATCTTACCTCCATTTTCCGTTGTTCACTATAATTCACTTTACTCAATAATACTTCACCGAACTACTGCTAGTTAATGAAACGTACCAATAATATTTTGGGTTTATATATCAACCTAAAATACTTAGCAATCTTGTATCATCAAGTCATTAACTAATAGTTTCCATAGCTAACTAATTAGTTAATGTAACTACATTCGTAAAATCTTGCATCAGCAAATCATTAACTATTTCAATAGTCCATTACATTTGCGTTATCACTATTTCTGAGAATATGAAACCAAGAATCCAACTGTTCTACTTGCACATCAAATATTTCCAGTATTTAATTCTGTAATAAACCTTTAAGTCCTGCTGAAGTTAAAGTTTTAAGATACCATCAGGAGCTCATGGAAAAACGCTTGAAAATATTTTTCTATGTTAAGTACATAAAATTGGGTTTTTGTTAATGCAGGGTTCATTGGTAGTCTCACTAAAAATCCATTTTTAAAAAAAATATATGAATTCATTTTGTTTATACATTGATGGCCAACAAATACTCTCAAAAGCTTTGCAACCATCGTTTGAGAATAAAATGCTTACAAAAATCAATCATACCTTATTCTCAGGAACTGGAATAAATTTTCTAAATTATGGTACTGGGATACGTAGTGATAAGTATTGCAATACTTATTGTCTGCTAGCTTTTGATCTTACCCCTGATATATCAGCCATTTCGTCGAGTCATTGGAATCTTAAAAAGCATGGTAGCGTTAGCTTAAATGTTCGTTTTGAACCCACTTTTACTTAAACAAAAAACTGTATTCTATGTGTATATGCTACGTTTGATAACGTTATCGAAATAGGTAAAAATGTTAATTTGTTGACTTTAGAAGTTTAAGTCTAAAATAGTGAATTCGATATTACTTAGTATTCAGTTTAAGATTAAAATAAATCTCACTGTAACAATACACTAACCTTTTATTTATACCTTATTTTACTCTTAAATATTTGTCTCACATCTTGATCTTTCTATTGACCAATGACCAGTGACCAGTGACCAACGAATTATTCACTCATTTATAAATTAAATGCAGCAATGAACAAAAATGAAATACAACAATTCTTAGGAAAAAATCATCCAAGTCTGCAGTACAATGTATACGCTGCAAACAGATTACCAATAAATGTTCATGTTTCTATGTATTTTATAAGCAATTTGGATTCAGACACAAAGCCAAGGTAACTCATTGGATAGTTATACTCATAGACAGTAGCGGTGTTGGAAAATATTTTGATTCATATGGTCGTTTTCTTATCTCATAATTTGAATAGAAATTCGAAATAGTGGAAATGTAGTAGTATCAGAATACAACATTATTGGTATTCAGTCTGTGGAGAGTACTGTATATTGTACATAATATTGTATCAGTTTAACGGGATGACCTTTACTGATTTTTAAAGTAATTTTAATGTGGGCACTATTAAAAATTGTACGATATTTTATGTCATGTTTAAATCAAGGCTTTGAATGAACAAAGTATTAATAATAAAAATAATGTGTTGTTGTTATTGACGATAGAGCAAGAATGTAATTAGCGTCGAGTGATAACACAATAAGTGACTGTTAATAAGATCGAAGTTGAAGTGATTAGGTAATTAGTTAGGGGTAGTGGGGGACGTGAAATCGAATACCTAAATGCTAAATGTTAGCTAAACAGATAGAACAAAATGAATAAGAACAGATCGATCGGACCACCTCCAAAACCCCCAATTTAAACAGCAAACTTTTGTTTTTATAATTTGCCTGATAAATACTATTAGAAAATTCTAATCTCTACCCATATTTAAACAACATCTTAGTTATCTTTATTTACCACTTCAATTTTTTTTTTCTCCTAAATTAATATTGTTTAGATAATCTTGAATGTATTACATGTCTTTAAATCGTCACCCATTGTCTGTCTTCCCTCGTCTTCCATTCAGCTCTCTTCTATTCCGTCCTTCCATACTTCAACGTCTTAATCATTCATCCTCTAACTCTTTTCATCTTAATTACTTTCTGGTGGTTTTGGTCTTCTTTTTCACACAAACCCTGTTCCATATATTGTCAGTCGTGCGTCTAACATTCCATTCTAATCATTATTATCCATAACATTCAAATCCTATATCTGTAATAATAAATTTAACAAATTAATTTAAAAGTCGATCGAATTAGAAAATATGGCTTCAGTCGAAATAACTATGAATTATATTCGAGCGTGCAGCGGAATGCAGTGTCGCTGTTCTGATTTAGTTCGCATACTTGTTCCTAGCCTTTACATTTCCAATTTCTTTTACAGGACAACAGTTTTAGAGTAACTTCAATGAAAAAGCCGATGTTTGAATAACTGTTTATATAAAGAGAGGCAACAGCATTTTGTATAATTAAAGAATATTGCAAAGTAATGCACTGTACTCCTTACCTCAGGATATTAAGCTTTAAGAAACTTAAACTTATGTCTCAGGATAGCGAGCACAGTGGAATGTCATGCATTTTGTTATTTGGTTTTGCTACTGTCCATGAGCGGTCATTTCGCTTACCATTAGGCATGTTCGTCACGTCATTAAACGCAATAAAAAAAGAATAACATCCTTCAAGGCAGAATATAAGAGCACTCACACACTGGTGCTTAGCAGCATACAGACAAAGCATGGTATCTAGTCCGACATCCTCCGCCATCCGAGTAGCCCACCGCATAGTCAACGTTCGCGGAACAAACTAATATAATAATTACGAAACTAAAATCCAAATCCTAATAATCTGTTTTCATAAACACCATACGCGTACTTATACTAACAATCAAACATATATTTACATAATGTATTATTCATAATGTATTTACAAGGCAAATACCGAGTATGTGGTTAGTGAATTCTCTATCAAATATTTACCAAGACGTTTATGTTCGGCTTGTGCTGACTCGGTATCTATGAATAATATTTAAAACTAGGCTTGCGTAAATTATTATTTCCCTTGAATTGTTCAAGCCGGTATTTAGCCATAAGCCATAAGCCATATTTCAAAATCTTAGAATTTTTTAACATGCTTGTAATATTAAGACATGGTCTTTTGTTTGTATTACTGACTTAGGAACAGTCATGAGACGAATAAAGGAAAAAATAAGAGTGACTCGACGTTAGTAATTTTGCGCAATTGGAGTCCTTAATGTAGGTACGCCTCTTTGTTCAATGTTAAGAAATATTGATACCCATCGTAGAGTACTTTAAATTGTTAGCAAATGCTAAAACAAACATTTTTAATAATCAAGCGTCATTCCAACGTCCATTCAATTTCTGTATTAGTCATAAACATTGCACTATAATATTGTAAACACAATTTACGGGGATCACCCAAGTCAGCCCTGTCTCTCAGGTGGCCGAATTGAATTAATCCAATAAGATTCATTTCAACTTTTTTCATAACCACAGCGGTGTTGGACGGTGATAGCCGGTGACATCTGTTCATCCAGACTAATACACATTCATTTATAGAGCGTCGACATTTCATCCGAGATGAAAGTAAAAAATATGGAGTCATCTCGAGAGCTCCGCAAATGACGTGTTAAGCCAAATGTCTCGTCGTAAGCCCTTTTCATCTTGTACAAAAAGGAGATGAATTGTGTATAATGGCAGTATTGTTTGGTGTTTGGATGAAAATATTTTAGTCCTTTGAGGTGGTTGGTTCAAGAAAAATTGAGCACTTTCAATGAAATAACATATTTTTTTTATAATTCCTGTGTTCAAGGTATATATTATATACATATCTCGGAAACCATACAAACCTTGGAAACCTTCTTCAATGTTGTAGTAGGAGATTTCAACGCAAAGCTCGACAGAAAAATCTTCAAAGAGTTAAAAGTAGTTATGTAACATGCTGTGTTCACATCCAGTAGAATATAGTCTATAAATAGTAATTAGATATAGTATTTTAAAAGTTTATCTTAAGACCGTATCCAGTTTTGTGAACAAAATAAAAGAAAGTGGGACAATTTGTTTATGGGCAAGGAAACCACAGAGGTCAGTGTGGAAGCACTGTTGTGTTTCGGATTGAAGGACATTGTAGCCAGAGTATTTATATTATATTATATTGTAGCAAACGAGTAAATAGATCACCTGATAGTAAATGATTACTGCCGCCTATGAACATGCATAACGCTAGGATTATAGATGTGTACCCGACCCATCAAATCAGCAGAAGAGGGGAAAAGAAAAAGGGTGGGAATAGGATAGGGATATTTGGCATCTGTCAACCCCATTCAATGTCTGTGAGACCCTGGTACTGACCCAGTCGAGCCTATCCATTCATGCTGAGTAATGACTGACATCAGCGAGGCTCTACCAATTCCTCATTGAAGAATCCCGGGCCAGTCTTACTCGTAAGTCATATCTATAGACTGTCTTCACTGGTTATCTCTAATCTTTGAGGCTGAATTGCACAAACTGTCAATCCCAAACATTTGCAAGGTCAAATACGTCTCAAATGTATGGCGATGACATTTTCAAAGGCAAAGGTATTGGCAAAGTTAGTTTGTGCAATTCAGCAAAAAATTTCACAAATAAGCCGTTTTCCGAAAAGATCCTGGCAGGGTCGCCATGTGAGGTTGGAACCATTAGGAGCGAAATAAAACCATCGAGTGCTGTGTTAGAACTAGAACTTTAATTGAATAACAAGACATTATATAGCATGGAGTACATATGTATTATATCTAGGTGCATATAAAGATTACACAAAGGTATACCCTTACAGTACCATAGACACCATTTTCATCAGCAATGCTACTGCAAGTTATAAAAAAATCCGAGGAATATAATTTGCTATTTGAATAAGCATTTGTGGACTTTAAGAAAATCTTCTATTCGATAAACACTTCGGCATTGCTGAAGTCTTTTCAGCGATGACACATTGACTATCAGTACGTCGAATTTTTGAGAGGGCTATGCTCAGTATTTCCCTTGAATATCAAATCAAGAATGAAGAGATCCGAAGAAGAACTAAGATTACCGACATAACTCAAAGGATTAGCAAGTTGAATTGGTAGACGTCCGGGCATATAACGGAAGATGACTGATGGGGGTTATGGCCAGAAGGTTCTGGAATGGATACCACGTACAGGCAAGGAAAGTGTAGAATGCGTACCTATAAGATAGATTGACGTTCTCGCTATGGTTGCAGGAAGACGTTAGATGCCGGCCAATTCACACAGTTCGACTCAGTACAGTAGACTCCCTGTGGCTGAAGAGTGTATTATTATATTTGGTAGAGTTACGTAATAATAGCTCTTAATTAAAACAAAAATCATAAGAGTCGCTTAGTTGGACTTTTTACCACTGTTTTAAAGAAAAACGATGCCAGGAACTTTTATTGTCGAATTTCGTTCAACCAGAATTCAAATTCTTTAAAATTAACTCGAGCGGATTCAATCTAATGTTTCAATTTCAACTTTATTATTGCAATATGCATAAAAATTCAAGTGCCCTAATCCCATTTACTTATTAGCAAGTAGAAAAAAACGTAAAATCTACAGGATTCAGTTTGATAAAAAACTTTGCTATTCAGTTTCCGACTTTTATTGCAGTTATGTAGAGAATATAGAGAATATGCATATAATTATTTCAATAGTAATATCAATTTAGTAATATTAATGAAAAACATGTATCAAATGAACAAATAATATGAAATTCGATGCCCGGTGTGCCATAATGAAATACTGTCAGGGACCCTCGTCAAAGCTAACGGATCCGAGCCATGACACTGATCTTACATCATTTATTTACCATCGATGATTCCCTTAATGAACATGTCTATCACTTTGAAATATCTTTGATGAAAGTAAATGGTTTTTATTTATGTCGAACAGTATCAGCTTTTTACCCTTTTCTCTCACCTGAGATTGGTGGCGAGTGATAGACTCAGAAATCGAAGCCAGTTGGTAGTTTTAGTGATTTCATCCACAATGCAACTAAAAAAGTCGTTTCGAGTTTCGATTCGAAAGTATTTTTTTTTTAACTATCGTCATGTATTGGTGGTAAAATAGAATTTTTTTCGAATAATAATAATCTACACCCTTTTAGTTATAAAGACAATGGTACGTAAGTTTAAAATTATTATTTTAGCAAACACTTTGTATTATATTTACCACTCGAAACACGATGATACTGCAGATTTTACAAAAATAAATCGTCGCTTATTTTGGAAGATCTTAGTTGCATTGTTTCTGTTGTTATTAAAATTACCACCTGGTTGCGTTTTTGGTCGCAATCTCTGATCTTGACGGAAAGCTGTTTTCGCTAGAGAAGAACGGGCAAGAAACTGTAGTGTTGCTCTTTTCAAAACCAGTTTACAATGTAGTGAATTATTACAAAATTTACAAGTTGGTTTAAATCAGAGCAGTTTGGGGTGCTATGTCGGGAACCTCCACGTGGTGCACCCTGGGCAACGTGGGTCATAGTAGTTGCAGTTCTGCAGTTCTGCAACTACTATGGCCGACGGCGAATACCCGACGGGGAGGGCAGGGGGTTTGGCGGGCGCTGACTTTTGTGGCGGTCGCCTCCATCTGTCGTTGCAGGTGAGACCCTCCATTTGGGTCGCCCTCCGGTTCTGTCCCGGAGGTTTCGGCGGGCCCGGTGTGCGCTTACCCCGCCGCCGGGCGAGCTGTGGGAGTGTCCCTCCCACGGTCACCGTCGTATATCGTAATCCGGTTGTGAGGTTTGTGGTCATGTCTCGCACTCCTGCCGGACCGAGGGTCTTGGCTTAACCACCCGGACCGTGAGGGAGGATGCCTCTATAAAAAGTACCCCGAATCCCAAGCGGCGGCGCACCGTGAGGGGATGCATGGCTGATGGGTAGTTCAGTCACTAGTGCGACCCCCGCCAGAGTACCGGCCGACCCTCTGGCGAGTTACGCTAGGCTTACCCAGGTACAGGGGGCACTGCCTGGGCGGACTTTCGTTTCCCCCACACTCGTGGGAACAAAATGCAAAATAATAATTTAACCCCAAAAGTTGTGGTGGAGAAGCTGACTGTTTCACAGTTGGCGGCCGTAGGGCAAAAGCCTGAAGGCGAAGTTGGAGGCGAGAAGTCGTCCGGTGCGTCAAACACCGGAGTGGCTGGCGGCAAGCGGCCTGCCTCGGTCCTGAATTCCGATTCTGGGTCCGGGGAGGGGCGCCCGCATTCCCGTCCGAAAGGTAAGTTCTGGTCGCGTGAGGCTGTCCGGAGGAGTGATAGCTCTCGCTGTCGTGCCTCGCCACCAAGCGGGGACGACGGTGAACACGCGACCAAGAGTTTACAGGTGAAGAATCGGCTCACGAAGCGCACGTGTGACCCGAAGGCCAGTGGAGACTTAGTTTCTCCTCGCGAGCGGCAGCTCCACCTGGCCAAAATCGTCAGGATGGTGGCTGATAGGTCCGGTCACCTAAAGGGGACATTCGTCCGTCATTTAAAGGACGTCCAGCGGGATCTGCTGGCCATGGCTGACCAACCTGTGTCGGAGGCGCAGGAGAAAATGGAGGCGGAAGTAGCTCGGCTTCGCGCCATCAACGCACGCCACGTTGAGGACAATGTTGGCCTTCGTGCAGAGATGGCGCTGCTAAAAGCACAAGTGGCTGAAGCTGAGACACGTTTGCTCAACATAGTTGATGCTCGCTTCGCCTCTGTGGAGATCCGATTGCCACCGGAACCGCGCCTCCGCCCTGCACTTGCGGCCGACGCACGCATATCGTCGCCTGCTATTCCCGGTCCATCAGGAGTAGTGGGTTCTGGTGTTGCGGGCCCAGCAGAAATAGGCGCGGCGAAGAGGAAGGGTAAGGGCAAAAGTAAGGGAACTACCCAACCTGCTCCCGCGGCCCCTCTGCCCGCACCACGATCCGCAACGACCGCGCGCGCGTCCCCGGTCCAGCGCCCTGCGCCGTTCTTGCGCCCCGTGCCAGCCCCGCGCCCTGCGCCAGTCTCGCGCCCCGCGCCGGTTGCGCGCACCACGCAGGCCCCCGCGACCGCTGAGCACCATGTGTCCGCTGCGACTTCTGCGCAGCAGAGGAAGCCTCGTAAGGGGCGCAAAGGGCGTCAAAATGTCACCCCGAGCCTCCCGAGGGAGCCACGCCCACTGCCACCGGCTCCGGCCAACATGTCCACACCGTGGACCGTGGTCACAGGTGGCAAAAGACGGCGAAAGCCTGCGCAAGAATCGCAAGCACTACCCTCGCAGGGCAAAAAGGTGCCTGCACTCCACGTGCCACGCTCCGCGGCTGTCACGCTCCTGCTGACGCCCAAAGCGATTGAGAGTGGTCGCACCTATGGCCGTATAATTGCCGAGGCCCAGGAGCGAATCTCGCTCGCTGATCTCGGCATCCCGCACGTTAATTTCAGGCGGGCGGCCACAGGCGCCACACTGTTGGAGGTGTCCGGGCCCGAGAGCGAGGCGAAGGCTGACTCCCTCGCTGCCAAGCTGAGGGAGTTATTCGGCGAGTCGGAAGATATCCGTATCTCCCGACCGGTGAAGACCGCAGAACTGCGGCTAACAGGACTTGACGAATCCGTCACCCCTGAAAAAGTCGCAGCGGCCTTCGTCAGGGCCACAACCTGTCCAGCGGACCAGGTAAAGGTTGGAGAGGTCCGTCCAGACCGCTCGGGCCTGGGCGTCGCATGGGTGCGAGCGCCAGTGAAAGCGGTGGCAATTGTGGCCAGGACGGGTCGCGTCCTGGTTGGGTGGTCCGCAGCTCGGGCCACGGTTTTGGAGCCGAGGCCCTTGCGGTGCTTCCGATGCCTCGAGACGGGGCACGTGAGGGAGCGCTGCAAGTCTGCAGTTGACCGTAGCGGGATCTGCTACCGTTGCGGTCAAACGGGTCACCTGGCGCGCGAATGCTCCGCGACGCCGCTCTGTGCACTATGCGCAGCGAGTGGGAAGCCAACGGGGCACAAAATTGGAGGGAAAGGGTGCGCCTCTTCCCCCCAGGGCGACCGCCGTAAACGCCGCGGGCGCCGTAACAGACGGGAAAGGACTGCCACTGAGGCTCAGGCCCAGTCGCAGCCCGTCCACCCATCGCGGGCTGAAGGAGAGGCTATGGAGATCGCCCAATAATGGACATCAAGATCCTCCAGGCGAATGTCAATCACTGCGACACCGCACAACAAATGCTCTTACAGAGCATGGCGCAGTGGTTGATGAACGTGGCTATCGTCGCCGAGCCGTACCGGATTCTGACCAATAACTCTTGGGTTGGGGACCTGGATGGCTTGGTGGCTGTCGTAACCCAGGGGTCCGCCGGCTCGCCGTCCTTCGAAAAAGTAGCGAAGGACCGGGGATGCGTAGCGGCTCTGTTGGGAGACTTGTGGTTTGTAGGAGTCTATTTTTCTCCCAACAGACCTCTAGCCGACTTCGAGGCTTTCCTCGAACGGCTGGGGGTCCTGATAGCGCAATGCCAACCTCGCCCCGTGATCGTCGCTGGTGACTTCAATGCCAAATCTATGGCCTGGGGTTCACCGGCGACGGACGCGCGTGGTGAGGTCCTGGAGGAATGGGTGATCTCATCCGGCCTCGTCATCCTCAATCGGGGTTCGGTGAACACATGCGTGAGGCACAATGGCGGCTCCATAGTCGATGTTTCGTTCGCGAGCCCAGCCGTCGCCCGCCGTGTTCGAGGCTGGCGGGTCGTGGTGGACGAGGAGACGTCATCTGATCATCGCTACATCAGGTTCGACGTTTCCGCGTCCCCGACTCGTTGGCCCGGCAGGAGCACCGGTTCCCCGTTTGGGGATAGCCCGCGATGGGCAATAAAACGGCTTGATGTTGAGGCTCTGGAGCTGGCAGCTCGGGTCCAAGCGTGGCTTCCCGCACCGGAACCTGTGGTGCGGGTAGACGAGGAGGCGGAGTGGTTCGGGGCGGCGATGTCGCAAATTTGTGACGTGGCCATGCCCCGAGTCCACCGCGTCTCTCCGCGGCGGCAAGTGTATTGGTGGTCGGCGGAACTCGCCCAGTTACGCGCCACTTGCGTAGAGGCGAGCCGCCGACTTTCTAGACACCGTCGCAGGCGGAGACGCCGCGCTGATTTTGAGAACCAGGAGACCATGCTCCATGGCCTCTACAGACAGGCCAGAAGGGCGCTCACGGCGGCTGTGAAGAGGGCGAGGGCTGCAGCCCGAAAAGAGTTCCTAGGGACTCTGAACCGCGACCCTTGGGGGCGCCCGTATCGGCTGGCGTTCAACAAGTTACGCCCGCTGGCGCCCCCGCTCACACAGAGTCTCCGACCGGAGCTTTTGGGTGAAGTGGTCGCCGCCCTCTTTCCGGCCATCGACGAAGTCACTCCTCCACCGATGCCGCCACGGCCGTGGTCGGTGAGGACCGGTTCGCTGGCGACATCGTCAACGTCTTCGGCAAGGGAGACCCCGGAGGGGCAATCCCAGGGCGTATCGCCCGAGGAGCTCAATGCAGCAGTGCTGCGGCTGCGGAGGAAAAATTCTGCACCAGGACTTGACGGGATCCCAGGACGCGTCTGGGTTCTCGTAGCCGAGTACTTGGGGGCAAGGCTCCGCAGCCTCTTCTCCGCGTGCCTGGAGCGGGGCCTCTTCCCGTCACGCTGGAAGACCGGGAAGTTGGTCCTGCTCAGGAAAGATGGACGACCCGCAGAGTCACCATCGGCCTACCGGCCTATCGTGCTGCTCGACGAGGTCGCAAAGCTCTTCGAGCGCATTATTCATGTGCGCCTCGTCGAGCACTTAGAGAGCGTCGGTCCCGATCTGGCAGACTGCCAGTTCAGTTTCCGGAAAGGCCGATCCACCATCTCCGCGATTCTGCGGGTGAAGGCATTAGCGGAGGAGGCAGTGGCCCGGGGCAAATGCGTCGTGGCGGTGTCACTAGACATCGCCAACGCATTCAACACCTTGCCCTGGCCCTGCATTGAAGAGGCATTGCGGTACCACGTGGTGCCCCCGTATCTTCGGCGCCTGGTGCACTCGTATCTGTCCGACAGATACGTAGTGTACCCGGGCGCGGACGGGTGGCACCGTAGAGCCATGTCGTGCGGCGTTCCGCAGGGGTCAGTCCTCGGACCTCTCCTGTGGAATATCGGCTACGACTGGGTGCTCCGTGGTGCCAATCTCCGGGGTGTCGACGTCATCTGCTACGCCGATGACACGCTGGTCACCGCGTGTGGCGGTACCTTCGAGGAGGCTGCCTCACTCGCCGCGTTGGGAACAAGCAACGTGGTGAGGAGGATAAGGCGACTGGGCCTGGCCGTGGCCCTCCATAAGTCCGAGGCCATCTGCTTCCACAGACCTCGGAAGGGGCCACCGGCAGGGGCCCAATTGGCGATTGAGGGCGTGGCTATTTCCATCGGCTCCACGATGAAGTACTTGGGAGTCGTGCTGGACAGCCGGTGGAACTTCCGCGCCCACTTCACCCAGCTAAAGCCGAAGCTGGTTCGGGCGGCAGGCGCGTTGTCAAGCCTGCTGCCCAACCTCGAAGGTCCCGGCATCCCCTGCCGAAGATTGTACGCGGGTGTCGTGCGATCCATGGCACTTTACGGTTGCCCCGTTTGGGCCGAGTCCCTGGACAGGCGCTGTGTTTTCCTCCTGCGTCCAGCGCAGCGAGCGGTGGCGCAGCGAATGGTCAGGGGCTATCGCACGATCTCCCATGAGGCGGCCTGCGTACTGGCTGGTTTCCTTCCCTGGGACATTGACGCCAGAGCCCTCTCGTCAGCCTACCACTGGCGGGAGGAGGCGTCCCGTCGTGGGGAGCTACCAGCCTTTAGAGAAGTCGAGGCCGTTCGGGCCTCCTTCCGCACGGCTGCAGTGGAGGAGTGGCGCACCAGGCTGAACAATCCCAGTGCTGGTGTTTGGACCATCGCGGCAGTGCGTCCTGTCCTAGACCAGTGGCTGGGCAGGCGCCACGGCGAGATGACGTTCCGCCTGACACAGGTTTTGTCGGGGCATGGCTGTTTCGGCAGATACCTGTGGCGGGTGGCAAGAAGGGAAGAGTCCGCCGTGTGTCACCATTGTGACAACTGCCCGGAAGACACAGCCCAGCACACTCTCTCGGAGTGTTCAGCTTGGGAAGAGGAGCGCGCAGCTCTCCGAGCAGCCATCGGAGAGGACCTCTCACTCTCAGCCGTGATTCCTTCCATGGTTGAGAGTAGGAGGTCATGGCAGGCCATGCTTACCTTCTGTGAGATCATCATCTCACAGAAGGAGAGCGCGGGGCGGGATCGTGAGCGGAACGATCCCACCCGCCGCCGCCAACCGAGAAGGAGGCGCCGGGTGAATGACAATGGCTGACCCGGCGCCCCGCCCAGTGGTCAAGGGGCGCCAGAATTCCACCACGGTATCCCCTGCCTGTCGTAAGAGGCGACTAAAAGGGGTCATCGGGGTCGCTAAGCACACAGCGGGGGCTGTGTGCTCACGTCGGGAGTGACCCCGAGATGGGCGGCAGAACGTGTGGCCTCGTGTCTGTCGCGGACGCCCATCTCACCATGGGCGTCCGAAGTAGGGAAAGAGGGGGCATCTGCGCCCTCCCAACATGTGAGGAGCCATATTTGGCAGTGCGCCGGGTGACACGGCGAGTTAAATGGGCGCCATTCGCCTGTCCACATCGCCTGTCACCCATAACGCGCGTGATGGCCACCGAGAGGTTTTAGTCGGTATGCCGGCAAAAGATCTTTTTAGATCTCGGTAGGGACCCAGCCTGATAACAGGCTGGAAGGCCGGAGACCCCGACACGCCCCTTCCGATCTCCCCCGAGTGTCGGAAGGAAGGCTAAAGGAGCTTTACTCTCGTTAAAAAAAAAAAAAAAAAAAAAATCAGAGCAGTTTAATAATAATATGTTGCTTTACAATAAATATTTTTGATATGAATATTATTATATTATAATTACTATGGCTGAGTGAAGTCGCCCAGAACGAAGAATCAGTATACTCTTTTTCGCCAAAGCAGTGAATAATTGCGAAAGCCTTATGTAATCATCAATCAATCCATTACAATGTAAGCAAATCGGATAGACCAGTCTACGCAAGCAGCACCCGTTCACGAGTATGACGCATGTGCCAGCCATCGACCTCCTCAACCATGTTGCAGGGAAGTGACCGACCTGGCACACGACGCCACCGCAAGCACAGACCTTTTAGCGAGCATGACATACCCAATCACTTACACAGGAAAATAATGGCAAATTTGACAAGTTACTTGATTTAAATTATATATTATAGAGCACATCAAGACTTACGCTCCGAGATACTACACATTCATTTAATTTTATTCTATTCCCAAGCCTTGTTATCGTCTAAATATTCCGAAATTTTATAATATGCCTTATTGCATAATTTTTGCTTGATATATTAAGAATATAATCATTCTACTTCCCTTTTCTACATCTGAGGATATAAAGAGTAAGTCCCTCTAACATCGTTTCCCAGTGTTGAATATCAAAACATTCTTTTGAACTTATTCCTGCACTGCTTTTGACTATAAATTCCTACAACAAGTTGGCAACGTAAAATAGGTGGCAAACTAGATTACCATACAGGTAAGCAACAGTAAGGCACGAATGCTTTTAGTTAAGACTAGGTGAAACAGGCAGTGGTACCGCCCGGACAAGCCTCGGCCCATTATTTTAATCATTTTCAAATGTACATTTGGTTTTATCATTTTTATTTTTTATTAAATTGTTGGTAGGTTAAATTTATTCAGTTTTGTTGTCTAACTGAAGTGTATACTTTATAAAAAGTTTAAAGGCCAAACCAAACCCATTAATATTTGATAAAAATAAAATCGTGATGAAATCCTGATAAGTGATTTAACAAATTCTTTGTTCAAATATGATATATTTTCAATATTTTGATGATCAGAATAAATCTAAAGCAGTTAAATTCATTCAAAAATACGCACTGAATGTTACAATACCACGCTGCACCTCTCTGTACTGCAGTTAAGTTACAAGCTATGGCGCAAATAGCTCGGTAACTGGCGCTTAGAAACTGTACGACTTTATTAACTACATTCCAAGTGTCAACTTCAGTGTTACCAGCGTTTAGGTTGTCATGGCAACGTTTCCCAACTCACAGATACCATTAAAATGACTCCCGGCGAATAAGTTATCAGAGGCGTGAAATATTAACGAGATATTGTGATCCCCGCCGATCTTAGTGGCGGAAATATTAATCACCGCGCCATGGAATTATTCAATAACTTTGAAACTTTAATGTTTGATCATTTGTTGCGGATACCTTAAATTCACGATTTGTTTGTAACTAAAAATATAATATACTAGCGGCCCGGCCCAGCTTCGTCTGGGTGCATATATTTTTTGATTCCACTCCACACCAAATACATGTTATTTTTCGTATAAACTCTTGTATACCTAAACTTGACGTAGCTGTCCTACTGTCCGGCTCAATCCCGTCTCATCCGTCTGTTCGGTCTCTTCCCAAACCATCCCGTCCTTTCTCTTTATTATCCATCCCGTCTTATAACGTGCATTTATATTTCGTCTTATCAAATCTGTCAGCTATCCCAGCCTTCTCCCGTACCTTCCCCTCTATTATATCCCGTCTCTCCATATACATGTACATATAAAGATTGCCTTATGAATTTTTTGTGCAGCAGAAATCGTAATATTCCAAACGTCCAATTTTAATCATTCAAAGACCAAATATTATCAACATAAACTGTACTTATTGATGAAATAATTTATTTTGATAAGGATTAATAGCATGAGTAAAATAAACGCGTTTAAATGTAGTCCAAAAAAAATTCAAGATTTTTAAATAAAAATGTGGTTGTTGTGCCTCACTCGACATAGATAGGTATAGTGTGTCGCGGACTTTTTTGTAGATATTTATAAGATCTACAATTAATTATAACATTTTATGGTTCTATCTTTTGTAGTTTAGGCAGCGTACGCAAAATAAGTAACTTCTTTGGTTGATTTTTTTCAGTTTGTGTCCGAAAAATCCAAATATCTTACGGAACCCTATTTTTTTCCAAAATAAAATATAGTCTATGTTACTCGTGGATAATGTAGCTTTCGAATGGTGAAAGAATTTTTAAAATCGGTCCAGTAGTTTTTGAGCCTATTCATTACAATTAAACAAACAAACAAACAAAGTTTTCCTCTTTATAATATTAGTGTAGATTGTTTTGTTTTGTGTACTTTTTACCTACATTGTAAAAATGTAAAACACTATTTTATTAGTTTTTCCGCAAGTAAAGAAAGACGCAAATACAATAATGTTTCTTTAACATGTTTTCTAAAATATACAATTTTCTTTTTATAACTTAAAAAGCTATGTAACGCAAGCGAACAATAATAGCTCTGAAAATATAATACGTAAATTTTAAACTTGAAAAAGCAGTTAAATAACCCATATTTAACTAAACTTCTTTATAAAATGCAATTCCTTGACGCGCCAAAAATAATATTAATAAAAGTATTCTTAAATTTCTCGTATACGACCATCAAAATTCTGAAACAAACATCTTATAAACTCTAAAGCTTGTAAGGCTGCGGGTATGAAGTCGACGAGAGCGGAGCGGCCGTGGGGGCGGCGCGGAAGCGCGTTCTAATGCATAGATTTATTAAGAACTAGCCTCGAAGGCAGCGGCCCGGAGAGCAGCGTACAAGCAGCGCGCATATGACGAGCGGTGCCTGCTAGGGAATCGATTTCGCTACTGATTCACGTAGTAATGGGAATTATTGCTATTTCAAATTAACATCGCCATCTTGTTATGTTTGAAACCTTAGCATGCTCTATATTTATGCTTTTGCTAATTGACTACCACAAAATTCATAAACAAAAAAACTGAATATATATATTGCATACCCATATTACAAATCTAAACTGAATCATATGAAATTGACTATTCAGTTTCTTATTTGATAGGGATTGTAAAAAAACTCACGTGTTCATAGATTATATGAGATCGTATAAAAATATTAGCCGATCAGCTATATGAATCATAATCGCAAATCGCAAAATTAAGCTTTATTTTTTTATTTATATAACTTGTGAATTGTTATTATCGACTTCACTTGCTATTTGTGATTGCTATTATTATTTATTCAAACACTAGATTCACGTAGGCTGAGATTAAACAGGATGAATTGGAATGGAAAAGAGGTTGTCGCATTGTTTGCACATATCGTTTGCGATACAGACTTTAGATTACTTACTTTACTGACTTTAGATTATTTACCACAACAGAAAAATACGCCGTTCTACCGCCGTGCGATTTGTCCGCTGGCTGCGCTGCTCACGCCGACGTAGCAGCCGCCCCACTCAGTTTCCTTCCCGCTGACTTCGTGTCCACAGTCTTATTGGCATTTCTAGACGCTGCTGGATACATAAACTTTGTTGTGGCTGTCGTATCTAGTTTGGTATTTCCATTAAACATCTTGTGTTATCTGTACATTCTTTTAATTCAAGGTCCTCTCTATGTCATATTAAATTTCACAAACAAGTTAGCTTTTCTTTCGAGTATTAGTGAAACCACCACACCGTCCATAAATACAACGCTTAACGAACGTCTGTGTTTTGCCAATGTTTTAAAGAAACAAAAAACAAGGGATAACCTAAGGATTTATGACCTTTTGACTCCTGATCGCTAGCTCACGAAACTTGTTAACTAAACTATTACACCATTTTAATGTTTAGTTAGGCAGCGCTACCATTCATGTTGATTTACGCTGCAATGTAAGGTACATTGAATGTATTGAATGTCTTAAGAGCGACAGTCTTTCAACTTTTTCAAACTATTATGTGACAAAAAAATTCATTGACTATGTCGCTTCATCTAGAAGTTAATATTTTTATAACATATTTGCCATATTTTACGGGATAACATACTGGACTGTCAGTTAATGACAACAAGGAAAGTTATATAGGAAAATAGGAAATTGTCCGAGACCAGAAATTGAATTAAATCTAAGCTTCATCTACTTTATCAGGCTACAGGCATTTAGCCGAATAGTTTGTGCTGAATATATTAATAACTTACTGCTGTTAAACGGGATGAATAGGAATCAAACTAGTCCAGTTACTTTATGTAAGTAGTCATCTTTGTTCACTAAAACTGTTCATACATACATACATAAACTCACGCCTTTATCCCAGAAGGGATAGGCAGAGGTGCCAGGACACCCACATTTCGCCTTGTATGTTCCGTCCCACAATGTGATAGGTGGCGAGCCTATCGCCATATCGGGCACAAATTCCTGACTCTGGGCTGATAATGAATACAAAAATCCAATATCACTTTGGCCAGCCCGGGAGCGTTGTAATCGTACCGAAGTACAACTATACCACCGAGGCAGTCTCAAACTAAAACTACACTTAAAGGCACTAAAACTGTTCATTGGTTGTTATTATGTAAACATACAAAGAAATTAAGAGAAATATTAAAATCAAAACCGTATAAAATTCCGATTTGGGACTAATTAAGAATAAACTAAGTAATACAGACCACCTCAGAATTTTCGAATAAAACTGGTTCTTTTTTTTTCACATTTTACAAAATTTAATTTACAAGTGTTGTTTGTTCCGAATTTCGAAATTCCTTTCACAATTGTTAGACAACTACTTTTATAGGTCAAAACTTCAGAAACTAAATTCATCAGTCCTGTTTCCAATCTATACGAGTAATTTGTAACACAGGCAAATGTAATACGCATTATGGCAAACCACACGCGGTTGAAGACAATAATATTCACTGTAACTGAACGACAGCTTAGTTAAGACTAAGTGTGGGTTTATAAATAAATAGTACACTATTCATATGTCACCAATATTGCTCGAAGAATTACGACGCTGAAGTGGAAGTACGCAAGGCACGTCTGCCGCCGGACGGATGGTTGGTGGAGAAGACAAGTTTTGCAGTGTAGACCGCGCTTAACATGTTCTCTCTCTCTCTCTGTCTCTCTCTCTCTAATCGTTCCCTCAATGCTGAGGATTATGACCCCTGTCACTTGGTCGAGTCTTGAACAGCTGATTCCATTCAATTGAATGGAATACTGTTAAATCGTGAAAAATCAAGTACAACAAGAGAATATCCAGAACTATGTTAACATACGTTGTATTTGAAGTATTACTAAGACATTTCAAAAAAGTAGTATATGAATAAAAGCGTATTAAAAAAAATAAGAATTTGAAGAAGAGATGAATCACTAAGGGTTACAATATAATAAAAACAATTATAATATTGATTTCGCGTCCAAGTGAAATAATTATATTAAAATCTTCACCTTAAATAGGTCTTGAATATTGTTATAACCATGATTGAAATTTAATTAAATGAAACAAATTATATACCCACATAGTTTTACATAAACATTGCGAGTAAACACAACAACAGATAGAGAACATCGCTTCGCGTCGTGTAATAGAAATATGCCCGCAGCGTGAATAATGTAGAGGCTTAATAAACGAGCTTCGAACAAGACTTTACAAATGATCTAAGAGTTCATAGGTCGACCTGCCTGTATTAATCTGTGAGATACAGGCCCGCTGACAGGCCGCGGTCTGGAGGAGATAAATAAAATCAATTTGTTGGATGAGATTTGGAGAGTTTCGCTCGTCTCGAGACGTGATTCCTTATCCAGGGCTAATTAAGAAGTGAAGTGGAATCAGTCAAGAAGTGATTCATTGATTACAATAGTAGATATAATAATAGATATATAAATAAATCATAAATATTTGGTATAAAAGTGTAATCTTGCAAAAGATTTTATCTGACGAGGAAAATTTCTAATACGATGTTTTAGAATTATAAAATAAGAGAAGCTCGTTTAACAAAGTATACATAAGAGGTTAAAGTAGTTATGATAATTTTTAAATAACCAAACTCAAAAACCCACCGTCGACTTTGAATGGACCGTCGTATCTGATAAGATGCAATATTTTAAATTACATAGTTCAGCAAACGAGCACACATATCTATTGATGGTAAATTATTTTACTAGCGCCCATGAACATCTATTAGTACAGGCAACGAAGCAACGGTTTACTCTTGTCCGCAATGCATAATTTGCCAGGAGTTTTTTGTTTTCATGAACAGATGGCATATGACCCCACTAAGTTAAAAACCCAAAATACTTACAAAAATGGCGTCCGCTAGAGCCGCCATTTTGGAAAACGCGTTTGAAGCCATATCTCCGGAACCGTCCACTTTAGGCCCATCATGCTAAGGACCTTTCTTGTAGATAATTAAATTTCCCATCTTTTTTGTTCAATAATTTTTTTTGTACCATTAGCCGTTCGCGATTTACTTTGTTATTAATTTTCATTTAATACCTTTTTTACAATAAATTTTACATGGATTTTTAACAAAATTTACTATTTCCTCATTGCTTTGTTCCCTTATGCCATCAGTATTTAATGAATTACGTGATAATCATGGAGAAATCATTGGATTTCATAATTACGCTATGCATCCTTCGTTTCCATTGACCTTGATTCGGTAGTACACCATTCAACGCGCGATAACTTCTAAAATATTGATTTTAGAGAAAAAAAGTATGGGTGAAAAGTTGTTAAGAATTTATTGATTTAAAAGTTTAGTCATTAACAGTTTTTTGTTTAAACAATTATTAACAGAGATATGGGCAAAAAGGCAAGAAACGAATATTAATAACCTTGTAAATCGCGAACGGTAAATGGTACAAAAAAAATTATTGAACAAAAAAGATTAGAAATTTAATTATCTACAAAAAAGGTCCTTAGCATGATGGGCCTAAAGTGGACGGTTCCGGAGATATGGCTTCAAACGCGTTTTCCAAAATGGCGGCTCTAGCGGACGCCATTTTTGTAAGTATTTTGGGTTTTTAACTTAGTGGGGTCATATGCCACCTCTTCATGAAAACAAAAAACTCCTGGCAAATTATGCAGGAAAAAATGCTTCGTTGACTGTACTATATAGTTCTTAGACTGAAGTATTGCAGCGCAATGCCAATCGCTAAAATATGAAGAGATTCAAAAAGTAAAAACCGACTTCAAAACAAAAAACCACAAAAAACCAAAAAATAATAAAAAATAAGTACCACTGCAAAGCAAAAAATAATATTTATTTCATTGCACTTGTGCATGTTGATTAATTTGCTTAATCACTTGACTAGCCAACAAATCAAAATGTATGCGTAACATATTGAAGGCTGACCGTTAAGTACTAAACATGTAGGACCTATGCCTTATATTAATTTAAATATCTATACAACCTACAACTTACAATTATTATTTCAAACGGAATTTCATACCAGCAAAATAGTATTCAATGAAACCACACAGAGAGAAACTGTCCATTGAGTTAGTCTCCGTCCTTCCTCCTCGGATGCCAGCGCTTTGACAATATTCCTGTACGCATTGTTGTGCACCGTAATCTCCTGTAATATCTACCACAACCGAAACGTAACTAACAAAACATAATAACTCAATAATAACTTTTTTTTTATTATTGCTTTCAATGGCGAGACGGGCATGCCGTTCGCCTGATGGTAAGCGATACGACCGCTCATGAACAGTAGCAAACAACACCTTGAATTACAAAGTAATGCTTGGCATTCCACTGCGCTCGCCATCCTGAGACATAAGATGTTAAGTCTCAATATGTCCAGTAGTTACTCTGGCTACAATGGCTTTTATTACAAAGACAATCAAGTTACAGATTAATCCTCTCGTTAACGAAGTTGATTTGCTTTCATTGGATGGATTACTAAAATGTATAAAGAACTTTATTCGTAATCATTACTTTTTAATTCTCGTGAGGTGGTGAGTTATGAAGTGTAATGGTAAAGTGAGTATTTTAATAAAGCATTTGTACAGCACAGTTGATAGAAAGTTATCTCAATAATCCATACACATATTTACACCAAGATTGGTTCCAGCAACCCGGCACAAACCCCTTCTAGAAGTGGTTTGTAGGAACTGAAAGCCTTGCTGAAATTAGCATGTAATTTAGTTTTAGAAAATATTTAAATCTAAAGATAAAGGTAAATTAAGAATAATAAGCAAACAACAAAATACCCACAGGGTGAATAGACAATTTAACTTTACAATTGCTAGATGCAGTCCGTCGAAATCTTGGAAGAAGGCTTATGTTGAGCAGTCGACTTCATGGAACTAAAAATAATTATAAATATAAAGATACCTAACAAGATCACTATCATGAAACTCGGGTAGAGAAAAACAATTTATGCACTTTTAATTTTGCTCGGACAACATAAAATGCAGTAACTCAATGGGTTCACGTTGTGCGTTTGTGAGAGTTTTAGGAATTTCTTCATTATGTTACCTACCACATCGCAGGAAAGTATGTTAAAGTGGTATCAATGCTTACATATAAAATTAATATAGCTGTGAAATTGCGTATGAATGCGTAACCGTGCGTCCAATTTTAGGTAACAAAGGGTTACAAAAAACAATTATATTAGCAAGCCTTCCTAAACGTTATTATTAAAACGATCCAGCGACAAAGCGAGAGATGAAAAATCGGAATACCCAACTTCCAAGGGGAAGTACTGACAAAAGCCTGTAAAAGCTGACAATATTTATTTTAACAAGGTCCAATAAAAACTCCCCAATAACTCCGGCCGGAAACAAATTGCTAATCGTTCCACAAAGGCGCGTTGAAATTACGTTTCACTGGCTGTAAGGAAACTCAATGCGCGCTATGGGCAATATTCCGTTGAAAATTGCGAATATATTAAAACAAATTGTTCAAATTAATATTTGCGGCTGCCTGTACATAAGGATTTTTTGATTAAAACCGTGATGAATGTGTTGTTTGGGAGTAATCAGAGGTATTTTTGTGTGGCTTTAAACTTTTTGATTGGTAATGGATTTTCATTAATTACAAGGAGTTAGAGCCGGTAGATATTCCGCTGGGATAAGTTGTACTTGTAGGTTTTGACTATGCTGCACTTGATGGTAAGCAAGGCAATCCACATTCAGTAAGTACCTGAAACAATTTTCTTGAAACCTGAAATTCACAGGCTCTTCCTGGAAGGCGGCACACATTGAATCTTGTGTACAGGATATTATATTTGGTCGCATACAAGGTCTATTCAGCAAATATTCAGACTCTATAATAATACCATTGAATTCCCTGTTTCATACCAGCTGGACTACACTTATTCTATTTCGTAATCAAATTTCAAACCTTCAAATTCTTGCATCACATCCGATATCTAACAGCACCATACGCCTGTTGTAATAGGTTTGCTTAGTGGAAGAATATTTGAAATGCCTGAGTCGGAACAAAAGCAATATTAAAGGAATCTGTTGTAGTAACATGCGCTCGATGCAGGGAGCAGTGGAAAAATTCGCTATTGCAATAATGTACATGTAATTTTAGAAGTTTTTAGACACGTCTATATTGATTGGGGAGTAATTTTAACTGATTTCTATGGCATAATTACCGCCAAACAGCAGTGTAAATGTAGCGGTTTGAAGAATATTGTAGCCAGAGCAACTACTGGACATATTGAGACTTAACATCTTATATCTCAGGATGGCGAGCACAGTGGAATGCCAATAATTGCTTTGTAATCCTTGGTGTTGTTTGGTTTTCATACTGTTCAGCGGTCGTAATGCTTACCATCAAGCAAACGAAGAGCACTGCTAGTCTTGCTATTTATCGTCATAAAAAATATGTGTGGTAAAATAGCAAATTGCTGGTATAATAGAATGTGATCACCGAGGCTCATGAACATCAACACAGGAGCAGTAGAGGTGACACCAGCCTTTCAAAATTATGAAGGAAGACACTAAAAAAAGGACGAGACAAGCAAAGACCGAATGAAACACAAACTTCGCTTCTCGTCTGAATTTTTGACACAGTTGGTGTCACCAATTTGGTAGAGCCGGCTCGTTGCGTGTTACCTGTATTTCCTATATTCAGTTTTATTCGCTTAACCAACTATAAATTCACAAAAAAATAACAAAAGAATACTAAAAATATACAGTAATAATAAAAGCGCCAATCAGGTATAATCGATCAGAAAACAGATTTTCACAACATTTTTTTCAACGTTATCAAACGTAATAAATAATTTGCATTCCCAAGAACAATTATAAGTTTATACACCTGCAACGACATCTCAAACGAACTTTCCAAGATGCGTTCGTTCTCGGGATTCTACTTTTCTGAGTTTTCTACTAACTCATTCTCCCCTTCGGACGCGTTGAAAGCTGTTTATCTGAATTTCCAAGCTTGTTAGTGAGTTCCGGGAACTGTTTTTAGTTTAGGAGTGGTAGCTGAGTTAATTTGTTGCGCTAATGGATCTGAGTTTGAATCGGGAAAAACTGGGATGACGTTTTAAATTTCGAACGTGAAGTTCTTGTTGCTCGTTATTAATTAATTGGAATTAGTAACACGCAGCAACAAAAAATATAGATTGTTAGCTAATGTTACCGTGTTACACAATGTTGTTGGACAAAAAGTAACTACGATTTGTATGTAACATAAGGTGTAAGTAGATTTTTCAACATAGATAATACACTATTTAGGTAATTTTTCTCTGTCATCCTGATAGTCAGTATTCACAAGCAATTATTTACCAATGTATAAGGTAATTATTATTATACTAACGTCCTTATGCTATATTTTTTTTGTCATCGAATATTTTGTACCTTTCTAATGACTTTTGAATACTTTGATCGAAGAAGACAAAAAAATCTAATGGTAAAATAGGTTTTAAAACTTTTGTAAAGCTCGTAAATATATTACATTATATCAAAACATGATTCACCTGTGATTGTAGTATTTTACTTTTGGCTGGCGACAGATCAAATAGCGAAACATTGAAGACAAATTGAACAGTAGATGCTTCGATCAAATATACACTAGATACAACATGAGCGCTCAGAAAATAGCACCAAAAAAGAGTGCTTTAAGCACTCTTTTGCCTTCAGTCACGCATCGACCGTTGCTTCTAAAACGTCGCAGAACTTTAGACAATATTATGTGAAAAGCTACTTTAAGCTCCAGGAATAAGGTGGAATTTGTGTTAATTTATTTGGAATATGTGATCTTTTTGTTTACATTTTTTGTTTCAATGCATCGGTGCCACTTTTTAACAGAACATTTACAGGGAACTGTGTATGTAGTATATATTTGATCGAAGATTTAAAATCACAGTATTATTAAAATACTAATGAACGCACTTCACTTCATATCTTAATACTGTGTAAAGTATTATTTATTAAATACCGTTTCCAGAACAACCCTTTTTTTACATTTGTCTGTAATAGCACCATCTATGATCAAATGTATGAAACGAATCCCTAACTTATTTCCGTAAGTTAACAACGCTTTTTCCCTGAGCTTAGTATTAATTTAGTTATAAATCGGATAGATGGCGCTAGCTCAAATCCTATGGAGTCTGGTTATGATCCACGCCATGGTTTAAAACAAACAAGTTCTTGTTTACTGGTATATGGTTCAAAGTTCAAAGGTTCAAGTCAACTTTAATCCGCCATTTTTAGTATAATTAATATAATGAGAGATTTTTTAAGTATGCAGGTTCCTTCACGATGTTTCCTCTCTCTTCGGCCAAAATAATTCCACTGAATATAAGCCTTCCCAACATGAAAAGGTAAGTAAGTACTTCACAGTTTAGGTCTCGGAAAAATAACTAAATAGCACCAGTCCTTTTTTCAAACCACGGCCACTACGGCACCCTTCGGATTAATAAAGTGAAATACTATGAAAAATATCAAAAAGTATATTATACCAATATAATAACTTACCTACATAATTATCACATATAAAACACAATGAAGGTACGCAATATAATTAATCTTTTTTTTGGTTATTTACGCACCGAGGTAGATTTTCATCTCTGCATAACCTTAATTTCGAATGGTAGAGAATGCCTCAGGCATTAAGTCCACCTATACACAATTAATATAAAGTGTTGAAAAAATAATATATATAATGGATAATAATATGTAAAACACCACTCTCAGACAACCCAAGCAATTGCTTTTGCTAGACATTTCGTACAATTAGATTTAATTTAAAAAAATATTTGATTGTCCAGACCGCTCCTCACTAGTATAATGCTAAAGTTATATTTGGTGCCACTGGTATTCTCGTCCTTACAGTTTCAAACATTAATTTTTAGTTACTGTGACTTCACGTACAATCATAATTAATGTTTCGGATTTGGCTTTTTGAAAGACCAAAAAGTTTCTCGTACTTTTTCATATCCACGACAAAAAATTGATCATAGTGTGGGGTCAGGACGTATTTCGTGTATAGGATTAATAATACCTAGTCATCAATTCTGTCACATGTTTAATATAAAATAATTGAAACAAGTTTATTCATTATGTAACCATTTATATACCAAAATGAACTTAACAAAACATAGATTCTTATGACACTAAAGTTTATTCAAAATGACCTCCGTGATTTTGAATACAGGCCTTCAATCTGTGCGGCCAGTTGTCTATCGCAGCACGAACGAGGTCCATGTCAATATCGGCGGCTGTCTTAATCAAGGATGTCTTGAGTGACTCCAAATTGGGATGAGGCTTTGAGCACGCCTTTTCCTCCAAGTGTTGCCATATCTTGTAATCTAACGGATTCAAATCTGGACTGGAGGAGGGCCAGTCTTCGTACCGGATGAAGTCGATTTCACACGCCGCCAGCCAGTCTTGTGTGCTCTTCGCTCTATGAGCTGGCGCCGAATCTTGTTGGAATACCCAGTGCCTGTTATTGAACATGGTATGAGAAACAGGTTCCACAAGGTTCGTCAAGACTGTATTTTGATACAGAACTGCATTCGTTTTTACACCTTTCCCATAAAAATATACCTCTGTTCAGCCCCAATAAGAAACTCCCAACCATACCAGGAGCGAGGATGGAAAATGACCTCGTTGGACACGCGGAATACGGTTGCTCGCTACATCACTAATGTGCGCGTACAAAAAAAAAACATCTGAAAAAAGAATTACCCGATATTTTTTTCCCGCGTACCGCTTCAACAAAGCGCGGCATCTCTTCAGTCTCAGGTCCATTAGACGAGCATTCAAACGATATCCTGTTTTTCTTCGATATGCCCGAAGACCTAAGTCTTCATTTAACACCCTTTTCACCGTGGTTCTGCTTAACCCCATCTGAAGGGCCAACAGTTTCTGCTTACGTTTGGGATTTCTTTGAATTCGCGCCTTCACAGCTTTTATCACTGCTGGAGTCCTAACAGACCGAGGGCGACCACTTCTTGACCTGTCATCTACACTAGAGTCTTTATTGTATCGTTTGATCGTACGATAAACGAATCTTTTGGTTATATTCAAATTTTTCAGTATGTCAAAAATTTGAATTGGCGTGTAACCACAACGATGCAACGCAATAACTGCAACACGGTCTTCTTTAAGCGTCCATATTTAAAAATGAGTAAAATTCTAAAAAGTATACATTTTTATTTTCATGAACAATTCGAAATTCGAATTCAATAAACTTTTTTGTAGCCAGCATTCTAAAAGAAAAGTTTTTACTGTGTGACAATACTTATGACCTGACTGTGTATATACCATGATTTCGAAGATGATATTATGTTATATCTAGAATGAAGAATGTAGATACATAGCTGGCAAAAAAGAATTAGATGCGGTGACAACTGGCATTAAAGAAAAACAATGATGACAACACAACACACTACAACACACAACACTAATAATAATTTCATTGTGTTCCTTGAACAATTTTATACGCAGGTATTTTTATACATTTTCGCACCGTTTTTGTTTATTTACAAATTTAAAATAAACAAAGAGACTATTAACAACAACAAATTTAAATAACAAGTATGTAAAAATGTGTATCGTTGTATATCGAGATGCCATATTAACATTTAATTCGGTGTTAGCGCCCTCATTAAAAACAGACTCTTTTTGCTAAGCTATATATGGAAAACAAAAGCACATTCCATGGAGTGATTTTTATGCCCGCACCGTTTGTCATATATAGGGTATATCAAGACTGCTACCGAAAATAAAGCCGGCTGCTAATTTTGTTGACTATAAACCACACATTTTTTTGTGAAATTTTTAGTTGTTAAATATTAATTTTTACTGGTGGTAGGTCTCTCATATGTGAGAGGCTGCCTGGGTGGGTACCACCGCAATGTCTATTTCTCCCGTCAAACAGCAGTTTAAATGCACTGTTGTGTTTCGGATTGAAGGACATTGTAGCCAGAGTAACTACTGGACATATTGAGACTTAACATCTTATGTCTCAGGATGGCGAGCGCAGTGGAATGCCAAGCATTGCTTTGTAAATCAAGGCGTTGTTTGGTTTTGCTTCTGTTCATGAGCGGTCGTATCGCTTACCATCAGACGAACGGTATGCTCGTGTCGCCATTCACTGCAATAAAAAAAAATAAAAAAAAACATCGCGACGAGTCTTTTTATGATTTTTTAAATATCATCATGTTTGGATGGTACATCCATAGCTTTTGCTAAAATAATAATTTAAGCCATTGCGTACCATAGATCCTTAAAAAAAAAGGGTGGATACTATCATTTTAGAAAAAAACTATGAATTTACCACCCAAATACCACCTAAATAAGATAAATAAAAACAAAAACAAAAAATCCTGTGTTTTTTTTTTTTTTTTTTCAAAAAATTTTGATCGCGTTGTGACTGAAGTCACTTAAACAACCACCCGGCCTCGTTTTCGGTAGCAGTCTTGCCTGTATAACTGCAGGCCAACAACCGCGGCTTGTAAAGGTACCTTTAAGAAGTTTTAGTAATTATTTAGTATGCTAAAGGGCAACTTTAATTAGCGGTATGTGCTTTATGGCATGATACATTGTCCTGGATGAACAAGGACGCATACGCTCACTTTACGAAACACCATTACAGTTACAGACGCAGTTAAAATTTGTTGTGGTTAGAGATTAAGAAAGGGTAAGATGAGACATTGTTTTGGTTTAAGAAAATAGTGGAAAAATAACTACATTTTTTTTTTCTGTCAAATTTAATTTTATTTCATTACATATTGTTGGTTACTTAATTTTAAGTTAGAAAGTTTTTAGTTGCTTTTATTTTGGTAATGAACTTACATGTAAATATATTTTGTACATACTTCCTGTATCTAACTGAATACAAAAATTTACATATATGTAACATTTATTCCAAAACAATATAAGAGCAAATCCCCTCAAAGGAACAATGTATTAAAATTAAACAAGGTAAGATTTTTCTCTACTATTGAATTGTTTCAAAATCTCATGTATAGAATCTGTATCTGTACCAGCCCATATACGTCCGACTGCAGGGCACGGGCCTACTCTACAATCGAGAGTACGATTGAGAGTGGTTAGGCCATATAGTCCACCACGCTGGCCTAATGCGGGTTGGTGGACTTACATACCATAGACATTCTTAAATCGCTATGGTATGCAGGTTTCCTCACGATTTTTTCCTTCACCGTTTTAGTCCGTGGTGATTGACTACACACATGACTCCGAAAAGTCAGAGGTGTTCCCTGGGATTCGAACCCGCGACCACTGTGAACATGTTGGCAGCCGCGTCTGGTCCGTTTACCAACAGGTCACCACGCACTAATGCACGTATAGAATATCGCCTTTATCGTCGTATCAGCCCAAATACGTCCCACTGCAGGGCACGGGCCTACTCTACAATCGAAAGTACGATTGAGAGTGGTTAGGCCATATAGTCCACCACGCTGGCCTAATGCGGGTTGGCGGACTTACATACCATAGACATTCTTAAATCGCTATGGTATGCAGGTTTCCTCACGATTTTTTCCTTCACCGTTTTAGTCCGTGGTGATTGACTACACACATGACTCCGAAAAGTCAGAGGTGTTCCCTGGGATTCGAACCCGCGACCACTGTGAACATGTTGGCAGCCGCGTCTGGTCCGTTTACCAACAGGTCACCACGCACTAATGCACGTATAGAATATCGCCTTTATATTATTTTGTATTCTATCGTTTGTGGTAAGTATGTACAATGTTCGTAAATGGGCATTAATAGTTGACACACAGCATCAGACATTTAAAAACATTTGGCATTTTTGAAAACCTTGTATTTTACGATAGTATAATAATATAATTTACTTTAATAGATTGGAAGTAATTGTGTAAATTACTTTGAGATCGTAAAAATATATTTATTACTTAAAATTTAAGAAATGTTGTAACGCACAAATTCGGGAAGTACTTATAATACCTATATATTTAATATCATTTTTAAAAGTTTCCGATCATCCAACATTTATGATAGTTCTATAACTTGCTATAGCTTTGTAAAATTAACAAAACTTACATATTTTTATAATATTTTTTTAGTAACTAATACAAACTAATTTAGATGAGGTTATCGTAAAGTCAATTTAGTTTTGCCGTATATCACTATCACTAGTAGGATTGTGGGAACGGTGGCTCAAATTCGAAATTTACTAAAAGCTATATTTATTAAATTGTTAAAATCTCCATTCCTTTTTGTCACATTTTAACATATTACATCGACAACATTGTAAAAATTCACACTTAATAACATTATACTTTCATATGTTTAGGCTAGCTACCATACTTTATACTTTTAAAATGTTACAATTCCTCTTTCATTTAAGGATGATAGAAAATATGTTCAACACTTTCTTCAATCCTGATAATAAAAAAGGAAGTTTTATTAGACTAAGAAAATTTTACTGGTCTCTTATATGTGAGAGGCCGACTGGGTAGGTACCACCACTATGTCTATTTCCCCGCTACACAGCAGTGGAAATGCACGGTTGTGTTCTGGTTTAAAGGTGATTGCAATTGGAGTAATGACTGGACAAATTGATACCTAACTTCTTTTGTCTCACGATGGCGAGCGCAGTGGAATGCCAACCATTGCTTTGTAATTCCTGGTGTTGTTTGGTTTGGCTACTGTCCATTAGCGGTTGTATTGCTTACCATCAGGCGAATGGCAAACCGTCTCGCTATTCTTCGAAAAAGAAAAAAAAAACAATGCCATTTGTTACAATTGTATAATATATGCTGGTAACTGCCGAATTATTTCCAGCTCTCTAGTTTTCCCAAAAAGAGTTAAGATGGATTATTAGGTCCGATGGTCAGGCCCCGAGGGAACAAGAAAGACAGGCAGACCAATATACCGATGGGTACATGATATTACAAAAATAGCTGATAAAAAGTGGATGCAAAAAGCCCAAAACAGAAATATTTGGGAAAGTATGGAAGAGGCCTTCACCCTTAAATAAGGGGTTCTTGCAAAAAGATTTATTCAAAAAATATATTGTGATGTTTGTTTTTTATTTATAATTTTTTTTTGTTAGTTACTCTCAATTTAGTGCAAATGGTCAAAAGCTTTCTTACTCACGTCTTTCTTTCTTATGTTTTTTTTTATTTTTTTTTGTTTGTAATTACTATGACATACTAATTCTATAATTTCAAGTATTTTAAGTGAGTGGTGGCCTGTTGGTGAACGGACTAGACGCGACTGCCAACATGTTCACGGTGGTCGCGGGTTCGAATCCCAGGGCACACCTCTGACTTTTCGGAGTCATGTGTGTATTGATAGTCAATCACCACGCACTAAAACGGTGAAGGAAAAAATCGTGAGGAAACCTGCATACCATAGCGATTTATAAAATTTCTATGTTATGTAAGTCCGCCAACCCGCACTAGGCCAGCGTGGTGGACTATATGGCCTAACCACTCTCAATCGTACTCTTGATTGTAGAGGAGGCCCGTGCCCTGCAGTTGGACGTATATGGGCTGATACATACAAGTATTTTAAGCAAGAAAAAAGCTTTTTATTTTATTTTATTTTATTAGGTCCGACGAGGCCATTTGTTTCCTTTAGAGATTTTATGCAGAAGCATCCGCTACCGCATCCGTAAAACATAATGATGATTGGCGTAATAAAAATATTTGCCGAACATTCGTCGAAAGAATGGCAGGACTTTTTGTTCCTGGCAACAATTGTGGCATTTCACGACACGATAAAAATATTACACGGTACATAATAATTAAAAAGTAATTGGGGTATGTCACATATTTATGTTACATTGTTATTTTCAAACTAAATAATGGAAAAGTGTTGTAATTAAAATGGAAGTCAGGTTGGAGTAATTATGGATCGTGCTTTTAATTGCTTGCCAAGAAAGGCCAGAAATAATTTACAAAAGGATTATTTGAGCTTTCCCAATATTTACTAATTTGATTACCAATTAACATAGTACTTAAGATGTTGATATGATTTGCGATAGTTGGGATTACGGCTTTCGTAATGATATACAGGTTGTCCCATAACTAGACAATAAACCGGTAATCAGTGATAGATAAAGCTATGAATGCACAGGAAGCAAAAAAGAATATAGTCAAGTCAAGCTATAACAACACAGGAAGCAAAAATAAATACAGACTTTCTAGTGAAAATTAAAAAGTCTACCTTGAGCAACACTTTGCAACAATGTGACAATGCCAAATTATATCAAAATAAGTCTACTTTTCAAGAAAATTGATCAAATTTTGGTTCGTATTTTTTTTTCTAGATGTGGGTGCGAGTGTAAAAATTCCGCGTGGTATTCTCAGCTGGTTGTAACACAACTCAATGAAGTCATCAGGGTGGCTGAATGCGGCTGAGCCAATGCATCCGTACTTATCCTCTATATCAGGTAGACACACTGAAATAGTACTGGGCGCTTTTGAACTTGTGAAATTAAAGCCGTTGAACATTTGTGACGTTTTATATTATGTCAGCGTAAGTTTTGGTTATGTCTCTAACAGCCGTTCTCAATAATCTATCTACATATCTTCAACTTAAGATTGTATAGATATTTGGGTGCATTTTAGTTTCAGTGAACAAAGATAGAGAGGTATAGGTTGATTTAGAGTCACGCTGACCGTCAGCGCTGACAGTTGAAATGTATGAACTTCTAACGAGCATTTTAGAACAACGCGTAGTTGTCAGCGCTGGCCCTCGACCGTAAGCTACTCGCTGAGCTGTCAGCGCTGACGGTCAGCGCGCAGTCAGCGTGACTCTAAAATCAGCCATAGATATAGTGCATATATAAATAGTTTGGCTAGTCTTTGTTTAATACTCGTACAGCGCAGAATTAAACCGACATAGTAATGGCAGTTATTTAAGCCTCTTGTTAAAGATAAATGGGAAATAAAAATTTGCCTTTGAAGGGGTTAACAACCGCTACCATAAGCATTTTGAACTCATACAAGTTTAACCTCTAGAGTCTAACAGATCTATTATGAAAAACAAATAATTATGTATTGTTATGTTTGCGTTGTGTTTTTAACCCACCTGTAATGCAGGTGTTATCTTAGTATTGAACAATGTTGTTTTTTAAAATATATTTTTTTCCATAATCATACTGTCTTACATAATAATAATTACACAGAGGCATGCCATCCGTAACTAATATTTAAATAGATTAATAAATATTTCATAATAGAACATAAATTAAACAATAAAGTTTTAAGTGGGCTGTTATTTTTAACAAATGGCCTAACAACAAGGTCATTTCGTATTCTCGAATGTTTGAAACTGCATAAAAAAGATGTTTTTTTTATTCCATGGGTCCGGAAAATGCGTAAACAGGTTGTCTGATGGTAAGTGACCACTGCTGCCCATGAATATCCACACCGCTTGTATTGTGGATGGCCGAACCATTAAAACAGGAGGGAAGCGAAAAAAAAAAATAAGAAGAGAAAAGGGGTATTGGGCATCCGGCAAGCTCACAAACAGAACGAAGCGCGAAAGCAAAATTATGGCTTCACGTCGATTTCCTGTAAGACCACCAAAGAGACAAGTGGTACCACCCCGGATAAGCCCGCCTATTGGTGCTGAGTTATAAATATGAAATCAAATACAAGGGTAACAAATGATGAACAAATTTTGGGCAAATTTCAAATAATGTAAACGTTTCCGACGATCTATTTTTTGGGCAAAGGCAATGATGACCACTTAGCTATGATTTCTTGCTAGTAACATTTTATAATCATAGTTTTAAAGGTACTTTTTAGTTTTTAGTCATTTTGTAGCCTATTTTCTACAACGTAATAATTATTAAATTCATTTGGCTAAAAAAGATCCATTACAACTTGCATGATGTATCATGGTGATAGAGAAATAACTTTTCTGTAACTTATCGGTTATAAAACCGACTATGCATGTATGATTCTTCGGATATAAAAATACATACATATAAAAATACACATCAATATAAAAATATATCCACTATACCAGGTATATCAAGACTGCTACCGAAAACGAAGCCGGGTGGTAGTTTTAGTGACTACAAACACAATGCAACTAAAAATTTCGCAAAGAAACGTGACATTAATTTTTAATGATTTTTTAAATATCGTCATTTTTGGGTGGTAAATCCATAGTTTTTGCTAAAATAATAATTTAAACTGTTTTAGACCTTAGAGTATTTATAAATAAAAGGTTATACACTATTATTTTAGAAAAAAATATATTTACCACCCAAATATGGCAATTGGAAAAAAATTACAAAAAAAAATGTCGCTTTTTTTTGCAAAATTTTCTATTGCATTGTGTCTAAAGTCGGTTAAACAACCACCCGGCTTCGTTCGGTAGCAGTCTTGATATACCCTGTATATATAATATATATAAACAATGGATCTCCACTATACTCGATCCTGACATACCACATTCTCTCCGTCCACTTTCATTAATATCTTCATGCATTCACGTCAGTTCAGGGTACTTTTGATTCAGGATACTTTTGATATAAATTAAACTATAGTTTAACAAAATAGAAAAAGTCACGCTTTTATAAACAATCCATCTAAAAAGCAAAAAAACACACAGATACAGATACACAGATACAGTTTATGATTAGAAAATGGAGTAAAATACATACATTTTATGGTTATAAAGCGTGGGGTGCTGGATAAGTAAAGGTTGTAAGCCCAACCCTTTGTAACAATAAATTTTATTATTGTATTGTCATCGGTCCTGCATAAGTATGTAAAATTTCGAGTCAATCCGACGTTTTGAAGGAGGTCAAAATCATGTTCAACGATTCCGTTACATACTAACATACGTATGAAGCTAATAAAAGCGTATTAAAATGGATGGAAGTAATTAGAATCTTGTTTACAACAAGTATTCCGTATTTAGTTACAATCTGAGACTAAAAAAGTTTGAACAAATCTTGAGAGCATTTATCGAAATTATATTATACAGTCCTGAGTCGGTGATATATTGTATTTAAAACACAAGTGTAAAATCTTAAATAACAGTTTATTCAGGTCAAGTGGCTGGAAGGAAATGTTGTAATAATTTGCAACACTGGTATAACAGCTTTGCAGATACATAAATAGCTATATAATGTCCATATTTTCTTATTATAATTCATAGTGCCAATGACCATAATGATGAAATATATTAACATTTTCTTCATCGCGGCCTTGTCAAATCTGAATTAAGATACTTATAATATCTGATTCATAATTAGACTAGCGGCCCGGCCCGGCTTCACCCGGACGCAAACACTTTTTGAGTCTAACATCATATGATTTCGAGTAATAACTGTTTCTTATTTAAAATCAACGTGACGGTCTCCTTTATAAGAACTACTTTTCTCGTCCTGTCCCGTTACATCCCGTCCTATCCCATCTCAATCTGTTTCATGTTTCAAGGCATGCAATTCCCATTTCATTAGCCCTATATTCTATCCCAAGCTATGAGTTTGAAGGAGTAGCAAATAAACATTCGAATTCGTCCTCATTCCACGGCACCTATTTTTGTCCTGGAAGGTAGTAACTTACAAGACAAAAATAGCCTATGCATTGATTCAGGATATCAGCTACCTTTATACCTACTCAATTTTAATAAAATTGATCAAGCCATTTGAGTTGGAAGACTCCTTGATCATCCCAAGGGGACATTACATTTTGCTGGAATAAAAATTAGCCTATGTGTTAATCAGCTACCTTCATACTACAGTAGAACCTCTATAAGTCGAACATCAAGGGAGACGCCAAAAAATTCGAGTTATAGAGTTTTCAACTTATGGAGGATTTCGACTTAGGCGGATTTTGATTCGACATAAAGAGTTTGAGGTTTATTTTATTATTGTTGAAAGAGTACTCATTGGCAAGCCAAATTGTTTAGCAACATCTTTCTTTTTTTGACACCTCTTCACAGCTTCGATCACTTCTAATTTTTCAGCAAGACTCAAAGTTTTTAGTTTACGTTTCACAGCACTCATGTTAACTGTTGTACTAATTGATGTGTATTGCAGTAGAACCAAACTACTTCTGACAGTATTTAAGTCGAAAACAAATGACTTGCTTAGCTAAATTTCAAAGGAAATCAAAATTGAACACCTGACACCAAGCAAGCAAACACGTGTTTACGTGAGTCATAAATTTATTATCGTATACTCCTAAAATGTTTTCTAAAAAACAATAGTGTACTCACATTGTCGGAAAGTTCTTAAAGTCGGTAACTTATTTTTGTTCGAACAATAGAGGTTGTATCGTCACCCCAAAGTTAATGTGCGCTGCATCGGAGTTCCATTGCTGGGTTCGAATCCGATATCACGAACCGGCGCTAGATGGCGCAACCGGGCGTCGCATAGACAACTTTTCGACAACCGAAAAACCACCGACCAATAGGCGAGGTTCTAGTGTGACCAACGAGCAGGTCACAAAACCGTTGCCTTGGAAAAAACCCAGCACTCGTTTTTGAATCGTGGAAGTACTTGGTCAAAAACTCCGCTGTTGCGCAACCTCGTAACCAAAACCTATACCCGATATATTCCCATTTAACGTGTTCCCTCGAGAGTATTGCTGCTGGAGTTGCCTGGTCTGCGAGAGCTGGTGAAGCCGGAAGCCTCGGTAAGTGGTAGACGATAAGCACTCAGTTTTGGAATTAACCGTTTTTTCTGCAGCGCACATTACTGTCGAAATTCTGTTGGGGACCTCCCCCTCGGCAGCCGAAAAGCTCAGCTGAACACCGTGTCCAGCCTCCTTGCTGGTACATGTTTTGGTGCCGAAACCCGGGAACATATGAATTAATCGTTTAAAGTAATCCTTTATGTCCTAATTACCCTAATCAGTTTCGCATTTCTCGTATACGGTCCAGTGTGTTTTATTGAATACCTATTGAGTTTTTAAATATCATTTCTATTTGTCCATTTTGCTATTAGTTGTTAAAAAATAAAAAATACAAAATTCCGTTACGCGAGTGGTACACATAGCCAATCAGCTGATAATTCAAATAACGACCAGTGCGTAACGTTAATTCTATAGCAACACACTTCTCAATTTACTATCGGTGTCTGCTGTGTTTTTAAACGTTTAACGTTGCTATCTGATTCATTATCGCGCGTCAGCTGATTACCTCCATAATCTGACCTCTCCATCGGGTTTTGAATTTCGTTACCAACAGTTATCATGAGTTATTCAAAACGAAAACTAAGTATCGCAAAGAAATCCCGTTCTAAGGATACGTGGGAATATACAACCGAAAATTTACCATCTTTGCGTAGAAAGCGTACACTAGCATATAACCGCTTGACCAAGACCCACGAAATCGCCGCCCTTACCCTTAACGATCCTTCCCAAATCGAATTATTTTTATCTTACCATCAGGAGGTAAAAAAAATCGCGGCTACCTTCGAAGAAGCACATTTAATTATTCTGGATTTGGCCGACGATCCGGAGGAAGACGAACTCATGTGCAAACGTTTCGACGAAATGTATTATGAGATTATTCGAATTCACCGATCAATCACAAAACCCGTCTCACATGCACCCGAATCTTCCCTTGACTACACAAATTCACACTGTGTTAACTCACACGTAAAGTTACCTAAGATAACGCTCCCGTCCTTCTCCGGCAATATAAAGGAATGGCCTAAATTCATTTCTACGTATGATAACCTAATTCATAATACACGTATGAGTGACACCGATAAGTTTAACTATTTAATGTCAACATTACAAGGCGACGCGTTAGCACTCATCCGCACATTCCCGGCCACAGGTGATCACTATTCCGATGCATATAATAAATTGGTTACAAGATACGAAAACAAACGAGACCTCGCATTCACTTGTTGGCGCGATATATTAAACGCAAGCTTCATGTTAAAGAACCCACACGATTTCCGCCGTTCCCTTGATATGTTTGACGAAAATTTAACCATTTTGAGACGTTTAAACCTACCGGTAGACCAATGGGATTTCGTATTGTCATATCACATTTTGTCAAAGATAGACCCAAAACTACGTCGAGAGTTCGAAGAAAGACAGTCTACCATTGAACTGCCGAGTTACACGGATTTGCAATCGTTTCTATATTTAAAGTGTGAAGCTTTAATTAGAGATACACATTTCACTGAATCCGGACCATCAACTAGCACTTCCACATGGAATAGGGAACAACACATAAAGTCGAATCTAGACTTCCGAGCCAACTAACCGAAAATGGGTCATGCCTTAGTAGCTGCGCAGGACTGCACTCATGAGGCGGCGGTAAGCGGAACGTACATCGCGCCCCACTCGACGCAACTGACTCCGCCTACAACTAGCAAACCGGTTATCAAATGCGCCTATTGTTCAGACGGACATTCAATAACAAGTTGTAAATCATTTTTGAACGAATTAATATAGCGCGTAATAATAAGTGGTGCTTTAATTGCTTAAGGGCATCACATACAATCAGAGACTGTAAATCAATGTTCTCGTGCCAGAGATGTAAACATAGACATCACACACTTTTACATCAAGACTTAGCAACGTCGCCCGAGTCGACAGCGCATACTACACTAATTACGCGACACGACTTAGCTTGTACTAGCCCTACTGTGCTGCTCGCCACGGCTATAGTATACGTGTGGGATGCTTTCGGGCGCTCGTTAGCTTTCCGCGCCGTTTTTGACACTGGCAGTCAAAACAATTTTATAACTCAACAAGCTGCCGATCGACTTTGTTTCTCATCTCGACCGGCACTAGTCAATGTTACTGGCTTAGGAGGTGCCGAAGCATCAATTAATGGTGTAGTGCGATGTAAGTTGGTGTTGACGACGCACGCGCACATCACCCGGCGTAGCACATAGAACACATTATGTAAGGTCTCGTCACGCCACGATCGCAGTATGTGTGGGCGGATTGGGTGCATTTTTATTGTTTTTTGACATGTTTTTATTGAACAGCTTCGCACCCACCGCTCACACATTAATGATTTATATGTCATTTTAAAGGGCGTGACGAGACCTATTTAACGATGTATAACAAGTAATGAACAATAGGATACTTATGGAAATAAAGAGGAAAATGACCGCGCCCCGAAGTAAAAATGGACCCAAAATTAGGAACATTTTACGGGGGTCTCCCTATGGTAACGCCTCGGAGTACTTAAGCCGGCAAGCAAAAATGAGAATTCACTGGATCCAGAGGAGCTCTCCGAGGAAGAAACTGAAGACACCTGAAGACACTCGAAGCCTCAAGAGACAGAAGCGAGCTGGGAAAAACCCTGAAGAAAGAAGCCCGAAGTACGAAGCGATCCGGACTGCGACGTTGCTTGCCGGCGTCACTACGTTCGAGTACTCCGAGGCTACCATAGGGCGGGGCGTGGTCGATTCCGCGTATATTCTATATCGTGTGTATCATTACGTTGCCCGTCCTATACAAACCGCACCTTTCGGAGCGACATTCCTAGAGGCTAGACGTCAAATAGAGTGCCCGAACACGCACCAGGGGGTGCATACGCTGGGCTCCGGCGCCCGAGTTGAGGACTCGGATTCTCGCCCAGTGAAGTCGCGGCGGAACGTTGGTGCCCGTCTCCGGGTTCCCGACCTCCGCACGCCTACAGCTGGTCCTTCGAGCCGGATTGTTCGCCGCACTCAAGATGCCAGTCACTAGAAGCACGAAGGGCGCTCCATCAAGCCTTCCAGCAGCGACGACCACCACGACCCCGACGACCGGCGCGACCACGGCGCCCCGAGTTGAAGGCACGTCGGGATCTACGGTCACCACGACGTGGTCACATGGGACCACAACTACTGCTACAACCGCGACCGAAACTCCTCGCGCACCCGGACAACGTGAAGACGTACCGGCTGCGACGGTTCGAAGAGGACGCTCGACGCGGTCAAGCAGCAAGAGGAAGGAGCTGGAAGCGAGGGCAGAAGTTGCGCGCCTCGAGCATGAGGCGGCGCAAGCAGCGGCAGCGGCCGCTCGAGCGCGACTCGAATTACTTCGAGTCGAAGAAGACGACGACGACTCGTCTACGGGTACAGGTAAGGATCCAGTCAAAGAAGACGCCGTGTCGAAGTGGGTGCAAGCCACTACAACGACACCCGTGAAGGAATACGAGGTCGAAGCTGTCACCGAAGAGGTCAAGCCCAGCGACGCACCGAAGAGCGACGCATGCGGTTTGGCGGAAGCCATAGTGAAGGCCATCAACGCAGCTCCGCGGGCTGGGACGTCGGCTCCGGCGTTCCTGCACGAACTACCGCCGTTCGACGGTACATCGGGAGAATGGATCGCCTTCAACACAGTGTATGAAGACACAGCCTCGTTTTTCAGTCGGCCACAGAACATGGCCCGACTGCGGAAGGCCATCAGGGGAATGGCCAGGGATGCGGTGAAGAGCGTCCTGTACTCCGACTGTACACCAGAGGAAGTCATGGAAGCCTTGCGCCGCAGATTCGGGAGACCAGACGCCTTGGTCTTAGGCGAGTTGGAAAAATTGAAGAGCTTGCCAAGAATAAATGAAAACGCGCGCGACGTGTGTGTCTTCGCGAGCCAGGTGAACAACACCGTCGCAGCGATCCGGGGCTTGAAGAAGCCACAGTATCTTCATTCGCCGGAGATTATGAAGAGCATAGTGGACAAGATGCCTGCGGTGATTCGGTACCGATGGTACGACTTCGCCGCGGACGCGGAAGAGGAGGCGCCCGAACTCATCTCGATGATGAGGTTCTTGAATAGGGAGGCCGACAGATGCAGTCCGTATGCAGTACAAGAGGTGGTCCGACCACGGGCTCCTGCGCGACAAGCCGCGCACGCCGCCGTGGACCACCACGAAGAAAGGCCAGTGAAGACGACCTGTTCACACTGCAACGGCGATCACCGGATGCTGGACTGCCAAGATTTCGGAAGAGCAGCGGTCAAAGACAGGTGGGACTCAGCGAAGAGGAGCCGCCTTTGCTTCAAGTGCCTTCAAGGGAGGCACAGGAAAGAAGACTGTCGGAGGCCGCCGTGCAGGAAATGCAAGCGCGCGCACCACATACTGCTTCACGAGGAGCGGAGCCCGGTGCGCCGAGAAGAGGCAGTGGAAGACGCAGCCAAAGAAGTGGCAAACAACGTGCGCCTTCCGGTGAACGCGACGGTGGGAGCGAGAGCATTCCTCAAGATGGTCCCGGTGATCATACACGGGCCCAAAGGAACAAAGAAGATAATGGCTCTACTGGACGAAGGGTCGACGGTTACCCTTCTCGACTCTGCAGTCGCGGAAGAGGTTGGACTCAGTGGACCGCGCGAGAACCTCACTCTGGAGACCGTCGGAGGCAAGATAGTGTCGAAGAAGGACTCCATGAAGCTGGACGTGCAGCTAAAGGGCGCGCACCAGAAGAAGATGAGGTTGCTGAAGGGCGTGAGAACGATAGACGGTATCAGTCTCACGCCCCAGAGACTCGACCGAAGGAGGCTGCGGGAATGCGCGCACCTCAAGAAAATAGCGGAACAACTGTACTACGAAGAAGAGTCTCCAAGGCTGCTAATAGGCCAGGACAACTGGGAGCTGATAGTGTCCAGAAGCACCAGAAAAGGTAGAAAGAATCAGCCAGTGGCATCCTACACTCTGCTGGGATGGGTGCTCCACGGCTTAGATGGGAGAAGCGCGCAGGCCGTGCGCTTCGGAAGGTGCGCACACGTCTCCTCTCGAGAGGACGATTTGGAGACGCTGGTCAAGGAGCACTTCGCCGTGGAATCGCTTGGTGTGCAACCAAGGAGACCGACGACAGACGCAGACGCCAGAGCCCTAGCACAGCTGGAGGAGTCCACCAGGCGAACGCCGAGCGGGCGTTACGAGGTTGGGCTTCTCTGGAAGAAGGCGGACAAGGTATTGCCGGCGAACTACAAGTCGGCCGAGAACAGATTGAAGTCCGTCAAGAAGAAGCTCAGCAAGAATCAAGACATATGGAGAAGCGGCGTCGGGTGGGACGAGCACGTCGGAGCCGAAGAAGAGCGGCAATGGAGAACGCACATAGACAACCTGCGCCCGCTGCAAGACCTACGGTTGCCGCGGTGCATCACGCGCACCGCACACGAGGGGGAGCTCCACGTGTTCACCGACGCCAGCGTCAAGCCATTCGTCGCTCACAGATTGGCCGAGATCGAGGACACAACGAAACCACAACAATGGCGCTGGGTGCCCACGAAGGAGAATCCAGCCGACGACGCGACACGGAAAGTTCCGAAGAATTTCGGCGCGGACCACAGATGGTTCAAGGGTCCGGCTTTCCTGCGCGAGGCCGAAAAGAAGTGGCCTCGCGCCCGTCAGTTCGAGGCTCAACGAACAGGGGAAGAGAAAGAGACGCAAACAACGACCGCCGTTAGAGAAAAAGCGAGTAAGTTCGCGACGCCGTCACCGGAAAGATTCTCGCGGTGGACCAGATTGGTAAGGGCCACCGCGAGGGTGTTGTTGTTCGTGCGACTGTGCCGAAAGAAGAATGCGGTTGGCGCCGTGAACAGGGCGGAGCAAGACCCCGCCTGGAAACCGTATCAAAAGAAAGGAGCGGCAGAAAAGACCACCGTTCGGGAGCGAACGAGCAGGAATCTGCTGCCGCTCGACCCGGACGTGATACGCGAGGCAGAGAGGCTGCTGCTGAAGAGGAGCCAAGAAGAAGAATTCGAAGAGGACATTGGTCGCATTCGCAGCGGGAAGCCGCTACACAAGGGCAGCAGGCTGAGAGGGCTGGCGGTCAACATAGGAGACGATGGGCTTATAAGGATGCACGGGCGCATAGATGCGGCCACCGGCGTCACCGAGGATTACAAGAGGCCCATCGTGCTCGGCGGTAGTCACCGCGTAACGAAACTGTTAATACAGCATTTTCACGAACTGTTACAGCACGGAAACCACGCGACTGTCCTGAACGAGCTGCGGCAGAGATTCTGGGTGCTAGGATTGCGCTCAGCGGTGCGCCACGTCGCGCGCCAGTGCCAGTGGTGCAGAGTGCGACGGGGTCAGCCGCAGGAACCGCCGACGGGAGACTTGCCTCCAGAACGACTACAACACGGGGCCCCACCGTTCACCCATACGGCGGTGGACTATTTCGGGCCCATGACCGTCACCGTCGGGCGGCGTCACGAGAAGAGGTGGGGCGCGCTGTTCACGTGCATGACAACGAGGGCCGTGCACGTGGAACTGGCCGCGTCCCTGTCGGCAGACTCGATGATATTGGCCCTGAGAAGAATGGCGGCAAGGAGAGGGATGCCGGTCACTATCTATAGTGATAACGGCACGAACTTTGTGGGCGCAAATAAGGAGTTACAGGAGGCGGCGGAAGGCCTGAAAAACGAAGCGTTGGCGACGGCGGCCGAGGAAATGGGCGTGCGGTGGAAGTTTATTCCGCCCGGCGAGCCCCACATGGGAGGAGCATGGGAGCGTCTGGTTCGCTCCATCAAGACGGCGCTGGCGGCAACGCTACGGGAGCGGTGCCCGAAGGAAGAGGTTCTGCACACGCTGGTTGCGGAGGCAGAACACATCGTGAACTCGAGGCCTCTAGTGGAGGCAGACGACCCGGCACAAGAAGCCCTAACGCCCAACCATTTTTTAATAGGCAGGTCGTGCGGAGCTCGTCGACTAGGAGTGTTCGCCGACGACGACGCGACGAGCAAGAAGACTTGGAGGGTGGCGCAGCGGCTCACCGACCACTTTTGGAGTCGGTGGGTGAAGGAGTACCTCCCCACTCTTCTGCCAAGAAGAATCGCCGGGCGGTCAGGCGACGGGCGCGATCTGCAGTGCGGGGACACGGTCCTCATAGTGGACTCCGCACTGCCGCGCTGTGTGTGGCCCAGAGGCCAAGTCATCGCGGCGCACCAGGGACCCGACGGAAGAACAAGGATCGTCGAGGTGCGGACGGCGAACGGCGTGCTGCGGCGACCGAGCACCAAGGCGGTGCTCCTCGTCCCGGCAGCAGCAGCGGCGGCGTCGTCCGACGAAGAAGAAGGTGCTGCGCACGAGGGGGAGGATGTTGACGACGCACGCGCACATCACCCGGCGTAGCACATAGAACACATTATGTAAGGTCTCGTCACGCCACGATCGCAGTATGTGTGGGCGGATTGGGTGCATTTTTATTGTTTTTTGACATGTTTTTATTGAACAGCTTCGCACCCACCGCTCACACATTAATGATTTATATGTCATTTTAAAGGGCGTGACGAGACCTATTTAACGATGTATAACAAGTAATGAACAATAGGATACTTATGGAAATAAAGAGGAAAATGACCGCGCCCCGAAGTAAAAATGGACCCAAAATTAGGAACATTTTACGGGGGTCTCCCTATGGTAACGCCTCGGAGTACTTAAGCCGGCAAGCAAAAATGAGAATTCACTGGATCCAGAGGAGCTCTCCGAGGAAGAAACTGAAGACACCTGAAGACACTCGAAGCCTCAAGAGACAGAAGCGAGCTGGGAAAAACCCTGAAGAAAGAAGCCCGAAGTACGAAGCGATCCGGACTGCGACGTTGCTTGCCGGCGTCACTACGTTCGAGTACTCCGAGGCTACCATAGGGCGGGGCGTGGTCGATTCCGCGTATATTCTATATCGTGTGTATCATTACGTTGCCCGTCCTATACAAACCGCACCTTTCGGAGCGACATTCCTAGAGGCTAGACGTCAAATAGAGTGCCCGAACACGCACCAGGGGGTGCATACGCTGGGCTCCGGCGCCCGAGTTGAGGACTCGGATTCTCGCCCAGTGAAGTCGCGGCGGAACGTTGGTGCCCGTCTCCGGGTTCCCGACCTCCGCACGCCTACAGTTGGGGACGTCTTCTAAAACCTTATTCGACTTAGATATGTTAGTCATCCCCAGGATATGCAGCGACCAACCCATAGCAAAATTGAGCACACACGGTTGGTCGAATATTAAATCTTTGCAATTGGCCGACCCTGGTTTCGATATTCCCGGTCCCATCGACATTCTGTTAGGTGCAGACATATTTGCGGAATCTTTATTGAATGAAAAGATCAGGGGTCAAGGATCTCAACCTCCCGCACTGAGATCTGTGTTCGGTTGGCTTTTACTGGGGAAGACGTCCATAGTCCATAGTTCCTTACTCGGGATTAACGCAACTACGGATAGTGAGCAGTTGGCCAGTGTAGTTCAAAGATTTTGGGATATAGACAACGTTCCACAGGCGTCCACTTTTACGCCCCAAGAGCAGCTTTGTGAATACAAATACGCATCGGAGCATACCCGGGACCCGACGGGTCGCTATATCGTGACTCTGCCATTCAAGGACAAGTCGGTTCCTGTGTTTTACGGATCACGTGACATTGCCTTGCGGAGATTCTTCGCAATCGAACGACGCTTGTCTCGGGACTTACAATTACGAACGCAATACGTGGACTTCATGAATGACTACTTGGACAGCGGCCATATGTCATTGGTACCAAGCACAAAATTGGGAAACGGACGATATTACATCCCACATCACGGTGTTCTAAGACCAGAAAGTACAACCACGAAATTACGAGTAGTGTTTGATGCCTCGGCAAAAGATTACAACGGCAAGAGCTTAAACGATACTCTACTAACGGGTCCTAAACTACACAATGATATTTTTTCGATTCTTTTGCGTTTTCGGGAGCACAAGGTTGTTTTTATGGCGGATGTACGGCAAATGTATAGGCAAGTTCTAGTTACCGAGACCCAGCGGGACTTTCAGCGTGTTTTGTGGAGATCAAGTCCGACAGAACCTATTAAAGAGTACAATTTAAACACTGTCACCTACGGAACATCCGCAGCACCGTTTTTAGCTTGTCGTACGTTGCAACAGCTGGCGTATGATGAAGGTGACGCGTTTCCAATCGCAAAGCAAATTTTACTGTCCGACATTTATGTAGATGACGTAGTAACCGGGTGTAATTCGGTCTCGGAAGCCCATGAAGCCAAAGCACAAGTCATCAATCTCTTTTCTAAGGGGCATTTCTTTCTACGCAAATGGGCTAGTAACGTCCCAGATCTGCTTGACGACATTCCGGATCAACATAAGTTACTAAAAGATACGGTGAACTTTGACGAAACGCAGGATACAACGTTAAAGGTGTTTGGTTTACGATGGGAACCATTGCGCGACGCATTCGTTTTTGACGTAACACCCCTGCAACAGCCTTGCACTAAACGCAATATCTTAAGCGAATTGGCTAGGATTTTCGATCCACTGGGATTTCTTTCGCCTCTCACCATTCAAGCCAAATGTCTAATCCAAAAATTATGGATAGTCGGTACTCCGTGGGATGAGACCCCCCCACAGGATGTTATCGAGCACTGGGCCCAATATTTAGAACAATTGCCTCAACTTAAGCGCATTGAAATCCCACGTTGCGTCCACTTTAGAGCGAATCCGACATTCGAACTTCACGGCTTTTGTGACGCATCGGAACGGGCCTATGGAGCTGTAATTTACGTACGTGTGGCCAATGCATCGGGTTCAGCTCGTACATTTCTACACTGCGCAAAGGCTCGCGTCGCTCCCATTAAGAAAATTTCGTTGCCTCGTCTCGAGTTGTGTGCGGCGGTCCTTCTCATTCAGTTACTGGCAAGTGTCAAATCGGTGTTTAGACCTCCCTTACAAGGATTATACTTATGGTCAGATTCTATGATTGTTTTATCTTGGTTACGATCGCACTCTTCACGTTGGGTCACGTTTGTGGCGAATCGAGTAAGTCTAATTCAGGACAGCGTACCGACCGAATCATGGCGGCATGTACCGACAAACGACAACCCCGCCGACATCTGTTCACGGGGACTTATGCCAGTTAAACTCCTCGACAATAGATTATGGTGGGCGGGCCCCAGCTGGTTATCGCAAGCGCCCGAAACTTGGCCACCTAATCTAGTGGAACCAAAAACGCAGGAGGAAGATATTATCCAATCAGAACAACGACCCCAATCTGCGTTAGTGACGGAGACGATGACGGAGCCTCTTGGGTGGATCGATGCCCTATTTTTAAAGTTTTCTTCCTTAGATAAAATTATAAATATTATTGGGTATGTGCGTAGGTTCATGAACAATACGCGTCAAGCATCCTCCCGCTTTGAGCGCATTACGTTGACGGACGGTGAACGACATGAGGCTTTATACGTCGCGGTAAGGTTTTATCAAGAGAAATTCTTTCATAATGACATAGACAAGCTAAAAAATCATCAAGCATTAGCCAAATGGTTGCGGAAACTCACCCCATTTATGGATAGCAAAGGTATCCTCAGGGTGGGCGGTAGAATATCTCGGAGTGGTTTAGAACATGACCACAAGCATCCCGCGTTGTTACCTACTCGGTGCCCGCTCACTACTTACTACATTACGTGGGTGCATCGCAAACACTGTCACACCGGTATTAACACTACACATTACCTAATATTACAGCAATTTTGGATCGTAGCGGCGAAACGCGTTATCCGTCAACAATTATCCCAATGTGTACGTTGCTTTAAAACGCGTCCGCAACCGCTTCAACCCGTTATGAGTGATCTGCCATCATATCGAGTGAACCAAGTCAAGGCATTTTCGGTAGTCGGGGTTGATTTTGGCGGTCCCTTCCGGATTAAGCTGGGAAAACATCGTGGTGCCAAGTTGGATAAGGCTTATCTGTGTCTATTTGTGTGCCTGACTACAAAAGCAGTCCATCTCGAAGTAGCTTCTAACTTATCCACCGACGCCTTCGTAGCTGCGTTGAGGAGATTTGTGGCGCGTAGGGGGAGATGTTCTATCATCCATGCAGACTGTGGTACTAATTTTGTAGGTGCAAAAACTCAATTGTGTAGGTTGATGGACCTAGCCGCACAGACAGAACGCATCGAGTTTAAATTCAACCCACCCTCGGCGCCACACTTCGGCGGGGTGTGGGAAATCCAAATAAAGGCCGCAAAAAGTCATATCGATGCATATGTAGGAGATCAGGTTCTAACATTTGAGGAGCTTAGCACACTTTTCACCCAAATTGAAGCAGTCCTCAATTCGCGACCATTGTGCCCCATTAGTTCCGATCCAAACGATTTAAATGTTCTGACACCGGGTCATTTCTTAACACTAGAACCCTTAACCAGCGTACCAGAACATGATTTTACAGCTACCAATCTAAACCGTTTGAACCGTTGGCAACTTCTACAAGCCTTTCAACAGCATTTCTGGATACGATGGCGGAACGAATATCTCCACTCCTTAACGCAAAGAGCAAAATGGACAAAAGACAGTAAACCATTGCCTTTAAATTCTATTGTAATCATCAAGGATGACAATCGAACACCATTACAATGGTCTGTAGGTCGGGTAGTCAATGTGCATCCTGGTCCGGATGGAGTTATAAGATGCGCATCGGTACGGATAGCGAACCATCATATCATCACTCGCCCACTGGTGAAGCTTTGTCCTCTACCCATCAGTGCAGAACAAGCTTCACCAGTCGTTAACTGTTAAAGATTTCAACGCGAAACATCATTCAGTCTATCATCAACCCTTTATATTTTCTCTCTTTATTTTTCCTATATTTTTATTTTTCTATTTTTTTTATTTTTTATTGTAAGTAAAATACCTTCATATTTTGGTGGGCGGTATGTATCGTCACCCCAAAGTTAATGTGCGCTGCATCGGAGTTCCATTGCTGGGTTCGAATCCGATATCACGAACCGGCGCTAGATGGCGCAACCGGGCGTCGCATAGACAACTTTTCGACAACCGAAAAACCACCGACCAATAGGCGAGGTTCTAGTGTGACCAACGAGCAGGTCACAAAACCGTTGCCTTGGAAAAAACCCAGCACTCGTTTTTGAATCGTGGAAGTACTTGGTCAAAAACTCCGCTGTTGCGCAACCTCGTAACCAAAACCTATACCCGATATATTCCCATTTAACGTGTTCCCTCGAGAGTATTGCTGCTGGAGTTGCCTGGTCTGCGAGAGCTGGTGAAGCCGGAAGCCTCGGTAAGTGGTAGACGATAAGCACTCAGTTTTGGAATTAACCGTTTTTTCTGCAGCGCACATTACTGTCGAAATTCTGTTGGGGACCTCCCCCTCGGCAGCCGAAAAGCTCAGCTGAACACCGTGTCCAGCCTCCTTGCTGGTACAGAGGTAATAAATTCCAAATGATCAAGTTGTAAAGGTTGTAAAATAAAACTTTGCTATGTTCGAGATACAGAGGTCAAATTTAATTTTTCGAGTTATAGAGTGAAAATATGTACCAAAATGTCTTGGAGGGACTCGCTGATTATTTCGACTAACAGAGGGTCAAGATTTCAATTAATGGAGGTTTTGGTGTTTGAAGGGAAGGGAACAAAACAATTTTTCGAGATTTGGAGGTTTTTGACTTATCGAGGTTCGACTTAACGAGGTTCTACTGTATATCGAATATGGTCAAGCAGCTTCAGCATGAAAAAGTAACGAACACACAGACTATAGCCTTTTTAAAATTAGTGGGATAACATTAGCACTCACCTTGTACGGAAGTGCATTAATAAATGGGTACTTATAACACTTTTCTAGGAAATTGTGCAAAAAATATGCGTCTTATAAGACAAGCTTATTTCTAATTTTTTTAATGTAGTAAACGTTCGCCACTTTATCGCTGAATATTTGTAGAACAGTATATTCTTCTTAATATAATGTTAATCCTAGAAGTGATATTTTTAATTTTCCGAACAAGAATATAATGGTGAGACGAGCATGTCATTCACCTTATGGTAAGCGATACAACCGCTCATGGACACTAGCAAAATCAAACAACACCATGAATTACAAAGCAATGCTTGGCATTCCACTTCGCTCCCCATTCTGAGACATAAAGCCCCTATGCAGCTTGGTAGTGCTACCAATACTCAAACAGCCAGAACTATTAATCTCTTAAATGCACTTACTAAACAGGTCCAAGGTGTTGATATTTTTTGTGACAAGCTTGACAAAATCGTTACCTATGCCATTGAACAATTTGGTTCAAAAATGTGTTGATTGTTTTTTTTTTATATACTATTTTCATTTTTATTGTCTTCTTTTAAATTGCTCATGATTTTTTAATAGTATTATTTAAGTGTTGTTGTTTGTATTTCTTTGTATTTGTTTTATAGTTTGTAACTGGTTCATATTTCAATTTATATGTTTAAAATTATTAGTGTTAAGAATAGTACTAAGCTCATTTACTGTAAACGTGTTGGCACATTATGCTGTAAGTTTGCATTGTACATAATATAAATAAATTACATTAAAGTCTTAATAGGTATGTCCTGTAGTTACTATGGCTACAATGTTCTTCAAAACGGAACACAACACAGTGTATTTACACTGCTGTTTGGCGGTAGAAATAGACAGTTTGGTGGTACCTACCCAGCGGCCTTACGACAGACCTAGGTACCACCTGTGTAATCTTGCAAATGATTTTGTATGATGAGGAATATCAATTTCGAATACGACAGTTTATAATTATAAAATGAAAGTAGCTCGTTTAACTTAGAATTCATAAAGGGTTAAATTATTTATGTTAATTTTGAAATAAATAAACCCAAGAGCAAGAATTGTTTGACTTTGAATGGACTGCAAAGCTGTGGTCTCGGGTTCGAATCTTGGGTCGGGTAAGCAGATATAGGATTTTTCTATTCATTATCAGCCCGTTGTCAGGAATTTTTGCCCGATAGGCTCGCCCCCTACCACATCGTGGGACGGAATACAAGGCGAATAACAAATTGTTAATGCTAAACCAATGTGCTATTTTTGAGAGGGTGTTGTTTACGTCGTCAATATCAGGATTACGTCGATTTACTTTAAATATTAATGAAGTATCATCAGCAAACAACACTACCTCACAGTTGTCCCTTATAAAAAAAGGTAAGTCATTAATATAAATTAAAAAGAGAAAGGGTCCAAGAATCGAGCCCTGCGGAACTCCCATAGTAACGGCAGACCCAGGAGATCTTATTCCGTTGACATCTACACTTTGGACCCTATTACTCAATTGAGCAATACCATTAATTCCGTAGTGGCTCTATTTGTGTCAGAATGGACTATTGTATCGGATTAGATGCAATATTTTTAAATTACATAGTTCAGCAAACGAGGACACAGATCACTTGATGGTAAGTGATTACTATGCCTATAAATGTGCCTATAAACATCTACTATACCTAGATCGAAACATCGCATTGAAATGCAGGCTACGTAAATAAAATACATCATATTTTGTTATTAAAAATACGGAATTTATTGTATCTATAAAGTTTAAGAATTGATTAATGCTCTGATCAGTATTTTTTGATGTAAGCGTCTTGATAGTTTGATTCAACTGCAACGAAAAGCAAAAGGGAGGATAATTGCTTTCGCCGTTTGTTATTGTACAATTTAAACTAATCTTTCGATCTTATAGATGGGTTATCAATCGATTTGTTCATATGGCTCGAATTTCAAGGGCATGTCATTGAAAGGCAACGTAATATGTAGTAATAGTAATAACGTAGGATGTTACTAATCTCGGTCAGTAACTGATGATAAAAAACAGGCACAACAAACAGCTTCAGATTGGTTTGTGACGATAATAATGTAAAACAGCCACATTATTAGAATTGATGAATATAAATGTATAATATAATAAAATAACTGTTTTACTCAATAAGTCAATGATATTAACAGCCAGCAAGAATATAAGTTATTATTTATTGCTTAGTTGTATTAATCTTTCATCAAGTTTTGAAATTATTATCCGGAGATAATAGTTATTTATTGGGATTTTCGAGTGAATTATAATTTTTACACTTTAACAAATCAGTACACTAGCAAAACATACGCATTACTATATAATTTTTTGTTTTCATATGAGTATATTAAGAGTCGCCCAAATGCACTTCAGATTGTATACTTAACAGTTCATACATTGTTGTTTTCTTCGGTTTGGAAAGATTTTTCTAAATTGCAGTAGATGCTACTTTTCTCAATATCAAGTATTTTTTCACGATGATACTACCAGTGGAACACTGGACACCGATTTGCTTAAAAAAATCGTCCTCCGTTGTCCGTGTCAACAACAACCGCTTAGCTGTTATTTCTTTGCCTAAACATCTAGACACAATTAATTTCGACATTCTCAGTGGGGCAGTCGGTTAAATGCCGCCTGTGAAACGAGAGGCCGCGGTTTCGATCCCCGCACCGAGAGATAAGTTGCGCTCCACAAATATTTCTTTTGGATCTGGGTATTTGTAAGACCGAAAAGTCTTTCGTAGATACCCACGACATAAGACTCATCTTAGTGTGAGGTCCGGACTATGAATGAGACTGTAGAGTGTTAAAAAAAAATTTTTCCTAAGATAATTTCCAAAAGCATAATATATAATTTCATTTGATTGTATATACCTTCAGAGGCCGTTGTTCTGACTAATGCACGTCATGCAACAGATGAAAGCCGAATACTTTGGATATGGTAGAGCTACGCTGTCACTCATGATTCGGTACGAATGGGCAGACTCGCCCAGAGTGGTACCACAAACTCACGAGAGATCGAATTGAAGCAACAGCTTTACTATCGCCTTTCGTTCGGTGAGTGAGATTGCCGAATAATAACTCTTTCCTCTTCCCATCCTTTTTCCTTCCCGCTCCCCTTCCGATTGGATGGGCCTATAACACATATAATATGATCCAAACTTTGTGGATTTTCATAAGCTGCAGTGATGACTTACCATGAGATGAGATGTTTGCTCGTTTACCGGTTCTGTACAATAAAATAATAGTAAATTCCCCTTGATTTTGAATAAAGGATTCGTCTCTTTAAGAACTATTGGTAATGAAACACAACATAGCAAACATGCTATGATACCGATATTTAAAATGTGATACACGAGACAAAACAAGTTTGACAAATTTCGTTGCGTACTTGTTCATATTATGCAAAAAAGAACAAAATGCCGCGAAATTTGTATGCATATTACATTCACTTCCCTCACGTGGGTATTATTTTTGTGATCCAAATTTTGATAATGATAATATAATGATAATATAATCATAGAGTATATATAATACTAGCTGTCGGGCCCGGCTTCGCCCGGGTGCAGATAGTTTTTGAGTCCAATCCACATCAAGAACATATTATTTCGCGTGTCTACTAACTATATTTCCCGCGTGCCGTCGACTATATTTCCCTTCCGTAGGAGAGGACATCCCGTGCCAACAATTTGAATTTGAAAGAGTAGAAAATATGTATATTTGGTTTCCTGACTCATCCCACGGGAACACTACATTTTTCGGGATAAAAAGTAGCCTATGTGTTAATCCAGGGTGTCAGCTATCACTATACCAAATTTCATCAAAATGTGTTGAGCCGTTTTTTCATGAAAGAGTAACAAACATCCATACATACATACATACAAACTTTCACCTTTATAATATTAGTAAGGATAGACGGAGCGCTAGATAAAAATGGTGGTGCCGGCCCCCTTTCTCTGCCCTCCTATTGGCTGACATTTGTTGTCAGTCGCCGCCGGCCCTCTTGTACATCTAGCCAGAGGACGTCACGCTGCATTTGCCAAGACGCTTACTTGTGGTAGGTCGTTCATATGTAAGACGGTGTCTGGGTAGGTACCACTGCAATGTCTATTTCTCCCGTCAAACAGCAGTGTAAATACACTGTTGTGTTTCGGTTTGAAGGATATCGTAGCCAGAGTAACTACTGGATAAATTGAGACTTAACATCTTATGTCTTAGGATGGCGTCGGGCGCCACTTTGAATTTGATTTCCCCACTAATGACTTAAAATAATATAGGGTGAGTGGGGGCAACATTGAAATGGGGTAACACAGAAATTGGTCCATAACACCAGCCTTAGCGCATATTTTCAATGATTGACAACATTGTTAAAACCGCTATTCTGTTAGGTCTCAAAACTCAATCAACTTTGGAAGTTTAAACTATGTGGTTGTGTGATATAAGCAAATTACCAACTAGTAGTGTTTTCGCAAGCTACTCCGAGTGTTTTTATCTTACCCCGTGGTCTGTAGCATCAATTCCAGAGTAGGCACAAGTTTTTAATTGGAATATTTCCTTAATATTTTTAAGTCTTAGATTTGTCAGGTTATCAATGTATGGCTAAGAGTAGCAGAGAGTAGAATTTAAAGAATTATCACAACTTTTTATCTTCTCCCAAATCAATTTTACGGGGTAAGATAAAAATTTCACCCTTACCCCGTTTCCAATTCTCATACAAAAAGCCAGATGTTCTCAAACATTGTCTACTACGTAAGTATGAAACATACTTATAAATGAACTTTCCGTGTGTTTATCTGTAAGAGTGGCTTCCAACAATAATATTATGGTTAGTGCAACATTCAAATGCTTAATTAAACACAATTTTGTGCAAATTACTGTCCTTATAATGATTTTTCAGTGTAATGTTTTAATTTTGTTTCTGCTATTATAACAACCATCGTACGATAAATCTGCCGCTGTCAACGGCACTATTTCAGCAAGTGAAGCTCAGGGGTACAAAGATTATCATTGTAAATGCCGTTTAGGAGTTATTCAATTATTGATGAACTTTATTCCTCACTTCAGAATCGTCATTCCACGTAACTACGTCTGAAAATCTCTAAATACAACTTACACCTCTACACGCATGAGAATGTGGCATTATGTTGATTATTCCAAGGCATTTCCAATAAAATATTTTTTTATTGACCGTGATATTTTTTCAATTTAACCTTTAGTAATTAAGAAGGAAAGTTTGAGAATCTCTACTTCAATCTTTCCCCGGTGGGGTAAGACTGAGATAGTTTAGAAGAAACAATTCGCTTTATTTTTGTAAATTATAGGTATTTTGACACTACAGTTCTATATAATCTAAATATTAAAAGTGATTGACTAAAGACCAGTGACAAAAAAAAATCCGACATATAACATTCATTTAAACGATTTCAAAAATCCGTTCAGTCTTTCCCCGTCACCCTACCATCTTTCCCCTGTAGCGTTTTTAAAAAAGGCATTTTTTTTTTCAGCTTTGGTACATATATTTCAGGATGTTATTGATATGATTGAAGAATGTACTCTTCTCTTTGCTTTTGAATATTTTTATTTTTTGTATAGTTATAATAAGTATTGTTCTACAGGGTTTCAAATCAAACCCTATCCATCTCATCAAAATCCGTTCAATCTTGCCCTCACTCACCCTAATTATTTTTAAATATTCAGTATGCAAATGTATTTCAATAACTGCATTCAAATTTCCACAAAATGGAGTTAACACATGCATAATTAAGTGCTAGGCTGATTGAACCACAATAAGACAGTTGTCGTTAAGATTTGATTTACACTGCTGAGTAATATGAAATTTCGAACTCTCACTTCGAGGTAAATTCAAAACAATTACGAAATTGCAACCTTGAAAGAAACGAACGTAATCTTACGATGTTAATGAATTTAAACGACGCTGCTTGAATTATTGGCGCTTTTTATGGATTTTGCAATTATGTCAAGTTCCACCTCTATTTCAGGGCTAACCGGTGGAAACCGAAATATTAAGTCGTAATCGAATACAAGCGACAGGTTGCTTGGACTTTACTGTTTTAATATCGACCTCTGTACTATTTCATATCCATTCTACCGGATTTAATGTTTGTAGATATCGAATTAAACGTTTATAATAGATCAGTAAAATGAGAGTCGTTTTCACGCACCACGGGTTCCGTACCACACAGCATGGCGTTAACTTTGACAGTTCGCAAACTTAGTATTTTTTTTTACTTTATTTAATTTATTTAGTAATTATGCATTCCAATCGTGCAACTAGTATACGTTACACTTGTTATAATAGAGAAAAGAAAATACTGTACAGTTCGAAATCATCATCATCATCAGCTTTTTCGTGTCCACTGCTGGAAATAGGCCTCTCCTATGGCACGCCACTGTGCTCGATCTTCGGCCCATCGTCTCCAACCGCTACCAGCCATCTTTCGGATATCGTCACTCCACCTCGTTGGAGGGCGTCCTACACTACGCTTGCCGATGCGTGGTCTCCACTTGAGAACACTGTAGACACAGTTCGAAATGTACAAGTCAAATATCCTACACATCCTAATTATTTATTACTTGTAAAAATATGCTATGTATCTACGACAATACATAAATATTTTCTAATAATTTTAGCCAGCTGCCTATAATATTGTATATAGAAGATGGAGCTAGTGAACTGTCATATCGCGTAGGCTTAATAATAAGGTTACTGAAAAATAAATAAATGAAACATTTTTTATCTCCAATTAATTTTGGCCGAGTCCAAAACTTGATTCATCAAAGCTAATAATTGTTATGGAATGAGTAACCAACCAAACTGTCACTAATTTGAACGAGGCACGAACTTCACCTACAAAGCTGAAGAGATAACATGTTACGGTCACATTTTTAATACGGAAGACCTTCACATTAAAATACAGGAACTAGGTATATTATTTGAGAATGTTGGAGATGAATAATACATGTTGAAAAAATATGCATAGATCGTTACAAAACACTTGTATCAGTATTGAATGTAATCTGAATGCAGAACATGCAATAATGCTTGGACTAGCGAAAGGAGATGGGCCAGAAATGTATGGACCTTGGGCCGTTTGTAGTACATTACACCAAATTTACTTAGTGAAATTGGCATTCGATTTCTGTATGAAATACTATTATACGTTGCATATTAGCTTTATACAAAAATAAATACCAAGCCAAGAACAGCAACACTACAAGGGGACAATATGGCGTCTGAAACGGTATGTTTGACAACCGATGTCAAAACTTGACATTTATGAAATATGAAGTCGTAATTCGTTTTCCTATAAATCAAATATTATTTTTAGTCGTCTGTGCTATAAATTACTGTACTCTATATTTATAACTCGTAAATGTTTTTACGTCAACGGAATTAGTATCATACTTTATTGATCATCTAATATAATATAACATAATGTCTATACAATAAATTGCAACAAGTCTGTCAGAATCTCGTCATGTTTATAGTTATTTAATATTTAGAAAGTGTACATATATCTGGCCGTAAGTGCGGTGCATAATACCTGCTAAACAACCTATTTAAATAGTCCACAATAAAAATCTGCTAGGCATGAGATACAGCACGGCACAGACTGATCACTTGTCGCGACTGCTAGCATCTGTATCAGCCCATATACGTCCCACTGCAGGGCACGGGCCTACTCTACAATCAAGAATACGATTGAGAGTGATTAGGCCATATAGTCCACCACGCTGGCCTAGTGTGGGTTGGCGGACTTACATACCATAGAAATTCTTATGAATCGCTATGGTATGCAGGTTTCCTCACGATGTTTTCCTTCACCGTTTTAGTGCGTGGTGATTGACTATCAATGCACACATGACTCCGAAAAGTCAGAGGTGTGCCCTATGTGCATATGAATAAATAATCATTTTATTATTAGGCATATGCACTTAATAAGCTCTTAGTTATTATAGTCCATACAAATGAATACGCTATAAAAATGGAATCGAATCTGATAGCAGCCATGTTTATTTCTAAACCTTAAGGTCTAGTAAAAGAACTTACTCGCAATCATTTCTGTACAAGCTAACATTTTAAACATTATATTTGGTCTACCCCTAGAAGTCTAATATACTTTGGTATATTAGACTTCTGCATACTTAAAAATAATATTATCCTAAGGTCTAAGATATTATTTTTCAAATAATGTATATATGCACACATAAGGAAAAAGTAGGATTAGTTGATGAAAGAAAACTAAAATAAAACAAAACTTAAGGACAATAAAGCACAACAAGATCTTGCTTTATATTTTTTATTTATATTCGCCTAAAAATAATCTCCAGTCAAAACATCTAGGAACAATGCCCGTGCTCCCATATTGTACTATTGCCTAGCCCAACCTAAAGGCTAAATACCACAGTATGATCATGGTATGAGTACAGCAACCCACTGTCCAATGTCCAGCTATGTTCCTTTCAACATGAAGAATTTGTGGGTGTTATATAATATGTCCAAAAGAATCGAGATTCATACAATCTTCTTACGGCGGAGTTGGAATAAAATCTTGCTCATTGTCTACAGCTTGATTTATTTGCAGCCAGCAGTTTGTACAGATAATTGCTTGTTCTGATAACTAAAACAAAATAAAAAAGATTTAATATTGAAGATATCGAAGAATTATGATGAATAAATAACTCTTTGCAGTCACATGTGTTCCCTCCTTCCTATGATCCCAGGTCTTTCCGCTATTGTTTAAAGAGGCATCGTAGCAGTCCGGCCGGATAATTGTATGAAATGTCTTGGGACAGTCGTCTGATGCATTTAGATATTCCGCCTGGACGGCATTTGTGCTTACCATCAGACATAGTGTTGTTATTATGGAAATAATAATAATATAATATATTATACATAACACAAGATCATCTGAGTGTCCAGAGGGAAATAAACGAAAATGTAATTCATTTAACAATTTAAACAGCAATATGTAAAATATCACTTCTTACATATTTATATACTAGTATCCTGTGGACACAATGCAATTCAGCTCTAACATGAATACTTTTGTAATACTCTATACTTTGTATTGACCTTGATTAATTGCCATAAAACATACATTTCCCTAGTTAATGAAGAAAATAGAATACTTACTTCTTGTTCTGCCATTTCAGCAATAAACCGTTTTGAAATACTCTACACGAGAGTGAATTGGCATCCCATGTAGTTACTAAGATTCTGTTGAATGATAGAATCTATTTAAATTTTTGATTGCAGAAGTGCAATTCAAGCAAAGTGCCACTTTTGATGTGCTGAAAAGCAGAATTGTGGGTTAGAAGAGAAATATGAACATAGAAAAACATAAAAGTATTACTTACATGTGGCATTGTAATATACATGTTTACTCACCAAAATACGAACTAGTAATTGCGTTTAAACGTCAAGACATATCATCTGCGAGAATCAGAATCCATAAAACAAAGCCAGGTCAACAGAGAAGCAAATACACATTTGCGAAATGTATGCGAATAACACAGCGAATAATAAAAAATAATACGAATTACGGCCACAGACGTAGACAGATTGGATAACACAGAGTTTTGCAATTGTTATCAAGTTAAACATTTTCGTTCTTAAACTAAAATCATGTAATATAAATAAAATAATAAAAGTGACTTCTTTAACAACATAATATATCGTCTTTTAAAAAGTGAAGAATATAGAAAAAGAAATATAGACAATAATTATAATTTGTAGGGGGTTTTTAAAAATAAGACATATTCAAGTTAAAGATAATGGGTTCGCGCATTTTTAACGAAATGACAATTAGGCATCATGGAGGACAGATTATCGAAGAAAATATTGCTTCTGTACTAAAACAATCACATTTTTGTATAAAGCCCCCTGTTGTCCAAGAAATCTAAATGTATTTTATTTGAATTCTACATTTTTTTCTAGATTTTGTATTAGACGTACACAAAACGGCCCATGATAAAACATCTCCTTTGTTTATGTTATGTTATGTTCATATTGTTAGGATCTATCAGATTAAATTTAGTTGGTTGGCAACGTCCTGTGTCGGTTGTTCCTCTAAGAGCTGAGTTGATATTTAAATTACCTAGGTAACAGTTGGTTAGTGCGTTACAAATGGTAGACATTTGATAATTGATTGTTTCCTTTTGAATTCGTTTATAAATTAGGTAGATTTCCTTAGTCTATGATTTGTGTAAACTTAAGTTAAATATACGAAGGGTATTTGTGATTTTGTTCTTTTCCCATTTCTGTTCTCTAAAAATATATTTAAAATATCGCAATAATTATTAAAGTAGAATGTTACAAGCTACATTAATTTCATATTAAATGAGATATGATGCCAATAGTTATGTTTATGCTTATATTAAATATATTACAATGATAGTTTTAAGTGTGCATTCACAAGAGGAAATAATTGTTTATTTCATGTTTATAGTATATTTTAGTAATTTAAAAACCTTGTTTTTTATGGTAATGAATGGCGAAACGAGCATACCATTCGCCTGATGGTAAGCGATACCATCGCTCATGGACATGCGCAGCTGAATGCTTGCGTATAAGATGTTAAGTTTTAATATACCTAGTAGTTACTCTAGCTAGAATATCCTTTAAATCGGAACACAACAGTGCATTTACTCAGTTGTTTGGAGGGAGAAATTGACAGTGAGATTGACATTAGAGACCTACCGCCAGGTTAAATATTGTCGATTAAATCAGCAGTGTTTGTGATTTAATGGATTAGCCTTGTAAAGATATACGTCCGTATTAAGTCAGGGACTTGGTTTAGCCGATGGGTCGCATATTTACAACTCACCAGTGCAGTTTCGTACGCAAAAACACATTTAAAAGTAACAAAATAAACTGCATACCCTGATGTTTACCGTTAATAATAATAAAATGCCAACTATAGTTTAAAAGCGTGCGATAAATATACATTAAGAACCAGTGCCTTTCACTAAAAAAATGCAAGAACTATAGGTTAAAATTGTGCAATATTCACGTACCAAAATATTTTTTGATTTCGTATTTTTTTTATTTGCACCACAAAGCAATACACAATAAATAAAATAATCCTTGGACAAAGTACATCGTATATTTTATGTATTAGACATAAAAGCCATAACAGTTAACTGCAATGGAATAAAATTGCAAACATTCTTTAAACGAAATAGTGATGAAAGTACGAATTTTAATCAAGGTCCATGATGTTTTTTTTTAAACGCGTGCATAGCGCGCCTGCGTAATTTTTAAATACCTTGTCGTCTTAAAATATTTCGCGCAATAAGTGTGCGCATAATTTTAACATAAATTTTTTTATATATAGAAGCAATGAATTTTCAGACATACCTTCACTCAGAGCGAATTCAAAATTCGAACACATTAAAAGTTCGTTCTTGAAGGGACTCAACCAAGGCACGACTTCATTTTTACGGGTCGCTTGGATGAGCCACAACCAGAAGACCTTGATGATTGAAGATGGGCCTAGGTATTCTTTCTACATGGTGGGCCTCTGCTATCACAGAGGACCCGTGTTTGTAAAGGCCATCGTCTGTTATATTATAAGGAATAATGTTTTTATCCGGGGTTAATATGATATTGATTTTTTTTCCATTATGACTCCTAGCTTTACGTGAATTTAGCCAATATCAAATTATCATAAAAAGTGTCCGCCAACATCAAAGTTTCCCTATAATATTGATTTATAAATAGATAACTGGTAGCTGCGAGTTCAAATACGAGAGTATCACATACCTGTCGTAATCAATGTTCAAATTATACTTCTGATGTGAGTACTAATGATCAGAGATGACAGCTTACCATCAGTTGGGCCATCTGTTCGTTTGCCTCCACAGTTTAATAGTAAAAAAATAAAACTTGTTTATAATAAAAGTACCGGACAGGAAGGCAACGCGGCGCTGGCGCCATTATGATGGGTCGTTTGGAGTTTTTTTTTATTGCATAAGTGTCGCAAATAAACAAACATGTCACCTGATGGTAAGAGATCACTGCCGCTGATAAACATTCACAAAGCTTGAATCATGGATGTGTGGCAAAGCATGTTAAAAAAACAACTTTCAGATATTTTTTATTGAATGCGGTTGTTTGAGCCAGACGCCACGTGGGATTATTAAAATCTCGTACCGTATCATTGACCTGCCGACCGTGTTGTGACATACCGGTTATATCAAAACTGCTACCGAAAACGAAGCCGGGTGGTAGTTTAAGTGCCTACAAACACAATGTAACTAAAAATTTCGCAAAGAAACGCGACAATTTTTTTTTTTTTCATTATTATTTAGGTACATATCGTCGAATTTGGGTGGTAAATTCATAGTTTTTGTTAAAATCATAATTTAACGCCTACCGTACTATACTGTACTATATGACATGACAATACATGTTCGTTTGCAGGACCAACGCAATAAAAAAAAAATACGAGTGCTTGACGAGGAAACTTGCATACCATAGACGCTTAAATTTTTTTTGCTAACCTCTAAAATGGTCATTGCAATATTTGCAATAAACACAATCACAAAATAAACATATTAAATATTTATCTACGAATGGACCTCGGCTACTCGTAGTATTCTTATTTTACAGGTTGTATATAATGCCACTGGATCAGTGAGTCGAAACACAGCTTAAAGCAATGTAATACGATACGTGTTGTGTGCGTAATGGAAAATCAGGTTAAAACTAAAACATTAAAAATATATTAGCAAAGTGATAGTGGAAAATATTTGATTTTTTGTACTTTTACACTTATTTTGTACTGTTAGTTAAAAGATTCATGGGGATCACACAGGGAAATTGCAGCAGCAGTTTTGTGGGGTATGTATTTGTTCTACTGTTTCTTATTTCGTAAATGTTTATGATAAATAAATAATAATAAAATTGCATTGAGTGTCGAAAATTCCGACATGCATTTTAATACCGGAAACAAATATGAAAATGATCATCTCCGATTGATCAATTTCAATAATTTTAGACGTAGGTACAAGGTCGGGCATTTTGTAGCGAAATTAAATTTTAAAAGTAATTTCTGTGATCTTGCAAATTTAATTAACATATTAATATACATATATAATTAACATATATTATATATATATAATTAACATATTAATACACAGTAAAACCCGTTGAAGACGATTTCACAGGGATTCAACCAAAAACGCGCCTTAAGCGGGAAAGCATATTAAGCGAGATACAGACAAATAAAATGTACTACATATTATGTATTAATATTATGTTTTTTCGTATGTAAGTATTGAATTGGACATTTAAAAATTATGTACGTTATATAAAATGTAGTGTATTATTATTACGTTATTTTAAATTATCACTTATTTTAGTTTGACAAAAATATTTCGAGGCATTGGCAATTACAAGATTTTCAACGCAATTTAACTTTTGCAGTGCGTCTTCGCTTTCATTCAAAGAAGTTATATAGCGCCTTAAAACATGACTGCTGATAATGCCTACGAGTGTAACAAAATCGGAGTTGACTCATCTTCTTCTTGATCATGATCACTTAGAGTCTCTTCTTGTGTGTTATTCACATTCTCAAGAAGATCTTCAATTATGCGTATTAGACGTATTAAACGGGATGACGAATCGTATTAAGCGTTAAGGTGGGGGTGGTACCAAATTTTACCTTTTTTAAACATCTACAGCTCTGTTAATATACATATACCAAACAAAAACCGGACATTTTATAAAAAATGGGAGTATACGTAAGGATCGTGTAAAGTTAAAAACATAAATTATAATATATATATGATGAAAAATCATCTCAAAGATGGGTCTAACTCTAATCTATGTATATTTAAAACACGTAGATTTCAAAGAGATTCTATCCAAATCAAGTCAAAGTTATATCAAAAGATGGGCTTCTTAATTTTATAGTGTTCTGTAAAAAAAATATTTCATGAAAAATCTATAATTTTTCTTTGAAAAAAAAAAACTATCCCCGATTGAAGCGTTGTGAATTTTCATGGGTATCAGTGATCACATACCATCAGGTGAGCTGTTTGCTCGTTTGGCGGACATACGAAATAAAAAAGAACTAATATTTGTGCAAAACTTAAATATGTGCAAAATCTGGTGTTGGGGTGAATATATTCATATTAATTTATTTTATATCCAAATACTAAGAATTTTCCTAACTAAATCTGTAAGATAAATTGATTCGTGCAATTTCTTTTGAAATTTAAAAATATCACCTCAATTAATTAAACAAACAAATTTTCGAACCAAGCTTACAAATAAATTACATGTTACAAGTACATTTTGGCACCACATTTTACTGATATTTATTACTTTTTGTAAATATATTTTCCTAGATAAAAATAGCTTTTGAAATAATTAGTAAAAAAATCTCCGTTTTACGGTATTTAGTATCTAGAGGGAGTATTTTGTTTGTAATGTTGGGAGCACTGATATATTAACGAACGTTGAGCTAATAATTTGAAGTTGGTATCGAAACCATATGTTGTTGTTATCGCTCAAAAAAGAGTTTGATAGGAATTAAATGGGGTATGAATATTGATAACCTTCGCAAGGATGCCGACAGCATTGACTGGAGTCCACTGTTCCTTACAGATAGCATTGACGCTAAAGTTGAGTTCTTTAATGGTCAATTAACCTCACTCTTTGACAGACATGCACCCGTCAAAGCTTTTAAGGTGAAACATTTACCAACGCCTTGGCTTACGGCTGAAATTAAGGAGTTGCTTGCCAAAAAAGCGGCCGCTAAGTCCAGGTATAACCGACGCCCAAATGAAACTAATTGGCTGAAATATGTAGCCATACGGAATCACTGCTCAAAGGTATGTAGGATCGCCCAACGCCGACATATCCATAACTCTGTAGAAAACGGAGACCCAGCAAAAGTCTGGAAATTTCTGAAGTCTTTGGGAGTGGGTAAATCTCAACAAGGCTCTATTCCCAAATCTATAGATTTAAATTCTCTTAACCATAATTTCTCCTCTCCGTCTTGTTTCCCCAGGACGATCAAAGATAACACTTTAAAGCATCTTTCTACCCTTAAGGCTCCCGATGGTTCTAGTTTCGTTTTCAAACAATTTGCTATCTGTGATGTTAGGAGAACTATTTCGCTCATCTCATCAAATGCAATGGGAAGTGACCATGTCAGCCGTAATATGATTCTTCCTATCCTCGACGAAATCCTTCCTATCATTACTCATATCCTAAACCATTCCATCTCCTCAGGGATCTTTCCGATCGCTTGGAAAGAAGCCCACATCATTCCTATTCCTAAAAAACCTAATGCTTCTCTACTCACCGAATTTCGTCCTATTTCCATCCTACCATTTCTGTCTAAAGTCCTTGAGCGCCTAATCCATAGCCAATTCAATAGTTTCCTCTCTAAGAATAATATCTTAAATCCTCTCCAATCCGGATTTCGTCCCGGACATAGTACAACCACTACTCTGACTCATATTACGGATGGCATCAGGTCAGGTATGGAGGAGGGCAAGCTGACAGTCTTAGCATTGCTGGACTTCAGTAATGCTTTCAACACCGTTGATTTCGATGTATTACTTGGCATTCTGAGTTCTCTTAACATATCTCCAATGGCAATTGATTGGTTTCGAAGTTACCTGTACGGACGTCGGCAACGTATCTGTGTTGAGGAAAGTTTTTCCTCATGGTGCACTGTGAATGTTGGCGGCGTGCTATCTCCTTTGCTCTTCGCTGTTTTTATCAACTCTATAACTAATCATCTTCGCTCCTCCTACCACCTTTATGCAGATGATCTCCAAATCTATACTCGGGCACCCCTGGGCAGGCTAGCTGATGCAATTGCGGCAATTAATGTTGACATCCAAAGCCTCTGTGACTGGAGCAAAGCTAATGGGTTGCAGGTTAACCCTGCCAAAACTCAGGTCATTGTTGTCGGCAGCCCCAGGATGATTTCAAAACTAGACTGGGATCTTATACCGTCTATATACTGTGATGGTATCATTATTCCTTACAGTGATACTGTAAAAAACTTAGGTTTGTATATAGATAAATCCCTCACCTGGGGCCCGCAGCTTCGTGAGCTAAGTAGAAAGTTGTTTGCTTCAGCACGCTCTTTGCGAAGGTTACACAATTTCCTACCCGTCGCCACGAAGATTTCACTTGCGCAAACACTTCTCCTCCCCATACTTGATTATGCCGATGTCAGCTATCTTGATCTTACCGAGGACCAACTTCATAAACTTGAGCGTCTCCAAAATTTTTGCATACGGTTCATATTTGGCCTTCGCAAATATGACCATGTTTCCGAGTTTCGTGTTAAGCTCAAGTGGTTGCCCATACGACTTCGTCGGAATACTCATATTCTTTTTCTTCTCTACAACATCTTGTTTAATCCCTTAACTCCTTACCTTAAAGATCGTTTTATGTTCCTTCATGATTCACATACAAAATCCCTGAGATCGTCGGAGAACCTGAGGTTGAGAATGCCCGTGCACTCTACGACCTTCATGGACAAGTCTTTCACAGTACAAGCAGTCCGATTATGGAATGCACTTCCTGATGCAGTGAGACGGGCACGAACATTGGTGTCTTTTAAGAAAATGGTTAAAGAACACTACCTGTCCCTTTAACTGCTACATAAGTCGAGTGATTGATTGTTTGTATATATGTATGTATTTGTATATATTATTATGATATCTGTGCACTTGTATGTGTATATATATTTTGTAATTATATTCGTATGTCACGTATTTTGCATGTATGATTTTACTTAATTTTTTTTTTGTCTACTTTGTACACTATTGACTGCCCTCTCTTTTTTTCCATCTCTTATTGTCCATCCCAAGGTAGTCGGTAAGAGATTGCCTCGAGCGATACGACCGCCTTTTGTACTACTATGTAATATAATGTTCTATTATTAAGTTAACTTAGTGTACAATAAAGGATTTAAATAAATAAATAAAAATAAATAGCCATATTTTTTTATATTATTTCCAAATAATTCTTGGGTGTCAACCGTGGTTGTCTACACACCTGTCAAATGCTAGCCAATAGGAGGGCAGAAAAAGGCACCACCATTTTTATCTAAGTTTTTAAAGTACCAGCCCCCTCTGTATAGGTGGATATAAATTTAGAATCCACTCAACACCAGAAATATCTTATTTCCGTTCAAAATTTAGTACCAAGCACCTATGGTCCCTTTTCCTATTATATCGCGTACCGTTTCATCTGGCTCCTTTCCTTACTGTTACATCCTGTCTCATTATTTCCAATCAATAGAAATCCGGGTTCGACAGGTCCCACCGCATCTGTCCCACTTTATCCCACCTTATCCCTTAATGTATAAATTGTGCTTTTGTTAACTTTAAGAGTATATAAAAAAAGAGGGAGCCCAGTCGTACGTTTACGTCTTCAAAAACGTAAATACTTCGTAATATTGGTAGGTATTAATGTTACCTTGCTTGGGGGTTAACATCACTCGCGTCCGTAGGCTTTGACTCTAGATTCCCTACACGTGACCCCTGGGTAGTGCCAAATGAGTGACATAGTGGTGGTAGGACTTATGTGTCCGCCCGGGTAGCGACCACCGTCCACGAGGCGTAAAGACCGCCATAGTGATCTCCGTAAGGGGATCGCGTTCCGGGATCAGCCAGTGGTTTTCCGGTTTCTTCGAGGATCTTAAGTCCGGGCATGAGGTTGTACCGTGTGGGTATTTTCGGTCCTCTGTCGAAGGGAGGAGAGTTGATCCGCCGGCCAGGGAGACCCGTAGAAACGGTTGTCCGCTGGCCGCCCGCGGTATAGTACAGGGGCCCAATCGGGGCTAACCACCTCGAGAGGCTGCCTCACCATGCCGCGCATAATCTTGGGTGGGTACGTCGTGCCGGTTGGTGACCGGAAGTGGGGTCCCGGCGGCCCATCCCGGGAGGGTACGGGGGCCCTTCCGTCCGGCGGATCAATTCGCTTCCTGCCGACCCTTTCGTGCCAGTGCCCATTCGGCCTTCTTAGTGCCCGAACCTAAGATCCTCGTTGCCTCTTCACCAATCCCATCCTTTCTACCATGACAGTGCAACTAAACAGAGCAGGTCCTTCAGCGGTGCTTAACCCCACCACCGCGTTCACTATGGAATTCACTAACATCCGCGGACTCCATACGAACCTCAATGCCGTCCACCACCATCTTGAGACGGCCCGGCCTGCTTTGCTCTTCCTAACGGAGACGCAGATTCGTTGTCCGACCGATAATTCTTACCTGTTGTATCCCGGTTATTCGCTTGAAGTAAACTTCAAGCCTAAAGCCGGGGTATGCTTGTATGTTCGGTCGGACATCTGCTGTCGCCGTTTGCACTGCATGGAGGACCCCTCCTTCTCCGCTCTGTGGGTGCACGTGGATCTAGGTTCCCTGAGCCGCATCTACGTGTGCCTTTACAGGTCTCACAACGGGGACGATGAGACGACTCGGCTGTTCAGGTATCTTAGCCAGGCGGCTGATGACGCGCAGGCGCAGTTCCCGTCGGCCGAAATGGTGGTCTTGGGGGATTTCAATGCTCATCACGAACTGTGGCTGGGCTCCTCCAAGACTGATCATGCTGGCAGAGCTGCCCATGCATTCGCTCTGACTCATGACTTGACACAACTGGTGAACCAGCCCACCAGGATCCCGGATGTGGCGAGTCATGCGCCTTCTTTGCTGGACCTTCTGCTGGCGAGTCACCCAGCCGGGTATCATGTGACCGTTAGTGCGCCTCTGGGCACTTCCGATCACTGCCTGGTTGGGTCGTCAGTACCGATCGCATCACCTCCACGTCCCGTGCAGGTTAGGCGAAGGGTCTGGCATTACTCGTCGGCAGATTGGGATGGTATGCGGGAATATTTTGCATGGAGGCAGCGCTGCTTTGAGGGTAAAGATCCCTCAGCGAGTGCCAACGCTATTGCTGACGAGATCAGACTTGGAATGGAATATTACATTCCTTCCTGTGAGATCGCCAGTAAGGGCCGTGGACGCTCCTGGTTCAATCGTGCATGCGCCGATGCTGTCGGTGACAAACAGGCGTCGTATCGCGCTTGGATCAGGGATCGCGCCATGAAGGATCCCAATATCAGTTCCCTCAAAGAAGCCTATAACCGTGCCCCTAAGGCCTGCAAGAAGGCCTACGTTAGGGCTGATGCCCAGCGCGTTAGCAGGATTGGGCGTGCGTTGGCCGATCACCCAACTAGCAGTCGTGCTTATTGGAGGTTAGCCAGGGCCGTCCAATCTAACTTCTGCCGTCCAGCGTTGCCGCCGCTGAGGTACCCAGAAGGGTCGCTGGCCCACAAGCCGCAAGAGAAGGCTGCCTTGCTGGCAAATCTCTTTGCGGCTAATTCCCGCCTCGAAGACCGTGGTTCCCAGTCGCTGCCTACACTGCCTGATTGCGGTTTCTCAATGGCAGATATGCGCATCAGGCAGTGTGATGTGCGGCGTGAGTTACGATCTCTCGATGTGCGGAAAGCCAGTGGTCCGGATGGGATACCAGCGGTGGTTTTAAGGGCTTGTGCAGCCGAGTTGTCTCCAGCACTGACTCGCCTCTACCGGGCGTCCTACCGCACAGGTGTTGTGCCGGAATCTTGGAGGGAGGCCAATGTGCAACCGATCCCCAAAAAGGGTGATCGATCGGACCCTACCAATTACCGCCCTATCGCTATCACCTCAGTGATGTGTAAGGTCATGGAGCGGATCATAAACGCTCAATTGGTCCGCTACCTGGAGGATCACTCGTTGATCAGTGACCGACAATACGGATTCCGCCATAATCGATCGACGGGTGATCTTCTAGCGTTTGTCCTGCATCGCTGGGGTGAGGCGATAGACCGGCGTGGCGAGGCTCTTGCTGTGAGCCTCGACATTGCCAAGGCGTTTGATAGGCACCGTGGTCTTCTGTCCAAGCTTCCGGCATACGGTCTACCCGGCAACCTGTGTTCGTGGATTTCCGGCTTTCTGCATGGGCGTAGAATACGTGTAGTCGTAGACGGACACGCTTCGGCGCTCATGTCGGTAAATGCCGGAGTTCCTCAGGGCTCGGTGCTGTCGCTTGTTTATTCTGCATATCAATGACATGTTGTCGCTTGGCAACATTCATTGCTATGCAGATGACAGCACGGTTCATGGGCGATACCACTGCGGGCCTCCAGGTTGCCGTGTCGAAACTGTGAAGGGACGCGAAGATCTTGTCATTGAGCTCAACCGGACCTTGGATCTCATTTCTACATGGGGTTCCAGGAATATGGTTGAGTTCAATGCCAAGAAAACCCAGGTGTGTGCGTTCACGTGCAAAAAATCCCCGTTCTCTCCCCTCCCCATTCTTCAGGGTACTCCCCTCTCAGTGCGGAATGACCTGTGTATCCTTGGTGTGGATATCCGCTGTGATCTCAATCCAAGGAATCACATCGAGGGCGTAATATCTGCCACATCACGCAGGGTTGGAGTCCTGAACAGGGTGCGTCGGTTTTTCACGCCCGGTCAGCTTTGCCGCTTATATAAAGCGCAGGTCCGGCCGGGTATGGAGTACTGCTCGCACCTTTGGGATGGATCCGCCCAGTACCTGCTCGATGCCTTGGATGGATTGCAGCGGCGGGCCATCCGCATTGTGAATGATGCAGACGTTACGAGCAACTTGGAGTCGCTACAACTCCGGAGAGATGTCGCCTCTCTAAGCGTGTTCTACCGCCTGTATCACGGTGAGTGCTCTGAGGAATTGTTCAACTTGCTCCCCTCCTCTCCATTCCTAACCAGAACCACGCGTGCTGGCTTGCGAAGCCATAGCTTGACGGTCCACACCATCCCGGCGCGAACCAAACGGTTCTCCAATTCGTTTCTGTGCCGCACCGTCAGGCTGTGGAATTGTTTGCCGGCGCACGTGTTCCCTCCTTCCTACAATCCTGGGTCCTTCCGCCGTGGTGTGAAGAGGCATCTAAGCAGGCCGGCATAATTGTTTCCATTGGCATGGGACTGCCGTCCGATGCCAATGGATACTCTGCCTGGGCGGCATTGGCACTTTCCATCAGGTGCAATGCCGCCACTATGCCAGTCAATTATAAAAAAAAAATACCTTATAAACGATTAAATTTCGGATTTTCATTTCAAATACTTGCAACCATGAATTATAAGCTATTCCGAAATATAAGAAATATACTATTTATAATACTTTTCTGTAAATTTAAGTAGATTGATTGGGACAGCAATTCGGTAGATAGAGATATATAGGTATATTTCAGGTGGGAAAACTTATTACATTTAATATACTGAAAATGGTGTAATTTTTTTAGTTTTTTATACTTCAATATCAACATTTGAATCCGTATTCAGAAATGTATACAGTGGCTATCATATTGTGGTTTTAAATTATTAATTCGATTTATTTCAACATCGATATCTGAGGCACCCATTGTTAAATTTATCTAAATTCATAGCAGAATTGAAAATCTAGGCCGAATTTTGAACAGTATTGCTATATCTAATTTGTCTCAAAATCGATATCTGAGGGTCTCGTAGTATCGATATTCTAAATTCATAGTCAAAATTACTGGAGTAGATGATAGATTTATTTTGATGGGATGCGATGAAATGTAACGCTGTGGGACGGGATGGGATGTAACGAAAAAATACGGGAGGGAATGCAGTGAGAAAGGGTGGGACGGAGGAGAGTGATGGGATTGAACAATAGATCGTGGTGGAAATACAGCATATAAATGAAAGTCACTACGTACTATATTACGAAAAGTGCAAAGTGAGTAGGTCTCACCCTTAAGTTGTCAGCCCATCTGGTGGTAGGCCACCAGATGCTCTCACAGCTTGGGAATAATGTGTGAACCCTTTGGTTATAATCAACTGAAAATAACCTATATCCAATAACATACTGTGAAAAAAAAATGGAAACTCTATGTCCATGTTAAACCTTTTAATAAATCTCAGCAGACGGGAATGCGCCAATTACAGTAGTAAGAACGGTATATATTTATTACTTTAGTCTATTAGTAATCAACCGTAGTTGATGGAGTAAAAACAACTACATTTGCATAAAACATATTTTACATTAGAATATGAGCAGTTTTTAAAATTATAGTAGACAATTTAAAATACCGTTATAAACCACGTATAACAAAAGAGAAAGTCAATTATACATTCCTATTATCAATTATGGAACGTCTATAGAAAATTATTAAAATGGGTATTGCCTATTGGAGAGTTAGCATTCTGTATTTATTTGAACTGTGGCATCGGCTGATGTCAGTGTGCGCAGTGCGCCGCGCTCCGAGTGCGCCGAGTGAGATGACATTTAATACCTAAACACCTAGGTAAAAGAGGCCCGCAGTTTGCAGGGACTGATGCAAAATGGCGTATTATGTGTGAAATAGTATTAAGGGTGATCGTATTAAACGAGTTCTACTGTATTTATTTAAGAAGTTTAACGTAGACGTTAAGAAGTTAGTTTTTAATTAGACGAATGCTAAAATCCTCTTAATTGGATCAGTATAACTAACGAAAGATCTATGATATAATAACAGTTAATAATTATCGTGTATTTAACGGTTCAAGAAAACATCGCAAGGAAACTTGAACAAAAACTAGACAATCCGCTTTCAACTTTAAATATAGATATGGAGTTATTTTTAATGATAATAACAACAGTAGATTGTGATAACAGTCAATTTACTTTTTAGTTCTATAAAATGCATACCAAGTTTTGATCAACACTACAACTGATCGAAGACACTAAGACTGATAATCTATGGTTTCTTTCCCAATTGTTCTGAAGCCCAAAAAAATATAAACCCCCTAAATAATGTCCTAGCTATTGAAATATAGATATTTTTGAATGATGAATGAATGAATGAATGGGAAGAGGAGCATGCCATTTGCCTGGTGATAAGCGATACGACTGCTCATGAACAGAAGCAAAACCAAACAACACCTTAAATTACAAAGCAGTGCTTGGCATTCGATTGCGCTCGTTATGTTACGGCTCAATGTGTCCAATGGTTACTCTGGCTCCAATATCCTTCAAACAGAAACGCATCAGTGCATTTACACTGCTGTTTGGCGGGAGAAATAGACATTTCGGTGGTACCGGCCTACGCGGCCTCTCCCGGCCTCGGCCTCTGGTATACATGTCTTCTTCGCTGTTTTATGATTAACTATCAATACACACATGACTTCGAAAAGTCAGAGATGTGCCCTGGGATTTGACAATATCAAATAATAATTAAATTTTATATTATAGCTTCTTAGAGAAGTTATTAAGTTTCATCTCTTTCGTCTTACTCCCAAACCCCACACTAAGTTCGAGTCGTGTGTTGTGGGAATTAGAAACTACGAGATACTTTTTGGTATCATAAACACCCAGACACTAAAAAATACCTATAGATCACCCAAATATTTGTCTTGGTGCGAGGATCGAAACCGCGGCCTCTCCTTTGACATCCAGCGTCTTACCAACTGCCCCACGGAGGCTGTCAAATTGGGATTTTCTAATCTATTTATAAAACATCGTTCATTAATACTCCTTTAACATTTTGGTGTAATTTGGTATAGAAGAACTTAACTACAGACCACAAGGACCTACTCAATGTAAATTAAAAAAAAACAATAATTATTGGCAAATTTTTTCTAAATAAAGCAAAAGCTGGCAAATGCGTCGCACGGAGATCTGATCTTTTAATTTTAATTTTTGAACGTTTGTCCTTGTTGTTAAAGGAAAACGTCATCGACGGGCCGGTTTTGCGGTAGGTTGCAGTTATGCAGTAGGCTTTTGCACACACAAATATACATATTATATGATATGATTATATCCCGCCTAAGAGCTACCTCTTCTCATCAAGTTTCCTAATAAAACAAATATGTTACGGGACATAACAGGTAAGGAAACAAAAGTAATAAGGTCGCGATCTCATATTCTGGCATAGCTGGGACTCATGGAGTTTCGTTGCAACATTTTGTAAAAATGTATATAGTAATATTATGAATATAATGGGATCAGTTCACCTTAGAGGAACCTGGCAAAGCTTCGATCGAGTTAGATTGGCGGATGTCCACTACCCGTTTTCGATTCCCATCCTGTTTCCTTCCCGCTCTTCTCCCGATTTGATGGGCCGATAAAATCCATGATCCCAGCGTTGTGTTTATGAAAGCCAGTGATCACTTACCATCAGGACACGTTTGCTCGTTTGCCGGACATTTGCAATAAAAAAATAAAAAAAAAACATTATTACGGAATAGATTACACAAAGCATTTGTATACATATTATAATTAATGCCGTTATAGCAAAAAGGCCATGCTATTTTTTTATAAATAATACATTCAGTTTGAAAAGTGGTTTCGCCTTATAAATTACGGCGGTAGACGAGAAATCACAAACAAGAACAGTATTATGCTATACTAGCTGTCGGGCCCGGCTTCGCCCGGGTGCAGATAGTTTTTGAGTCCAATCCACATCAAGAACATATTATTTCGCGTGTCTACTAACTATATTTCCCGCGTGCCGTCGACTATATTTCCCTTCCGTAGGAGAGGACATCCCGTGCCAACAATTTGAATTTGAAAGAGTAGAAAATATGTATATTTGGTTTCCTGACTCATCCCACGGGAACACTACATTTTTCGGGATAAAAAGTAGCCTATGTGTTAATCCAGGGTGTCAGCTATCACTATACCAAATTTCATCAAAATCTGTTGAGCCGTTTTTTCATGAAAGAGTAACAAACATCCATACATACATACAAACTTTCACCTTTATAATATTAGTAAGGATTATTATTGTGTTATTGTCTTTTAAAATATGTAAAACTTTTGTTCGGCACGTGGGTAATTAAATTCCCCCAATTTTGACAAGTCAGTACAAAACGGAAAGTGCTAACCAACTTTCAGCAATGAATACCCACAAGCACCGTAAATAAAATAGACATTATAATATTATATCAGGCTATTTTTTTTGTTATGTACGAATATATTGTAAGAAATGCCTTTACTATCTATCTAATTATAAAAGTTCCATTTGACATATCTCAAAATTGTGAAATAGGGATGATGTCAAATAAATCGGTTAGTACAATATCCGATTATTAACGAGATATCGATACTATTTGTTTGTATTTCTTAATCGATTACAGTTTATATTTTTAGTTTACATTATTTCGTTTTTTTTTATGTACATCTTTATCCTAATGAGACATCCACAATTGCATAAGTCACTTTAGTATTAAGGAACAAAAGCAATGATTTATTTATTACTAGCGGCCCGGTCCACTGATTCGAAATAGCAATTTTTTGTGACACGATTTTTTTCGGAATTTCCAATTTATTTTGACGCCAACGGTTCGATATTATCATTCCTTACAATATTTATTCTTTGTACATTTTTGTTTAACCCTATAATTTTGGCTAAAAAAAATATTTTAGATTTTTGATGTATGGAACGCGCTATAAAACCCTAAATTTCTACGAAATCCTGCTAGATCCTGCGTTGAAATCTTATTTTTCGGAATCTTGGTCTGTTCTACTATATTTGTATACTTCGGACGTCTATATCGACCTGAAATTTTTTCAGTTATGCAGTTCGAAAGAAAAGATAAAAATCAATATTTCCCAAAACTCTTTTTACGATTATCTTTAGTAAATTTGACACAAATAAAATAAATGAATCGAATAAATTAACAAATACCAAGGAAAACTTGTATATGTGCGTGCCAAATTTATAATACGAAGGATACAATTGAAAGCCTTTTTCGATTGCTGATTCTCTTAGGTTTATATATTGTATTTACATAATGTAATGTATTGTTAAATTATTAAATTGTTAAATTATTGCCTTTTATTAAAATTATTATTACATTATTTAATGATGGTTGTTCGGTGATAGTATGCTTGTTATTAGCTGATAATTCAGTACTTTTTAAAATTAGAAAACAACTGGATTAAAATTGCTCGATTATTTCTATATTTTTACCGATTATGCGTATACAAATCCGTTTGCATAGTCTCAACTCTACACATGGAAGACCTAACGACGTGACTTCGTAATGACGTCTAGTAAAAAAGTATGTTGTTTAAAATGGTTGTTTTGCTTTATTTAAAGGATTTATATTTAAATTTAGTTATTATGGATTGTAAATCCTGTAATAAAATAAGAATAGCTTCATAATTCTATGGTTTTACGGAAAGTTTTATTGAAATTGTGTGAGTTACGTCTTCACAAAGTTATTTATGATAAAAGTATGAAATGTCAAATGAGATTTCTTGAATTAGAAATACAATAACTACAAATAATCTACACTAAGATAATCATTTGTACAATTTGCAGACGACACATGTCTTATAATCGCTGATAAAGACCCTAAGTTAGCCATGGAACATTTGCAATCCGATCTTAATTCCCTTGCAAGGTGATGCCATGACTCAGGACTAGTACTAAATGCAAATAAAACTAAACTACTAGAAATTAAGTCACCGTATATCAGATCTGTTTCTTGTAACAATTTAGTAGCCCATGATCATAAGTGCTTACATTTATTAAATAGTAGAACTTGTCAATGTCCTATTATAGAAACTGTAGATAGACAAATGTACCTCAGTGTGTTAATAGACAGTAAATTCAACTGGTCTCTGCATATTGAATACGTGTGCAATAAATTAAGGCAGTTTTTAGCGAATATGAAAATTCTGAACAGACGTATTCCTTTCAAGGCAAAGCTCTTGCTTTACAACTCTTTGGCCGAGTCTCACATACAATATGGTCTCCTTTGCTATGCTCGTACGTATAAAACGTACCTAAGTCGCATTTATCAACTTCAGTTAACACTAGAAAGACCACGGCAGTCAAATTGACGGTAAGGCAATTTCATTGTTAAATATTTTACAAACTATGTTTTTGTTTCTTTTCATATTTTATGACTTTTCTTAATTTGCTATTATTAAGCTAAATCTATATAAAAAAAATATTAAAAATATATTGTACATATGAGTTTCGATTACAAATACCTACTAAGACCGCGCACCGTCAATGTGACGGCAAACATATAAAGTCGGCGATAAGAATTGTAAACAACGAATTTTTCAAACTAATGTGGGTACTTTTGATTTTATTTATGTTGAATTGAATTCTGAGTAAGTTATTACTGCCTAGGTTGTTTACATTTTACAGTAGACATTGGTTTCGTTCGGTGAGCAGTCGTAACTTGTTATAAGAAAATGATTGGCGAATCATATTCTCAAATTCGGAAATAGAACAAGAATTGTTGCGATTTCGGGATATACAAGAAGATGTGTCAGGTGATGAAAGTAGTGATGATATCATAGACAGTGTTAGTGAAAACCGTGATGCAGAATTTCAGCCGGAACAGGTCACTTCTTCATCAGAAGACTCCGAAGTACATCTACTACGAGTACAAATAACAATATTATTATAAATTCGCACAGAGGACGCAGGGTATCTCGTAGATCCATTAGAGTACTCTGCACCACAACGTAAGCGTAGGTACTGATAAAAAAAAATGCTGCCTGAAACAGTTGAATTTTACAATGCAACTGAATTTGGAGTAGACATCATCGATCAAATGGCACGCAAATACACCGTAAGAGCTGGAAGTCGGAGATGGCCTGTTCGTGTTTTTTACAATATACTTGATTTAGCAGCTATAAACTCGTGAATTCTATATCAAAAAGTCACAGGAATAAAAATTTCTCGTCATGATTTTATCCTTCAACTAGTGAGCGAAGTACGTGAAAAGTATGTAAAAAAAAAACCACTTCAACTGCGACTCAGAGACAAGGAACTAATTCTGAAACAAGTGAACCATATACTACAAACAATAAGAAGCGGCAATGTCAAATCAATAGTAATTGTAAAAACAATAAAACATGTGAATACTGCACTATCTGTAAAAAAGCTGTTTGTGGAAAATGTACAAAAGAGTCTAAAAAACTGTTATTACTTGTTACAAATGTTACGAACTTTAATGCAAAATTATTTACTATTAATAGAAAATAAATTTGTATTATTTTTATTTTAGTTTAATTTAAAATATGTAATAATTTCATAAGTATTCTCACTTAATCTCTAGTACCGTCAAATTGACCGCTGCGGTCTTTGAAGGTATAGCATGAAGCCCGGCCCTTCTAGTGTTAAAGATCCTTAAAACTATTGTCTCCAGTAATGTCAAACATAAATATCGCAATGATGAAAAAGGACTATTTAAACATTGCAAAATAATAAATATTTATTCACAAGTAAAGTATAACTTGCTTAAACAATATTATTGTGATTCGTCCCTAAGAAACATTATTAAACACTCTGTATACACACGGGCCATAGCTCGAAACCGACTTTTTACACTGAGTGCAAACAATGCTTACGGGGAGCGAACAGCTAAATACCTTATACCTCGACTTATTAATGATATGCCTACCGACTTAGCTAATAAAATTACACCTTCTAATATTAAATATAAATTGAAAACGTTCTTTATTAACAATCAATAACTTTATTTTGTTTAATGTATCTACAGTGTCTACTGAATTGGGAATTACCTACCATGTATTTGTGAAGTGCTAATAGATATTATAAAGTACATTTTACTGTCGTATTGTTGCTGTTGTAAGCTCTTGTTAGCTCTAGTATAAACCTCTGTGGTTTGTTAGTAACTATATTGTAAATTATGTATTTCTGTTTAAAAAAATATATTAAAAAAAATGTACATAGGTATTTCCGAAACGTCACGCAGCCACGACCAAACGAAAAGGTTTTACCATTTATACAAAAATGTTGATCTGGGCCGGCTCCACCTTGATGCAAGTGGTTCCTTGTAATAATTGTATAGAATGGAATATTTATTATATTTTTCAGGTTTAGTCTTACAAGGTTTTTTCGTCCATGCCATTTAGACGGAGACTGTGAGAATGTTTTTGTTTATTCTAATAGTCTATTTACATGGGAAGACTTTCTCGCACGATTTCGGGCGAAAAATTCTATTCGACTACCGTATGCAATAATCGCTATAAGATTATAGCTTTATGATGTAAGGCATGAAATATATCTCGTCTACGGTTATATCGTACCATACTCGGCATATAATTATGACATACTGCAACTGTTTACACAGCAGAATATTCAGTAAGGATATTATTGTCGACGAAGAATTTTAGATGTGGACCTAAAGGTGTCTTTTCTTAATATCTTGGACTCAGAAAGGGTCAACATGCAAACTTTTGAAACCCATTAAGCAAAGAAAAGTTGCTTAATTAGAACACATGCTTAGACATGATAAGTACGAGCTCCTTCAAACTATAATAATGGGAAAAGTTGGTGGGAAAATAAACTCGGTCGGAGGAAAATGTTATGGCTGTGGAACATCCGAGAGTGGACAGGGATTGCGGGCTGATTGCTAACATTCACTAGTTGGAGAGGCACTACAAAAAGAAGAAGAAGAAGAGAAGCCAGATACATCCTACTGCAAGGCACTGGTCTCCTCAACGATCTTGAATTCAATTCAGAGGTGGGGGAGGTCATAGTCAACCACGCTTGTCTACTGCTGATTGGCAGACTACACACACAGTAGAAATTTATGAAAACCTCTATGGTATGCAGGTTTCCTCACTATGTCACTTTCCACCACTTCCATCACCGTTGAAGTGCGTGGTGATGGACTATCAATAAACCTATGACTCCGATGACGGTTTACTAAAATAATAGTAAGCAGCGTCCAATAATACCAATCCAATATTTATCAAGAAATTCTTCATTTGCATACTATTTCAATTCGTGAATTTATATGCGAGTTATCCAGGCAAGAACCGAGAGAAGTAAACAAAATTGAACGCACTTTAATTACTAATATTCTTTAGAAAGTTGGTCACTTTTGCCCAAGTCCAATTTAATACCGATTACCGCGAGATCAACATTATGATTATTTTTATGTATAATTGAAAGTACTCGACTCTTTTCAATCGCCTTTCTTTTTCCAATTTTGTGGTTCATTGCCAGCTAAAATAATGCATAAAAAATTATATTTTTTTATTTACCAAACGGTTCAGTGAATTATGTTAGTATTTAAAAAGGACTACTCGGTTCAGTAAGGAAGACACTAATGGACATCAAGCAATGAATGACTTTTCGGTGAGGACGATATTAAACTATTATATATATTCCATATATATTACTAGTATGAACATTGACTATAATCTCTGCATCAGTCCATATACGTCATACTTCAGGGCACGGGCATCTTCTACAATCTAGAGTATGATTGAGAGTAGATAGTCCACCACGCTAGCCATATGGGCGTGGCGGTCTTTACATACCCTCGAAATTCTTACAAATAGCTATGATATGCAGGTTTCCTCAGGATGTTTTCCTTCATCTTTATAGTGCTTGCTATCAATACACATATAACTCCGAAAAGTCAGAGGTGTGCCCTGGGATTCGAACCCGCGAACACCGTGAACATGTTGCCAGTTGCGTCTGGACCGCTTACCGAAAGGCCACCACGCATTTTTTGAACTATGATGAATGACTATAATACATCTGAGGTAAATGTAGTATAATCTAGGTAGAGTCTATCAATGAGAGACGACCTTCTCTCACCGATAAACACAATTTTCTTAACAACGATCTTCAATAACGTTTCTGATCTATAGTAAGTATCCACTATCCAATAAATATCATGCTATCTTACTGCCGATACCTACAGTAAGATTGCATGGCCAGTCTTCAAACATGACTGGGGAACGCAAAATGAAAATAGGAGTGGAGAAGAATATCCTTTTTAGATACAAGCCTCTTTCAAGAAGCTTGCGAAGCTAAAACCTGATGGTGAAAATAATCTCAGCGTCAACCAAAAGGTTCGTTAATTCTTTTTTGTGCCGCATGGTCAAGCTGTTGAATTATCTGCCGTCACACGTGTTCTTATCTATAACCGTGGGTCCTTCCGCTGTAGTGTAAGGAAGTATCTCGGGAGGCAGACATAATTTTATTGAATAGCATGGGACCGCTGTCTGCTGCCATTAGATACTCTGTTTACGGCATTTTCGCTTACCATGAGGTCCAGTACAGTCACAACGCCATGCTAGAATAAAAAGAAAAGAGGATGCTGAGGAATTATTGGACCTCACATAAACTGACACATTATAATTTTAAATTTACGTGTGTTGTTTTATCAATTTCCTTCATACTCCAGGATAAAAATGACTCATTAAATAAAATACGAAACCTATGAAAACGAAATTTGAATTTCGGACATCAATATTAGGATTTGAAAATCTCATATTATTCACTTTTAAACAATGTTTGACATATCGACGCAGAAAAGCGATTTTGTCGTATCTCAAAAAATGCGTATATGCGTTTTGTATATTATTTAATTCATAAAAAAATACCGCATTGAATTTCCTCGTGAAAATGAAAGGTTTTATTTTAAAATGATATTATTAAAGAAATGGTATTCCTAAGTTTTCTAGTTTAGAGGTTATTCATTTTTGTTTTTTTTTTTTGGTTCTTGTTTAAAATTGCTTATTTCGGGATACGACAAAATCGCTTTCCTGCGTCGATATATTCCTAAATAAACACATTTTTCTGATAACCCTTACAAAACATAAACCTTAGGGTTGACGACGCACGCGCACACATCACCCGGCGTAGCACATAGAACGCATTATGTAAGGTCTCGTCACGCCACGATCGCAGTATGTGTGGGCGGATTGGGTGCATTTTTATTGTTTTTTGACATGTTTTTATTGAACAGCTTCGCACCCACCGCTCACACATTAATGATTTATATGTCATTTTAAAGGGCGTGACGAGACCTATTTAACGATGTATGACAAGTAATTAAGAATAGGATACTTGTGGAAATAAAGAGGAAAATGACCGCGCCCCGAAGTGAAAATGGACCCGAAATTAGGAACATTTTACGGGGGTCTCCCTATGGTAACGCCTCGGAGTACTTAAGCCGGCAAGCAAAAATAGGAAATTACTGGATCCAGAAGAGCTCTCCGAGGAAGATACGAAGAAACCTGAAGATACTCGAAGCCTCAAGAAAAGAAGAAACCTGGGAAGAACCCTGAAGAAAGAAGCCCGAAGTACGAAGCGATCCGGACTGCGACGTTGCTTGCCGGCGTCAGTACGATCGTCTACTCCGGGGCTACCATAGGGCGGGGCGTGGTCGATTCCGCGTATATTTTATATCGTGTGTTTCATTACGTTGCCCGTCCTATACAAACCGCACCTTTCGGAGCGACATTCCTAGAGGCTAGACGTCAAATAGAGTGCCCGAACACGCACCAGGGGGTGCATACGCTGGGCTCCGGCGCCCGAGTTCAGGACTCGGATTCTCGCCCAGTGAAGTCGCGGCGGAACGTTGGTGCCCGTCTCCGGGTTCCCGACCTCCGCACGCCTACAGCTGGTCCTTCGAGCCGGATTGTTCGCCGCACTCAAGATGCCAGTCACTAGAAGCACGAAGGGCGCTCCATCAAGCCTTCCAGCAGCGACGACCACCACGACCCCGACGACCGGCGCGACCACGGCGCCCCGAGTTGAAGGCACGTCGGGATCTACGGTCACCACGACGTGGTCACACGGGACCACAACCACTGCTACTACCGCGACCGAAACTCCTCGCGCACCCGGACTGCATGAAGACATACCGGCTGCGACGGTTCGAAGAGGACGCTCGACGCGGTCAAGCAGCAAGAGGAAGGAGCTGGAAGCGAGGGCAGAAGTTGCGCGCCTCGAGCATGAGGCGGCGCAAGCAGCGGCAGCGGCCGCTCGAGCGCGACTCGAATTACTTCGAGTCGAAGAAGACGACGACGACTCGTCTACGGGTACAGGTGAGGATCCAGTCAAAGAAGACGCCGTGTCGAAGTGGGTGCAAGCCACTACAACGGCGCCCGTGAAGGAATACGAGGTCGAAGCTGTCACCGAAGAGGTCAAGCCCAGCGACGCACCGAAGAGCGACGCATGCGGTTTGGCAGAAGCCATTGTGAAGGCCATCAACGCAGCTCCGCGGGCTGGGACGTCGGCTCCGGCGTTCCTGCACGAACTACCGCCGTTCGACGGTACATCGGGAGAATGGATCGCCTTCAAGACAGTGTATGAAGACACAGCCTCGTTCTTCAGTCGGCCACAGAACATGGCCCGACTGCGGAAGGCCATCAGGGGTATGGCCAGGGATGCGGTGAAGAGCGTCCTGTACTCCGACTGTACACCAGAGGAAGTCATGGAAGCCTTGCGCCGCAGATTCGGGAGACCAGACGCCTTGGTCTTAGGCGAGTTGGAAAAATTGAAGAGCTTGCCAAGAATCAATGAAAACGCGCGCGACGTGTGTGTCTTCGCGAGCCAAGTGAACAACACCGTCGCAGCGATCCGGCGCTTGAAGAAGCCACAGTATCTCCATTCGCCGGAGATTATGAAGAGCATAGTGGACAAGATGCCTGCGGTGATTCGGTACCGATGGTACGACTTCGCCGCGGACACGGAAGAGGAGGCGCCCGAACTCATCTCGATGATGAGGTTCTTGAACAGGGAGGCCGACAGATGCAGTCCGTATGCAGTACAGGAGGTGGTCCGACCACGGGCTCCTGCGCGACAAGCCGCGCACATCGCCGTGGATCACCACGAAGAAAGAGCAGTAAAGACGATCTGCTCACACTGCAACGGCGATCACCGGATGCTGGACTGCCAAGATTTCGGAAGAGCAGCGGTCAAAGACAGGTGGGACTCAGCGAAGAGGAGCCGCCTTTGCTTCAAGTGCCTTCAAGGGAGGCACAGGAAAGAAGACTGTCGGAAGCCGCCGTGCAGGAAATGCAAGCGCGCGCACCACATACTGCTTCACGAGGAGCGGAGCCCGGTGCGCCGAGAAGAGGCAGTGGAAGACGCGGCCAAAGAAGTGGCAAACAACGTGCGCCTTCCGGTGAACGCGACGGTGGGAGCGAGAGCATTCCTCAAGATGGTCCCGGTGATCATACACGGGCCCAAAGGAACGAAGAAAATAATGGCTCTACTGGACGAAGGGTCGACGGTTACCCTTCTCGACTCTGCAGTCGCGGAAGAGGTTGGTCTCAAGGGACCGCGCGAGAACCTCACTCTGGAGACCGTCGGAGGCAAGATAGTCTCGAAGAAGGACTCCATGAAGCTGGACGTGCAGCTGAAGGGCGCGCACCAGCAGAAGATGAGGTTGCTGAAGGGCGTGAGAACGATAGACGATATCAGTCTCACGCCCCAGAGACTCGACCGAAAGAGGCTGCGGGAATGCGCGCACCTCAAGAAAATAGCGGAACAGCTGTACTACGAAGAAGAGTCTCCAAGGTTGCTAATAGGCCAGGACAACTGGGAGCTGATAGTGTCCAGAAGCACCAGAAAAGGTGGTAAGAATCAGCCAGTGGCATCCTACACTCTGCTGGGATGGGTGCTCCACGGCTTGGACGGGAAAAGCGCGCAGGCCGTGCGCTTCGGAAGATGCGCACACGTCTCCTCTCGAGAGGACGATTTGGAGACGCTGGTCAAGGAGCACTTCGCCGTGGAATCGCTTGGTGTGCAACCGAGGAGACCGACGACAGACGCAGACGCCAGAGCCCTAGCACAGCTGGAGGAGTCCACCAGGCGGACGCCGAGCGGGCGTTACGAGGTCGGGCTTCTCTGGAAGAAGGCGGACAAGGTGTTGCCGGCGAACTACAAGTCGGCGGAGAACAGATTGAAGTCCATAGAGAAGAAGTTTGACAAGGATCAGGACTTGAAGAAAGAGTATCAGCGTCAGATACAGAACCTGCTGGACAACGGGTACGCCGAGGAAGCGGGACCAGCAACGGGCAAGAGAGTGTGGTACCTGCCGCACTTTATGGTCACGCACCCGACCAAGGGAAAGAAGAGGCTAGTGTTCGACGCGGCTGCAAAATGCGAAGGAGAGAGCCTCAACGACGCGCTGCTACCCGGACCGGATCTGCTACAGTCGCTGTTCGGCGTGCTACTAAGGTTCCGACAGCGTCCTGTCGCGGTGGTAGCGGACATAAAGGAAATGTTCCTACAGATAAAAGTAAGGAACGAAGATCGCGACAGCCTTCGTTTCTTGTGGAGGCAAGACAAGAGGGACGGGCCGCCGAAAGAGTTCCGAATGAGCTCGTTAGTCTTCGGTGCCGCCTGTTCACCAAGCGCCGCGATCTACGTCAAGAATAGAAACGCGGCCGAATTCAAGACGAAGTATCCGGAGGCAGCTGCAGCGGTGGAGAAGAACCACTATATGGATGATTATCTGCAGAGCTTCTATAGCGAAGAAGAAGCCATCCGGACGGCAAAGGAGGTGGACATGATCCACCGCGCCGCGAGCTTCCACTTAAGAAGCTGGGCGTCGAACAGACCAGGCGTGCTGGCTGCACTTGGCCAGCACTCGAAGGACGGCGAGGTGGAGCTGGGCTCCAAAGAAGAAGGCGCGCTAGGGCTCCGATGGTTCCCGGCAGAAGATCGCTTGGGCTTCCGAGCGCGCCCAGCAAGTGCAATCTACGAAGGAGCGACGCCGACAAAGCGACAAGTAACGAGCGTGGTCATGTCAACCTTTGACCCACTAGGATTGGCGGCCCCGATCCTCATACAGGGAAAAAGGCTGATTCAAGACATATGGAGAAGCGGCGTCGGGTGGGACGAGCACATCGGAGCCGAAGAAGAGCAGCAATGGGGAACGTACATCGACAACCTGCGCCTGCTGCAAGACCTACGGTTGCCGCGGTGCATCACGCGCACCGCACACGAGGGGGAGCTCCATGTGTTCACCGACGCCAGCGAAGTGGCCTACGCGTGCGCGGTGTATTGGAGACAGCGGACGGAAGAGGACAAGGGTGACGTCACGCTGCTCGCCGGCAAGGCGAGAGTCACGCCACTGAAGCCCGTCTCCGTGCCGCGGTTGGAGCTGCAAGCCGCGCTGCTGGGGACCCGCATGGCACAGTCCGTCAAGGAGGAGCTCGACTTAGTGGCCACCAGGACTACGTACTGGACGGACTCGAGCACGGTCCTCGCTTGGATCAAGAGCGATCCGCGAACATTTAAGCCATTCGTTGCTCACAGATTGGCCGAGATCGAGGACACAACGAAACCACAACAATGGCGCTGGGTGCCCACGAAGGAGAATCCAGCTGACGACGCGACACGGAAAGTTCCGAAGAATTTCGGCGCGGACCACAGATGGTTCAAGGGTCCGGCTTTCCTGCGCGAGGTCGAAAAGAAGTGGCCTCGCGCCCGTCAGTTCGAAGCTCAACGAACGGGGGAAGAGAAAGAGACGCAAACAACGACCGCCCTCAGAGAAAAAGCGAGTAAGTTCGCGACGCCATTACCAGAAAGATTCTCGCGGTGGACCAGATTGGTAAGGGCCACCGCGAGGGTGTTGTTGTTCGTGCGGCTGTGCCGAAAGAAGAATGCGATTGGCGCCGTGAACAGGGCGGAGCAAGACCCCGTCTGGAAGCCGTATCAGAAGAAAGGAGCGGCAGAAAAGAAGACCACCGTTCGGGAGCGAATGAGCAGGAACCTGCTGCCGCTCGACCCGGACGTGATACGCGAGGCAGAGAGGCTGCTGCTGAAGAGGAGCCAAGAAGAAGAATTCGAAGAGGATATTGGTCGCATCCGCAGCGGGAAGCCGCTACACAAGGGCAGCAGGCTGAGAGGGCTGGCGGTCAACATAGGAGACGATGGGCTTATAAGGATGCACGGGCGCATAGATGCGGCCACCGGCGTCACCGAGGACTACAAGAGGCCCATCGTGCTCGGCAGTAGTCACCGCGTAACGAAACTGTTAATACAGCATTTTCACGAACTGTTACAGCACGGAAACCACGCGACTGTCCTGAACGAGCTGCGGCAGAGATTCTGGGTGCTAGGATTGCGCTCAGCGGTGCGCCACGTCGCGCGCCAGTGCCAGTGGTGCAGAGTGCGACGGGGTCAGCCGCAGGAACCGCCGACGGGAGACTTGCCTCCAGAGCGACTACGACACGGGGCCCCACCGTTCACCCATGCGGCGGTGGACTATTTCGGGCCCATGACCGTCACCGTCGGGCGGCGTCACGAGAAGAGGTGGGGCGCGCTGTTCACGTGCATGACAACGAGGGCCGTGCATGTGGAACTGGCCGCGTCCCTGTCGGCAGATTCAATGATATTGGCCCTGAGAAGAATGGCGGCAAGGAGAGGGATGCCGGTCACTATCTATAGTGATAACGGCACGAACTTTGTGGGCGCAAATAAGGAGTTACAGGAGGCGGCGGAAGGCCTGAAAAACGAAGCGTTGGCGACGGCGGCCGAGGAAATGGGCGTGCGGTGGAAGTTTATTCCGCCTGGCGCGCCCCACATGGGAGGAGCATGGGAGCGTCTGGTTCGCTCCATCAAGACGGCGCTGGCGGCAACGCTACGGGAGCGGTGCCCGAAGGAAGAGGTTCTGCACACGCTGGTTGCGGAGGCAGAACACATTGTGAACTCGAGGCCTCTAGTGGAGGCAGACGACCCGGCACAAGAAGCCCTAACGCCCAACCATTTTTTAATAGGCAGGTCGTGCGGAGCTCGTCGACTAGGAGTGTTCGCCGACGAAGACGCGACGGGGAAGAAGACTTGGAGGGTGGCGCAGCGGCTCACCGACCACTTTTGGAGTCGGTGGGTGAAGGAATACCTCCCCACTCTCCTGCCGAGAAGAATCGCCGGGCGGTCAGGCGACGGGCGCGATCTGCAGTGCGGGGACACGGTCCTTATAGTGGACTCCGCACTGCCGCGCTGTGTGTGGCCCAGAGGCCAAGTCATCGCGGCGCACCAGGGACCCGACGGAAGAACAAGGATCGTCGAGGTGCGGACGGCGAACGGCGTGCTGCGGCGACCGAGCACCAAGGCGGTGCTCCTCGTCCCGGCGGCAGCAGCGGCGGCGTCGTCCGACGAAGAAGAAGGTGCTGCGCACGAGGGGGAGGATGTTGACGACGCACGCGCACACATCACCCGGCGTAGCACATAGAACGCATTATGTAAGGTCTCGTCACGCCACGATCGCAGTATGTGTGGGCGGATTGGGTGCATTTTTATTGTTTTTTGACATGTTTTTATTGAACAGCTTCGCACCCACCGCTCACACATTAATGATTTATATGTCATTTTAAAGGGCGTGACGAGACCTATTTAACGATGTATGACAAGTAATTAAGAATAGGATACTTGTGGAAATAAAGAGGAAAATGATCGCGCCCCGAAGTGAAAATGGACCCGAAATTAGGAACATTTTACGGGGGTCTCCCTATGGTAACGCCTCGGAGTACTTAAGCCGGCAAGCAAAAATAGGAAATTACTGGATCCAGAAGAGCTCTCCGAGGAAGATACGAAGAAACCTGAAGATACTCGAAGCCTCAAGAAAAGAAGAAACCTGGGAAGAACCCTGAAGAAAGAAGCCCGAAGTACGAAGCGATCCGGACTGCGACGTTGCTTGCCGGCGTCAGTACGATCGTCTACTCCGGGGCTACCATAGGGCGGGGCGTGGTCGATTCCGCGTATATTTTATATCGTGTGTTTCATTGCGTTGCCCGTCCTATACAAACCGCACCTTTCGGAGCGACATTCCTAGAGGCTAGACGTCAAATAGAGTGCCCGAACACGCACCAGGGGGTGCATACGCTGGGCTCCGGCGCCCGAGTTCAGGACTCGGATTCTCGCCCAGTGAAGTCGCGGCGGAACGTTGGTGCCCGTCTCCGGGTTCCCGACCTCCGCACGCCTACACTTAGACACTTTAAAAATGATTACAAAAAACAATATAAAAAACAATATAAAATATTATATATTGTATTATATATTGTATTATACCGCGTGATATTGACATATTGTAAATAACTTCGTCCACATGTTCGTAACCACCCCAGGAAACATTGTACCAAGTTAGATAAAAATCCACCTGATAGTTTTGTCAAAAATCACGATTTTGTATTTCGTAATTTTCGATCACTCTGTACATGCACGAGTCGTTTTGCCGCTCAGCTGACAAAGGACTTTGACCCCGCAAACATAAAACTTGGCGAAATAGAGATCCCTCAATAAGTTCTACACGACAATTATTATTATTAATGTAGTCTAGAACATGAACGTTACTTTATAAGTAAGTAATAATGATTAACTGGTGTATTTTTTAGTAAGTATTTACTCAAATAGATACACTAATTACTAGACACTCTCAAATTCCAATATACACATTAAAAGGTTTCTTGAATGTTGGAAATACATACACGGCATTTTAATTGCACAATACATAAACTTTAATTGTAACCATAATCATAGGCCTCCAAAAAAATAATAATTCGGTCATGTGACAATCGGTCCAAATAAGTATACGTGAATAAAACTATGCATCAAGAATAAAATTTATTTCAGCATTATTTTTACACAGTTTGCATTCAATTTTAAGTATTGTTTGAATCCAACACGCAATATTTCAATTTAACATTTCCAAAACAATTTTACGTAAACGTATCCTAACGCGCAATGATCCTTCTGTACTTTGCATTTATTATAATCACTTGTTGCTAGATCATACATCTTGTTATTATTATGTCATAATATGCAACTGTCCCTTTTTCGCCCTTGGATTGTGTATAATTATAAGAAAGTGACAGCATACGAAACATTTTTGAAGTAGTGTTGTGAAATTATTCGAGGACACTTAATCGATATTTTTTTATCTCAATATTATTGAATATTATAATTATGGATCTAAATCAAGCTTTACTATAGTGTGAGTTGATTGGAAACTTAACACTATGTCAGAAATATCATGGTAATTCGTTTTTGTTGCTTACGGTTGATTTTAATAATTGGAACATCTTCAATAATTAAAACCCAACGTAAGGAAAAAAAAAATCAGAGATCAGAGAGAATCCCTGACGTAAAAGGGTAGTAAAAAGTTCACCTAACGTCAAGTAATATTGCCATTGACGAAATTATTGTAAATAAGAATTTAAGTAATTTCAGCAAATGAGCAAGCAAATCATCTTATGGTAAATGGTCACTGCGCCCATGAACAGCTTCGACTCGTGTATCATGAATGTGTTATCGGACCATACATTGCGAAAGGAGCGGGAAGGAAAAGCCGGCAATCTCACTCACCAATCGAAACGTGACAGCGAAGCTGTCGCTTCAAATCATTCGCCTGTGAGACAGCGGTACCTCCCCGTACGAGTCTGTCCATTCATGCTGAGTATCGGGGTGCTTTTCACTCCGGGATATCCGGTGCCGTCCACAATGTGTGTGACGGTAATTGAGGGGTTTTTAGCATGCGGATTTTCTGGAGTAGATATTGTTAGGGACCCATCTCGGCCACAATATCCGCTTTTATACCGGCTGGAAACCCAGAGACACTGATATACCCCTTTCGACCCCCCGATACCCCCCTAAGGTATCGAAAGGGGAGCTTAAAGCTTTTTCTCTTAAACAAAAAAAAGTGCACAAAGTTATCTGACTAATCCCGAAAAATTACAATAACTTGACACTATTTAATGTTTCGAAAGTTTACTTTGTGAAATCGTAATTTTATACAAAATACACCTATGTATTCGCAGCTGTAGATTGTTTTATTAATTAACTACTTAGGGTAAAATTGCTTAGAAAAGTAGTTGACACATTCGACTAAACTACAAATAATCGATATCGATTTCGAGATATTTTAATCACGGGCCACGGCTCTTATTTTAAATAACCAATCACATAAAGATTTTTTACGCCAATCAGAGTATCTCATTTTAAATACAATTATCCAATCCAGTTACGTAATTACGGCATCAACCAATCCATCCATTGAATCCATAGGGATCTTCAATTTTTTAGCAAATCCTAATGTATGGTGGCGCGGGCGGCGCGGCGGTAAGCTCAGTGTTCGTTGTACTGCGGTACAATTAGTAATGTAAACAAAGACGCGCGCGCGCAGAACTCGCCATTTTGATAGTTTTTAAATTCTGTTTGTTATTATTAAAGTAGGTATTTAGTGTTAAGTAAGTGAATAGTTATGAGTTTTAAGTGATAGAGACACATATTGGAACTAAGTACGTTATCATTAGGTATTAGTTTTAGTGTTTTAAGTGTTCTTTTTATTATTAAAGTTTTAGTATTAGTGTTTATAAGTACATTTTAGCTTTTGTAGGTTTAAGTTTTTTAGTATTATTTTGTTTTCTTTATTATTAATTTACTTTGCGCGTATTCTTAATACAATGACGAATACTTCTAGTACTGTGGAATACACAAATATTATAGTGTTATTGTATGGCGAGTGTAATCAAAACGCCGCGCCGCAGAACATATTGTAAGAGATTTGGTGTAACTGTACAAAGATTAAGGGACAGTGGTCAGTACTCAGTTGTTGTTGGAGCGGATTTTGAATTGCTTCTGTGACAACCCAAACATGAGTATAAGGCAGGCTGTACGGAAATTCTGTGTGAGTTATTGTGCTGTGCACGGGATATTAAAAACAATTTCATTTGTTCTGTGATTACTATGAATAATTTGTGACATGGGAAGATAGTTCTCGCGATCGCAGTGCCGCGCTGCATGTACTAGCAAGTCGGCTGTTTTCATAAACGCGGGAATATTGCGATGTTGCCGCTCCGCTTCGTGCGGACGCTGTAAATCAGGTAAGGGTAATTATAGGATGTTCAAATTAAATGCCATTATTTTGACTTATAATTTGTTTGAAAAATCAACTTTTTTGTTTCTCCTTCGACGACAACTCCTATGCGTGCAAATAATATTACTTACTACGCGATGCACGTGGTTTAATGTATTGTAGGGGGTGTCAAAATCACGCTGTATATTGTGTATATTTTGTTGGAGTGCGTGGTGGCCTGTTGGTAAACGGACTAGACGCGACTGCCAACATGTTTACGGTGGTCGCGGGTTCGAATCCCAGGGCACACCTCTGACTTTTCAGAGTCATGTGTGTATTGATAATCAATCACCACGCACTAAAACGGTGAAGGAAAACATCGTGAGGAAACCTGCATACCATAGCGATTTATAAAAATTTCTATGGTATGTAAGTCCGCCAACCCGCACTAGGCCAGCGTGGTGGACTATATGGCCTAACCACTCTCAATCGTACTCTCGATTGTAGAGGAGGCCCGTGCCCTGCAGTGGGACGTATATGGGCTGATCCAGAAGATTGTATATATTTATATACAATACCTAAATAAAAATATACTAACAATGTGCGAAGCTATTACTGGATCTGGATCAGCCCATATACGTCCCACTGCAGGGCACGGGCCTACTCTACAATCGAGAGTACGATTGAGAGTGGTTAGGCCATATAGTCCACCACGCTGGCCTAGTACGGGTTGGTGGACTTACATACCATATAAATTCTTATGAATCGCTATGGTATGCAGGTTTCCTCACGATGTTTTCCTTCACCGTTTTAGTGCGTGGTGATTGACTATCAATACACACATGACTCCGAAAATTCAGAGGTGTGCCCTGGGATTTGAACCCGCGACCACCGTGAACATTACTATCAATTAAAAATCTAGCATGTCTATTAAATGCAGACGGAGCAATATTGTAGAGCGATAGGCACTGGCTAAGTAGTATGATATCAACACATATTTGGTATCTACTTGGACAAATACCATAAATAAAATTGTTTTTTGAAAAGGCAATCTTCCTATCAATCTGTATCAGCCCATATACGTCCCACTGCAGGGCACGGGCCTACTCTACAATCGAGAATACGATTGACAGTGGTTAGGCCATATAGTCCACCACGCTGGCCTAGTGCGGGTTGGCGGACTTACATACCATAGAAATTCTTATGAATCCCTATGGTATGCAGGTTTCCTCACGATGTTTTTCTATCAATGGGAATTCAAAAATGGAACAACGTTTTCAATACAAAAATTAATGTCGGTACTAGTATAAGGTCCATGAGAATTTATATGTTTATTGGTAGCTGAAGTATCGACACGAAATAATACTCACAAGCAATAATCACGTACGTAGAATGTTTACCGCGTCTGGGCGAAGCATTGTCATACTTTATTATGAGGGCACCACCTCAGGTCTTAGCATTTCGTCGTGATCTAACGAGCCGCGCGCTTGCTACTACAGACTCCTCTCGTAGAGGGAGCAAATAAATAAAAGTAAATTTAAAAATCGAACTTAAAAAAATATTTTTAAATATCGAAACAACAAATAAATTTAAAAATAGAATTGGACATTTTTTTTGTCGGGAAAATAAAAAAGGTTGTGTTAACTTTCATGTGGTTGTGTATTGGTTTACACGTGTGACCGACCGATTTTGTGTGTGGGAAACAAAACATGAACGGTAAGTCATTCTAACAGGTGCAAAAACTAGTGTGCATTGTTGGTTCATTTATGCGTTTTATATTATTTTTGCCTTTCATAATATACCACTAAAAGCATCAAGTTTAATGCATCAGTAATTATTATATTTTATCTGTTTTGTAGTGTTGACATAATGTAATAATTTCTTGTTATTCAAGTTGTTTGTTTACGAAATAAATTCATTTAAAATAATATTGAAGAAAGCGAATACTTTGCAATTATAATTTGAAAATTGGAGAAATAATATTTTTGTAGATTTTGAATATATCTGTTGTTTTTCATGGTATTTAGAGATAGTTGAAGCTAATTATTTACAGCTCTACACAAATAATGTGTGGAATTTTCAAGTTCAGCTCTATACCAATCTTGATACGGAAAATCCATCTAATTGACAGGTTGAGTGGCTGTAAAAGGCCTTATGTAACAACACCTTGTTTGTGATAAAGAAAAAAATACCAATCGCCTCATTTTCCACCACAAGGGGACAAAAGCCTACTAATTAACATATATACAATACCGTAGAAACCCAGAATGCAGTTATAATTACGCACTTATAAATCAAGTTTTGACAACGGCCAAAAATAGTCTCTGATACAATATTATTATAATTTTATTGCTACCAATTTGTAAAAAGCCATCAATGAATTGATAGCTTTGATTTTTTTTCTAAATATATAGTTTACAAAGAAAAATATGACGCATTATAATAATGGCTTAGTAAGGGACGATATAAACTGTAAATACAAAGGTATTTTTTATATTATGAATGGCAACCGAGCATACAGTTCACTTGATGGTCAGTGATCGCGGATTCGTAGTTATGCCTTAGATTATATATATTATAATTTTACAGATAATATGTAAAATTACTTATGCAACTGTGGTTGATTTTTAATGAATCATTTTAATAGTGTAAACATTTCCAAGACTACTTTACAACAATTTTATGCATATTATGAACCTTGTTCCTATCAATGGAACAAATATTTGTTTCTGTATCTATATCAGCCCATATACATACATGCAGGACACGGGCCTCCTCTACAATTGAGACTACGGTTAATAGTGGTTAGGCCATATATTATGTACGTAGTTCACCACGCTGGCCTAGTGCGGCTTGGCGGACTTGAAATACCATAGAAATTCTTACACATCGCTACGGTATGCAGGTTTCCTCACAATGTTTTTCTTCACCGTTTTAGTGCGTGGTGATTGACTATCAACACAGACATGACTTTGAAGTCAGAAATGTGCCCGAGGATTTTAACTTTCGACCACCGCTGCAGAATCTGTCCGTTTATCAACAGGCCACTACGTACGTACTACGTTCTAGAATACGACTGCAAATATTTTGTTCTCAATAAGGTAGTATTTAATATTCCTGTGCGTAATGCGTGTAACGCGTTCACTTCATAGCTTAACTTCCTGCATTATCAGAATGTGCTTTTTCCACCTTTATAAGAGTACTTGAATTTAAAATTTAAATATACATATTAATAGTTAAATATAAAATAATTACTTACCCTTTCTATGACGACATCAAAATAAACAACTATTTTGCCCTTACACCCGTAACTATCGAATAAAGGCCTTATTGCTAGAGAGTTTATCGACAACCTTCGTAGCACACTTTTACGTACGTACGGTACGCTGGCTGTGGAACGAGAGACCGCGGGTTCGATCCCCGTAACGAGACAAATATTTGTGTGGTCCACAGGTATTTGTTTCAGGTGAAGGTGTTTGTGTGACTTCAGAGATGAGTGAAATGAAATTAAATGTATTTATTGGGGATGTAGGCAATTAAAGAGCTCTTATGACAAGTCAACACACGTAGCACCGAATCTCTACATACAAAAGATTCTCTATACTTATGTACTTAGTATTATTTTGTGAGAGATCTTAGTGTGCGATCAGGACTACGTATCATTTATTTTATTCATAAGCCTATTTTAGCTATTGAGTGTTTTGTCTTCTTCACTCAAACTGGCTTCAAGTGTCGTTTGACAGGCATAAAACATTCGAATATTGAAATCAGTTTATAAACTGTATATAAATGAGACCGTCTAACTTAGACTTGATTGAGGCACGCATGATCAGAATATTAATCTCGGTGAATCTCTCGGAATGGAAACTTGTGCTTATTTCATGAAAAAAAGAACATTTAGCATTATAATTATTAAGAATTGAAAATATTTTTTTACTTTGATTGGGGATTTGTTAGCCTGATGGAAAGCGATACGAACGCTCATGAACAGTAGCAAAACCAAACTAGACCATGAATTACCAAGCAATGCTTTGCATTCCATTTTCTGATTCTGATACATAATATTTTAAGCCTCCATATGTCCACTAATTACTCCTGTAAATAAACACTGCTGTATGGTGGGAGAATTAGACATTGCAATTCAATTTCTACTCAGGCGGCCCCATAGAGACTACCACCAGTAAAAGTATAAGTGTTTGTTGTATGAATGTTAAAACATTGCTTATTAAAACACAAATATGTTTTGACGTGGGAGCTACGGTGACGAGCTTCTTGGTGACGAGTGTACTAGACTAGATCTAGAACTAGAACTAGATCTAATTGACTTTTCTCCTTTTTAGGATATTTGCAATACGTAGTTGAACTGTGAAGTCCTTGATCAGATTTTAATGTTAATCAATTTATTATGGTTTTTAGATTTACGCAAATATTAGATACCGAAATATTTGTTTTTACCGATCTTATGGTCGATAATGGATTTATATTATTAATCAACCTTATTTGTGTTGGAATTGAGAAATCCTTTTAACTAGCTATTTCCATAATAAATAGGTGTGTGAAAAGATGATTTTTGGTAATAGGATATTCGTATACTAAATAATTACCAAGCAAGTGATATCAAGTTTTAAATTCCGGTCACAAGCTCTTTGGGAATTTGCACTCAATTTTTATTATGATATGTATCAAAATCCGTTTCATATAAAACAAAGTACGAATTATTTATTTGATGGTAGGAGGAACTGATAAGGATGCAAATATCGTGCTGTGACGTCATAATTCATAAAGCACGTGGGTGCGAAACAGAAAGCCAGTATGCTCACTGCACTGCTAAAAATATTATTTCCTTTATCAATTTTGTTGTCAAGCTGTTTTAATAATGTTTTTACAATGGATATTTTGAAATGATAATTGAATACTGAAAATACATATTGGAAACATACTTTAATAGAATTTAAATACTCGTGATATCACATGCATGGTATTTTTTTTAAAATAATACTCGATACGAAGTCCTACTCAGCCAGTTATTAAAAAGAATGGATTATTGTAATAGCCCCAGCCTACCAGTTTTGCATATTGCCACACTGCATTTGCGATCGACCAAGGTTGTGTGACCGAATACGTCCGAATAACACATAACGATCATTAACTCGAAAGTCGGTGAACGAAGGTCATGTATGGCCACCCATTGTATTGCTATTTCTTTATGCATGAAGTGGAAATAATCCCTTTGTTAAAATTTTATTGGTATAGTACTAATATAATTCTTACTGGTGTATAAAATACCAAAATTCTTAAACACTTAAAATCTATATTCTTCAGCCTAACATGATAATCCTGTTATGGTAATCCACTGATTTTAAAAGTAAAAAGAAAGGTCAAAATAAATTTGTCAATTTTAAAGTTTTGGGCTATTTTATTTAGTCCCTCGCTCATCCGAGTTTATTATTAAGGCCCAAAAGGTAAAAAACTATATACTTAGTTGTATCGATTTAATTCATGTTAAAATAAACCTACAAAATTTAAAGGTAAAGCGAAAGAAAAAGAAGCAGATGAAGTATTTTTACAGAATACTACAGTAACAAGACAAAGTCGTGAACAATAATAGATAAAATATGTTTGAACTTGTATTTTGAAAGTATCGAAATTACCGTAGCAGTTTCAAAGTCGTTTTCGACAGGACTCAGCATTGTTCTTCTATTAAATGGTCTGAAGTGTCTCATTACAAATTAACACTTCATTGCAACATTTTAATTATTTTTAATGGCCGCTACGCAAGCAGCTAATTATTTCAACTTAGAAACAATTTTGTAGAGACACTTGTCATATGATTACGTTGATCCACAGGGAGTGATCTGTGCGTTGATCCAAGTAAAAAATCACTAGCACTAGAAAAATACCGCGTATATCAAGAGTGCTACCGAAAACGAAGCTGGATGGTAGTTTGGGTGACTACAAACATAATATAAGAAAAAAAATCGCAAAGAAACGCGACATTATTTTTATTTTTATTTTTAAATCGTCGAGATTGGGTGGTAAAAACAGTTTTTTTCTAAAATAACAATATAAAACCCTGCGTACCATAGCGTCTTTGAAAATAAAATGGTGTATACTATTATTTAAGAAAAAAACTATGTATTTACCACCCTCGTACAACAATAGAAAAAAAAAATAACAAAAAAATCTAATTTTTAGCTAACGAATATTTTCTACCTTTCGATTGACTTATAATTATGTTTTTGAAATGAAATGAAATGAAATGTATTTATTGATCACGTAGGCAATTAAGGAGCTCTTATGACAAGTCAATATACATAGAACTTAATCTCTATTTACAATATATTTCCTATACTTATTATTACTTATTTTAATTTCTTGCTTTTATCAATTTATTTATTAATTTTATTTATTTTTAAATTAATTTTATTTTTATTTATAATTAGTTTTATTTATTTATTTAGTTTTTATTCATATTTTACTTAAAGTATTAGTTTTTACTTTATAGTAATTTATTTGTCAAAGAAATACATTATTTACGTTAGTCAAATTAAATTATATTATTTGTGGACCATAAATACTACAACGGTGCGTAGCGGTTTATAGTTACCACCGGATCCAACGCGGCCCTTCCTGAGAAGACCCGGCGAAACAAACTCAGTGGGCTTACACTACCACTGGAACTACGCGACGCGACCCAGTCCTGAGTATATCCAGCGACTAAGACTCAGTGGGCTTGTTTTGGGTCCAACTTAAGGCAACGACCATAAGTATTTCCGATACGTCCCGTATGTTTAGGCTTACTGCCGGATCCAACGCGGCCCTGACTGAGAAGACCCGGCGAACAAACTCAGCGGGCTTTACTTTACCACTGGATACTACGCGGCGCGACCCATTTCTGAGTAGATCCAGCGAGTCAAACTCAGTGGGCTTGGTTTTGGTCAATTTACTAAAATAAGTATTTGTGACTTGTCTTACAAGGATTTGCCATATTAATTATTATTTTTATATGATTTTTTCGATCGGTCGTCATATAATTTAATTGATTGTATATAGCTTAATTTTTGAGTTCACAATTTTAGATATTTTTAATTATTTAATTTAGGTGGTGTAATAAGCGAATAGTTCAGGGCCCCAGGAGGTCGCAATGTGCAAGAGAACACCTAATCCCAGGCTTTTTTATCCTCTATATATTCCTTAATATTATAATAACCCCTAGTCATAAGTTTGTTTTTAATATGGGCCCTAAATAGTTTGTCCGGTAGCTGCGTTATCCTATTGGGAAGTTTATTATAAAATATAATACAACTACCCAAGAAGGATGTTTTTGACTTTTCTAGTCTAAACGAGGGTTTGAGTGAAGAAGACAAAACACTCGATAGCTAAATTGGGTTTATAAACTGTCTACGAATGAATCTGTTTAGAGGTAGAATAAGTGCCAAATATGTGAATCTATCTAGCTTTATGCCTCCTCTACACGTCAACAGATTCGGATGGGTGTTGCAATCGCAAAGTGGAAAGCACGGTTTAAATAAAATATTAATAATAATTACAGAGCCACAAAGATACCTGGCCCGGTGGCCAAAAGTGGAAACAAATACGTCATTTAGAATGTCAGTCTATCTGCCAGTCGCTGTCATATCGGCCATTAGTTGTTTACTCAATATATTTATTTTTCCTGCATTATTTAAAACTAGTGAAAATTGCCGAAAACTTTAAAAAGTGATGCTAGGAATGTTAAACTTCAGGTATTAAATTTTACGTAGGAAGAAAATCGGCTTCAGATACCAATAATACCCTGCGAAAAATTGTATCATCATGTAGCTGTTGCCACAAGTTTGTATTATCAGCTTTTCAAAATAAATTCCACGAAAACAGAACTTTGTACGTACTAGTACAATAGATGTTAGTTCATATCCTAAACTAAAATTCATCGTTACGTGCGTGGTGGCCTGTTGGTAAATAGACCACCAATGACCACAACCACATTTCACGGTGGCTGCGGGTTCGAATCTCAGAGTACCCCTCTGACTTTTCGGAGTCATGCGTGTATTGATAGTCAATAAACACACACAAAAACGGTGAAGGAAAACATCGTGAGGAAACCTGCATACCAAAGCGATTTATAAGAATTTCTATGGTACCTGTGTAAGTCCACCAACCCGCATTAGGCCAGCGCGGCGGACTATATAGCCTGTGATATGGCCTAACTACCCTCAATCGTACTCTCGATTACAGAGGAGGCCCGTACCCTCCAGTGGGACGTGTATGGGCTGATACAGATAACTTTTTAAGGGTTTTGACTTCTTTAAGGGGGAGCGATTGGTTAGAAATCTTGTGAAGGAAAAAAACATGCATAAGAAACTGGTTCACTCATTTTCCCGACACTATTGATCGGATTGAAAAATCTTACTTTACCCACTTTATTGCTATATCTATTTTTAATGGCAACACCAAATTCGATTACAGCGACTCTCTCACCGGGTCAGATAACTTTGTGCCTCTATAAATCTAATAAATGACACAAACCGTGCGTTCCACTTAATGATCGGAACACCCATCCGAAGACGACGTCTGCAGATGCGTCTGTTGACGTGTAGAGGAAATATGACAAAAATACAATAACAAGATCATACACCTGAAAGCAGTTTGACGTATCACTGTTTACGTATTTTACCATGTACTATGGGAAAATCCTAATGGTGCGTTAGAGCAATAATATTACAAGGCAATCAAACAACGTTTATTCATGAAGTAAACAAAACTAAAAAATGCTGTATCTTGATCCGATCGTTTGTCATTGACACTGAGTAGCTCTGCATAATAACACCATGGCACGCTAAGACAATTTCGTTTCTTGTAATTTGCTGTCACGCTTATTATGATCTAAAGGTTACTGCTCATTAGACCCACCCGGCACTACCTCGCCTCGCGCGGTTTATATTCTTTATATGAAATTGTATGGACATGCGATCACTATATCAACTCGGTATCGTCACCGGATCGCCGCCGTCCATGCGTGGACCACTCGGTGACAACTCGCATTGACAAGTCTCGAATGAACCGCGTTGCCAGCCAAATGGACCACGCGAAGTCCACCCGTGTTCCATCTGCGACAACGAGTGGGCCGCGAGCGACGAGGCGGTACCGAGTGGGTCTAATGAGCGATAACCTTTAATCCTCTCGCACAGCATAATTGGAAGTCGTACTCTTGCCATCTTTTTTTAGTAGAGATATACCTTAAAGTAAAATTATGAGTATTAGGGAAAGAAGGGGTATGTATGTATGATTTTTCTACTTTAATGCAAAAACTACTGAATGTATTTTGATGGGACTTTTCTGCACTATAGATTATGCATTAGAAAAATGTAAAGATATTTTACCCGAGTGAATCCGGGTCGGCATACTAATATTATAAATATTTTAGAATCGTATGTACTTGTTATTAAACATCTACGTAAATAATTGTTTTTAAATATAATTGAAAATCAATCATATTTAAACTAGTGATCAATTAATTCCTTTTTCAGTACAGAGCTTTTGTACACGAGAAAAAATACCGACACTATACCAAATACCAATAATATAGACCGCCAATTGTTCTTTTTATGTATGTGATTTCTGTTTGTATTTGTTTTCCTTTTGTGTGCAATAAAGTGTAATTAAATAAATAAATACAAAACACACTAACAATTTAAAAACGCGGATGTAATTACAATGTTAATTCTACATTTTATGTATATTATAAATAATTTTGTAATAAATAATCTGAGACGTCCATCATAAGATATTTATACGTATAATTTTTGACCTGATCGATGTCAGTACACGGAAGACAAGTGGGATAAAACTATTATATGGCTTACATTAATTTTACATTACGTAATGGAACCCAAATTAGTTATTGTTAGATTTTTTGACTGTTTGTTTGTGCCTTTGAGCGCCCTACTATATAAATCCGAAACGAAGTTCGAAACTTCGTGACGTTTTTCGTTTCGAAACCTACTCTGTAACACGAAATTCGAATCTTCAGATCGAAGAATGAATTATTTCAATATATCGGCAATATGAACATTTACAGAGTAGGTACATTCGTATCGTCACAAACTTCGTTCGTCCGAAGTTTCGAACTTCGTTTCGGATGAATATAATAAATAAAAATGTAAATGTTCGGATTGCCGATATATTCGAATTATTCGTTCTTCGATCCGAAGATTCGAATTTCGTGTTACAGAGTAGGTTTCGAAACGAAAAACGTCACGAAGATTCGAATTTCGGATTTATATAGTAGGGCCCCTGATCTCGCATGTGCACGAAACACATACGATGTGACAAAAGGTGAACTTATCATCTTTCTGATCCCGAGATGATAATGAATAGAGAAATTAAATATCACTGACTGAACCCAAAGCATTGAAATAATACCGTAAATTATCAACTCATAAACGTTGATTTCATATTGTTTAGACCCAATTTGATTGTATAATATTTGACTTATTATTAAAATATTTATAGATTTAGTTATGAATAATTGTGCTTCCGACAATTTCTGACCATCAAAACGTCAGATTAAAGAAATAAACGACACTCTACGAGTACTTACAACCCGAATATTTCACGGGGCTTGCTCTAAATAGAAATGTAATAAAAAATAACCGAACCGTTTTTCCTACTAATTGTTGGTTTCAATACAGAAGTTACGTATGTAGTGACTTTGTTATGCTGGGCCCCGGGTATTGCAAAGGCCAATAGCAACAGTACAGTCCGCTTACCATCAGGCTGGCCGCAAGCTAGACTGCCTATAAAGGCAAAAAAATAATCTAAAAAAATAATTTACCAGAAAGTCTTCATAAATTCTCTCGATTGTATCCTTGTCTAATTAATTATTATAATAACAGGTTATATTTTTGGCAGTGTTGCATGTCAGTAATTTAACGGTGTAAGATGCGCATAATTTTATTTGGCCGCTATAAAAATATTTTAATCATAACAAAAACAGGATTGGGTAACTTCATGTTAGTCGTTATTTCACATAATATGTTTTAATTGTTCAAACTATTCCAATAACTTTCCGCCATTTTTAGAAAATAGAGACAAACCAAGCAGCACTTGAGATTGCTTTTTAGTTAATTGGTGTGTTAAAGTTTTTTTTTTTTATTATATATACAAATTAGTTTAACAATAATATCAAATATTCTTTAACCTGTTTAGGAATGTCAGTTGTCTATTAATGAAACAATTTTAACCAAAACATATAAGCATTATTATTTTTGTATTTTTAAGCTGTTAGAAAATCTAAAATAATTATTTATATTTCCCAATAATGTGATTTTTGTAATAATTTTTTTAACTAGTTACTAAACCATTTTTTTATTATTTGTTATTACGAGCGTCTGTGCGATCATAATTACACTTACCTTTTATGCTTCTTGTAGATTAATCTCCAGATTTAAATTTTCTACTCCAAAATCGGCGGCGCTTTTGCCCTTTTTAGTCGATGTTTTGCATATATATATTTTTAAGGCAGCATCAAACTTACTTGAAGTAATTAGTAACTTAGTGTATTTATCTAGTTAAACCGCGAAAGAAATATTCGCAGTTCCCTACTTTTCATATTTTTTTATAGGGCTATAAATACTGTTCTGTCGATGTATTACACATTTAAATGGGTTTTCCCTACTATTCAGTATAATTGAAAAGCGGTCCAATTTAATATATCAGCGGAATAAATTAATTTTAGTAACAGGGAACCAATGCTGGTAATTCAATTTAAAATTATCGATATTCTAAATTTTAAAGTAGTTGTTTTTTTTTTGTTATACGTTTTGAAATATTAATTATGTCAGAAGGTTTTCAAAACGCATAATGTGTTTAATCAAAGATATATTTTTATAAAAGTGCGTCGAGGCCTATCGGTAACGAATCGAACATTGCGGGTTCGAATCCCAGGGCACACTTTTGACTTTTCAGTCATGTTTGTTTTGATAATCAATGAATTGCCACGCATTTGCTGAAACCTGTAAACCACAGAGATTTTTACCGTCCTAAGCCACTTCAATCGAACTTTCAGTCGTAAAGAAGTAAATACGCCCAACAGTCATATACATAGTCCTGACCCTACGCTAAGATCGAGTATTGTGTTGTTGGTACCAGGAATTACGATAGACTTTTCGGTCTCACAAACATCCGGAACCGAGGCAAATATTTGTTGAGGCCCACAAATATTTCTCACGGTGTGGGAATCGAACCCGCAGCTTTTCATTTCACAGCCAGCGACTAACCAATAGCGCCACGGAGCTGAAGTCCCCTGCAGCAGGGGGTAGTCATAGGCTGATAGAGTTTTTTTATTCTGGCAGAATAAACTTTCACAGAAGGCGCTTAACCACCATGTTAAGTGCAGTTCTATACGAAAAATGTAGTACTGAGAGATAGATAGCTATCCCTCGGCAGTCAACGCAATATAGATTTTTTTTTATTGTTTGTTTTTTATATTATATCCAAAAAATAATATCTATGGATCTGTTGGACGCTACACGTACCCAGTTACCTTCTGCATCCTTTAGTTGGTCAATGTTTTATACATAGTATATCCAGACTGCGACAACAGTTCCTTATGAAAATCTATTGAGCATAATATTCTCTCGCTCTACTGGTCGTAGGTCTCTCGTATGTGAGAGGCCGCCTGGATAGGTACCACCTCAATGTCTATTTCTCTTTCTGCGGCATTTTTATTTTGCTGAGTCCAATATAACATATTTTTAGGCTTTTAGACATCCACAAAAAAACTTCTATGAAAAAAATAATTTAAATAAATTGGTAGACGTTAATAAATCAATATATACGCATTTTATTTATAAGCCACCATGTTAAATATCATAAGTTAAAAGGCTGGCAAAAACATGCTTTTGTAAAATAGTTATAAACAGTGGAAATTTCTGTATCCGCCGCAGCTATTTATACAGTTTGTGATCATTATCTTCTTAGATTATTTATAAATAAAAGGGTATACACTATTATTTTAGGAAAAAATGTATTTACCACCCAAATATGGTCGCAGGAAAAAAAATATGTCTGAAGTCGCTTAAACTACCACCCGGCTTCGTTTTCGGTAGCAGTCTTGATATACCCTGTATATAAGATATCTGCAAAAACTCTAAAACCAAAATTGTAATTCAAATTAACAATCGAAACGTATACATAACAAAAATTAAAAATGGTGATGGTTACAAGGACAATATGTATCAAAAATAATTGAAATGATGCTTTAACATTTAAGACAAAAATATTCCAACTTTTGCACTTTGACATTCTGTACTGCTTTTGATTTATTTATTTTTGCACGACTGCATTTTGTACTACCAGTATTTCCTACTGCCTCGGTGGCGTAGTACAACTACTAAGGTACGGTTACAAAGCTGAGGTCTCGGGTTCGAATCTCGGGTTGGGCAAAGTGATATTGGATTTTTCTATTCAATATCAGTCCAGAGTCAGGAATTTGTGCCCGATATGGCGATAGGCTCGCCACCTATCACATTGTGGGACGGAACATACAAGGCGAAATGTGGGTGTCCTGGCACCTCTGCCTACCCCTTCTGGGATATAGGCGTGAGTTTATGTATGTATGTAGTATTTCCTACGCCAATTGCATATTTTAAATATAACATTACCAATGTAAAATTTATCCTTATCGGTCTTCCTCTAGAATCAAGAGTACCTGCGTTTGAGTGTAGATTGGCCTTATAGTCCACCACGCTGGCCTAGTGCGGGTGTGCGGACTTTACATACCATAGAAATTCTTATAAATCCCTGTCTTATGCATGTATCTCCCTGATGTTTGCCTTCGCCGTTTAGTGCATAGTGATTGACCATCAATACACACATGACTTCAGTAATTCAATTCCAGGAATTAGAAATTGCGACAATCGTTAGCATGTTGGCAGCCATATCTGGTCTATTTAAAAAGATGCTACTTACGTACTTTGACGGAAATGTTTTTTTTATTGGTATAATTGGTGCGACTGGCATACCATTCGCTTAATGGTAAGCGATGCGATCACTCGTGGATAGTAGGAAAGCCTGGCATGTGACTGCGCTCACCATCCTAAGACATGAGCTGTAAAGATTAATTATGTCCAGGAGTTAATCACGTATGAGAGTATTACCAAAAGTAAAATAATTAAAATTATCTCCAAATACTAAGCAAAGTGATCATATAATACCAAAAGCTCCGTCATATCAAATGGTATGGAAAAAGGGAAAAGTGTTGGTACGGCTAGGGCGTCGCCGCAAAACGACGCGCAGGCCCATCGCCCTACGCCTGTGACAAGTGGGCAAGGGCTACCGCGCAGGGTACGGGCGCGGCCAAAGACGCGAGTACCAACCAAGCTCCGTTTCGCCACATGGAACATTGGCTCTCTCACCGGTAAATGCCGAGAGCTTGCAGATGTTCTCGAGAGACGTCGGGTGCAAGTCGCATTTCTTCAAGAGACGCGATGGAAGGGTGGCCAGTCTCGGGATATCGGGCAGGGTTACAAACTGATTTACAGTGGATCTCCCACTGGCCGGAACGGGGTTGCCGTAGTGTTGTCTTCGAGCGTTCGGGAGAGTATTCTTGAAGTCGACAGACGGAGTGACCGGCTTGTGCGGATTAAACTAATGATTGAGGGGGTTGTTACCAACTTGATCAGTGCTTACGCCCCGTAAGCTGGTTGTTCGGAGTCGGAGAAAGAAGCCTTCTGGACCCTTGTTGATGATACTATGCGTAATCTGCCCCAATCCGAGAGCATTGTGGTGGGTGGGGACCTGAATGGGCATGGTTATCCCAGGAGAATGTCTCACGACACAGCATCGTCTTCTTGTTATGGATGTGAAGGTAACACCGAAACCCAAAGTGACCGAGTATCGAGCACCAAGGATAAAGTGGTGGTTGCTGGATGGACCTGCTGTGCATGGTTTCCGCGAAGCTTTGATCCCCTTGTTAGAAAATAGTATGGGGATCGAAGATGAGGGGGAACTGTGGGGCGGCATTCAGTCAGCAATCACCACCCTTGCGAAGTCGAAGCTCGGAACAACTAAGGGCGGTCGCACCATTAACACGGAGACTTGGTGGTGGAGTGGGACAGTCCGGGAGGCAATTCTCAGGAAGAAGACACTCTTCAAAAAGTGGCAAGCGACTAACTCTCCTGAAGACCGCGCTGCGTACAACCTCGCCAAATGCGCTGCAAAGCGAGCTGTGGCCAAGGCCCGACACGAGTCTCTGACTCCTCTGTATGAGAAGTTGGAGACTGTGGAGGGTCAAAAGCTCATTTATCGGCTCGCAAAAACTCGAGAAAAGGCGACACTCGACATTACCAAATGTCGATGTGTCAAGGATTCCCGAGGCGCCTTGGTATGCGAGGCTGGCGCGGTGAAGGAGAGGTGGCGCTCTTACTTCCACGGTTTTTTTAACTCCATACCTTTGGGAGTGTCCTACCCTGGATTGCCCCCGAACCAAGGTCTTGTTGCGCCTGTTGCACCTGAAGAAGTTCTCTGTAGTCTTCGTCGCATGAAGAACCGGAAAGCGGTAGGGCCTGACCATATTCCGATAGAGGCGTGGAAGTCGTTGGGGCTTCATGGTGTGGAGCTTCTTGCTGCGTTATTTAACCGCATCCTGAATACCAAAAACATGCCTGACTCATGGCGGTTGAGTGTGATAACTCCCGTATACAAGGATAAAGGCTGTGTTCAGGAATGCGGTAATTATCGTGGCATTAAGGTCATGAGTCATACCATGAAGCTCTTCGAACGCGTCATCGAGTCCAGGCTCCGCCAAGAGTGTACTGTCTCTGAGTGTCAATATGGCTTCCGTCCTGGTAGTGGTACTACCGATCCGATATTTGCACTCAGGATGCTCGGCGAGGCATACAGGACGAAGAAGAAGCCACTGCACATGGCTTTCTTGGACCTGCAGAAGGCCTTCGACTGTGTGCCGCGACAGGCAATCTGGTGGGCGATGAGGGTGAAAGGGATACCGGAAGCCTATGTGGACATTATCAGAGACATGTACCTCCGATCCGAGTCCTTCGTTCGGACCGCCGTTGGCGATACGAATCCTTTCCCGATTAATGTCGGTGTGCACCAAGGCTCGGCGCTGAGTCCATTCCTCTTTAGTGTTGTGCTCGACGCCATTACGTCTCACATCCAGGACCCTGCGCCCTGGTTGTTGATGTATGCCGATGACATTGCACTGGTGGAGGAGGACCGGCGACTTTTGGAGCGCAAGGTCAACCGGTGGAAGGAGACGCTCGAAAGCGGTGGTCTGAAGTTAAATGTGGCAGACCGAGTACATGGCTTGCGGGAGTACGGACCCCCAAAGCATCGTGATAGGGAACGAACTTGCCGTGAAGACTGACAAGTTCAAGTACCTTGGGTCCGTACTGCATGAGTCCGGTGACATCGACCTTGACGTCAAAGCCCGTATAAGCGCTGCTTGGTCTAAGTGGAGGGAGGTCTTGGGCATACTCTGCGACCGCAGGATGCCGATGAGGCTCAAGGGTCTCATCTATAAAAGCATCGTGCGGCCGGTGCTCCTGTATGGTTCTGAGACGTGGCCTGCCCTCAAGCGGCACGTCCAGGAGGTTCACGTCGCGGAGATGAAGATGCTGCGGTGGATGTGCAACGTTACGCGTTTGGACAAAATCCGTAACGAGCACATCCGTGGCAGTCTTGGTGTCCGCGATGTGGCTGATAAACTCCAGGAATCCCGCTTGAGATGGTATGGTCACGTCCTAAGGAAACCGCAGGAGTACGTCGGTAATGTGTGCCTGAGCCTCAATATTCCCGGACCTCGACCGCGGGGTAGACCCAAGAAGCGCTGGCTCGATGTCGTCAAGGAAGATATGAGGGTCAATGGCCTTACTATTGAGGATGCCGAAGATCGGGCGAAATGGAGGAGAATTTGCCGGAAGGCGGACCCTGGCACCGGCCGGGATAACGCCAGGTAGAAGAAGAAGAAGAAGAAGAAGACTAAGCAAAATGATCATTACATATAATTATAAATAGGGTATTTGACTATGATGAAAATATGAAACATATTGTTACTAGACTAACTGTAAATATTTTTTTAACCATATTAACTAATAAAATATTTAAAACAATGTTGGATTGCCTTAAGAAATCATTTTAAAATTAAATAAAATATCGAGCTTGACCACGTGACTAAAAACGCACGCCATTGGTTGCATTTAGAGTGACGTCACTTTCTTGTTGTCAGTCGATTTTTAGAACATTTTATAAGTGTTTTCCTTTGTTTTCGCAGTAATTTCTGAAATATTGATCCAATTGCGCTGCTAAGGGCACACTGCGAACTTTATCTCTAATAATTGTACGATGGACACTAGAATATAAAAGCTGACAGTAGTAACTTTGTAAAAATAGACGCGATAGTGGTCGGACAATTTTTTTAAAACAATCCTTACTTTTACGCTGCCCAATTAAATTATTAATGTCAAACCTTATAAACATACCTATGTAAATATCACTATTAGTTATATTATAAGCTAAAGCATTTTCGAGTGGTAGGTCTCACATCTGTGAGAGGCCGCCTGGGTAGGTACCACTGCAATGTCTATTTCTCCCGCTAAATAGAATTTTAAGTGAACTGTTGTGTTTCGGATTGAAGGATATTGTAGCCTGAATAACTACTGGACATATTGTGACTTAACATCTTATGTCTCAGGATGGCGAGCACAGTGGAATGCCAAGCATTGCTTTGTATTTCAAGGTATTGTTTGGTTTTGCTACTGTTCAGGAGCGGTCGTATCGCTTACCATCAGGCGAACGGCACGTTCGTCTCGCCATTCAATACAATAAAAAAAAATACTAAGCTAACAATGTATGAAAAATACAAGAAATTATTGTATTCCACTATTATATCATATAATCATTCCATTATTATAAGAGCGAGTTTAAACCACTTTACCCGAATCTTGGTGTTCTTTGGAACGCCCACGAACATTTTATCCGGTGTTTAGTAGATGTTTTTGAGACTACACACCTGTATTAAAGGATGGGAATAATTTTCGCGTCTTTTGAGGGAGCGGCTCTGTAGTATTTACAAATGAAAGAGCAACGACAACGATTCAAAGTGTAATGCCCCGTTCACATAATCGCCCAACATCGGCAACTATAGGCGATGACGGTAATGTGTACGGCTTATTGCCTTTCATTGCCGATATTCGTGTACATCAAGCAGTGTTGCTAACGAAATATTTTTCATTCCCAAATCTGGAGAATGTAGCGGTTCCGCGAAGTATAGTAAATAAAATTATGCTTATGTTAAAATAAGTAACAAATTATTTATAATGTTGACTCGTGTAGTGTTTTTTTTTTTGTAATGCATTTTTATTGTTAATCTTATATTATTATAATACTAAATAACTCACATTACAGTGTAATGACTCTGATAATTTAACTCGTTATCATAAAATGAACCAATTAAATTATTAAGATATACACCCACAATTTAGGGATTTGTTCCAAAACTTATAACCCTGGTAAAATTTTACAACATTCGTGTTCGGGGTTTTTCGCCAACTATCGGTAATCAGAGTGAGAGTAAAGTGAGAATACCCATGTTTGCCTGTCATCGTCGACGATCCGCTAGTTATGGATTTCTAGCCACATGCCCCGCGGGTTTGTGACAGTGTATTGCTATAGAAATTTAATTTTTCATTAAAAAAATATCGAAATACAAGTTTCAGTAACAACAGCTAGCATTTTCCGGAGCTATCAGTTACTTCCGTATAATAATTGGTTCAGTTTGATCACAATACGAAATCTATTCAGAAATAAGTATCATAGTTTATAAGTGTTTGTACATGATTTAAACTATATATTTGAATATTATGATTTATATCTGTATGAATATCACTCCGCTTATGCCGATGACGTGCATTGCGTTTACAGAAACCCGGTCTTCTCAAAATATTTGTTCATTTATTGTTATAAGGTCCGCCTACTTCCACTTTAGCTTGCTATTGCGGGTTGATATTTCTACAATATATACTAAAAGAAAATAAATAAAATTATAGATGTACAGAAAATGTTTATTTCAAACAAGAATATACAAATAATACTTTAAAATAAATAAGTCGAATTATAGGACAGGGCACGCGTGCGTTTCAGCTGTATCTGCACCTAGTTGCCTGCTGCAACTTCTTCGGTTTCATTTTCTCATTATAAAATTCCACACCATTGTTCAATTCTCACTACATGCAATATAGTGTACGTAAAAAGCACAATTACTAATTGAAATAATTCTAAATAAACTGTTTGTACATTATTATTTAATTACACCCCATACTAAATAAAATAATCATAATTTTCGTATATTTTTATATTTTTGACAAAGATGACACAATTGACATCTGTGGACGTCTGTGGATATATACGACCAAAAACCTTCATCGTCCATTACCAATTCAAGTTTTTAATCCAATTAATATGTCTGTTATTAATAACTTCGTTTTTTTATGAAATTCTACTACGAGTTTTATGAGTACCTGCTTTAAAAAACACTAGGCATTGCGGGCTTTGCGATTAGTTAAATGATTGACTTCCAAAATGAAAAATAAATGTCGTTGAATCATATGCCAGCCTACGTGGCGAAGTTGGTTAGACGTCGGCTGTGAACTGAGAGGTCGCGGGTTCGATCCCCGCCCCGCTAGAAATGTTTGTTCTACCCACAAATACTCCTTTCGGGTCTGGGTATTGTGAGACTGAAAAGACCCACGACACAAGACTCGATCTTAGTGTGGGGTCAGGACTATGTACGTGACTGTCGGGTGTTATTTATTATTTTCATTATATTTATGACATCTCATCTCAAAACCAGCATTCTACCATAGCCAATTCACCCATTGATTTGAACCAGGTATTAGTGGTACTTGTTATAATTCAGAGCTATGTGATGAATAAGGGTTCATCCACCAGAGTTATTTGGTTTATAATTTTACGACCAGCCAATTCTATCAATCCAATTAATTCTATGTCTCTGCTCGTGCTGCCCTGATTCTGTTCATCTTATTATGTCTACTTAATATTATAAATTCAAACGAAACTCTTTGTCTGTCGTCTGTCTGTTTTTATTAATGGAAAATGAGAAAACAAATCACCTGATGGTAAGTAATCACTACCGCCCATGAACATCCATAACGTTCGGATCAAAGATGTATTGCGTGTCCATGAAATGGCAGAGGAGTGGAAAGGAGAAAGGATGGGAAGAAGAAAGGAGCATTGGGCATCCAGCAATCTCACTTACCGAATGCAATGGAAAAGCTGTTACTTCACGTTGATCATTCATGCTGAGCAATAACTGACAACAGCGTGGCTCTAACACTTCTGTTTGTTTGACAGTCTAGTGCCTGTTAAACTTTTACGCCTACACCACTGAACCAATTGCCTTGTGTGAGCTGTGTAAACGGGTAAAGTTACGTTATCTATTACGTTTATAAGGCAAAATTTTTAATCCTAATAAATTTCAAAAAATATATCCTTCGTAATTTATATAAGTCTATCTTCTTATTATTCAATATAATCGTTTCAATAATTATTTAAATAATGTATTATTTTCTATTTTGTGTTTATAACCATGATATTAATCGTAATACAAATAATAAGTTACTTTAAGGGTTGTTCTGGCTATCTACGACGCTCTATTTGCATGTAAGTGGATGGTATGCTAGAAAGTATGAGGCGAATAAAATAGGACAGGATTGAGGTATGGCATCGAATGAAACTTGATAAGACGGGATGTAACGGGAAGGAATCAGAAATGTTAATGATGATTCAAAACAACAACAACTCAAGGGCGATAATAAGAACATATTGTTTTCTTATGTAGTGTAAAATATATCCCTATAAAAACGCTGTTTTTACGATTACAAATACCTAGTTATGTTGCGGTAAATTCTTAACATCCACCATCTTCTACTTATCTGTTTACTCGGTATTATTTGGTTTTTATATATATTCATAAAACTCGTATCTATACGCGCTTTTTAAATAAATGTCGTGGCAACCGCTAATGCATCGACGTCGATCGACGTCCATTTTTGACGACTTATCTATTGACAACTCGCTCGAATACGTGGCGAGGTGCGCAAAATTTGTGGCAATGATGCGCAAACGTGTCATCGCCTATCATCGGCGAACATCGACGATTGTGTGAACGCGCCATAATGAATTTTCAAAAATGACACTTATAACGAAGCGCCTGCAGGAATTATCATAATATACATAGGTATGCTTATTTATATTTAATTGATATTAATAATATACTAGAGCATAATTATCGTAAAGAATTAACTTAAACTTTAATGGAAGAGATGCCGCAACAACACCATTTATAAGGCATTTTTAGCTGTAACCTGATCAATGTTAATCTTGCTATTGAATAAAAATGTTTGTTTTGCAAGCAAGTGACGTAATAATATCACGTGACCCGCATATATGGCGTACATCGCGTTTTGGCGGTCTTATTCAAACTTTAATCATGATTTTTATTGAAAATATAGCAGTTAACAAAGAAATAATCAAATTGCAAGTGTATTATGGTAAAATGAACAATTTGAGATACTTTCCAAAAAACAGTCAAATACCCTATTCTGCCCGCTTCCGCATTTTCTTCCAAACCAGTTATTCCACCGTAAAAGCATTATAGAATCATCAATCGCTAGAAAAATACCATGTGGTTGGCTCTAGAACATTCGTCATCGCCCGTAAACAGTCCGATGTTAATGACATTGGCATCTTATGTAATAGAACTGGTTGTTTAATTGCCGATTCACGCGGAAATAATAATAATAAAAACGAGTTGCGGATAAGATTATGGGAAAATTTTCTTTACCGTTTTTTAACGCTTGGAGTACTATATTTATTTTAAACAGAATAAATTATAAATTCGATAAAATAAATGAAGGTGTGAATTGAATTTAAAAATGAAGCACCACACCACATAGTAAAATTATCGTACTATTTTCTTTTTCCCTAAAAATGCATATGCAGTGTTTGGTTTGTTATTGTCACACCCTGATTAAGTTGTGTATTGTAGATAGGTATCCGAAACCTCGAGAGACTTTCCAGTCAAATTTTCTTTTTCATTAATTCTTTCATCAAAAATAAACATACCAACAGACCCGAAACAAATACCTTTTGATGTCCAACATTTATCTTAGTGCGTACATCATAATCGCGGCCACTCGTTTCCCAGCCGGTTCCTAAACAATTAAGCCACGGAGTCTGTCACTACTAAAAAAAGAGTATACGTATATGACTCAATGAATCTATATCAGAATAAGCATTTTTTTTTTTGGATTGCAATGAATGCGAGCATTCCATTCGTCTGATGGTAAGCGCTATGACCGCTCATGAACAGTAGCAAAACCAAACAACAACATAATTACGAAGCAATGCTTGGCACTCCACTGCGCTCATCGTCCTGAGACATAAGAAGTTAAGTGTAAATATGTCCAGTAGTTACTTGGTTACAATGTCCTTCAAACCGGAAAATGTAGCGGATTAACATTGCTGTTTGGAGGGAGAAATAGAAATTACGGTGGGACTTAACTAGGCGGTCTCATATTAGAAACCTACCGGCAGTAAGTGGTCGGAATATCTATATATCTACGATCACTTAGTTTATTGGTGTTGTTTCACGCCATGAACTGATGAACCTTTACATTATGTAAGTAATAAACTAATATTATTTTATGAAGTTATATGCAACGTGCAATACGTCGCAATTACCGACTAGTGATGGCGACTAGTAGCTTCGTCTGCTCACAAACGCCTTATAAATACAATTAACTGAGCAAAATATCTGTATTTATTACATTGTCCACTACAATCGACCTTTACCTACATTTCTCAAGAGATCATTAATAACGGCCTTATTAATAGACAATTTAAACCTATTTTAGCTATCGAATGTTCTGTCTTCTTTGCTCAAACTGAATTCCATTCGTTCGAAAGGGACAAAACATTCTATGTGTAATCAAAATAGGGTATTAAACTGTATATCGACGCAGGAAAGCGATTTTTCCGTATCTCTAGAAATGCAATTTTACACCAGAACCAAAAAAAATACATTTAAAAATGGAATAACCTCTAAACTAGAATACGTAGGAATACCATTTTTTTATAATTACATTTTAAAATAAAACCTTAAATTTTCACGAGGAAATTCAATGCCATTTTTTGTCTGAATTAAATAATGTATAAAACGCATATACGCATTTTTTGAGATACGACAAAATCGCTTTCCTGCGTCGATATATTAACGTACGCGACATGGGTGGCATATGGGCGGTACATGTGACTCGAATGCATCAAACCGTTGGGCCAGGCTGGCTACAAGCTGGATTCCCGCAAATGGCTGGGGATAGCGCGGAAGGCCGAAGATGCGGTAGAAAGACGAGTTGGATGCATTTGAGAAAAAATGGCAAGAGCTCACCGAGAGCAGGGTCAAAGGGAGTAACAAAGATGAGGCCTTTGCCCAGCAGTGGGACACATTATAGACTATTATAAAAATGTTTATGTGCTTAATTATCTAGAACTTACACAGTTGTCGTTTCATTGACGCCGGGTCATGATTTAACTCGTCACAGCAGTTTCTGAGAAATTAAATGTGACACACGAAATCAGGTCTAGACACAAGAATCTAGCGTTATTTTATAATAACTTCAAACTATATGAAGATTTTGGATGTTTTGTTAATTATAAATAATTACTTTCGAAAAGTTATATTTATAATAAGTGTGTGGTGGCCTGTTGGTAAACGGACTAGACGCGGCTGCCAACATGTTCACGGTGGTCGCGGGTTCGAACCCCAGGGCACACCTTTGACTTTTCGGAGTCATGTGTGTATCGATAATTAATCACCACGCACTAAAACGGTGAAAGAAAACATCACGAGGAAACCTGCATATCATAGCGATTTATAAAAATTTCTGTGGTATGTAAGTCCGCCAACCCGCACTAGGCCAGCGTGGTGGATTATATGGCCTAACCACTCTCAATCGTACTCTCGATTGTGGAGTAGGCCCGTGCCCTGCAGTGGGACGTATATGGGCTGATACTGATATTTAAAATACATATTCGATCATAATGCTAAAATTGTGAGCCGTATTTAGATTATACCGTCTAAAATTACATTGACTGGAATTTTGAATGCCTAATTTAATTTATTTATTTATTTCGTTACAATGTATGCTTTTATTTACACTTAATCGAGATGTTTATGCTCTGGTACACGTAGTATATTAGGAAAATCAGAACATAATATTATTCTAGTGCGTTGGAAAAATAAAACTTTAGCTATTTTCTTTTCTTTTCTTTGTCAATAATTAAATTAATATCTCTATATGTGTCATAGAAAAAGTAGTTCATTCCTTAAATTAAAATTACTTATATTAGCTAGCATTTAAAAATCGGTGCACATTACATTATGTAGATACTGTATATGTGGAAGCTTGTTATCGGCAAATTTGTAACACACTTAAGATTTAAATATTTATGTCTGTAGGTAATTAGTCTGTAAGCTTTCCTAAAATTGTAAAATAAAATAAAAATAAAATAAAATAAAATTTAAAAATGTACTCAGAAAATATTTTTAATTACCAACTACATTTCACAGGTTGTATTTCTAAGTGGCACGTAATTTATACTGCTTCGTAAACATTGAAATGAATCTTTTTTACGGAACTTTACTATAATTATTTCAATTCCGACTGCAACAATGTGCTTTAGGCTATATGTCCATAAACTAATTCAAACTAACCCGCTATGGGCCAGCGGGGTGGACTACATGGCCTTACCATTCTCAATCGTACTATCAATTGTAGAGGAGACCCGTGACCTGGAATGGGACGTACATACATAATATATTTACTGATACAGAATGTGTTTTACCATAACATACGAAAACCAAGTATACATTAAGTATTATAAATAAATGAATAAATATAAATAACACCCAACAGTCGCACATATAGTGTCCTGACTCCGCAGTAAGATGGAGTCTTGTGTCGTGGGTATCAGGAACTACGAGTGACTTTTCGGTCCCACAAACACCCAGACCCGGAAGAAATATTTGTGGGCCGCACAAACATTTCTCTCGGTACGGGGATCGAACCCGCGGCCTCTCGTTTCACAGACGGCGTCTAACCAACTGCGCCACGGAGGCTGTCATTATGCATTTTAATCTAGAAACAAATAAAAATAGTGTTTACATGATTTGATATAATCTGAATAATAGTCACGTGTGTATTTAAATAAAACTGCTGCAATAAAAAAGCAGCCCACCAATATTATTATAAATTAGTGTCAACTATTGATACTTGTCCAGGCTTTCAGAAATTACAATTAAACTACGATAAACAAAGCAATTTAAATATATCATAACGAATTTAAAAATAATACCTTTCAATCAAATAAATTATACAAAAACAAACAATAATTTTGTGATATAAAGCCATAAAATTAATAATCACGTAGCAGCATAGTACGTGGACAATAAATATTATTGTTTATAATTTAAGAAAATCATTAGTTAATTAAAAATAGTGTTAACTTTCAAGACAGTATTTGTGTTGCGACCTTAAATCACGATTACCATACTTATTGTTATCTGGATAACACTCTGCAATTAAAATAAACAATGAAATCAGGTTTGAGAAACTCAAATCATTATATCAATATCGCATAATCAACTTTTTTGTACCCGCATGGAAAAGTATATTAACTTCACATGATGCCTGGGTAAATACTAACACTATGTCTATTTGTCCCGCCAAAAAATAGTGTAAATGCACTGTTGTGTTTCGGTTTGAAGGACATTGTAGCCAGAGTATCTACTGGACATATTGAGACTTTATCTTATGCATTTCTTTCAATTTAAGTTTGGTTTTGCTACTCTTTATGGGTGGTCGTATCGCTTACCATCAGGCGAACGACATGCTCGTCAAACCATTCATTACAATTATTAAAAGAAAAAAAAAATGCGAGTGGTCGATTTCCGTCAATTCCCATGGTTGCAATCCGCACGCAAACCTTCCATCTAAAAATGGAACGCCTACTAAATGTAATATATCACAGCTGTCTGCTTTAATTAGTTAAGTATAAAGATAAAAATCCCAAGAATGTAATATTTTAACAATAGAAGCAACTCCGTTAATTTTTACAAAATTTTAAGCTCATCGCGTTTAATGTTTTTTGTGCCTAAACATAAGATACGGTAACGCACCAGAGAATTTTCCGCCAGCGCGACCGTAAAGTAAACGTTTGGCTGATTATATAAATATTTATAAACCGTCCAACGCGAAATAAATGCAAACACAAGGTCACTGATTCTTGTTTATTCATTAAGCTGTAAGAAACGTCTTGGTATGGTAAAAAAATATTTTTGTATCTATTTTTACACTGCTGTAGTTCACCGGTTTTAAAGGTTCCATAGAGGTACGTCACCAGTTGGTGCAGTTGGATTCGTAATAATATAAACAAGATACCTTTGGGGCATTCCACGCGAAGCGGACAGGTAAAAAATCTCGATGTTTCTGATTTCAGAAATATTTGAGTATGTTCTACCTGTATAAGTCCTTGATTCGTGTATCAAATATTTTTGTAATATAGTGACTGGTTAAAGAATTAAGGAACTTTGAAATTTTGGCCAACTGGTGGACATACAGTACTTCAAAGCCGATTATCTAGTCAGAAAATAATTGATTAAATTAATTAAGCCACTGGACATAAAACTTCATTTAATGAATTTTTTAATTGCATTTTTGGATACGAAAATAATTTTTTTCCATATTTTTTTTATTTTAATTTTTTTAACTTCGATTTTCACAAACTTAAACCATTTCGATTTTTTTTATATTTTTTATTAATTTAGCTAGTATTGTATAGAATATCCTTGCCAAGTTTTATAATGGGCGTGGAAGTGGATTACGAGCTATGATGGGAATACTGCCGAAGCGCGGCGTCCTGCGCGAGTCAAGTGAAACTATCAATAAAATAAAATAACTTCCGACCAAATAGTTTGTATATTTAAAAAGATTTAAATAAATTTTAAATACTTTTAATTAAATACCGTAAAATCATACAACTATACTCCTGTAATACAACTATGGTCCATTACCATACTTTGACATTTTGTATTATTAATGCGAAAGTAACTCCATTCAGCGATTTTTTTGACAACATTTGGCTAGAATGGTTTGTAGGCGTTGTAATTTAGAGCAAATGCTGCATTTAGAGTAGCGACGCGGAATGAATCAGTTACTGCGTGTTTTCAAAATTCCCCTAACTTTTATTAAAAAAAAATAAGTATGCGTAGTTGTCCAGTCCTACAATTTGTTTTTATTAAAAGGTAATATGTTTGTATTTATTATATTATAGCTGTTTTTTATATCAGTTAATTATTATAATGGTTAGGCAAGCTTATTCAAACTTTCATACTTTACTTAGAACAATAGTCCAGCGGTTTTCTTGGATAATAATTAAAAACCAATTAAAACAATTTTAGAATTACATCAGGGTTTTGAAATAAATGTCAAGGAGCCAGATCATACAAATATTATTCAAATCGACTAAAGGAATTATGTCTTTCTGATATTAAAAATAGAAGACTGACCCAGCGGAAAGCATCCCAAAAATACAAGATACCACGAAGTTCTATAATTTTAAAAATTAAAGCTATTAGACACAACCAAACAATCAGGGATATACAATTGCAAATTCAGCCTCCAAAACACGCAGCACTAAGAGAGCGCTTTTTCAAGTTGCTGAACTGGAGAGTAGGGGAGAAAATGCAAAAAAATAGCAATTTTACCTGGTGTTTTTTTTTAATTAAATTGCTGTATTCATGGACTACTGATTTAATATAATAATATGTTACGTAAATGTAATATGATAAGTAAAAAGTGATTTATTAATCCATAAAAGACTGTTCCATAAAAGAATGAACAAAATGTCAAAGTATGGTAATGGACTATAGTTGTATTACAGGAATATAGTTGTATGATTCTACGGTATTTAAAAAGTGTTTAAAATGTATTTAAATCTTTTTAAATATACAAACTATTTGGTCGGAAGTTATTTTATTTTATTGATAGTTTCACTTGACTCGCGCAGGACGCCGCGCTTCGGCAGTATTCCCATCATAGCTCGTAATCCACTTCCACGCCCATTATAAAACTTGGCAAGGATGTTCTATACAATACTAGCTATTTTAATAAAAAATATAAAAAAAATCGAAATGGTTTAAGTTTGTGAAAATCGAAGTTAAAAAAATTAAAATAAAAAAAATATGGAAAAAAACAATTTATTTTCGTATCCAAAAATGCAATTAAAAAGCTCATTAAATGAAGTTTTAAATCCAGTGGTATAATTATTTTAATCAATAATTTGCTGACTAGATAATCGGCTTTGAAGTACTGTATGTCCAACAGTTGGCCAAAATTTCAAATTTCCTTAATTCTTTAACCAGTCGCTATATTACAAAAATATTTGATACACGAATCAAGGGCTTATACAGGTAGAACATACTCAAATATTTCCGAAATCAGAAACATCGAGATTTTTTACCTGTCCGCTTCGCGTGGAATGCCCCCTTTGACATAAATAAGGACAGGGCGAAGAGGCGTGATAGTATTCTGTTAGTGGTGCGGCGCTCCAGTGGAGCGTTGCGTTAACAGCGTCATCGTTAATTGTCGTTGCACCGATTTTGAAAATGCCTCATTATTTTTTTTATCAGAAAATTTATATAAAAAATAGGTAACACACACAATTTCTATCAATTTTGCGAACAAATACCTAACTTGCAATAAGTTAATTTTATATTTTTTCACATTTTTCTTTCGACATAGTTCCGAATAAAACTTATGAGGTTAGGTAGGCACGATTTCATGGACGATTTGATACTCCCAATGTACTGAAGGGCATATCCGTAGTTCTTAAATCAATGCAAGAGACGGTGATTTTCAACACAGACTGAGACAAATGTTTGTGATTTCAAGTATGCGTTTCGGGTCTCGTTGTTTCAAAGATCGAAGAATCTCTCCTAGTGTTTGAAACTGATCAAATAACATCTAATCGTGTATGATTTCAGGATAATGCGTGTAACTGTTGGGTATATTTATAAATTAATTATAATAATAATTCATACAAAGATTAAACAAAATAAGCCAATTCCTGCAAAACACTAGGCCAGTTGAGTTGCCAAAGTCCTCTCAATAGTATTCTCAATTGTAGAGGAAACCCTTGCCCCGTAGTAGGAAGTATATAGGCTGATACAGATACAAAAATTACTTATAGTCTGATGCGTTTATAGTTGATATTCAGTAGGATAGCATGCTGTTGAAGCAAAAAACTCTGTCATAGATAAACATAAATTACACGTTATATAGGTTACGAGGCAATGAGTAGTGATAACTGTAGCATCTTTTTCCTCAGCGACCTTACAATGAATCCATTCACACGTATTCGTCGACATATACAGCGAGCATAAAAACAAGACAGCAAATAGACTTGAGGTCAATGTCTTGTTTCGTAATATAACGGTTCCCATTGTTTTACACGAATGAAAAATTTTATCCTTTGTTGACTGTTTTCTTATACATTTTTAGTGTATTTTATGAGATCAATTTAATAGGAGTCGGTTTAATATAAGCGACAAAATAACCTGTGAGGTTTTGATTGGACATTAAAAATATAAAATATGTCCACCGACTACAATATTTTATGACCCATAATAAGCAGTAACTCAGTAAAGTCCTATAGTTTTTACTCACGAGAGAATCATAAAAGCCTTTGGTCTTATGACACCTAGACCTGGGGAATGAATCTATAGTCCGAAACAAAATTCGAACCGCGTCGTACGTAAAATTGTACGAATGCGCCTCCAAAAAATATTCATATTATCTATCGTACGTCGTAACCATAGACTAAGTTTGGAGTGAATGATACGTGTCAAATAGAATAGTACTGATTTTTTAAAATAGAAAACATTAACTAACTTCAGACGTTAAAAGTTCTAACATACGAACTTCTTTTCGAAGTATAAAGTAACCCCCTTGAAACATATATTTATGAGTCATACAGACATTCACTCGTTGAGGAGTTAGATCCCGTGACTCATTTCACGGCCAACGTTAACCAAGGGATCTATAGAGTTTGACAAAAGCAATTACCGTTGCCTATAAACATTCAACATCAATAACGCGGGGAAAGGAGGTCCGTTGTCGGTCTTAAAAAATAATCGAGTAAATTAAAGACCGGATTTAAAAAGAGACTGTAAACGTATTTTAGACTGGTCAAAAATACTGGTACAAATTAATAGCGCACTCAATTAAATAAGGCTGCATACTCTGGATAGGGACCTATTCTATCGACTACAAATAATAAAACCCATTCGATACTTACACTTTTCTCTTTATTTACATATTTACTATAAAATCCAGTTTATCAGATTGAGTGGAACTAATTCATTCTTCTACAGATACAATCTTATTACCATAATATAAATTATCTTAAATGGAGAACTAAATCCCTTTAATAACATTAATGCAACTCCACTTTTCCAAATCCGTAACCAAGTGTGCCATTTCCAAACAATAATTTTATATTATATCAGTCTATTATGCATTTGCCAGTACTTTTGTAAATATCTTTTGATTAAAACCTAACGATTATATCACTCAATTTATTATTGTTTATATATGTTTATTACACCTTCACTTACCAGTCGTCATGAAGCACAAGTATAATATTCAAACCCTCATATACAGATTACTTATGATGCTTATATTTTTTTTTGTGAGAATTCGACTCTTTGTAAACAGAGACCTAAAACTGCAGTTTAAATGCACGGTTGTGTTTCGGTTTGAAGAAAATTTAAGCCAGAGCAACTACTGGACATAATGATACTTAACATCTTATGTGTCAGCGAATGGCATGCTCGTCTCGCCAATTATTAAAATAATTTTAAAAAATCAAGAAATTCTGTACACGGAACTAAAAACAATCACACAAAAAATCCTAGTACGAAAATCGACTTATTGACATTTAGAAACTCAATTAGTTGCTCACTAGAATATAACTATCGGTGATAGAACGATCAGCAATTTTGATTTATTACGATGGGTATTAAATCATATCTAATAATAAATGACATGCCATTCATATTATGACTTCAAGACATAAGCACTCGATAAACACTTCATGTCGTACGATTCATTAATATTTATTTTACTTATGAGTTTAGGTCATTTATTTATTTAAGAGAAACTGTACAATATTTTACTTGAATATTAGGAAAATAATGCGCATTCGATTTAATTCGGAATTCTTATTGATATGAATATTTGATCTTATATATTACCTAATAGAAAACTTCACGTGATCGTGTTTCATGCATCCTACGCCCGAATACTGAAACGCAACTTAAATATAAGTTGCGCTTAACTACGTTAATCCCGCTTAAATGGACTGGCTAAGTGGGGCGTGTGCTGTTAAGAGCAACTTATTATTTGAATGGCGTTCCAGTATTCGGGCGCTAATCTCTTATCTAAAGGTTTTTAGCATCATTACATTGCGTTGGTTAAAAAATCGTGTCATCAGTAAATCAGTGCATCAAAGTCTCGATTAAGTCCTTCATAGAGACAGTGGGGTCATTGTTCGGGTTTCCAACATATTTATCTTATATTTGACGTCTAATCACCAAATACGATTAACATTTAAATGTACAAATTATATTCACGTTCTGCGCTATGCTTAATAATGACATCAATGACAATATGCTAACATTCTATTATTTATGCGTTCATAATACACACTTGTACGATGCAATTTCAAAGGATTTAGCACGTTCTTGTCTGGGAAGTCTATGAAAAAGGTACAGCTAAATATCACACAGCCTTTAAATGCACGTTTAAATATGGTGAATAATAATATAATATGTTGTACATCACTATATTTGTTAATGTAAATCAATGGCTTATCCTTGTTAATATTTTTCCTCTTTATTTTTGTTGAAGTTTGACTGTATCGTTGTTCGGTGTTGTGTGTGATTATGTGGGATGGATAACCAACAAGGTGAGGGTCTCGCCATTTGACACGACTGACCGATTTTGTTTGGATTTAGAAGGACCTTCCAAAGAGACAGAACGTCATAGCAATGATTTCGTCCGTCCTTCGCCGGCCCTGGTGTTAAGAACGACGTGTGTGTAAGTGTAGTAGATTCAATATATAGTCGCAAGAGTTTTGTTTTATATTTTAATATACTTCAATAAATGTTTTATTTAATATAAATATGTACTCAGGTAAATTCAAATGTTTATAATTCATGTGGAAATTTTTCAAGATATTTCCGTCTGTCATCAATTTTAGGTTTAAAAATGAAACTGCAAATGTAACAATCTTGGTTTTACTTGTCCTCATGTTATAACAATTTGTTGAATTTTTGAGCACAATACAGCTTGATAGGTATATCAGTGCCTATACATTTGTTTTGTTGCGGGGATCGAACCCATCGCCTCTTATTTCACAGCCGGTGTCTGACCAACTGCGCCACGGAAGCTATCAATATTAAATAATACCGGAATTAAAATATAAATATTCGAAAGCTGATATAGCCTTGATAGAATATAGGTATCCTTGTGTATATTGCAAATCCGTCTTTCACTTAGTCCCTAGTAAATTGAGAGCCAGCGCAGACCGGGACAGAAAGGCATTTCTCGATGCCACGGCATAAATTTAAAACAATGAAACTTATGTCGTATTCCCACCACATAAGTTTGAATATCCTTTGGTAATAAATGAAATCCCTTGCGGTCTGCGCTGGCCTTAAGCGTTTGTTTAACTAAGTAGTAACATTTAATGAAAGTAGGGGAAGAAATTTCACAAGCGTTCATAATCCAAGGTCTCTGGTGCGGTGAACTGGCGAAATTTTATAACCAATAATTATCTGAACGTGTTTAAAATCTCTTGGCCGACTCAAAGTTCAAGCTCCGAGAATTTTATCTGATTCATCCATATCTAACCATTGAGCAATACACAATGCAGAGTTAGTGAGATTTAAAATGTTGTTTCGTAAATCTACGGCATTATTTACTTTATCAGTCCATACAAGTAAATCCTCGGCCTCCTGTACAATTGAGAGTACGATTGCGAGTGGTCAGGCCATACAGTCCACCACGCTGGCCCAGGATACGGCTATGGTATACAGTTTTCTTCAATATGTTTTCCTTTATCGTTATGGTGTGTGGTAATCGGTTATGAATACACACGTGACTCCGAAAAGTCAGAGCTGTGCCCTGGTATTCGAACCCGCGACCACCGTGAAAATATTGAGAGCCGCGCCTGTTTCGTTTACCAACAGGCCACGATGAACTTGCTTATTTATCCTCATTCATCACATATTTTATCATTATCGCACATTATGTATCCTCAAAAATAACACTGTATAAGTTATTTTTAATTCTTGAGCTGAAATTTTGATCTGGTAAATACTATACCTTTATAAGACTTAAAATACATTATTAAATATTAATTTCTTTATATCTAAGAACTTGTTAATGCAACTTGGGATACAAAAAGATAGACTATGTATGTATTTTGAAATATTTACCATCATCAAAATATTTACATGTAATAATATACTTACTGCAATACTTTTTACTATCGTATATTAGGTAGTAACATTTTGAAATAACATAGGTATAATGGTTATAATATGTAAACAAAAGTAGGTCTTTAAAGAGATATTCAAAACCACAAAAATTTCGGTTCTGCGAAACACAGTGAAATTGATAAAAGAATTACATAGTTCAAATATGCATACCCACATTTTTCATTATAATAATTAGTTATAATTTAGAAAGCAATGAATTTAATTATACAGACAATTAGTAAATTGACCGATTTGTAATAATAACAGCAACGTATATTAAGGGCACATACTTTGTAAGGCAGTGTTGCTCAAGTCATTACAAAATGACAACAATGGGTTAGTGTTAAATATTCAAGACTTCAATAGAAATTGTTCGTATTTAGTCTAGCAATCCTAGCATATCATTATGTATGGTGACATATTTTAGTACACACAAGAATTTTTCTCTTTTGTTTCTATTAAATTTAAGAGTTTTATTGCGAATTTGTTAATCGACATATGAGGGATTTAATATGTATAGCATTAATTAGTATTATTTTTCTATCCCTTCATAAATGTGCTTTTATACAACCGACTTCTCGATATCAACACGTTTGGGGTAAAGGTTTTGAGTAAACGCTGGCCTAAGGCAAGTGGTAGTTTCCCAAACTCACTGCCAAATGATGTGGAGCATCTAGACTTGCAGGTTTCATTACAATTTTTTCCATCACCATTAAAAGAAATGATAATTAACTAAGAAGACACGTGACTTCAAAAACTCAGTGTGTCTTCAGGATTTTAACCCTGACCCTCTAATTTTGCCGTCCATTTTTCATTGCCTGAACATCGTTCCCTAGATCAACACGTATCACTTTACTATGAGATAATATAATCAACATTAAAACAAGGAAGGGTACCAAATGATCCTACTAATTAATTAAATAATTTGTCCGTATCAATTAACTCCCATAGTAGGAAAAGGTCTACACAAAACACACAGTCTGACAACTTCGGTGGTGAAGTTGGTTACGCCGGCTTTGAAACTAGAGGCCGCGGGTTTGATCCCCACACCGAAAGAAATGTTAGTGCAGTCTACAAATATTGCTTTCGGATCTATGTGTTTGTGAAAAAAGTCTCTCGTAGTTTCTGATACCTACGCCACAAAAGTTAATTGATCTTAATGTGGGGTTAGGACTATGGTCTATGTATGTGACTGCTGGATGTATTTATTTTATGTCAAACAAAACATTTATAAATGCTATGATATGACGGATTATATTATTGGAATTCGTTCCAGAACACATAATATCATGTAGTACGTCATCGAATTAATATAATGATTTAATGGAAAGGTCAACTGTCCGGAATATTTATGCGTAAATATGACGTAGATAGCTAACCCTTTATATAGGTATTACCCAAATTCGCTGACTCGACTTAATTGCTATGAAATATACTAAACTGCTGCTGTGTAAACAAGGTTTTTAAATATTGAACTTTATAAGTAAATTGAGGGTTTATACCGGGTGTCTGGTTTGACGTAATACGTTTGTTGATAATCAATTATTTAATAATATTTATCTTATTTCCTTCAACAATCAGGCCTTGATTTGACAGAACTTTCAATATATTGAAAAGGCTTCGATTCGATTCGAAATTACTCTTATTTAACGTACGCTATTGAAAACAAATCAATATAATATATTTATATAAATACGGAGATAGTCAATATACAAGTTCGTTCGTATTTCGACACATGAATAATAATTACGTAATGTCAAAACAGAAGAATTTGATATGAATGATTTGGATATGAATGATTTTCATCATCGTCATTGTGATTGCTTTCCAGTTTTCAGCAAAATATTGAGTATTTTGTTGTTATAACTCTATGTGAACCCAAACACAAGCATGCAGTTAACCTCACTTTTATATGAAACGTTTAATCAGCTAGTCAATGCAAGGCAGTAATTTTTTTAATACCACATCCAGCGGTCATTATTCATTGTCTAATGATACCCCCTAATCTCTTTTTATGAAGAAATTTTCCTTTGTCTGCGGCTAATCATTGTTTGAATGGCACGTGTATTTGGGTTTCATTAATTTTTTAATCCTACATCAATCTAAACATAGTCATAGACCCGAAATTATGTGAGGTTTTACTAGTGGTAGGTCTCTCATATGTGAGGTCATCTGGGTAGGTACCACCGCAATGTCTATTTCTTCCGTGAAACAAGACTGCGTAAATACACTGTTGTGTTTCGGATTGAAGGACATTGTAGCCAGAGTAACTACTGGACATATTGAGACTTATCTTATGTCTCAGGATGGCGAGCGCAGTGGAATTTTGCTACTGTTTATTAGCGGTCGTATCGCTTACCATCAGACGAACAGGTTGCTCGTCTCGTCATTCATTGAAATAAAAAAAAAAGGTAGCATTTGAATGCCAAGTGAAAAATTCTACACAGTTGTTTGCGTATTTTTCGTGTTATTTTTAGATAGAAAAATAAAATTACATACATACACACATAAACTCAAGCCTTTCTCCGAGGCGGGGTAGGCAGAGGTGTTAGAACACCCACGTTTCGCCTTGTTTGTTCCGTCCCACGATGTGATAGGTGACGAGGGAATCACCGAGGCAGCCATAAATATAAATATTTTTAATTGTAGTCATCAATATCCTTTTGTTTTTTTCTAATAAGTTACTGTTATATGGATGCCATTACAATAATTAAATAATAAGATTTCCGATTCTCACCCTTCCCAATAACAATTTCTTCTTTCAGTACAATTGTCTAATTAAAATATTTAAGGTACTTCCCCTTCATGTGGCGCATCATGACGCACATCTTTATAAAAACGTAATGTCATGTCCCCTAATACACAAACTCACAAAATTAATCATAACACGTCGTAGATATTAATTGGTACTAATAACTAATTAAATAAACATTGCAACATAACGGATAAACCATCCTATACACGCTCTGGCAATTAATTAACGCCAAATCAGTTGTTAATGTTATCCGTTCCTATTGTGTCTGCATGGCCTCGATCAAAATGGGCCCAGAGGCGACCTTTGGCGCGGTGTGATGGTGAAATTTGATAACCTACAAATACTCACCATTAAGGATTTCAGATTTGGCTTCGAATTTTTGGCGAAGTAAAGCGTTTGTTACAACTCAAAGTAAATTATGTGGTCGGTATTTTACAGTCTTCATATTTATGGGAATTATGTAAAGAGGAAACTCTTTTCTTGAGTTCATTGGTGATCAGTTTATTTGCCATTTTAAGTCTAAAATACCAGTCTGAAAAATCCTTTACGTAAATATGTGGGAATAGGTCCATATACAGGGTATATCAAGACTGCTACCGAAAACGAAGCCGGGTGGTAGTTAAAGCAACTTCAGACACAATGCAATAGAAAATGTTGCAAAAAAAGCGACGTTTTTTTGTTCTTATTTTTTTTATATGGTCGTATTTGGGTGGTAAATACATTTTGTTCCTAAAATAATAGTGTATACTCTTTTATTTATAAAGACTCTAAGGTATAAAAGAGTTTAAATTATTATTTCAGCAAAAATTATGTATTTACCACCCAAAAATGATGATATTTGAAAAAAAAATAAAAAAAAAACTCGCGTTTCTTTGCAAAATTTTTAGTTGCATTGTGTTCGTAGTCACTAAAACTAACACCTGGCTTCGTTTTCGGTACCAGTCTTGATATACCCGGTATACAGACTCCTATAAACTAGGTCAAATAAAACGACGAGAGTCTGTGTAATCTTAAATTGAAAATAATCTTCTTTACTTGCGTTTTTAATTACCTCTTCATCCGTCATCTTAAACGTCTTCCATCGACTTCCATTCAGTTCTCGGCTATTTTGTCCGTAATTCCATATCCTTGTCTTTCATTCTGCAACTCTTTCCATCTTTAGTATTTCCATTCGACATCTCATCACACAACACGTTCCCTATCATTCGTGTAACGTTTCATTCTACTCATTTTTCTCCATAATATTCAAATTCTACATCTATATATTTAACGGAACATGACTAACTATGACTTTATTGATAACATTTAGTGCTCAATACATCAATTTCAATTATTTAGCTTCACTATCTTAAGACATTATTAATTTAAAATAAATATTATCATTTCGGTGTGATATCTAGATTTCACTTAATAATATTATATATCCTGGATCGGATTTTTTGTAATCTAATTTGTATAAATTCGTAAAAGTACACAATAGTTCTGACATCACCATATAAATAGGAGCGCGAAAGCGTCATGTCTGTCTAATTTGCATTTCTAAATAAAGCGCCACAAACATACATATATGGTTTTATACATATTGAGGCCGGTCACGTACCAATAAAAAGATTGTGTTTTAATCATTGGCATAGACATACGGACAGGGCAGAAAGCACATAAAATGTTTCAACTTAAGTGGTGCGTACGCCCCTGTATATCTATATTGGAGCGTTACTGAAGTTAGTGGTCGCTCGCAATTATTTTGAAAATGCTTGCTTGTATTATGACAGAAAGAAAAAAAATATATTTGAGGAAACGTATTGAATTAAATTAATTTAATATTTATTTTAGCGCGAATTTCACGGTCTGTTTTTTGAAACTCCAAATGTACTGAAGTGCCCATCCTTTAGTTTTAAACCAATGCAATGTTTTTAATAAAAAATAACTAAGTTGGTAGCACAGTTGTACTATTGTACGGTCTCTACGAGATCGCCCCTTCCTATATTGCCGAACGAAACATGCAAGGTGAACCATGGGTGTCCTGGTAGCATATCTCGACCTTTATAAAAATATTTCTATGAATGACGAGACGAGCATGCCATTCGCTAGATGGTCAGCGATTTTGCTGACCTCGTCCATGCGTGGTCATTTGACCGCTCATGGACGGTAGTAAAGCCAGACAATACTATGAATTACAAAGCAATGCTAGGCATTCCACCGCGCTCGCCATCCTGAGACATAATATTTAAGTCATAAGTGTTCAGTGCCTGGCTGCAATATCCTTGAAATCGCAACACAACAATGCATTTAGACTGCTGTTTAGCAGGAGAAGTAGACATAGCGGTGTTACCTACCAAGGCGACCTGTGTCATAGGAAAGACGTGCCACCAGCAAAACACACAAATATCACTCTTGCAGAGGCATTGTTATGTCAATTAGTTCTGTCCCTTCTGAAGGTTCCCGTCCATCCACACAAATTGGTTGTAGGACGAGTTATCGTATCAAATCCTGAGATCGCTCTTTGGTTATAATTCAATATCACACACACCACCGAACACCGATATAGTCTAACCTCAATATAAACACTGGAAAAATCCTTTATAGATAATTCTTTAATTCAAAAATTCATCCAACGTTGAAATGACCTTGTTAAAAAATAATTGCTATTCCTCAGTATGTAAATAAAGAAACATTGAATATTAAAATTCAGACACTAGTTTTATCACCTAAACATTGAAATACACTTATATAAGAGGGCGACATTGATTTATTTTTGAAAGTAGGAATAATTTAAAAGCCGGCATCGTTTCTATGACCATCGAAATAAACTTGAGAGAATAGAAAGAACAAAGACATGGGTAACGGAATAATGTAACCAAATAGATTATTTTTGTAATTCCATATTTTTCAATAGACTACAACATGCTATAATGTTGGAAATGCCTCAATTCATAACTTCTATCTACCAGTCAGAGATTGTGGTCTCAAACTAAGCTTGGTAGATTTAATATTAACTTTACATTGCATTTGGTATACAATCTAGATTTATCGTAACCTTATCTAGTGATAAATAGCAAAAAATATGCGGTGTTAAAACTAATGCAAGAGTCTGTGGAAGGAGGAACATGTGCTGTTTAAACCAACTTAAAAAAAAGGAGTTCATTAGGTTGTTTTATTTTAATTCTTAACCTGAGCACATTATGTATAGCGCAGTCTCGCATCAAATCAATTAAAATACATATATATTATGTATTTTGATTAGAAGGTCTATCTATAATAATATGACCGCTTTACAAAACATCATTAGATAAACCAAGTCTTATTGATATAAAAATGTTAAATATCCATTGAGGTATTATACTAGAGCGAACATCGGGAACAAAATCTCAGCGTATGGTGCATGCACAAGGGTACACATTGAAGCGAGAGGAAAGATATCTTACTTCGTAGGCGTGACAGAGACAGAAATAGAATGTACCCTTCATTTTATTACAAACTTTTTGTTTGCAGTGTCCCCTCTAGTATATTATCTCAATCACATATCACAGCAATTTTTACACAAACATTTCACATACGAGACAATTCATATTACTATAAAAATATTGTGGCAGTTCCCAGTGCTGTTACACAGCGGAATACGTGGTTTGTTGTAATTTAGTAGCTATAATTTGAAACCTAGAGTTTATTTTTGACTACAGATAATATACTTGCTTGAGTTAATTATAGGAAACATTTGTGTGAGCGTGAGAAATTATAATTTTGGTTGAAGAAATTTGATTGATTTTATCGATGCAATTTCCTTCGTCTTAGTATTGTTTACTTGACTAATTATAACTCCTGGTTATTTCACCAACGTTTGGTGAAATTATTATTTTTATCAGTCCATATAAGTCCCACTGCAGGGCACGGACCTCATCTACAATGGACTCTATCAAACCTATAGTTAGTGTGGTATCTTCTTCAAACGGTTTAAGATTGTGTTTATTGAATATTATTCCACTCTTTGTATATCGAAATGTTGGACAGTATCACACATCCACCGTACCAGATCAATTCGAATTCGAATTAATCGAAGCCAGGCAGAAAGTTATGGTCATTAACGTGTAATGCGTACAAGTGTGAGAAAATATTTATTGCGAGTTGCGACACTAATAGAAATATCATCGGAACTGGTTTTAACTATAAAGGATCAAAGGAAACCTTTGTATGATGTGGTATGATGTGACATTATACAATGGTCTCTATTCTCGGTTGAGTAATTTTAGTAAACAATCGAAATTGAAGGTTATGCAATTCTCTTTCTAAAAACAACGTCTTATCTCCATTGTTCCTGCATCTGATATTAACGAAGTCTATATTTTTTTCTAACCTTTCAATATGTAATAAAAAGCACACAATATCAAAATTCATGAATATAATTTAGAACCTATGATATATAACTTATTAGAAACCAACTTATTGCCGCCGCCGATTGCTACCGTGTCTTTAGTTTTAAGTATTTTATCTGTTTATGCTTTCTTTTTTCATACCTTTTTGCGTACAATAAAAGTATATAAATAAATTAAAATTCTACAATAGAAATATTTACAAAATATTACAGGTGAATAGAAACAGCTTGTAAGAGTCAATAAAGAGCCGTCTCGTGGTTAGGAGGCGTAAGAATTTCGTCAGGGTATCCCTTGCCCGTCCTATGGGGAATCGTTGGGCCTACTGCAGAGGCGGTGCACCACGCATCATCTGTCGTGGACACCCTTAGCACCACAAACTGAGATGTAAGTGGCGGACAATTTAGTACCCCAATCAAAGGGACCAGACATGGATCTGTGCCGGGCGATCACAGGGAAGGGTCAGGAAAATCAGGATGCTTCTAGTCTTGAGATATCCAGTGTTGCCCGAAATGTGCTCGACGACCACTGAGGGGATTTAGTTGGACACTGGTGTAGGGTTTGAGCCAGGATGATACTAACATTATCCTTTCGGCCTCCTATAGGGTACCGAAAGGGGTGCTGACAGCTTTCCTCTTGGCACCTAGATTAATCTTTACATAAAATAGCCCTTACTATAAACACCATATTATGCAAAACAAGTTGTCCGACAAGTTGGCCGATGTTACTCCCATTTTTTTTGTCATAAACCGGTACGTATCTAAAATCTAGTTATAAAAAATAGTTCATCTATTGATATAATCCTATTGGAGATTAATGCCTTCTTTTTTTATACCTTTTGATATTGGAGTTACGAGTATTATCATAATTCGCAAAAACGAGCGAGGAAGAGAGCAACCTCAATGACTCCGAAAAGTCAGAGGTGTGCCCTGCGATTTGAACTCGTGACCACCGTGAACATGTTGGCAGCCGCGTCTGGTCCGTGTAGCAACAGTCCACCGTGCACTATAATATATGGATTTATTGTCTTCAATTTTTTTCTCGCTTATGGCATAATACTCTGTTTTGTCGGTGACCGAAAGATAAAATACTTACTCGTCAATATACTCAGTCGATACTTAAACTACTAACAAGTCGCAGTGCGATCATGGATGGATGAATGATTATCCTACAGATTTACCACCCAATCACGATAATATTTAAAATATCACAAAAAAAAAGGCTTTTGTTTGCAATATTTTATTTCCTTTGTGTCTGTCGTCACCAAAACTACCTGGCTTCGTTTTCGGTCGCAGTCTTGATGTATCCTGAATTATATGTATATACTAATGGCTCGCCCCATATCACATCGTGGAACGGAACGCACAAGACAAAACGTGGGTGTCCTGGCAGCACCGCTGTCTACGCCTTCTGGGAAAAGGTGTGAGTTTATTTATGTATGTAATAATTAAAATGTTATCGGCAATTCATTCAAATATTAGAATTTTTATATCAAAAAGGACAGATATAACATCTGTATTTTGTTAAAAATATTTGGTATCCGTCACAAAGCTACTTATCTAAGTTTTTTTGCTTCTTATTATGTGATTATATTGCATATGAACATAAGCCTCACCAAACTAGGTCTATTAAATAAAATTGACATAATGACGGTTTAGATAATGTGGAAATTAATGGCTGTCGTATATAAAATATATTATCTTTTATTCTTAATCTTTAAACGTCCCAAGTTTTTGTACGTGAACATTATGTGAAATAGCTTAGACTATTTCCCTCTACCCCATTCGACCTCATTTGTATTGTAGGACGAATTAATATTATTGTTTAGACTAGTGACCAGTCCAAAAACAACATTTTCAAATCATATAAAGTTTCAAATTGGGTAAATAACAATTGCTGCCTTTGTGAACTGACAACAGCTGGGTTTGAAAACAGGTTTTTCGAAAAATATTTATAAGCTTAAGAAGTTTGATACCTAAATATCAATAGCGTAATAAAACTAAAACCTTTTAGGTAAATGTTGCCGCCTGACGTCAACTCTTTCGCGAAGGAATTCGGTCCCGAATAAATAATTGCTGCATATCAAGTAACGAAAAGCAATATTTGTACGAATTTTAATTCATATGTATGTATCTTCCAAGACAGGATTTCTGTCAGTGGTTACAATATTTAATTGGATATTCAATGGCTTACAATGAACAGGGAGTTCCTATTTCTGTGCTATCAAATAAAACTGCTCTTGACCTTATTCAACTAAACAAAATTGATAGATACACACACAGCAGGGTAAATGCATTGTTAATCCGGTTTGACGGAGATTTTAACCAGAGTAACTACTGGACATATTGAGACTTAACATCGTATGTCTCGGAATAGCGAGCGCAGTGGAATGCCAACCATTGCTTTGAAATTCATGGGGCTGTGTAGTCTTGCTACTGTCCATGATCATGCTTGACATGATTGTCTCGCCAATTCGGTAAAATAAAAAATAATAAAATATCCAAAAATTTTGTAGCTTACTGTCTTGATTTCGAAACTCTTAAATTTGAAATTTTTGTCACTGAATTACTTGCTGGTCATTTATATAGTCGTTGCGTTACTTGCGAAAGCAAACAATAAACTAATTACCTTCTTGTGCAATGGAATTCTTTAACATAAATATATACAAATTGAGTCGAATTTCACGAATTGTTTTTCGTACCCACTAATGTTAATTTTGACCTTCCAGTAATAATTTATGAAAGTTAATTGTCCGATTTGCTTTACGATTATTATTTTATTTTCCGATTAGTGATATTAAGTTATTTTTTTCATTACTGTACTCTTAACTGATGTATTAAAATCTACTCTCAAAAATCTAATAGGATTACTATAATTTTTTTAAGACTGTTAATGCAATTTTTAGACATTCCTTAAGTGGCTCTGAGGGAAAATTATTTCTAACCAATCATATTTTTATTGACCGTCGAGAGATAACCATCTTTCGCAGATGGTATTATATTACGTTGTATTATTCCCATATTTTTTAAGATTTTTCTGACTTTGTTGTGTACAGTATAAAAAATAGGAAATAAATAATTTATCACGGTCATTTATTCATATTATGTAGCCTAAGACTATTTATTATTAAAATACATATTATTAATTTAATTTATAAACAGGATTTATCACTATATGGCCTAATCACTCTCAATCGTATTCTCGATTGTAGAGTAGGCTCGTGCCCTGCAGTGGGACGTATATGGGCTGATACAGGACAGGATTTATCAACTGCTATCGAAAACGCAGCCGGGTGGTAGATTTAGTGACTACAAATAAAACACACACAGAAAAAAATATGTTTTTTTTAAATATCATTACCCAAGATCTTCGATGTGCGTATCATCTGTATGCCGATGACTTGCAGATATTATACTCTCAGGCAAGTGAACAGGGACTTGGTTCACATCAAGCACTGGTCAGCTTGTTTTGGTGTAACTGTGAATCCAACAAAATTTACGTGCATATATATATAAATGCACGTAATAATTCAAAATAGGGTGTAAACTATTAAAAAAAAAGTATTTACTAACCAAATACGATGATAGGAAAAAAATAACAAAAATAAATTCTCGCTTTTTTGTTTTATTAAATTTTAGTTGCATTATGTTTGAAGTCACTATCACCCAGCTTCGCTTTAGGTAGCATTCTTGATACATTCTATATAATATAAAATAAAGTTTTAGACACGAATACAAAAAATAGATTTTTTTTTGTATTCGTGTTAAATTAGAATTTCATTTTTTTATTTTATATTATATTGTATTTTAGTGATTTAATTTAATTCTTGTCTTTTTCGTATTACTTTAAGGCTGTTTCCGACTTCCGTGCAATATATTTTTAAATTTATTATTTTATATTGTAACATCGTTAAATAAAATTAGCAGATCTAAAATATATGATAAAATCAGTAATTATGTTTTTTTACTGTTCCAATTGAACTGGTGACTGCCTGGGTGGGTACCACCGCAATGTCTATTTCTTCCGTCAAACAGCAGTTTAAACTGTTGTGTTTCGGATTGAAGGATATTGTAGCAAGAGTATTTTGTTTTGTACTGGACATATTGAGACTTACCATCTTGTGTCTCAGGATTGCGAGCGCAGTGGAATGCCAAGCATTGCTTTGTAATTGAAGGTGTTGTTTGGTTTTGCTACTGTTCATGAGCGGTCACATCGCTTATCATCAGGCGAACGGCATGCTCGTCTCGCCATTCACAGCAATAAAAAAAGAACTCATTACAACACCATATATCTCCATGTCCAAAATGTATGATACATTTTTTTGTGATAACTTTACCCAAAAGGAAAACGATCTTATCCATAACACGAGTGATTTCTACTCACGACTTGCACATTAAATAAAAACAACAAAGCTCCTAAAACATCAACCTGATTTCAAGAAAAGCAAGTCATTTGTGCAAATTAGAAACCTTGAATATTCAAAGAATTCGGTGACAAGTCATTATTACAAAGTAATTATCTAATAGTCTCTATACGCACAATAAATAGGATTTTGGATTGAAAGTGCGAGTAAATCGCAGGTGGGCGAGACTGCCACAAGCGGTGTCCTCCGAAGGCTGTCGACTTTTTTCGCAATACAAATTTACTTTTAATGTAAAGATATTTTATATGCCAGTTTCCGATCGTTGTTTGGCCAAGTGGTTGTTTTTTTTCTAACGGTACGTCGCGGAAATTAGGTCATTTAATATTTCAAATTTGAAATCGGTGCTTTTAGTGGTTTTGATTTGAAGGTATTAATATGTGTTTTTTTTAATTTCGTCTTGTTCTGTCAATGTTTTGTGGTGAAAAATATTAAGTAAGGGTTTTTCGATTTTTCAGGAGCCGTGAACGCAACATCAAACATGTCTTTCGTGGATTCGTATAGGAAATTCATGGAGCGTAACAGCGGTGAGTAATTTAGTATTTTTTAATCTCACTTTTAATTATTATTATTGGTCGTCGTCTGTTTAAAGTCTGAGACAAAGAATAAAACAGTTGCCTTATAACCTGCTTAAATCAGGAAAAAAAAAACGAAATTAAAAAATAGTTCTGTTTCAAATAAATTATAAATGTCAGTCAGTACAAGTTTTGTGTATTTGAGGTGAATTAAAAAAACATTTGAACAAAAGCCATCTTCATCAAATTATTTGTTCTATTTGTTCAAATTATTTAGAGTAATAGTTCAAACAGTTTGATTTGAGGTTCTCAGCACATTTTTTCAAAGCATATTAAATTTTACAGAATTCAGTAAAACCGTGAGTACCAAATTAGTTTACAAGTAAAATACAAACTTTATATTATTAGTCGCTGTGCTTAATTAGTTATATGTATACCGAATATTTTTTAACCTATTAAATCGTATTCAAAATTTCCAACATTGTAGAAAACTCACCAAATAATACAATTTATATTCTGATTAATGGAAATTTACACAATGTCAGCAATTAATCGTTTTGACGAAATGGTTGCCTAGGAAGAAAGCAGTAGTCTCCTTTACGTAATGTGCAATTGAATTTAATTTATACTTTGGGCCTTTTAAACCGGCCGTATTTATGAAATCAATCGTCATGTTTCATTATATTCATATAGCGAAGATAATTTATCTCGAGTTGCGGAACTATTGATGGGTTGTAAATCTGTCCAATTCAACCACCATTTAAATTATTGTAATCATTTTTATTCTACACATTGTACATTATATGTTGTATTATATCTAATAATTTAAAACGTCTGGTTTTCCTCATAGGCTGATTTAATATCCTTGATTATAAAATATTATCATTGTTGGTTGGTTGTATTAAGAATCTATTCATACCTACAATAAATTTCTAACTGATCTATGTCTGTTCATGAAAGATAAAGGAGAAAAACTATTATGGGGAATCTAGTCTATCAAGGTAATAGAACCCGAAACAATGATTTTTAGATATATATTTTTTTGCATAATTTATTTCAATACATAACTTGAGTCATGAGACAGAATAACAAAGGACGGGATATAAGGGGACGGGATGGGAAACACATTGACTTTAAATATTATATTAAAGTAAGTACGCAATATAAAATGTTTCTGATGTAGACTGGACTCAAAAAGTAGATCTATACACCGGTCGGCTTGAAATACAAATTCGAACGAATATTTTTAAGCAATACAAGTTTAACCTTTCTAAATGGCCAGAAACAATAGCTTTCGAAAATCGATCTTTTGTCCATTTGAATTCATCAGATTTAATTACGTCATAATTTTATTATATAGAAGAATGAAGTAAATAAGCGATTACAAAACAATACAACTATTTTTAAAAGCATACCAAATCCAGCAGTTTGAGTGATTGGTCAAGAGCGTTTACTTTTGTTTGTCGATACACGTGCATGAGTCGCTGTGACAGGGTTCACATTTTGTAATTAATAACCGAACGTATATCCTACAAATCGCATAAAATAAAAAAGTAATCACAATAGATTTCCTATTATTAAAAAAAACAATACGTTAAATAGAAAAAAATCTGTTCGTAATATTTTGCAACAGCCTGATAACCACTCATTGGCACGCCAAAAAATCGTAGACGATCTATAATAAGAATTCATGGAAATGTGTAAAAATTCTATAATCTAATGTTATTATTTTAATAATTTCATAAATAACCTTCCTGACTAAAAATAGTAAATTGAAGGTCATTGCACTGTTTATTTGTATATTAAAATAGTGCCGGTTTTTAGGCATTGAATTAGTCTTGACCTAGTATCTGTAAATATTCAAATTTATCAGTCAATGTCCGTGCTTGTTTTGATTTTGAATGTGAGAACGGTAGTGAATTTTGATACTATGAATAATGCATTTACGCACTGTTTGAATTATATAATTTTTATATGGAAGGAATGCAGGATCAGGAGAAATCGACCATGTATTGAAAATAAATAAATAATCCTTACTAATATTATAAAGGTGAAAGTTTGTATGTATGTATGTATGTATGGATGTTTGTTACTCTTTCATGAAAAAACGGCTCAACAGATTTTGATGAAATTTGGTATAGTGATAGCTGACACCCTGGATTAACACATAGGCTACTTTTTATCCCGAAAAATGTAGTGTTCCCGTGGGATGAGTCAGGAAACCAAATATACATATTTTCTACTCTTTCAAATTCAAATTGTTGGCACGGGATGTCCTCTCCTACGGAAGGGAAATATAGTCGACGGCACGCGGGAAATATAGTTAGTAGACACGCGAAATAATATGTTCTTGATGTGGATTGGACTCAAAAACTATCTGCACCCGGGCGAAGCCGGGCCCGACAGCTAGTAAATAAATAAATAACACACAACAGTCACATACATAGTCCTGACCCCACACTAAGATCCAGTCTTGTGTCGTGGGTATCAGGAACTACGAGAAACTACTCAGTCTCACAAACAGACCCGAAAGAAATATTTGTGGGCCGAACAAACATATCTCTCGGTGCGGGGATCGAACCCGCGGCCTCTCGTTTCACAGGCGGCGTCTAACCGACTGCGCCACGGAGGCTGTCATATAAATACATAAACACATGCCTTTTTCCCTTTTCCCCAGAAGTGGTAGGCAGAGGTACAACTAGGGCACCCACTTTTGCGTTATGTTTTCCGTCTCACGATCTGATGGGAGGCGAGCCTATCGCCATATCGGGTACACATTCCTGATTCTGTGCTGATAATAAGTGAAAAAATCCAATATCACTCTGCCGGATTTGGGATTCAACTACAACAACTAAAAATACAAATAAAATTTTCATCCACTATACGACGATATAATTGTAGTAGTAGTCATAATTGACAACAAAAATTGCAACTTAAACTCTTTTACAAATAAATTATATTAAATGCATATAATTATGATCGTTTAAACGAGTCACGATGAGACCGCAAAGTAACTCCAGTTGCTAAACATTTCACCACTCCCGTCACAACCATTGTTTCGAAAATTTATTTTTAATTAAGGTGTTTTTGAATTGAAATGTTTATTCAAGTAGTCTTCGTCAATAATCATGTAAATTTACTTACAATTGCTGCAACTCAAAACTGGGCCTTTTTGCTGCTGCAATTGGCAACTTTTATCTAAAACTAAAGTTACACTGTACGCACAGCGCCCTACCTTCAATTAAACAATGTCAACGACCTAAACATTCGGCTTTAAAACTGAGGCAACTCTAATGAATTCTAAAATATTGTCAGTGACTATTGGGTGTATTTATTTATAAGCTTTGATTTTTAAACCACCGTCTTAGCATCTTCCATTCAAGCTATCAAACACTCAAGTAACCTGTTATTGTTTATGCATAGATCAAGTTCGCCTCTATACAAATTGTATACCTACTAATTATGCATAAATATGAACATACGAAACAAAGTAGTTAGTATCTATATATTAATACGTGATGCAAAAACTTTGGATCCCTTTTTACGAAAATTGCGCGGACGCAGGAGCATAAAATTTGGCACACTTATAGTTTATGTGTAGGAGAAGTGGAGAATGCTAATATTTTTCAATAATAATGCTTATAAAGTACATTAAATCAAAAAATAAAACATTACACACACTGCCATGCATTTCACACACACATCCATACACAAGTATACATACTCTGGTGTCAAATTGTTTCTTTTCTTTTTCATTTTGTTCTTCTGACATAGACATATCAAAAAAAAGGTTTTATTTGCCTAATGAGGTAATAATATTAATATTAAAAGAGAATATTAATTTTAAATGAGGCAATCTATATATTAATACGTGATGCAAAAACTTTGGATCCCTTTTTACGAAAATTGCGCGGACGCAGAAGCATAAAAGGACCTGGACAGTTTCTGCCTAGTTACTTTTTATCATGTACAAAAACAAAGCAATAATTGAATGAATATAAAAAATCAACTATTAATTTAAGAATATGTCATATTTCTGTAGAAGTTTAGGGAGTAATATAAAGTTTAATAAGATTTTGCATTGATTGATGACCCATTTCCGCCATTGTTGGCCCCGCATAAACGTTTCGTTCGCAGTAAAGCAAGTGTAGGAAAAAAATAATAACTTTGTCTAAAATATTCCTAAAAATAATCTATAAGTAGGTAATAGGTCATAATAACTAACAATACTAAATATATATAAAGCAATGTTTGTAGTATATACTTGCACATATATTCTTCCCATTTTTACACACTTTCATTGCAACAACTAAACGCTGCAGTAAAATACTTGACACTTGACAGTTGCTTGACAGGAACCATGCTTTGTTTATTTGTTTACATTGTGACACAATTAAAAACGTCTCGGTGTATATTTTGTGTAACTTATAAAATATTAGTTCCTTTAAATTCCAAATTCGATGATAAAGCATTTATGTAAACGTATTCTTATTAGATTCAATAAATTGACGGATAACCTACAAAACATAACCTAAAAATAAGATATGTTTTTGTAAATATCTAAAAACCCTGACCTTCATAGGCTTTGTAACTTTTCTGTATTAATCTTGGAACAAACCTTACCCCAACAATGCAAAACTAATTGATGTAGACGAGATTCGAAGTACTAGGCACAGCGCCATACAAAAACTGGCCATGTCCTTTGGCACACTTATAGTTTATGTGTAGGAGAAGTGGAGAATGCTAATATTTTTCAATAATAATGCTTATAAAGTACATTAAATCAAAAAATAAAACATTACACACACTGCCATGCATTTCACACACACATCCATACACAAGTATACATACTCTGGTGTCAAATTGTTTCTTTTCTTTTTCATTTTGTTCTTCTGACATAGACATATCAAAAAAAAGGTTTTATTTGCCTAATGAGGTAATAATATTAATATTAAAAGAGAATATTAATTTTAAATGAGGCAATAATATTAATATTAAGCCTAATATTAAATGTAATATAAAACAAGATTTTAATAATAATGCATAAAAAGTACATTAATTCAATAAATAAACCAGCATGCATTTGACACACGCATACACAAGTATTTGTACACGTATACATACTCTTTGGTCAAATTGTTTCTTTGCTTTATTATAGACATATGTAGTTGTATGTCAATCAGAAAAAATTGTTTACTGTGGTTTTGTTGAATATCAAACAGAAAATATTTATTTGACGAATACTACGTGAAATACTGAGCGCTATCATTCATTATATGCATAAAGAAAGTTCTGTAGCAGCAATCTGCAATAACAAGGTATCAGCAATAATCAGGTACAAAAAAATATATAATTTACTATTGCTGGTTCAAAGCAATTATTGTAGTTTACGATTTTAGTAATTGCATATACTTCAGGGGAAATAAGCGACTTTGAGAGATACGGACATTTAAATGTGCACGAATTATCAGAATAACTACATCATCATACAGGTAAAAACTTTTTCTCTTCTTGATTTGGTCGAATTTCGACCACTAGGCGACCACTAGTTATATTAAGTGTAGAAAGAACCAGTTTTTCAAGTATTCTTTCAAGAGCACCTTTCCGGGTATTTCATTTTCTATTTTAGGCATATCGTTATAATCCGGCCGCTCAGAGAATGCGTTCCTGACACATGTCAGTTGATCATGAGTAGTGATGGGAAATAATTATCATTTTGCTAAACTTTTGAATTATTCCCAGTAAAAGTAGCAAGTTAGAATAATTGGATACTTGACTATTTTCTATAAAGTGTTTTAAAATCTAGGTATAATCATTCTTTAAATCTTCCAACCGTTAATATATTTTTAAAGAGATCTTTATAACGAATAAACATGTTTTTCTTTATTACTAAAAATATTGTCACCAAAACGGTTGGTCACGTGACTTTTTAAAATTTACGTCACACTTTACAATTGGTGAATGATCTTAGTGGCAGAAATTAATAAAATTGTACATTGTGACGTCACACGCTGCACAAGGACAGCCGATCCTGTTTTGTTACATTTAATCAATAAATAAAAACTCACAAACTTCTTTCAGATCATTATAATATTTACAATTTATATAAATGTAAATAAAAATACCAAATATTATTGTCTTTTACTAACTTATCATAATAATGCAACACATTTTATATTTTATTGCCACAACCGTCAAATATCCAATTGTCTGCATTCTACATTTTCATGTCGTTAAAATAATAAACAAAACAACAAGGTTTATATTGCTGCCAGGTGAAATAAAGAGTTAGATCCGTTTAATTATTACGTTATACATTATTAAAAACACAAATGTATTATTTTATATTATAACGGAAAATAACGTTATAATAATCTGCTATTTTTTGGCCACATCACTCCAGAAATGAACAGTTGACATAACCTTGTAACGGCGTGGTATGAACTTATAAATAAAATATTTTTATTTTTATTAACCGTCAAATTTAGTCCAAAGTGATAAAATTTAACCTAAATTTACATATTATTTAATTTTTTATGATGTTTTATTTCGTAAGTAGGGTAAATAAATAAAATTGTTCGATAATGTATTTACATTTGCTGTCGTTGCATTTGCAACGACACTTCAAAGTTACGTCGTCCATTCGATTACAACCTTTCAGGAACGCATTCTCTGAGCGGCCGGATTATAGTAACCGTTAGACTGTTTATTTGAAACTTTAGTATTTAGTCTAGGAATTAGATAAGAGGTAGAGCCACTTTGTTGCTAGTCATGACTTAGCATGAATGGGCAGGCTCGTCTGGGGTGGTTCCACTGTCTCACAGGAGATCGACGTGAAGCGTCAACTTAGCTATCACATTTCATAAGGTGATCAGGATTACCGGTAACCAATAGCCCTTGAGTGAGTTTGCCCGATGTATAGTGCCTTCCTCTTCCCATATTTTTTCGTTCTCGCTCCCCTTCTGATGGTCGGGCCATATATCATGATCCTAGCGTTGTGGAAGTCCATGAGCGGTAGTGATAGTATACTTACTATCGGTTCTGTTTGCTCTTTTGCCGGACCACAGCAAAAAACAAATATATTCAGAACTATAAAATATTTGGTTTCAGTACCAAATCTCAATCTCAATCAATATCTACCATGAGTGTCCGTACGTCTACCGCTGCTATGTTAATTATTGTTGTCATATCCAATCCCCAAATACGAAGTTTTATAATCGATCAATACTTTTTGCCGCCAAAATCCTCAATTAAGTAAAAATAAACTGTGGTTGACCTTTCCGAAATTCTAATCTTATGAACAAAAACTCAAAAACATACAATATTTAGCTTCGATATTTTCAATTTAACTTAGCAAACATGTTTTGCGGGTACGAGTGTTGGATAAATAGTCGTATTATTGTTAGTTGTGTTTTTGAATCCATGAAATGGATTCGGGTCGACATCACTTAACATCATTATACATCCCATATCACGCATGACCTCAAATATGAACTAAGATTTAAGGCGTAATTTACAAACTCAGATAAATTGCACAACAAATTCAATTTAAGTAAATAAACGTTAACAGAAATAATCGTAATTAAACACGCATAGTAAGGCGAATTAAAAAAAATGACGTATAGTCCGCGAACCCAGTTTGGTTGCCTATTAGGCCTAACCTTTCTCAACCGTATTCTTGATTTTAGAGAAGACCTGTGGGACGTATATAGGCTGATTGGTACAGAAACAATTCACCCAGAAGTTCTATGTCTGATTTAGCGGATTCAAACCAGATGTTCTTAATTACATCATCGTATGACGGAAGGCTAATTAGATAACAAAGATATTACTGAACCTGTTTTAATAACGACTGTTGAACTAACAATGTATCAGCATGTGCACCACCTGTAGTTAAACTTGACACCTCAAGGCACTTCTTGTATGTTGCACATTGTATATTGTTATGTTTTAATAGTGACACAGCTTCTCCTGCGGCCAAACAAATGATTACATTGAAAATAATAATTAAATTAAAAATCCCTCTAATTGATAGTGAAAGGCACTTCAACAATAATTGAATTGTTGAAGTAAGTAAAATAAAAATAAATCTGCAATAGTATTTTAAATGAAGAATAAAAATCTTAGCATGAGAGATCGTCACTAACTAGCTGTTTAAAATTCTCATCATTAACTTAATCAAGTTATGAAAGATATTGAATTAAAACGAATTATTTCATATTTTTATCGCAGATTCGGTTAAATTATTACATTATTACGTTTCGATTACTTTACAGCTATGAAAGACGTTTTAGATATAAATAACAAACAACACTCAACACATGTTTGCATAAACATAACTTCGCAGATCACAAATTACATTACCTCACAATAGTAATATGCAAGAATTGTCATAATAAAGTACATCTGGCGATAATGCTGCGTTTTGTATGCAGCTCGTACGAACCCGCATATTTCTACGTGCTCTGAGATCTTATAGTATGCTCGTGGTAGGTCTATTGAAGAACCCGTGACCCGTGTCGGGTTTTGAGTCCATCCAGCGCATATCCCGATATGATCAGGCAGGGATAATTATCCGTAGAAAACCATCTGAATTCGTAGAAACTCTGTACGGACTACTGTACTTACCACCAAGTGAAATGGTCTATTTATCGTGCAATTATAAAAAAGTACTATCAAATCATTAATATTTTGTTATTCTAGCAAACAGGATGTACTTTATGAACAGTAGCGTCTAGACAGAATATAGCGACAGGAAATAATATCATATAACAACAATCATTTTGGTATGAACGCTATTTCAGATTATGAATTCGATATGGTGTTTTTCATGTTATGTTGTTGTTGGTCATGTTATTGGTCTTTTATTTTGTTTTGGAATTAAAACTATTTCTTGTAATGACATGAAAATAACTTGTTTTACAATTAAATTTGCAATTTATCTTAGGGTCTATTTTTATTATTCCAAAGTTATACTTTTGTATTTACTTGGTAAAAATTATAAAACTACTAGTGTTCAACCTATTTATAAGTCTCTGTGATTTGTTGCAATGTAGCGACGTAATATATTAAAAGCTGTTAATATTGCGTATTCCAATTCACTATTATTACTTGAATTAACAACTTAATACCACCCATTGAGATTAATGGACACATCTGCTTCATGTTATGTAGTTTATTAAAACATTCGAAATGTTCATAGGCTTACAGTAGATAGATAGGCAGCTTAACCGTTTAAATCTTCATATCGTTTTCAAAATTCATTGATCCCTTTACTCAAAGATTTTGCTTAAAACCTTCCTTTCTTGACCCAAGCTTAGTCCATATAAATTCAGTGCCAATGAAGCTAGAAAAAATATTTTAAAAATATATGCGTAAATTATGTTACTGGTTTGAGAAGTTACGAGATTCAAACATCGGCAACATACTAAATATAGCAATTATTATAATAAATGAACCGTCAACAAAGGAATTTTCCTGATTTTTACATATATAGACAATTACTGCTGGTTACACCATACATTGATTAGTGACTCAGAAGACAGATGCGCGTAATATGTTTTATTGTGACTGCGTTAGATACGTCCTTTTTGTTTTCTTATATATGCTAAAGTTTCAAAATATCTAGTCCAAGTTATCGGAAATTTTAGGGAATTGTCGAAGTTAAGTCCCTTGACACTCGTACTTTTTTCTTTATGGATAATCCTAATTACAACAACATATTTTCATCAGTGGTCATAATCATAAATGTTTCTTTGACGTTTCTTAAAAAAATAATATAATCCAACTCAATATAACGTATAACGCTTTAAAATATATCGACAAATGATTATTTTTATAATGTATTAGCGAAGATCGCTAATGTTAAGGTGTTAACAAAAACAACACTTCAATAAAAACACATGCAAATATTTCGAAACGAGATGATGAAAACGTCAACTATGCAACACCTATTGCCATTCACGCGATTGTAATTGTTCACCAGATCACACTGTTTTATATTCCCAATGTCAAATGTCAGCTCTGAGCCTTCACAGATTTCGTCAAAGATTAAATTTAAAATGCATTGGGAAATGCACTCATTTCATACACCACGTAAACAATCCAAGCGTATTTGATCATCGAAATATTATAGATGGCCTGGTCCGGATTCGCGCGATGCAGATATTTTGGGGTCCAGCCTACATCATAAAAATGTAATTTTGAATGATAAATGTTTTATATTTAAACTCAACGTGATAGCCGTCTAATATAATTTATCCCGTTCCATCGCTTTGAATTTGGAAAATAGTTAATATATTTTAATTCGTCTCGCTATATGTTTTCGGAATAAAGCGTAAGTGATATTCCGGGGTGTCAGCTTCCTCCATACAAAATTTTAACAAAATTGGTCGAGCCGTTTAAGCATGACAAAGTAACAAACACACAAACTTTTGCCTTTATGCCCACTAATAAGTGGGAAGTAGGATAACATTAGTAAGATCCGATAACGGAGATTCATGTTTATCAAAATCATATTGTGAACAAATATAAAAAAAAGTTTTTTGCAATAAATGGCAAGACGAGCATGCCGTTCGCCTGATGGTAAGCGATACAACAGCTCATAAACAGTAGCAAAACCAAACAACACTTTGAATTACTGCGCTCGCCATCCTGAGACCTAAGATGTTAAGTCTCAATATGTCCAATAGTTACTCTGGCTACAATGTACTTCAATCTGAAACACAACAGTGCAATTACACTGCTATTTCACGGGAGAAATAGACATTGCGGTGGTACCTACCCAGATGGCCTCTCAAATATGAGAGACCTACCACCAGTAAAAGATGTGGTTTAACGGCCGTTCTCTATATTCTATCTATCTTTAACAAGAGGTTAAAATAGATACCATTACTATGTCGGTACAATTCTACACTTCAATAAACTAAGATTGAAATATAAGTTTATCTTACCTAGCTATCTTTAAACATGTGCACCATCTTCTCTCTCTCTATCTTTGTTAACTGAAACACAAACTGTATCGAAATATCTAATGAAATCTCTAGTTAAAGATAGATTATAGAGAACTGCTGTAAATGCTCATGGTAGCCATAAACTATAATTATATCGTGCATGTGTATATTTATTACTTAATTGCGATGGGAATATTGCCTCTAATGATGGTATTAAATTTTGGACGATTTCGTAAGATAAGTTTGATTTTGCTATTACTAGAAAAGGATTCAAGGATAATTCTTGTTGATAAATCATTTCGTCAACTTTTGTTTTGAAGCCTGGTTTTATACTTATTTCTGTTGATAATACTGGTTTACACGGTTTTTATACCCCAGCTAAAAGTTGTTATTTTTTTTATTATTTTTTTTTTTGATAATTCTACTTAAATGAATCACAAATCATTTAAGTAGAATTATCCAAAAAAATAATGAAAAAATTCTATCACGTCTGGTTTAAGAAATATTTATTAACTTAACTGAAATACATAATTTTGGTATTAATACTAAAAAAAATTAAAAATGACAAATTTTTGCCTTCTTTTTATAGCTATTTGAATCAGTTTCTCTTATAATGGACCAACAGTAATCCCCCAACATGTTTTCATCCCAAAATCCTTGATGTCGTTCTTCAAAAACCTTTAAATCTTGATGGAAACGTTCCCCTTGTTCGTCACTCATACTTTCTAAGTTTTCAGGGAAAAAATTAATATGCGATTGCAGAAAATGAATCTTTAATGACATGTTTACTCCCATCTTTTGAAAATTTTCCAATAAATCGGTAACAATTTCTTTGTAATCTTCACTTTTCTTATTTCCCAAAAAATGTTCCACAACCATTTTGAATGACTTCCAAGCAGATTTTTCATAAACAGATAAAAGGCTTTCAAACTGAGAATCAAAATCAAACATAACAAAAACGATCAGAACTTTGTTTACACTTTCTACTCGACATTTTTAATCAATCCGAAAAAAGATAATTGTGGTTTGAAGCGAACGAATAAACAATAAGCTGTCGTTACCACGTTAGGTAGTTAAAAAAAAACATTTGACTGCAGGAAGAATTTGTGACGTGATAGAATATTTTTACTAACACTTTTTGGTTTAAGGAAGGTAGATTAACATATTTGTATACATTTATTTTGGGGTATAAAAAAAAAGTTAATTTATGTAAATATAATCTTTACATTTTTTGAATCATTATTTTTAGTGTTTGATTTTGCTACAAGACGAATGTTTCTAATTCTATTTATTTCTTCAACAGATCCACGGACGGAAAATTGGTGGCTGATGTCCGGTCCAGGACCACTATTCACAATCCTTGCGACGTACCTTTACTTCTGCACTTCAGTCGGCCCTCGGTACATGAGGGACAGGAAACCTTACGATCTGAAGAACACTATCATTGCCTACAATATCTCGCAGATTTTAATGAGCATCTTCTTAGTATACGAGGTATGTTTAAAACTTTTCTAAAGTCTTGATTAGGGCCGTTCAAGATTTACGTAACTACTATAGGCTTTTGCTGTTTATTTTATTTTATTTTTGATGACTTGGGAGCGGAGGGTCTAGACGGTGATTACAGCAGTAATTATTTACTTTTAGGACCTAACATGAACGGCCCCTTACGTCATCGCCTCTATCTCTCTTGGTACGGTACTCAGTAGGTACTGCATGAGCCTATAATCGTGAGATTGGTGCTTCTCTACATTCGATAATAAGAAGGCTTAGTCCACCACGCTAGTTCAGTTGGTTTCGCTACTCTTTTTATCGAGCTTCATTATATTAAAAAGTTATTCATCTGATACTAGTCAAACAAATACTGGCGCGTGCTTTGTCATTACCTATGTAGCAAACATTTACTTTCAGCAAGACCGGATTGTCTATTTCACTGCATTAATATTATTTTACTCCTCATTTTACGTTTGTTTTTAAATATCATTTAATGACTGTAGATGTTTCTTAAATTCGAAGATCGAGTACATACATAATATACACAATAGTCTTAATTTGCGAAAGCAAAATTCACCAAAATCTGTTTTCGAAGTATATAAATTGTAATTATATAGCCCATATACACACCACTACAGACACGGGCCTCCTTAAATACGATTGAGAGGGGTATGAAATCAAGAGCATAGTTCACCACCCTGAACTAGAGCGGGTTGGCGGAAAGCCCTATTATTGAATACGATTTCGCAAATATGATGTAAAATATTTTTTGTCTTAGAGTAACTACTTAATAATTATTATGTTTATTACAGGGTCTAGTTTCTGGTTGGTGGGGCGACTACAACTTCTCGTGTCAACCAGTAGACTACTCGGATAGTCCTAAAGCAACGCGGGTGAGTAATGAGTATCCTTCTTTTACTTATTTACTGGTGGTAGGTCTCTCATATGTAAGAGGCTGCCTGGGTGGGTACAACCGCAATGTCTAATTCTCCCGTCAAACAGCAGTTTAAATGCACTGTTGTGTTTCGGATTGAAGGACATTGTAGCCAGAGTAACTACTGGACATATTGAGACTTAACATCTTACGTCTCAGGAATGCGAGCGCAGTGGAATGCCAAGTATTGCTTTGTAGTTCAAGGTGTTGTTTGGTTTTGCTACTGTTTATGAGCGGTCGTATCGCTTACCATCAGGCGAACGGCTTGCTCGTCTCACCATTCATTGCAATAAATAAAAAAAAAACTTAATAATACCCACGACACAAACTTGAATATTGTGTGGGGTCAGAACTATGTATATTTGTATGTATCTATTATTAGATTTTTATCGTTTTTAGGTTCAGGGTATTTATTCCCACAAAAAGCCCAACTGTATTGAGCCCTATTAAATAATTTTTAAATAACTGGCGTATAAAACTAAAACTGTACTACTTATAAATATTATGTAATGGGTACATAAAAAGAAATACCGCTTCGATAAAGTTACCATTAATAAGGTAACTATAATACAATAAAAACACTTACTTAAACCAAACCTGATAACCAATTATATCCAGATTAAAAATACATATTCGATAGGTATTCTGGTTAAATTAAAGTTAACCTAAAACAATATTGAAGGCTTTGACTTTCGCTTTTCAAGTAAACAATTAAGATAATCTCGAAAAAAAAAAATTTAATAACACTATTGCACAATGCAAAATTGATCAGGTGGTACTGCAACATAATATAGCTAACTAAGATCTAAAAGTAAATTTTCTCCCTAAGGTCTCCCTTTTGATATAATTGGTCTCAGTTACTGACTTTTTTAAATTCGCTGCCCAACAATGTCAAATAATAATTCCTCTTATACAAAAATAAATGACACATTAATTGTTCTATAATTCCTGAGAGATAATCTTTCAACTACTCTTTGGTCACAAACATAACTATAACCTTAAGATATAGCTTTCTGACCATATTTTATTTTCAACCTTTCATAGAAATAAAATTTAAATTTATTGTAATTGGACTTGCTTGAAACTCTATCACGTTTTTATAAGTTAGTTAGAAATAAAACAACTATTTATTATTAGGAGGTATATTCGTATAGGAAATATTTGGTTTTTATTTCGTCATAATATATTGTTATGACTGCAATGCTTATCAAAAAGCTGATTGGCAAAAAGCAATTGCTTAACAAATTAATTGAAGAAACTAGTTTTATTTTGTGGCAGTTGTTAGGGTATTTATAAAAATAATTAAAAAAAATAATAGTCTTTTAACAGTTAATGTAATTAACCTCCTTAAGTTAATGTAATTAAGTTCCTTAAATTTACGCGAATGTCATAAATTGGAATAAAACTTATTTATGTATTTTTTCGCGGATTTGCTTTAATTTTTACATTCTTACTTTCCCGACGTTTCCATTACTTTACAGCTTTCGTGGTTGTAGTGAGTCTGCCCCGTGATCTATCCTTTTTTCGGAATTAATACTTAATATTGTTTTAGTATGAGTAATATGCAATTCCAACCTACAAGCGGTTTAAATACATTAATAAATATACCCAACTATCAACCATGGTACTGATTCCCACAGTGAAGCTTGTATCATGAGTATGGAAAAAAACGAGACTATTGAGTTGAACACTCAGACCTGAATCAAAAATTTGTGGATCAGTAACATTTGTCTCAGTGCGAGGTTCCATCCTGCGGATCGATTCACACGAATCTCTTTACCAATTGCACTAAGGAGGTTGCTAAACCAGACCAATTTATATTTGTATATTTATTACAGATGGCAGCAGCAGTATGGTGGTATTTCGTAGCGAAGATCATTGAGCTGCTCGACACAATCTTTTTTGTGCTTAGGAAGAAGAATAGGCAGATCTCTTTCCTCCATCTGTACCATCATTCAATGATGCCTATCTGTGCTTGGATCGGAACTAAGTTCTTGCCAGGTACAGTCCATCCCTATACTTTAAGTAGAATATTCAGTTGATATGAAAATGACTCTACAAACACCTGAAAACAACATATTTTTTATTAATTTATAGAAATGCAATGAAACACAATTCAGCCGGGACATTTGGCATGATGCTTTCTTATTTTACCAATCTATATTGTCTGATATTATGTTTAATTTGAATTCTATGAATTATCTAGTAGTTTTTAAACGCCGTAGCTTAAAAATATCAAGATTCCAAATTAGATTTAGTTGCACACCTAGTTGTTAATCTTTCATCAATATTAATCTTCGCCATGAAACATCTTCCGTTGAAAACAGTTTTCCTTCAAAGGTAATATACGCTTCACTCATTTCTACATCTATTCTATAATTCCAGGTGGTCACGGCACTCTCCTCGGCGTCATCAACTCCTTCATCCACATCATCATGTACACTTATTACTTGATCTCGGGACTCGGTCCGCAGTACCAGAAGTTCCTGTGGTGGAAGAAACATCTCACCACTATGCAGCTGGTAAGTTAAATCGATAAATTCCTTAAAAAAAAACCTATATCATCCCTTATAAGTCTTGCAGAGCACAGGGCTCCTGTTCAATCGAGAGTACTATTGGGTTAGGGCATATATTCCACAACATTGGCATAGTGTAGAAAGTTTATAGAAGCTTTCGAAGCGCTGTTTTTCTTTACTGTTATAGCGCGTTGTGACAATATCATAATAGTTTGTGATCGATTTTGGTATTTTAAGCATTAAAATGTAATGAAATAACGTTAAGTATTTGGTAGATGACTGCAGTTTTCTGTAATGCTATCATAACATTAAAAATGAAAACGCACCGTGACTAGCATAGATTCGCTGATTAATGAATTAAGGACATTAATTGATTTTAATTTCGTGAAAAATACTTCCTAGATTATTGTAGAGAAAGATAAATAAATTAAAGAAAATAATTATATTTTTAGCATTTCACCTTTGCTATGCTCATCGTAATCGGATACAGATAAAATAATGCCTTGATGTATTTAAATCAACCGTGTGTAGGAATAGTAAGGTTATTTGCGAAGTTAAATAAGTACTATATATCATTAACTATGTACACATTATTTCACCTTCGCATAATTTGATAAGTTTTAAAATTATAATTTTATATTGTATTATTATGCAACATAAACATTCAAAAAATTTAAAAGAAAATTTGAATTATATTTACATACGATACCGGGTACAAAAAGTGCCCTTTCCTAATTAATCAAATTGACTAAGTAAATTCCACGTTTTTTTTTTTTATTGCAATGATTGGCGAGACGAGCATGCCACTCGCCTGATGGTAAGCAATACGCCCGCTCATGAACAGTTGCAAAACCAAACAACACCTTGAATTACAAAGCAATGCTTGGCATTCCACTGCGCTCGCCATCCTGAGACATAAGATGTAAAGTCTCAATATGTTCAATATCTGTCAGTATCAGTCTCTGGCTACAATATCCTCCAATCCGAAACACAATAGTGCAATTTAAACTGCTGTTTGGCGGGAGGAATAGACATTGTAGTGGTACCCACCCAGGCAGCTTCTCACATATAAGACACCTACCACCAGTAGATTACGTTTGCAATATAATAATAAAAATACCTATTTTATGTAATTATTATCAACAAGCTTTTGCTCGCGGCTTCGCTCGCGTTAAAAAGTATTATTATTAATTAAGTGTTTTTGCGGCTTTACTTTTGTTTAGCGTGTGCAAAAAATTAGGGCCTACAAAACTTCTTAGTACACAATATTCTAAACTAATCTGTCATTAGGCGCTATCAAGCTATTGGTTGAACTTACTCGTGAGCAAGCAACATAAAACTGAAATGCTAAATTGAATTTATCAAAATCCTATTTAAGTGAACGTCTTCATCATAGTAGCTCCAATATTTAATATCAGCTCAATCAGTCGAAAATCTAAGAAGATTTATACAAACTTTCATCCCCTATTTTATCCCCTTAGGGTTGAAATTTATCAAAATCCTTTCTTTGGGAATGCCTATGTCATAGTAGCTTTATGCATGCAAAGTCTCAGCCTGATCGGTTTAAAATTGACAAAGTTTCATACAAACTTTCATCCCCTATTTTATCCCCTTGGGCGTAGAATTCATCAAAATTCTTTCTTAACGGATGCCTACGTCATAACATTTACGAGCATGCCAAATTTCAGCCATATCCGTCTAGTGGTTTGGGCTGTGCGTTGACAGATCACTAAGTCAGTCCTTTTGTTTTACATCTATGTATATTTAAATAAAGAGTTGCTTCGATGATTAAATTTCTAAATATCGTTCTCATAACAACAAATTATGTATCAAACGTTAATTCTACAAATGATTTCTCTTTCAGATTCAGTTCTGCATCATCTTCTACCACAATTTCACCGTCATGTTCTGCGACTGCAACTATCCTAAAGGAATCAACTTCCTCTTGTCTCTCAACGCTGGTCTCTTCCTATACATGTTCGGAAACTTCTACTACAGAAACTACGTGAAGAATGATACACCCAAAAAAGAAATTAAAGAAGCCCAACAAGAGATCACAGCAAATGGCAAAGCGAAAGAATGCTAGTGAAACATGGACTGTAGTTAAACATTTTGTGATGTTAAAATATTTAGTTATAGTACAATAGTTAATTTCTTCTAGGTTTATATTAAACTATGTTATACACCATCTTCATTAGGCTATTTGATATTTGTACAAATACTTTTAATATGACGAGGGTTACCTTCTGTTAAGGATTAGATAGTAGGAGATGGTGCTAAACGCTTATCTGTTTGAATGTACAAGGAAATACTCTTTACTCGTATCATTTGAAACCAGGAACATTGTAAGCTGGGTTCCTTGGAGTCATATGAATTGAAGGTACATTATAAACAACCATTTTTATGTAGATGTGATTTCATTAATTCTTCATCATTAAAAAAAAGAAGATCGCTGAAGACACGTACAAAATACAAACATTTATTAAACTCATTTGTTTTACAATTACTATCGACCATATCCATTACCAGTTTTAAAAGCTCTTCTAAGTATCGAAGGTTTTGTCCTCTTTGCTTAAAATGGATTGAAAAGTCATTTGTAAGGGACAAGATATTCGATAACTAAAATAGATTTTAAAACCGTTTATGAATAAGGCCATATATCTTTATCCAAAGACAATGTATTTTAGTAATTGTACAGAAAATATATTGAATTCCCAACGTAATCCAGACATTCTCAACAATAAAGCATAAGTTGTGTCTTAGTCATGGGTTTTTAGTAGATGTAAGAGAAAAAATATGTTATTTATTATATGTTATAAGCTGGTGAGTCTATACAATATATTTTTGAACACTATTATTTTTGTTCAAAACATTCATAGAAATCTCTTTGATTTATTTTTCCCAGAACTTTTTATTCCCTGAAAGAAATCGAGAAATCAAATACCATAATTGAAAATTCATTTCATATGATTTTTATTTTAAGTATTGTATTTTATGAGATGTAAGAAATTAAAAACATTCCTAGAAGTTTTATGACAAGATTGAGGCCAACATCAACTTGAAATTAAACAGCTAGAAATATTTTAAACCTGAAATAATCAATCCCACTTCAAAAATAATATAAAAATCCTGTATTGTGCTTTTGTCTTTGCTATGGTATGCTGGTGACTTGGCAACTAGTAATAAAATAAACTTGCTATAAATTAATCACGATCAAAATCAAAATCTCGATTGTAAAGGGCTCCTATTTTAGGGTATATGAGTATGATAGCTTTTTTGTATTACTTTACGTACAAACAGAAATAACATTAAAATAAAACATTTGTTTCAAAACAGTATTAAATCAGCTCGTAACATGAGGCAAATATTAGTATTTGAATGTAAGGAGCTCACACTGCAAGGCATATTAAGACTTGTGACGTCACTAGTTTTATTTTGCATATCTTTACTTTTACTCCCACTACAAAATTTATAAAGTTTCTAACTTGTTTAATTGTGAAATTATTATCAAAATTCTTTATTTAGAAATTTACAAATCAAACCTAGTTAATAAAAATAAAGCACAAAATAAAAGTATTACTTTCATAAATACTGCAGAATTCTCTTAAGAACCAATCACTCGTATAAATTGCTCTACGTTTTTGCTCCTTCTGCAATATGGCTCTTATTTCGGCAGCTTGCCAAAAACTACTTTCTATCGCCATTGAATCAAAATTCATTGTAAATAAATTCATCGTTATATAACCTATTTGACCCTTAAACTCTGTTTACCAGTGGAACTAATCAAATGGTAAATTATGCAAAAATGTTAAATACCTATTGATGGTATTGTAATATAAATGCATTATGATTACGTATTCAAATGATTTGACATAATTATGAACCGGTCAAATGCATCGGTTCAGTTTGTTATTGTTGAAATAGTGAATCGTGAATATAATTATAATCATCGGCCAACACAATTTATGTGCCTAGCTGCTATGTGTAAAATTTTAGTACTTCCACGTCATAAAGAGAGTTACTACTGGCCATATTGAGACTTAATATCTTATGTCTCAGGATGGCGAGCGCAGTGAACTGCTTCATGATGTTCTTTGGTTTTGCTACTATAGATGGGAGGTCGTATCAACGACAGTTCATCATTATTCTGCTTGTTTTGCAATGCTGATTCTGTACTAGATGGTGTATGATGTATCAGCCCATATACGTCCCACTGCAGGGCACGGGCCTACTCTACAATCGAGAATACGATTGAGAGTGGTGGTTAGGCCATATAGTCCACCACGCTAGCCTAGTGCGGGTTGGGTTTATTATTTTAGTGTCACATAATAAGTGACAGCTTCCGTGGTGCTGTTGTTTAGACCTCAGCTGTGAAGCGAGAGGCAGCCGGTACGATACCCGCACCGAGAGAATTTTTTGTGTGAACAACCATTATTTGTGTCGGGTCTGGGTGTTTGTGAGACCGCAAAGCCTCTCGTTACAAGTGTGTTTTTCGATGGAATCAGAATTCATGAATAAGAACAGGAATACAGTTGAAAACAATCGACAATTGTTATCAATGTGATGATGTTACTCATGAGGTAATTACTCTAAGTTACTCATGTAATGGCAGTCATATAAAAACAGATTATGTCTAGATGTGAATAAATAAAATTATCTCTAGCTGAAGTCTGTGAAGTAATTGTCTACTTATTGCTCATTATATATTTACCGATCCCGACCAATTTCTTTATTACTTTGTACAAAGTGATAGTGTAAATTATTGCCGATGTTCATTAGCGGTGCGGCGCTGCGGTAATCACTAACTAACCCATTAGCCGATTGCTCATTTATGGAACAATGTAACGAATAACACAATGAAATGGAAAAAAATAAAAGAGAAAAACATCTCACCAATCATCTGTTTGGTACGTTAAATTATTTTAATAAGTTTTGGTGTTGTTGACAGTTGATTCGACACCCTGCTAGTTTCCAATAACATACTTGGCATAATAGTTCCACCAATTGGAAGTTGTAGAGCCGCGTCACTCAAAGCTCAGTATCACAGAGTACATTCTCAGCATGAATGGGCAGGCTCGTCCGGGACAGTACCACTGTCTCATAGGAGATCGATGAGAAGCGTCAACTTTGCTCTCTCGCTTCGTAAGGTGATCGGGATTGCCGGTAACCAATAGCCCTTTCCTCATCTCATCCTATTTCCTTCCCATTTGATGGTACGGCAACATAGATCTATGATACAGGAGTAGTGGATGTTCTTGGGCGACAGTGACCACTTACCATCAGGTGTTTGCTCATTAAACGGTATTGAATAAAAAAATCCAATTGTAAAACTGTTGTAACTTGTTTAAAATACGAAATAAATACTATCATCACTTGTATACGCAACATAATATATAATAAATAAATAAATAACTCCCAACAGTCACATACATAGTCCTGACCCCACATTAAGATCGAGTCTTGTGTCGTGGGTATCAGGAACTACGAGAGACTTTTCGGTCTCACAAACACCCAGACCCGAGATAAATATTTGTGGGCCGCACAAACATTTCTTTCGGTGCGGGGATCGAACCCGCGGCCTCTCGTTTCACAGGCGGCATCTAACCGCCTGCGCCACGGAGGCTGTCATTATGTAAAGTGTATAATACTCGTATATATGAGTAAAATATTTATATAAGACAAAGAATAGTTACATCTGTAGAGTTAATATCAAATGTGGTGTAAATATTGTAATAAGAAATATATTATATTATAAACATTTATACAAAAAATACACAATACAATAAGACTTGTTATAATGTTAAGAATTAAAATATAAAAGGTAATTGTTATTTATGCTTTTGTTTGTTATTTATCCCTATTATTTTTGGACTATATGGCCTAACCACTCTCAATCGTATTTGTGCTACGGTAAGGTTTCAATTTCTGAGTCAGCCAAAGTTATATCAGATTTAGCGGTAGACACCAAATTGCTAATATGGGCAATACTGGGTATATCAAGACTGCTACCGAAAAAGAAGCCGGGTGGTAGCTTTAGTGACTATAAATACAATGTAACTAAAAACTTTTTCGCAAAGAAACGCGAGATTTTTTTTATCAATTGTTAAATATCGTCGAGTTTGGGTGGTAAATCCATAGTTTTTGCTCAAATAATAATTTAAAGCCTTACGTACCTTAATGCCTTTAAAAATAAATGGGTGCATACTATAATTTTAGAAAAAACTTTATTCACCACCTTAATACGACAATAGAAAAAAAAAAGAACAAAAAAATTCTCACAATCGTTCCACAAAATTGAGTTGCATTGTATTTGAAGTCGTTAAAACTACCACCCAGCTTCGTTTTCGGTAGCACTCTTGATATACCCTGTATGTTAGACGGTATGATCACGTCCTAAGAAATCTTCAGAAATACGTCAATGTGTGCCTGAGTCTTAACATTCCTGGACTTCTACCGAGGGGTAGACTAAAGAAGCGCTGGCTGGATGTCGTCAAGGAAGATAATTATGAGGGCCAATGGTCTTAGTATTTAGCGTGCCAAAGATCGGCCGAAATGAAGAAGACTCAGCCGGAAGGTGGACCCTGGCAATTATAATATCGGCTGGGATAAAGCCCGGCATAAAGGAGGAAGAATGGGGGGTAACTTCGTTTACGAAACACATAAGGCGAAACGTACGTGTTCTGGTAGCACCTCTTCCTACACTTTCTTATTTTGCTTACTTTTTATTATGCTTACAAATTTATTTTATGAAAATATATTTGTAAGCATATTAAAAATAATAAATTATATGAGATTATAATATGATTAAGTTCCTTGTTTTCTTGTCAACATATTTTTTAAAGTGGACCTTCACAAGGCATGCCTAGGAGGATACCAAACATTATTTGATGAACTTCATTAAGTTTTACGTTTATTGGTCATCTATACATCTATACATATAAATAAAATTGAAGTGTTTGTTAGTAAAGTGAAATAATGTCGAAAAAATGTCCAACTTCATATCGTTATGTACTCGATACCTATCCCGAAACTGATCTTCAAATTTTTTTGTCTGTCTGTCTGTTTGTTCCGGCTAATCTCTGAAATGGCTGAACCGATTTTGACGGGACTTTTTTTGTCAGGTAGCTGATATAAATAAAAAGTAACTTAGGCTACATTAATTTTAGAAAAATTACTTTATTAAAAAAAAAAACTAAAAAAGCTAATTAACTTTTTTGTTAAACTCCACGCGGACGAGGTCGCGGGTTCAACTAGTATTATAATATAATTCGATGTGTAGATATTGACATCAGTGTCTTCTTTCAAACGTTGTTCAAGCAGTGCCAATAAAGATAAAAGTTAGATACTCCTGTTTGAAACAATAGCAATTTATACATGTGACGCATTGCAGATGCCACGTTGTGTCAGGAGAATTTTCGCTTAAGTCCACTATCCGTATAAACTGAAATAGGTCCCACTGCAGGACACAGGTCTGCTCTACAATCGTGAGTATGATTGAGAGGTGTTAGGCCATGTAGTGCACCAATGGCTTAGTGCGTTTTTGCGTACTTTACTTGAAATAATAAACCATTATAATGCGTTTCAAATAAGAATAGGAACGTCAATGACCTTTAGTTATCAAATATCACATGAAAAGTATGGTTAGCAACAAAAAAATATTTACGCATCAATTTTTTTTATTTTCACATAGTCAAATTCCTAAACATAAATTAACTAAATAAATTGAAACAATTACAAAATGTTATATGGACACATAAACAAGAATGTTTAGTCATAAATAGCTTAAAAAAGTATATCGGGGTGTTCTTGTGTAAAACCCATATGATAAATAATTGTAAATTGGCCCTTAGGAATCTACGGGTAGTTGTAGAAGTAATTTTATTAAAGGAAACCCGATTGTGGTTCTATTTCACTACCCACAGTCAGAGTAAGGGTGGGAGCATGACAGTTTGCAATATAAAGCGCGTCCGGATCGTAGACAAGGCATATTCGAGATCCAGCAGTCGGCTGTGAAGCATAGACATACGCGTGTTTACTATAAAAGTAACAAGTTGTCGCAGGTATTCGGATAAACCGTTAATCCGTTAATTATAACGTGTGGTGATAATTATAGTTAAATAATTAACACAATGGATTTTATTACCGTCATCCGACATCAGAAGCGGGATCGTCCTACGAGCTGCAACCGCTTGGTTATCGACATCAGCTGGCGCAGATTCTAACGTGAGTACCAGAACTAATAACTTGAGATAAATTATGATGACTGGTCACTGTTATGTGTAGCTGTCATGTGTGACTGTCGTGTGTGGCCCACGTATGTAGCTGCCATTTGTGGCTCACGCTCAGAACAATGAGTAAAGCAGGGTCATGTATGTGGCTGTCATATGTGACTATCATATGACTATCAAGTTATACCTTCGAAACTAATTTAATGCCGCTCTGAAAGATGCCTGCAGGTTGCTGTATTGGAAAAGAGTTCAGCACAATCAATGGAACTTCGAAAACATTCAACTACCTACATGAAGGAGTTATACGAAAAAAATAAACCTACTACTAGAATCAATCAAGAAAGATTGATGGGCATCTGTTCAGCTGTGCCCTTGGTATTGAAATAGCCCATGTGCTGCGGTGACTGCTTACCATCAGGTGACACATAAACTCATCTGCCTGCCTAGGCCATTAATTGTTATCAGGAGCAGTGATATGGAGCTGTGACTGTACCTTGGAAGTTCCAAGACACCTGCATCTTCACAGGAGTGTTTCAAATTGGTGAGATCTTTCCATTTTTGTTTGAATTTGGTTTTACCATTTTACTTTCGTTAACTCTTAGAGCAATTTAAGAAAATATGACGAAATGCGCAACAATATAGATTACTTAAAGAAAACACAACCTTAAAGCAAAGGTACACAGATACCAATCTCAAAAAGGGATATTGCATTGTTCCAGACAAACTTCGTGGACTCTATGATGAAAAGAAATACAGACGGCAAGTGCAGAGCACGCCCCGCCGCGCCGGTCCGAACTGCTGTATCGGTGCAGCAAAATCAAATCTTAATACATAAGACCTTTTTTTTTTTTTTTTTTTTTTTTAACGAGAGTAAAGCTCCTTTAGCCTTCCTTCCGACACTCGGGGGAGATCGGAAGGGGCGTGTCGGGGTCTCCGGCCTTCCAGCCTGTTATCAGGCTGGGTCCCTACCGAGATCTAAAAAGATCTTTTGCCGGCATACCGACTAAAACCTCTCGGTGGCCATCACGCGCGTTATGGGTGCCAGGCGATGTGGACAGGCGAATGGCGCCCATTTAACTCGCCGTGTCACCCGGCGCACTGCCAAATATGGCTCCTCACATGTTGGGAGGGCGCAGATGCCCCCTCTTTCCCTACTTCGGACGCCCATGGTGAGATGGGCGTCCGCGACAGACACGAGGCCACACGTTCTGCCGCCCATCTCGGGGTCACTCCCGACGTGAGCACACAGCCCCCGCTGTGTGCTTAGCGACCCCGATGACCCCTTTTAGTCGCCTCTTACGACAGGCAGGGGATACCGTGGTGGAATTCTGGCGCCCCTTGACCACTGGGCGGAATACATAAGACCTACTTAGTAGTTGGACCAAAAACAAGCCCACTGAGTTTGATTCGCTGGATCTACTCACAGCTGGGTCGTGTCGCGTTATTTCCAGTGGTAAAGTAAGCCCGCTGAGTTTGTTTCGCCGGGTCTTCTCAGGACAGGGCCGCGTTGGATCCGGTGGTAATTTTAAAACGTTTATACCTACGTCACGTTTCGTACATCTTTATGGTTCAAACATCAAGGTGCCCGTGCACTCTTATTACTCCCGAAGCATAGAATCAAGCTAGGCTCGATGAGAATAATACACTCAAACATTTAAGTTATAATTGATTCCAAGAGTTCATTAAATGGCAGTAGCATTTAGTAAGAAAGATTCGTAAGGTTAACATTTTCATAGACACAGTTCACATGAAGTAATTTAATAATTAATAATTACTATAATTATTGAGGGGTTTCTTTGAGACCTGTGAAAAAAAAGCGAAAATACAGTCTGATCTGCCCAGTTATGTAAAGAAAAAGGAAATTTGTGTAAGCTAAAGGGGAATTATCCCGGTCTAGCACAGTTCGGTCCAGTTTTAAAACTGAAGGAACAATCTGCGCACTTGAATGGTTGTCTGAAGGGAATGCTTTCCGGACTAGACTGTGTAATAATTATTACCATTTTGCGAATTGTTATATTATGTGAACTGAGTCAGGATGAACGAACGAATGATTTCTTTGATAGACACGCACACGAGGACGTGTGCTCGTCAGTATGGCCGTGTCGGGGTGTTCTTGTGTAAAACCCATATGATAAATAATTGTAAATTGGCCCTTAGGAATCTACGGGTAGTTGTAGAAGTAATTTTATTAAAGGAAACCCGATTGTGGTTCTATTTCACTACCCACAGTCAGAGTAAGGGTGGGAGCATGACAGTTTGCAATATAAAGCGCGTCCGGATCGTAGACAAGGCATATTCGAGATCCAGCAGTCGGCTGTGAAGCATAGACATACGCGTGTTTACTATAAAAGTAACAAGTTGTCGCAGGTATTCGGATAAACCGTTAATCCGTTAATTATAACGTGTGGTGATAATTATAGTTAAATAATTAACACAATGGATTTTATTACCGTCATCCGACAAGTATATTTTTTTATTTTATTATTTACTTCATGTGCAATCATTCGCCAGAAAGTAACTATAAGACGACATTATTCATTCATTAATTTTTGACGTGACAACGTCTTAAATTAGGTTGCGGCTGGGAGTCACTTATGAAAAAGTGTAACGCCCGGTAACATTACGATGAGTCACCGAACGAGAGAGAGGCCCGCCGAATGCCTTGCGTCTCTCTCCCACTCAACTATGATCGGTCTGCCGCGCGCGCAGCACTAGAGAATTAGGCGCATTGAATCGGCGCATGCTTGTGTCTCTGTCTTTGTCTTTCTCGAACGTTCTTGGCGTTGGAAAAACAAGAAAGCGTCACAATACAATTTCACACGTGTGGTTAAAGTATCGTCAGCTGTGTCTGTAGTGAAAATATGGAGTGCTTAGATTCGTCATTTATCATTTACAACAACTACAACAATAAAGGTAAATAATTGTACACTGATATTTCATTATCGTAAACTATGATTGATTGATTAATTGTTAGATTGACACAAAAGTTGAGAAACTGAGTTTATAGGTTATGTCATACTATTGATAAATGTTGATAGTGTTTTAGTAAACAAAATATATTTCTATAGTTAAAATTTGTGCAATTCTTATTTTCATTCAATTCCTTGTTCCTATTGTGCAATTTAATTATATTCATATCAATAAATATTCTACCGAGAAAAAGACGTTGTCACGTAAAATCTTCGCCCGTAAAACCGACTTTACAGGCAACCAATTTTTTATGAATGATTAAAGATTAAAAATATTATTTTTATTCAACAAAAATATTATTTCCAGATATCTTGTTTTGCTTACCCTACCTAAATTGTATGATTTGACAGCTACTACGAACCAATATGGCGCCGGGTCAGTCCTATTCTTAGTTGAATCGCATTATACGTACTTTACTTACAAATGCAGGATTCCTTACGATGTTTTCCTTCACCGTTACAGTGCGTGGTGATTGCTTAAAAATAGCACCATGACTCCGAAAAGTCAGAGGTTTGTCCTAGTGTTTGAACCCTCGACCACCGTGAATATGATGCAGCTGCGCCTAGTCCGTTACAAACAGTCAACAGATCATCACGTACTTAGCCCACTAATGTAGATTAGCAAAAAACAAAATTTAATAAATTGCATTTTTGTAATCACTCTATACCTTGACAACCTCTATGACGAATTTAGAGATCCCCACTGAGATGAATGTTTGTGAGGCCTACGAATATTTGTTCCGGGTCTGGGGGATACTCTATTCGAAACGAAGTTCGAATGTTCGAACGTCATACGAAAAATGTGATTAGAAAAATGTTCTCAAAATTTTCCAATCCTCTGCTGTAAGTCGTAACTATAAATTAAGTTCTGGATGAATGATAAGTATCAATAAAGAATAGTATTAATTTTTACAAGTGGAAAACTTATAACTTATTTCGGACCTCGAACGTACGAATATTCGTTTTGGTTCGTAGAGTAACACTCCTGGATGGTACCTAGTTTCTGACGTCGCTGACACAAGACTTTTATCTTGGTTGACTATGATATCCAATTTTTATTAAGGATTTATATACAACGTATAAAGTTTTACTGTCGGTAGGTCTCTCATATGTGAGAGGCTGCCTGGGTGGGTACCACCGCAATGTCTATTGCTTCTGTCAAACAGCAGTTTAAATGCACTGTTGTGTTTCGGATTGAAGGACATTGTAGCCAGAGTAACTACTGGACATATTGAGACTTAACATCTTATGTCTCAGGATGACGAGCGCAGTGGAATGCCAAGCATTGCTTTGTAATTCGAGGTGTTGTTTGGTTTTACTACTGTTCATGAGCATATGACCGCTCATGAACAGTACTTACCATCAGGCGAACGGCATGCTCGTCTCGCCATTCACTGCCATAAAAAAAATAAAAAAATAAAGACGGACTAAATGCCTGAGGTATTCTCTCCAAGTCAACCTTTGGGTGGAGCAGTGAGATCTAAGCAGGCGCCTGAACGAAATAATCATAAATAAAATTTTAAGATAAAGGGAATATAAATTATATTAAAATAATTATTTAATTTTTTATTTAAACACACTATTCAAGTTATAAAAAAATCTATGAATATAAATGAGTGGATATATGTATGTGTACCGACTCTTCACGTAGTCAGCTGCTTGATCTTTTGTCGAAGTTGTATTTATCCAAAAGTAACCTTATTTAAGTGAACTATTATACTTAACGTAAAAATGACATTCCTTTACTATTTATTTTAGCCCAGAGTCAGGACTTTAGGCCCTCTATCACGTCATGTGACAGAAAATACACGGTGAAACATGGGTGTCCTGATTGCACCTCCTCGGATTTGTATGTCTACTTCTTCTTGGGAAAAGACGTGAGTTTATGTATGTATCTATATCAATTATGATTCTAAACTAGAAGATATAATTTCTTTGAATCCATGAAAGTGACTTTACGATACAGTAGTTTGAGTAGAGGTGTGTATTTATAGGAACGGGACTTTTAAAGTGAGTTTCATAACTTTTTTAAAACGAAAGAATAATGATTTGTATCCTAAATAGCTTTACCAGCCTATTTTAAATTAAATATTCTCGGGAATAACACTAGTATAACATAAGTAAAGCAGTTGCCTTAAGAAAATAATTTATTAGTATGTGTAGCTGAACATTGCTAAAATAATTTGAAAAGGCATTACTATAGACACGAGCTTTTATAATTGAAAATGTGTTCTCCTTCTTGTCTCTTGTTATTAATAAGAACAAACAATTAAATGCATAATAATCTGCTTGATTGTGTGCGTTATTGACTCTATTATTTTAGTGTCACATAATAAATAACAGCCTCCGTCGCGCAGTTGTTTATACCCTGGCTGTGAAACGAGAGGCAGCGGGTACGATCCCCGCACCGAGAGAATTTTTTGTGTGAACCACAAGTAGTTGTGTCGGGTCTGGGTGTTTATGAGACCGAAAGTCTCTCGTAGTTCCTGATACCCACGACACAAAACTTAATTGATCTTAAAGTGGGGTCACCCTATAATAAGACACCAAGCCTCGTATCTTAGGTATCCAAAACTACGTGATGTTTTTGGATGTCAAAACATCCAGGTCCGAAATAATTGTGGGTCGTATAAACATTTGGTGGGGGTATCAAACCCGTAGCTACTCACCTACAGACGGCTCTTAACCAACTACACCGCAATGTTTGTAACTTACAAAAGTTCTTGGAAAGAAAGACAGTACCCATCTTAAAATATTAGTACCGATGCTATATTAGTGAAAATTGCATGAATTGTTTAACAACAAAATACGTTTATAACTGCCATAGAATAGACCTATGCCCAGCAGTGGACGCGGATGCTCTGATGATGATGAAAACACGTTGATAACCGAAAGTAAAACGAGTTTAATTGGAATTTAATAGCCCTAATTTTTATTTTTACTTCTATTGTTTAAATATGTAATTCGCACATATTGGAAAACCTGTCAAAAGAAAGAAAAAGGCCTGGCACCATTATTTTATCTACGTTTTTGAAGTACCAGTGCTCCCTCTATACAACAAATACTCTAAGGTGAAAGGTCCCCATTTATACCTTCTCGAAGTATGTCATTTCATTTTAAATCCTCATTGGTTAGGTCGAGATTCGGGAATATAATATAGTTTGCAGATTAAATTGTTTTGTTATTTATACCTTATTAAAAAATAAGATATTTGCAATTGTATTGTTTTTTTTTTTTATAAAATACCTGACTTGTTATTTGTAATTAATATTATGTGCCTCGATGGTTAAAAAATTTAAAGTGTTAATGTCCTTTTTAATTTATAACGCTTGAGTGGCAAAGTCAATGCCGAGTAAATGTATGCAGTATTCAAGGTTTGCTCCGAAGTTTTCAATACACATATTAAAAATGCCCGATTTGACCCAATAGCCTGATCCTTGACTATCATTTTGTGGTATCATTCATTAGTAGCAAAATAGTATAATGCCTGTAAAATATTACTTAAAAACTCAAGCAGTGTTGATTAAATATACAGGGTATATCAAGACTACCGAAAACGAAACCGGGTGGTAGTCTAAGTGACCTCAGACACAAGGCAACTAAAATTATGCGATTATACGTTTTTTTTTCTGTATTTTTTTCCTATCATTGTATTTGGGTGGTAACTACATAGTTATTTTTAATCTCAAATAATAGAGTATAATATTTTATTTTTAAAGACGCTATGGTATGCCTGGGTTTAAAATTTTATTTTAGCAAAAACTATGGATTTACCACCCAAATATTATATATTTAAAAAAATACAAGAATGTTGTCGCGTTTCTTTCAGAAATTTTTAGTTGCTTCGTGTTTGCAGTCATTAAAACTACCACCCGGCTTTGTTTTTGGTCGCAGTCTTGATATACGCTTCATAAGTTATGCGATTAAGAGCGTATACACCTTGCGCGCAAAGTCAACTATAGGTATTTCTTCGTTAATTTCACGCACACATAAGCTACCAAAGCTGTGTGCGTAGAGCTGCCGCGTCGGCTCGCTATACAATCGGCTCAAACAACTTTGATCCGTGCGCTTCAAATATTCAATTGAAATGTAACTGTAATATAATATCATAAAAATATTTTATTTGCATTATAAGTAGACAAATATTACTGTGCAAGCAAAGAATAATAAAAATTTTGGATACTAATCATATTTTCGTTATTATTACATTGTTAAGTTGCATTCAAATCGGTGTTCAATCATTAGACACTACGGACGTTTTATTAATCATTTCGTGTTTGAACACATAAATAGTGTTAGGGGCCTTACAACCCCTTACAATTACGAAATATATTTAATTTTATATTACAATACATAACATAATTTAGCCTCGGAATTACATCCCATTATATTATCTGAAACATAATTTATACTCACAAAAAAATCATTGTAGGTAATAAAAAGAAAAAAATATGTTTTACTACCAAAGTACTAAGATGTGGCAATCGCAGTCCGCGCGTGGCTATTTTTACGACGCACGGTAAAAATCGACTGCAGCCAGGCCGGAGCGACGAGCGATACGTCCTCCCTCTAGAAGGCCTTGCGGCGTTCTGATTTGATGCACGGCGGACAGCGTGTTTTATAGTGGTTTTTAAAATATATGTAGAAAACATGAAAACTAATTTTATTGAAATATAAAAATGGCAATTTATTGATAAGATGTTCTTCTATTATAATATGCAATTGCTATAAAAAATTATGTACGATAAGTTGGTGAAAAAAAATATGTTCTTGACGAGAGTTTCTGAATAATTTCGCATTGTTTAAATTTTTATTTTTCAGGAACTAAACAAAAAAAGATTATTTTTTTCAGCAAAATTCCTCCATAAGGGTCTTATTAGTCGGATAATATTTTTATTTTCATCTTATATTTAGTGATTTCGGATATCTTAAGCTTCTAAATTGCCACTTAAAGCCTAAATAACGAAACTAGTGTTCAGTAATCCTTATAGTACTCACAAATTATCCATCAATCTATAATGTTTTCCACCAAAATCCCTAGATGACAACCTTTTCTAAAATTATTACTAATTATTTTTCCTTGAAATTGTTTATTAACTCATTTGAAAAGTCCTGTTTTTTTTAGCCAAAAAGCGCGCAAAGGGTATAAACGCTCTTAAAACCCAATTCAGTTATCGATTGTTTGGTCCCTTCCAAACTACTTTAAAATATAGTTTGAACGAATAAGACAAAAAAAAATCAACCAAAAAGGTCTGTCTTGTTTTGTGAGGATATGTATACTATAATTATTGACAGCCTCCGTGGCGCTGACGGTTAGACACCGCCTGTGAAACGAGAGGCCGCGGGTTCGATCCCCGCACCGAGAGAAATGTTTGTGTGGCCCACAAATATTTCTTCCGGGTCTGGGTGTTTGTGAGACCGAAAAGTCTCTCGTAGTTCCTGATACCCACGACACAAGACTCGATCTTAGTGTGGGGTCAGGACTATGTATGTGACTGTAGGGTGTTATTATTATTAATTATGGAAAATTTTGGTAAATATATATTATTTTATTTTATTACTTATTCTTGCTATATTCATGAATTTGAACCTCCTCTCAAAATTTGAAGTGTTGTGCATTTATCTTCAGATGCATTATAGTCACCTTTCCCAGTACAGTAAAACAGTTTTGACGTCATTGTTTGTGTAGCGTAAGTATGCCGGTGTTAACACCAACCTAGCGGCATTTGCCGCAATACCTGGCACAATGCCGCAAAGTATCATTTCAGTTGTGACAGCTGGATATAATGCTCGTAATTGAACAATATAAAAAAAAATTTTGGATTCACCAAGTTTCACTTAACAACACGCCGGCTCTGCTTGAAACTCACCGGCACATCTCGGCGGTCATGTCGTTGGCTCGTTTATACGGCTTTGTCACCGAGTCAAGCATTCAGCGGCATAATTTGTAGAAGGCATTAGGATTTGACATTACCGAAATCCGATTCATTGTTTCGGATGACGCGATACATTGTCAGCATAATCATTAAATTAATTGACGTGATTAAAGTTTCAAATAGCAGTCATTTATCTGTTTATCACATTTTTTGTCACATACAAAAATTTATATTTTTACTGGCATTGTAATGTTATGGCTCGGCAATATTCATACTGCCCGCGCATTGTGAATACTGCCTACATTAGTCACTTGGCCCATAACAGAAACACTTTCAATACGCGACCTATAAACCACCTCGCGAGAAAACAAACAGGAATACCCCTTTGTAAACATACTAGTAAGTAAGCAGGCCAATTCCTTTCCCGTGTCGGTTCCAAATTTAAACTTGCCTACTCAGAACCGAGCATAAATTGTCTGAATCACTTACGTAGATCAATATTTCTAGTTAAAAACCTTGGGGAGTGACTTATTCGAGCGGATACCAAAATGATGTTTTTAAAATAATGAATAAAGTTAATAAAATAAAATTATTTTCCAAGATGCATACGCCATTAACGTGTTCCTTAATATTACGTTTGCAAGTCAATTATTATTTCTGCGGTTTTGTTCAACCTCGAAATGTCTTTGTACTATAAGGTTTTGGGTTTGAGCGTTGGAAAATTTTAATGCAAAAAATCGAATGTCAATGCATTTACTTCCTTTAGCTATATTTAGTTTGTCAAGTTAATTTGCTCCATTTTACGTCGTCCCTAACGAAGGTGAACACATATTAGCAATGTTCATTCAATTTACACCAAAACAGAGCCGAATCAAGTTACACAGGCTACTGTATAATTGGTCGAATGGTCTGTGACTGAAACAGATTGTTGTATTTAATAACATAGTAGACTCATTGTGGTTGCGTTGGACTTTTTTAGGCAAGATCTGGATATTTCAGGGTGGTATCACTGACTAATATCATATAATATGTATGTATATCTATAAAAAGATGGCGAGATGTACGGGTAGAAGAGAGACTGCACCGGGACAAATGAGAAGATGGTAAAGAGGCCTTTGCTCTGCAGTGGGACAGCGGAGACATCAGCCTCCGTATATGTATATAGGTATTTATCACTGAGAGTTTTGCGGGTTTTTTCGTTCGGTTACGAGGAGGCTCTTTTTTTTCCTTCACTTCATCTTTATATTTTAAGTGGCTGAATTGGGTGCATCCAAACACCGAATGTTATTTGTTCATGGGAGGTTGGAATCACGTACAATCAGGTGAGTCGTTTGGTGATATGCCATATTAGGTGACCTTTTCGGTCTTCGGACTTATGAAATTAACAACAATTGATAAAAAATTAAAACACGCAAGGGTTTTTAACAGAGTGATCATGTTTTAATAAATGAGCGCAATGTACGTCCGTTACGAAGGTCGCGGGTTCGAGAGTAGGACACGTACTTTTGACATTTAAAATATATTTAGTTAATTATATCAGTAAACCACCCAAGGAAATTCGTTTACCTCCCGTATTGTTATGTATCCAATATAGTTGGCTTTGTGCTAATGCGTTTATTGTGATCAAAATTTAACTTATTTTTAACTTTGATTAAACAAGACAATTTAGAAATCAGCAAAAACAAAATTTTCTTAATACTGCGGTGTAAATATTTGGCATCGAATTTAAAATGACCAGTAATCATATTGATGTATAATCGCTGCTCTTACAGCAGTACTCTATTACTATTATTCGTACTGTACCCTGCTGCACATACAATCATGAGTATTTTGTTTCTTCATAGAACTGTCTTCGGTCTTTATCTCGTTATGGCAATCGGGTGATTGCAGGCAACTTTTTTTGCGTCAATTCTGTTTAATTTATAATTAGGCTATTAGACTAGCAAAGTCTATCCTCCAATTCGTGTTGAACGAGCAATACATGATACGCCGATTGAAATTTTATGACGTAAGCAGGGCTCCTAATTTAGCGATGGGATTTACATGGACAATCCCTAACTAACACTTATTATCTGTGCGTCATACTACACCATAAATATTTATAAACTTTAGTGGTTTCTCGATGTTATCTACAAAAAATATTGTATTTAGGTATCATTCGTAAGCAGGTAAAATAAATGAAATAAATTTACTACATATCTCTATATACTGCCTCGGTGGCGCAGTTGTAGTCCGGTATGATTACAAAGCTGAGGTTTTAGGTTTGAATCCTAAGTCAGGTAAAGTGGCTTTCTATTCATTATATCACTCGGATGACGTTTTTGCTTGATGAAGTTTTTGCTAACGGAACACATGATGCGAAAAGTGGGTGTTCCGATGGCATACACCTTCTGGGAAAAGGATGTGGATTTATGTTTGTATAGATGTAATAACTTACTTGTGAAATTAGGACACTTTAGTCATTGGTATACACATTATATATGTTATGGGCTAAGTGATTAATCGGGCATTATTCATAATGCCCGGGCAATATGAATAATGCCCAATAAGGGCGGGTAATGTGACCATAACCAATAAATTTATCACATTGCCCAGGCATTATGAATAATGCCCAGTGCCTATTGGGCAGAGTGATGTAAAGCGAATCGAAATCAAAACAATGAGCCGAAGTGGCATCGTGCGGCTATTGCAAGGTCACGTACCTCCCCTAGCAACACTCCCATGAAAAGATAACGCACCATTCCTGAAAAATGTCAATTATAGTAACCTAACCTCAAGACACTTGTTGTCAATACAAATTTGCTTCTGCAACGTCTCCGGCGCTACGGGAAGTTCAGCCCCTTCGCCCTTGCGTAGCAAAAGATAGGCACCCATGCTCACACCTCCCTACGCGCTTCCGGCGTTTTATATACACTCTAGGGTCCGTAGTCAAAAGATTACGTGAAGTCGGGGTGTCCCGAGTCGGTTTTGGGGCACAGTCGACCTAACTGATACATAAACTGGGAACAGTAATTTCCTTCTGAAGATAATGTTTCGGACGTTAAAAAACAACTTAACATAAGGAGATCAATTCAACCTTTCTAATTTATGGGCCTATCGCAGATGTGACAATGCGGCAGCGCACCAAGTAATAATTTAATTGCCCGATCATCATGTAGCCATATTCATAATGCCCGGACAATGTGATAAATAGGCGAGTTTAGATTGTAATTAATCACTTGGCCCGATATGGCTGGGCATTATTCATACTACCTAAGTGACTAATGCGGGCATTATGAATACTGCCCGCATTAGTCACTTGGCCCATAACATATACCAGGAATATACAGACTGCGTGGTTTAGTAATTTCAGACACAAAATAACTAAAAATGTTGCAACAATTTTTTTTTATTATCCTCTTATTTGAATGGTAAATACTTTTTTGCAAAGTATTATTTAACTATACTTGCTGGTATAGTCTTTCATATGTGAGAAACTGTAAATGCACTATTATACAATATGAGTTGTAGTTTAAGTCAAGAGCACATGAAGCTTTTCATTTGTAGTACGAGCCTTGCATCTATGGCAATTGTAATAACAACAGTACACAGTTTTGACAGCGGCCCCCACACAGTCATCATTATTGTACAATAATAATTATGGTATATGCAAAAAAAATACCATATAGTAGGCAAGTCAAGTCATAGATTTTGGTTGCTTTATATTTGGTATTTTTTTAATGCCAAGCATTGCTGTGTAATTCAAGGTGTTGTTTGGTTCTGCAACAGTTTATGAGGGATCGTATTGATAACCCTCAGGCGAACGGCATGCTCGTCTCGCCATTAATTGCATCTAAAAAAGAAATACAAATAAACGTCGCCTTCATTTTACATCTGTAATTACTCAAACTGCCACCCGGCTTCGTTTTCGATAATCAATCTTGATAATACCTGTATATTAATATTTTATTATATTTTAGTACACGTCCTTACAATTTAGATAAATTGTATTTCTTCTGACAAACGTCGTCCGCCTTGTACTAGAAAAAAATTGGAAACACAATTAAAATTAAAATATATATACTTATATATAACGCATCGTTTCAGATAATATTATGCTTCTTAATTTACAAAATGAATATTTATGCTCATCATCTACGAGTAATAACATTTCCAATATAATAAAATATTAATATACAACATATAATTAACAAGATTGATTACCGAAAACGGGCCCGGTGGTACAAACAACGTCATATATAATAGCAACACATATACAGTAATTATGAACTTCAGTGACAAAAAAATACCAAAAACAAGCAAAACGGTTTTCCGAAACCGAAACAAAAACAATGAGCTATGCAAATGGAAGCTTCAAGTATTGCAAGACTCGTTTATTCTTAGCACAATTATTGATTATCAGTCGCCTCATTGGTTTAGTACTAGCATTTATGCACTGATTTGATTGTTAGTTTTTGGATAAATCATTCGCAGTTTGTGGAGTTTGGATTTCATATCTAAAGCCTCTATCACACTGGCGTTTCAAGAGCATTGGCGTATCTCCAACGTCTGCGCATCGTTGACTCTGCGTTGACGAGTTGTGTACACTTCACTGTTGTCTAGCTAGCATTCACGCTTCGACCTTGTTAAGGAATATGTCAATACAAGAACATTTAAATTAATATAAAATTATCCTGTTATTAGTATTAGACTGCCTCAGTGGCGTAGTTGTACTCCGGTACGGTTACAAAGCTGAGGTCTCGGGTTCGAATCCCGGGTTGGGCAAAGTGATATTGGATTTTTCTATTCATTATCAGCCCAGAGTCAGGAATTTGTGCCCGATATGGCGATAGGCTCGCCACCTATCACATCATGGGACGGAACATACAAGGCGAAATGTGGGTGCCCTGGCACCTCTGCCTACCCCTTCTGGGAAAAAGGCGTGAGTTTATGTATGTATGTATGTAAAATTATCCTTTCTTTTTCTTTAACGTAATTTTCGCTGAAGGGCAATCAAATAATCATATTTTCCGTCGGAAATCGGAATTCCCGTAGACAACCGCAATGTCAACGTCGCGTCATAGAAGCGTCTACGCTCCACACGTTGATGAAAGGCCAACGCTTGTAAAACGCAAGTAATGAAGGCCTTTCGGTAGTTTTAAGAGGCTGGAATGTATACCTAACATGTGGAGAGGACATTAGAGGGACGCATTGTCGACACTGGAAGAAGCGGTCGAATACAGATAGTCACCGAAATGCGATACAGCATCGATGCAGTCGCAAAATCGTCGATGCCAAAAGTCGTTAGTGTGCCTAAGCCAGGGATGGTAAACCTTTATCTATTAACGTGCCTTTTCTATAAGCATGAATAAGGCTTGCAGTCGAATAATTTAGTTTTCATTATAACTGAAAAAGAAACCCCATGCTGCATTAACAAACGAACGTGGAATATGTTTTCTTGTTTTGAGAAAAAAATCTGCTTGTAATGTGTAAATGTGCGTTTTCAATGTAATGTATAATGAACTTGGTATTCAGTGGCGTGCCCAAATTATTATGTTGCGTCCCATCAATGAAACGCGTGCCATTGGTTCGCCATATGTGACTTAAACCATTATCCGTGAGTAATATCATATGCACATCTCCGTACCCAGGGTGAACCGAGGATAGTTATAGTATTTTTTCCTGCCCTCAGTGTTCAAGTATGATATAATTCATAATACTACAGTTCACTTGTAAAATAACGAAAAATACAAAGCTTTGTATACTTAATAGTAATCTTTATACAGGAAATTGTACGCCATAAAAGTCATGAAAAGGAATTGGTGTAGTAAACATTTGTTTATTATATCGATACATTGCATTTAACTTTTTAGACTAATAATAAAACCATAATAATGTCTTCATTATGGCCAAAATTATCTCGGTATAGAGAACCAAACAAACATTACTTGTTTGAAATACATGCACAAGTTTTTATGTGTTATACGCCCAAGCATTGATTTCCTCATCATTCTACTTTTAAATAAATAGATGCGTCCAACAAGCACATACATCGTCCTGACCCTACACTAAGATAACATTCTTGTGTCGTCACTATCAAATACAACGAGACTCTTTTTGGCCCAGAAAATACTTGTCGACGGCACAAACATTAACTTCGGTACGGGGATCGAACCCGTGGCTTGTAGTGTCACAGCTGGTGTCTAAATAACTGTGCAACGGAGGTTGTCAAATATTAGTAGGTCTCACATATGTGAGAGGCCGTCTCGAAAGGTACTACTGCATTGTCTATTTCTCCCGCAAAAAGTTGTGTTCCGGTTTGAAGGACATCGTGGTCAGAGTAACTACTGGCGCAGTGAGATGCCAACTATTGCTTTGTACTTCATGTGTTGTTTGGTTTTGCTTTTGTCCATGAACGGTTGTATCGCTTACCATCAGCATGGCATGCTCATCTCGCCATTCGTAGATATTTAAAAAAGTTATAGAACACATTTAAGAAGGTTAAAGAGCACACTGCGTTGAAACAAAATTGCTATACTGTATAATGGCAAACGCAGTGTACGCTAAATATCTACAATTATCAAGCTGATTGAAACCGGATTTATTCGTGTCGAACCCAAAATACAACGCACGTGAATCACAACAACCTTTCTGGGTTACAATGGGTTTTCCACCATGGTGTTCGGTGGACGTAATTGGAGATATAAATACTCATTAAGAAACAAATTATGCTATCTCAGCGTTAAAATTCAATATGTATTACAAATATATTTCCATGAGATTTTATATGACGTCGGCCCTTCTGGGAATTTATAAAATAATGTAAACAAACGTGAAAATACGTGCATCGATAAACTGTTCCGGCTGATTGAAAGGTTCGCGGTGACGTAATTGTTATTACCAGAGTGTACGCCCGGGAGTACTTTTATTAATGTGTATACTTCAATCTATTTGACCCGTAATGTAATGTTTTAATACCTTAACGTACTCAGAGACATTTAATATCAATTAAATCATTACTTAGTGTATATTTTACGAAGAAAATGTGTCTGAAAAATCAGACCATACATGTCCCACTGCAGGGCACGGGTCTCCTCTACAATCGAGAGTACGATTGAGAGTGGTTAGGCCATATAGTCCACCACGCTGGCCTAGTGCGGGTTGGCGGACTTACATATCATAGATTTTTTTATAAATCGCTATGGTATGCAGGTTTCCTCACGATGTTTTCTTTCACCGTTTTAGTGCGTGGTGGTTGACTGTCAATACACATATGACTCCGAAAAGTCAGAGGTGTGCCCTGGGATTTGAACCCGCGACCACCGTGAACACGTTGGCAGCCGCGTCTAGTCCGTTTACCAACAGGTCACCACGCACTTACACACACACACACACAGCTTTAGTGCTTAAATTTAAACACGAAAGTAAGAAAAGTGCCAAAGTAATCGAATCGTCGGGAAGTTAAAAGATGTAAAAATTAAACCAAATCCGACATTAAATTCGTAATTCATAATTTTATTTCAGTGTGTAACATTCGCGTAAATCTAAGACACCATTTGATTTTACAACTCATATGCAAAGAAAATATCATAATTCTCCTCATAACATAAAATTACGAATTAGTTACCTATCCGTAAGATGGCGTTAGTGGTTTTCAAATGGAATTAGTTTAGCAACTCGAATGGTGAAGAAAATTATCTTGTCTTACATATTTTCAAAACTTCTTCTTTTCAAGTCTTCAAAATTCTGCGTCTCTCAAGCTAGAACTTTAAATAGCGAGAAATATTAAGGCGATAATAGTTGAAAATATTTTTTTTTAACCAAATGATTTTTTTAAGGCGAAATTCATTTCCAATTCAAAATAACCATTTCAACAGTTACTATAACGATTAGTATTTATTAGACTTCATTAACACAAAACGTGTTCTCAAAACTGAATTATTATAACTTACTCGTATACGGGCATCAATTACATTTTAAATTTGCAAATAGCTCAACCAATGACACAATTAATTAGTTCTCAAAAATTCAGGAGGTCGTTTACATTTTTTTTCTTGTATACAAATTCACTCAGTGCGATTCCGCTTTTCTTGGGGTACGCTCGCTTGGGTTAATAAAAAAAAAACAAAATAGACGTGACGTACTGACGTTCATTTTTATTATTTTTTTCTTTTTCACACGTCAGCTTCAGTAAAAATCACGCAAAAAATACCTGAATTGTTATAACCGTGAGCCGGTTGAACTGTCAAGAATTGAGAACTATAAAGTGCGTGCGATTATTACTGGTCGCAGTTAGTATTTAATGAGGTTCTATAGAAACAACTCGTCAAACTTAAGTTGGATGGTGAAATATAACCATTAACGTTTTGATTGCCGCGAGTGACAAAAGTGTACAAGGACTGACTAAATATTAAACAATTAAAATGTCTGCGATAATACAGCAAACTGTGAAGGGATACGAATATTTGTTCCAGGATATAGCAGGTTAGTTGATTATTTATTCATGATTAAATAATTTCGTTTTGAGGGAATTAATAATTCATTAATGCAACAAAGAATGCAGTATAATTTGACCGTAATTGCAATTAATGAGTCGTTTAAATTGTGCCACTTTAATGGCCTTTCTTTATAAATAATCAGTAAATTATATAAAAAAATAAAATATTTTCATTACATTTACCTATTGTAGGGGAGAGTCCTCCAGTGCCGGCCGGCATCCAGTATCGGCCAGTTGCAATTTCTATAATCCTATAGTAGATGGGGCTAGGAGTTTTACCGACATTAGTGCGATACACTCGTGCAAGTATATGTCCCGCGCGGCGTCAACCTGTCGCGACGGGTTTGCTACCAGCGCGAAGATTTGTGTTGCGCGTGAGTAACGTACGTTACGTAATTATAATTCAGTTAGTGATTTTCAAAGTTTAACGATTCAAATTATAACAAGTAACTCCAGGTAAGTAAATAATGTTTATATGACTATTAAAAATCGAATGTTAAATCAAATTTTGATCGTTAGTTTTTCTCTAAAATAAATCTTTTTTTTTTTTCGGTTTCCTTCAGTACCGGTCATAGCGTTGTCCTGCAGTACCGGCCATTCCTTGAGTTAACTTTTAATGGGTGTTTATTATTTACAGATACTTCAAAATGCCTAGGGACACAAACGATGTTCTGACAAAGCAAAAGAAGGGCACCTGGGATCCGGAAGTAATGCATAAAGCTGTGGAAAAGGTTCTAAATAACGAGATGAGTGCGCGTCACGCCGCAGAACGCTATCAGGTACACCGAAGTACATTGAACGACAGAATCAGTGCTATTAAAAACAATAAAGAGATATCCATTGCTCCAGTGATGCTTCTAAAAGACGAGCTACTGCACGACGTCGCAAAGCTGAAAGAAGTGAAATCATGACAAGTTCCCCTTACAAAAAGATCCTGGAAGAGAAAAGAGGTGATAAAAGAAATGTCGAATCTGCTAAGCGAGATATGAAATTCCTTAGACCAAGAGATAAAAATGTTTCAGGAAAAGGTAAAAAAGGTAAGGGTTTACTATCAGGAAAAGATGTCAGTAAAAAAACAACACGAACCACCAACGAAAACCTACCTCGTCCACACAAGTCGACTGAACAAGAGACAGTTTGCCCTTTGTGTGCTGAATCTCACGACGAAGATTGGATACAATGTGGAAACTGTAAGGTTAGGGTCCATGAAGCCTGTGCAAACATATCAGAGCTTTCCGATCAATACATTTGTGATTATTGTGTCATATAATGGTTACTAACTTAGTGGCCGGTACTGAAGGACAATTTTAATATGTTTAATTTTTTCTAATCTTTGAATTATAATAATAAAGCAGATTTTCATAAATGATTTGATTGTTTTTTTATTTTTATGAGTAGCAAAATAGTTCTTTTAAATGTATCGGGAGGTATTGAACATGTAACCTTAGGTATTTTGATTTCTTGGCTGATAAACCTTAAGGTGACGGTACTGTAGGACTCTCCCCTATACTAAAATATCATATAGATACGATATTATTTTATAAAACCACTTAATGTTCACTAATCTTATGGGTGTCGGGAGTGTGTTGTGTGCATTTATAGAAATGATTTAATATTTTTTTTATAAAATCTTTATCATCACAATGTAACGTAGATTATATGTAGAGGATTCAATCCCAGGATTCCGAGTTCCGGGTCATATTTTAGTCCCGAAGATCCCTGGATCGAATCCCCTAGTTATATCTCCTCTTAAGAAGATGAGATATAAATATGATATTTTCATTCATAATTTAAATAGCAACGCATTACGGTTGTTGCATTCGTATTACCTGGAATCGGATAGCCTTCTACGCGCAATTAGCTGAGAGCCGACTATGAAACGGTAAGCCGCGAAGTCGATCTCCGAACTGCAACAAATGATTGTGTAGGCTACAAATATTTTTTCGGATTTAAGTGTTCGCGAAACTTAAATCATTAGTAGTTTCTGATACTCATAACACAAGACTTACTCTCGAATACTGGAACGCAACTTAAATATAAGTTGCGCTTAACTACGTTAATCCCGCTTAAATGTACTGGCTAAGTGGGCCGTGTGCTGTTAAGAGCAACTTTTTATTTGAATGGCGTTCCAGTATTCGGGCGTTAATCTAACTGCAGGGTCACGACTATACCTGTAACTGTTGGGTGTATTTATAAAATATCAATACTCGTACTATACAATAGACTGCCTCGGTGGCATAATTGTACTATGGTGAAATTACAACGCTGAGTTCATAGGTTCGAATCCCGGGCCAGATAAAGGGATGTTGGATTTTTCTATTTATAACTAGTCCGGAGTCAAGAACTTGTACATTATGGGACGGAAAACACAAGGTGAAACGTGGGTGTCCTGGTAGCACCTCTGCCTACCCCTTCAGGGAAAAAGACGTAACGTTTATTTATGTTTGAAATACAGTAAATAGAACGGAAATTTAGAAAAAAAACCGGCGAATGGGGAACCTTCTCCTTTTTTTTCGAAGTCGGTTATTAAACAAGTTGTCCTTTAGAGACTTGCCGAATTTTTGTCAAGAAGTCGCGGTCATTAACCATATTAAGAAAAAAATGAGTTACTACTTACCTTATCAAAACCAAGTAGCCGCTAAAAATTCAAAACCAAAAAAGTTCTAATTTCTTTTATTCTACAGATATCATAAGCGGTGTGAGTAATGGGCAATTAAAAAAAGTCATATAAACTTGAGCGGGCTGATTTATAAAGGGTGATATTGGAATAGTTATGGTATTTTATAAAAACCATACGTTGTACAAAATGTGAAAAAATTCTGAGATATTTTTTTTTGTTAAATACAAGTACTGTGTTTTTAGTATTCACTTATTTTGGCCACCCTGTATAGATCCGAGTATTTTTAACACTTACCTGAATATTAGTTCGGTTCAAAAACTTACCTGAGTTTTAAAAAGATTCGTGCCTGTCGCGATCTTTAAAAAAGTAAAACCTGGTAGATTATTACCTGGTGTGGTTATGAACTTAAATTCAATACCATATATCAATGTCACCATGTATTTTATTTAGGGTTTTTACCTTGTTTAGGATTAAATAAGAATATTAAACATTCTGTATTCTGTATTTTGTATCAGCCCATATACGTCCCACTGCAGGGCACGGGTCTTTTCTACAATCGACAGTACGATTGAGAGTGGTTAGGCCATATAGTCCACCACGCTGGCCTAGTGCGGGTTGGCGGACTTACAAATCATAGAAATACTTATAAATCGCTATGATATGCAGGTTTCCTCACGATGTTTTTCTTCACCGTTTTAGTGCGTGGTGATTGACTATCAATACACACATGACTCCAAAAAGTCAGAGGTGTGCCCTGGGATTCGAACCCACGGCCACCGTGAACATGTTGGAAGCCGCGTCTAGTCCGTTTACCAACAGGCCACCACGCAATTTTTTTAATTTATATATTAAACAATTTTTTATATTAAACATGATATGTTTAAAAATATTATTCGAACCAGTTATGAAATTTTGATCACTACCTAACTAAATCACCTACATAACGGGTATTTAGCAAAGAAGATAACATTGGCTCATTCTTCTTATTAGTAACATACCTTTATTAAACTTCCTGGATTCGCCGGATCCTTAATTACAAGAACATTGGCTCACATATTCCATGTCTAATTTTAGCCAGCGTATTTTTGGTCAACTGAAAGGCTCCAACCGCGACTGCAAAATTTATGAATGAAAAAAATATTTACTGTTTAATATTATGATAGTGGCAAAGCGGATGTTTCATAAAGAAGATGATATGGGTAAAACAGACAGAACAATATGTAGACTAATCATATCAGTAAGATATTATTGCCGTGAATTACCGATTACCTATTAAGATATAGCTAGGTATACACCGTAATATACTTATGGCTTTATTATACACTTTATAAACCAATTGTAGCTATCAAATGTTAATGAAGTATGAATCTGAATTCATTTTGAGCGGGGAAGACAAAACATTGGATAACTAATGTAGGTTTGTTAATTATCTTTGACGTAGACCGTAAATTAAAGCACTTCATAAACTTATTTGTATCCGGGCAAAGCAAGAACCGGTGGCTATTGTTCAAATATATTGTCATACTGGTAATAGGAATTCATACCCGTAATTGACGCTCCATTACACCAAAGTATCATTATTGCATTACTGATTAGTTCCTGACTAGTTTGTGATAGTAATGTCGATGTAGATTAAAATGTACAAACCAGGATGTCCAATAACTGCTGCGTTTTCTTTAAAGCATAAAACTGGATATGTCTAGGAATCTACCAATAATATCGTCTATGGCATAGCACTGATGAATATATGTGGATCTTCGCCATTTCTTTACAATGAAACACCTTTAATAAAACTTTAAAAACTATTTAATAAAAAAGGCTATAACAATAAAGGCTATAGTGCGTGGTGGCCTGTTGGTAAACGGACCAGACGCGGCTGTCATTATGTTCACGGTGGTCGAATGCCAGGGCACACCTCTAACTTTTCGGAGTCATGTGTGTATTGATAGTCAATCACCACGCACTAAAACGGTGAAGGAAAACATCGTGAGGAAACCTGCATACCATAGCGATTTATAGGAATTTCTATGGTATATAAGTCCGCCAACCCGCACTAGTCCAGCATGGTGGACTATATGGCCTAACCACTCTCAATCATACGCTCTATTATAGAGGAGGCCCGTAACATAATTCAAGCAATTTCAGTATTACTACAGTTATGCTCAAAAAACATGTCTAATTCATCTTCTGGTTTAGAAATACACAACTGCAAAAGAGAGGTACAGTAATTAGCTAATGTGTGTACATAAATTGCATCATTAGATAAATATAATGCTTTTTTATACGTACAATACATTCGTGGGAACCATGTTTCAGTAAAATTAATTAGTGTATTATGTAAAATTGTATACTTTTTTCACGCAAATTTTAAACAACTTATAAAGTTTACAATCAAAATCTGTATCAAAAACAATAAATATGAATATAAATATACACAAAAACACGCAACCATGATCAGATTAAATATAGGTATTTAGAAAATATCATACTTTTATGTCTTATAACATTCAAACTCGAAACATCGACTTTACATATAGCATAAGTTTGTTTAGTGCGTGGTGCCCTGTTGGTAAACGGACTAGACGCGACTGCCAACATGTTCACGGTGGTCGCGGGTTCGAATCCCAGGGCACACCTCTGACTTTTCGGAGTCATGTGTGTATTGATAGTCAATCACCACGCACTAAAACGGTGAAGGAAAACGTCGTGAGGAAACCTGCATACCATAGTGATTTATAAAACTTCTATGGTATGTAAGTCCGCCAACACGCACTAGGCCAGCGTGGTGGACTATATGGCCTTACTACTCTCAATCGTACTGTCGGTTGTAGAGGAGGCCCGTGCCCTGCAGTGGGACGTATATGGGCTGATACAGTGATAAGTTTGTTTCGGGTCGAGCCCGCCTGTCTCACAACCGGCGTATAAGCGCCGCAGAGAAATTTGGAAACAAGGACATGCCTTGCAAATAAAACAGTCCGAGCCATACATATCCCATTGCACATGGGCCTCCTCTGCAATTGAGAGGCAAAACACAAAACATGGAAATCATTGATAGGTTCTAAGATCTCAGATTTGCGGTGTTGTTTACCGTTAAAAATACAACTAAGAATCTTGTCTAAAAAATCTATAGAAATTACTCCGTTCTTCTGCTAGCTCTGATACGGCTCGATGGAGAATTATTTTTGAAGGTGAGTTTAACGTCATAAGACAAACCTGCATTGGAATTTAACGATTAAGTCTGACTGACGTCAAATACTTTCCCAAAATAAACAGCCCGACCCGTGGGTGCATCGAACTTACCTTAATGTCCCTACACGTCTTGTTGTTTTATGGCAAAAGAAAAAAATCTTTTCGTACTCGAAGAGGCAGATAGGAGTATACAGGCGTCACTGGCTTTTCAGCTCAGTACACAACGTAGGCCATGCTGCCACTAAATCATTAATATTTACATAAATAAAAAATATATTCTCGAATGAACATAGAATATCAACCTTGTTTTTTTAACCATTGTCATATTTGTAATTTGTCGGAATAGAAAACAAATTCAAAAATAAGTGACTGACTTAAAATACAATAGCTTCAGTTTTAATTTTTCTTCATTTTCATTTAATATAAAAAATGTTTACGTATCTAAACAAAATGTAAGATTATTTGAATTAGCGAATTTGCATACTTAAAATTTGAAACATTTATTTAAATGTATGTGGTGTTAATGTATGTTTATTTTTTTATACATTTTCAGATTGCAAGCATTATGATCTTTTGTTACATAGCTAACGTGTTTTTCGTAGAATTTTATAGCACCGGTAAGGCATTTAATCGAATTTATGCGATTAAATCTGACTCAATATAATAATATGCATATAATTACGTTTAGCAATTCTCTAATGTATATTTTTAAGAGATCTAAATACTCATAATTCATGTCTGCAGACTGTTGCGGTCAGTTGATACGTATTTTTGTGCTTAGGTCAAAGCATAACATCATTGGAGGAAGGCAAGAAAGTGTGTCACTCATGAACTCCGGCATTATGTTCTATCTTACGCCATTCAGGAAAAGAAGACAAAAAAACAACCAAAAATAAATTGAAAAATTCAATCAAAACTAATCTTTACTAATATCAATACCTTGGTATCACAAGATGATATTTAGAATTTAAGATCAGTTTTACAACTGGTTGGTCTTACTAGATACATTTTTGTATCATCCAAAGGCAAACAGAAAGATTGCGATGACCCAACTTGGTTTAATTTAAACGTGATGACATTTAATCAACCTTAATTGTCAAAATCACATATGATCAAAATAATAAGCAACTAAATTATACTTATATATTTCGCAGTATTGTTTAGCAAAGTCTTGTTGCCAATTTCATGTTGTTTTTATCATTTCCTACTGCATTTATTTTGCTTTATCATCGTTATTATTTTCCCATCATCATTGTCTACCTGTCATCACAAAATATGCGTTTATGCGCATGCAACTTGTCTTGTGATTGTTTACTCGTTTCTTGTTACTTGTATTTAAATGGTTCCAGTCCTCATGCTCCACTTAATATTCAGTTCAACGTCCTCGTTTCCTGCAACACAGGTACCATCCCCAAAAATATTTATCGCTCTAAAACGCATAAGTAAGATTTGGAAGAGCTGAGGTATTTTAAAGTGGCATGAATATTTCGATGTCATAAAAACAAAACAATTAATTTGTTTCTTATGTTATGGACCTGATTTCTGGATAATTAAAATTATACAATACAATACAATAATTCTTTATTGCACACCAAATTACAGTATTGAACTTAAATATATGTTATGTTTGGTAATACAATGGGCGGTCTTATCGCTTAAAGCGGTTTCTACCAGACAACCGTGGGATGGAGAATATTGGAAATAGTTGTAGAAGGCGGTAAACAATAAAGAAAGATAACAAAAAGGTAAACTATCTAATAGCATACTAATACTTAAATACCAAAATCAAATAAACTAATACATATTTAAAAATAATACTAATAATTATAACATAATACATAAATAACGACAAGAAAGGTGACACTATAGACTTTTCAGATAGTGGTTTCGTACCTGATTTTTAAATGTGTGTATAGTTTTTGAGCGTTTTATTTCTAATGGTAGTGCGTTCCAAAGCCGGACTGCTTGAACGGTAAAAGATTTGTCATAATATGAAGAAGAATGGGAAGGTGTTTTGAGAAGGAGGGTTTCAGAGGAACGTAAGGATCGGGAATGGGTGTGGTGTAAAAACTCAAAACGGGATTTTAGGTACTGAGGAGCAACAGGGTTAAATAGGATATTATATAAAAGTGATAGGATATGAGCATTCCGGCGAAGACGAATAGGTAACCATTTCAGCTTTCTACGATATTCGGATATGTGATCAAATTTACGTAGTCCATATATGAATCTGATACAATAATTTTGTAACCTTTCGAGTCTATTTAGCTGTTCTTCAGTTAAATCTAGATATGAGGCGTCAGCATAATCTAAGATCGGGAGTAAAAGGGATTGTGCAAGAATGACTTTAGTGGCTGTAGGCAAAAAGTTACGCAACCTTCTGAGAATCGCAGCAGAGGCGTAAAGTTTGCGGCTCAATTCTGCAAGGTGAGGGACCCATGACAAGTTTCTGTCAAGAACAATCCCAAGATCTTTGACAGTTTTACTAATTTCAATACGGGTTCCATCAAATATTACCTGTGGAAGATGAAACCAGTCAACTTTTGAAATAATTCTTGAGCTACCGATTATAATTGTTTGAGTCTTAATAGGGTTAACTCTTAGGCCGTAAGACTTGCTCCAGGTAGTAATTTTGTGTAAATCACTGTTGGTAACATATATGGCGGCTGACAAATGTTCTACAGGAGCCTGAGTGTAAATTTGTAAGTCGTCTGCGTAAAGGTGGTAGGAAGAAGTCAGTTGTTGGGAAAACGAATTAATAAAAACTGAAAAAAGAAGAGGAGATAAAACGCCGCCCTGGCAGTCGTGGCACACCAAGATGAGTAATTCTCATCGATGCGGACGCGCTGGCGGCGCCCAAACAGGTAACTACGAAACCAAGCAATTACCGTAGGAGATATGTTAAGAGAGCGCAAAATCTCTACAAGAACGTCGAAGTCTACGTTATTGAACGCATTACTAAAGTCGAGCAGTGTCAGAACTGTCAACTTTCCATCAGCCATGCCACTCCGGATATCGTCAGTTATCTTGACAAGAGCTGATACGGTACTGTGGCCGGGACGGTACCCAGATTGAAGAGGATTAAGCAAATTATTGCTACTGAGGAAGAAGGAAAGTTGTTGATGGATAAGTCGTTCAAGAAGTTTGGAAAAAAAGGGGAGGATGGAAATAGGTCGGTAATCGGAAAAGGTGGAAGGATTTGTTTTCTTAGGTAGAGGTATAATGTGGGCTTCCTTCCATGCGGAAGGAAACGTACCACAGGTGACGGAAAAGTTAAGGATGTGTAGGATAATAGGTAGGATTTCGTTTAATATGGGAAGTATCATTCTGCGGCTAATTCCATCACTGCCGACTGCGTTGGAAGAAATGGCTTCGACATTCTTCTTAACATCACATTCAGTAAATTGCTGAAATAAAAATGGAACTTGGTTAGTCACAGGAGCTAATGAAAGTGAGTGTAGAGTAGCAGCTTTTGCGGGGCCATCAAAATTGGCGGAAGATGAGAAATGTTGATTGAGTGTATTCATATTAAGATCCTTTGAAGTAACATTTTGACGAGATTTACCTACTCCCAGTGACCTTAGAAACCTCCAAATTTTGGAAGGATCTTCCTTCTCTAAAGAATTATGAATATGTCGGCGTTGTGCATCCCTACACACCTTATTGCAGAAATTTCGACATTCTATATATGTTGATCTGTTATGATCACTTGGTTTACGCTTATAACGAGCCTTAGCTAACACCTTTTTATGTATGATAGCTTTGATATCAGATGTAAGCCATGGCGCAGGTGAATGTTTCATTTTGACTGACCGTAGTGGAGCATGCATATCATAAAATTTAATTAAAATAGAATTAAAAATTTCTACTTTTTGGTCAATCGTCGTTGCATTGTAAACACTAGACCAGTCCAGACCACGAGCATGGCTACGCAGATTATCAGTGTTAATGCCACCAAAATTGCGCTGCAAAAGAATTTTAGGCTTAGCCTTGGGCGGACGAATTTTATATGAAAGATATATCAAATCATGATAAGAAAATGCGTCCGCTGCACACTGTCCATGTTTAACAACATGAGACAGTGAGGACACAATTATTAGATCCAGAAGGGATGCTGAGGAATTTGGGAAATGATGAGTGGCATTTAAGGGAAGGATAGTCAGGTTGTTACTGCAAACTGTAATGTATGTTAGTGTAGGTATGCAGAAAATAATATTCGATACCACCGCCACATTTATAATAAACCAGTCCATTGCAATCCGCGTTTCATTGTGCATCCTATATTTACATTGGCGACGAGTTTAGTGGATTTTGCAATGCCTTTCGGTAAATTGTCTGAATTTTGCCTTGACGAAGGTAAAAATTGGTCCGCGTACATTAGATTGGTAAAACAATTTATTTTGTTAAACGATATAAAACCCGAGTTGCACGTGGCCACGTTGTTAACACATGTCGGCGCACCGACGTATCAACTTATGTGCGACTTGTGCGCGCCCGAATTTCCAGAAGACAAAACGTTGGAACAATTAATCGATTTGGTGGCAGGCCACTTGGAACCCAAGCGGTCAGAAATAGCAGAAAGACACACTTTTCGTCAGCGACGTCAAGCAGAGGGGGAGTCAATTGGCGCATTCCTGCAGAATCTCAAGCATCTAGCTACTCATTGCAATTTTGGAGCAACGCTAGAAGTGAATATTCGAGACCAATTCGTGTCTGGGCTCCGTGGTGAAGAGATGCGCTCGCGACTGTTCGCCGAGCCGTCGCTGGACTATAAGAAAGCGGTGGAGCTGGCGCTTGCGCTGGAGGCGGCCGAGCGGCACGCGGCGGAGGCTGCGGTCGGTGTCGCGCTGGAGGCAGGCGGCTCGCTCGCTGGACTCGCGCCGGCTGCGCTGGCCGCGCCGATGCATCGGGTGGCGGCCGGGCAACAGTTGGCGAGACAACGCACCTGTTGGCGCTGCGGGAAAGGCGCTCACGCGCCGAACAAGTGCAAATACAAGTCGTATATATGTGATAAGTGCAGTGTTAAAGGACACTTGTCAATTATGTGTACCAAAAGTGATAAAAGTGTTGGCAGATCCAGGTACCAAAATTGCATTATTAAAGATTCCGATTCGGCAAGCGACTCGAGCGATGACCTGTTTAATGTTATTTCTGTAAAAAATAATTCTAAAGATAGCCCATATTACCATAAATTGTTTGTTAACAATAAGACAGTGATATTTGAAATAGATACGGGTAGCAAAATATCGGCCGTAAATAAGTCATTTTACGATAATTACCTGTTCAAGTTACCTATTATAAAAGATAATAATAAGTTTCATTCGTACACGGGCGACGCTATTGTTCCGCTGGGTTATGTAAATGTGAGTGTGCGGAGCGGTGACGTCTCAGTTGCATCGTTGCCACTATTCATCATTGATAACGGAGGACCTCCATTACTCGGACGCAGTTGGCTACGTAAATTAAAATTAACATCTATTTGTTTACATCATTTATCCGCGCAGTACGATCCAGTAATTTTGCAACTTAAGTCAGAATATCCAGAGGTATTTAATGAAGGTTTAGGTAGCTGTACAACTAAAATAAAATTATATTTAAAGGATGATACGCCGATATTTTGTAAAGCCCGACCGCTGCCTCTCGCATTGCATTCCGCTGTCGAACATGAGTTGGAGCGTTTACAACGCGATCAGGTGATTTATAAGGTTGAACGTTCTGACTATGGGACGCCGATCGTGCCGGTAATTAAGCGCGACGGAACCATTAGAATTTGTGGAGATTATAAAATAACTTTAAATAAAGTATTAAAAGATTTTCACTATCCACTACCACGCATCGAACAATTGTTCGCGGCATTAAGCGGAGGTGAGCAGTATTCCAAACTAGATCTTAAGCATGCTTATCTTCAGTGTATTCTTGACGAAAGCTCGCAACCCTTGACCGCAATTACCACACACGTGGGCACTTTTGTTTATCGCAGGGCCCCATTTGGCTTAAAATGCCTGCCAGAAATGTTTCAGAAAATAATTGAAGATACTTTGAGTGGTTTAAATTGCAACGGGGTTGTAGCCTTTCAGGACGATATTTGCGTTACTGGGCCAAATAGAGAGGTTCATTTATCGAATTTAAAAACTGTGTTATCACGTCTTCAACGCGCAGGCTTAAGAATTAAATTTGAAAAATGTGAATTCTTTAAAGATGAGGTTTGTTATCTTGGCTATAAAATAAATAAACATGGTTTGCATACTGATAGCAATAAAATCGATGCCATAGTTAATGCACCAGTGCCTTCAACCGTATCTCAACTACGGGCGGCCCTGGGTTTAATAAATTATTACGCGCGCTTTATTCCCAATATGAGTTCCATTTTGCAGCCGTTATACTCACTACTTAAAAAGGGTACACACTGGAAGTGGACTCGTGCGTGTGACAAAGCCTATTGCGCAATCAAAGACGTATTAATCCGAGAGCCGGTATTGGCGCATTATGACCCGTCACTTCCACTAGTATTAGCTGTGGACAGCAGTTCTTATGGCTTGGGTGCCGTACTTTCACACGTGTATCCCGATGGCACCGAGCGCATTGTGTGTTGTGCGTCACGCACTCTGAATGACGCTGAGCGTCGTTATAGTCAAATCGACAAGGAAGCACTGGCAATCGTATACGGAGTGACACGCCACCATCAATATGTATATGGTCGTCGTTTTACCCTCAAAACTGATCATATGGCCCTCAGTTACATATTTGGACCCAAAAGGGGTATACCGCAGACTGCAGCCAGTCGGTTACAGCGCTATGCTGTCAGGTTAGCCGCATATGATTTTGACATTAAATTTGTGTCGACCGAGCGTAACAGTAATGCCGATGCATTGTCGCGATTACCATTACAGAAACATCGCTTTGATTCTGAACATGATGACGCAGCATATCTACATTTCGTCGAGGATACGTTTCCGTTAAGTCACCGCGATATAGCTAAAGAAACAAGAAAGGATGTCATATTATGCAAAATATTCGGTTACATAATGAGCGGTTGGCCAGAACACATTGAAGTAGAAAGTGAAAAGCCATATTTTAACAGGAAGGACAGCTTACACATAGATCATGGATGCATCATATGGGGTTACAGGATCGCAATTCCAAGAACATTACGTTCACAAATTTTAGATGAGTTACACTGTGGACACATGGGTATAGTGCGCATGAAACAAATAGCGCGCAACTACGTTTGGTGGCCAAATATCGACGCAGATATTGAGGCGAGAGCGCGCGGGTGCTTGTCCTGCGCCAGCGTGCGAGACGCGCCGCCCGCAGCTGCGCCCGTACCTTATATTTGGCCTGCCAGTCCATGGTCTAGATTGCACGCTGATTTTTTACAGCACAATGGAAAATATTTTCTATTAATCATAGATGCTCACTCTAAGTGGCTCGAAGTCTTCCATATGCATAATGGAACAACAGCGACCCAGGTTATTGCAAAATTTAGAGAATGTTTCGCTAGATTCGGTATTCCTAAACAAGTAGTTACGGACGGCGGCCCACCGTTCACGTCTGAGGAATTTGAAAATTTTCTACGCAGGAATGGTACAAAACACATCGTCACGGCGCCTTATCATCCCTCTAGCAACGGTGCCGCAGAGAACGCAGTTAAAACCGTCAAAAAGGCTCTTAAAAAAGCAGTTATAGATGGTGAGCACATTGATCGAGCACTGTGCAAATTTTTACTACAGTACCGTAATACTGCACACACCAGTACGAACCAAGAACCAGCCGTTGCTATGCTCGGCCGCACTCTTAGGACGCGGCTCGATTTATTAAGGAATTGTACTGCCGACCATGTCGAGAAGGCTCAAGAGACACAAGTCCGGCTGAGTAAAAATAGTGCAGAACGTCACGTTGACCAAGGAGACAGCGTGCTTGTTAGAAACTATTCCAAAAACAACGATAATAAATGGCGGCCTGGAACAGTAGTAGAACGCACCGGAGCAGTTACATACAAAGTACAAACTGGTGACACTTTGTCCACTAAACATATAGACCAAATATTGCCGCTACGTAAAAGTTATCGATTCTCCATGCCTGCCACCTTGGAAAGCGACAACGAGCCCATTCTGGAATCTGAGAGTGATAATTTGGATGACAGCAGCCCAAATCCAACTGAGATTGAGACTAAAGATTTGAAGCTCGCGGAAAATATTCCTGCCACTCGCGAGTGTTCCCCACCCAGGGTGAAGACTTACAATTTACGTCCTCGTCCAATTCGATCGAATCGTAACAATAAGGACTGATATATGTATTTGCCATGAGTATGTAATTCCAATATCATAGTTATTATTAATTTAGTTGTAGCATTTTATATTTTAAGGAAGTCATCACTTTGTCATAGATTTTAAGTACTGATTTTGTTAGTATTATAAAAAGCATTGTGTTTACATTATATCTTAGGGGGGAAAATTGTAATGTATGTTAGTGTAGGTATGCAGAAAATAATATTCGATACCACCGCCACATTTATAATAAACCAGTCCATTGCAATCCGCGTTTCATTGTGCATCCTATATTTACACAAACCACATTTTCAAAACTGGATGACCGGTAATCCTGCTTCAGTAAACAGGTGTTAAAGTCTCCCATTATTATCGTGTGATTATATAAAGGAGAAAGTTCTTCTAAAAGTTTATCAAAAGCCGGAAAATTTTTTATGTGAATTGAAGGACAATAGTATACGCCAAGTAATATTTTGGTATGAGACAAAATTATTTCTATAAATAAATGTTCACCAGCGTTAGCAGGAGGTGGCTGCGTAGACATACTCACCAATGAGTAAGGAATATGTGACCGGAGGTATATAGCCACACCACCACCACCATAACCAACGCGGTCATTACGAATGAGCTGAAAACCAGGTAATGAATACGAGGTAGAGGGGAGACAAGGTTTCAGCCAGGACTCGGAAACCAGTATAGCATGAATGTCACTATGCTCAAAAGACGCCATCATATCAGTATAATGAGCCGGAATGCTTTGGGCATTGATGTGGAGGATGTTAAAGTTTTTAGGCACGTCAAACAAGAAAGATTCAATATTATTTTCCAAGCTTGGAAAACTACAAAAACTATCAGAATTAGTGTCGGAAGAACAGATAGACACAAACTCATCGGTACTATCATACGCCATAATTTGTCGATTAATATAATAAAATGTTATACACAAATAATAATAACTATTTTATAATTAATACCTAGATACAAATAAATATATAGAAAGACTACCAATAGTTGTCCACCCACCAGCTGTGTCTTATACATATTTTAAATAAAATCTTTAAATACAGTACATTAAAAACAAACTAAAATGTGAAAACAAAATGACAAAAATAAACAAACAAAAAAAAAAACAAAAAAAACTATCAAATTATCGACAATAATCACATCAAACAGCAATAATAAAACACAAAACGTCATTAAAAAGAAACTTATGCAAAAAATTATTTATTTATCCTTCTTTACACTATATATACAACCAATTATAATAGAGAAATAACATAATTAAAAAGTTCAAAATGCAGCGTTATCACACAATTTCTCCCAGGCAACCTTAATAATTATTATCCAAATGACATATAGAACATAGTTTCTTCTGAAACAAGTTTATCTGCAAGTTGAGCAATGATTGTAAGAAGTGATTTAGTAAATGATCTAAATTATGCATGATTTAGAGATCATAAATTGTACCGCTATTTATTTTACGTAAATGTTAATCCATATATGTATGTATGTATACTTTAGTATTCAAGGTTCGTCGAATGGTTTTCAAATTTTATGAGTAACAGTTTTAATGCGGCTTAGCGGTCTTTTGGATTTTATTAGACTGGTGACTACGCGTGGAAGGATAGTGATAGTAGTACTCTTTTACTCTTTTCTTCGAGGTATCGTAAGGGAAGATTTACATCAGTCGTCACATCCAAAATATTGGTAAATTGTCCTGGCTATCTAACGACCTCTATAATTCCTGTAAGCCTAGATTTTATCGAGCATCAAAAGATGGGTTTGCCAGGTATATAGCTCGTCTGCTCCCATAATTGAGATTAATCAGAAACAATATAAATTTAAAGAGAAAACCAATAGATACTTCGTCCAGACTGGACTGGATACGTCAAGTTTTAATCAGTTTGCAACTTTTTCGGATTTACGGCCTCACTCTTCTGAGTGAGTCATTCTCATTCACTTCACACACATTACATTACATTTAATATCAATTCAATCGTTTGTTAATAGAGATTATCTGCACTAAGTTATGATTTAATTCACATTAAATATCTCTGAGTACGGCAGTTAGATATCTAGCGACTATCCTTTCCAACTCGCAATAACCAAGACAGACTATTCGTTCTTCACAAATCAAATGACAGCCTCCGTGGCGATGTTAAATAGATTTTCGAACCTAAACAAATCTACAGGTAGGCAGGTGTTTTGGGTCTGGATGTCTGTGAGCCTGCAAGGTCCCGTAGTTTATGATACCCATGACACAAGGCTCGATCTTAATGTAAGGTTGGGACAATGTATGTGACTGTTCGTTTATTTTTACGTTTTGTGTTTCTGTAATCAAACGTGCTTGAAATCTACTAATGAATATAATGTATAATGAAAGCATTATGTAACATTAGTCTTGACGCCATTATTGCCTTTTTATAAATACTTTCCTAAGTGTTATTATGTCCGGTGACATTATAAGATCTAAAAATATTTGTTAATGATTAAAACAAATAATTCATGAATCACTGCAAATATAAAAGCATTTTTAAAATGTATAGTAGATTTAATCAAAGTAATTATAATTGCATAAAAGGAATAATAGCTGAAGGTGGTATCGTTAATTGTATAATTTTTAGATAACTGGTCATTAAAGTAATTAACTGTTATAGGTAATATCGAGGATTCTCCTTATTTTTTCGACTCATTGCCTCTATAGATACGATAGGATAATATATTTCATCCAATGATTGCCTGGTGAGATATTCTTAGCGCGATAAGACCACCATTTGTACTTTCTATTTTCTCTTTTCTTTTATTTAGCATGGTTAACAATATGGCGTAAACCTTCTCAATACTGGTGGTAGGTCTCTCATGTGAGAGTCCACCTGGGTAGGTACCAATGCAATGTCTATTTCTCTCGCCAAACAGCAGTGTAAACGCATTGTTGTGTTTCAGTTTGAAGAATATTGTAGCTAGAGTAACTACTGGACATATTGAGACTTAACATCTTATGTTTTAGGATGGTGAGCGCACTGGAATACCAAGCATTGCTTTATAATTCAAGGTGTTGTTTGGTTTTGCTTCTGTACATGAGTAGTCGTCTCGCCATTCAGAGGAATAAAAAAATCTTTCGATTGTAGAGGAGCCTTGTGTCCCACTGCAGGGCACGGGCCTCCTCTACAATCGAGAGTACGATTGAGAGTGGTTAGGCCATATAGTCCACCACGCTGTGTGTGTGTGTGTTGTGCCCAGTAGTGGGACATAATTATACGGGCTGATGCCTATACAGATTATTTTTTAAATTTATTACGATGATGCTAGATACTCTGGTCATTATAAATATTTTATTTATTATACAAATTATCTATTAATATTTTTTTTTGTACAAGTTGCTTCTTTGTAAATTACCTAGCATCCGAAGATTGTCAGTCAAAGATGTGTTAGTATTCATTTTATTACCCATGCCTACTTTACGCTTAGAAATTTAATTGACGTAAAACAAAGTACCGGAGGTAATAACGTTAAATTTCATTAACATTTTTTTATGTAATTGCTTTTATTTAGTAAATATTTAACTATCGTCATAAATCCTTCATAATAACACTGTTTTTCTTGTGAAAGTAAAACTAATTTGGGAAACAATTAGGTAATCTATTTGATAAAACTGGTTTGGTTAGATTTAATTGAATTTTGAGTAGAATGTGCGAAAATTTATTACCACAAGAATTCAGTATTTTTCGAGTGGTGTTATCAACATTTTTTTTTATTATTGTGGCGGTAGTGGCGGTCCTCTACCATTATTTGGGTATAGTGACATTTTTAATATCCTAATTTATTTTCTAAATCAAAAAAGTCTATATAAATGTTGAACAAATGTTTGGATTGCCTTGTTTTTTTATATTTTTGGGTTTAATGGATTTCATTACTTGTTTTTTGTTCCCCATTAAATTATTTCAAGTCGCCTTCTTGTTTATCTTTAGGCAGCGTGTACGAGATGTGGATGCGGATTTTATTTAATAAACTGAAGATTCATAAATTTATAATTTTTTTTATTATTTGGAGATGCTTATAATATCGTACTTATATTATTAATCTGGGATTGTCTAATCCGGTATGACGAAAGGGTCTGTCCCTATATTTTGAGACGTTAATGATATCGATAAACTACAATGGGTAGGACACTTGGCATATATGCCTTTCCCTTCTGAAATCTTTATTCCTGTATGCCTGTTCATAAGATATCATCATCATCATCATCATCATCATATCAGCTACAGGAAGTCCACTGCTGAACATAGGTCTCCCACAATGACCTGTTGGAAGCGGCCTGCATCCAGCGACTTCCTGCAACCTTGGCCAGATCGTCCGTCCACCTTGTAGGCGGGCGTCCGACATTTCGCTTGCCTGTACGTGGCCTCCACTCAAGAACCTTTCGGCTACAACGGCCATCGGTTCTACGAGCTATGTGCCCGGTCCACTGCCACTTCAACTCTGCATCGCTTCTCTTGCCCAACTTTGCGTTGAAGTCCCCCATAACAACATTGAAGTAGGTTTTGGAAGTATGTATGGCCCGACTTATGTCCTCATACATGTCCTCTACTTCTTCATCTGGGTGTGTCGGCGCGTATACCTGTATGACCTTCAACGAATATCTTTTTGACATTCTGAGTATAAGGTACACTACCCTGCTCGACACACTTTCGATGGATACGATGTTGTTGATGCGACCTGTGGACGAGAAATCCGACACCTCCTCGGGACTGTTGGTCGTCCCCCCGGTACAAGAGCAGGTTACCAGACTTCAGGGTTATCGTATCCTCCCCGATTCCTCGGACTTCCGATAACCCCAGAATGTCCCAGTGTAACCCGCTCAATTCTTCTTCCAGTTCGACAATCTTCTCGTTTGTCCTCAAAGTGCGTATGTTGTGTGTTACCAGGGCCAGTCGTCGTCGGGGGTGGTAGCCGGGGCCAACCCAGGGATTCTTAGCACCCCCTGCCCCACCATAACCATAGCTGCTACCATCGCCAGGAATAGTGGGGCTGCCGGGGACTGGGGCCTGGTCAATTTTTGTGTCGACATTAGGGTTGTTAGGTGTTCATAAAATATGAGTGTTGTAAAATAAGGAATACACAGGGATTGGCGCCACATTCCAGTTGCCAAGATTGCAATTATTATTAGCCAGGATAAACTGTGGCACTCAAAGAATATACACTGAGGAAATTAAATATATATTAAATACTTGTAAACTAATTAAAGGTTTTACCTGTATAATTATCAGTTAAGTAACGTCCTAAAATACCGGTGACTGACTCACTTAATGACAAGTTTTATGTTCATTTTTATTGGTATATTCTATCTTTATACATTAATTACTAAGGAGCGAAATACAAACAAGTTCATTTGCCCTTACACGTCGTCACTAACTTGATACAGAATAAACGTCTGATATTCTGCCAGGAAAACTACATACATAAACTCACTCCTTTTTCCCAGAAGGGGTTGGCAGAGGTGCCAAGACACCCACATTTCCTTGTATGTTCCGTCCCACGATGTGATAGGTGGCGTTTCTATCGCCATATCGGGCACATATTCCTAACTCTGGGCTGCCACACTTTGCCCAACCCGGGAATCGAACCTGAGACCTCAGTTTTGTAGACGTATCGTAGTACAACTACGCCACCGAGGCAGTAAAATTAAATATATTGCAAAATATATAATATACCAACTCAAAATATTGTTATATAATTATATATGTGATTAAAAAAGTATTAGAGCTACGTTGTATCCAGCCACAACTCAGTATGAATGGAAAGGCTCGTTCTGGAATGTACTATTATCTCATAGGAGATCGAATTCAAGTTACAGTTTTGCTGTCGCTTTTCGTTCGATGACAGAAATCGATTTTTTTATTGCAACGAATGGCGAGACGAGCATGTCGTTCGCCTGACGGTAAGCGATACGACCAATACGGCCGCTCATGAACAGTAGCAAAACGTTTGGTTTTACACCTTGAATTACAAAGCAATGCTTGACATTATACTGCACTCGCCATCCTGAGATATAAGATGTGAAGTCTCAATGTGTCCAGTAGCCACAATGGCTGCAATGTCCTTCAAACCAAAACACAACAGTGCATTTACATCTCTGTAAACTTTCTTTTTTTATTTTTGGTTCCGTAATCCGTATATTATAATATCATGTTGAGTATGAAAGAGTGTCCTATGCTTCCAAACGAGTAAAAAAATTAAAAAGGAATAAAATAATATCTATAAATAAAATTGTAGTAATAAAATGCTTGCCCATATTTATATACCATAAATGCATGTGCAATAGAAACTGTAATTCTCAGGTACTTGTGAAATATAACTTTATTATGTTATAAATCGTACTGTCGATTGTAGAGGAGGCCCGTGCCCTGCAGTGGGACGTATATGGGCTGATACAGATACAGATGTTATAAATAAATACATCCAACAGTCACATTTTCGTGTGTATCAGAAACTTACTCTTGTCTTGTCTTGCTACAATGTTCTTTAAATTGGAACATAACAGTGCATTTACACTGATGGTGGACGGTAAAATGAGACATTGCGGTACTACCTACCCAGGCTTCTTACATATGAGAGACTTACCACCAGCCTTAGCTCTCTCAATCCTAAAAGTGACTCTGTACTCTGTAAGTGCGCGTATATGATTGATTTATTTTTACTAAAATTACCTAACTTGAGTAATGAAAACGACAGGTCAATAAATATGGATTACCTCGAAGCACACAATGTAAACTGAAAGCTGTTTACTATGACTGGGTTTTCCTTGGTACGTAAATATTTGAACTGTTGCGCCTTGACTTATATTGCGACTATAGAGAATCGACTTTAAATTTTTATGTCGTACATCTTATTAGTTTGGAGGGAACTTTAAAAGGTCACAAAAACATAGGGATATCAGTAGAACAGCAGTCGTAAAAATCGCTGGGTTTATGAATAATACCTATGCAATATAAAGGTCATATATAAAGGTCAATAATTTGCCAATAACTACATATTACAATATTTATCATTCTAAGATACAATGGTTCAGTGCGATAGGCTAGGAAGAAAATCCCCCTAATATTATGAATGTTGTTATCCTAATGCAGCGAAATACGAAATACTCATATCTCCGATAGGTCAAAAATGTGCACTACAATTAAAAAGAGTCTGTATCTGTATCAGCCCATATACGTCCCACTGCAGGGCACGGGCCTACTCTACAATCGAGAATACGATTGAGAGTAGTTAGGCCATATAGTCCACCACGCTGGCCTAGTGCGGGTTGGCGGACTTACATACCATAGAAATTCTTATAAATCGCTATGGTATGCAGGTTTCCTCACGATGTTTTCCTTCACCGTTTTAGTGCGTGGTGATTGATTATCAATACACACATGACTCCGAAAAGTCAGAGGTGTGCCCTGGGATTCGAACCCGCGACCACCGTGAACATGTGGGCAGCCGCCTCTAGTCCGTTTACCAACAGGCCACCACGCAAAAAAGAGTGTTTAGGTTTAATTTTATGAACGTAAATAATGATTAATGTTTGGGATAAAAGTCACTTATGCCACGAGTTTTTACATTGACCTATGATCACCTGTATGTATAACATACTTTAAAATCACACATAATAATAATACAAACTTTTATATCCATTAATAGCTTTGAGTTTTGTTGAAATTTTGAGAGACAGTTAACAGCTAGTTTCGTCATGTCGCTTTTTGGCAGTCGGTAAACACGCCTCGTAAGAATTTTGCTTTCTTGCCTTTTTTGCCAAAAGCGCCATAAGAATAAGAAGTAGCATTAGTCATAACTTAGGTTTTTACCATACCATCTTGGCTTCTCCAAATTCTGATGAAGCTAAAATGTTATACAAATTAATTAGAAAATGTTCAAAACTGCGCTCAAGTTAATTTATATGATTGAATTGTCTACTTGCAATTTTTTTTATTGTTATTTTTGGGTCTATACCACTTATTCTATGTCGCTTTTATTACTTTAATGTATTGTTTTCTTGTATTTATAATTATTATTATTGTATGTAATTATGGGGGTGACATTTTCAATATTGAAAAAACCCCCCAAAATAAATAGAAAAAAAAAAAACTTCAATTTTGAATTTTAAAGCAAGTATATTGTTACCTCCTAGAACTGCTTATTACAATGTATACAGTACCTCATGTTGTCTTTCGGCCAAGAATAGATATGTCGCACATCCTGCAGCAAAATCTTAGTGGCCTATTTCAAGGTGAACAATATTCTTAGCGTTTTGTTCCATAAAAATAAACAGCTAAGGTGAACTCCTCGTTTGAAATTGACAGAGTGTGGTTGTCAGTCATGACTCAGCATAATTAATCCTAACTTACAAGCAACAGGAGATCCATTGATAGGTGTTTAGCCAAGAAACTCTCTTAAAAAGTGGTAGTCACAAATACAAAACGATGAAGAATTAAATTAAACTATTGTTTAGGCATTTGGATACAATAATACAATTAATGAAAGGAGTATCCATACACACATGACTTCGAAAAGTCAGAAAAGTGAACTAGCATTTGAACCCGCGGTCACCGGGAATAAGTTAGCTTCCGCGTCTGGTGCATTACCAACAGGCAACCACGGAAGTTCACGGTGACGGTTAAAGCTAGGCGTCCACAGGTCCGCATCGTACGCATCGGACGTATCGCATGAAACGGATTATAGTATTATTTGTATACAAAGCCATACAAGTGCGTCCACTAGTCCGCACTGTACGGATCGCACTTGGATCGCACATCGGCAATGCCGACATCGATGCTCCGAGAGGCAACTTTTGCGTTGCGTGCCGATGACGTCATACGGAATGGTTTCAGCATGCTTTCAGTTTGTCAACAAGAATATTAAATTTAGCTTGAGACATACGAAAATACCCAAAGAATTTTGTGGCATCATTTAACAAATCAGAAAATAATGTGTGAAATTCTCCACTTTTCGATCTCTTATTGAATATGTCGTGTATGAAAATTTTATGTTTCCTTTTTTTAGATTTTTTTACATTTTCTTAGTCTTCTGCTAACAAACAAGCAATAAAAACTATTTCTTCTTCGCATTCCTCCATTCTCACAAGCGCTATGCGCACGTACGATCACTATGAAAATCCTAATGAAATGACATCGGCAATGCGATTGCTGGTACTTGCGTCGGCAAATTCGATCGCTACCGATGCAGTGGACGCACTGTGAAAACATAATCCGTTTCATGCGATACGTCCGATGCTTACGATGCGGACCTGTGGACGCCTACCTTATTTGTATATTTTAGTGTATTAATTTTAGTAGCGCATACCTCTTCGATATTACAACTTAAAAAATAATAAGTGCTTATTATTTTTTCAACCAATGATTTTTAATATATGTTTATACCGGGTATATCAAGAGTGCTACCGAAAATGAAGCCGAGTGGTAGTTTTAGTGACTACAAACACAATGCAACTAAAAATTTCGTTAAGAAACGCGACATTTTTTTTATTATTTTTTAAATATCGTCGAGTTTGGGTGGTAAATCCATAGTTTTCACTAAAATAATAATTTAAAGCCTTGCATACTATAGCGTCTTTAAAAATAAAAGGGTGTACACGATTATTTAAAAAAATCTATGTATTTACCATCCTCACACAAGGATGGAAATAAAATTACAAAAAAATTTCGTCACAAAATTCAGTTGCATCATGTCTGAAGTCACTAAAACTACCACCCAACTTCGTTTTCGGTAGCAGTCTTGATATACCCTGTATGTTTAGTAGTGCATTCCTCTTCTTTATTACAACATAAATAACAATGCCTAATTTATCAATTAATGATTTTTAATTCATGTTTATTTATTTTCAGATCCACGTACAAAAGACTGGTGGTTGATGTCGAACCCTGGACCTCTCATCACGATCCTGGTCTCCTACCTATACTTCTGCAGCTATGCGGGCCCAATGTACATGAAGGATCGAAAACCCTACCAGTTGAAGACCGTTATAATGATATACAACCTATTTCAAATTGGAATGAGCATATTTTTAACGTATAACGTTAGTATACAAGTTTCATAATTTCTAGTAGAATGCAATAAGAGCTCTTTATTGCAAACCAAACAGGACATTACACACAAAGTAAATTCTAGACATATTATGCATAATGATTACTTAGGTATGAATATGTGAATGTTTCACATAGAAATAAATAATATTCTTTAACGATTTTATTAACCAAATATATGAAATCAATCAACGATAAATCCGTAAAAAATAGGTTTATTTCAATCTAGGATAGACTATTTACAGTGGGTGATCGTATCACTTGGCGTTACGTTTCCAAACAAACTTGTAATTGAAGGATATAAATATAAATATATGGCTTTTATGGGTTGTGGTAAAATTAAGTTTACGACTAGACTAGTTTGAAATGTAGTTAAAATACCAAAAATTTAAAAGCAACTGAATCTCTTATCTTATTTTAACTACTATAATTAGAGCAGCTTATATAAAAGAAATACATTTAATGTAAAAACATAAAACTAATATATTAGTCATTAATATTATCGTTATACAGCGGTTTTCATTCTAGAAATGTTGGAATCGTACGCATAACTAATAATAGTTTTTTTCCTATAAAAAAAATGTCTAGCTATTACATGTTGATCTGGTTGATTTGGTTGAACGCTACAGATAACAACCAGATTGGATACTTGAATATTATTATTTTTATCGATGTTTACGTAAAATCTGTTCAATGGCTTTTGCGTGAAGAAGAAACAATCATTTAGATGCTTACAAACTTTCTTAGTTTATATTATGACTAACGGCCAGGCCCAGCTTCGCCCGGGTACAAATAGATTTCTGTACAATAATAATATGTACATATAAACCTTCCTCTTGGATCACTCTATCTATTAAAAAAACCGCATCGAAATCCGTTGCGTAGTTTTAAAGATTTAAGCATACAAAGGGACATAGGGACAGAGAAAGCGACTCTGTTTTATACTATGTAGTGATTATTTTAATAGGAAGTTGCTACGTCCAAACTGTGACAAACCAAAAGTTGAACAAATTAAAACAAATTAATAACTATAAATTAATGTGTATTGTAGGACACACCTCTGACTTTTCGGAGTCATGTGTGTATTGATAGTCAATCACCACGCACTAAAACGGTGAAGGAAAACATCGTGAGGAAACCTGCATACCATAGCGATTCATAAGAATTTCTATGGTATGTAAGTCCGCCAACCCGCACTAGGCCAGCGTGGTGGACTATATGGCCTAACCACTCTCAATCGTACTGTCGATTGTAGAGGAGGCCCGTGCCATGCAGTGGGACGTATATGGGCTGATACGGATACGGATACGGATACGGATACGGAATGTGTATTATCAAAGTTGGTGTCCAAAACGACTATTTGTAATGATTTATCAGTCACTTGTATCGCTCTCGTATCAAAATTGCTATAGTTGTTAATACTAAAGTGTGGCGATATGTAAAAACAATTAATGCCAGGATCTACTTTCGTTAGCCAGACAATATGTACCTCGATGAACGGCTTCTAATCCACCAAAAACATTTATTATCTACGTGTGTATTAAAGACACTAAGAAGTATTTTTTTTTTACAGGGATTACTGTACACATTTAAGACAGGGTATAACTTCAGCTGCCATTCGATAGATTATTCAGATGAACCTCAAAGCGTTCAGGTATGTATGGACAATTAATTGATAATTAGATAGATTCCCAGAAAGGGTAGGCAGAGGTGCTAGGTCTCCCGCATTTCGCCTTGTATATACCGTCTCACAATTTGATAGGTGGCGAGCCTATAGCCATATCGGGCACAAATTCCTGACTCTGGGCTGATAATGAATAGAAAAATCTAATATAATTTTGACCAACTAAGGATTCGAACCCGAGACCTCAGTTTTGTAACCGTACCCTAGTACAACTACGCCACCTAGGCAGTAGTTGATATAAATAAACAAAAGATTTCTGATTACAATGTGCAGAAATATTGAAGTTAATTTTAAATTATTATAATTATAAGCATGAATATGAAAACTAATAAACAAAATAATATGCAGGACAGAATACTCGTAATGCTACGGAACATGTTTATCAAGTCCTTAAAACAAAGAAATATAATTAATCATTTTATTTATTTAATCTTAATTTACACAAAAAAACGTACCAAAATATAATAAAACTACAAAACGCGGTCTTATCGCTTATGAGCGATCTCTGACAGAAAACCTTTGGATGAATATAAAAGAAGGTGAATAAAAGAGCAGTGTTAAAATAAAGATAAAAAATCTCCAAAAGATATAAATATTTAATTTGATAAACAATAATGATACCACATTATACATACAAAATAATACATATAGTATTTATTACTAAATGTATTAATACTTACGTAATACATATGTTCGCCTTAACGGCAAAGTATGTAATCCGTCATTTTACCAACTCCCACAATTGATATGGCATGATATTATAACTATTAATATTTTTCCTTGGATATAAATGTAACAATATAGCTATTGGAAATACATTGCATTCGGGATGGCAATCAATAGAGTGGGTACGTGGAGCATTCCTCTCCACTTTTAATCACACTAAAGAATTCGGAGGTCTCGACAAAGGTATGTGTTGCGTGGTACTAGTGCGTGGTGGCCTGTTGGTAAACGGACCAGACGCGGCTGCCAACATGTTCACGGTGGTCGCGGGTTCAAATCCCAGGGCACACCTCTGACTTTTCGGAGTCATGTGTGTATTGATAGTCAATCACCACGCACTAAAACGGTGAAGGAAAACATCGTGAGGAAACCTGCATACCATAGCGAGTCATAAGAATTTATATGGTATGTAAGTCCGCCAACCCGCACTAGGCCAGCGTGGTGGACTATACGGCCTAACCACTCTCAATCGTACTCTCGATTGTAGAGTAGGCCCGTGCCCTGCAGTGGGACGTATATGGGCTGATCCAGATCGAGATCCATAGGTATGTAAAAAATTAAAAAAAAAAACAATGTAAATATACTTGTCAGAGATTTAAGTGGATCGCTGTTATCGCCCGACGTGATGGTTTCAATTATCTCTCAGTGCGCACGTCCGGTGCAGTTCCGGCAATAATAACAATTACAACAATACCAAAATTATTATTTCTCGGACTCTACTGACAGATCTCTTTTACGTTGCCATGGGCAACCGATAACTTACCAGACGTCAATCAAGTCGGACTATGTTGCCATTCCAATAAAACTAATGACCTATGCGATCTCTAACACGGCCATCCTGCAATGCAACGCGCTCTCGCGTTGCTTCTTAACATCTGATCCAGGCTAGATGATCAAGCGCACAATGCACACACAAGCATATTATTTACAAACTGCTTTAAACCTCACACACAAAGCTAAGCGTAAAGGCTTTCTGTACCGTAACAGAATAAACAAGGACAAAGCGAAAAATCTTTCAATCCATACATCTGCAAAGCGTAATGACTTTCAACAGAATAAAACCTGGACAAAGCGAAGAAGCTTTCAATCCATACATCTGCAAAGCGTAATGACTTTCAACAGAATAAAACCTGGACAAAGCGAAAAAGCTTTCAATCCAAACGTCTGCAAAGCGTAATGACTTTCAACAGAATAAAACCTGGACAAAGCGAAAATGCTTTCAATCCATACATCTGCAAAGCGTAATGACTTTCAACAGAATAAAACCTGGACAAAGCGAAAAAGCTTTCAATCCATACATCTGCAAAGCGTAATGACTTTCAACAGAATACAACCTGGACAAAGCGAAAAAGCTTTCAATCCATACATCTGCAAAGCGTAATGACTTTCAACAGAATACAACCTGGACAAAGCGAAAAAGCTTTCAATCCATACATCTGCAAAGCGTAATGACTTTCAACAGAATACAACCTGGACAAAGCGAAAAAGCTTTCAATCCATACATCTGCAAAGCGTAATGACTTTCAACAGAATAAAACCTGGACAAAGCGAAAAAGCTTTCAATCCATACATCTGCAAAGCGTAATGACTTTCAACAGAATAAAACCTGGACAAAGCGAAAAAGCTTTCAATCCATACGGAATACATAAAATAATTTTATTAATTACCGAACGTAAACTCGACTCAGTTTCTCTGGACTAACACTAGATCACCAACAACAAAAGGATGAATAGTTGACGAATTCTATCTTTCGTCGCCTGCTCGTCCATCCTGCTCTTAGCCGTTTGTCTTATTTTAAATAAATTCTGTTCATTCCTCGTATTGGAATCTATCGCACCATATTATTCCTTACTTTCCACCTAATATTACGTCGTACGGTAACAAATTAAAATGAACATCACCAATCTGACCTCGGCATATAACTATTAAATTCAGCAATCGTCATCATTTTACAAAATAAAAAATAAAATTAAAAAAAAGCACGGAACCAATACCTGTGAGACAGGTAGATGAGGAGTCTTTCTGATCAGGTAAAAACTAATCAGTAATTTCCTTTCTAATTAATGAACATTCTGAACCACTGTCAATCAATGCTTGCAAAACATAACCACAGACGCATGTTACAATTAGTTTCAAAATACTCCTTTGAGGACCAACAAACGTTGACCGATTTTGACTGCAATAAATCATTAGATTTTTCGTTGCGTTGTTTGATGAAACAAGTAAATTCAAAATGTTAAGCTTTGTAACAATAAAAAAATAATGTGTAATAGGTTTATCGCTAGGTTTATCAACAGACGCCAAAGAACGAGTACCACCGTCCTTATTTTCGTTATTTAATTGTGAACAGTAGCATTTCAAGTGTTCGACCTTATTACAATAATAACAGCGAGGTTCAGTAGGTAACCGTCTTTATGATACTTGGGAGTTTCATGTTCATTCGCATCTTATCAGTATTTCGCTTGAGATTATTAATCTTAGAATATTTACCAAAATGCTTATCTGGTGCCACAAAACTGGTAGGCGTATTTTTGAGTAAATCTTTACATACCTGAATGTCCGTGATGCCCGCGAGCACCATCTCTATTACATTAGACTCACCACAACCAGTATCTAACCGATCTATCAACACCACCTTGTTGGTGGAATACTCGACGGATGTCGCCGCCTGGTCGCTTGTATACTTCACCATGTCGCGAAACAAGTTGTAGAACCTCCATTGAGTTGCAGGGACCTGACAGTTGTTCTGGTTGATATTCTAGAAGCCCGTCACCATATTTTGAAAAACAAAAACATAGCCCAGGTTTCGGGCGAAGGCCCGCCATGTCCTTCAATCCTTGATGTTGATGGACCCGCCACATTATTTTCTTGAGCAGCACATTCCGGTCGCAAATATTCTTCAGATTGGGTAGTAGGCATTGCGGTAGACATGCGGGATGATTTTATTATCGATCCCACCGCTGCTGTCAGAGATTTAAGTGGATCGCTGTTATCGCCCGACGTGATGGTTTCAATTATTTCTCAGTGCGCACGTCCGGCGCAGTTCCGGCAATAATAACAATTACAACAATACCAAAATTATTATTTCTCGGACTCTACTGACAGATCTCTTTTACGTTGCCATGGGCAACCGATAACTTACCAGACGTCAATCAAGTCGGACTATGTTGCCATTCCAATAAAACTAATGACCTATGCGATCTCTAACATACTAAACTAACGTAATCATTGTTACGTTGCGGTCGGGTATTTGTTTCTCAGTTTACGAGTGCGTTTTATTTACTTTATATACAGAAGCATTTTAATGTATTACCTAAGCTTCATCTCGGATTTGCATACAATTCTTAGGAAATACATACTGGTAATATTACAAACATTATTAACGATATGTAAATATAATATAGATTTGAATAGAGAAAACAGTACTATGCTGTATTTGTATAATGAGAACATAGTGTTCTTTCACCAGCTTTTGAATGATGACAAGATTTGAGCCTGTCTCATCACAGCAGTTTTGTTTAAAATTGCAATGAATGGCGAGACGAGCAAGTCGTTCGCCTGATGGTAAGAGATACGACCGCTCATAAACAGTTGCAACATTCCACTACGCTGCGTACCATACTCGAACAGCTTTAACGGCGAAGTATCAATCCGTAAATATCTTATTGTTAGTCTGTACGGGCAGCTTTAGATTCACTGACCTCAGGGCGTCATGATGAAAATATAATATATATATATACAGGGTATATCAAGACTGCTACCGAAAACGAAGCCGGGTGGTAGTTTAAGCGACTTCAGATACGAAGCAACAGAAAAAGTTGCAAAAAAAAGCGACATTTTTTTTGTTATTTTTTTCCTATGACCATATTTAAGTGGTAGATACATTTTTTCCTAAAATAACAGTATATACTCTTTGATTTATAAATAATCCAAGGTATAAAAGAGTTTAAATTATTATTTTAGCAAAAACTACGGATTTGCCAGTCAAAAATGACGATATTTAAAAAATCATAAAAAATAATTGTCGCGTTTCTTTGCGAAATTTTTAGTTGCATTGTGTTTGTAGTCACTAAAACTACCACCCAGCTTCGTTTTCGGTACCTAGCAGTCTTGAGATACCCGGTATATATTTTTTTTTTATTATATTATGAGAAACAAAATTATTTTTCAAGGTTCGGTTTTCAGCTTTATTTTCAATAACATCTTAAATATCTATGAATAATTAAACATATATATTTTTTACAATAGCAAGATGTTTTAGTGACCCTGATGCTATTTAACATACAATAATAGTAATTTAAAAAAATATATTTAAATATTAACTAAATTATTTCTTTTGTATTTTAACTTTGACGTAGGAAATCTTAAAAGGTCATAATATACAGGTCGTAGATCACATGTAGATCTGAAGTGACGTCAAAAACTTTCTTGCTTTACAAAACATTGGTATTATGCCAAAAAAAGTATGCGAACAAAGTATTTATTAGTTATAAAAAAACTTACAACTTTATTGAATTCAGTCGTAACAAGAGAGTGCACAACATTCTTCTTTATATTGCTATTATTTTGTTGGAATCAACTGCCATCCGACACATAGTCAAGAATTGATGCCCGATATGGCGATAGGATCACTCCCTGTCACATCGTAGGACGAAACACATAAGGCAAAATGTGGGTGTAATCACTTCTGCCTACCCATTCATGGAAAATGACATGAGTTTTTATGCATGCTGATGATGAAGAACTAACTATAGCATTGTTCATAGTGGGCAGCGGACGTGTGGTGGTATTTCTTCTCAAAGATAACAGAGCTTCTCGACACTGTGTTCTTCGTTCTACGGAAGAAAAATAACCAGGTGTCGTTTCTTCACCTGTACCATCACACTCTGATGCCGACACTGTCGTGGATCGCAGTGAAATACTCGCCAGGTGAGACATCCTGCTTCCTCTTACAATTTAAACTGACTATAACAGACTGGTGGCCAAAACTGGGCTAGCGCAGCGTCGATCATCCAGCGGCAAGATAGATTAACATCATTGTTAAAGTCACCTGGATATGACTGACAAAAGGTAGTGAAAAGTGGCATTATATAAGAGAGGCCTATATACCAGCAGTAGGTCTCTATAGGTTGTGGATGATAAGTATGTTTTTTTTTATAATAAGTTCAGCGTACTGACGCGTGATGGCCATCTCTCACGGATCACGTTTATTCGGATCGACACGGGTGACCCCAAAATAGGATACGCATAAGAGTATCACTAAGGCAGTCTTTAGATTAATTAGTATCAAGAGCAGGTAAGAATATTTAAAAATATGCTCTTGAAAGACAACACCAATTATATGCAAGAATGAACTGTTGGCTTCAGTTCAGTGTTTGGTGAGACATGTCTCTAGCGTTTTTTTTTAAATATTGTCTGAGTTATTATTGTCCCCGGACTGATATGCCAAATTCCAACCGTAATTAAAATAATTATTTATTTCACCATTAACAAAAGCACACATTATATTATAATTTAACGGATCTTTATAATTTAGAAAGCAAGTTTTAAGTCAACTCAAAATCGTTTTAAAGATTTTTATTTAATATGCTAAGCGTATAGAGGTTTTATTACGTTTATCGGAGATGGCCTATATTTTTACGACCAGCGGCCAGCCTAGAGTTTAACATTTTGCAATAATAATAATCATTCGGCAGATGAAAATCATATGTTACTGATTTAAAAAAAAATATATAAAAAATATAAAAGTGGGCTATAATACACATAAGCATCCTTAGGTGCAATTATTACTATAAGATGACGTGTAATGTATTTTTGATATTGCTTGTAAAACTTATATTACTATCAATAAATTTGTTGCAAGTAGACCATGGCATATCACTGTATAGTTATAGATTCAGCAAGTTGGATAGAAGGGTAGCTAATCTAAAAAATCCCTTGGGAGAGCATATTTTCAGCAGCGGTCTTGGACCACTTCCAACAGTTGCCTAAAAAAAGAGGGAGAAAGAAATAGAGACCAAAGTAGAGAGAGACATTTAATTATTTTAATTCACAATTTTTTTTCAGGTGGCCAGGCTATTCCAGAAGGAACTATCAATGCGTTCATCCACATTCTTATGTACGGATATTACTTCGTGGCTGGCCTCGGACCACAGTACCAGAAATACCTCTGGTGGAAAAAACATTTAACTTCGCTACAATTGGTGAGTAGTAATCAAGTCAGTTTCATTTAGTGGGACGATTTCATCCCATACATATTTAGGTAAATTGATTCATAATGACTTTTACGAGTACATTAAATTTTAAGTTGTGGTGGCCTGTTGGTAAACGGACCAGACACGGCTGTCAACAGTGGTCGTGGGTACGAATCCCAGGGCACACCGGTCACTTTTTGGAGTCATGTGGGTACTGTGGTCAAACACCACGCACTTGAAACCTGCATACAATAGCGATTTGAAGATTTTTTGTGGTATGTAAATTCCGCCAACCCGCATTAGGCCAGCGAAGTGGACAATATAGCCTAAACACTCTCAAACGTACTCTAGATGTTGATGAAGCCCGTGCCCTTCAGTGGGACGTATATGGGCTGATTCAGAAACGGTACGGAACAGTGTGTATGAGCATAATATTAAAAAAAACTCTTATAATCGTCGTTGTATTTAATTTTCCCTAATTAGACTGCCTGCAAAAAGTGTATTATGTCTCTATTTTAGCTCCAAGCTTGATTAATTGGATATGTAAACTTAGTTCTCGTAGCTCGTTTTTCGTCCCGTTTAAAGGTTTCACTTACTTATCCCTAACTCATTTGAATTATTTTCAATTCCAGATCCAATTCTGCATTGTGCTGTATTTGAACACCACCGGTATCTTCGCCCAGAACTGCAATTATCCAAAATATTTAAATGTTCTTGTTATTTTTAATTGTATGGCCTTTTTGTATATGTTTGGCATGTTTTACTATAAGAGCTATGTTCAGACTTCAAAGAAAGATAGTGTAAAGATTGAGGAAAAAAAAGAACATTAGTTGTAGATGAAGAATAGTGTAAGTGTAGATTTAAAATCGTCCGTAAATTTAAGTTAGCTTTCTAGGGCCTAGAGATTTTTTGAGCTTGCAGTCATTATTGCCCAAAGATCCTTTTTGAAGAAAATTATTATAAAATCCGTTACAGCCAGATTCCAAGATTAATTTTTCGCAGTTATAATACCTAACCGGAACCCATTTATTCATTCTTTTGTCCCCACGTAATATAAAAGAAGTTACAGATATTTTTGAATATGTCTTTTCAAAAGGTGCTTGGGCGGTAATAAAAGTTGTGTCCCGAAAACATAATATGGGCACTTGTGATGAGCTCGATTAAGGATCCCTTAAAGGTGCTTGGGCGCTAGGAGGTTAGAAAAAGACTCGATGTTAGAAGGATATGGTGTGATCTATGATTTCAACACCAAGATTCGTGAGTATGACAAGAAGTAATAAAATAAGTAAAAATATTACATCATTCATCAACAGTCATTTGAACTATAGACATTGTTTAGATATGTCTTGGCTTTTATAATATGTTTTGCTTCAATGTATGTGAAAGTCGAAAGAAACATCTTTGTTGTTGATTTCAATATTATGATATTGATTACAGGCGCATACATTTATTTATTTCGCAAAACACGAAACTATAAATAAGAATATATACCAAGAAAAATATAATAGAAATTGTAGTCCTATAATTTACGTACACAATTAGGAAATAAAACGATTAATAGGGGAAATGTAGACAATAAATTATATAATATGATATTTAAAAAGACACTCAAGGATTATTCATAATATTGTGATAGTAGCGTCACTCATGACGAAATAGCACTATTTTTTACGTTATAAATACTTTAGGGCTAGGACAGGACATAAGGACAAGGTGTATACTAAGTAGAAATGAGTGGCGTTTGTTACGGAGAAAATAAAAATGAACTTAATGAAGAAATATATATTTTTATTACTCACCTTAATCCATAAAACCGAATGTGAATAAACAAAAAATAATTTACCAGTCCGCTACGCTGATGTAATACATCATGTTCTGGTTTATTTTCATTAATATTTAATTCAGAATTTTTATGATATATTTATTATATTGTATAATTTTTTTATTACCATGAATGGCAAGACGAGCACGCCGTTCACCTGATGGTAAGCGATATGACCGCTCATAAACAGAAGAAACATTCCACTGCGCTCGCCATCCTGAGACATAAGATGTTAAGTCTCAATATGTCCAGTAGTTGCTCTGGCTACGATGTCCTTCAATCCGAAACACAACAGTGCATTTAAGCAGTGTTGTTTCACGGGAGAAATAGACATTGCGGTGGTACCTACCCAGATGGCCTCGCACATATGAGAGACCTACCACCAGGTGAAACTTGTATGAAAATGATATTTTTATTGCATAGGCTCGGCAAATGAGCAAACAGTTCACCTCATGGTAATTGATAAGTTATCACTGCCGCCCATGAAAATCCATGTACTTGAATCATGGACGTGTTATCGACCCATCAAATTAGAAGAGGTTCGGGAAGGAAAAAGGATGGGAAGAAGGAGCTTCTGGAAATTTCACTCACCGATAAAACGCGGCAGCAAAGCTGTCGCTGCAAAACGATTGCTTTCATAATACAACTAGCAAGCATCATAACTGAAAGCTACAAATTGCTCAGGTATGATCAGTAGGCGCTCAATTATTAACAATTCTACAATGAGCGTATCTGCCAATACCTTTTTTAGCGGCATTCCATTCATAATTATAATTTTAGATGGTTAAGATAGATGTTGCAAAGACTCAAAATAACACCGATAGAACACTGTCCAATACTGAAGATACTATCGAAATTATAGCATCAGTTATGGATATAAGCATATGTACTGCTTAATTTTAAGGGAATATATGCACCCGATTTTTTTTTGTGCCCACAGTCATATTTACTTTACACAATTTATTACGGAATCATTGTCCCTTGTCTCGGTAAATCTATTGCTTTCATAAATATAATTGGACAGGGCTAAGAGTACGTTAAGTGATACGGCGCTCCAGTGCATTTATAATTCAGCCTTTCTGAAATTAGTCGTTTATCGCAACGATTTTTAAAATTCTTGCTCACATTATGGCAGAAAGTTTGATTAAAAATATATATTTCCCAATAGTCTACGAGTACTCGCAATTAAGCACTGTCACAAGCAACGGTCGGTGCGTGATTTAAGGCGAAAGAGTGCTAGCTCGAGATTTAAGCACTCTTTTTCGGTGCCATTTTCTAAGCGCTTGTTAGAATACTGCCACAAAATACCGCAACAATTTTTATAAATTTTATTAAAACTACCTATCGTATGATTCACAAGTAGTGGGGAATCGGTAATATAAAGCGTTGCCTCACTTGGATCGTCACTTTTCAAGTGACAACGACAGAGGAAGGACCTTATCCTCGCCGGTAGCAATCAGGATTGGCAAGTTAAGTTATTAATATGATGTTTTGTTGCTCATTGCTCAGAATATTTGAATATTATTCTCTAACATTATTATCGATTGTCGTTGAATTAAACCATATTATTATAAATAGAAATATAAATAACATTTAATATAATTGATAATTTTGTAACATTATAATAATTATTAACCATTATGTTAAATGATAAATATTAAAAATTATATGGTTAAAAATATAATTATGGATAAATCTATTGAAATATACATGTTTATATTATTTTATATACCTTTTCCCACAAAAATTCTAACATCAGAAGTGGGATCATGTCCATTGCTTTTTATATACAAATTATACTTTTGTTGCAAGGATGGATCACGGCGTTCTGACGGACCTTCACATATAATTTAAGACGCTATTACCTCTACGCGGAACGACGATACTGCACTTCCGGCTTTTAATCCAGCCACAAGTGACCTGTAAAAGACTTCCTTAAAAATGGGTTGGAGAAGTTTAGACTGTCGCTAAGGCAGGTAAGGCCCGACGAGATCTGTATTAGTCCGGCTCGAGCCTGTAAACCTGCGACGAGTCTTTAGTAATAACATCTTTGTAGGGTGTTAAAATAATTGAAAAAGAAACTCGCCGAATATTTAAATATTTTCCCGCACTTTGATTGTATAAGTGGGACAGGAGATTGTTTTTGTATTGCGTTATTTCTACAGAAACGAATAATAAATAAATAAATAACACCCAACAGTCACATACATAGTCCTGACCCCACACTAAGATCGAGTCTTGTGTCGTGGGTATCAGGAACTACGAGAGACTTTTTGGTCTCACAAACACCCAGACCCGGAAGAAATATTTGTGGGCCGCACAAACATTTCTCTCGGTGCGGGGATCGAACCCGCGGCCTCTCGTTTCACAGGCAGCGTCTAACCAACTGCGCCACGGAGGCTGTCTGTCTGAATAAGAAACAAAAGATTGGGTATTCGAGGTATTCTACTTGGTAGTTCCTATGAGATTTATGTATAAATGGTGTATTAGTAGCACCATTAATAACTATGTGAACAAAGTTTCAAGTTTCTTTACTATTGCATAGTGTCACTACAAGTTTTACATGAAATGGTAATTTAAATTGTGACTTTCTCGATTCTGAGACGGTGTAACTATTATTGTCTATATTGCTTCGTACATAGCTGTTGAATATGTGATGTTGTAGACAAGATAGTAGAACGAAACCTAAGATATTAGCAGCATTTAGTTTCGTCTAAAAAGTTGCCCTTTTAAATCATTCCCAAGACGGTATATACGAAATAAAATTGAAAAAAATAGTTTAATGTGAAAACATTTATTTGAATTTAGAAACATCCATATATTATCTTATATCAGCACTAGATTAGTGATTTATTTGAAGTGCAGTTGCAAAATACGTATTTTAATTTTGTACTTAAATATCTTTTATATTTTTGAAGTATTACGTATTTTATTTGAACTACTTTTATGAGATATACTTTATATGTGTAAAACATAAAATACTTTATGCTACTTAAATAAAATTCTTGGGTTAGGGATTCAGCAAATGGCCACTAGAGCCGCTGCATCATTAAAATCCAATAATAACCAAACACTATACTGACAATTTTCAATGCATACCCAAATTAAAATACAACACCTGTCTCCCTAATTCCGTACCAGTGGAACGATTGTTTTCATATGGTGCTAGGATAATCTGATACTCTTTTTAAAGAGCTGGTAATGTTAAAAACTTCATGTTATTTTACCTGGAAGTATTTTATTTGATAAGTATTTTGAAAAAGGCTATTTTGAATTTTATACTTAAATACTAAGAGCAGAAAAACTTTGTATTTGAAATAGTAAATTGAAGAAGTATTTGTATTCTGTATTTAAATACTTTTGAGAAGTATTTTGTACATCTCTGAAATATCACATTCTGAAGCAATTTGGCTTAACCTTGATTCAGATCTGTCCGTGTAATTCTGAGATCACCTGCAAACATGGAATAATCATAGTTTTTGGAAATGAGTCATTTTATTGATACATAATATATTAAATAATGATCTTAAGTCGAAACTTTGAGGCACCCTAGAGTGTGCTATAAATTGAACACAATGTTGGCCATTGATTGATACACATTCTTAAGTAAAGTAATATTTTGTTGTATTTAAAATTCGAGCCTCGATTAGTTTATAACTGAAATAAAGTTTTATAAATTAGTATCCTAAACACATTATCAAAAAAAACCCTGAGATTATGGGTCAGGGACCAATAATTAAATAATGCATTTGCGTCAACAGATTTAACACTCTGGCAACATGAGATTTCCAAAAAAAAAAACATTTGTGAATTAAGATAGTTATTGGTCTTGTAAAAGGACTTCCTTTTTCAACAATTGATGTTACAATTAATATTAGTAAGCAACTGAAGTAATATGTTGGTATTTGACAAGTAGAGGATCAATTCCCTCTTTGAGCCACGGCACTGTTCACACAATGTTGTAAATACGTAATTAAATGACGTAGTTAATTGCTAAGCACAGATTACAATTTAAATAGGTGGTATGTTGTCCGACATTTTATGGGGTCAACCTTTTTATAATTTATATTTTATATTGATGTTTTAAATATAGGGACCATCAGATTCTCAATATCAGTTCTCTGGAAGTTTCAATAATAGTAGAATTAGTTGAGTTTGTTGATATCCGGACAAACTGAGTATAATTTGGGAATTAAAAGTGAAACGTCAGATTGGCCGAACGATTTATAAAAATTAAAATGAATCCATTAGAATGTTTCAACATTTCGATTCACTACCCGGTATTTACCCTATATTTAATATGCAAAGTTACCCATGTATATTTTATTTTGATACAGAAATAGATAGCAAAATACTATGTATACATACATAGTAAAATACGAAATCAATATGATCTTTCGCATTTATTGATTGAAATAGAAGCAGATATGTACCTGTCGTTGTAAAGTAAAATTGACTATGCGGCCCAGTGAATCGATTGAGGAAAATATTTCCGTTGAAAATGACCTGACATATTATTGATTTTTGAAGCAGTATAAGGGAAAATACTTTTTGTGAAACATGTTTCTTTATTTTAGAACCCAATGTGTATAGTAATAAATATTAAGGATTTGTTTAATATGATTATGATTATGATGTGATTATTACAAGATTATGACGAGATTATGATGAGATTATGGTTATGATCCCTTGGCTTTTGTCTAACATTCACTGGCTGCGGGTGATTAAGCTTCACTGACTGCGGGTGTTTGGTTGTACAAAGCAAGGTGAATCAAAAAACAAAAAAAAGGGGGTTTAAGTAAAACATAATAATAATAAAAAAAAAGACAAAAAGAGAACTGCTGGTCGACCACTGTCCTGATGCTATGCTGGAACTCATACGCAGCAGGTGATAGGCATAGCATGTCAAGGCCAGAGGTTAAAGTAAAAAACTGCTGGTCGACCACTGCCCTGATGCTATGCTGGAATTCATGCGCAGCAGGTGATAGGTATAGCATGTCAAGGCCAGAGGTTAAAGTAAAAAACTGCTGGTCGACCACTGCCCTGATGCTATGCTGGAATTCATGCGCAGCAGGTGATAGGTATAGCATGTCAAGGCCAGAGGTTAAAGTAAAGAACTGCTGGTCCACCACTGCCCTGATGCTATGCTGGAACTCATGCGCAGCAGGTGATAGGCATAGCATGTCAAGGCCAGAGGTTAAAGTAAAGAACTGTTGGTCCACCACTGCCCTGATGCTATGCTGGAATTCATGCGCAGCAGGTGATAGGTATAGCATGTCAAGGCCAGAGGTCATGGTATTTGTAATGAGAAATATGTATATATATAAATATATATTTAAACAAATAAAATTGGATCCGGCAGTAAGACTAAACATACGGGACGTTTCGGAAATACTTATGGTCATTGTCTTAAATTGGACCCAAAACAAGCCTACTGAGTCTTATTCGCTGGATATACTCAGGACTGGGTCGCGTCGCGTAGTTCCAGTGGTAGTGTAAGCCCACTGAGTTTGTTTCGCCGGGTCTTCTCAGGAAGGGCCGCGTTGGATCCGGTGGTAACAATAAACCGCTACGCACCGTTGTAATAATATTCATGGTCCACTAATTAATTTAATTTAATTTGACTAACGTACATATTGTATTTCTTTGAAAGATAAATTACCTTAGTCATAACTAATACTTTAAATAAAATAAGAATAAAAAGTAAACAAATAAATAAAACTAATTTTAAATATAAATAAAATTAATTTAAAATAAATAAATTACATAAATGAAATAATTAAACCAAGAAATTGAAATAAGTAATACTAAGTATAGGAAATATATTGTATATAGAGATTAAGTTCTATGTGCATTGAATTGTCATAAGAGCTTTTAACTTGCCTACGTGACCAATAAATACATTTCATTTCATTTCAAGATATCAGGCAGAAAATTAAGTAGAGCAACGAGACTGGACCGTGTTAGAATATTTTATTGTACTTCGAGAACGAAGTACATGTCAGTATGGCCGTGTTAGAATACTGCCACAAAATACCGCAACAATTTTTATAAATTTTATTAAAACTACCTATCGTATGATTCACAAGTAGTGGGGAATCGGTAATATAAAGCGTTGCCTCACTTGGATCGTCACTTTTCAAGTGACAACGACAGAGGAAGGACCTTATCCTCGCCGGTAGTGATGTACAGTGACATAATAGCTCGTTGGAGCAGTGGATGTATGGTAGTTGATTGTAGTCGAGGTGCAGCAGAATTAGACTCCAGTTGAAGTTTCAAAGATTTATTCTTGATTAACACGTTATGCTAGTTAGCAAATTTTGTTCTAATACGCGACGCGTGTTTTTGCCACGATTGATATTGCACACTAGTTTCATAAAATTGTTCGCTGAAGTAAATATAGTGTCAGCATAAATTGACGTATACACATACTTCGATGTACGAAACCGTACATATTCTGAACGTATAGACTTGCAAGTTACTTTCATTCGTCCTTTGCAATCTTTAGCTATAGACCCGATTCCTGATATCGTTGCATTAAGTTTAGTGCGTGGCTGCCGTATCAGTTGAGCAGCGTTTTCTGTGATTAGATTTGCTTGTGAGCCCTGATCAAGCAATGCTCGAAGCGTGACGTAATTTCCATCACTGGTTTTGACTTGGACCTGAACCGTTGTTAACAGCACTTCCATGTCATTGGTAGAAAGATGATGAGAGTTTTGTTGCTTGGATGTTGAAGGTCGACAATTTATAAAATTGTTTCCATTTTTTGAAGTTGGTTCATTTATGTGTAGTAACGTATGATGTCTCAGATTGCATTGTTTACAACATTTTTGTGACGTGCAATTAGTGTTTCCGTGGCTGTATAAACAATTTTTGCATATGTTGAGTTTTGCAACAATAGCATTTCTTTGTGCTGTGTCTTTTGCAATAAATTTTTCGCATTGCATCAACACATGATCTTTATCGCAATATGGGCACTTTCCGAACGATGCATGAAATATTTTTGAATAGTCTCTATTGCGTTCGTATAAAGTCGATTTCTCATTATTGAATTTTTCATGATTGTTCGTATTAAATGGTTTTGTAGAAACATTTTTATAATATGCCTTCTGGAAGTTTCCATTAAATTTTGAAATTTGATTCTGCTTTTGACAGCTGGGAGATTCCCTTTGGCATTTTTTCATGGTTTCTAATGCCATAAATTTGGATTCTAAAAATGATAAAAATTCACTTAGTTGTGGCAAGTCACGGTTGTTCTTCATCTCTTTGGAATATTCATTAAAAGTTATCGGATCCATTTTTTGAGACATCTGATATACAATCATGGGTCCCCAGGTCGAGACATCAACTCCCATATTTGTGAGTCCATTTAGGCTTTCTGTTATGACGTCATGCATCCTTTTCAAATTATAGCAATTTGCATATTGTATTCCTGGAAGTTGGTTCATCATATTCATAAATGAGGTGAATTGGAGTCGACGGTTGTCAAACCGGTGTGTTAATATTTCCCAACAAGACTCGTAATTTTCAGCGCTGATAGTTAGATGCTGTACTAAACGTTCGGCTTCACCTTTGAGCTTAGTTTTCAAGTACTGCATTTTTTGACACTTTGATATGGTCGGGTTAGTATGAACCGTTTCTGTGAATATATCTTTGAAAGACGACCACTGTATATAATTTCCAGAAAATTCCGGTATATCTATTTGTGGCGCTGACCGTTGGTAGTGAATGTTAGACCAAATTTTGCTGTTTAAGAGTTTTCTTAATTGATCGTATTTTTGTTCAATACCTTCAAAGTTCCGGGTATAATTTTCTTTCAGATTTGAACCCTTTAGCACCATTTCAAGTTGCCAGTGTAGTTTGTCGACGACGTCCCATTTCGATTTCAAAATCGATAAATGATCCTCGAGTTCCCACTTTTCAGTTAAAAAGTCGAGATCGATTATGGACATTGCCCTATCCAGAGCTTTAAAGTTACTTTCTTGGTAGTTCAAAAGTTCTTTTATTTTGTCGTCAGTTTCTTCTTCCAGCATGCCCGTTAGGTCAAATTCTAATTTGTGTTGTCGCTGTTGGCGGTGAGTAACCAATAGTTCCATCATGTTCATTTTCGTGGATTCATATAGTTGTTTAGTTTTCTCATATATGTTGTTTGTAAAGTAGTTTACATTAGTTTTATCTAATATGCTTGTTTGAAGTACTTCGTGGCGTTCGTGGAAATCTACCCATTCTTTTTCCAGCTTTTCCAGGCGATTTTCCAGATAGTCAACAGTTTTTCTAGTAATACTATCTTTTTTATAGTTCGAACAAAGACTTTTAATGTTTTCAAAACTAGTCAGTTGTTTGTTAAGTAGTTCCATAGTTATGTTGTAATAACGTATTTATAAATGTAAGTAATGCTTGAAGTATAGTTATTCAAGTTAGTTAGTTCAGTTGTAGTATAGTTATCTGAGTTACCTGTAGTTTGATTCAGTTTAGTTAAGTTATGGAAGTCAAGTTCACTCATATAAATTCCAAACAGTTCCCAGTTCACAATTCACACTCGCGTATTTAACTTTTAAGTCAAAAAGTCACAATCACAATTTCTTCGTTTTTCTGTTTTGATTGTTCACAGTAGTTTATGAAGCAGTGTCATAGTAAGTTGAAGTTGGTCGCTTAGTATTTAGAACATTCATACTCTATTTATGATATGTGCGCCTTCTCAATCTGACTGGGGAGGTCCGCTTGTGGAAGGCCAGCCAAACCGATTCGCTATCACAAATAGAGCTTGTAAAATGCACTAGATACTTGGTTAGTTATGTCGAAGGACCATAATGTACAGTGACATAATAGCTCGTTGGAGCAGTGGATGTATGGTAGTTAGTTGTAGTCGAGGTGCAGCAGAATTAGACTCCAGTTGAAGTTTCAAAGATTTATTCTTGATTAACACGTTATGTTAGTTAGCAAATTTTGTTCTAATACGCGACGCGTGTTCTTGCCACGATTGATATTGCACACTAGTTTCATAAAATTGTTCGCTGAAGTAAATATAGTGTCAGCATAAATTGACGTATACACATACTTCGATGTACGAAACCGTACAATATGGTTAAAAATATAATTATGGATAAATCTATTGAAATATACATGTTTATATTATTTTATATACCTTTTCCCACAAAAATTCTAACTAATAATAATTTAATAAATAATAATTGTATCTATCGTATATGTTATGAGCCAAGTGATTAATGGAGGCAGTATTCATAATGCCCGGGCAGTATGAATATTTCCGAGCCATATCGGGCCAAGTGCTTAATTACAATCCAAACTCACCTATTTATCACATTGCCCGGGCATTATGAATATGGCTACATGATGATCGGGCAATGTGATTAATAGGTGATTTTTTACGTGGTGCGCTGCCGCATTGTCTCATCTGCGATAGACCCATAAATTGGAAAGGTTGAATTTATCTGCTTATTTTTAGTTGTTTTTTAACGTCCGAAACATTATCTTTAGAAGAAAATTAGTGTACCCACTTTATGGATCGGTTAGGTTGACTGTGCCCCAAAACCGACTCGGAACACCCCAACTTCACGTAGTCTTTTGGCTACCGACCCTAGAGTGTATGTGTATATAAAAAAGCCGTAGGCGCGGAGGGAGAGCAGCCCCCGCCCGCTGTAACGAAGGATAGGCACCCGTGCGAGCCGTAGCGGCTGAGGCTGGTTGCCGGAGGCTAATTTGTATTGACAACAAGTGTTTTAAGGGTTAGGTTGCTATAATAGATATTTCTCAGGAATAGTGCGTTACCTTTTCATTGGAGTGGTACCAGGGGAGGTGCTTCCCCCTCCACTCCTCCCAACCCACCCCCTCGTGCTGCCCTATTCTAAATTCTGCCACTTCGGCTCATTGTTTTGATTTTGATTCGCTTTACATCACTCTGCCCAATAGGCACTTGGCATTATTCATAATGCCTGGGCTATGTGATAAATTGATTGGTTATAATCACATTGTCCGCTCTTGTTGGGCATTATTCATATTGCCCGGGCATTATGAATAATTCCCGATTAATCACTTGGCCCATAACATATATACGCATTGGTATACCTACTGCAATAAATAATCAGCTGGCGACACTACAGAGTACTTTCTTGCTAATTTTTTAATGACATCCTGTCTGAAGTTACTAATTTATTATACCTAATTTTGTGGTGACATTTGTAATGTTTTTCATTAGTATACAACCTGTCTGCAGGATATATCAAGACTTCTACCGAAAATGAACCCAGGTTGTAGTTTTAGGGACTTCCGAAACAAGTCACCTAAACATTTTACAAGATATGCCAGGTTTTTTTTCTCATTTTGTCGTGTTTGGGTGGTAAATCCTTGGTTATTTTTCTAAATTAATTATGTACACTGTACAGCCTTTTATTTTGAAAGACACTGGTACCCAAAGTTTTGAATATTTTTTTAGCGAAAACTATGGATATATAACGTACTAACAAAAACAAAATTGTTGGTGACATTTTTACTTACATTGGTTTGTCACTAAAACTATCACCTGGCTTCGTTTTTGATAAAAGTCTTTATGTCTGTATGAATATATTATTAAGAATTAAAATTGCAATAATTTTTCAAAACAATACTTTTCGTGTTTCAGCTATTGCACAGGTCATTTAATGTCGTTGTAATACTTAAAATGTCGTTTCAATAACATTAACTGCGTGTAGGTCTGAAGTTCATTGTTCTTTTTACGCTGTTTCCGCTAGTTTTAATTAGTTTTAATTATTTTTATTTTTAACGGCGCCCTGTTTCTATAATGTTGAATTAAAGTTCATTTCCATATAATGTATTTAGGGTACAAGCGGTTTTTTTTCCTATTCTATACGTAATTTTGTAAGTGATGTCCGTACGTGGAAGCTATTTGAGAAAACCTATTATGGGGGAGCTGTATGAACGGAATATCTGTACATCCATATTTATATCTATGCGCAAAATTATTTTTTAGCTCATCGATGTCTGTACCTGGACGATATTTGACAAAACTTTTATAGCGGGGTATATGAACATACTACTCTTAAAATAATCCAAAGCAATGATTTAAAAAAAATCTGTTCGTCTGTGTGGTTGTGAAAACTAACCTCAGAAAGGGCTTAACTCGTTTCGATTTTCGGTATGAATATAGCTGACACCTTGGATAAACACATAGGCTACTTTTTTATTCCAAAAAAAATTGTGATTCCGTGGGATGAGCAAGAAATTTAAATATATTTGATACTTTTTAAACGCCTTGTGAGGGCAAGACACGGGATAGTGCGGGATATAATGAGACGGGATAGGAAAAGGACAGACCGCACAGAGAAATATAGAGGACAGCAGTCACATTAAGTTATATTATAAATAATTAATCAGTTAGTACAAGCTGTAAGCTAGTGGTCAAAAATATGTGCACCGGGGCGACGCGACGCCGGGTCGGGACGCTAGTGATTAATAAATGTTACTTACCAACAGTTATAGAAAAATATTTAAGCCGGGAAACTATCCAATCCTTACCAATTATAGTGCTGTTTTATGCGCCGTGTTTCATTTTGTTAATATAAAGTATACTCTACTTTATTGTTTTCCCGAATAAGTGAAAAATTATATAATTTCTTTTTGGTTCTATGCTGCTCTGCTTATCTATTACAAAAACTTGGAATTCTTGCTACACTGAAATATTATATTAATTATATGACTTCCAAGAGAACTTTGAAGCTTAGTAAAATTTTAATATGTAGAATTTAAATTTGAAAATGTGCTATTCAAGATATTGAACTAAGTATTATTATTACTAGTATTATATTATTACTAGTATGCATATTTTAAACATTATTATATCTAAGCCCACGTCTTTACATCGTAGTGGTTGCTAATCCTTTAACAAACGATAGCTCCATGAAAAATTAGCAAGTCGCAATAAAATCTTGACACATTGACTGCATCGTTCCAACACTTCAAAGACATGACCCTTTAAAACTAACAATGACAAAGCTGTAATGATAATTCAAATTTTATTCATTAGATACAATTGGATTTTAATTAATGAATACAATATTATCGTAGTTAGTCAAACAGAACTTTCCGATAGTGGTGGTAATCAGAAAGTATGGTGTTTTAAAAAACATTTAATGTTAGAAGTTTTTTTAAAAAAATATTATAATTTACATTAAAAAAAATAAAAAACCATTGAGTTTTAAATGAATATTTCTTAAATTATTAAAAACTTGGTCAAGATGTTAATTTTGAGAAAGTTGTGGCGTCTTTATACGTTGGTGTTTGAAGATATTGTTGGTAAGTAACTTATAAATTAGAATTAATTTTAATGAATATGTATTTTTATCTAATAAATATCACCGTGACTGAACTAATCCTGATTGTTAGCGCAATACCGTCCACCTCCGTCCGTCGGATGGCATCGGACGATAGGCTCATGCTATTCGACTCAATTAAGCCAGCCCACAGACCTTCTTATTCATGTTACGTCGGAAGGACTATGCTATATTGGTGACATTACATTTTAAAAGGTCATTTAGTCACTTAGGCACTGTATCTATAAGTACTGTTTTTTTTTTTTCATAACGATCAATCCTTGCCTCATTTCAGATCCTAGAACAAAACCATGGCCCCTAGTAGCAAAACCGTATCAAATAGGAACAATACTCTTGCTGTACCTGATGTTTGTGTTAAAATGGGGGCCTAAATGGATGAAAAATCGTCCAGCTTACAACTTGGACAAAGTTCTAATAGCCTACAATGCGATACAAGTTGTGTGTTGCTTCTATATCTTTGTTCAGGTGAGCAATTACAAAATTTTCGAGTAGAAATAAAGTGCTCGCATGCGCAGTATCGTACGTCAACCCTCAAAGTGGAAATATAGTGATAGAAAATAATAGGAAGCCACTGCCGGCCGCTTCCGAAAGCCAGTGTAGAAAACCTGAAACAGTAGACTTAATGAGGGTAAAGAGAGAGAGAGATCAATTACTGATTCAATTTCAGCATAGCCTTCTTTAGTTTATCACAATCTTATTCTCCTATTCATTTTTCGATCAACAAGGATGGAATTCAAAAAAATATTCAATGTATCAAGTTGTCATATTTTCAATTAAATCTTGAAATAAGAAATTAATAAATATATCCATAAACGAACGCCTTATAAGCAGAGGTACCAGAACACCAACATTTCGCCTTGTGTGTTCCGTCCCATGTGATAGGGGGCAAGCCAAACGCCATTGAAGAAATTGAAGACACTTTCGTAAATTAAGCTGTAGAATCGAAGTAACTACAATATTTCATAAGATAACACAGAATATCATAAGAACGGAACGGAAAGTATAAAGAATTTGTTTCCATATCCAGATGATGACATTTTACGAACGCAAACATAAAAATATTATAGTGTAGTGCTGCTACAACACATAATGTGGGTGCCAGATTCGGACAAATACATGAAACTTATAGACTTAGATAGAATTTGCCACATATTTGAACACAGTTTTTCTGCACCATTTCTTTTTTCTACATACATTTATTTATTATTGCATGAACCATTCTTAGAAGACTTCCACAATATATATTTATTCTTCCAGGGAATATATTACGCATGGGGCTGGAAGTACAAGTGGATTTGCGAGCCTGTTGACTTTTCTAACACTCCTGAAGCTATTAACATCGCCTGGTATTCATATATGTACTTCCTACTTAAAGTAATAGATCTTCTGGATACAGTAAGTTATTCAAACTCATTAAAATATACCCAAACATACCCTCTTATTGTCAGAAAGGGTAGGCCAAGGTGCTACCCGGACATTTACATTTTACCTTATGTGTTCCGTATATAAAAAAATGCATCGTGTAATCAATTTTCAAACACGATAATCTCATGACGATAATGGCATACGATTATCGCCGCGAGAAACTCACCCTGTGAATGACACTCAATAAATGAGCACTGAAGTGTTTGGAATGATAAGAATATTAATATTCACTTTTTTAATGTCTGGTTTCACAAAATAGTCTAAAGCTTAATTATGTTAAGAATATGTTAAAATGTTTAATGCATTGACGCAATTGCTCTGTAATTTTATAATAATTAAGTTATGCGTCACAAGCATGCTTAGGCTTATTGTTTAATAAGGTATTCGGTATAATAAACCGAACACATATTTTTCTGTGTCTTTGAATAGGCAGCGTTATTTTTGAGGTATAAAACCTTTAACCTGTGGTATAGTTTAATTTGTTTATTTAATGATAATAAAAGTGATAAAAAAGTGCGTGGTGGCCTGTTGGTAAACGGACTAGACGCGGCTGCCAACATGTTCACGGTGGTCGCGGGTTCGAATCCCAGGGCACACCTCTGTCTTTTCGGAGTCATGTGTGTATTGATAGTCAATCACCACGCACTAAAACGGTGAAAGAAAACATCGTGAGGAAACCTGCATACCATAGCGATTTATAAGAATTTCTATGGTATGTAAGTCCGCCAACCCGCACTAGACCAGCGTGGTGGACTATATGGCCTCACCACTCTCAATCGTACTTTCGATTGTAGAGTAGGCCCGTGCCCTGCAGTGGGACGTATATGGGCTGGTACATACGTACATACATACAATGATAATAAGAGGATTTAGTTTGCTAAAGTAGCGAATTTTGAAACTAGTCACGTGGTAGGATGTCATCACCATCACCCATTAATTCATATATCAGTGTCTCAGGAACTACGATTTCGTTTAGACCTACATTTCACCCAATTTTTTTTTTGTGATTGGCCGCCGGTAGTACCTACCCAGGCGGATATGAGAAACTTACCACCAGTATATTTGAATGACAATAAGGTTCGGGAATAAAATACATTGCAGGCAAAATGAAGAATGACTATAATTAGATGACAAAATTATTTCGTGCTAATTAAATCTTTACTTTACGGAAATTATCTGTTTCTATGCATTTGTTATGTCACTGATGTATTTAATTGGTGTTTTATTTTGAACATAATTAAGTGAATATTTAAATAATCAATTGATGTTAAAGGTCGCTTCGGCATAGTATTTCAGCGCATAAAACTGAAACAATGTTATTTAAATATACACGTGTCATTTACATTGTACTTATATTATAAAGATTTTTATGAGAAATTCTATGGTATGTAAGGCCCGCCAAACTGCACTATCGTTTCGCCATTTCAGGCAGAAATTCCTGACTCCGGGCTGATATTTAATAGTAAAATCCAATATCGATTTTCCGGACCCGGGATTCGAAACCACCACCTCAGCTTAGCAATCGTACCGTAGTATACCTGACCACGCTACCGAGTCAATTTATGTATATGTTTTAAATGAAATATATTTTGAAAAATGGGCGCAAAAACGTATTCAATTAATATTTTCATAACATTTTGATTTTGAATGAATAGATATATTTTTCATAATAAATAGATGAAAGATAAAAGCTAAAAAGATTGATAAAAGCATAATTTTTTTTTATATCTTAGTTTTGATAATAATAATTTAGTCGATTCAACAATTCATTTCAATGTATTTTCGTAAATGGTTTTAATTTTAAATTATATGTTTTGCAGGTATTTTTCGTGTTACGGAAGAAATTTAACCAAGTGTCATTCCTGCACATTTACCATCATACAGGCATGGTGTTGTTGATTTGGGGTGCCATTAATTATTTACCAGGTAATTTATTGACAAAATATTCCATATTCTTTAGCCAAAGAAAGTCCTGTGAGACTGGTACCGCCCCAGACGAGCCTGCCTTTTTTTGAAGTGAAAACTTCTTTAGCGGCGTTGAGCACTTTTCTGTAATGGGTATAAAATCTTAAACTCGCGTGACCTGATCGAAAAAGCGTAGGACGGATGGAGAGTAGACAGCTATCCCTATATAGATTTTACCTCCAAAAAATTAATTTAAGTTAGCCTCCCCACGAAACCTTCCTTCCCCCCCCTCCCTTTCCCCACCCCGAAAATTTACCTCACCCCCCCAATCCTATCTCGGCCAATATAGATCGTAGACCCACCGAGTTTGGTATCCTCGGAACCGTCTTGGTGAGGGCTACAAATTGATCCCGCCAGAAATCCCAAATTAGGCAAAAAATTACCCCCCCCAAAAAAAATATTGTACCTCCAAAAAATTAATTTAAGTTAGCCTCCCCACGAAACCTTCCTCCCCCCCCCCCTCCCTTACCCCCACCCCGAAAATTTACCTCACCCCCCCAATCCTATCTCAGCCAATATAGATCGTAGACCCACCGAGTTTGGTATCGTTGGAACCGGCTCGGTGAGCTCTACAGATTGGCCCCAACCAAATCCCCAAATTCCTCCCTCTCTCCCCTAAAATATTTGTCCAGGCATAACTCCGTCATTTCTTAAAGTAAACCCCCCGTGTTTGGAGTCAGAGGAATCGTCTTGACGAGCTCGACAATCGAGAGCAGGCAAAATACGATTTTTCTTATTTTTACTATGGGATCAGGCTGGGGCAGCAGTCTAAAATTATATGTAATTTGCAATCTGTACCCACGGTCTTCCCCCGGTATTTTTGAAGTGAAAACTTCTTTAGCGGCGTTGAGCACTTTTTCTGTAATGGGTATAAAATCTTAAACTCGCGTCAGGACACGTGACCTGATCGAAAAAGCGTAAGACGGATGGAGAGTAGACAGCTGTCAGTTAGCTGTCAGTTTATAAAGTTTTGATGAATTGCCAATGATTTTGAGTGGAGATTTCAACATAAACTTCGCAGACGATAAAAATCAACTATTAATTGAATTTTTAAATAATGAATTTGGTTTAACTATGTCGAATGATCGCAATCTTAGCACAACGAAATACAAAACTACTATAGATGCGGTCTTTATTAGACATTAAAATAGGTTCGAATCAAAACTGTTCGTTTCTTACTTCAGCTACCATAAACCTATCGTATCAGTTTTAGAGATTGGCGATGATAGTTCTGGTAATGATGATGGTGAAAAAGTCGTTGAAATTATGGATGAAAGTTGATTTTTCGGAGAGATAAACTTTTTAATGTAAAATAATTGTAATAGTTTTAAAGTGTTAAATTTTTAATGTAATATAAATTGTCATGTTTATGTACGATAGCGCAATAAATGAATATTGTATTCTACCACATAAATGATAGTACTTTTATACTGATAAAGCAATTGGTACAAAATTATTCCCTAACCATTCCAAAATATCAAACATGCTCAACGTTAATAATCAAGTTTTCACTTTTTTTGTTGACGCGGGGATACCCTGTTACCGCTAACGCCCCACCTCGGGGAAAAGTGGCGCGTTTATGTTGGATTTACCGATAGGCTTACCAATCAAAACCCTGCATTGCCCTCTTCAGCGCAATTGGAACGGCCCCGGGAATCCGAAGCAAGAGCGCTCTAGCTTCTACCGGGACCATCCCTGCACAATGCCGCTCAATTTGCGGCCCGTACCATATGTTGGAGGCTAAGAAGCCTCCTCATTTCTCGGCAACAGGCAGTTGCTTCCTCCTGCTGCCGAAAATCTGGAGGGCGCATTGTACGTTAGTACAATGGGCGCTACAACAGCCCGCCACTGCGCGCCCGCGACCAGTGCCAGCCGCCGCTAAAGTCACAGCCTCCTGGAAAGTCCTGGCAGAAGCTGTTACTAAAGTGTCGTCAGCGTAGCAAGTTACGCTGACGCACCAGAGATTGGCATCACGGAGCACCCAATCATACCCGATATTCCACAGTAGTGGGCCCAGAACTGAACCCTGTGGAACACCGCAGGTCGTCGGTACCACCCATCAACGTCCGGATACATCATGTCCCTATTGGACAGGTACAAATGAACCAGACGTCTCAGATAGAGTGGCACCGCGTGGTACCGCAGTGCTTCATGTATGCAGGCCCAACGCAGATTGTTAAATGCATTGGCAATGTCAAGAGACATAGCTAAGACAACTTCACTCTGGGCTACTGCTTCCTCCCGCAATATCCTAACCAGCAGAATTGCGTGAACGGTGGAACGCTGCCTCCGGAAGCTTTTTTTTTTCATTGCAATGATTGGCGAGACGAGCAAGCCGTTCGCCTGATGGTAAGCGATACGACCGCTCATAAACAGTAGCAAAATTCATCGGACGGATTCGGGCCGACTGTGTCAAGATGCCCAACGAGGCGTGCATGGATAATCCGCTCGAAAAGTTTGCAAACCTAGACGAGCCTGCCCTGACATTATGTCATAAATCATGATGTCAGGGATGTCCATGAATATCAAGTAATATAGAGGGAGATACGAGTAGCTGTTCTTTACCGGCGGACGAACCACTTAACCCTTTGACGTAAATGGGACACCAGTGTCCCTGAATTTCAACTCAAGTTTTTACTGATGTAGTAAATAATTTTACACAAAAAAAAAATGTTCATAGAATGTTTTTGGATTAAACTTCTTATATTTGAAGTTTGGTAGCAATGCGCCTAAAAAAAGAAACAAATTATTCCGCATTACTATTAGATGTTTTGGCGCGATTTGTAAATATTTTTCAAAAATATATTAAAATTTATTTTTTGGCAGTTTTGACTACTTTTTCATTTTATTGTAATGAAAGGGTAGGTACTCTTTATAGGTATTTAATTATTTATTGTAATTTTGCATAATAAAGCAATAAAAATACATCATATATTACTGGGGACATAGTTGTCCCAATATGCACTAAGGGTCGACAATCTCTAATATTGCGATATTATATTTTATGTTCCTTCTGCTAATTATAATATTTTTTTATAATATTTTTTTTAGCTTTTTATTATTTTAGGCTCGGAGGGGCACTAAAATATTTCGTTTGAATGAAAATCAAGTAGGGTAATATGTAAATGAAACCTGTTGTTATATGTTCATAAATCTATAAAGAACCTAAATTTACATACACCGTAAAATCAATTCACTGTCGCCAGTTAACGCAAATTGGGACATATTTGTCCCAGCGATTTTTGGATAGTCAGCTAAATCTTTTGATATTTTTACAAGGAATAGGCTTATAATATACCTCAACAGACAACCTTAAAAAGTTATTAGCATAAAAACTTTAACACATCAGTTTTATACGTGAAAGGGTTAAATTGCATAATAATCGTCAAGATAGGTGCCCTGCAGTCACCTTGTCATCTGTATCTGTATACCACGCACCAAAACGGTGAAGGAAAACATCGTGAGGAAACCTGCATACCATAGCGATTTATAAAATTTTCGTCCCATGATGTGATATGTGGCGACCCTATCGCCATATCGGGCATAAGTTCCTGACTCCGGGCTGAAAATTAATCACTTTACCCGACCCGGGATTCAAACCCGAGACCTCAGCTTTGTGACCGTACCGTACCTAGTACAACTAAGCCACTGAGGCAGGCATAAATACTCTTATAATTCATATTTCATTTACAGGAGGGCATGGCACGCTGATTGGTGTAATTAACTCCTTCGTTCACGTCATTATGTATTCATATTATCTTCTAACCGTCGTCAAGCCAAGCACCAAGCAATCATTTTGGTGGAAGAAACACATTACGCAATTGCAAATTGTAAGTATTTAATTATATCAATTAAATAAGCTAGACAAGTCCGCCCGTCTACAAGATGGACGGATGACATGGTTAAGATAATAGGAAGTCGCTTGATGGAGGCTTGCTTCCAACAGGTCGATGTGGAGGTCCTTGAGAGAGGCCTGTGTTCAGCTGTAGACTTCCTATAGCTGAAGAGAGAGAGAGAGTTAACCAAATCCATCAAAATATAGCAGTCGAGCTGCAGCCAGTCTAGTACAGTACTGATAGTTGGTGATACGGCCTAATAACGGCCTTCCCTCATCGAGTTTACTAATAAAATTAAATATTTTATGGAATATATAAATTAACAAAAAGAAATTAGGTCGCCATTCCATATTCATACATGGTATAGCTATATTTTAATATGATACGGAAGATTTTTCCGCTACTCTTTCTGAGTTGACTGCCTAGGTGGCGTAGTTGTACTAAGGTATGGTTACAAAGCTGAGGTCTCGGGTTCGAATCCCGGATTGGGCAAAGTGATATTAGATTTTTCTATTCATTATCAGCTCAGAGTCAGGAATTTGTGCCCGATATGGCGATAGGCTCACCACCTATCACATTGTGGGACGGAACATACAAGGCGAAATGTGGGTGTCCTCACACCCGCCACTGCAACTCCTGTAAGCCAGGATCAACAGTGGCACGCAATGTAATGACACCGAGCATTGAAGCTCGGCGAGTCTCCGGGAATGTCTAACTTGTCTTTAACCCGCAACGAAATTAATCAGAAAGTTAAATTAATAGGAGGAGTTGGAAATAAATAATGTCCACTTCCCTCCGTGCAATGCGGGTGACAAAACATTGAACTAAAGAGGTAAATAACCTCACAGAGACTTTTACAGCCGGAGAAGCCAGCTGTAAAGCACCACGGAATTCATTATTCCATATAAATGGGACCTATTGTGTGAGCTGTTATACTTGATTCCAGTAATAGGTATGGCAAAAACGCCGGAAAGCACGAAAATTCGTCCTAGTCTCCACTAGGTCCATGTAGTATACGACTCCGGATGATATCTGCATACTATCAAACATGATTTTACGCTCATTTTGCCAAATACTACACTCCCAAAGTATATGATGCGCGGACTGTTTATTCGCAATTAGGTGTTGAACATGGGCATGCAGGCGAATCAACGAGCTTAAAAGAGTACAAATTAGACTTAAAGTTACCATGGCCCGTAAGGAACTGTGATACGCAATAATCGACATCTAGCCAAGTCTTTGTCAAACGATCACGCACGCAAGGAAAATATTGGTATAAATGACGTCCCTTCAAAGATACCTCCCATCTATTTTGCCATTCATCTAAAAGTTCGCTATATACCACTGAAGGCGGTTTAAATAATCTGTCAACTTTGAGACGGGATGTAATGAGAAGGGACGGAAAGTAAGTTAAATTGCAGTTATTACATGAAATATGTGTCTAATATGAATTGGATTAAAAAAGTAACTAAATCCAGATGAAGCCGGTTGGGATCGCTAGTAAATATTTTAAAATAGGACAAGATGTAGAATAACAGCTACGTGTCAGACAGTTGTCGAGTAAATCAGGGTGGGCGTGCTTTTAATACCCCGTATAATAGAGAAATGCATACAATTAATATATAGAGTATTATCAAAATAAAGGTAGGCGAGGATCGATCTAATGTAGGTAAAGTCGAAATGGCCACAAACATTACTGTTTAAACAGTTTTCCATAAGCCCTAAGTAATCAATCTATGGTAGTAATAGAAGAAATTTTATTAAAATAGAACCGTTTGTGAGTCTATTTCTCAAAGCGATCGTGGCGCCATCTACCCACAGATGAGAGCATGACAGTTTGGAAAACAAACGCTCCGAGGAAGAGAAACGGATGTATGATATGTAAAATATGATGTAATGAAAATCTGTGTGTTTTGAAGAAAAAATGTAGAGTTTCTGACGGCTACACCACCGCAAGAATTCTTGTCTGACAGCGTGCTTAAGACTGTGTGTTCGATTGTTCGGTGTATTTTAGGAATAATAGCTCTCTTTCTTTCCTAATATTTATCCCTTAAGCAAAAACCAGCCAGCTAACTAAGTGGTTCTTACCGTCTAATAATTACTGTAAGAATTAACGGTTTGTAGTGATCATTTGACCAACAGATGACGGCACTTGCTTATCAAACCGAAGCTATGAACAAAACTGACATGATTTTAAATGTATCTCGTTATAAACAAACACATTCTTGACTGTAAATATATACGCCCAACAGGCACATACATAGTCCTGACCCTACACTAAGATCGATTCTTGTGTCGTGGGTATCAGAAATTACGAAAGACTTTTCAGTCTCACAAACACCCAGACCTAAACAAATACTTGCGTATCACATAAACATTTGTTTCGGTGCAGGAATCGAACCGGGCGCGGCGTCCTCACGTTTCACAGGCGGCGTCTAACCAACTTCACCACGGAAGCTGTCAATGTATTAAATTGTTGTTGTTTTTTTGTTTTCAGTTGCAATTCTTCTGGTGCGTGGTACACATGACGATAATAGTCTTCAAACCAGATTGCGCGTACCCCAGATGGACAAGCGCGATTTTCCTTCCGCAAAACCTTTTCATGTTAATTCTCTTTATTGATTTCTACGTTAAAACTTATATACGGAAACCAAAAGAGTCTAAAGTAGTTGAAAATGTTCTTAACGGGACGCCTAAATTTACCGATAGTGAAAATAAAAATATTATTGATTTAAAATCTGATGAAGAGGGAGTTAAATGTAAATCTAAAGAAAATATGCTCAAAGAAATAAATTGTACAAATACAGGAAATAGTTGTAAGATATACGATGTTGATGGTTCATGCAAATGTATCAAACAAAATTAATTAGGTATTCAATTAATTATATGTACTGTACTAAGTAATTCATTACAATGTATTTCGATTAATTTACTTTGAAATCAAAATGAGAAAGTTAATATATTACCTACTGAATGCAATGGAATTACATATCTGTATATTTTGCATGCTTCGATGAAGTATCTTCATTTTATCAATTGAACACAAATGTAAAATAGGCGAAATTACTGTGAGTATGATCTTAATATGAAGGCTCTCTTTCACTATCTTCAAGTGAACTGTTGCTTAGTTACTTCTTAAATAACGTTAATTGCCACATAAAACAGCCGAGTATCGTCCGTCGATTTTACAAATGAAAACTAAGTGTCGAGTACTACGTGCTGATTAAGTGAATGACATAAGAAATTGAAGGAATCATTCGTTCAATATTACGTCAAATGTGTACGAAAGTACTTATTTATAATAATTCCATGGTATAGAGCCACAAACTTATCTGGCCCGGTGGTCAAAAGTGGAAACAAAGACGTCATTTGGAATTGTCAATCTACCTGCCAGTCGCTGACATATCCGCCATTGGTTGTTTTCTCAATAAATAATTTTTCCTGCATTATTTAAAACTAGAGAAAAATGCCGAAAACTTTGAAAAGTGACGCTAGGAACGTTAGAATTCAGGTATTAAATTATACGTAGTAAGAAAAGCGTCTTCAGACACCAATAATAATATCCTTCGAAAAATTGTATCAACGCGTAGTTGCCGCTAAAAGTTTGTGTTGTCAGCTTTACAAAATAATTTCCACGTAAACAGAATTTGGTACGTACTGGTACAATAGATGTAAGTACATATCATAAACTAAAATGTATCTTACTCGTCTCATTTTACGTTACGTGCGTGGTGGCCTGTTGGTAAATTGACCAGACGTGGCTGCCAACATGTTTACGATGGTCGTGGGTTCGAACCTCAGGGCACTCTTCTGACTTTTTGGAGTCATGCGTGTATTGATAGTCAATATATACGCACTATAACGGTGAAGGAAAACATCGTGCGGAAACCTGCATACCATAGAGATTTATTAGAATTTCTATGGTATGTAAGTCCATCAACCCGCCTCAATCGTACTCTCGATTGATCGAGGATACAGATACACTTGTTTAAGGGTTTTGGCGATTTGTTAGAAATCTTATGAAGGAAAAATAACATGCAGATGAAACTGATCATTTTCTCGACACTATTGATCGGATTGAAAAATCTTACTTTACCCATTTTATTGCAACATCTATTTTTAATGGCAACACCAAATTCGATTACAGCGACTCTCTCACCAGGTCAGATAAGTTTGTGATACTATAAACTATCCCCCGCCCTGTCTCCAACTGAAGTATTAAAGTAGTTTTCTTCTTAAGAAATACAAAAGGAGGTAGAGATTTTAACCATCAAGTAAATACGTTTGGCAGACGACGCGGCCTGTAAACTACTGATTAGTGTAATCATATGATTATTGTTACTTAAGTGTCATGTACTTGACTTGTGATGTTGCGGGTGACTTTAATTGATGATTAGCCTATTTAACGCTTTACATATGGGTGGTAAATAAGGCCTTACACCTCATAGTAATAAAACAAATATTAGTTTTGTTAATATATAATAGTCATCACTCCGTTGTATTGTTATGTTTCTTACTCTAACGCCCGAATACTGGAACGTCATTTAAATAATAAGTTGCTCTTAACTGCGCACGGCCCACTTAGCCAGTACATTTAATCGGGATTAACGTAGTTAAGCGCCATTTATATTTAAGTTGCGTTCCAGTATTATGTTGCGTTAGTTATCTTTTACTTTTGTTAGTTTAATATGCATTAAATTAAAATAGATATATATTTTAGTATTTTAAATTCTCATTAGGTTTAAGTTTTATTAAATTATATTCATATAAGATATTGAAAACAAGAAGCACAAAAAGTTAATAGCTAACTTTCAAAACTGGAAACGCACTTGAAAATACAAAATATTTCTACTCAGTTTTGAACAAGTTTATAAAATAACGAATATCAATACAAAATTAAGTAACAATATTTTAGATATCTATCTTGTGATTATATATTAATTGTATTCTGTGTAGAATTGTCTGAAAAACAAAAGAAAATTCAGGATGTATTATTCATTTATCCTTTGTATCCCAGAAATCCTATGGCAAAACCTTTGGGTATTTTGTAATGAAACTTATAGCAGTTATTTTTTTGTCACTATACGAGTAAGATAGGTGAGAGGACGAATACCACGTGACCAACCCAACGAGGAGGGTAGACGTCGATGACCTTGCTCGAACGGGCGGAGCCAAATCTCATGCACCGGCGCACGACGTGCGAGCGAGCGCGCTGCGCAACACCTATTCGGCGTCATTTTTTCGCCGCGAACAGAACGATATATTCATTATTTTCGTCGACGTTCTCATCGAGTACAGTTAAGAGCGGTCTAACCGTAGTGGTTGATTAATTCACCAAATACAATATAAGCCACAATGGCGGAGGTTTTTGACCGCCGACTAATAAACGAGAGGCCGCGAGTTCGATCCCGCTGTGGATCCCGCATTGAAACGATTTTTTTGTTTATTTATTTCATCTATCTATATTACAAACAGGAAATATTTGTATTTTAGATTTTTTATATTTGTATTTTTGGTTTTCTGTTCTAATATTATAAAGAGGGTACATTTGTATTTTAAACTCAAAAATTACTGGACCGATTTTAAAAATTCTTTCACTTCACGAGTGGTATAATATCCAGGAATAACAGAGGCTGTATATTTTTACCTAAAGGGGTACCTAATTGTATTTAACCGAATCATGAATTTTTTACATTGATAGCTTCAGCGGTTTTGATTTTGCATACAATATTTCATCCCTTATTTTACCCCCATTAGCCGTTCTTCCAAAACTGTTACACATCATTATTTTGCATTTGTAATAAGTGAGTTAAAATATTTTACAAAAAAATATCTTCAATAGTTTTTTTACTTTCAAATTCAACCCCTATTTCAAGCCATTTAGCCAAAAATACAGCCAATGTTGCTCCAGAATAATGTTGGATTCGAATAGAGAAAAAAATTTAAGATCGGTTGAGTAATTTTTGAATTTATTCATAATAAACAAAAATCGTAATATTTAAAAATCTATAATATAAAAATGTAAAACTAAAAATGATACAAAAATGCAAAAATTCAAATGCTTCCTCTATAAAATATTGGGTAAGATAGTTCGTAGATGAATTTATAAACATCCGTATCCGTATCCGGTCAGCAGCGCCACGGTTGCATCAATGCAATCATTCACTACGGTTAGACCGCCCTTAACCGTACTCAATTTCAGTTCAATCAGTCGAAAATCTAAGAAGATTTATACAAACTTTCATCCCCTATTTTATCCCCTTGGGGGTAGAATTCATCAAAATCCTTTCTTAGGAGATGCCTACGTCATAATAGCTTTCTGCATGCAAAGTCTCAGCCCGATCGGTTGAAAATTGACAACTTTTCAAACAAAGTTTCATCCCCTATTTTATCCCCTTGAGGGTAGAATTCATCAAAATCCTTTCTTAGGAGATGCCTACGCCATAGTAGCTTTCTGCATGCAAAGTCTCAGCCCGATCGGTTGAAAATTGACAAAGTTTCATACAAACTTTCATCCCCTATTTAATCCCCTTGAGGGTAGAATTCATCAAAATCCTTTCTTAGGAGATACCTACGTCATAACATCTACCTGCATGCCAAATTTCAGCCCGATCCGTCTAGTGCAGTGGTTCCCAAACTTATTTTGTCTACTGCCCACTTTGAGAATAAATATTTATTTAGCGCCCCCATTTTTTCACCTATATGATATATGAACTACGCGGAGAGAAATATAGAACGCCCCCATTTTCTTTCTGGGTCTCTTACCGCCCCCCTTGAGACCTGCAGCGCCCACAAGGGGGCGTTATCGCCCACTTTGGGAAAGACTGGTCTAGTGGTTTAGGCTGTGCGTTGATAGATCACTAAGTCGGTCAGTCACATTTGAGTTATATATATTTAGATGCTCACAAAATGACATAGACCCTAAAAAAATTAAGATAATAAAAAAATTAAATTAGAACGTTCTTTAAGTAATAAGGCATATTTTATGTAACTCTGATGAAGTGATGTATCTTACAAACTTTTAACACACTGACTAACATTAGTTATGAGCGCGAATTTAGTTATTGCGGCAAACATTATGTTAGGCGTTTTCTTTTTATACTTTAATCTGACGGTTTGCCACCTTTGGAATCACTTTTTTTATTTCATTGATCTGGCAAACAAACAATTAGGATATCTATGCGACACATTCACATTCACACATGAATATCCACGACGCTTGGATCGTTGCCGGCCCATCAAATCGGGAGGAGAAAGGAGGAAATGGGTATTCGGCGCCCAGGAATATTACTTAACGAACGAAATGCGACAGTAAAGCTGTCGCTGCACGCCGATTTTCTGTAAGACAGTGGTACTGCCCCAGACAAGCATGCCCATTGCAGGCAACAGCGAGGCTTTACTAAATATTTACAAAAAAAATCCTATATCTGAACGATTACAAGACTGAAAAATAAATTGCAATGAAAAAGCCTCGGTAATTTTATCTCTAAAACTTGAATGTACCACATTTAATATTTCATTTTTCACGACTGATTAATCCTGTAAAATGGGCTCACTCAGCCGCTTAAGTGAAAGAGATGAAGTAATTGAATGTAAGCTGACTCAACTCATTAAATGTCGGAACCGTACTAAAATCGTTGTCTGGAGCGCAAAATTTTACCTGAAATTTGGCCCTAATATTTTGTTAATGTTGTATAGCTACTTATATGAATATATTTTCGCGTGTTCCCTAGAAAGGCGATATTCTTAGCTCATGTTTTTATATGACTAATCAACTATTATTGATGTTTATTTAATGACCAATCATGAGTATTATTGATTGTAGTTTTACTAACGCTTGAATCGCATTCCAAGTTGATCAATAAGTTCTAGGGTATGTTTTAGTTATGTTCTTTGTGAGTGGTCCACGTGCAGTTTTGGTTTTACTAAATTGTATGTTATATAAATAAATTTCTGTGGAATTAGATTAAGATTCGACCTACTAAAACTGTGAGTCGTAACTGGACATATCAATGTCGAGGATACGATACATTGAAGCGAAATACAATCTAAACGCTTAAAGAGAGTGCATCATACGATAGGGAGCGGCTCATCCACAGTCATGCTGAGTTAAAAGTGGATGAAACCAGCATATAACAGCTACCTTCCAGCTTCTTCCGAGGTACAGGAACGGAAGCTAAAAAAATATTCTTATCGCAAAGAAGGCCACGACTTGTCTTCAATCCTAACATAATCTCAGTCCATGAGTTATCCTTTGTCACAAGACAAAAAAAATAAGACACTGCTTAATATAGGCTTTCTGGAAAGGGTTTCAAAGCAACTAGCTGAAAACGGTCTGTACCATACGATGTCGACTGTTGACCTTTGGACCGTGTGTGCAGCACTGGTGATTTTTCTATCTACTTTGATTAGTACTATTGTGTTTTCCGAGACGCACTGAATGCGAAACTAACGGCTGATGTGATATTAAGTACGCTTTTAAGTTAGCAACTTACGGGCAAATTACCATAAATACAATTAGTATACTCCGTCCCATGAATTATAGTTCTGTAATCAATCATCGAAAATAAATATTATTATAATATAGCATAAGTACTATACTTATCGTATTATTAATGGGAAGTAATATGTCCAGCGAAATCAATACATGTTGTTGTTGACGAAGAACATTGAAAAATGCCAATTTCAAAAATATTTTTTGTTGGTTTCCAGAAATAGAAAATAAAAACTGAAATAAAGTCTATTAACGGAACAGCCTTAAACTGGCGCAATTAGGACCTTTACATACATATTTCATAGCTTCCACCCATCAAACAGCTACCTAATAATTAATTTGAAATTAACCTGCTTGGTGGAATAATTTCTTATTATTTTCCAGACTTAGAGGACCATGCCTAGTAGTAAGACTTATGTAATGCTAATATCATTATCTGATGTAAAAAAGCGCATCTGTCGACTTGGACTACTACGGTGTAATATTTATAGCAAAAAGCGCAGCGCTCACGAATACATATTAGACATCTGAGGATATTCATAAATACGTTAATGTGTATTTATAAATCTTAAAACTATAATTATCTAATTATTGAAAATACAAGTGGGACATGTTGGGAGTACATTGCGTGCCGTCCTTTATAATGGCAAACGGTCGATACACCGCAGTGCCGGTTCTGACGTCGAGACGGCCGCACGACGCTCCCCCGGGCATAGTTTATGAGTAACGCGTACTGTGACGGTGAGTTTTTGATTTTCTATGTGCTTAGTGCTGGTGTTATTTTACAAAACCATTTTTGCAAAAAATATTTTTTTTTATTTGAAAATTTAGAAATATATCTGTAATTAGGTAATTAAGATATTATGTAAAAAAGCTCCACTTTTAATTGGGTCCTGTAAATGCAAATGAACATCGGGTGAATTAAATTGGTAACCAATATTGACCCATTTAAATTAATACTACAATCTTAATGTCATCGTTTTTTGTGCCCTTTAAAGAAGGTATGCACATGAAGAAGCACATTTATTCCGTATAATTAATCAATATAATTTCAACTTTCACATTTAAATATGTTTTTTCTTCACCACTTTTATCGTATAATAACTTGTATTCATAAAATGATGATGATTCACGACTTTGCCCATATCGATGCTATCTTAATAAAGGCGCTGCCGCCAACTTTTAAGCGCCATTAATTAATTATTTATCGGACTAGTATATTAGATCTATCACCATTTGATTGGTCCCGAGCTCAGGGATTTGCCTATTATGTCTTTTGTGGAAATCTCCCCTCCAACTTCGGTTAGCGGGTACAACTGCGAGTGTCAAACGTATTTTTTCCAATATACAAATTATCATCAATAATATAGAGTCAGTTCATGAACTACGAATTTAACTCAGCTCTACGTGTCCCGTGACTGAATTTAATTTTTGTATTTTCATTTTGGGACGAAACAATAGTAAGTATATTATCATACATACATACATACATACATAAACTCACGCCTATATCCCAGAAGGGGTAGGCAGAGGTCCCGGGACACCCACATTTCGCCTTGGATGTTCCGTCCCAAGTATATTATCAATCGTGTATATTATCCCAATACGTAAAAGCTACTAAATATTATTTACATTTTTTACATTTATATAATGCATTTTCATAGATTTACTTCATCAAATCCATCCATCAAATAGATGTTAGGTTTTGAAGTTACAGCGGTCATGCTTTTTATTCTAAATGGTTCTGAGTATGATACAAAAAGAAAAGAAAAAGGAAAAAATCGTGCAAAGATTTTTGAAAGGTGTGTCGCTGATTGACTTAAATTACCGCGATGTTTTGATTTATTTGTATATCATAAGTTTTACAAGATATTCATATGCATAAATAGTGCATTGCCACAAATAAAAAAAAGATAATCATATTACATTGTTATCTTTGATTGTTTAAATCTTAATAGTGCAATTAAGTTTTCTTATCAAAAAAAAAATATACCGAAGAATTATATCATCGCATACGTTTTTCTTACCATTGTTCAATATAAAAAATAAAAAAGGTTTTTGATAATAATAAATACAAAGGAAGAAATGTACTTTCTTTGCCATTTACTATAATATAAAGAATATCTTCATCTAACAACTTTAAAGAAAAAATACCCTTTCATTCGAACTGAAAATTTTATTTAGCATGATGCAGTAGAATATTCTACTGCAGCGAAGCTTTTAAATCCAAGGTCCACAATTTTGATCTTTAAACTGCAATTTATTCCAATATTTCGCATTGATGCCAATATGCTAAAAGTTTGCTGCAGCAATTGAGTAGCTGCATTAGTATTTGAACGACCAACAAAACCAACGTCAGGAAACCTGCATGCCTAATATTTTTCCAAGAAATTTTAGTATGTGAAGTCTCATCTATAATGGACCAGCATGGTGGACTATGTGCCTTTTCAAAGGTGTGCGTACTAAGTGACGGAATTGGATTTATGGCCTTATTCATAGACAGTTTTAAAACCTATTTTAGCTATCGAATGTTGTGTCTTCTTCGCTCAAACTGAATTCCAAAGTCGTTCGAAAGGCACAATTTTGATAACTAAGATTGTTTTAAGACTTTTTATGACTAAGACTGTGATTATTTAATCTTAGTTAAAGCTAACGCTACGTGTAAAAAAAACAACATACAGTCGAATTGGGAACCTATTCCTTTTTTTGAAGTCGGTTAAAAAGAATTTTTAGAAAAATATCGCCTTTAGGTAAAACGCCTTATGCAGCATGTACTATTTCAGTTCAAGCCTTATCAACACCTGTGTGTCCTGCATTAGAATTTATAAAATCGAAAAAAAACAACGCTATAAGTAAAAGGAAAACTATTTGACGTCATGGGGTAAAAACACCACGGGGTTAATAACCCGAACGATTAATTATGTAAAGCGTAAAATGCTCTACATTGCAAACGTTTCCTTTGATTGCACGTAAACGTCGGTTTAGACAATTTAAATGGTTAAACCACCCCGTCGATGTTGATAATTTGAGTTGTAGTTTTCTGTCGTTCAGAATTTTGAAAGACAGTGAAGAATTTCCAATAATTGTGATTAAATAGATTTTAATTTGAACGTATAAACGGTACCTATGTTTTTTGTAATGTTACTGTTAAGTGCCTATTTGTTTTGGGTTTTACAAACACTTCATAATTCCTATCTCCGGAAGTCAATTTATCCGTAACCCTTTTCACTTTTAAATCTTGAAAAAAATTGCTGCAGATTGGCTAACCTGGACACCGAATATTAATTTTACGTATGGTCTAGTACTATAAAAAGGTTTTGATGATATTTTGTTACGGAAATTGTAGATTGTTTCAACTATTTTTATTTTACATTAAAACCTTCGTATAAAGCCTATAAATCTAATTTGTTCAATAATAGTACGTTTATAATTTAAGAAGTACCTGTACAAAAATAAAGGTCCTTACAATTTACGCTTCAAAATAAAACCTTAACATACTTGAATGTTTTTCTTGATTCGCATAAAATTCTTAGCTCAACGAAAGAAATATTTACAAGCTAACTACATAGTATATTTGCGCATTAATACAAGACGGCATAAACCTTTAATAAACACGCGATTCATTGCATGTCTGGGGCTGACACGGCATATTTTGTCATTAGTTTTGGACGAAAGACACGTGACAGACCAAATCCAATTTATCCAAGATAGAATTATATTGTTTTTTAAATCTGTATGAGGTATTTCGTGTTGTTGTTTAAGCTTTGAATTAGTAACGTTTTTAGTAGGGAGCCATCTCTATTAGTGTAGCTACAGATACAGTATTATATTATTTACATTTAATAGTACATACTTTTTATTTTCGTTTTTTTATTCTTTTCACATTTTATGCTATTTAATTTGTTTCATTAATCTAAGTACCTCATACTTTTTTATTGATGAGTTTTAGAGATTTCCCAAAATTATTTTTGTACTATCAGACCAGAAGTTCAATGTATTTGTAAACTGTACATAAAAATATCACGTTCGCCTGAGGAATATTAAAAAGAGTGGAATTTAAAAAACGTTATGTATAAATTTAACATTATTCCCTTAATTAATTAAGTTATGTAATCTGACCTGATAAAATAATTTCAGCAATATTTCAAGTCCCCTTGGGCTATATAATTAATTCGGAGTCGTGTCTTACTTCATAATTTTGACGAACCAAACTTTACAGCCAGCGAAAAATATAGAAATTTGCGATTCGTCAATGTTGCTTTTTCTTTATTAATTACTTGACTTATCTTTTTTTACAACGTAACCCTACTTACTACTTTGTGTATTCGGTGGTCGTTGGTTGCATGTGTATTTTAAGAAGACATGTAATAGAATTTTAGAATCGTTTTCAGACTGTCTTAGATTGATGTGATAAATATCTAACCATTGCCTTATCCTTACTTTTCGAAGGATCACCGACCGGGCCCATATTATGCATTAAATACAATCGAAATGTTTGCCACCATATTTTTTTATGAATCCTGGTAGTTCTTAATATCCGTAGCCTCTAATATATATGTATCTAACAGCTTGTTAGCCTCAACTCTAATCAGGCGGAAGCAGCCGTGATATCCAAAGCCTGGGGAATTCGTTCAAGCACTACATTGCCCGTTAGTCTACAAATCCATCAATCCATCAAGCCGCATTGCGCCAACGTGTATAGACTAAACTAAACGCCAATGTAAAGAAAGCTTCGGCCTAGCAGGTAGTACCATCAATCATTTCAGGTACTTAAGAATTACAGCGTTGAAACGTGTTCTCTAGAAAATATTTTACAAAGTGGTGAATTATGCTTTTTTATGTTAAATAGTAGATTTTGCCTGCGACTTCGCTCGTTTTAATCTAGGTTTTTAAAAATTAATGTATAAACAAAAAGTTTATTATCTATCCCTCGATAATAGTACTTTTATTGTATGTGTCAGGTAACTTAGGTCTTTTACTGTACTCCTGATAACGGTATGCAATATTTTATGATGGTCGGTTGAATTGTTAAGGCATCGAGGCGAAACAAACTTATATTCGCATTTATAACTTTAGTAAGCATTTGTCTTTTATTAGTTTGGGAGGTGAACAGTGTGCTAACGAAGCGAATATTACATACTTAGATAATTTCGTAACTAATACTGTACTGTACTGTATCAGCCTATATATGTCTAACTGCACGGGCTTCCTCTGTATTCGAAAGTACGATTGAGAGTGGTTAGACCATATAGTCCACCACGCTGGATTAGTGCGGGTTGGCGGACTTAACGTACCATAGAAAATCTTACGAATCGCTATGACATGCAGGTTTTCTCGCGATGTTTCGAATCCCAGGGTAAACCTCTGACTTTGTAGTCATGTGTGTATTGATAGTCAATCACCACGCACAATAACGGTGAAGGAAAACATCGTAAGAAAACTTGTATACCATAGCGATTTGTTTGAATTTCTATGGTATGTAAACTACGCCGACCTGCACTAGGCCAGCAGCCCAACACGGCTATATTATGGTCTAACCACTTTAAATCGTGCTTTCGACAGTGGAAGAGGCCCGTGCCCTGCAGTGGGATGTGTATGGGCTGATACACATACGGAGTTATGGAATAATCAAAAACATCAATAGAGATAAGACCTTCAATGCATATAGTATTGCAATTACAATTAGTACAATATTTTTATAATGATAATTTTCTCTAACAGTTTGCCAGCACGTTGCAAATCAATAGGCAAACGTTCATAATTACTTCAAGTGCCTTATAATAAGTCTTAACATTCAAGTTTATTGAAACGTGAACATAATTGGCACTTCAAAACAGTAACATATACATAATGGGAATTTTGCTTGATGGTGTTATAGTAGATTTCTTTCATAGTCCAAAATTTTTGTTAAATTTGTGCTTCTATCCGAGCTGTGTTATTTTATACTCATGGCTCCTAAAATATTCTTAGTTTAATTTTATATCTAGTAATCAAAAACTTTAGCAGAATTATAAAGCAAAATTAAAAAGTAGATTTTAGTTAATATTGATACTAAAATGTGTATTACAACTTACGATATTGAAATAAGACTATTATTTACGGATTTTATCGCGGATTTAGTTTAATTTTTACATTTTTTGAATTCCCGACGTTTCGATCACTTTACAGCTTTCGTGGTCACGGGGCGGACTTACTTATTTCAATGTGTAACATTCGCGTAAATCTAAGAAACCAACTTACGATACTTATGTTATCCTATATATTTTTATTTATAATTTTTATTTTTTTCTTATTTTTTAATACTACAGACTGAGTTTTTTGTCATACTGTATACTTTTTAATGTTATCGTTTTTGGAATCAAAGGATGTACAGTCACATAATTAACTCCATGATTAACAATTTTGTAAAAAATTGCATCTCCATGCCCGTGCTGATGTTCATGGGCGGCGGTGATCACTTAAAAAATAAATTAAGAAAAAACATTTTTGTAGATCTCGCTATCAAGCATTTAAATCAATAATTGGAAAGCTAAACATAAATCAAAGCTTTTGTTTAAGTGAAAAACTGCCTCATTTCCAATTCAATGCTGACAAATATTGGCTGAAAGACCTTTAAACCGGATTCGGACGTGAAAAATGCCTAAGGTTTTTTCGTTGAGGGCGTCCAAACGTTCAAATTGATTGATTACCAGCAGGTGCCTTTTATATGGGTGAATTGCTTACTCTATTACCGACCCGGTTTCAATTTAGGAGAAAAATCTATTTTTCAGAATTTATTTGGAGATTTCAGTAATTTATATATTTTTCATCCTGGGATTGTTAGTGTTGAATTCAAATGATTCGCTGAAGAGTATATTATGCTGATATGTGAGTTCCAACAAGCAGACGAGATTCAGATTTTTTTTTTTAGACATTCTGTTCTATTATTGATATTTTTAACAGAATTTAAAAAAGGAGGAGTTTCTCAATTCCTCATGAATCTTCGAATATATTAAATAGTTTTTATCAAGCTCATGATTGTTGTTAATAAAATGATCATAAAATTCAAAAACCAAAACATACTTATTAAGTTGATTTGAAAACAGACTTCTGTTGTTCATTGCCCATTTGGTTTAATTGTTTGGTATTCCGACCGGTACCAGAAAGTACCATCTCTTCTGCCTATACAATTTTGTTCGATCGGTGGTTTCCAAAGTTTTCAGACCATTCTCATTTAAATTCTCTAATCTTTTTTGACGGATCGAATCAACGCTTATTCATCTGCCTTTGCCTTAGCTCTTCTCTATCGTGGCACTGGAAAAAGTATATTTATAAATAAATTAATATAAAATAGATGAAAACATTAGAAGTTGACTGATGAGTAAGCATGTAACCCTATTTACAATATTCAATTTCAGTAAACATTTCATAATGTGATCTGCATTCAATCAATGTTACTAAACGTTCTATTGACACAAATCTATTGTTTCCCTGCTTAAAATGTTGTAGGGACATAATTTATGTATATTTTAGTGTGCCTACGTAGTTTTTCAAAACGTATTACCCTCAATGTGCGCAGTATCAAAAGCTATTATTTTTATTAAACTTATCTTACGTGTAGCCTAAGCCTCATCATTAACTCCATAAACATTTCTATTTAATATTTTGTATGACCTTGTAGTCGTACATACATTATTTACATTGTTATTATTATTTAAATAACGTTGTATATATTGTAGGTTAGAGGAAGCTACAAAAATAATTAAATTAACAAAAACTTAAAACTCGTGTTAATATATCCGGTGTATTTTTATAGGAAAATACCAAAATTACTTCAAGAAACATTCATAAATTCACAGGAATTATAAATTATAAAGTCACAATTCTTCAACATCATTCAGAACTAAATCCAGCTGCGTAGCTCTCTCGGTTCAAGACCCGACGCTTCCTCACTAATTCAACCCACTTGAATTAAAATCTGACCTGGAATATAAACAAGTGAAATGGTGCCACGCGATCCCAGCACGGCCGGCCACACTCGCTCTTGACCGGTATATCAATTTGCTGGCGAGGAATTCTTTGAGTATATAAATATAGTGTTTAGGTGGGCGTGAATTACCTCATTTCCAAGTATTAATGAGACGCGCTGCTGGGCTGCAATTGAACGGCAATTGTCCTGTCTGTGACTCAGGGTACTAATCTATCATTGTTATTATCAACAATTGGGTGTGGGATTGCGTTTAAATTTAACACCATGAGGATTACCGATGTTCGAGTTATTACCAGTTTCCTAGTTTTATTGATATCAATGTTAGTGATATCGATACCAGTCTCCTCATATCCTTTTACCTACTAAGAGCGTTTACTGGCAACAGGTATTTTCCCGTTGGTCCAATGTTGATTTATGGACGGAATTTCATTATATGAGTGATTAATAAAAGACCATTAAATTTGTGACAATCATTATGTTTCAGAAGCAATTTAACACAATCTGGGCATAACATATTTCAACCCTTCATAATGTTTGTAATTGCTGTTATATGGCACTAATTAGGCTCTTTGACCTAAGACGCTCGTAAATCCTTCATAAAATTTATTATTGCTGGTACTATAGCGCACCAATTGTGTTATTTTACCTAAGATGCTCTTCCATAAACATGACTCCTGATCGTTGCTATTAAACGTTCTATCTCTCTTTCATACAAACAATCACAAAATACATTATTCTAACTGAGCTACGTTCCTTTTGAAACAACAATAAATATAAACAAGTTGGTTTCATGCAAGCTGAAATGATAATTATCTTTAGCAAAGAATCGCTCGACGGGTGACTGGCACGAAATTGCGAAACAGTTTCAAACTAATTGCTTTCATGACTCCCTCCTGATTTTTCTGCAGGTCGTTTTTTAACTTTGGCTTAAGCAAATTCTGAAATTCCGAGTAGCGAATTAAGTTTAGTAAAGAAAATGTAAAGCAGGTAGTTCATGTGTTTTGAAATAGTTGTTGTCCTATCAATTTAACTTTGTGATTGATTGTGTTGAGGGTCAAAGACTTACTTAGACGTTCCCGGAGACTCACCGAGCTTTAATGTTCGGTGTCATTACAATGCGTACCAATGTTGATCCTGGGTTACAGGAGTTGCAGTGGTGGATTTGAGGTCAGGACAGTCTCCTATATAGTTCTCCTATAGTATTTCAGTTGTTTATTTACTGTCTTAAATAATCTACGAAATTAATTAATGTTCTGAGTAGGAGAACCACGTTGTGGCCCATTTTGACGAAATCAAGAATCTGCTAAAGGGATACAGCGGTCGCTTAATGAGTCAACATTATAGAATTAATAAATATTATATCAATTCGACTTAAAAAGAAAATTAGTAAGGTGTCTCAGGAAATTGGATTTTTCCGCACCGTATCATCCTCTCCAAAGGATAATAAAGCTCTGGCAATGTAGAATATTATGTAGATGAAATATTCAGAATTTTAAAAGAACCGTTTTGAATAAAAGTATAATCAGTGACAGGAGAAAATAATGTCTTTGGGGGTTTCTGTACTGAGTTTTTTTTTTTTTTTTCAATTAATGGCGAGACCAGCATCCCATTAGCCTGGTAGTAAGCGGTACTCATGGACAGTAGCAATAGCATACACCATGAATTGCAAAGCTATGCTTGGCATTCCACTGCGCTCGCCATTCTCAGACATATAAGATGTTAAGTCTTAATAATATTTTATAGTTACTCTGGCTGCAATATCCTTCTAATTAAAACACAACAGTGCATTTACACTGCTGTTTGACGAGAGAAATAGACATTGCGGTGGTACTTATTCAAGCGGTCTCTCATATATGAAAGACCTACTACCAGCAGTTTCTTAAAATATAACGGAGAGAGTTCCTTTCGGCGAGAATCGTATGCCATTGTTGCAAGACATAGCCGCCATAAAATAACAAATGTTTACACGATGCAACTTCTCTATATCCTTACGATAATCGCATCATCGATTCGAGAAACTCCCCCAGCGTAAATGGGGCTTAAATGTATATGAATGTATCTTTTCATTAGTCTAAGAGCAATACACATGTACTACAAAACTGTTCTCTTAGGAACAATTCCAGGTCAACCAATTCACTTTCGATGAATTTAATCAGCAACATTTGCATTTAATGGTATGCCTCATGCGAGATGGTCTATAGCTCGCATGACTAGGGCTTTTACTCCATACCTACGTAAAAATTGCGCACGTTCCGCTTGACCGTTGACCTTTCGGGTCGGCTGATTTTTACTAGCTTTATATAGCTATACATAGAGACCTAAACAATGCGACAAATTAACATAAACATGCAATTGCAATAGTTTTTTGATGATTTTGATCAATCAGTCTACAAATCGATCAATACATTTTCGATTTACATAATTCTGATAACCTTTATAAAGATGACTAAATATTCTGAAGAAATGTTTGAAAATAGATAATTCGCATTATATCACAAATAAGACAACAATATTTTTATCAGCAACTTTACACCCACTAAAGACTAACATCCTGATGAAAAAACCTGAAAATAAGGAAATGTCGCAGATAACATTCAAAAGTCTTTGGTAAAGGTGTATGAACTTGTTGCAAAGACTGTGCAGTTTGGTTGAAATATTAACGACTTGCGCACTGCGACACCGTAGCACGAGGTGGAACCGAGACGGCACTAAACTATAATAAAATCAGGGATGAAGGTCTTACTTAATAAATTATTTTAGGGAGTCAGTGTGCAATGGAATAATATTTTTGAAATAGAGGTAAAGGGAAATTTATTTTACCTAGGTTACCTAGGTTGCTTTTCGTTTTGCCGCATAATATAATTTACTTCCAACTATGCTAAAGCTATGCAATTGTTTTCTCTTCACGTGTAATATTGGTGAATAAAAATATTACACTAAAATCGTGTCGCTGTATCTTTCTCTGGGGCGACTAGTTATTGCAATAGACATGTATTATTACGTAGAAATACAAAAGTTAAACAACATATAATTACATGACAAAATTCAGACGTTTTTCACTTACTGGATAAATTCATCTACAATTCATAAATAGGAATGAAGTCTTATGAATTAGTTAAGCTTCAATATGTACGAGATGAATAGAACATAACATGTATCATGTATTTAGTTTAGATTACCACCGGATTAGCAAGTTGAAGTGGCAATGGGCAGGGCACATAGCGCGGAGATCTGATGACTGATGGGGTCGGAAAGTGCTCGAATGGAGGCCACGTAGCGGAAAGCGCAGCGTAGGACGTCCACCCACAAGATGGTCCGACAACCTGGTAAAGGTCGCGGGACGTCGCTGGATGCAGGCTGCCTCCAACAGGTCTCTGAGGAAATCATTGGGGGAGGCCTATGTTCAGCAGTAGACTTCCTTTGGCTGATGGATGGATGCATTTAGTTTTAATCGAACTGCAATGCGGAGTTGGAGTTACACACTCACGTCCTTATTCAAACACAGTTTATACAGCTATTTTAGCTACCGAATGTTTTGTCCCTTTCCATCGACTTTTGAATTCAGTTTGTGCAAAGAGTAGGAAACATTCAATAACTAAAATAGGTTGAATAAATGATATATTATGCATTTAATAATAAATTATTCATTTCAGTTCAGTCAGAAGTGTTTGGTAGTTCACCCCAATAAATTTTATTATCTAATGACTCACGAATGAATCACCTGTGATAAATTGCCAACAATATATAAGTAGCCGTGAGGGGATAACGTTGATTTCTTCAATCTTCCCAAATCCGACTTCGCAGTGACGTGGTTACGAACCCATAATATGCCTCCATTACTCTTGGTGTCGAGTCTTTATTCGCTCCTTTACTTAAATTCTACGTCAGGTTGCTGAGAAACTTTACCTCGAAAATGTTCCTAGCAAATTCAATTGCCTTCAAATAAGAATTTCTACTAAGTACGTCATTCATTGAAACAATTGACGTCAGAACCCCTTTACAATTACTACAAAGATTGGAACAAAATATGTCAAAGAACTGAAATGGGGCTACAATAGATTTTTTTATCTTGAACAACCCTACCTTTCCTTTTCATGATAAATACCGTGATATGGCTTCATAAAAATACATTTAACGTGAATGTTATATTTCATAGGTACGCCTTACATTCTTTACGACGTCTTCAAGTGCTACATTTATTAATGTTTCGGTCGCATGCGATTCGCTCCGAAGTAGGTCAAAGTTCTGCGGGCTAGAAGTTTATCATGTTCCTTCGCTTTGGATGTAATGGGAAGAAACTTTAATATTCGATAATCGACCGTAGAGCTGAGAGAGTAAATTGCAGATGTTCGCAATTGTTGCTCATAGTTCCATTGTTTTGTTATGGTAATGTTAATATAAAATTCAATGGTATACTGTACGGTACTGCCTAGAAATTGATTACTATGAATCACCGTTTCCAACAGGACATGGCAATTTTAAGAGCAAACTATTCACTTTTAAGTTGGTTGAATCGTCTGCGTGTCAATGCTCTACACCTGACTGTGCATACGAACAAATCATATACTTTGGGTGTGATCGCTGGTCTGAACGCGGAATAATGTTGAAAAATATGCATATCATCTGGTGTTGCATACTATACAGACCTCGTGGAATCTAGGAAGAATTTCCATGCTTTCCGGCGCTATTTCCATACCTTCCTATAATTGGACCCAAAGGACCTGGACAGTTTCTGCCTAGTTACTTTTTATCATGTACAAAAACAAGGCAATAATTGAATGAATATAAAAAATCAACTATTAATTTAAGAATATGTCATATTTCTGTAGAAGTTTAGGGAGTAAAATAAAGTTTAATAAGATTCTGCATTGATACCTACCCATTTCCGCCATTGTTGGCCCTGCATAAACGTTTCGTTCGCAGTAAAGCAAGTGTAGGAAAAAAAAAATAACTTTTTCTAAAATATTCCTAAAAATAATCTATAAGTAGGTAATAAGTCATAATAATTAATAATACTAAATATATATAAAGCAATGTTTGCCGTATATACTTACACATATATTCTTCCCATTTTTACACATTTTCATTGCAACAACTAAACGCTGCAGTAAAATACCTGACACTTGACACTTGACCGTTGCTTGACAGGAACCATGCTTTGTTTATTTGTTTATGATGTGGTACAAATAAAATACGTCTCCGTGTATATTTTGTGCTTAAAAGATTATGTGTGAACCGTGTGAAAAAAAATACTTGAACTACAGGATTTCAGATTGCCAGTTTTCTTATTTTTTGTAACCCAATAAAACGATGAGGTGTATTAACTGTGGAATAGCAACCGGACGGATAAGACATGTTGGCTCCATATTATTAGTTCATTCCTGAAGGATTCTTACACGATGGATATCAATTCAGGTCACCTACATTGGTCTACTTATAAAACATAAAAAATGAATTTTATTGATTATGCTTACATACAAATACATACACTTTTCTCATAAATGGGTATAGTATAAAATCGTTAGGCAGAGTAGTGGTTTGGGAGAGGGTGGAGGGGTTCCATGGTACCACTCCCATGAAAAGGTAATGCACCATTCCTAAGAAAACCCAATTAAAGTAACCTAACACACAAAGTGACTTAACTCCCGTCCCCCTTAACCTATAATATGCCAATGTAGCGGGTCATAAATGAACAATAAACACATTGTGACCTATGTTCCACAATACAATGTTTTATTGAAGTTATTAGTATTTAAAAATGAATATTTATCACCTAAGCAGTGCTATGCTAATAATGTTAAACATGTGTAATTAACTATATTTTTTCAGCTTCCTGCACATGGACATATTTGTCATCCCTGCTACCTGTTATTAACCTCACAAGCTACATATGTTATTGGGCCATAACATGATATGTCTTGGTTATGATCGATCAAGAATAAAATACATCATGTTAATGAAGCTGAGAATCCACTTCCGCAGAATTTTTCTTTTGGAATATCATATCACATACTCATTTTGATTAGATAAATATTTATTTCTAAGGCACACTTAAAATTCTGTAAACATTATTATATTGTTTGTTTTAGTATATAATAGTAAAAAAAACTATATGATATGTTAAAGATTTGAATTAATATTGATAATGATTTTGTTAAAATCTTAGATGAATTTATAGAAAAAAATATATATTATGGAAAGAATACTAAGAAACAATTATTTATTGTAGGAAATAACAATGAATTATATTTGCCATCCCATTGAAGCAACCACTCACCTATGCATTGATACTAAAATAATTATGATACGGGTTTTTTTTTTTATTGCTGTGAATGACGAGACGAGCATGTCGTTCGCCTGATGGTAAGCGATACGACCGCTCATGAACAGTAGCAGAACCAAACAACACCTTGAATTACAAAGCAATGCTTGGTATTCCACTGCGCTCGCCATCCTGAGACATAAGATGTTAAGTCTCAATATGTCCAGTAGTTACTCTGGCTACAATGTCCTTCAATCCGAAACACAACAGTGTATTTAAACTGCTGTTTGACGGGAGAAATAGACATTGCGGTGGTACCCACCCAGGCAGCCTCTCACATATGAGAGACCTACCACCAGTATGTATGTATGTATGTGTGGTAGGAATGCAAGTAATCTTGGCTGCCAGTAGCTTTCACGCCGCGCCGGCTGTGAAACGAAGTCGCGGGCTCGATTCCCGCACCGAGACAAATGTGCTTTGTGAACCACAGGTATTTGTTTCGGGTCTGGGTGTTTTTGTAACCGACAAGTCTCTCTTAGTTCCCGATTCGTTCCCACACAAGAGTCAATATTAGTGTAGGTTTAGGTTCAGGTAAAAGATCTTCTTAGATCTCGGTAGAGACCCAGCCTGGATACAACACCTATGCAGTGCGGACTACTGTCCCCGCGTCCCAGGCTGGAAGGCCGGAGACCCCGACATGCCCCTTCCGATCCACCCCCGAGTATCCATAGCGAGTATCGGAAGGAAGGCTAAAGGAGCTTTACTCTCGTTAAAACAAAAAAGGTTCAGGTGAGGTATTTATGTTTAGGGTGTATATTCTGTGTGGAAACTCATGAATAAATACAGTTAATTATATACGTCCCACTGAAGGGCACGGGCGTGTTTTTTTATGTATTTTATTGTATTATATATATATATATAACTTATAAAATAATAGTTTCTTTAAATTCCAAATTCGACGACAAATTATTTATGTAAATAAAAATACAATAAAATAAACGATTTTTATTCGATTCAATAAATTGACAGATAACCTTTTGTAAATATCTAAATACCCTGAATTTCCTAGGCTTTGTAACTTTTCTGTAATAATCTTGGAACAAACCTTACATCAACAATGCAAAACTCATTGATGTAGACGAGATTCGAAGTACTAGGCACAGCGCCATACAAAAGCTGGCCAAGTCCTTTAATAGCACACACTATAGGACCCATGTAATTGTTTATCCCGAGGGGTTCAAAATCTGGCTTGTCCAGTTGTATATTTTTATATCGGAGGATAATACCTTTCAACTCAATATTTTGTCACCCGCTTTGCTGCGGTGGGAAGTGGACAATTATTTGTTTCCAACTCCTCCTATTTGTTTTTCTTTCTGATTAATTTCGATGCGTGTTAAAGACAAGCTAGTATCCCTGCCTCTGTTGATCCTGGCTGACAGGAGTTGCAGTGGTGGGTGTGAAGGCGTAAAAGTCTCTCTAAGTATACTGTACTGTATCAATACATATACACCCACTGCAGGGATAGGGCTTCCTCCACAATCTAAAGTACGATTGAGAGTGGTTAGGCTTCATATAAATAAATATACTTAAACGAAACTAGCGAGGGATTCTGAGAAAAGTTTTCCGAAGACCCAATTCTTATGGTATACAATTTTCTTCAATTAATGCGTGGTGGCCTGTTGGTAAACGGACTAGACGCGACTGCCAATATGTTCACGGTGGTCGCGGGTTCGAATCCCAGGGCACACCTCTGACTTTTCGGAGTCATGTGTGTATTGATAGTCAATCACCACGCACTAAAATGGTGAAGGAAAACATCGTGAGGAAACCTGCATACCATAGCGATTTATAAAAAATTCTATGGTATGTAAGTCCGCCAACCCGCACGAGGCCAGAGTGGTGGACTATATGGCCTAACCACTCTCAATCGTACTGTCGATTGTAGAGGAGGCCCGTGCCCTGCAGTGGGACGTATATGGGCTGATACAATACAGTACAGTACTGTACAATTTTCTTCTCTTTATGACTGCATGACGTCTGCATGACTCTAATAAATACCGCATTCTGCACCAATTCTCTCTACTTTCTGTATCTTTAACTCCCTTTAATATAATATCATAAACTCGTATACATTCCCTAAGATTTCAAGCTAATACTGATTCGATCGACCACTTCTATCGTAATATTTAATACTAATGGTCATTACCCCTTCGTGTTACCATAAATGCATTAGACGACGGCCACAGGCCATGAACGTCTAATGTTAGTGGACTATTGATTTTCTAATAATACGCCTTTATTATTAAACTTCAAGTGAGTTGCAGTCATGTTATGGAATATTATTCATTTTATCATATTGATGGAAAACCTTGCAGGAGGTCTACGTTCAGCAGTGAGCTTCCTGATGTTGGAGACGATAATGATGATAATATTGATTACTAAGTGACGTTGGTTTTTTTTATTGCAATGAATATTACTATTATTACTATTATTATTTACTGGTGGTAGGTCTCTCATATTATGTGAGAGGCCATCTGGGTGGGTACCACCGCAATGTCTATTTCTCCCGTGAAACAACACTGCGTAAATGCACTGTTGTGTTTAGGATTGAAGGACATTGTAGCCAGAGTAACTACTGGACATATTGAGACTTAACATCTTGTGTCTCAGGATGACGAGCGCAGTGGAATGTTGCTACTGTTTATGAGCGGTCGTATCGCTTACCATCAGGCGAACGGCTTGCTCGTCTCGTCATTGCTTGCCGTTCGCCTGATGGTAACCGATACGACCACTCCTGAACAGTAACAAAACTAAACAACACCTTGAATTACAAAGCAATGCTTGGGATTCCACTGCGCTCGCCATCCTGAGACATAAGATGTAAAGTCTCAATATGTCTAGCCGTTACCTTGGCTAAAATGTCGGTCAATCCGAAACACAACAGTTCATTTAAACTGCTGTTTGATGGAAGAAAATGGTTGTGGAAGTATTCCTTCCCCTCCCCCACCTAATTCGTCACCGGCGTAGGTCAGATGTTCACAAGTAACCATAATCTTACGTGTTTTCCATCATCTGCATAATTGCTTCAGACTGTACTATCACGATAACAAACTGGAAGGAAACTATCCATACAACCCATTATTTGAATAGTTATCCTTTGTTTCTTTTTGTCACTCTTGTGATATTATGGTAAACAAATAGGCCTCCCATAGGAAAGCACTATTCATACGGTTTGATGACCGCACAAAATCAACATTGCCTGAATATCAAGTACAATGCCAAATGAAAAGAAAACAATTTATATGTAGGTAAGATATAAATACAATATTAATTTTATAATAAATAAAATAATGAAATTGGTTATCGAAAGCGATTTATTAAATATTAATAGTTCAATTAGAATCTTTTATAACTGATGAATTACTAAAATGCACAATTTAATAACTATCTACAATAAACTCCCTATAAGAGACAAAAGTAATTCTGATCGCACTTTGGCTTTCTCTGTGCTGGGCAAGTGCCAATTTACATTAATTGCATTATAATTATTCTATAATTTTACTATGTTAGAAATTAGACCCCACGTTAAAACCATATTTATACCGTCTCTTTTTTTGTAAGAATAGCGAGATGATGGTCGCTCAGCTGATGACAAAATTCACATTGCCTATAAACAAAAATAACACTACTCAGAATGTATTGTTTGAACCCTGCCCATCCCTGTATTTAAGTATTTTAATGCCTTGTAGTAGCAAAGCAACTTTATATTGGTTTTGTGGCTAACATACCATCATAGTATTACTAATAAAACAATGTCTCAAAACGCATCGTCACCTATACAATGTCTTTCAAACCTTGCCTCCTGACCTAGGCAAATCATTTCCCTTTATTCACGCTGATGAAATCAAACAGACCTATTCAAATCAAAATGTTCAAGTCATTTGTATAACCTGACTACCTGCTAACCTGCTCTCATTTGTAAGCCGGACGGTGGATTTAAAGCATTGACCTATTGGATGATGGGAGCGTATCGACGCATATTCTCTCAAGAAAGCTTAGAGTAAAACCTTACGCATTTTAGCGTGCGATGCTACGCATTGTATGGAATAATGGGCTTAAAACTCACTTACTACTGTATTGTAGTATTGTCCAAAACATAATAAATTTAAATTAAAGGAATAAGGTTTATTGATACCCGAAGTTGCTTACAATTTAAAACTTTTTGCTACATCTCGTTATTCGAAATTCAAATGTAAAAGTATTAGCAACCTCGGCCACTTTTGGCGTGTGATTTTGTTCCGGACCCTGTATCTAGTATATATTTGATCGAATGTTTGAAGTGCAAGTCTTTATAATGCTATGGGAATTTAAGAAGTTCGTATGTGGTGTCGAATTATACTTTGGAGTTGAAATCCGTTTTGTGTAAAATTGTTCCACATCTACGCCTTAAACAATACGTCAACAAGTAGTCGATATTACGCTTTGCCCTACTAACCATTTTCCCAAATCTCTATGCAAATAAAGACAAAGATTGGTACTGTTATAATTGTTTGATATTGAAATACATTTATACACCAAGGCTCCGTCATTTATCCAACTATCCCTTTTTTCTAAAGTCCCATGATCTCTCAAAAACAGTATGATTTTGTAACGCGATGCGATTCTGTGCGATGCATAATGTACGCTGACCTCAACAGTATGATGTCTTCTTGAGTAGTGTTGACATTGGGTCCTTAGAGAGATAGCGGGTAATGCGAAAATGATTGTGCGTTATTTGATGGCATTCAACGGATTGAATATGTATGCCGTGTCATAAATGAGGAGATTATAAGGTAATTTGTACTTTAAAAGTTAGAAAATGGGAAAATTATAATCATTAGGGTAAACTATAATAGATATTAGGTTATTGTTTTTTAACACGCTATTATAAACTTAGCTTGTATTTATGTATACAGTATCTATTGGAATCTTTGAAGTCGATTTGCGAGAACTTCAAAACGTTGGATTAATTTGAAATTTTGCACACTTATCAAGGACAATTATTTTAAAAGTTTGTGATATTAACTGTACCAGGACATTCAGGACTTAGATAGAATAATTTAAAAAGCACACCCTTTAATAAAAGACTCAACTCATAAAGTAAAAATATTATATTATTTTAATAATAAGTATGATCTTATCACGGACTTTTACAAGAAAATATGCACTTTCATTGAATTATAATTTTGCTTCACGACACATAGCAAAACTCAAAAATGCAATAAGTAACTGAAAATATGATTTTCGGTATTTCCCTCCAAGCACAGATAGTGTGACATAAAAGCTTATCTGACACAAATATTATTCTTTAGACAGTAATACGTGACGATACATAAAAGGCCGATCACTTACAGTTATTCCGTACAGACAACAGCTGCAACATGGCAAATTACGCGTGTCCGGCCCCAATAAGAATGGATGAAAGTTTTTATGTGTCGCACAATAGATGTTTTTACCAGAACCAAAGACAAATGAGTTCGCTCCAAATATAATAGGTAGTGACAATCTGAATAGACTTTTTGTTAGCGGATAGAACAGCTAGAAAACCAGTTGTGTTAGAATTACTGATCCGTTTATTAATGTCTCTGCCCTAAGCTATTAGCGATATCAAAGTAGCTTTAATTATCCATCTGTGTCAGCCCATATACGTCCCACTGCAGGGCACGAGCCTACTCTACAATCGAGAGAACGATTGAGAGTGGTTAGGCCATATAGTCCACCACGCTGGCCTAGTGCGGGTTGGCGGACTTACATACCATAGAAATTCTTATAAATCGCTACGGTATGCAGGTTTCCTCACGATGTTTTCCTTCACCGTTTTAGTGCGTGGTGATTGACTATCAATACACACATGACTCCGAAAAGTCAGAGGTGTGCCCTGGGATTCGAACCCGCGACCACCGTGAACATGTTGGCATTCGCGACTAGTCCGTTTACCAACAGGCTACCACGCACTACCAACAGGCCACCACGCACTAATTAACCAAAATAGCCTGCTGAAATATTCTGAGCAAACTTATGCAATTGTTATTGCTATGAATAAACTGGCAGGCGTATATAAATATCGTATAGATTCTAGTCAAATGATATCTCAACGTACTTTCGCTTCTAGAAAAATCCAAATAGTTTTACAATAAAACAGCACAGTACATTGTCACTTGAAAGTAGGTTCCGGACGCTCTGGAATCCGTACAAGTCTGGGCTATCGCATGACCTGCGTTGACACTACTCTAAAAGAGTTCGTAATATTGTTATAAGATATAACACGTCAGTAATGCCTACAATGTTGAGTAATATTTCAGCAGCAGTACATAAAAAACGGGGTTCAAAATATTTCTGTTGCTTGAGTCAATAACCGAGGATGAATCTTTAAATATAACGTGTTTATTTACTAGACAATGCACATAGTTGGATAATAATAGATATGAATAAAATAAACAGTAAAAAACGGATACATAGCTGAAATAAAGAAACTATTGAAGACTACTAAATAATTAAAAACGATTTTTGTAGTCCGACTGACACAGAAATTAAAGTTCGTTATTACATTATACCGGGTATATCAAGAGTGCTATCAAAAACGAAGCCGGGTAGTTTAAGTGACTACAAACACAGTGTAACTAAAAATTTCGCAAAGAAACGCGACAATTTTTTTATAGATCGTCGAGTTTGGGTAGTAAATCCATAGTTTTTGCTATTTAAAGCCTTGTGTACTATAGAGTGTTTAAAAATAAAAGGGTGTACACTATTATTTAAGAAAAAAAACTATGCATTTACCACCCTAATACGACGACAGAAAAAAAATCGTCGCATTTTTTTCACAAAATTTAGTTGCATTGTGTCTGAAGTCACTAAAACTACCACCCAGCGTCGTTTTCGGTAGCACTCTTAATAAACCCTGTATAATATATAAGTAATTGTTTTATAGACACCATAATATAACGTAATTTTTAAAAATATTTGTAATTGTTTCCGATTAAATTAAAATATAACTATCATAAACTATTTTACTAATTTTAAGTAAAGAAAAATATTATTTTATTTTATGAATATTACCTCTTTACTATATTTATTAAATGTACAAACTTTTTAAATAAATTATTAAAACTAATAACTTGACATTATCATATCATGTTTTGTTTTATTAAATGTTAAAATGTGCTCTCCCTTATTTCCAGACAAAATGAGTTACCTGGAGAAAGTCGACAGATATTTGGATTCCCTGAAGGTAGGGAAAAGTGAGTATATCAATATTTTCACAATTTACGAATTTGGATATCGAATGAGGCGCATTGAGTTAAAGTACTACGTATAGGTAAGCTATCCCATACAAATATCTTGTTAGATTTTGGTAAAAGTTGAAACTAAATCGTTGCAGCGTGGAACAAATAATTAATCCAACTAAACAGTAGACCCATGCAGCGCTAGACCGCTTTCATGGTGACGCTTTCTCGCGACCAAAAGGTCGAAAGCGCCGTGACTTCCATGGTGCTTACGCGTTTTTGACCGATTCGTGTGCGGTGTATGCACCGCACTTATTGGGACACATTTTTCACAAAGAACGTCTGATGTAGTGTAACATTGATATCGATGATGATGCGTTGGTCAGTGACGTTGTCTCTTCTATATAAATGAATACGAATAAAATAAGATTTCTGTAGAAGCGGTTTTGTATAATATCAATAAATCATTTGGATTTGGTGGAAGCTTTGCCCTGGTCTAATGCCTGCGTATTATAGTGGATAAAAACAATGTGATCCTGGGTTCAATTCTTAGCGCTATCGATTTTATTCAAATTATACTATTCATAAGAGATAATTTCCTCGGTAATTTATAAATAACAATGGGTTTAAAGGCATAACTGGACTATCTATATTATAACTAGCGGCCCGGCCCGGCTTCGCCTGGGTGCAAATACAGATTCCAGACCATATTTTATTTAAAATCAACATGACAGCCGTTGTCTAAACTGCTTATCCAATTCCATCTTGTACCTATTCTTCTGTCCCATTTTATCCACCTTATATTATATTCTATCCCATCTCTCCAGATTTCAATCATTATTTTGCTACGGAGATATTGTAACACTGTTACTACTCCGACGACATTCATTGAAATCAATTAAAAGATACCATAGCTGACCCGACCACGCTTCGCTATGGCATAGTTATTATATGATTAATATTATATTCAATTATTTAGCATAATAACTTAACAACTTGTATGCCTACACTTGACGTAGCTATCCTACTGTCCTGCTAAATCCCGTCTTAACCCGTCTGTTCATTCACTTCTCGATCAGTCCCGTCCTTTCTCTTCATTATCAATTCCGTCTTATACCGTGCATTTCTATACTTCGTCCTTTCAAATCTGCCAGCTATCCCAATTCTCTCCCGTACCTCCCACTCTATTAAATCCCGTCTCTCCATATCCAAATAGTGTGCCTTATGAATTTTTGACATTAATAACTTTAGTGATTCTGATTATCCATGCAATATTCCATCCCTTATTTCACACCCACAATGCTGCTTTTCCAAAAATATTGCAAGCAATATTTAGGTTAAATATAACCTATCTCACTCAGAGACGATATATTACATTAATTTATATCAGTGAATAATAGCGAAGGAAAGGCTACTGTAAAAATTCTGGATAAAAGTGACATTCGATCTTGAAAAGAAGTAAATATAACTTTTTACTGTTGCAAATTATTTATTTAATTATCTCTATTTATGCAGCTTGATATATTCTCCTTAGTTCACACAAAATACATTTCTGAACGCATTATTTGACAACCAATTTAAACGTCAATCCGTTTAATTAATGTCATTAATTTACATCTTTAAAATCTAAAATACGCCTTAAATCGAATATTGTGGATATATGTTGTCGATTCGAAACCTTTATTTAAATAAGTTTTTTAATTTGAGGGAAGAGTTTACCGTATCGACGGGATGAACATTAAATGTTTGACAGTTACAAACCCAAGAACATTTTGTATAAGAAAATGTTAATAAGCTAATAGAAACTCGGGAAACCGGGAACGTGATAAAAAAGTATCCTATGTCCTTCTCCTGGTTCTAAGTTACCTCCCCACCAATTTTCAGCCAAGTCAGTTCAGCCGTTCTTGAGTTATAAGTGGTGTAACTAACACGACTTTCTTTTATATATATAGATATATATCTATAGTATATATGAAGTAAGAAAATATAAAAAAAGATTCGAAAGCATTATAATATTTCATCCATATAAATATTCACTAAATTATGAATTAAGCAGACGAATGCACATGTACCTAGTAGAATTTTACTCCTGAACCCATTGGTCAGTTCCACCTCAATTTATTTTACTTCCAGGTGCCCTGGTGGACTCATGGTTTATGATGTCGAGTCCCACGCCGATCCTGGCGGTGGTGATAGCCTACCTGATTCTGATCAGGATCGGGCCCAGGATAATGAAGAACAGGGCTCCGTTGAGGATCAACAGGCTGATCGCGTACTACAACGCATCACAAGTGGTGCTGGCGGCTATGATTTGTGTTAAGGTAAATATTTATACATAGCCCTATAATATGATTGACATAGCATGACAGCCTCCGTGGCGCAGTTGGTTAGATGCCGCCTGTGAAACGAGAGGCCGCGGGTTCGATCCCCGCTCCGAGAGAAATGTTTGTGCGGCCCACAAATATTGCTTCCGGGTCTGGGTGTTTGTGAGACCGAAAAGTCTCTCGTAGTTCCTGATACCCACGGCACAAGACTCGATCTTTGTGTGGGGTCAGGACTATGTATGTGATTGTTGGGTGTTATTATTATTATAGCAGCTATTTTGATCATGGTGATAATGTGCTTCAGAATTAAAGAGAGGGGGCAGGGAAATTACATATTATTAATAAAACATCTGTCTGAAGTTGGAGTGAGATAGTGGCTGGCTTGTTTTTAGCTGTGGTATTTGCCAGCCAAGTAAACCATCACCTACTTTACAGGCTTTATAAATAGCAGCAATAACTACACGCTCGAAACCAGACAATTGATTTTCTTGTCTATTGTCACTAGTTATACTTTATAACAATTTTAGCCTGATGGAAAAGCTTTTGAGACAAAAGAAAAACATGACGTGAAATATAATATGGAAGAACCTAAGAAGGTTGATGTAAATAGATTCATAAATTGACTTGCAAATGGTAATTACCACGGTAGGTTTCATAAAACCTCAAGAATAAATAAGGGTGGTAATTTGTATTCCAAGGTCGTGTCAAAATTATTACGGTATATTTTTAACCTTTATGAATGTCGGTTGTTATGAGTTTCTGAATATACATTGTCTCGTTTCACAAATATGTTATAGGACCGAATTTTGTAATAATAACTCATGCTATTAATTCTTAATCGTTTTGGCTCTTTCAGGTTTTCAATCTGAATCTGTTCAGGGACGGTGTGTTATACGCTGGGTGTCGATATCCTTCAAACACCCAAAATGCAATGGTAAGTTTATATCGATTCCCGAAACTTAATCTTCCTCGAGTACCCCTTAAATTTATAATATCCTCATCTCAATTCTAGAAGTATCAACGTTTAGTTTTTGTTGTTGGAAAATATTTATGGATGTATTCAGAAACAACATGTTTTATTTTTGCTGTCATCAGTTTTGTGTACGAGTATCTTGTAAGAAATTATAATTGATAATATTGAACTGAAATGTGAATAGAATTGTTCAATCCTAAGTTTAGTTTGTTTTTAAATCCTAATTTTAGCTACAAAACCTGTTCGTTCTCAGTCTCACTGAATGTTAAACAGGACCTTGAAACTATTTTCTGAATATGAAAATATTTTCTGATAATATTCTCGTGTTGATAGAAATGAAGACATTTGGCATTGAATAATTTAAGGATTTGACACAAATGATTATAATTTAAATAAGCTGTCATATTAAGCTTGTTGAATTGATCTTTCTTATTATAAGATTCCTCACGATGTTTTCCTTCACCGTTTTAGTGCGTGGTGATTGACTATCAATACACACATGACTCCGAAAAGTCAGAGGTGTGCCCTGGGATTCGAACCCGCGACCACCGTGAACATGTTGGCAGTCGCGTCTAGTCCGTTTACCAACAGGCCACCACGCACTTTAATTTATATTGAATTTATGTGTGGCATGAATAAATTAGTAACATTATGAATTGAGAGTTTTGATGATCGACGTCAGTTTTCACTTACTGCACTTGAAGGCTGAATCAGTTTCATGTTGACGCAACTAGCAACCGTTAACCCATTATCACTCCTTCTCGCGGTCTTTACATTGTGTATTGATCATAGATTTGAAAAGTTTGTTTACAATCGCGACATCTGAAAACTGGGCCCTTTTGTTACTGCAACTGGCAACTTTTGCCGAGATCTTGTAAAATGTTGACAGTTTTTAAAACTTATGTAGCTCTGTCTGCACAGCGTCTACATTCTATGATTAAATTATATTTTTCTATATTATTGCTATAATTTGCTAACTATTCAACGGGTCTGAAATTGAATCTAGGCTAGCTCACGAACATATCTTGATTAGAATAATTTTGACGAATTGTGAGGTGCACCAGTTGCACCTTCGTCTACCCCATCGAGAAAACATGACGTCTTTGGTTTATTTAGCATGTATGTTTCACCGGCAAGTACCATCTTGGAAATAGCATAGCCAATAGAAATATTAGAAAATGTGTAAACACATAAACGTCGCGCCTTTTTTCCTGAACAAATTTAGTAAAGTTAATATACTATGATACCCAATTTATGTTTTTGTATAAATCGCAAAACTTACGAATTTCCACATTTGGCTACATTGAAAAGTGAACATGTCCTCAATTAATATTTTATTCGAGTTAAATTCGAGGATAGCTGCGTGTGGTTGTAAACCACGTTCTATATTTTACGTCCTCATTCATCTTTGTCAGTATTAAGAACAGAAGGTTTGTCCTTCATCGAATCTCAGCCCACTAAATTCTTTTGAGAAAAAATAATAAATTCATTTAAGTTTATAATATTTCGTAAACTTCTCAATAGTTATAAAACGCCCAAGCATGTAGAAAATGTCATTATCATTTATTGTCTACGATTTAATCCCACCACCATAGCGATAGGCTCCACCCTAGTAATAAAAAAATATTTTAATTATTATGTTTTCAGTTGCTGGATCTGGGATGGTGGTATTTTTTTGCAAAATTTACTGAACTATTGGACACCGTGTTCTTTGTGCTGCGGAAGAAGAACAAACAGGTTTATTACATTTTCATAACTAGAAGCTCATTTATTATTTTCCAATTCCTCTTATTAATTTAACTTAACGATTGATTTCGTTGCGGGTTAAAGGCAAGTTAGACATATCCGGAGACTCGTCGAGCTTCAATGCTCGGTGTCATTACAATGCGTGCTACTGTTGATCCTGGCTTGCAGGAGTTACAGTGGTGGGGGTGAGGGCAGGACAGTCTTCAACTAGAAGTTAAAATATTTAACGGGGTACACCAGAATATAAATGTATGAAATAGGAAACTCACAGTATTTGCGCCCTAAAATCTGATTTATCAAAACTATGCACGGTTTTCTATGTATTTTTTATTTAGTCATTGCTCTCTACTATTATAGCAGGCGCCTCCCTTACATCATTTTTTAAGAATAAAATATCACATTTTTTTAAAAAAAACCCATAAGATCCATGGACGACCCCATGAAAGTTGCTGGAATAAGCTGGTTGTAGGCCACTTCCAATAAATCTTCGCAGAGATTTTTTGGGCACTTATAATCAGCACCAAGCTTCTTGTACGAGTAACTAAGGGTGTAAACTACACTGTGGTTTATTCTATAGTAATGTAAGCAATACGTTTTCCAAAATTATTGAAATGACACTGGGGTATTCTCATTCAATGGAGACACATTATTGATTATAATTTTAAACAGAACTTATTTCTATGTTTTGAATGAAATATTTGCCAAGAGCATCAAAAGCCATGAACTTCAAAAATCAGCATTGAATTGTATTTTAAATAAAAAAATAAATACCGAACCCAAACAAAAAACATGTTGACAATAAATATATTGTTCGTTTGAAACATTGTCCTTGTTACATTCTCATAAATATTTACGTGCTGAAGAATAAATTACCACGGAACATTGTTCAAAGTATACTCTAATACGAATTGTAAACAGATTTCTTCAGGAATTTCATTGCATAATTAATTTGTTTTTAAAAACATGCGGGTTGGCGTCTGTATAGACATTTAAAGTAGCAAAGCATAAATAGATTCCTTTAGGCTTTCCTTTTGTAATGTATTGAACCATGTAAATTACGTTTATATTTTTGTAATTTATTAAAATTCAATGACTTCAGCATCTCTTTTGTAAAATTTATGCGTAGCCTCTGACGCATAAAGTACTGAAGGTTGCTAGAGGTCGCTGAAAGTATGTTGTTTTTAAAATGTGCAAATTCTTGGAGGTCTGCGTTCATCGCTGAATTTCCTGTGGCTGGATATAGTGGCGATGATAATGTGAAACCTGGCTTTTCTATGCAGATTTATTTTGTGAATATTAATTCTAAACAGATTTTGCTTTCCATGGGAGGCTCATGTATGGCCCATGAGGCCAAGTGTATATGCAGGAACTTATTGGAAACGGTCGTAACAACTTATTTCCTGCAACTTATATAAAACCTGGGATAGCCATCTTTTACAGTGGAATTACTACAGTGTGTCTGTAGAAGAAAATTGTTACCTTCAAGTTCATTCCTTGAATAATTTGTATAAATTCCTAATTAATCTATTTCTGTACAGATCACATTCCTTCACGTATACCACCACGTAATCATGGCGCTTTACTCGTGGAGTTACTTGAAGTTCGCGGCGGGGGGCGAAGGAGCTATCCTCGCCCTACTCAACTCTATAGTCCACGTGGTGATGTACACCTACTACCTGCTCTCGGGCCTGGGTCCTCGTTTCCAGAAGTATTTGTGGTGGAAGAAGTATGTCACGAAAATGCAACTGGTAATTGATTTTTTCCCACTCTAGTTTTATTAGTCTATTTTATCAAAAAGCAGGCGTAACACACATTCTCTGCAAGCTGCAAAAAATGGACGCAATTAAGGGCTTAAAAGAAATTTACCTTATAATTTGAGAAGCATTCGTAGAGTATACAATATGTACGTATTGTAATATTTAATACATTAAAGGCAACAATTATTGATCGTAATTAAAAAAAACAAGCACCGCAATGTCTATTTCTCCCGCCAATCAGCACAGTAAATGCACTGTTGTATTTCGGGTTGAAAGACATTGTAGCCTGGAATGGACATATTGGATACGGGATGGTGAGCGTTTTCCGATGGCTTTGTAATTCATGGTGTTGTTTGGTTTTGCTACTAACCATGAGCGGTTATATCGCTTACCGTCAGGCGAATGGCTTGTTCGTAGCAATTATAAACAAAATTATACCTAATGGACATCATCTTTAGCAACGTTAATTGGATACATATTTATTTACTTTTCAGATTCAATTCATCCTGATGCTGGCGTACTGTGCGTGGACTCATTTCTCACCGAAGTGCCAGTACGCATCAGGGTTCACCTACTTCATATGCACCAATATTACCATCTTTCTATTCCTCTTCCTCAATTTCTATTCGAAAAGCTACAAGAAAAGAAATGAAAAGGAGGTCAACGCAGATTGCGAGACCAGACATAAAGAAGCAAAGCCAAATGGCGTCTGCAATGGAGTAAAGAAAAATAAAGAAAATGGTGTGAATGGAGATTGTAACAAAGTTCCTTACTTAGAAGAGATTCCATACGAAGTGGATCCGGCGTGTGGTGATTATGCTAAAGATGGAAAAGTATTTCTAACAAGGCGCACAGCCAAAGCTGCTTTCGGTACTGAATACGATTTTGATAGTATAATAAAGAAATGATTCATTATTAAAAGATAGTAGGCTTATGTTGAGACTGATGTTTGTGATGATGACGACGATGGTAAAATTATTGTATAATTTGAAAAAAAAAAATATACTAGTTTTAAGGGTGCTTAGTTATAAGTTACTTTGGGGGATCTTTTGCGAATGAAAGGCCATTTTTACTGTCCGAATTTTTTTATTCCATAAATAATACATTTATTGAAAAGAGGAAGGGTCCTCGGAGGGCTGAATACTTTTTAAAATAGCTGAAATTATAAAATTACACCATATCTTAGATAAAAGTGAAGCAAAGGAAAATTTTAAAATTTTGAATACATACCAGTGAGAAATACGCTTTAATTAAATGAAATATTTACAATAAATTGCCAACCGCACAATTAGACATTGTAATTTAGGTAGATTAGGTTATATATTAATTTCTTGTTAGGGTTACTGCAGAAGATAGAGCACACCAGGATATACACTAATAAAACTTCGATTGTCGTCGATTAAAATTAAATGTCAATTTTGAATAATCATAAATATAATTGTATCAATTTTAAGCTGTATATTTATTATTCAGAAACGTTGCCTATATTGTAGTATTTAACCTACAAACAATGGATCGTATGCTCTCTGTTCTGTTGGGCCTCAATATACTTATTGCTCGCACTTAGATTAAATTGAAAAAGTTCGTGCTTTTAAATATAAAATTTAGGGATCTCTTTATTTTGGATAACTTAGGCTTATAGCAATAAATATATAATGTATGGTTTTCCCAATATGATCATTGAAATATTGTGCCTTTGAAATGTTAATTATAAATTTGTGCAGTTAAAGACACATTTGACGTGGATGATTAAATCTGTAATTAATTTGAAGTTTAAATTTCATGCTTAATGTAGGAGTATATTTTTGAGTTAATTGCGTAAGTAGAAATGTATTTTTAAGAATTTGTTACGTGCTTCTTCTTTCTTACCTGGCGTTATCCCGGCCAGTAGATATTAGAATAAGACTAAACTACATGCTTATTTTAAAATATATTTTTTTTTACTGGTTGACACTGTAAAATTATTTTTGGACGGTATATCGTCAGAAACTGGTATAAAAAAGCAAAAGGCCAACGGGAATGGAGCATTTGTGGTATTTCATTCAAAATTGATCATGAAATCCGGATGTGTTATAAAAGACTTATAAGCGGTGATGTCATTTTTGAACTAAATATCTTTGTCTGTCCAATATTTATAATAATTATGTTAACTGCAAAAATAAAATGATTTTCTTACATATTGTGGGTATAATAAGTTAAAGGTTCAAAGCCAGAAAAAGGGCCAAAATCATTAAGCATAAACTTAGGTAATTTGACGGTTGCATGACTGATGATGATTCATGATCTCGTAAATGTTTTATGATGTTTACAATATTTGATTGTTTTCACAGTACTATTTATTTTTTCTCGCTTCAGTCATTACTGAATTGTTTTTTTGTATTGTGAGATATTTAGTTGGATTTACTCACCATTCTCTTTGTGATTTCATACGTATGACCAAAACTCAATCTTTATGTCAAGTTATAGTATTTGGTAAAAATACCGTTGGCCTAATGTTAATGCACTTATTACATGACTGTCTGCCTACTCCTTATAGGATATGTTTGTTAGTTTTTATTTTCCTATTGATAGCCTTTATTCTAAATTCTTTCGCCTTTATTCATAGCCAGATTTAAAACCTATGTTAGTTATCGAATGTTCTGTCCCTTTCAAAAGACTTGAGTTTAATTTGGGCGACGAAGGCAAAGCATTCGTTATCTAAAATGTATTTTAAAACTGTTTAATATGAATGAAGCCGTATATATGCACTGACGTCCAAGTATTAAGGAATTGAATTCTATGATTTTGTGGCTTCATAAATTTTATTCACGATAGTATAAATACATAAAATATGTTCTTTGTACTGTTACCTCGCATTTCACTTAGATAATATTATTGTATAATTATTGAACCAAGCGACTTTATTCACAAATGTTTGTATTATGTTGTTTTGTCTCTGTCTATCTTATTGATTACCACGTGCGTAATACAGACAAAGCGATGGCAACTACGCTATTAGCGATGATATCCCGGACATAGCCTGTTTGAGATTGAGATGGCCCTCAAACAACTTAAAAACAACAAGGCGCCGGGTGAGGACGGAATCACTTCAGAGCTTCTGAAAGCAGGCGGAACGCCGGTACTGAAAGTCCTTCAGAGGCTCTTCAATTCGGTTCTCCTCGAGGGCTCAACGCCGGAGGCATGAAGCAGGAGCGTGGTGGTACTGTTCTTCAAAAAAGGTGATAACACTTTGCTGAAGAACTACAGGCCCATCTCGCTACTGAGCCATGTCTATAAGTTGTTTTCAAGGGTCATCACAAATCGTATCGAAGGCAGGTTTGATGACTTCCAGCCTCCCGAACAAGCCGGTTTCCGAAAAGGCTTTAGTACCATAGACCATATTCATACGCTACGGCAGGTTATACAAAAAACCGAGGAGTATAACTTGCCGCTTTGTTTAGCGTTTGTGGACTATGAGAAAGCCTTTGATTCGATCGAGACCTGGGCTGTGCTACAGACTCTTCAGCGGTGCCACATAGACTATCGGTACATCGAAGTGTTGAGGTGTATATACAACAACGCCACCATGTCGGTCCGAGTACAGGATCAGAGCACGAAGGCTATTCCACTACAGAGAGGCGTGAGACAGGGAGATGTCATATCTCCGAAACTGTTCACTGCCGCGCTGGAAAATGCCTTCAAGCTCTTACAGTGGAAAGGATTCGGCATCAACATCAACGGCGAGTATATTACTCACCTTCGATTTGCCGACGATATTGTAGTCTTGGCAGAATCGCTGGAAGACCTTAGCACTATGCTCGAAGACCTTAATCGAGTTTCCCAACAGGTGGGTCTTAAAATGATCATGGATAAAACGAAGATCATGTCGAATATCCATGTTGTGCCCACCCCCATTGGAGTTGGGGGCTCGACTCTCGAAGTTGTAGACGAATATGTCTATTTAGGACAAGTGGTCCGGTTAGGCAGGTCCAACTTCGAGAGAGAGGTCAATCGGCGAATCCAACTCGGTTGGGCAGCGTTCGGGAAACTTCGCGACGTCTTCTCGTCCAAAATACCTCAGTGCCTAAAATCGAAAGTCTTCGATAGTTGTGTGTTACCAGTGATGACATACGGCACCGAGACATGGCCTCTCACTGTGGGCCTCATTAAAAGGCTCAAAGTCACTCAACGAGCCATGGAGCGGGCTATGCTCGGTGTTTCCCTACGAGATCGAATCAGAAATGAGGAGATCCGTAGGAGAACCAAGGTTACCGACATAGCCCATAGGATTGGCAAGTTGAAGTGGCAGTGGGCCGGGCACATAGCTCGTAGAACCGATGGCCGTTGGGGCCGAAAGGTTCTCGAGTGGAGGCCACGTACAGGCAAGCAAAGTGTTGGACGCCCGCCTACAAGGTGGACGGACGATCTGACTAAGGTCGCAGGAAGTCGCTGGATGCAGGCCGCTTCCAACAGGTCATTGTGGAAATCATTGGGGGAGGCCTATGTTCAGCAGTGGACTTCCTGCGGCTGATATGATGATGATGATGGCAACTACGCAAAATTTCTGAATAAATGTTGCTGTGGTAATTGAATGCTGTTGACATTGTTTATAGAATATATCTGAGTATTCTGAAGATTGCTGAGTACTCAAAGATACATCCGAAATTTACTTACATAACAAAAACTACACTTTATTACCAACAATTGTCAACTTAAAAAAAAAGAAATACTGAGTTTTACTTGAACTCCAATCTTCTTTATATATATAATTCACGTGTCACGTTGTTTGTCCGCGATGGACTCCTAAACCACTCAACTGATTATAATGAAATTTTGTAGATATGTGTTATTTGTTCCAACTTAAATGGTGGGATAGTTTTTATCTCGATTAAATTGACGAAAGTATAAATAAAGGAAAAAACATTTTGCCATACAAAATGTTCATGGGTTTGTAACTGTCAAAGATTTAATGTTCATACCGTCGATACGGTAAACTCTTCCCTCAAATTAAATAACGTATTTAAATAAAGGTTTCGAATCGACAACATATATCTGTTATGGGCCAAGTGATTAATGCGAGCAGTATTCATAATGCCCGGGCAGTATAAATATTGCCGAGGCATATCTGGCCAAGTGATTAATTACAATCTAAACTCACCTATTTATCACATTGCCAGGGCATTATGAATATGGCTACATGATGATCGGGCAATGTGATTAATAGGTGATTTTTTAGGTGTCGCGTTGCCGCATTGTCGCATCTGTGGTCGCATCTGCGATAGACCCATAAATTAGAAAGGTTGAATTGATCTGCTTATGTTTAGTTGTTTTTTAACGTCCGAAACAATATCTTCAGAAGAAAATTAGTGTACCCACTTTATGGATCAGTTAGGTCGACTGTGCCCCAAAACCGACTCGAAACACCCCGACTTCACGTAGTCTTTTGGCTACCGACCCTAGAGTGTATATGAAAAGCCGGAGGCGCGGAGGGAGAGCAGCCCCCGCCCGCTGTAACGAAGGATAGGCAACCGTGCGAGCCGTAGCGGCTGAGGCTGGTCGCCGCAGGTGACCAGCAAGCCGAAGCTGCGGAGGTGAGCATGGGTGCCTATCTTTTGTTACGCAAGGGCGAAGGGGCTGAACTTCCCGTAGCGCCGGAGACGATGCAGAAGCTAATTTGTATTGACAACAAGTGTTTTAATAGATATTTCTCAGGAATAGTGCGTTACCGTTTCATGGGAGTGGTACCAGGGGCGGTGCGACACTCCCCCTCCCCCTCCAGTCCTCCCAACCCTACCCCTCGTGCTGCCCTATTCTAAATTCTACCACTTCGGCTCATTGTTTTGATTTTTATTCGCTTTACATCACTCTGCCCAATAGGCACTTGGCATTATTCATAATGCCCGGGCAATGTGATAAATTGATTGATTATAATCACATTGCCCGCTCTTATTGGGCATTACTCATATTGCCCGGGCATTATGAATAATGCCTGATTAATCACTTGGCCCATAACATATCCACAATATTCGATTAATGGCGTATTTTAGATTTTAAAGTTGTAAATTAATGACAGTAATAAAAAGTGGTTGATATTTAAATTGGTTGTCAAATATTTATGCATACGTTCAGAAATTTATTTTGTGTAAACTAAAGAGAATATATAATGAAGCTACATAAATATAGGACAATAAAATAATTAATATTCACACGTAAGAAGTTTTACTTCTTTTCAAGATAGAATGTCACTTGAAAATGAAAAATCTTTAATAAAATAACACATAAAACTTGAACTGAACTGAATAAAATAACAATTTTATATAATTATGGAGAATATTGCAGGGATTCTCAAATTAGGCGTTGCCTGTGTCTTGAGAAACCAGTTAAATATAATTGTTTAGGTATACAAGAGCTTATACGAAAAATAACATGTATTTGGTGTGGAGTAAAAAAAAAAAAAAATCTGCATCCAGGCAAAGGTGGGTCGGGCGTTTTTGCTATGCTAAATAATTGAATATAAAATGTCGTTGGAGTAGTAACAGTGTTATATTATCTCCGTAGCAAAATAATGATTTGAATCTGGAGAGATGGTATAGAATAGAATATAAGGTGGATAAAATGGGACATAAGAATAGGTACAGGATGGGATTGGAATTGGATAAGCAGTTTAGACAATGGCTGTCATATTGATTTTAAATAAAATATGGACTGGAATCTGTATTTGCACCCAGGCGAAGCCGGGCCGGGCCGCTAGTGAAATATATATAAAGATGTATGTAACAACTCAAAATAAAAACGATGACAACAGCGTTCACTCGTTTATTTTACTCTCAATGTTAGAAAATCTAAAAGCAATAACTATAAGATAATATTGTGCCGTCATATCAAACTTGAAACAGGTCTACGATTTTTCAGCATAGTTATAATTTGTATAATTTACGCGATTTACAATAGTACAAAATAATTGATTATTTTTAAGGAAACAATAAAGACGTAATTTGAAATTATCGTGTTTTAATCAATTTATTGTATTCATTGATTAGTACTTTGTAAGTGCTTTTGGTTTAGGATGCTCACCGACATCCTAAACAGATGCCTGGCACTACAGCACTTTCCTCGTCAGTGGAAGGAGGCCTATGTCAAAATCATCCCAATCCCAAAACCCGGAAAGCCGGACTACACCACCATCGGAGCATTCAGACCGATCGGTCTGCTGCCCGTCTTTGGCAAACTCCTAGAAAGACTATTCATCAAAAGGGTCACCTATGGGGCATCCAAGCGTGGCAAGATCAGCAACCGCCAATTTGGTTTCTAAGAACAAACCAACACCACTGCTGCTATCACCACCGCCCTGGAGTTCTTCAGGACTTCCAAAGCACGGAAGCACTTGGTCGCCGCGGTGTCCCTAGACTTCAAGGCGGCTTTTGACAACGCTTGGTGGCCCGCGCTTCTGCATCGGCTCAGGGTGATTGAGTGCCCGAGCAACATCTTCAGGCTAATTCTCAGCTACATTACTGATCGTAGCGTCACCCTGGATCATGCGGGCGCGCGGGTTACCAAGAGTATGTCCAAAGGGTGCATCCAAGGGTCCACTTGCGAAACCGTGCTCAGGAATATCATCCTGGACGAGCTCCTGGATATGCCTCTGCCACCTGGATGCCACCTACAGGCCTATGCAGATGACGTGTTGCTTATCACCTCAGCCAAGGACGTGAACACACTTGAATCAACCACAAACAACGCCCTGAGGGACATCGCAGGATGGGGCAGGAGCATCAAGCTAACGTTTGGCGCTCCCAAAACCCAAGCGATCGCCTTCACACCGGGGGCCAAGTTGGCAAGGTTGGCCATGGACGGGCACCGGATCGAGTTTGCCAGAACAGTTAAGTTGCTAGTGGTGGTCTTGGACGAAAAGTTGACACTCCGTAGCCACGTGATCCATAATGTAAATAAGGCGAATCATATCTTCAAAGAACTCTGCCTATATGCGAGGCCCACTTAGGGTATGCACGTAGAAAATATCCACATAATTTACCATCATGTAATTGAGCCAATCATTACATACGCTGCTGGGGTATGGCGACACGTGACAGAAAAAGTACGTCCGTAAACCCTTGCAAGCGCACAACGTGCATTTGCTATTAAAGCAATCCGCGCCTTTCGTACTGTTTCTACCACGGCTGCCCTAGATCTCGCCCAGTTCATTCCCCTGGACCTTAGGGTTCGGGAGGTGCACGGGGCCGAGACCACCCGGCTTTCCGGTACAACCAGCCTCCTCCCTCATAATGTCACCCTAGAACTTGTCACTCCCATCCACGAATTACTCCACCCAGCGGATCGTATCTCTGACTCGCTAGCCCCTTCTTCATCTAACCTGGAACAGGTCAACGAGTCTATCCGCAACACCACCATACAGATTTACACCGACGGTAGTAAGCAGGATGACGACAGGGTGAGGGCGGCCTTCGTATGTTTCGATCCAGGGGGAACGTATAATATGCCCACCGTCACACAAAAATTCAAACTGCAGGGCAGCTGCACAGTGTTCCAGGCTGAACTGATCGCCATCTTACACGCTTGGCGATGGGCTCTTGACCATCAATACCCAAAAGTCATCGTCTTCTCTGACTCTTTATCATCAATTGTATTGAGGCTATTAAAATTATTGGTGTCTCAGGTACACCGAGTACTTCGGGACTACAAGGGTGTTGGGGACTTGCGACTTGCCTGGGTCAGGAGTCATATCGGCATCGTGGGGAACGAAATGGCGGACAGAGCTGCTAAGGAGGCTTGCCTCCTACATAAAACACCAGATTATTTGCACTTCCCCATATCATACCTCAAACCAAAGCTTCGTCAGTCCAGCCTGGACGCGTGGCATTCTTGGTATGAGTTTTGCCGAGGTTGCCGAACAGGGCCAACACACGCGATCTATTTTCCCCAAACTCGAGGACATGCGGAGGCTGTGGAAGATGACCACCCCGAGCTTCTTCCTCACTCAGGTTCTCACACATGGTGGAGCCATACAAAGTCACCGAACTTCTCAAAAAAAACAAGGCGCTCACCTCCTACATCGGCCTCGTCGACTCCATCCTTGGCTCACTGAAACAGTTTAACTTAGAACGCCCACTGGCTGGACCTTGACAGAAGAAACACGTAAACTGTATTTAAAACTTCCATATTGTGTTTAAGTTTAACTCAAGCACCTTTTTGGTTGCGGACTTATTGTATCAACTTTACATATTGTGTGAAACTAATTGCATTTAAAGGAGATCAGTCGATTTGGTCCAACTACGGACAAGAAATTGAGTATGACTAAAAAATCAGGCGTATTTTTCTAGATTCATGTCTCTATTTATTTTTATCCTACACCGTGGGGATCAGATTTTGTGAAAAAAAAGGATATCATAAAATATTCTACCACTTTTTGCATTGTTTGCAATAATATCAGAATTGACATCTGTCAAATTCATTCAGTGTTTGTCAAATTCTATTCTTTGTGCTTGGTCGTGAAAGGAATGTACTTTTGTGATGTTATTTTTTTTGAGTTTATTATTTACGACAACTCTTGGAAACTCTAAAAAATATTATAATTATTATATTCCCAAAAATTGCAGAGCTTGCTCAGTGCATCTACGCAATACCTCATTGGATTTTATGACGGAATCATATTCTATCTATCCGGGCTCTATAATATTAATTACATTATTTTAGTTCTAACATGTACAAGACATGTTTATAATTATAAAGAATTCTAAAACATGAATCGATTTTAATGAGATAAATAGTATGCCAGACCACTTAGTGCGTTATTGGTTAGGACTGAACAAAATTACATGTTTTACATTGTATGTTTTGTTTATATTCAGATCGACAGCTCTCAAAATGGCCACAATGCAATAATACATTATTGTAATTGCATTGCAATCAAAAGGACAGTGGGATGCTGTGCACATGTAATGACTATTATGTGGTACCTTGGTTGGGCTAGGTACCAAAATGATATCACACCTCCTGCAAAGCACCCCGACAATGTATTGTTACTACCAGGTACATGAGATATTGTTTAGGAACAAGTTTAACTTCAAAATAGAACTTTTTATTATAAAAATGTGTTTCTTATTATCAATACCAACATTTTTACCGTCATCATTCTCTTTTTATAATGACCTACCTACTTTTGAAACGGATATTTCTACCCCCAGAAATGCTTTCTTAATCAACTTTATATCGAAAAGTATTTAACGTGTTTATAATTATGTAATACATTTTACAATATTATTAAACGAAATTATTTACATAGTTACAGAAAATATAAAATATTGTCCAAATAAGATATAAGTGAAGATAGTAGAATATGGTAGTTTTTGTAAAACTTTAAGAGGATATATCTTAAATACCCCATACCGTAGCTCAGAAAGACTATATTATATTTAAAGGATATTGAATCTTTATTATTTAATTCTAGGTCTCATTTGTGTCCGTCAAGTTTTCACTACTAGGCCCAATTTCCTTAGGAAATCGACCGATCTCCTTTACAAATTGTATTAATGTTAATTTAAGTGCCCTTTTGTTGCGCACTAACTGTCTTGAACTTTCCATATCGTGTAAATATTTAGATTAAGTAACTTTTCTATTCATTGTTTCCTCTATATATAGTGCAAACATAATATTATATATCTAATATATAAAATTCTCGTGTCACAGTTTTCGTTGCCATACTCCTCCGAAACGGCTTGACCGATTCTCATGAAATTTTGTGAGCATATTGAGTAGGTCTGAGAATCGGCCAACATCTATTTTTCATCCCCCTAAATGTTAGGGGTAGTCCACCCCTAATTTTTATTTTTTATTTTTTAGACAAAATTTTTAATTTCTATTTTTTTATGATACAACATACAAAAATACATACAATCCTCAATTTTCACCCTTCTACGATCAACCCTTATTTTTTAATAGCCATTTTAGTAATTTAATCATTTTTCCTCTCCGGTCGAAAACTAATCAATCGTCATTTAATTAGTTATCCCCGCCAGTTGTCTACCGGTGTCACTTCTGACCCAGTAAACAGCACGGAGTAGGGATGAGAACGAAGCCGGTCTCCTGTTTCTCTCACACAATAAGATTTCTCTCACTCCCTACACAGTTGTCGGCCATCATTATTGTTTATGCATCAAGTGTAGTAGTAACGTTGACAATTATTATTTTGCTATCTTAGTGTAACTCTCATATTAACTATTAATCATTCCTATTTTATTAATAATAATAGTAGTAAAATTGGATTGATATTTTAATTGATTGTAATTGTTTATGCAGAAATGTATTTTGTATAAACTAAGGAAAATATATCAAGCTACATTAATATAGGACAATGATATAAATAATATTCACACGTAATGGTGGATTTACATGTTAGCTGAGGCTGGGTCAACGTCTACCAACTCCAAACTATTAACTATGAAAAACATAAGGCCAGCCGAGCCAAACACTCCGTTTACACGCTGGCGTTGGTGGAGGCTGGCTGAAGTTGGCCAAGCGTGTAAATGCAGCATAAGAAGTTATGCTTACTCCTTTTCAAGATCGAATGCCATTTTTATCACGAATTTTACAGTGGCCTTTCCTTTCCTATAATTCACTGATAGAAATGTACATCGTATCGGAGTGAGATAGGTTATATTATACCTAAAGGGGGTAAAAAAAGGGTTGAAATGTCTAAAAAAATCGAAACCACTGAAGTTATGTCTATGAAATGTTATATTTTAACTCTTTATTACTAACAAAAAGTAATGGCGTGCAATATTTTTTGGAAAAACAGCATTTTGGTGCTGAAATAAGGGAAGGAATATTGGATGGACAGTAAAAATCGCTAAAGTTTTTAATGTCAAAAATTCATAAGGCAATCTTTATATGTTTATGTATATGGATGCATATGGAGAGAAGGGACATAAAGTAAAATAGGTACGGGAGAGGGGTGGGATAGCTGACAGATTTGTTAGGACGAAATGTAAATGCACGTTATAAAACGGGATGAATAATAAAGAGAAGGGACGGGATGGATTGAGAAGAGACTGAACTGGCGGATGAGACGGGATTGAGCCGGACAGTAGGATAGCTACGCCAAGTTTAGGTATACAAGAGTTTATACGAAAAACAACATATATTTGGTGTGGGGTGGAATCTAAAAATATATGCACCCAGGCGAAGCTGGGTCGGGCCGCTAGTAATAATTATAAAAAACTCAATAACACCGCACATTACACTTACGGTACACACACCATAATCCCAAACTAACTAGGGGGGTCGACGAGGGGCGGACGGAAGGATGGCTATGCGGAAGTCCTGCCCCTCCGGAAGATCCCCCACACAGATACAAGCCGACCAAGGTGAAGGTAATCGTATCAATTAGCTAGACCCTTACCGAGGTCGGCACATCCCACAATCAACCATCACACCCCACAGTGACACCTAACAATACGGACATAATAAAACACAGGAGAGAAAAAAAAACCTGATGGTAGAAATTGAAAGATACAAATGAATGTTTCCTAAAACCATGTCTTAGCATTAAGATTTTTCAATTATGAGACAGTCAAAGATAGTCAATGTATGCTGCCATTGATAAAATAATGACTTAACTGAATTCTTGAACTTTATTTGGTTTCCAAGGCATGGAAGACGTGATTGTTTCATTAAAACCAATAATAAGCAAGCTAACAAATCTCCTGGATACTGTATTCTTTGCGTTCCGAAAGAAACAAAATCAAAACTACCTTCCTTTACGTGTACCATCATTTCTCTGTGTCTTCAATTCAGAATATATTGATCGCATTCACTGTTGCTTCCTGTGTGTATATAGAGATTTACACTTACAACGGACACTTACAACAGACGTTCTCGAGCATGACGACGTATTCATAGTGGAAGAAATAAAACACAAAAAATATTATTATTATTTAAATCTTTATTGTACACATAAAAAATACAACATACAGAAACTAAAAAAAATAAAAAGTACAAATGGCGGTCTTATCGCTTAAAGCAATGTCTTACAGATAACCATAGGATGGATTTAAAAGAAGGAGAAAGAGAGGGCAGTGTAAAATAATTAATTTAAAGAGAGGAAATTAGATAATACTTATACTATCTAAACATAAAAATACACCAAAATAACACATACATACATAATAAAAAGCATATATACATACATATATTAATACTACATACATATACAGGGTGGACAAGAAAACGGCGCACCTGCCAATATACATTATAGTATATGGTGAAGGCATCTTAATTAAGACGGATTTGCATGGCGCTAGCGAATATTAAAAAAGATGCCGAGAAAAAAAAACTAACGTTACATATGCTAACCCTTAACACATTACGCTAAAGTGATTGAACCTTACATCTGAACGGTAGACACTCAACAATAAATAAGCAGAGCTCATTATTTACTTATAAGTCGTGCGATTGTGTACATAACGCTCAGGGTACATAAAAATATATTAAATTAATACTGTCAACAATCACATACATGGGTACTAACCCCACACTAAGATACAAATCTTGTGTCGCGGGTATTAGAAAAATAATTATGGTTCATGGAAATTGTCTCGGGGCAGAAACCGAACCCGCGGTCTCTCATTTCACAGGCAGTTCTTACCAACTGCGCCACGGAGGCCGTCGGTGACTCATATGGGCTGGTTAGTTGTCATTAATGACCACTAAAATAGTTAACTGACCTTGTAATGTAAACCGTAATGACCTTGATAGGCAAGGATGGAAGCGCAGGATCCGCCAAAACCCGCACGAAAACTCTGTCACAGTTTGGTAGCGCAAATCACTTTTTCTTTTACATTTCACATAACACAAGTTACATCAAAAGCTATCAAATTGGGTAATGTTCAAAGCATAGTGAAATTCATAAAATTTACTCAAAATAACTGAAAACGAATTTACAATAATATGCACACGACTAATACATGCACACGCGATCGCAATCTGAATTCAACTAATAAAAAATAAATTATTATTTTGATTTTTGAAAGATAAAGGCCTGTTCACATTAGATACAAAGCTTTCCTATTTGAGTTCATAATAATTCATGTGAACAATTAGTATTAGTACTGTATCAGCTCATATACATGCCACTGCAGGGCACGGGGTCTCCAGTGCAGTAAATTAGTAGTTAGTGTTTATTGATTTCACTAATTTTATCTCACAGAAGTGTCATATGCAAATTCTATGCTATAATGGTAGACGACATTTCTCTAGGTATATGAATTTAGAAGAAATTTTATCACTTTAAAGTAACATTATTTTCAAAACACATTAAAGTAATGTTAAATACAATAATAAGCAAAAGTAAATAGCAATTTTTAACTGACTGGATCGGTTGATGACATCTTTTTTTTTAACGTAACTTTTATATCGGAGTAGGTAGGTAGGCACTTAATCAAATTAAGTTATATCAAGTGTGTAGTGTGAACACACCTCAAGATGTCGGTCTTCTTTTGCAAAATGCTAAAAGTTACCGACAAAGAAATTGCCGCCTTTCGGCTCGCGCTCACAAAGGGCGGCGGCAACCTCAAAGGAAGAATAATCGAGCCGCGTTGGATCCGACGAAGTACACTATGACCGGCGGCTTCCTTTGACTAATAGGACCGAATTGGGCCATCATTTTAAAATTCTTATTTTTTATTAATCAGTGTTATCAGATTATTTTTTCAATGAATATTAATTATTTAGAAAATTTAAATGTTATGTAGGTATTACCAAAACTTTTCTAATTATAATTAAATTCGCAATCTTACATGATTTAAGCGATGACCAGTGTGATTTCTTGGTGTCTTTCAGTTTGGATTTGTGACACTAAGGAAAATAATGACAAACAAAATAGTCAATCCATACACGATGCAACTGCACCTAAAATTATTATGTTGTTAATTTATTGACGCTTAAATCTAAGTACGTCCCTGTTTAACTGATTGATTTATTTGAAATGAAACAAAAAATATCCTTTTTTGAAGTTAGAGAAGGATAAATTATACAGCTAAGAGTTCATGACCTTATCCATTTGTAAACAGCTGTTAAAGCGAAGTCTAAGAAAGTTTTGATGCTGTTAAAAATGGTTTTCGTGGTATATTTCGTTAACCGTTCAATTAACGACGAAACGAAAAAATACGTATGTGTTTAAATCTTGTTCTTCATCCATTCCAACTGGTTTTATGCGAAAAAGTGGTGATTAAACTTAAAACTTTAAACAGTCATAACTTCAAAACAGATAGGTATTTTCCAAATATAATTTTTTTATTACGATATTAATATTATGCCCTTGTACCCAACTGAGCAAGTGCGCCATTTTTTTGCGCTCCCTGTATATATACTGGGTATATCAAGACTGCTACCGAAAACGAAGCCGGGTGGTAGTTTTAGTGAGTACAAACACAATGCAACTAAAATTTTCGCAATTTTTTTTATGATTTTTTAAATATCGTAATTTTTGGGTGGTAAATCCATAGTTTTTGTCAAAATAATAATTTAAACTCTTTTATACCTTAGAGTCCTTATAAATAAAAGGGTATACACTATTATTTTAGAAAAAAAATGAATTTACCATCCAAATACGACCATAGGAAAAAAAATAACAAAAAGAATCGTCGCTTTTTTTTTTCAACATTTTCTGTTGCAATGTATCTGAAGTCAGACGGACAACAAAGTGACCCTATAAGGTTTCGTTTTTCCTTTTGAGGTACGGAACCCTAAAAATAATGACAACAATAATGCAGAGATAAACATAAATATAATAGGAAAGGAAACTGCCCTATTGGTAAAAAACATGCAAAATTCGTGACAGATTTGATTAATAGAAACAAAAGATTGTTGTTTTGTGGAATTATTGTTGTTGCAACAAACTCTACGTGTGCTTTATGTAATCCACTGTAGGAATGGATATTAAACAAATCTTTCTCATTAGTCACCTATATTATATGAGGATTTTCTGTTCATACTCTAATATTGCCCGTTAGTTTGGTTCGACCTTGAGTGTCAGACAGTAATATTCAACTACATACTACAGTACAATGTCTAAAGTATATATAATACGTTCAAATGCTAGTGTTTAGTATCTACTCAACAATTCTGTTACCTTTGCATGCATTTTATAAAATTTGAATTAATTTAAAGGTGAAATACACCAGCGCGGCAATAATTATAAATTACTTGCAATTGCTATGGTAATTTCTTGTAGTGCTACTGTAAGCGATTACTCAACAATGATTGAAAATAAGAGATGTCAACGAAAGTATATTTATTTGCAAAAATCTATATAGGGGTAGGCAAACACAGCAAAGTTTTCAGAACCTTTGGAGGTAATTTATTAAATAATAGTAGCAGGTATAAAAATAAAATTAAAGACAAACGGGCGATTTGTTTATGTTATACTACAACTGGTAAATGATGTCTTGTCTCGCCTGGACGCGCTGTTGTGCAGTGTTCACAGTGTTGCAAATAATTATAACGTACCACTTATAATGGAAGATTTTCTCTCTATTGTCTTCTTGTATACATTAAAGACTTGTGGGGATTAATATTTTTATAATAAGGGGTTCTTTAAATTTTTGTATGAATTGTTAAGTTGCAATCAATATTTTTGACTATATGAAATGAAATGAAATGAAAATAATTTATTGAATCCATTAAAATGTTCAACATCGTTTAAATTCAGTCATTTTGTTATCTACCACCCGGTTCGGAAAGCGGTTTTCACTAGAGAAGAACGGGTAATAGCCTAACTACTCTCAACCATACTCTCGATTATAGAGGAGGCCCATGCCCTACAGCGGGATGCACATGGGCTGATACAGTAAGCAAAATTTTTACATAATGTTTGTAATTATTTAATGCCAGCGCCTAGTTGCGGCTAGTAATGCAGTATAAACTAATGTAAATCAGTGTTTTTCATTTAGCTTGGCGAGTGTGATTGCCGAGGTAATTAATTGCCTTCAGTATCAGTATCATTCGTACAGAAAAACTATGCAAAGCAAAATGGACTACAATATAATATTCTTATTTTATGGATCCATCATAAATGAATAACTTTTATTAATTATATTAACTTTAAATAATAGGGAAATTTTACCTTTATTTGCACGGAACACAAACCTATTATGGTACTAACATTCTTTTAAACATTAGTAAATGGTATTGAGTCTTGATTTCGGTTCCAATCACAGCTTCCAATCCTCGACGCAAAATGAATGCCTTAAAATAGTTTCCACCGCACCACTTTTTATATAAGTATTAGTTTCGCGTCTGGATGTTTAAGAGAACGATACATTCTCTCGCAGTATCTGATATCAACGACGTTGAATAAGTCTGAGAATTTTAGGTCTAGTTATTGATGAGCATAGTGGCTGCATTTCCAGCCCTAGACTTTAGATAGAATAAAAGTGACCCTAAATCATTATTAATTGAGCAAGTTAAATAGATATAAAACACCTATGGTGATCCATGATCGATGGTTGTCACGAAATAACAATACGTAGGATTTAATAATAAGGAAATCAATATGTTAAGTGCTTTGGTAAATCAATGAATCAATTATCGCTACGATATTGTATTTAATATAAATAACATAAAAAAAGCAGTGGGACCATACCTCATTGAATAATAAATCACAAATACATGGCAAAAGTAAGTATTGATGGACGTGTTAATTTACCGTCATTTCTTGCACCGATTAGCAGCGTTTTAAATATGACATTAGAAAGTGAAAATGAATTTAGAGATGGATTTGGCACAAAAGGAGCATCCTTTTGGGATTTTAAAGGCGAATGTAAGTTTTTACTAGTTTTAATTGGAGAATTATAACGATTTCCTCGTTTATAACTTTGTAAATTCAACTAAATTTATTGAGCAGTTAAGTTACCTAAAAAAAAAACAAGTGAACTTGATGCAGGAAGTTATCATTGAAATAGCTTTTGCCCACAACTTCGACTGCGTGGTTAACTGTACTTTACAATATGTCTTACACAGCGTGTATTTTTAGTTGAATTAACAATTTTGTCCAATGACAGGTTATGCTTGTATATAACTAATAAAAATTAGCGCAAAAAATAATAATGATAAATTACAAAGAAAATTTAAATTCTTTTTTCCAAAACGGTTCCTTACGTGTGGGTACCCTTGTGCTAGCTTATTGTACCGACGCGACGTTTTTGCGTAGACTGCGGTCGGAGAGAGATGCGCGTGTGCGTCTTGTCGGCGCATGGGAGAGAAAACAAAAGAAAGGGGTGGGGCTTGGGTGCCGGGTGATTTATGGAAGTATCGTGTAGTAACATATTTTACCGTGCGCAGCGCGATTACTCATTTTATCGTCTTCAAGCTCAGTGTCCAAAAATAACGTTTTCCATGGATATTCCCGTAAAAAAATAAGGTCACATAATAAACATATATTTGATATTGGCACTGAATACTGAGTGACCTCCTTAAAAAGGTAATTCGACTAACCTAACACACTGTATATTTAAAAATCAATAGATATTAACTCTAAACTTTATTTCAGACTCATTTCTCCCCGACCCGCTGATATCAGTATTAAAAATTAAAACTAAATGTATTTTATGTCCTTTACCCTTATAATTTCAACAAAACACATTTATCATTTTGTTTTTGTGATGTCACGACAAAAAACCACTAACAAAAAACAATAACAATAAAATATTTAATTAATAAATATTGTGAAGCATCTTCAGATACAAATGCACGACCGCAGATAATGATTTGTCAAGTATTATTTGAGTATTATGTATAAAACATAAAGCTGTATGAAATTCAACATGAAACAATGAAGTACTAAGAATACGTTCTCTTAAAAATCGTATGTCGTAATATGTCAATTTCGAGTATATTAGAGTTAATGTAAATGTTAATAGATATGTTTTGTTTTCTATATCTTGGATTTGGAATAAATTTCGACCCTTTAAGTTGTCTCGTTATTGACAATTGACTTGTGCGCTATCAAAATAAAAATATTATTTACGGATTTTATCACGGAGTTGGTATAATTTGTAAAATTTTATCTTCTCGGACGTTTCAATTTCTTAAGCTCAGAATGGCGAGTGCGGTGGAATGCCAAGCATTGCTTTGTAATTCAAGGTGTTGTTTGGTTTATAGTGTGCAGGAAGTTATTATTTGCATCAATGTAATTTGTTTTCATATTAAACTTATTAACCTAGAACCGATGCCTAGAACCATAGTAGAAATTGTTACAGACACTATACATTAAAAATTAAAATGCGATTGAACTAAATTTCCCTAAACAACAATGTATATTAATGTGAGTGGAATATTAATATATTATAATTTCTTTAACATTATGTCATTAAAAATTGTATTCCACTAAGTAATGTACTGTATCAGCGCATATACGTATAAATACGTGTCACTGTAGAGCACGGGCCTCCCTGACAATCAAGAGTACGATTGCAAGGGATTAGGCCATTTAGTCGACCACGCTGGCCTAGTGCATGTTGGCGGACTGTACATACCATAGTAATTCTTGCAAATTTATATGGTATGCAGATTTTCTCACGATGTTTTTCATCACCGTTATACTACGTGGTGGTGATTGACTATTCATACACATATTATGACTCCGGAAAGTCAGAGGTATGCTCTGGTATTCTAACCCGCGACTACCGTGAACATGTTGGCAGCCGTGTCTGCTCCGTTTACCCACAGGCCACCAGGCACTTGATTTCACTAAGTATGTGTATAAACTTTGATTGCATGATTTATTTTTTACGTGAATCTATTTTCTTACTGCAATGTATATTTTGTTATCTGATTAGTCAATGAATAACTCCTTATTGTATCATAATCATCATCATCATCATCAGCCCGTTGCAGTCCTCAGCTGGACATAGGCCTATCCCAAGCCGACCACGTCTTGCCAAAAGTAGCGTGAGACGTCCTCTGGCCAAATAGCGGTATGACTTGACATTGAGACTTAACATCTTATGTCTCAGGATGGCAAGCGCAGTGGAATGCCAAGCATTGCTTTGTGATTCGAGATGTTATTTGGTTCTGCTACTGTGTATGAGCTGTCGTATCGCTTACCATCAGGTGAAAGGCATGCTCGTCTCGCAATTTATTGGAATTTTGCTTCGTGGCGTACTTTTATTGTATACACACAACAAAATAGTGTCAGAATGCACGCGTCTTACGCCCCATATACACGGAGATATTTTCTCGTCTGATTGCAGAATCGTATACTACCGTCGCATAGATGATTGCTATAATCTGTTTTTTTTTTATTGCCTTGAAGGGCGAGACGAGCATGCCGTTCGCCTGATGGCAAGCGATTTGAGCGCTCATGAACAGTAGGAAAACCAAACAACACCTTGAATTACAAAGCAATGCTTAGTAGGTGTTCCACTGCGCTCGCCATCCTGAGACATATGATTTTACGACTCAATATGTCCAGTAGCTACTCTGGCTACAATATCCTTCAATCCGAAACACTACAGTGCATTTAAACTACTGTTTGGCGGGAGAAATACAATAATACAATAATGGCAAACGATCTCGAACTCTCCTCTTGCAAATGGCGCTTTTTGATAATCGCAACTACGAGGTGAATCAATCTCAGTGTATAAATGAGGATTTACAAACAAATAAAATTGGAGTACACATTACCTCAGTCCTCATAAAATTCATTATAATTTAATTAAAATTACTATCGAAAAAGAGTATCGAGAGTTCTTAGAAGTAATTACGATAAAACACATTAATTTACTAATCTATTTTTGCATTTTCAGTGGACTTCGTCGACAAATGGTTCCTGATGAGTTCACCAGTGCCAATGTTTTTAATTACGATGTCATATCTGCTGTTTGTTATCAAGTTGGGACCTGACCTCATGAAGAACAGAAAACCATATCCCCTGACCAATGTATTATTAGTTTACAACGCCTTTCAAGTCATGTTCTCTGTTTACATGTTTTATCGGGTAAAAATCTTTGTTATTTTTATCCTCAGTTAGGAGTGATCTGTGTGTTTATCCAACTGACTAAAGCTGACTATTAATGCGACTGGAATGCTCAGTTCTCGGGTTCGAATCCAGGGTCGGGAAAAGTGGTATTAGATAGTAATCCTTATTAGACTGGAGTCTAAAATTTGTGCCATATTGGCGATAGGCTTACTCCCTATGGTCTATCTCATTGAGGGACGGAACACAAGGCGAACCGGGGGTGTCCACTGTCCTGGAAGCACCTCTGCCTACTCCTTCGGGTAAAAAGTTGTTAGTTTATGTATGCATGTACGTATATTTATCAGTTTTTTTAATTGTTAGGGATAAAATTAATCTACAAAATGTTATTTCAAACATAATACATGAGCACCACATACATAATTAATAAAACAAAATCAAGAACACTAATTTAAACAAAAGTCCATGCCTACACAAATATTATAATTTTAAACAAGCTATATTTTCAAATTTATTTTTAATAGTAGTCACCAAATAAAATAGACAAAAAAATCCCCTTAATCAAAACAAAAACCGTTCGACATCGTTCCTGGAGCAAAAGAGCCTAGAATACTGGAAGCATTTCCTCTTTGGATGGCGATGGCTACCCTTTGCGTCAGAAACCACCCAGAGCGAGAGTCCCTACCTAGTTCTCTAAGACGGCGGCCAATATCTCTAATGAGAATTTTGGCCTGAGATCCCCAACATCCAGTTACCTCAACAGCAAAAGGAACGAAAAAGTAATCCCGTAACAAAGGAGCATATTTTGCTCGCTTTGACTCAGCAGCTATTTCAGCAGCAGCCGCGGCCGCCCTCACTGTTCTGCCCAAGTGACTCACGGCGAAGGTACTAACACACGTGGCGTCCCATCTACAAAATATCGTCTAATTAGAGTGCAAGTATTAAAGGAATTAAAATTAACAAATTATTTATGTTATTTTCTAGTGCATGGTACTACAGATCCCTTTAGGACTAATACACAAGACTTGTAATATGGAGACAGAAGAAGCTAGACGAAAGGTAATACATAATTTTCTTTTTTTATTGCTTTGAATGACGAGATGAGCATGTCGTTCGCTTGATAGTAAGCGATACGACTGCTCATGAACAGTAGCATAACCAAATAACACCCTGAATTACAAAGCAATGCTTGGCATTCTACTGCATTTGCTATCCTGGGACATAAGATGTTAAGACTTAATATGTCCAGTAGTTACTCTGGTTACAATATACCTAGTCAGGTCATAAATTCTGTCACATGTTTAATATAAAATAATTGAAACAAGTTTATGCATTATGTAATTTATATACCAAAATGAACATAACAAAACATAAATTCCTATGACACTAAAGTTAATTCAAAATGACCTCCGTGATTTTGAATACAGGTCTTCAATCTGCGCGGCCAGTTGTCTATCGCAGCACGAACGAGGTCCATGTCAATATCGGCGGCTACCTTAATCAAGGATGTTTTGAGTGACTCCAAATTGGGATGAGGCTTTGAGCACGCCTTTTCCTCCAAGTGTTGCCATATCTTGTAATCTAACGGATTCAAATCTGGACTGGAGGAGGGCCAGTCTTCGTGCCGGATGAAGTCGATTTCACGCGCCGCCAGCCAGTCTTGTGTGCTCTTCGCTCTATGAGCTGGCACCGAATCTTGTTGGAATACCTAGTGCCTGTTATTGAACATGGTATGAGAAACAGGTTCCACAAGGTTCGTCAGGACTGTATTTTGATACACAACTGCATTCGTTTTTACACCTTTCTCACAAAAATGTACCTCTGTTAAGCCTCAATAAGAAACTCCCAACCATACCATGAGCGAGGATGGAAAATGACCTCGTTGGATACGCGGAATACGGTTGCTCACTTCTTCACTACTGTGTGCGTACACCTTATCATTTTGTTTGTTGTAGCTCTCTTCTACGGTAAAAAAATTTTCATCTGAAAAAAGAATTTCCTGATATTTTTTTCCTGCGTACCACTTCAACAAAGCGCGGCATCTCTTCAGTCTCAGGTCCATTAGACTAGCATTCAAACGATGTCCTGTTTTTCTTCGATATGCCCGAAGCCCTAAGTCTTCATTTAATCCCCTTTTCACCGTGGTTCTGCTTAACCCCATCTGAAGGGCCAACAGTTTCTGCTTACGTTTGGGATTTCTTTGAATTCGCGCCTTTACAGCTTTTATCACTGCTGGAGTCCTAACAGACCGAGGGCGACCACTTCTTGACCTGTCATCTACACTAGAGTCTTCATTGTATCGTTTGATGGTACGATAAACGAATCTTTTGGTTATATTAAAATTTTTCAGTTTGTCAAAAAATTGAATTGGCGCGTAACCGCAACGATGCAACGCAATAACTGCAACACGGTTTCCTTTAAGCGTCCACTCCATATTTAAAAATGAGTAAAATTCCAAAAAGTATACATTTTTATTTTCATGAATAATTTGAATTTCGAATTCAATTTTTTGTGGCCAGCATTCTAAAAGAAAAGTTTTTACTGTGTGACAGTACTTATGACCTGACTGTGGATATACTTCAAACTGAAACACAAAAGTGCATTATCTCTGCTGTTTGGCAGGAGAAATAGACATTGCGGTGGTGGACCCAGGCGGCCTCTCACATTTATGAGAGACCTACCACTAGTATATATACCAAAATATTGTATAATTAAATATTACTCTTCAACATAGTCTACAGCTTATATCTGAGGTAAAACTCTCCAAAAATTTACCCAACCTGCGAGATACGTGCAGAGTGAACACAGTTCTCGCGTCCCGAGCTGGAAGGCTGGTGACATCGACATTGCGTTATTAAACATTCCTCCTCAAAAAAGCCTCAGCCAAACTAAACACGGTGCAATGTCTGGAGGCATTCCATGTCTTATGACTCTAATTTTCAGTATACACTTTTAAGTAATATCAGAAATTATTTCAACGAATTATTTTCATTTACGCTAAAAGTCCGAAGACGATCTGTACGTTCTGCTTTTAAATTTCAGATAACATCACTACATTACTTGTACTTCGTTAGCAAGCTGACGGAACTCCTCGATACAGTGTTCTTCGTGCTTAGAAAGAAACAGAGTCAAGTCACCTTCCTCCACGTGTACCATCATTTCTTCATGGCGTGGAGTACTTGGACTGGCCTGAAGTATGAACCAGGGTACAGCGTATTACTGATTGGGACGATCAACTGCTTTGTTCATATAATAATGTACACTTACTACGGATTAGCTGCGTTTCCCAGCCTGGCTAAGTATTTGTGGTGGAAGAAGTATATCACAAGACTTCAATTGGTAAGTTTTATGCGTATTTTAAATTCGTAACTGAAGATCTAAAGTAATTGTTTATTTTTTTATCTTGGTTAAGTCCTTGTTGATCTAGCAATTCATTTTCCCTGAGCTAAAATTCTGTAGCGAAATAAATTACAGCCTAAATTATTACCATCGCGAGATGTAACTTTTATTTTGATGTAACTTTTATATTTTTATTTAACCACTCTCAATGGTATTATCGATTGTATAGTAGGCCCATGCCCTGCAATGGGACGTATATATGGGCTGATACAATAAAAATACCTACAATGCTGTCTTATATTATAATATGAACCATTTTTAATTGGTAAACCTACTTTATTATTAACTATGATATGATTTAGCGACTTTTATAACGCTAAAAGCGAGCGTAATGAGATATAAGAGTACATGATTGCAAGAATGAGTCTTGGAATAGACTGAGAAGGGACGGGATGGGATGTAATGGGACGGGACGAGAAAAGCAGTATAAAGAATGGCAGTCACGTTGAGTTTAAATATTAAACAGCTAGTACGCGAAATAGTAATGTATGCCTCGTGAGGACTGCACTTAAGTGTCTGCAACCGGGCGAAGTCGGGTTGAACAACTAGTATCTTCATAAATTAGACATGTTGGAGGAGGCCTGTGTCCACAAGTAGACAACAGTTCTATTTTAGTTACTAAGTATGTGTGTAGTTGTTTTAATATTTTCCTCTCACTTTACAGTTCCAGTTCTTCATAATATTAATACATTTCTCCGTAAACCTGAAACTATCTGAATGCAAACAATCGAAAATTTTGATTACTGCGATGTCAGTGAATCTTGCTTTATTCACATATTTATTCGCCAAATTTTATATAGACGCATATTTGAAAGAACAAGACAGGAAAACAAAATATGCAATTGATATAAAGAATAGAATGGAAAATGGGTTTAGAAAAAGTGGTGCTGACCAATTTGATTCAAAATATACCAAGAGCAGGAAAGATGACAACAAAACGAATAAGATAAGAAACAGGCCTCTCGGTGAAAACGTACAAACAAGATAAATTAAAACAAACATTTATTATTAATATCATAAATAAGTGGAATGCAATATATTTGGTAACTTCATGAATGTTCACGATGAGCTAAATGGTTATGTTCTTAATGAAATTAATCGCAATGAAACCAACATTGGTATAACCACAGAATACTAAACTAACATAGGTCAAGCTCCATACAAAGCGCGCTAAATCAACGCGCACATTGACAGCGTTCACCGACAAGATATTTCAAACCAGTCGAGACCACTGCGAGCGCGAGTGTCACCCGCTGCGGGCACGCATATAGTGATGGTCCAAGATCCCAGGCCCCCCAGACGTTACTTATTTTCTCATAAAAAATATAAATGGGATAAAGTAGTGTTAGTACGTACTTTGAATGTGTGCATACCTGCTAGCTTGTGTCGACGGCCAATTCATAGGTACCAGGTGCTAAAGGTAGATAAATACAGTACTGATTTTTCTTAAATTCTCAGAGCTGATTTTTACATATGTTTTAGATAATTTTGTTAAAAATTAATAATAATTATTGCCAGACACTTTCCATCGGCGCTTATCCTTAACAGACGCTTTAAAGCTTCAAAAAAAATAACATATTTTTACTTATAATCTCACTCTTGATTTTTATATATGATACTTAGGGAACTATTTGAACACCCCTGGTCAGCAGCCAGACCAATTGGAGGGGTCAAACATCCCCCCAGACACAAATAAAGTCGTTATGTGTATGAGCGAATGAAGAGTTCAATCGCAAAAATGTGAAAAACTTTGATGCAAGTAACTTACCACCATGCAAAAGTGAGCTTTTACAGCAGTTTGGACGAGCTAATTACATCACTAGTCTCTGGAAGAATGCCCATTTTTTTTTATTGCTTTGAATGGCGAGACGAGAATGCCGTTCGCCTGATGGTAAGCAATACGACCGCTCATGAACAGTAGTAGAACCAAACAACACCTTGAATTACAAAGCATTGCTTGGCATTCCACTGCGCTCGCCATCCTGAGACATAAGATGTAAAGTCTCAATATGTCCAGTAGTTCCTCTGGCTACAATATCCTTCAATCCGAAACACAACAGTGCATTTAAACTGCTGTTTGACGAGAGAAATAAACATTGCGGTGGTACCCACCCAGGCAGCCTCTCACATATGAGAGACCTACCACCAGTAATATATGAAGAAAATTAGTATTTTTAGTTCTGACAATAATGGGACGTTGGAAGACAATAAATATCATTTTAACTGGTTCGATGGGGACCAATTGCCGAGCTTTGTCAGTGAATCGCTTCAAGAAGCAACAGGTATTATACTTTAACTTTGAATAATTGATATAACCGTGTAACTCTTTGATTCTTAATTATGTTATTTTTGTAACAGAAAATGAAAGTAATAAGGATGATAATGAAGATAGTCAATGCCAACATTGGGTTGATGATGACTTATCAAACTTAGACGATGATGACAGTAAAGATCACGCTGAATTGCAAAATGTTCAAACTACAAATAATCCGAAAGAAGAAAGACATGTATAGCTTTGTGTAATTTTAAGATATATATTTATTGTCTTCCAACGTCCACCCATTATTGTCAGGACTAAAAATACTAATTTTCTTCCAGAGACTAGTGATGTAATTAGCTCGTCCAAACTGCTGTAAAAGCTCACTTTTGCATGGTGGTAAGTTACTTGCATCAAAGTTTTTCACATTTTTGCGATTGAACTCTTCATTTACGTCACAAACCATATAAGTGTTGATAAAGAGTTGGAGTCGGGCAGTATCTACGTCAAATATTCCGGCCACGTTGTACAGTTCACAAACAAATTTTTGTATAGTGTTAAACACATTTTGCTCCAGTTCTAAGTCACTGAATATCGCCGAGTTTCATAAATGCTATCTGGTACTCTGCATTTTTAAGTAAGAAAGATATCGATAAATAGATATCTCTCTCACACTCAAGCGTACAAATAATGACCTCACGCTCATACACATAGCGACACTTTATGTGTGTCTGGGGGGATGTTTGACCCCTCCAATTGGTCTGGCTGCTGACCAGGGGTGTTCAAATAGTTCCCTAAGTATCATATATAAAAATCAAGAGTGAGATTATAAGTAAAAATATGTTATTTTTTTTGAAGCTTTAAAGCGTCTGTTAAGGATAAGCGCCGATGGAAAGTGTCTGGCAATAATTATTATTAATTTTTAACAAAATTATCTAAAACATATGTAAAAATCAGCTCTGAGAATTTAAGAAAAATCAGTACTGTATTTATCTACCTTTAGCACCTGGTACCTACGAATTGGCCGTCGACACAAGCTAGCAGGTATGCACACACTCAAAGTACGTACTAACACTACGTTATCCCATTTATATTTTTTATGAGAAAATAAGTAACGTCTGGGGGGCCTGGGATCTTACTCTATGAGATGTTTTGTGCAACGATGGAGCAAATGAATAAAAGTTATTACACTTGTATATAAAACACCAGAAAATAACAATAATAAATAAAAACAATAAAAAATAACTTACAATAATGACATACACATTCTCAGCTAGTTCATAAATAAATTTAAAGTTTATTTATCGTATTATTGTGTGTTATATATTTTATTTTAAAAATTCAATCAAACGATACGAGTGCTATTAACACGATACGTGTTTTCGCATAAGCCAGAGTAACCAACCCTTGCGCGAAAGCCGAGCGTAGTGTGAGTATGGCAATAAAAGTGAAGTACATACACAAGCTTGACTTCTGTTAGTATTCTGTGGTATAACATGGGTATAACATAATATTATTTGTACAATAATCTGCAAACGCTATGTTACGAAACTGACATACATACACTAGAAACGGCACTCTGTTAATATGGTAATAAATATTACATATGTATTTTATTTTTTACTAGCTGTGCCCGCGACTTCGTCTGCGTGGAATTTAACAAAAAAGTTTTTTTTTTTTTTTTTTTTGGTTTTTGCATTTTTATTTTAATTACTGACCTTTGTAACGAAACCATACCGCGATTTAATTCTACGGTGGTGCCATCTCTTAGCGAGCGGCGGTAAACTCTCGTTACACATTTATTTTCAGTTTTTTGTATTAGCTTTATTGAAAAATTTCTTTACATACAATATTTTATAAATGTGATATTGATTCGTTGGTGGGAGAAGTGGGAGGCGCCCGACGTGACGGCCCAGTGGTGGCATGCGCGTGAGCTGCGCGCGGGCATTGTAACATTAGTTTATTTTTCTAAAATAAAAGATTTTTTTTAAAATAAATGTAGCCTACGTTACTCCTTGTTATATCAGCTACCTGACAAAAAAAGTCCCGTCAAAATCGGTCCATTTCAGAGATTAGCCGGAACAAACAAACAGACAGACAATTTTTTTTTAAATATCAATTTCGGCACAGGTATCGTATATAATATAACGATATGTAGTTGGATTTGTTTTTATTTTCACTTTTAAAACAGACACTTCAATTTTATTTTTATGCATAGATTGAATAGACCTAGCTTTTTTACGACTATTGTTGAATATGAAAGACGTGAAACGATAATAAATTAACATATTTGTATAGAGCGAACTTTAAAATGTCAATCAGCTTTGTGAGTTTTTTTTTTAAATGTAATATATCAATAAATGCAATAAGAGCATGCCATTCGCCTGATAGTAAGCGAATCAACCGCTAATGGATAGAAGCATAACCAAACAACACCCTGAATCACAAAGCAGTGCTTGGATTTCCACTGCGCTCGCCATCCTAAGACATAAGATGTTAAGTCATAATATGTCCAGTAGTTACTCTACTTACTGGCTACAATGTCCTTAAAACTGGAACACAATGCATTTACACTGCTGTTTGGTAGAAAAGACATTGCGGTGGTACTTACCACAGAACAGTTGAACATGGTTAGAAAGGCATTAGCCGTCAAATTGTATGAAAACCAGCGTCGTCGTTTCCGAAACACAAAACCTTCACAAATCCAATACAGTAAAGTTTGCAATAGTCGATTTAATGTATCGACAAAATTATGGAAATATATTATCTTTGTTATAAGACCGGAATTTATTTCATCGATATGCTTAATGGTTTTTTTCTGATACAGTTATTTATTTATTTTATTTTTATTGATTTATAATCTTTATGTTACACTAAGTAAACTTAATAATAGAACATTATATTAAATACTGGCACAAAAGGCAGTCGTATCGCTCGGAGCAATTTCTTACCGACTACCTTGAGATGGACAATAAGAGATGGAAAAAAGAGAGTATTTAATTAGTTTTATGTCGATAGACGGAAAATTGATGAGACTACAATATTGGAAATTAATTTTAATTTATTTAGTATCATAAATAATAATAAATAACACCCAACAGTCACATACATATTCCTGACCCCACACTAAGATCGAGTCTTGTGTCGTGGGTATCAGAAACTACGAGAGACTTTTCGGTCTCACAAACACCCAGACCCGGAAAAAATATTTGTGGGCCGCACAAACATTTCTCTCGGTGCGGGGATCGAACCCGCGGCCTCTCGTTTCACAGGCGGCGTCTAACCAACTGCGCCACGGAGGCTGTCGAGTATTTTACATATTTATACTATACAGGATTTCTTAGAAAGTCACATATAACCAAACTATGTTTTAAAGTCAAATTTTCAGCTCATGATACAGTTTTTCCATAAGCGTTGCACATAACTATTTTTGGTTTGTATATTACTAACGATACATATTTTTTAACGGCCTTCTGTTTCACGAAAATGAATACTCAGAACAAATCATACTGGATTTTGTAGGAATCCAGATGTCTCTACCTGTTGCCTTTATTGACTCACTCTTGGAAACCCATAAACAAATGAGCTACTATAATATTATTATAAAGTATATTCAGACTCAAACATAGGTTGTTCTCAAGTTGGCGGAGGTATGACATTAAAACATAAGGATAGGTCGTCAACATTATTAAATATTACGAGTACTTCAATATAAAATTACTAAAGAATTTGATATAATTTTCTTTTTTAATGCCTATAAAAATAATTAAGAGTATACGAAATCTATAACTAAATCGATATAGTTACTAAATACATGACTACAACACTGTGTGACATGTGACAAATTTCGAAGTTCGAATTTGGCATTCGCATGCATTGTATGTACGCGTAAGCAGCAATGCAATTTCTTTCTTTTTCTTTCTTTCTAAATTTTTGATATGTCGTCTATCATATTATCGAATCTTTCAAAATGTCGTAATTATAAACCGCAATTTTTAGAAATAATGGTGAAAATCATTATAATCGGGTTTATTAATGATATCTAATTCCTCCACTATTGTTATTCGATGCTTAAGTATTGGAACCGTAAGATAAAATAGCACAAATCTGCATTTTTACCCTTTTTTTTACGACTGATTTGACAAATCATCCGTTCCCCGGCAGTGATGCTTTTTATGCACCACCTTGCGACACGTCAAATGCTTGTATTTCCCTTCTAACCATATACATCTGTTCTGTGGTACCTACCCAGGTGGTTTCTCACATAAGAGAGACCTACCATCAGTAATTATGACGAAACAGCATTGATAAATTAAGAAATAATCAAGAAATCTATTACGCATAGGCTAATAAACGCATGTATGGCTCAATTCCAATTATCATCTTTCCGCACCTACCTAGTGAGCTGGGCAACTAATATTATAATAAACGAATATAATAATTAAGTGGCAGATACATACCAAGAATGTGCGTGGTGGATTGTTGTAACTTGATCAGGCGCGGATGCCAACATGTTCACGGTTATCACGGGTTCAAATCCCATGGCACACCACTGACTCTTCGGAGTCATGTGTGTACTGATAGTCAATCACCACGCACTAGAAATGAAGAAAGACATCGTGAGGAAATCTGCAGACTATTTGTAAAATATTCTATGGTAGGTATGTGAAGTCCGCAAACCCGCACAAGGCCAACGTTTTAGATTATAAGGCCTAAACACTTTCAAACGTACTCTCGATTGTAGAGTAGGCCCATACCACTTCAAGTCACGAGACTCCCGGGTTGGAAATCCCAGAGGTATGCCCTGGGATTCAAATCCGCGACCACCGTGAACATGTTTGCAGCCGCGTCTGGGCCGTCTACCAACAGGCCACCACGCACACTTTTTTTTAGTCATCTTATTACTTCAACGAATGATTAAATGATAAAAAGCATATAACCTCCAGCCGGCAATTATAGAAATTGACAATTCGCAGCCTGCACACGTAATAGATCAGTGTCTCAAAAAACTTTGCCAAGGTAAAGCGAGTTATTTATAATTAACATATTAGCTGCATTGTCACGTTTCCAAAAAAAATACGCGTCCAAAGGCCTTTGGGTTTTTATTAAAAGTGTAATATATAGAATAGGATCAATTAATGTTCTGTTTCTTAATCAACCATGCTGTAAGTATTTGGTGGATGTAGAGCGTTTTCAAGATGTCCTTCCATATATGTATGGTTCAATGCTCATATTCAGTTTTTATGTATAGCGAAGAATGGCGGTGATGATGATGAAGGATCTAAAAAATGATCATACTTATTAAAGATCTACACAACGAAAATAATTTATGGTGCCGACTACTAGTGCGAATAAAATACTAACGTAATGTCACTAAAATTAATTAAAAAAATACTGTTTGATTACAAGTTTTCTTACCTTTGATCAAATAGCTCCTTTAAGCGCAACAAACAGGAACAATGGCAAAAAGTATATGGTAACAACTTGGTTCGGACCTACGACATCGCATTCTATAGGCTTAAAACTCTCTATTTACTGAGATCGCTGAAGTTCGGGTGCAATACCAAAGATTGAGAAATAAATCACACTCAACAATAAGAAAGAAGGGAGGTTAGAAATATTAGTAAAAAATAGTATGTATTGGTGAGTTTGTTGCGCCCTTTCTTCTTCACAGTCTCTATAGCATAGAGTAGTGTTGGAATAAATAGCAATACCAATCTCAAGTAGCAAGTGAAGTCGTTAATAAAATATCCCAAGTTTTATAAATAAGCTAAATGCGATTTGTGATTCTGTGGGGGACAATTAGCAGTAGCAGAAATATAGATTAAGAATAACAAGGTGGTGATGTTAATTTTAAATATCAATAATTCCCATTAGTAGCATAGACCGCTGTGATGATTCAAAATCTAAAATAAGATTGTAAAGAGGAAAGATTTGACTTTTGGTTTGCATTGAATAGACTGAAATTACTGAACCGATATGGAGAATATATGGAAAATTCTTTCTTCATTACAATCCTACATAACCCTTGATGAACATAGGCGATAGTATATTTTCAAAAAAATTGTATATGCACCCGGATGGAACCGGACTGGGTCGCTCGTATGTTATAAAATACTACTGCAATAAATAATGTTTTGATCACAGTTTTGATGGATTGGTTATACCACTTATGAATCAGATACCACTTATGATCTCTTGACACAATACATATACTTTGTTTTGTTGTTATTTAAATTCCGTTCCGTTCCGTTCCGCTCGTTAAATTGAGCTTTGTTGCCTAAACCATTCCCTTTTCCTTGACCACTCCAAATGCTAAACAGTCAACGACCCAAAATGATACTATTCATAATTATGTAGCAAATAAAACAGACAATAAAACAGGTGGTCGTCATTTTCTATTTAACTGCGTCAATTTGATTAGTCCTATGCTATTTCGCATGTATTCGTTAAAGTAACTATTTAAAATAATGTTTGACCAATGCGTTTTTTATTTGAGGCTGTTAATTATAGGATCTTAGTCATTTGCTGATATAGTAGCTCGGGAGTGCCCCTGAAAAGACGAACCGAAATACGGCATCAAACACTTTTGTCGTTTAAAAAATCAGTCAATTTTAAACTACTAACAATAAATGAAATCAAAGGAAAAATACTTGTTTGATGACAGTTTTTTTTTCTATGTTTTGGTATCTGTTAATTCTAAATTTAATAAAGAAGTATCGTTGGATGGAAGCCATGTCCAACAGGTCGTTGTGGGAATCTTTGTAGAAGACCAATGCTCAGAAGTCGACTCAGTATGGCTGATAAATCAGAACAGAACGGATTGAGATTATATTCGAACAACACAATATCTGAACTGACGAAATGATGATAATGGGTAAGTAGCCATGGACGACTAGCGACGTAAGAAACTAATGTCCCGCCGTTAGACAATACATGACATCGATTATATAAGTAGATTGTATTTAGTAAACCAAGCAAGACAAATACTTATCATCTATATCTATTGCGTGTGTACAGGCATTGTTTTTTTTTTTTTTTTCATAAAAAATACAACACGCAATTTTGTTAATTATTCATATTTTCATTACGCAAAATATTTCATTCGGAATTTTTCCTACGATATTGTTTAGATTGACGCACGTCACGTATGGTATGGTTGGCGCTCAGAGGTTGACCTATGAACAAAGAATGGTGGCCAAATTTTATTTTTAAATTACAGAAAAAAATTAATAAAATAAAACTAATGCTTTCAGTAACTTTGACCTAAAAATATAAATGTAATATACCAACGTATTGTAAGGGAAAGTTCAACAACATCTCGTAAGACTAGCTTATTGTATGGTATTTTCCGTTGCTCTAAAATATACAATACACGAGCTAATTTATATAAAGAGAAGACCGACGTCTATTTTTCTAGAACAAAAGTATCCGACTCTCCAATTCATAAAAAACAAAGAACAATACAACTCTGCACAAACTTTAAGATTGTTAATATTGAAAAATTCTCCACCTTATTAATTACCAAACGTTATAACCTTTTATATGTACCTATTTAAAGGACAATCATTAAAACGTGGGCACTTTATATTCAATGTAAATTACAGTGTATCTATTGTGTGTTCTATACTTTCCTCGTTATATATTAATTTAAATATTCATAGCACATGAGCTATTATAGTTTATTAGCATTGTCCTTTAAACAATAGGCTTTCTTGTAAATCATTACAAGACCATATATAAAATTTAATCAGAATCGAAATTTCTCCATGCACGCCAGCGGGTATAAGTTCATAATTACAGTTTGCTTGTTGGTTGAGGTCGCGGCATCGCAGCTTTCTTTACACGTAATGTCATCGTTCGGGTCCTTAAAAAGGTTTTTTGGGTAGCGCAATGGGAGAAAGTTTGAGTTATGTGAGGAAGCACACTGGAGTCAGGTCAAGCAATAATGCAGATTCCATCTGTATTATCGCTTAATTTTTTTTATTATAATTCATTAATATTATGTCCCGTTGTAAGTAAAAGTCACTACTGGATATATTGAGACACACCTTATGTCTCATGATGGCGAGCGCAGTGGAATGCCAAGCATTGGCTTTGTAATTTAAGGAGTTGTTTAGTTTTGCCACTGTCCATGAGCTGTCGTGTCGCTTACTATAAGACGAATGGCATCGTCGTCTCGCCATATATTGAAGTAACAAAAAGTAGTATAAATATTAGAAGAGATGTGCTGCTTCGATTACCTCGTGATGAAGCAATGAAACACGCTGTTTACTTGCTTAGCTAAGGTCAAAATATGTCAATGAGTAAAACAGACCCTTTATTATTTAAGAAAAATCTATCTCTAAAAACTGTCTGCTGTGGAATTTTACGCAGAAAAATTGTGTCCCACGTGATGAAATATTTTGGAGAGCCTATATGAATGGAAACCAGTACGATACTGAAAATAAAGATTTCCTACTACTGTTTTTTATTATATTAAACATGAATTATTAATTTACTCTAAATAAAATGACGAGCCATGGCTGAACTCTAAATTGAATGCCATGCAATTGGGCTGTTTCTTGCTATGAACGCCCGAATACTCGAACGCCATTCAAATAATAATTTGCTCTTAACAGCGCACGGCCCACTTAGCCAGTACATTTAAGCGGGATTTACGTAGTTAAGCGCAACTTATATTTAAGTTGCGTTCTAGTATTCGGGCGTTAGAAATATATACTTGAAGTCGTTGTTTGATAAAAATATTAATATTATTAAAATAGCAATCATAGAGACCAACTTTACACTTGTTTTAATTTAATTTATTGATAAATTATTGACGCTCGCGCAATACCTCGATACCTCAAAGAGAGTAACGTTACAATCCCTAAGCTTATATTTTTAATATAATAGGTTGTGTAGTTATTTTTAATACAAAGGACGACGTGTGTTTGTTAGCAAGGACACGGCGCAGGTAACAATCAATAAACATTAAATGTATTCTTGGAAACAAATAGAGAAGCAAAATCATAAGGCATTAGGCTCCGGACTGTTTCCATTCATTAAAATGACCCATTTTTTTCTTATTTATCTTATTATAAAACCATTAATGAAATTTTATATTTAAAAAGAACAACTACCAAGTCTCTACACTTCACATATATCTAACAAATCAAAATTCGCCTACATGATAAAACAGAATCATTCTTATAGCTTCCAAAAAAAGAACTACTAAAACAATCTACGAAATTACTAAGTTAGGTAAGTTGAAAGTCAACATGTTTTTTTTAAATGGCCAGGCATCGTCTATAGATATGTTGACAGTACAGCAAAATTCGTCTAGAAAATGAGACGCGCACAAGCATAAATCGATTTGCCACGACCCTTTGTCACCCCGCTATAATTTTGTCTGACATTTTTTCACTATTCCTCTCACAACATATACGAGTAAAACACATTAAATAAATAATGAAATATTGAGACAAACCGAGAATCCAGTTTGATGGCGTGCAATTTAAGAGGGCTATTGCCGGCGGTGGCCGCTATGGTCTGATGATGATAATTTATAAATAATGTTCAATTCCGAAAATTCGAATTTAGAATATCGGAACAAAAGTTTACTTAGTTATCGATTTAGAGACCAATAACTAAATAGCTTAAAATGGCGTACAAAACGTTCAATCTGACTATCAATTTAGAACATCGTAACAAAGGATCCCTCAGATATCGATTGTGAAACCAATCGGACCACAAAAAACGAATAAAACTTGTCATGTTTGCTAGATTTTTTACTACAGCTTCCCTCTTCATTTATAGTATGATATATAGCCTATAGCATTCCTCGATAAATGACCTATCCAACACAAAAATAATTTTTCAATTCGAACTAGTTATTCCTGAGATAAGAGGAAACAAACAAACAAACTCTTCAGCTTTATATAATAGTATAGATAATAGGAACCAGCTTAATAATATTATAGAATACACATTTTTGTAGCTTTTTCATTCATCATTATAATCGGTATCTTTAATTCGTCGATATGTTATGGGCCAAGTGATTAATGCGAGCAGTATTCATAATGCCCGGGCAGTATGAATATTGCCGAGCCATATCGGGCCAAGTGATTAATTACAATCTAAACTCACCTATTTATCACATTGCCCGGGCATTATGAATATGGCTACATGATGATCGGGCAATAGGATTCCTAGGTGATTTTTTACGTGGTGTGCTGCCGCATTGTCGCATCTCCGATAGACCCATAAATTAGAAAGGTTGAATTGATCTGCTTATGTTTAGTTATGTTTTAACGACCGAAACATTATCTTCAGAAGAAAATTAGTGTACCCACTTTATGGATCAGTTAGGTCGACTGTGCCCCAAAACCGACTTGGAACACCCCGACTTCACGTAGTCTTTTGGGTACTGACCCTAGAGTGTATATAAAAAGCCGGAGGCGCGGAGGGAGAGCAGCCTCCGCCCGCTGTAACGAAGTATAGGCATCCGTGCGAGCCGTAGCGGCTGAGGCTGGTCGCCGGAGGTGACCAGCAAGCCGAAGCTGCGGAGGTGAGCATGGGTGTCTATCTTTTGTTACGCAAGGGCGAAGGGGCTGAACATCCCGTAGCGCCGGAGACGATGCAGAAGCTAATTTGTATTGACAACAAGTGAAAAAGTTTGAAGGCTAGGTTGTTATAATAGATATTTCTCAAGAATAGTGCGTTACCTTTTCATGGGAGTGGTACCAGGGGAGGTGCGACACTCCCCCTTCCCCTCTACTCCTCCCAACCCACCCCATCGTGCTGCCTTATTCTAAATTCTACCACTTCGACTCATTGTTTTGATTTTGATTCGCTTTATATCACTCTGCCCATTAGGCACTTAGCATTATTCATAGTGCCCGGGCAATGTGATAAATTGATTGGTTATAATCACATTGCCCGCTCTTATTGGGCATTATTCATATTGCCCGGGCACTATGAATAATGCCGGATTAATCACTTGGCCCATAACAGATATACCGAAACGTTTAAATGATAGAGCGTTAACAACTACAAGCACGTAAAATGCACTTTTAAATCGGAAATAAATTTTCACGATTTTTTGCAATAAAAAAGGCACGTACAAAGGATCATACACTTGCCCTATGGTACAGTCAAATGTTTTCTTGCCTGTTCAACGATAATTATACCATTAACCTTCCCAAATATAATTCGACACAAACAATAACCTACACCACCTACCTATACAAATTAAAGGATATTTTTAAATGTATAATTTTTTGTTTTTTTTTTTGCCATCCAATCGTATCTTGAAGGACATAAATCGTAAAAAACTAAAAACAAAATAGAATTTGGAATTCTAAATTTCTATTATTCTGATCTTCACTCAATGTCTTTGCGTGCTTAATAGCAATAGTAGGAAAACCAACGAAGAAAATAAATCAAACTTTTACTCGTCTTTGCACCATGCATGAACTTGGGTCATGTTTTTTGGAAACATCATCTTTATGCTTTTGTAGATAATTTAATTCTTTTTAATTGTATCTGTATCAGCCCATATATACGTCCCACTGCAGGGCACGGGCCTCCTCTACAATCGAAAGTACGATTGAGAGTGGTTAGGCCATATAGTTCACCACGCTGGCCTAATGCGGGTTGGCGGACTTACATACCATAGAAATTTTATAAATCGCTATGGTATGCAGGTTTCCTCACGATGTTTTCCTTCACCGTTTTAGTGCGTGGTGATTGACTATCAATACACACATGACTCCGAAAAGTCAGAGGTGTGCCCTGGGATTCGAACCCACTTTTTAATTGACATAATTTTAACTTCAGATAGCTGGTTATTCTATTTTCCTCTGATATCGACAACAGTTTACTGAGTCTGTGTTCTATTGTTATACAATTGTGTAAAATTCGTCGTAATGACTCTTGTACATTTGTCAGATTTTGAGTTCCCTTTCCAGGTTGGGACTATTCTTCTACGACATGACAGGTTCGCAGAGGAAGGGAATCGCTCACCACGACCACCGGTTGCCACGGTGGCAACCAGCGGGCAGCTTGATGTCTCTTCCCACGGCGATGAGAGTGCTTTACCCGGAGTCTTACCAACTAAGCCCCAGTGGTAAATTCACTTGTATCAGCTATCAGCCCATATACGCCCAATATAAATTCTTAGAAATTTATGTGGTATGCAGATATCCTCATGATGTTTCTCCTTCACTTACTTACACATACTTACATTTTATATTTACATTAAGGTTATAATCGGAACAATAAGAGATTAAGACAGTGTGCAAGATTATTGTTACAGTAGGAAGAAAATAATACCATGATTTCCGAAATGACCCCCGTCGTGTAAGGTCACCGAAACAATTTAAGTATGTATATTTTTTTGTGTCAAAGGATTATGTGTGCGAGTACGAGAAATATTGCGTAAAATTATTATACCTAGTCAGGTCATAAATTCTGTCACATGTTTAATATAAAATAATTGAAGCAAGTTCATTCATTATATAACCATTTATATACCAAAATGAACTTAATAAAACATAAATTCTTATGACACTAAAGTTTATTCAAAATGACCTCCGTGATTTTGAATACGGGCCTTCAATCTGCGCGGCCAGTTGTCTATCGCAGCACGAACGAGGTCCATGTCAATATCGGCGGCTGCCTTAATCAAGGATGTCTTGAGTGACTCCAAATTGGGATGAAGCTTTGAGCACGCCTTTTCCTCCAAGTGTTGCCATATCTTGTAATCTAACGGATTCAAATCTGGACTGGAGGAGGGCCAGTCTTCGTGCCGGATGAAGTCGATTTCACGCGCCGCCAGCCAGTCTTGTGTGCTCTTCGCTCTATGAGCTGGCACCGAATCTTGTTGGAATACCCAGTGCATGTTATTGAACATGGTATGAGAAACAGGTTCCACAAGGTTCGTCAGGTTTGTATTTTGATACACAAATGCATTCGTTTTTACACCTTTCTCACAAAAATGTACCTCTGTTAAGCCCCAATAAGAAACTCCCAACCATACCATGAGCGAAGATGGAAAATGACCTCGTTGGACACGCGGAATACGGTTGCTCGCTTCTTCACTACTGTGTGCGTACACCTTATCATTTTGTTTGTTGTAGCTCTCTTCTACGGTAAAAATATTTTCATCTGAAAAAAGAATTTCCCGATATTTTTTTCCCGCGTACCGCTTCAACAAAGCGCGGCATCTCTTCAGTCTCAGGTCCATTAGACGAGCATTCAAACGATGTCCTGTGTTTTTTCGATATGCCCGAAGCCCTAAGTCTTCATTTAAAACCCTTTTCACCGTGGTTCTCCTTAACCCCATCTGAAGGGCCAACAGTTTCTGCTTACGTTTGGGATTTCTTTGAATTCGCGTCTTCACAGCTTTTATCACTGCTAGAGTCCTAACAGACCGAGGGCGACCACTTCTTGACCTGTCATCTACACTAGAGTCTTCATTGTATCGTTTGATGGTACGATAAACGAATCTTTTAGTTATATTCAAATTTTTCAGTATGTCAAATATTTGAATTGGCGCGTAACCGCAACGATGCAACGCAATAACTGCAACACGGTCTTCTTTAAGCGTTCACTCCATATTTAAAAATGAGTAAAATTCTAAAAAGTATACATTTTCATTTTCATAAACAATTCGAAATTCGAATTCAATAAACTTTTTTGTGGCCAGCAAGAAAAGTTTTTACTGGGTGACAATACTTATGACGTGACTGTGTATATTATACCGTCAGTTGCACTATTTTTTTATTTTGATTGATCTATAAATTAAAGGTAGTCGAAATTCAAAATTATCAGATTTTAAATGTTGTCCCGTCAACATTTAAAATCTGATAAAAGATAATTATGTTAATTACTTAAAATTGCCTTTTATTTTTTAAGACCAACCGGCGAACAACCTGTAATTGATGTGCAATTATAAATGTTGTCAATAAATATTATGTACTAGATATTTGCTTCTACTTAACCTATTTATTTATTTATTTATTTAAAACTTCATTGTACACCTAAAACTAACAATACAGAAATAAACGACAAGAAAAAAAAATGTACAAAAGGCGGTCTTATCGCTCGAGGCGATCTCTTACAGACAACCAACCATGGGATGGATAAGAGGGAACGAAAGTTTACCTACCTAAACCTACTATTTAATGTAATATATTTATGAATTCCCGAGTTCAAGGCAAGAGAGCAGACGTATGAATTTTTAAATGTATGTGCATTTGAAACGAATTTAGGTATTTTTAACAGTAAAGGAAATCACTGTGAGGAATTCAGTACATTTGAGGCTATAGTCTACCAATCCGCATTCCGCCAGCGTAATGAACCCATGCAATTGTTTATTTTTTCTCGCTTGTTTTGTATTTTAAGGGTTTTAATAATTACGGAGTTATGGTTTGTTCGTGAGCATGTGGGATGGGACAGTAAAATGGACCCATTCTCAGCAATGGGACAAATAATGTGATTATAAACATATTATGCTGGCATGTAACTGCTACTATCTGCCTATATCCCTGCCTGACTGCCTTAGTGACGTAGTTGTACTACGGTACGATTACTAAGCTGAGGTCTCGGGTTCGAATCCTGGGTTGCGCGAAGTGATATTGGATTTTTCTATTCTTATCAGCCCGGAGTCCGGGATTTGTGTCCTATATGGCGATAGGCTCACCACCGACGAAATAGCATGGCGAAAGGCCGTTGCAAAACGTGGGTTTCCTAATAGCACTTCTGCCTACCCCTCCTGGGAAAAAGCCATGTGTTTATATATGTGGGAATAGTTCCGTCTCGGGTCAAATCAAACAACTATCGTTCAGTTAATCTTCGGTATATAATCGTTTTCCTCAGTCATCTTTCGCGTCTTCCCTCGTCTTCCAGACTCTTTTCCCTTATTTCACCTTCCCGCACTTCAACATCTTAAACATTCATCCACTAACTCTTTCCATCTTAAATATTTTCATTAGTCATCTCTTTCACACAAACTACGTTCCGTATCAGTCATTCGTCTAACATTCTATTTTACTCGTCTTTCATCATAACATTCAAATCTATGTATGTAATGCTCACTTCTGGTACTGGGTATTGCTTCATCTACATTGTCTCGGTATTGTAAGAGCAAAAAGTCACTCATAGTTTTTCATGATATGGTTTCATGAGGTCAGGACTAAGTTTCACTGTTGGTGTATAATTTGTTTAATATTTTTCGTGTTTTTATTGTTACTAGTGGTCGCCCAGTGGTCGAAATTCGACCAAATCAAGAAGAGAAAAAGTTTTTACCTGTATGATGATGTTGTTATTCTGATAATTCGTGCACATTTAAATGTACGTATCTCTCGAAATCACTTATTTATCCTGAAGTGTATCTGGATCAGCCCATACACGTCCCACTGCAGGGCACGGGCCTACTCTACAATCGAGAGTACGATTGAGAGTGGTTAGGCCGTATAGTCCACCACGCTGGCCTAGTGCGGGTTGGCGGACTTACATACCATATAAATTCTTATGAATCGCTATGGTATGCAGGTTTCCTCACGATGTTTTCCTTCACCGTTTTAGTATCCTGAAGTATATGTAATTACTGAAATCGTAAACTACAATAATTGCTTTGAACCAGCAATAGCAATTTATATTTTTTTTGTACCTGAATGTTGTTATTGCAGATTGCTGCTACAGAACTTTCTTTATGCATATAATGATAGGCCGTGTACATTTAAATGTATCTTACTGCGACACAATTTGTATAAGCGCTCAGTATTTCACGTAGTATTCGTCAAATAAAACTTTTCTGTTTGACATTCAATAAAACCACAGTAAACAAACTTTTCTATTTGACATTCAATTTTCTTTCTATGTCTATAATAAACAAAAGAAAAAATTTGACCAAAGAGTATGTATACGTGTACAAATACTTGTGTATGTGTGTGTGAAATGCATGGTAGTGTGTGTAATGTTTTATTTTTTGATTTAATGTACTTTATAAGCATTATTATTGAAAAATATTAGCGTTCTGCACTTCTCCTACACATAAACTATAAGTGTGCCAAATTTTATGCTCCTGCGTCCGCGCAATTTTCGTAAAAAGGGGTCCAAAGTTTTTGCATCACGTATTAATATATAGATTTGTCGGGTCTGACACGTACATAATATTGCACTGCAATGGTACTGTACTTTGTCGCTTACAGGCGATTTTATTTTCATATCAAATTCACGATAACAACAAACCAAATTAAATGTATTTGCATTTCTATTAGTCTAATTAGTATTATCGCATTTATTTATTCTATATTATTTTGTATACCCCGAATATATACACTAAAACCGCATATAAAAATAGCGCAAATTACGGTTATAGCGCACCTAGCAATTTCGTGCAGGTGGGCAACCATATAAAATTAAATATCAGAGATAATAATGCGAGTGTAAGACATAAAGGATAATGACAAATATCGATAGTACCATCATCATTATTGCCATACTAAAAATAAAAATATATTAGATGGAATCTTTTTTATTGTATGAATGTTTTGGCACGTCACTAATGACTCGCCCGCCTGACGTCATCAAGGCTGGTAAAAACCTAAAGAGCAAATAGGTCAGCAGGATTTACCCTTTCATGTCATACCTTTCGCTCTTCGATATTTTTATATTTTATCATACAATAGGTCCGGCACACGAACAATCAGGTCACCTAATGATAAGTGATTGATAACTACCCATGAACATCCACAACGCTCAGATAATAGTTGTAAATAACACCCAACAGTCACATACATAGTCATGACCCCACACTAAGATCGAATCTTGTGTCGTGGGTATCGGGAACTACGAGAGACTTTTCGGTCTCACAAACACCCAGACCTGAAAGAAATATTTGTGGGCTGCACAAACATTTCTCTCGGTGCGGGGATCGAACTCGCGGTCTCTCGTTTCACAGGCGGCGTCTAACCGCCAGCGCCACGGAGGTTGTCTGTTTAGCCGGTCCATTAAATTGAAAGAGGAGCGGGAAGAAAAAGTATGTGAAGAGGAAATAATAATGGCCATCCCACAATTTTACGCACGTTTTGGAATAACAAGCTCCATACTTAGTCCTGACCCCACACTAAGATCAAGTCTTGTGTTTTGGATATCAGAATTCACGAGAGTCTTTTCAGTCTAATAAACACCTAGATTCGAAACAAATACTCGTAGATCACACGAATCTTTAATCTTTTTCTCGGTACAAGAATCTAATCCGCGGTCTCACGTTTTACAGGTAGCGTCCAACCAACGCAGTAATGGAAATACACTCGACAACTGTGGGTGGCCTAATAGTTTTATTTTTCCATACTTTGGGGATACATATTTGAGCTTAGATTTGTACTAAAAAGAATTTCAAAGGCATGATTTTCTGGACATGTAGCTGATATGAATTGAGATTAAAAACACAGACTTAGAGGGAGGTCACTGTAAGCTCCGAGACTTAAATCAAGTTACGTAGATGAACATATTATATTACATAGGTGTCCATTAAACCGCACTAGGCCAGTGCGATGGACTCTTTGGCGTTACTCCCCTCAAACGTACGATTGTGGAGGAGGCTCGTATATGGGCTGATACAATACAATAGGTATAACGAAGTGTAAGAATTTCTGTAGTCTTTTAGTCCGCCAACCCACTTTAGGCCAGCAAAATGGACTTTAAAATCACCTAATCTCAATCTTGCTCTTGATTATAGACGATGCAGGATTATTGCATCAAAGCAAACATATAGTCGCAAAAAATATATTATATTTGCTTATATTTGCAAGCTACCTCACGATTTTTCCTTCACCGTTAAAGTGCGTATTAGTTCATTATCAATACAAACTTGCCACTGAACTATAAAAAACTGCACGCTGTGGTTTCGAACTTTCGACCCCTTACTCGGCAGGTGTCAGGTAACTACCAACAGATTACTACGCACTTCCATTTAACGCATATTGTAGCCTACATTATTAAAATTATTGGATATTAAAATAATATTATGTAAATAAAATTAGTGCAGCAAAACGAAAAAATATACGTTAAAATATACCGAATACTATAACGAGGTACCTACATACTTCCCAACAAATTAAGATGTAAAATTTCAACCAGTTTCGCGCACGATTATACCTGTGTTTCGCGTATTGTGGCTATAAGCCCGCAAATATTTTATGCATATTTCAGTAACAGTTGCAAAGTGACGGACTTCACACTGATATTGAGCTTTTTAATTTTTTTTAAATAATAGAAGTTATACTTATACGTTTCATTCTGGGGTTTAAATAGTGGTACAATAATTGTGTTATTTCGTGTATTTTACAGTGTGAGTAGATTTTTTTCCAAATTACTTTTTATTAATTAATGATTGTTTTTTTTCTGTAATGAAATTTATATTTTTATTTAATGACTGATATTTTCATTTTGAAGCATTTACAAAATTATATAAAAAAATATTTACACATTTATAATATTTTATATTATAATGAATTATTAAAAATATAAAAACCAAGTCAGTAATTTTACTAATTTTAAACAATCAAAAATATATACAATGAAAAAACCAAATTGCAAACATTTACAGTTAAATAAAAGCATGAAAAAAAAATAAACGGCTTCTAAAATTGCTAGCTCGTTTAAGATGCATTTATGTTTTGGTTACAAACAAATTCTCACAATTACCTAGCTGAATTATACAATGCAATGATGTTGGGAATCTACGTAATTATTTAGTAATAATTGCATTGTCTCCATGTAATTTACAAATACCTAGTAATCATTTGGTTCAATAGCCAGTTACAAGGATACAAGCATTGTATATACCTTTAGATTTAAAATCACACCCCATACTATTACTTTGCAGTACTGCTTTATAAAAAAAACATAACCCTAAACTTGTGAGTTGAAACCTAGAATTACAATACAATACAATACTCTTTATTGTAAACCAAATACAAGAACACACAAAATCAGACAAATTAAATATAAGATTCATGGTATTACAATGGGCGGCCTTATCGCTTAGAGCGATCTCTTCCAGGCAACCTTTATATGAATTATAACTTTAAATGAGGTGCTTCTTACAAAGCCGTGCATAAATGTAAAAATATAAAAAAAGCGGCCAAGTGCGAGTCGGAATCACCCATGAAGGGTTCCGTAGCAGCAACTAATATAATATAAAAGTTCTTGTAAATTACGGTTTACGATTTATGACTCTCGTTCAAACCAATTTTCGGTTGAAGTTTGCATGGTAGTCATATATATTTAATTTAGTTTTATCATTCTCTTATTATAGAAGTTACAGGGGGGACACACATTTGACCATTTTGGAAGTATCTCTTGTGCAAACTATTCAGTTGAGAAATAAATAATATTGAAAACTTCAATATCATTTTTGAAGACCTATCCATAGATACCCCGTACAAGTTTGGGTTTGATGAAAAAAAAATTGAGTTTCAGTTCCAATTTTTTTCTTCTATTTTTGTGTGAAAATCTTAATGCGTTTCACAGAATACACGAACTTACTAAGTTTCTATAGTATAGTTCTTATAATTTCGGTAAAATGTGGCTGTGACATACGAACAGACAAACAGACAAAGAAACCATAAGAGTTCCGTTTTTTGCTATTTGACTACGAAACCCTAAAAATTAGTAACCCCACATCAAAACACACATCACACCTTATTCCTGGAGGGGTTAGGCAGAGGTTGCAAACAGGACACCCGTTTTGCATTTTAATTTTCATTCCACGATATCGGACACAAAACTATATACATACATACATAAACTCACGCCTTGTTCCCAGAAGGGGTAGGCAGAGGTGCCAGGGCACCCACATTTCGCCTTGTATGTTCCGTCCCACAATGTGATAGGTGGCGAGCCTATCGCCATATCGGGCACAAATTCCTGACTCTGGGCTGATACTGAATAGAAAAATCCAATATTACTTTGCCCAACCCGGGATTCGAACCCGAGACCTCAGCTTTGTAACCGTACCGTAGTACAACTACGCCACCGAGGCAGTCGGTGGCGTAGTAAAAATATATACATTTTCATATAATGGAAATAAACTTGGCGGGTAACTTTGTAAGAGATTAGCAATTTGTATTTGTATATTATAATGACGAGTCATTACAAGGAAAGGATTTATATGATATCTTATAATATATTGTCCTTGACCCAATTGGTTAACGCGTAGCGAAACACATAAAACATTTGCGAAATAGATGGGGCTAGTTATAAAATTGTTATTAAAAGTTGATGGATTCGGAGAACACAGTTTTGATGAAACATATTTAACTAGCGGCCCGGTTTTGTTTTGCTTAGATTAAAATATTTCTATGATACTAGACGCCGTATTACTTTTTACCCACGCTTGAACGATTTAAAAATTGGCATTTTTAGTGTTTCCCTCGGAATTTTTCAATTTGTCTCACTGCTTAAACCTTCTTTGTACTTCTACAAATATTTCGAGACTAAAATAAGAAAATCGTTCCAGCCGTTCTCGAGTGATGCGCGTTCAAACATTTTCATTTATTCATTCATAGATAGATAGAAATAGAGTAAGATTATTTTGAAATATTTCCATGTCAATAATTGTCGCAATTTTTTTGATTACTTTTCTATTGTTACTTATTAGTCATTTTACTGAGAATTACCTCAGCTAAACATATCCTAATCTTAGCGAATAACTCATTTTAGTATCGAAGAAAGAATTATTTTCTCGAAATATAAGTATACAAACAAATAGGCATAAATAAGATTTGACTAATAATTCTTAAAGTTGTGGATGAAGGTTCGTTTTAGTATGTTTAGTCTCAGATTTATTTTTCATAGTATGACTTTGCAACTATATAGAACTAAGCTAAATTGTACAGAATTTGGAATCCTTCAATGAACCACCCAAGAAGATTGGTACTACTGTCCAGTGCATTATTGTGACGTACGATGTCTATTGTAAGAATAATAGTATTAGGTACTCTATATGGATTGCATTAAACTTATGAAGCCATTGCAATATCCTTAAGGAGCTAATATAAAAGAACTCCAAGGTCAAAGGATATAAGGTCATCTACTAACCGTTATTCGTTTAGTGTTCGAGAACTACTTTCGAACAACTGATAGAGTCATCTATTTATATATTATACATATTCTAATTTTTCCCCCGCCAAACAGCTGTGTAAATGCACTGTTGTGTTTCGGATTGAAGGACATTGTAGCCAGAGCAACTACTGGACATATTGAGACTTAACATCTTATGTCTCAGGATGGCGAGCGCAGTGGAATGCCAAGCATTGCTTTGTGATTCGAGGTGTTGTTTGGTTCTGCTACTGTTTATGAGCTGTCGTATTGCTGTCGACGTGGGCTCGAATCCCAGGTCACAAATCTAACTTTTTGGAGTCATGTGTGTATTGATAGTCAATAAATACGCACTAAAATGGTGGAGGAAAACATAGTGAGGAAATCTGCACATCATAGCGATTTATAAGAATATCTATGGTATGTAAGTCCACCAACCCGCATTAGGCCAGCATGGTTCTAGACAGACTATATGGCCTATGATATGGTCTAACCACCCTCAATAGCACTCTCGATTGTAGAATAGGGCAATTCCCAGCAGTGGGACATACAGTATATGGGCTGATACAGATACACTTGTTTAAGGGTATGGGGAGCGATTTGTTAGAAATCTTGGGAAGGAAAAATAACATGCAAAGGAAACTGGTCCACTCATTTTCCTGACACTATTGATCGAATTGAAAAATGTAACTTTACCCACTTTATTGGTATATCTATTTTTAATGGCAACACCAAATTCGACAACAGCGACTCCCTCACCGGGTCAGATAAGTTTGTGGGACTATAATCATGTGTAAATAAATTATCTTAACTGTCTCTTCAACAGATGCTCGTTTATTTTTAAATCGTTAAGTTATGCGATAGCATTCAACGTTGTTAAAGAGAATAATATACCGATTCAACCACAATTATAACATCATAAGTTGTCTTTGAAAATAATTCCACAGTTACAATGTAATTTACTAGCATACATTGTACAGCGTACTACTGCAAACTTTCCAATATTTTCCTACCGATTTTTGCCTTTTTTTCAGCCAATTTTTTCACTCATAAATACGGTTTTTCATCAGTAGATTTTGGTGACATCTTATAGGGTATGTTTTTAAATGTACAAAACCATTATTTATTTATTTAATTCTTTATTATACACAATAATAAGGAATAACAGTTCAGAGATAATACAAAACAACAAAGTACAAATGGTGGTCTTATCGCTCTAAGGCAATTTCTACCAGACAACCATGGGATGGATATATGAGCAGGAAAAAAGATAGGGCAGTGTAAAATAAAGATAACGAAAGCATGGAGACATAAATAAAATCATAAAAAAAACATAAATACATTATATATATATACATACCACATATACATACATAAGTATTATACATATACATACTTATATAAATTTATAGACTTATAAACATACGTACATATATATATATATATATATATATATATATATTACCAATATAATCAATAAGAGGAAATAGTCCTAATCGACCAAACCATTATTTTATTGCATGATAATTTCTGGAGTAATTCAGTGTCAAAAACATAATGGCCATTTTTATTTTTATCTACCATATAAAGTCAGCTCCAAATCATACTTGAAGTTCTCTAGTATACCAAATTAAAATGCATTAAATTAAGAATAAGAGCTTTATGATGATGTCACCAAACAACATAACTCAAATGCTTATTAAACATGCATGCTTAAAAAATATACCGTAGATATGAAAAATATATATTTCAAGATTCCAACTCCTTTTTGTTCAAAATTAACGGTCAATTTCCTCTAAGATCAAGACTATCAAAAAATGTTGCGACTAGTATGTATATTTATTTATAGCATTGCACATTTTAGAAATCGAACCTAAGCAATCGCGTTTTAATGGACAACTTATTACTATGGTTAATGACCATTGACTAATGTTTTCGAAATATTATTCACTGATTCATATTCTTATTCGGTGGAGTCGGTCGAGGACGTCCGAGGCGGTCTTATAAAAATCAAATAGAAGACCTTTTCAACAAAGGAAAAATACGGAGTCCTCGAAACCGACGAGCGTGTATGAAGAGATTAATGACAGTTGAAGTAGCGAAAGAGATATGTATGGACCGTAGCACTTGGCGCTCAATAGTCTCTGCCTACCCCAGTGGGACATAGGCGTGAGTTTATGTATGTATGTATGGTATGTATGTAATATTCTTATTTATGACATAACATTTAAATCTCATATAATAAGAAGTTTAATTTTATGTAATTCCATTTCTAGTATACTCCAATCGGTTTCTTACCATTTCGAATTTGTTTAATTGCCGCAATAAAATTTTACTTAAAAAAACATTTTTTTTTTACTGACAGCTGAAATAAAAATATATGTAATCGTTTATAATTAAAACATTAAATGAAAGACAGCTTTAATCACGTTATTATAATATTGCTGTAGAGCGATAAGACCGCCATTTGTACTCTTTTTTATTATTATTCCTATATAGTTAAGTTGCTGTTATGTTTGTGTACAATAAAGATTTTAATAAATAAATAATAAATAAATATTTTTAATCGACTTCAAAAAAGTAGATTATCAATTCGATGTGTATGTATGTAATTTTGGCCTAATTGCACAGTTTTCGAATAATATGTAAGTCAATACCAGCGTCTGAACACGTGTACCAAATTTCATAAATATATGTATTTTGTATTTTTTTCCACGCATATCTCAAAAAGTACAAGTCGGATTAAAAAAAATGTTTTTACGTTGGATTAAGTATAGTCCAACTTAGAAGCTGTATAAGTTTCATCAAAATCGATTTTGTAGTTTTTGAGTTAAAAGCCAAGTAGTAGTTTTAGTGATTACAAACACAATGCAACAAAAAAATTCGCAAAGAAACGCGACAATCTTTTTTGTGATTTTTTGAATATCATCGTGTTTGAGTGGTCCATAGTTTTTGCTAAAATAATAATTTAAACAATTGCGCACCATCGCGTCTTAAAAAAAAATTGTACATCTACATATTATATTTACTACCAAAATAAGACGGTAGGAAAAAATAACATAAAACGAGTTGAATTTTTTTTCCATAATTTTTTGTTGCATTGTGTCTGAAGTCAATAAATCTACCACCCGGCTTCGTTTTCGGTAGCAGTCTTGATATACCCTTTATAGGTGAACGTAGTTCGTCCGAACATTCGAACTTCGAGTCGGAGTATAGATTGGCCCCCTGCTCTGGCACGTACAAGAATCTTATACCCAAATGGAGATTGCATTCCGTATAAAACACTGAAGCACAAAAATTTGACCTTGAATGAAGTCGCTGTTGCCTGCTATCCTTTAGAGTGACAATGAATGAACTTCATTCATCGATCACCCGATTCGATGATCGATGATTTATACGGAATGCATTCTCCATTTGGGTATAAGCTTCTTGGGCACGTATGCATACATGGACGGATGCAGATTACAGACACGGAATCTTCGCGGATGATTTGATTGAGATAGCTTAGAATTTAGACCAGTCTCCACCACTCTGGCCTGGTACGGTATTTCATACATAGAATATTCTTTGATATACTGAGCATAATCATACGATTGTAATAGGTAGCTACCCAATGATATATTATACATATTAAAACATCACCCCTTATATTACATGATTTTTATAGTACCTAGTTTATAGTACTGGTGGTAGGTCTCTCATATGTGAGAGGCCGCCTGGATAGGTAGCATCGCAATGTCTATTTCTCCCGATAAACAGTAGTGTAAATGCACTGTTGTGTTACCGTTACAAGGACATTGTAGCCAGAGCAACTACTGGACATATTGAGACTTAACATCATATGTCTCGGAATGGCGAACGCAGTGGAATGCCAAGCATTGCTTTGCAATTCATGGTGTTGTTTGGTTTTGCTACTGTCCATGAGTTGTCGTATCGTTTACCATCATGCGAATGGCATGCTTGTCTCGCCGTTCATAGAAATAAATTATTAACGTTGAGCATGTTTGATATTTTGGAATGGTTAGGGAATAATTTTGCACCAATTGCTTTATCAGTATAAAAGTACTATCATTTATGTGGTAGAATACAATATTCATTTATTGCGCTATCGTACACAAACATGACAATTTATATTACATTAAAAATTTAACACTTTAAAACTATTACAATTATTTTACATTAAAAAGTTTATCTCTCCGAAAAATCAACTTTCATCCATAATTTCAACGACTTTTTCACCATCATCATTACAAGAACTATCATCGCCAATCTCTAAAACTGATACGATAGGTTTATGGTAGCTGAAGTAAGAAACGAACAGTTTTGATTCGAACCTATTTAAATGTCTAATAAAGACCGCATCAATAGTAGTTTTGTATTTCGTTGTGCTAAGATTGCGATCATTCGACATAGTTAAACCAAATTCATTATTTAAAAATTCAATTAATAGTTGATTTTTATCGTCTGCGAAGTTTATGTTGAAATCTCCACTCAAAATCATTGGCAATTCATCAAAGCTTTATAAACTGACAGCTGTCTACTCTCCATCCGTCTTACGCTTTTTCGATCAGGTCACGTGTCCTGACGCGAGTTTAATGACGGAGTTATGCCTGGACAAATATTTTAGGGGAGAGGAATTTGGGGATTTGGTTGGGGCCAATCTGTAGAGCTCACCGACCCGGTTCCAACGATACCAAACTCGGTGGGTCTACGATCTATATTGGCCGAGATAGGATTGGGGGGGGGGGTGAGGTAAATTTTCGGGGAGGGGGTAAGGGAGGGGGGGGGGGAGGAAGGTTTCGTGGGGAGGCTAACTTAAATTAATTTTTTGGAGGTAAAATATTTTTTTTGGGGGGGGTAATTTTTTGCGTAATTTGGGATTTCTGGCGGGGTCAATTTGTAGCCCTCACCAAGACGGTTCCGAGGATACCAAACTCGGTGGGTCTACGATCTATATTGGCCGAGATAGGATTGAGGGGGTGAGGTAAATTTTCGGGGTGGGGGTAAGGGAGGGGGGGGGGAGGAAGGTTTCGTGAGGAGGCTAACTTAAATTAATTTTTTGGAGGTAAAATATTTTTTTTTGGGGGGTAATTTTTTGCGTAATTTGGGATTTCTGGCGGGGTCAATTTGTAGCCCTCACCAAGACGGTTCCGAGGATACCAAACTCGGTGGGTCTACGACCTATGTTGGCCGAGATAGGATTGCGGGGGGGTGAGGTAAATTTTCGGGGTGGGGGTAGGGGAGGGGGGGTAGGTTTCGTGGGGAGGCTAATAGGCACTATTTCGGAATAAGGGTGGGGGAAGGCAGGGGGGGGGGCTATGGGACAATTTTGGAAAAAGTGGGTGAAACTGAAAAAAAAACGAAACAGTAGGCCCAGGCATACATTTTCGCCGTGCTGTAGAGAGGGGATAGCTGTCTACTCTCCATCCGTCCTACTAAGATGTTTTTTGTAAAACGTCATTGCCGTCCTACGCTTTTTCGATCAGGTCACGTGTCCTGACGCGAGTTTAAGATTTTATACCCATTACAGAAAAGTGCTCAACGCCGCTAAAGAAGTTTTCACTTCAAAAAAAACTGGATGTAATTGACGGCCAAAATTGCATAGTACTTTAGTGTCTCTTATAATAATAACATCCGTTCGAAAAGGTCAACCGGAATGTTTATAGCTTCATTGTGAGTCATCGAGAGAGCTTTCTCGGAAGCGACTCTTTGAGACGCGAAATTTTTGGCGCGATTAATATGTATTTAACTGGTTTTCGGACAGGTTTTCGAGTAATTTCAACAAGCTTTCTACATACAGATGACATTACGGAGTCAAAGGTTATGTATAACCTTGATAATATTACAATTAATGAAATAGATTTTGAGGATATGTTATGCATATTATTCCTAACTCCGGGCTGATAGTGAATAAAAAAAATCATTTTGCCCGACCCGGGATTCGTACCCGAGACCTCAGTTTTGCAATCAACATAATCTTACATATTGAAAAACTAAAAAAAAAAACAGGTAATAAAATAATAAGTCAGCTTGTTTATTTATAAACGGGTACTTAAAAGTGTCAATTATGCTAATAACATGTATAGTATACTAATTTGTAAAAATCTATTATAAAATCAGCTCTAAACTATTGTCTAAAAAACTAAATAAACACGCTTTCATAAAGTTCAAACTAAAAAGTAAAAAATAATTGATAATGAGTTTAAGATTAGAAAATGGAGTAAAATACATACATTTTATTGCTATAAAGCGTGGGTTGCTGTAGGAAAAGTAATTGTTGTCAACACCCCACGCTTTGTAACAATTTAACTTTTTATAGAATAATGCCTAATTCTAGATTTGCTTTTTTTTAGTCTAAACTATAATCTCTTCCTACCCCTATGGTATACAGGCCTGACGATTATGTATAATATATGTATGTTTTACATAAACTTCTTTATATTTAGTATTGCTTTTTTTACAGACTAATCTGATATTTTAAAAGGCCCACATAATATATTATTAGAACTACATCTGCTAAATTATTAAGTCTCTTTATAAAGACCAGGGGTCCCTTGGCGATCGAAATTCGACCGCGATTCTTCTGTTTACTATTATTATCAGTAGTATTACTATTATTATCACTGTATACTTTAATAGTTCAGTGGCGTAGCTACCGGAGGGCCAGACAGTTAGCTAGGCAGTGTCCCATGGCCTCTAAGCTCAGGGGGCCCCTCGGACTCCGACTTTAATTATAATTTGTACTATACATTGAACTAGCCAAAACTCCCACATTTGTATATAAATAAACCTGATTCCAGAAACGCGGCTGTAATAATAGAAATTATTTGAAAAATATATAACAATACCCAACGTGTCTTTAACATCTTTGTTTAACCGATAATAGTCCGGTCACAAAAATTCAAGGTTACAAAAATTCCGACTAGGTTGACTATTGGTAGGATTGTTCAAAACACTGTCTGTATCTGTATCAGCCCATATACGTCCCACTGCAGGGCACGGGCCTACTCTACAATCGAGAATACGATTGAGAGTGTTCAAAACACTATTATAAAGGAAATGTGAAAAGTCCTCATCGATCCGGCACGTGCAAAAAAATTTACTCGGGGTCAAAGTTCACAAAAACGGGTTTTTCGCGATTTTCAGCAAAACGGTAAGTTTTGTCATAAAATTAGCTCAGACAAAAATTATAGATCAGATAATTATCTAAAAAAATATCTAAATACTTTTTTTCCTAAGAGCCACCGTTTTTGAGAAATAACGATTCATAAAGTTGAAAGAGTTGTAATCGACATAATATGCACACGTTTCCACGCCACCTTTGAGGTAGTGTACTTAGCACGTTTTTTTTAATGTGGTTTTCCCGGTAGTCGTATTCCACTGATCTTTTGTGATTCTGTTTAATTTGAAACTATTGAATAACTGCAAATATTGACAAGGGTTGAAAATGATAAAAGGGGTGTAAATTTTAAAAAATAAGAAAATTTATCCATCTGAATCTAAATTATCATTAACTTCTGCTTTCTTTTGTTCTTCTTCTTATTCTTCTGCTTTTTGTTTATCTTCTTCATTCTGGGTGTTAGTAAAATGGCCCAATAATGACACATCGCATGTCTCTTCGTCAGCATCAAATGAATCTTCAATTGTTGGCGATTCAACATTGGAGCATGACCGGCCTTGACAATTTGTACATGCTACAGAACAAAACAGTCCAACTTTTTGCAACCACATTTAGCAATACATCCCTTTTTACAGTTGCAAAAAATGGTGTTTAGTAGTTTTTCTGGTGCAGGTGGAAGTAAAGTTTGAACTGGCTTTAATGAATTGTCGACCAACTTCCAACTCCAGTCTTTTGGGTCTAACTGATTACCAAGCCACACTTGAACTTGCTAATATACCCGAAAAATATGTTGATGAGCAGCCGCTGAGGTTGGAGGAAGACATGCTAAATGCACTTGTTTTTTATTTCGAGTATTTTTCACGAAACATGCATATCTGAACTTATCTAAGTACGTATTTTTTTAGGAGCTCCATACATAGAGAGAAGAAAGCGAATTCCGTTGGTGATAACTTCTAGTGGAGTTGAATTACTCTTTTTAAAAACTTCAGCACACTGAACTAAATCTTGTTATTCAAACATTTTAAAAACAATTGTTTTACCTCTCCTGAAAATCTTGATGATGTATATACGTGGTGTACTTATACATATTATGACGACTTTTGAATCGTTATATCTCAAAACGGTGGCTCTTATGAAACAAAGTATTCAGACATTTTTTATAGATAATTATCTGATCTACAATTTTCGTCTGAGCTAATTTTATGATAAAACTTACCGTTTTGCTGAAAATCGCGAAAAACCCGTTTTTGTGAACTTTGACCCCGAGTAAATTTTTTGCACGTGCCGGATCGATGAGGTCTTTTCACATTTCCTTTATAATAGTGTTTTGAACAATCCTACCAATATTCAGCCTAGTCGGAATTTTTGTAACCTTGGATGTTTAAATTGACCGGACTATAAATAAAAAGTTTAGAATGCCGGCTCAAATTTTAAAATCTGACATATATTTTTCGAGTATCGGAAGAAAGACCATTTGGATCTAAACCAAAAAAGTTCAAAATGGCGCCTTTTATTTCCTATTGTGACTCTGACTAGATTATCGCAGCAAAGGACCCCTTCATATATCGATTTTGAGACCAATCGGAACAACTATAAAGTTCAAAGTAACGGCAAATGTACTCTACTCTGACTATCAATTTAGAATATCTGGGCCCGACGGAGCTTAAGGCCCTCAAATACCGAATTAGAGAGCAATCGAACCGATAGCTAAAAGCTAAAATGTTCAAAATGGCGGTCATATTCTTCAATTCTAACCATCAATTTAGACTAATGGGGCGAAAGGCTCCTTAGAATATTTGAAGTATTTAATTTTAATTAAATGAATTTGCAGCACATATAACATTTAAATATTAGGTTTCTCCGCTTCTTCTCTATACAACCTTTACCAGTGGCAATTACCATGATCCTCCGTCCTTGCTATTTTCGTGAAGAGTGATAGTTTTATTAAATACTTTTATATTACAAAATTTAATTCTGCCATAAAATTATATCATCTGGGACTGGGTTATTCCGTCAGTTGATGACGTCACTACTCGCTGCACTGCGCCACCATTACGTCAGCTTTTATCCGACTTCAGAACAAGGAAGGGGTTATCAATTCGACCGTGTGTTGTTTTTGATTAAATATCAAGTCTGTATAAAATTATAAAACAATGAGCTACTTTTTTATGTTCGTAAAATCGCCTGTAGTACTTTTTTTTTCTTTGCTGGTGTTTATCTGTATAACTTTATTTGTTTTATCTTGGTTTGGTCGTTCTTTCTACTTAGCGTTATCACGACTGGCACTAGACCTATTTTATTATATTTTCACGCGTAGTTTCACCATTTTAGGTTTCATTTCTGGAACCGAACCTCGTTTGACCTTTGTCTCCAATTCTATGGAAACCTAACTTGGACTACTCTCCAAAAAGTATTGTTCACTTCATTGATATCTATCACTTGTCTATTAATTTTAAATATCGACGGTGTGTCAAACTCGAACGGTACAATGACAGAGTTATCTCTTTGCGAGGTAAGTGTATACATTGAATACTATGTGAATTGGACCTTGTAGGCTTATAATGAGAGCCTCAACTCCAGAAAAACAAATCAAATCATCGCAATCAAATCGACCCCTTGATTCCCTTTGCGTAAATTATTTGCTAGATCGAAGATTGCTAGCTCTGTCCTTAAGATCTCGCCAAACTAGAGCAGGCTAGAATGGCGATTCGACGCTGAAGTAGTCACCAATGGTTATTGCTTATAACAAAACCAAGCTGCGAGTTTTTTCATGACGCACAATAATCCCATAATAGATTTTCATTAATTTATTATCGGATGTTGTTCAATGGAAAGAGATTCCTATAATCCATCACCCTATAATCGTTCTGAGAAAATTCCGAATATCTAGCTATATAAATTGTCTGTATCAGCCCATGTACGTCCCACTGCAGGGCACGGGCCTCCTCTACAATCGACAGTACGATTGAGAGTGCATTTTAATTGATTTTACTCAATGATATTACTTATATAATTGAGTCATCAATATTATTAATATGAAATTAATCAGCTGAAGCGCGAAATTTTGAAGTTCCTGGTAGGAAGATAACGAATTTAGATTATTTTAACACTATTAAACAACAAAAATTGTAACTGAAATATTTTTTTATAAAATAGTGTATGGTTTATTTTAAATAATACGAGCATTTTTGGCCGCATTTGGCATATAAACTTTGTACTAAGTCCTAATCAAATTCTTAAACCCATCGGTTGTGTTCATATACAATTTATAAAACTATTTTATTTATCGATTGTTTAGTCTTCTTCGTTCAAACTTATTACAAAAGTCATTCCAAAAGGACAAAACATGCGTTAACTAGAATAGGTTTATTATCTGTCTATTATTAGTATGTATCCTGCTATCATTTCCACAGCAAAATCTGCTTCTATGTTTGTAGTTTGTGATGTCATCGGTGGAGACTATAATAGACACATAGAAGTTCAAAACGAATTGAAAAATAGTGAACAAAACTTTAATAGTTTCTTAGATTTATGCGAATGTTACACATTGAAATAGAACTATTATCGTATCAGCCCATATACGTCCCACTGCAGGGCACGGGCCTACTCTACAATCGAAAGTGCGATTGAGAGTGGTTAGGCCATATAGTCCACCACGCTGGCCTAGTGCGGGTTGGCGGACTTACATACATACATACATACATACATAAACTCACGCCTTTTTCCCAGAAGGGGTAGGCAGAGGTGCCAAGGGCACCCACATTTCGCCTTGTATGTTCCGTCCCATGATGTGATAGGTGGCGAGCCTATCGCCATATCGGGCACAAATTCCTGACTCTGGGCTGATAATGAATAGAAAAATCCAATATCACTTTGCCCAACCCGGGATTCGAACCCGAGACCTCAGCTTTGTAACCGTACCGGAGTACAACTACGCCACCGAGGCAGTCTTAGGCGAGGCGGACTTACATACCATAGAAATTCTTATAAATCGCTATGGTATGCAGGTTTCCTCACGATGTTTTCCTTCACCGTTTTAGTGCGTGGTGATTGACTATCAATACACACATGACTCCGAAAAGTCAGAGGTGTGCCCTGGGATTCGAACCCGCGACCACCGTGAACATGTTGGCAGCCGCGTCTGGTCCGTTTACCAACAGGCCACCACGCACTTAGAATTTTGAATATTATTCATCTGTATTAGATCGTATGCACGCCCCATATGCAGGAAATTCTTACCACAGCAAAATCTGCTTCTATGTTTGTAGTTTGTGATGTCATCGGTGGAGACTATAATAGACACATAGAAGTTCAAAACGAATTGAAAAATAGTGAACAGAACTTTAATAGTTTCTTAGATTTATGCGAATGTTACACATTGAAATAGAACTATTAACTACGTGATAATTACGTAATTTCACTACATACTATGTAGTTAAATTGTAACAATCAATGAGCGAATGACTAATACCAAAGTCCGCCCCGTGAGTTAAAAATTAAACCAAATCTGCAATAAAATTCATAAATAATAATTTTATTTCAATGAACAAAGCTATGTTCAATACCTGATTATATCGATTCATTACGAAATTAACTCATTTAATAATGTTTCCAAAATACCTCATTAGGCCATTTTTTGGTAATATTTAATTCATTTGCACAATCGCTTGTCATTGAAAAGGTAGTCTTGAATTTAGATTTGTTTCTCTATATTTATAATAAGTGTAGACAAAATAATTTTACCATTGGCATTTTTGTCCGCAGAGTTCAGTGATTTGTTTAAGCCATCATGAATAAAGGGATTGGAGTCAAAAACCCGTATTGGGATTTGAACAAAAGTAAATGTAAGTATTTAAAAAATAAGGTTTTTGCTAGCTACGAAGTTTCCGTCCATAATTGTGGGTTATTACCATCCGGAACAAAACTCGAATATTCACAATTATTATGCTGACATCCTGCAAATTTATGATAAATATGGATGCATAATTTTTAATGTATATTTATTTATAAACTTTATGCTGTGACGCATAAACATTCGGCATTTAAATTCAATGTATAATAATAATTATTGCAATCTTGTTTGGAATACATTATGTCAATTATTTAATTTATTTAAATTTTACTGAAACTTTACATCATCACATTTAAAATTGCAAATATTTTATGTGACTTATCTTCCGACAATTTTAACAGATCCTTTATTCTAAATACATTCAAGCAAATTAGCAATTTTTACAAAATCCAAGCTATTTTACATTATTTGATTTGATTTGATTATTATTATTGATAAGTTATAAATTTTAACTTACTATATTAGGTATTAAAAGAGGTATTAACTTTTATTTATTAGTTATAAACTTTATTTGATTAGGTATAAACTGTTATTTAATTTAGTTGTTTTAAAGATTATCGACTACATTGCGCTTGTTTTCAAGAATAAATCAAGAAGATTATATTAATCAATATCTATTCTGTTAAATTCTCGCATCTCTTCTTTAACATGTAGTGTAATCAAGTGACTTCAAGTGGCTACCCCACTCCCGCCTTAACTGTGTTCCGCCAATAAGTCTTTTTTTTATAATTCTTCTTCTTATTGTTTCCTTTCAATTGGCATTAAAGTGGACTCATTGCCAGGTTTCTCTTTCTCTCATTCCTCAGCCACAGGAGATCCATTGCCTTACATAGGAATTTCCAAGGATTTCTACATCGTCCTATTGAAAGCAGCCTGCTCCCATGGTCGTCCTACAACCTTAACCCTAAACCGTTTACCGACCATCAATGTTAAAGATCCCGGTAACGGAGAACTCTAAACTATTATTATCATTTCTAGATCCAGAAATAGACGAATTGCCGTTAATGGGTTCTCTGGGTCCGGTGGTGATCATTCTTGCTGTTTATTTACTATTCGTGCTGAAGATTGGACCAGCATTCATGAGGAAAAGAGAAGCTTACAAACTAACAAATACTTTGCTTGCATACAATGCTGTGCAAGTTGCGATATCAGTATATTTAGTGATAAGGGTAAGTTTGTAGCTTTAAATATTTTCTTAATAATTTGGATGACGTTCCAGCGTAATATCCAAAATAGCATTTAGCGGCGAAAAAAATATTTATATTACAGTAGTAGTAGTTGCCTGATAGATGGATCTATATAATTTAAGTGTTTGGCTCCAATGTGTTTGATAACCTTGGTGCCTGTAAGTTACAACGATTACTGTGAGACGATAAATATGTTGGTTCGATCTCCGCATTGAGATAATGACTTTGATCAACTCATTGATCAACTATTATTTCTTTCGGTTTCTTATTGTTGCTATTGTCTGCTTTAGTTTAGCCTACGTGGAGCAGTTAGTTAAACGCTTGCTGTGAAACGAGAGGCCGTGGTTCGATCCCCGCACCGAAACAAATGTTCGTGAGGCCCAGAAGTATTTGTCTTGGGTCTGGTCCTGTGGGACACAAATCTATCGTAGTTTTTAATACCGACGACACAAGATATATGTGTTGTTGCTGTTGGGTGTATTTATTTATTTAAAGTCATATTTAAAGAATTAAGTCGTATCAAATATCAATTTAACGAGACAGTTTGTAGTGATTGACCTATGCGTGTGATAATGGTAATTTTATTCTTATATTCAAACTGACACTACGAAGTGACGAAATTTAAGCCTAATCGTAAATGCATTGTATAGTGCGTGGTGGCCTGTTGGTAAACGCTATGGACTATACGCGATTGTCAACATGTTCACGGTGGTCGCGGGTTCGAATCCCAGGGCACACCTCTGACTTTTCGGAGTCATATGTGTATTGATAGTCTATCACCATGCACTAAAACGGTGAAGGAAAACATCGTGAGGAAACCTGCATACCATAGCGATTTACAAAAATTTCTATGGTATGTAAGTCCGCCAACCCGCACTAGGCCAGCGTGGTGGACTATATGGCCTAACCACTCTCAATCGTACTGTCGATTGTAGAGGAGGCCCGTGCCCTGTGGGACGAATATGGGCTGATACAGTACAGTAAATGCATTGCCCACTAATAAATTCTAATTTTGCCAACTTCTTGTATCGAATATTAGGTGTGGAAAGATTGGCCGTTAGTCACTGAAGTTCAGACTCCAGTTCGGCTGTATCTTCAGCCCAGCATACGCTGGAAGTTTGTCCATCCTAGTACAGCGAACGCAGTGCTCTCATAGATATATTTGGGACCGACCTCTCTCTGCCGACTGTGGTGTCGGCCATGGTAGGCAGTCGAAGGTCTTGGCATGTGTTGGTTAACTTCTGTGAGTAAGTAATCCCATAGAAGGAAAGTGTGGAAAGGGATCGAGAGCGGTCGGATCCTCCCCGCCACCAAAGCAGATGTAGGAGGCGCCGATGTAACACATGATTGGCAACTCTCGCCCTGTGGTATGGGGACGTTTCGTTTTCGCGTATCTGCTCAGCCTCTAACATAGGGTACGGGCCGCAACTTAAGGGGGGTGGAACCGATTTTTACCTTTTTTAAACATCTATAGCTCTATTGATACACAGATATCGAACAAAATCTGGGCATTTTACAAAAATTTAGAGTAATAGCAAGGATCGTGTAAAGCTAAAAACATAAATTATAATACTTATATCGATGAAAAATCATATCAAAGATGGGTCTAATCTATATTTCCAACACGTACATTTCTAAGAAATTCTATCAAAATCAAAAGATAGGTTTCTTAATTTTCTAGTGTTCTCTAAAAAAATATTTTATAAAATTGTTATATGTCGGAAATAGATGGCGCTGCTGTGGCAGATTCAATGACGAGTGAGATCACTTCTTTAAATTTAATTTCAATTATTATTTTCTTTGTAATTGTTTTCAATTTATTTAATTTGTAAAGATTTAATTACTTTGTATTTCAATGATTGTTTATTTTTACTAAGTAGTATGTACGTAATTTAGATGTTAAAATAGAATTTATTAAAAAGGAGGCGGTAACGCAGGTGACGTTGATTGGTTAATTCAATATGAATTAAAAATGAATGGGCCTGGACATAACCTCGATGATCGGGCGTTCTTCGAGTATTTGTCTGTAACCGCATTATTATTGTAAAAGTGTGTTTTATTTCCAACCAAATTCTAAAATAAAAAAGTAAAAATAATTGATACTGAATTTAAGATAAGAAAATGGAGTAAAATACATATATTTTATTGTTACAAAGCGTGGGGTGTTTACAACAATTACTTATCCTCCTGCACCCCACGCTTTGTAACAATAAAATATATGTATTTTACTCCATTTTCTTATCTTAAATTCAGTATCAATTATTTTTACTTTTTTAGTTGTATATCTTATTAAAGCGTGTATTTTAGTTTTTTTTTAACTATTATATAATTGTTTTGACTAAAAAACATCCATCTACGGCTGTATTTCCAATCAATAACGCCATCTGTTGGTCAGTAGTAACATTTGACACTTGAAGAATACAAGAAGCTTATACCCAAATGGAGATTGCATTCCGTATATAAAAGTGAAGCACAAAAATTTTACCTTGAATGACGTCGCTGATGCCTGCTATCCTTTTCTTTAGCGTAACAATGAATGAACTTCACGTGAACTTCATTCATTGTCACTCTAAAGAAAAGGATAGCAGGCAACAGCGATTGCATTCAAGGTCAAATTTTTGTGCTTCAGTGTTTTATACGGAATGCAATCTCCATTTGGGTATAAGCTTCTTGGAAGAATACAATGTTAACGCCATCTAGCGATGAATGTAGCAATGGTCATCAATTATAAGAATAATTAATCCTGGCGAATCTAATCAGGATAATTATATATTTTAATCGAATTATTGTATTGTCATCGGTCTTTGACAGGTGTGCAAAATTTGAACGAAATCTGGCCGTTTAAAGTGGGTCAAAATCGCGCCCAAAGAAGTCGGTTACAAACAAACATACAAACATACAAACATACAAATATACAAACATACAAGTGAAGCTAATATAAAGCGTGTAAAAAAAGGATTAACAATTATGAGCGCCGAAGAAGAAAATCAAGATATGTTGCGTTCGGCTACCTGTGACGCGACATATATGTATATTCTCAATGAAGAAAAAAAAAACTAAAATTTTAACCAATTCACGCGCCTGCACTTACTCGTCAGTCGCCGTCAAGGCGTCATCGAGGTCTGACCCACACCGATTTTTTCAAGAAAATTCATCGCAAAATACACTAAAACAATAGCGTAAATGTGCCACAGTAAAAATAAGTACAATTGATATATTGTATTCAATGAAACTAACGTATTATTATTGACATATTATAAGAAACTGAATTTATTTATGTACTCGTATTTATCAGTATTACAATATGTAAAATTTTAATGTAATCTCTACGCCTTATAGTACTGTAAAACGGAGTGGATAGAAAAAAATTAGATTTTCAAGCTTTATTTGCACCTAAATATTACCGGTACCGATTAAAGATTATTTTCATTTGATGCGTCTCATATTGTTTACCTTAGCATATTTTACTTCGATTTTTATTTGGAAATAGAAGAGCCTCGCTGGTGTCATCCATGACTCAGCACGAATAGACAGGCTCGTCCGGCACGGTACCTCAGTCTCACAGAAGATCGATGTGAAGCGACAGATATGCTGTCGTGTTTCGTTCGGTTCCAGCAATCTCATTGCAATACCTCATTCCTCTTTCCTTTCATCATCATATCATTCTTTTTCCTTCTCGCTCCCATCCCAATTTGATGGGTTGGTAACACATCCTTGATTAAAGCGTTGTGAATGTTCATGGGTATCAGTGATCACGTACCGTCATGTGACCTGTATGCTCGTTTACCGGACATACGAAATAAAAAAGAAGTGACCTTTGTGAAAACTTAAATATGTGCAAACTCTGATGTTGGGGTCATTTTATACTTATTAATTTATTTTATATCTACATATTTAGAATTTCCGAATTACACCTGTAAGATAAATAAAAGGATTTATATAACTACTTTTAAAATTTTAAAATATCACCTCAAGTAAATAATGGAACATATTTTCGTATCAAGCGTACAAATAAAATTTCATGTTACAAGTAAATTTTGGCACCACATTTTACTCGTATTTGTTACTTTTTGTAAAACTATTTTCTTAGATATAAATAGCTTTTGAAATAATTCGTCAAAAACTCTGCATTCTTGCTATTCACCCCGTTTTGTGGTATGTAATATCCAGAGGGAGTATTTTGTTTTTATATTGCGAGCGCTGATATATTAATGAACGTTGAGCTAGTTTTTTTTTTAAATTGGTAACGAAAGTATAAGTAGTTGTTATCGTTCAAAAAAGAGTTTGAGTGGAATTAAATAACCAAAAACGACTATTTTATTATTTTCAAATAATTCGTGGGCGTAAACCGTAGTAGACAACCTGTCAAATGTCAGCTATCCATTTTAATCTAAGTTTTTAAACGGTTTTTACCAGCGTCCCATAAATGTAGACTCCACTCAACACCAGAAACATCCTATTTCCATTCAAAATTCAGTATTCCTGAATTCAACCCAAGTACCTTTGGTCCCTTTTCCTATCCTATCTTATACCGTCTCATCTGGCTCCTTTCCTTTCCATTATTTCCCATCAAATGCAATCCGGATTTGACATGTCCCACCGCATCTATCCCACTTTATACCATCTTATCCCTCAATAAATTGTGCATCTTTGATAGGTGAATTTTTATTTTAAATGAATAAATAATTAGGTTTCCCCGAGTCAATAAAAAATAAAAAATGAATACACCTAACAGTAATGCAGACCTGGAATAAAAATTTGTGTATAGGGTACACAGGTCGAACCTGTGAAGTCACTTTGAAGTCCCTAATAACACGAAGGATAATTATTTTTAAAATATGATTGTAAATATTAAGTATCTAGTATATATTTTTACGTTTATTTTAAACTATGTAAATCTACTTTTTGCTTAATCTTATCGTGTTGTATGTGTTTAAAAATATAATAGTTAAAAAAAACTAAAATACACGCTTTAATAAGATATACAACTAAAAAAGTAAAAATAATTGATACTGAATTTAAGATAAGAAAATGGAGTAAAATACATATATTTTATTGTTACAAAGCGTGGGGTGCTTACAACAATTACTTATCCTCCTGCACCCCACGCTTTGTAACAATAAAATATATGTATTTTACTCCATTTTCTTATCTTAAATTCAGTATCAATTATTTTTACTTTTTTAGTTGTATATCTTATTAAAGCGTGTATTTTAGTTTTTTTTAACTATTATATAATTGTTTTGACTAAAAACATCCATCTACGGCTGTATTTCCAATCAATAACGCCATCTGTTGGTCAGTAGTAACATTTGACACTTGAAGAATACAAGAAGCTTATACCCAAATGGAGATTGCATTCCGTATATAAAAGTGAAGCACAAAAATTTTACCTTGAATGACGTCGCTGATGCCTGCTATCCTTTTCTTTAGCGTAACAATGAATGAACTTCACGTGAACTTCATTCATTGTCACTCTAAAGAAAAGGATAGCAGGCAACAGCGATTGCATTCAAGGTCAAATTTTTGTGCTTTAGTGTTTTATACGGAATGCAATCTCCATTTGGGTATAAGCTTCTTGGAAGAATACAATGTTAACGCCATCTAGCGATGAATGTAGCAATGGTCATCAATTATAAGAATAATTAATCCTGGCGAATCTAATCAGGATAATTATATATTTTAATCGAATTATTGTATTGTCATCGGTCTTTGACAGGTGTGCAAAATTTGAACGAAATCTGGCCGTTTAAAGTGGGTCAAAATCGCGCCCAAAGAAGTCGGTTACAAACAAACATACAAATATACAAACATACAAATATACAAACATACAAGTGAAGCTAATATAAAGCGTGTAATAATATTATATGTTTAGTATGACTAATTTAAATTTAAATATTTTACAGTTGTAATAATTTGTTATTTTTTTACAGTATGGTGGCAATTTAATGCAGATGGGGTTGGTACCTACGAAATGTTACATGAATGAAAACGTATCACGGAATCAGGTAAATATTATTTATTAATTTACATGTCAATTAATATGTCGCTATTTATATTATAATTACTCTCAAATAACTTTTATTGGTACCTATAACAATGATATATTATACAAATACGACGTAGATATCGCACTAGCACTTCAAAAGTGAGGCGTTCAAATTCGGGCAATTGGTGTAATTTCATCTAGTCGCATAGCAACGGCGACAGAGGGAAGACCTCAGTGCTGTCAACATAATTTATTTCGAAAATATTGTCTAAAGTGTCGAATTGTGTGTTTTAAAAGTGTTAAAACAATGGTGCAAAAATATGAAACTAAATTGGACCTACATACCATACGTAAGTATATGAAAACCACACAAAATTTAATTTTTATTTTAAATTACCAAACACCGCCTTCAATTGTGTAAGAAGGATCGCCTAATACAAAGATTGTGAAGTGCGATAGGGACAAAAAGCGTACGTCATAGATTAACAAGTCAGAAGCGAAACCGATCACACAGAAAATTGACGATGAAAGTTCGAATGGATTTGGATAGTTGTATATTTTTTTCTAATTCAATCATATCTAAAACGATCAAGTTATTTGTTATGAATTATTTTCATAATAAATTACTTAATCCAACCACGAATTTTACAAATTACATTAGCTTCCCCATATATTTTGAATAACTATATCGACATATATCATTGAATGTTTCCAGATTTCTACGTGATGAGCTTTTGAGATATAAATGGATATGCACTAAGGACAGCTCGGACAAAAAGAGGGGATCGTGACTGGATGCCTTTAAAACTGATTAATATTGGTTTAGCACATTTAATTATGGATAAAAATATACAACTACGAAAATATATATATCCACCTAAAAAATCTATGCACTATTGGTTGTAGTATCGGTTGTTTACTAGTGGCAGGTCGCTCATACGTTACCACCATGTGTAGGTACGGTAAGGTGTCTTGGTTTCGCTTATGTCCACGAGCGGTCGTATCACTTGTCATTATTACAATAAAAAAAATATTAATATGAAATCCAATTTTCAGTGCATGCTTACCATAAACTAATATAAAAAACGGCAACGAATTCAATTGTTTTATTTTATCAAGGTTGTAAGCAAATAAAAATATATTTGTTTCAGGATGGCGTACCACAGGTAGACTCATGTAGCAACCACAAAGTTAATATATTAAATACTTATAAAACCAAATAGTTAGTTTTATTTATCGTCACCCTTCTGTTTCTATCGCTTCGATTCTATGTTTGGATAGCGCAATGCTATTTCTTTTCATCTCGCACGTTCTGTATAATCTGTCTCCTTCACTAAAATTGTCATAAAGTATTAACAAATGAGTATGTATATGCATAGCAGCACAGTTTTTAAACGTCACGCAATATGGTTATGCGTCATCTTTATTAAAACATCATTGACCTATAATGTTTGTTTAAATTCCAACTATGTACCCACTTCATGCAGTAATAATTATAAATAGCATTAGGGGCAAGATATATTTAAAAAAAGTCTGATTCTTATGTTCAAAACGCACAATCAAACAGACACTCAGCAAGAGAAAAAATCATTTATATTTATAATATTTTTTGATGTAAAAGAAACAAAAAATCAAACAATGAAATGAATGAAAAAACAATGAATGAAATATTCATTAAAATACTTCAGTACACCGGTTTTATGATGTAAAATTTTTAGTACTCATCGTGTCCTTAAAGGTGAAGCTGAAATTTACGGCTCACACGAAACATGTTCGACTCCGTTGTTGAATTATAGGTTCTGGTTCCACACTGTACTCGATTAAGAGTTATGTACCTCATCAACTTGTATTTTCATGCTTTAATGTATATACGTGATTTTTTCCTTTAGCATCACTGTATTATGTTTATTTTTAATGTCAGTATTTATATTAGTTTCATTGTTTTATTAATAACTAACGGCCCGGCCCGGCTTCGCCTGGGTGCAAATACGGATTCCAGTCCATATTTTATTTCAATAGACGCCAGCTGTGACAGGAGAGATCACGGCGTCATTTTGAAAAAAAATTAGTAATATGCTGCACTAGTTACCTAATCTCTTACCATATTCATTAGGTACTCTCTTGAGTTATATAAATATTCAACTGTTTGTAATTTAGGATAAAAATATATTGCACATTGTTTAATAAAAAAAAATTCATAAGGTACGTTGTCCGATTAAAATGTTTCAAACATATTGCACATTATACGAGTATAATATAATAATAATTAGTTGCCTTTATTTTTAAATTATTCATCTTATTATGCACTAGCGGTCGGGCACGGCTCCGCCCGGGTGCATACACGTTTTAAAATGGCGGTCAAAATGTTTAATTCTGACTATCAGTTTAGACATAGACATAGACATAGACACAATTTTAGTTTAGAATATCGACCAATCGGACCACGAAAAACGAACAAAATTTCCTCCTATTTCCTAGAAATATCACTACTGCTTTCCTCCTATATGTCATAACGTGATGATATATAGCCTATAGCCTTCCTCGATAAATGGACCACCCAACACTGAAAGAATCATTAGTTCCATCAGTAGTTCCAGAGATTAGCGCGTTCAAACAAACAAACTCTGCAGCTTTATAATATTAGTATAGATTATATTATGTATGTTTCAGGAAGGACACGCTAAAATTTTCATTAGAGATTCATAAACATTTTTATGGTGGTACCTTCCTTATTTGTATGAATTAATTATTTTTTTGTACGAAATGTGCCGGTGGCTTAGGAATGTAAATATCTACTTTGTTGTTTAGTGAGAAAATTGTTTTTAACAAAATATATTTTTAAGATGAACCGGCTTAGCAAAGTCTTTTCTGGTATTATTTCTGAAAAAGAACTGGTGTATGATTTCAGTATTTTTTTTATTGTTTCTCCTTTCTTTTATAGCGTATTTAAGCATTTCGGAGACCCGAGACATGTTTAATCGCTCATTTTGTTCCCAGATTCTTTTGGGAATATACTTATACCTGGCTGCGAAATTCACCGAGCTTTTGGACACGATTTTCTTCGTACTGAGAAAGAAAGACAGTCAGATCACGTTCCTCCATTTATACCATCATACAGTGATGGTCATCGGAACCTGGGTGCTGTTGAAGTATTGGCCTTCGCATACTCTCATCTTCATCGGATTTCTGAACTCCCTAGTTCATGTCCTCATGTATACTTACTATGGCCTCGCTGCGCTCGGACCGAATGTGGCGAAATATTTGGGCTGGAAAAAATATATGACCAAGTTTCAACTGGTAAGTAGATTTTTTCGTATGGCGTTGATTTACGTTAAGATGAGACCTTGATCAAGTCAATGTCAAGTCAATCGCCTAATTATACAATTAGGCGATGACGAAACTGTTAATCCTTCAATAAATCATATGGAAGGATTGTTATTAATATATATTTAAGTCTATTAAGAATATCTATAAGTTTTTATTGAAAACTGCTGTAGTAACTTAGTTTTCATCAAGATCTTCGGATTCTATCAAATAGTAAAATAAGTTAATCTAAAGGGTTCTAGAAACCGCCGAATGGCTTGAAATGCTGTTTACAAAAGTATCCGTTCTACTGAAAGTAGACTGTTACTGTTACGGAAATTACGCAAGAAAACGCGCATAACTACGTGCATTAAATTACATTACGCTAACGCTAAGTGCATTAAATTACATTTCTGAAAATGATTTATCATAGGAAATAGTTTATTTCTATGTGTGATTTAAAATTAAAAGTCTAAATACTTTAAAATAAACCACTGATCACTATACCACACTTGATCTCAAACGTCGGTACTACTATTTACTCCTATCTGTATCTGTATTTGCATCAGTCCATGTACGTCCCATTACAGGGAACAGGCTCCCTCCACAGTCGAGAGCACGATTGGGGGTTGGGCCATATAGTCCACCATGCAAATCTAGTGCGGGCTGACACCATAGAAATTCTTGTAAATCGCTTTGGTATGCAGGTTTCCTCACTTTGTATTCCTCCACCGTTTTAGTGTGCGTTGATTCAATTAAATATACATATCTCTGAGACAGAGGTGTGCCTTGGGATTTGAATGTGCGACAACCGTGAACATGTTGGTAGCCGCGTCTCGTCCGATACCGACAGCTTATTACACATCACTAAACTATTATTGACCATTTATGAAATCTTTAAAACTCACCAAATAAAGGAGACATCATATTATGACCCAATATGTAAATAAGTTTTACTGTTCTTCAACAAATTATTAATAAACTCGTCCATTATATTTTTGCGTAATTTGCATTCCCTTCTATGCTCTTTTTGTAAATTTGATGTAACCTTTCCTTATATTACAGATCCAGTTTGTTTCTATAATCATCCAATACGTGGCAACAGTGAGAACATCAGAATGCCCTCCAGCAAAAGGTGTCGCGATCTTCGTCTCCTGCAACACCGTCTTCATCTTGTTCCTTTTCCTCAACTTCTACCGGCAGAGCTACAGCAACAAATCTAAACAACCTATCAATATATGCCGGACGCAGGAATACGAATTTACGAACGAAATTATCAAAGACCAATAGGATTAATTTAAAGTAATTTAATTTGTAATTATTTATGGCTAGAGAATTTACTGTAACTGTAGATGTTGTAGTACCAGAGTTATGCTAGACGATGTTGCGAATGATAGGACGCTGCGGTAATAAGAATATCATCGCAGAATACAGCATCGTTGAAGGAATATCACTACAAGTATATTGAGTACAAAAATATGTTACGGATGCTCCAACCACAATGCCACTGAAATTTTAGACCCTGTCTATCAAAAACGAAAATAAGAATTAAGTCTTTGGGAACATTAGAAATTTAGTCTGTTAGTTAAAAACAGTAACAAAATCCTATTTATGTGCATTTGTATTATGGATAGAGGTTTGATCTGACACTGTCTGACTGTTTGGTGTGGTGGCTGGCTGTGTGGTATGCCTAGCGACCCGATGACCCCTATAGGTCAAGTCTTACGAAATGAACATCAGTTACTTTCTTATATCATAAAACTCAGATGATAAATTGGGATTTCTATACTCTGTCCTCATTTCCTTAACATCATTTCTGACACTGCTGTAGTTGTATTTTATTTAGTTCTATAATTTTAATAGTCCCGTTATAGTGACATTTACTATGTATGCTTTCTTGTCTTTTAATTTAGGTTTCGTGGTTGCTTTGGATAACACAAGTACCTCCAGTAGATTTAGCTTTGTTGAAACATTTATTTTTATGTCAGTTTTAAGTTTGAAAATTGAACGGTCTATGATTTTTTAAGAGTTTTATTATTTTTTTAATTCACTTTTAGAATATTAATACCAATAATTTACTGCAACTTAAGTCCTTCCAGGGTTTAATTATAATTACTAGTAAATGTGAAACGTCGAAAATAAATATTTGTGTGTCGGTTGGTAAACTATTTTTGTCACTACTTATTTTGCGTTGTGAACCAATGTATTAAAAAGTGTATATTATACTTACATTTGCACAAAATTAATTCGTGTTTTATTATTCATTTTATTCTAATCTTCACTTATTGTGGATCTTGCTAATCCATTATGAAGGTTTTTCAAAGAAAATTGATATTATTAATTAAGTCCAACTTTCAATATCCATTTTGAAAGTTTAAACAAAGATGGAAAGTGATACAGTGGCAGTGGACCAATAACAATCATCCAAATAAATAATAGTTCAAAAGACTAAAAATACAGGCTTTAATAAAAGACCCAAACCAAAAAGCGTGGGATGCTTACAAAAAATACTTATCCTCAAGCACCCTAGCTTTTTAACAATAAAGTGAATGTATCTCACTCCATTTTGTAATCTTAAACTCATTATTAATTATTTTTAACTAATTTTAGTTGTTTTGACTAAAGAAAAATATCTACGGCTATCTTATCAAAGGAAGATAGGTGCGCGTCAATTAACACAATACAAAACTTGTATTCAAAAAAAATATTCTGAAAGTTCTGGATAAGGTAATGTCATATAATTTTAAATTATTGTATTGTCATCGGTTCTTGACAAATCTACAAAGGAGATCGGTCGATTTCCTAAGGAAATTGGGCCTAGTAGTGAAAACTTGACGGACACAAATGAGACCTAGAATTAAATAATAGATATTCAATATCCTTTAAATATAATATAGTCTATTTGAGCTACGATATGGGGTATTTAAAATATATCCTCTTAAAGTTTTACAAAAACTACCATATTCTACTAACTTTACATATATCTTATTTGGACAATATTTTATATTTTCTGTAACTATGTAAATAATATCGTTTAATAATATTGTAAAATGTATTACATTATTATAAACACGTTAAATACTTTTCGATATAAAGTTGATTAAGAAAGCATTTCTGGGGGTAGAAATATCCGTTTCAAAAGTAGGTAGGTCATTCTAAAAAGGGAATGATGACGGTAAAAATGTTGGTATTGATAATAAGAAACACATTTTTATAATAAAAAGTTCCATTGAACTTGTTCCTAAACAATATTATCTCATGTACCTGGTAGTAACAATACATTGTCGAGATGCTTTGCAATAGGTGTGTTATCATTTTAGTACCTAGCCCAACCAAGGTACCACATAATAGTCATTATATGTACAGAGCATCCCACTGTCCTCTTTATTGCAATGCAATAACAATAATATTGTATTATTGCATTGTGGCCATTTTGAGTGTTGTCGATCTGAATATAAACAAAACATATTTTTGTTCTGTCCTAACCAATAACGCACTAAGTGGTCTGGCATACTAGTTATCTCATTAAAATCGATTGATGTTTTAGAATTCTTTATAATTGTAAGCATGTCTTGTACATGACTTTCCGTCATAAAATCCAATGAGGTATTGCGTAGATGCACTGAGCATGCTCTGCTATTTTTGGGAATATAATAATTATATTTTTTTTTAGAATAGCCAAGAGTTGTCGTAAATAATAAACTCAAAATAACCAACATCTCAAAAGCACATTCCTTTCGCGACCAAGCACAAATAATAGAATTTGACAAACACTGAATGAATTTGACAGATGTCAATTCTGTTATTATTGCAAACAATGCAAAAAGTGGTAGAATATTTTATGATATCCTTATTTTTTTACAAAATCTGATCCCCACGGTGTAGGATAAAAATAAATAGAGAAATAAATCTAAAAAAATACGGCTAATTTTTTAGTCATACTTAATTTCTTGTCCGTAGTTGGACCAAATCGACTGATCTCCTTTTGAATGAAATCTGACCGTTTAAAGTGGGTCAAAATCGCAACCAAAGGAGTCGGTTACAAACAAACATACAAGCGTGTAAAAAATTGTATAGTCATGGATTGTGATCGTTACCGGACTCAACTTCGGCAAAGATCGTCCTCCTCCTAGCATCGTTTTCCTCATTGCTGAGGGTGGTGATCCAATCTGAATATGAAACAATCTGTATTCTGCCTAAGCTGCACCACCTTTTCCTATCATTGGCATCTTCGAAATATACACTGATGGAAGATTGGCATAGTGGAGCGCAGCATGAACTTTAATGTTAAGGATCGAGCTGATTTGGTCTGACCGTCTGATTGGCAAAGAGCTGATCTATTAATATTGTTTTGATGAAAAAGTCATACTAAAGCTAGTGGCCTTCCAAACTTGCCCTCTGATATTCCCAAATCTATTTTTTCCTCATAGCCTCATTTTCACTGAGACACCTAGAATCTTGCATGTTATACAGAATTCATGGCCGAGTTCCACATGCAAAAATGGTCATCGCACTTAATCATTTGCGGTTATGGAATTGAAATCCATAAATGATGCTCGTTTAACTTTGTTTATCAATTCATAAAGAAAAATAACCTTGTCGTTCTTAATGTCGCCCTGCGAAATGTAAAATCTCAAACGTTTTCTCTATTTTTTTAAATAATATCAAAACATATTTTAATTTTGTAATTAATAACAGTGTTTAAATACACAATCTTGTCAAAACATACAGTTTATATGTTTTACATATAGTTTATATTTTTTACTATACTTATAATAATAGGAGAATACGGGAGTGGTAGAGCCACTTAGATATCAGTCATAAATCAGCATGTAGGTAGGAAGACTCTCTTCTGGGATTGTACCACTATCCCACAAAAAATATACGTGGAGCTGTCGCAATACATCGATTCACAGAGTAAATTACTACAATATATGAAAGATCCAATCTTTAGGGATATTCATGGACGGCAGTATCACTTACCATCAGGTGACCTATTTGTCCGTTTGTTGAACCTAAGCAATAATATTAATAATTAAATTATATAACAGTGCAATGTCGCAAGACTAGTAGGTGGCTAATACAACACATACAATCTGCAAGAAGATATTTTAATATTAAAAGCGAAAGTGTTGTGAGTGTTCCGTTGACCCAGCCTTGAAATCAATGTAGATACACAGTCAAACTGTCAAAAAACTTACCGAGCCGATGTATATTATTATTGACTTACATAATATTTTTTATGTCCAGCTTTGTATTGGTATCGTGTGTTTTAATAGTTTTACAAAATGCCTTGATTCATATGCAATGATTCATGTGAAATAGTGGCTGATGAAGTAAATTAGGCTTTGCGAAACTTCAACTAATACATCTTGAAAATCGATGAAGTAACTCGTAAACAAGTTATACAATTAATAATATTATTTTTTTTACTGAAATTTGTATTTACCCATTGGTATCTACTTTGTCGGGATATATGATGTTTGCCAAATTTCGTTACATTATATTCTAGTAACCAGTTTTGACAGCCTGCGTGGCGCAGTCGTTTAGACGCCGTCTGTAAAACGAGTGGCCGCGGGTTCGATCCCTGCATCGAGATAAATGTTTGTGCTGCCCACAAATATTTCTTTCGGGTCTGGGTGTTTGTGAGACCGAAAAGTCTCTCGTAGTTCCTGATACCCACGACACAAGACTCTATCTTAGCGTGGGGACAGGGCTATGTATGTGACTGTTGGGTGTTTTTAAGTTATTTATTTAATACTTCCTTTCTTACCTTTTAACGTTTAAAATATAAAAATTAAAATCCGGGCTTACAATATTTAATTCAACCAGAAAAGTGTTACTTCTAATGAAACATAAGTGGGTTGCGTAATCGTTTTTAAATAAATAAAACTAGCATGCTTCAATGTCATAATGTTATAATATTGAATATTACAAATATCAATGATGTAATAATTACAATATCATACAACTATATTACATTGGCACCTACGAAAGATACTGTTAAAATCGTTGAATGAACATTTTTGCTCATAAAGATTTACAAGGCGAACAAGGCAATGAGCTTTCTTTGGCAGTCCATTTGTGACATTTAATACAAATAATAATGTACATTTATATTTCGAAACTTTAACAGTCCTTCATAAAGCCCAATTTTTGCTACGAAAGGCTAAAACAGTTTGTATATAAAACGTATAAAATTCTCTGTTTACATGTTTAATATTAAGGGGACATAGAAAGAAACCAAAAAGTTGTCACATATCACTCCTAGCCTCTATCTCACAGGAATTAAGTCAAATGAATATTCATATTGTTGGAATCTTTCATTGTCTTATATAGCTCAGTATGAGGCTATAAAAATCAACTGTTACGAAGTAGTCACAGAGGATAATATTATTACTTTAAATATCAAGAAATAAATTCTCGATAAAAATTACAAAACTTATGTAATTGACAGATGTATGAACAGAAATAAAAGTCACCATAATTTCAGCACTAATTTATCTGAAACAATTTGCGTTGAATGTTTTCATTATTTTAGAATAATTTGGTTGAATGTTAAATAGATGAGAATAATAGATATAACTGAAACATTGAAATCTAAGTATGACTGTGAAATAAACAAAGATATTATACTGAAAGTTCGAGAATGGAATATCACTTCCAAATAACAGTCATGGTGCGAAACGAGAAGATAAAGAGTTGTATACATAGTATTTGGAAGACAAAGTTAAAGCATCACTTTATTTCGCAATTGACTTGTTATTTTATTTTCTGAATTATCTTTCAGCTTTAAAATTACCTTATAAAGAACAGGGTAACCAAGCCACAAAACATTTTAGTCAAATGGAAGAAAATGGATTCTCGTTTTCAATAACTACTATTTTTGCTCCTCAATGATGAAAGCACTATAATCAAATATGACTTCTGTATTTAAAGTATGAAATCTTTTGTTTTCACCTTTATAAGCAATAAAATATAAACCGATAATGATATTGTTTTTATACTTCTGTTGCCTTGTTGAATCTAGATACATATATTCACATTGAAATAAATTGCTATTATTATGCCAACTGTACTGTGGTCAATTTTTGAAACACCTTACTGGGTTAGCAATATTGTTATATTTATTCGACTGTACTTGCGATTAAGGATAAAGTGTTCACTGGTGTTGTGTATAGCACGTTTGGATGCATGACCAATGATCCGTATCAGTTAACCCACAAACAAAATTAAACCATTTAAAAAATCTATACGATATTTATAATTTGCTCTTAATTATTACGTATACCCTCAAATAACTTGACATAACAGACTTGATTGCGTGGTAACTCTTATATCGCGGGCACACGATATTTCCAAAATGGCAATCCAGTTACCTAAGTTAGAAAATTATTAACCACCTTAAATTAATCTTTTATATACATTTTAACTAGCTTACGTTTTAAAATGTTAAAAGAAATTACCGAACAACTACCAACTTTATCTATTCCATTTGCTAAGTCTCCGTTACTACTTTCTAAATGATCCTCTACATTATTTTATTCTAAAATGGTACAAAGTCTAATCTATGCTTATTTACAAACAAAATGAGTACAATCACATTTTTGCTTTTATCTTTTTAATCTTTCTTCTCTATTTTTTCTTCCTTCAAGTTTCCGTTGGCTACTCCATTGCCAATCTTTAGATGGCCGTTCTCATGTTTGATACCGTTGGCATGCCCGTTAGCAGATTTGATACTAGTTTTCTTTTTTTCTGGTTTGCCGTAAGCTTTGTAGTAGAAGTCGTAGAAGAGATAGTAGAAGAAGATGGAGTTGGGTAGAGTGAAGACGACAGACCAACGAGGGTAGCCGCAGTCATAGAAGAGCAACTGAGCGGAGTGTAGGAATGCGATGCAGAATTGTAGCTGAAATAAAAAAAAAACATAAGCCTGGCTAGGATTGTCATCAAAATTATAATTGAAATTCCAGTAAGACTCATATTGAATCATAATGTGGTATTCATGATTTCCTGGTTACGAGGCCGCCTGGGAAGGTACTACCGCAATGTCTATTTCTCCCGCCAAACAGCAGTGTTAATGCACTGTTGTGTTTCGCTTAGAAGGGTGTTGTAGCCAGAGTCACTACTGGACATGTTGCGACTTAACTTCTTATGTTTTAGGATGGCGAGCGCAGTAGAATGCCAAGAATGGCTTTGTAATTCAAGGTGTTATTTGGTTTTGCTACTGTTCATTAGCAGTCGTATCGCTGACCACCAGGCGAACGGCATGGTCGTCTCGCTATTCATGGCAATAAAAAAATGTAGATTATTGAGTGAAATTATAAAAATTGGCATGACCCACTGTATACCCTAATATAATTTCAAAACAGAATGTATTTTATATCTTCTTCACTATTATACTAGATATATTTGCGATATTGTTAAGTTAAAACAAATCAAGCTAAATTAAATGAAATCAGACCATGTGTGTAGTTCATAATAATATTAAAAGAAATAAAGCTTAACATAGTCCTATTTGTATTTAGACATTAAACCACGAATATATATTTAATATAAACTGGTTCTAAACAGATCCCAGAAGTTGCATTACTAAACGCCTACTGGACTATGGTAGCAAAGATACGTAAAATGGAATCACACGTCCACATTTGTACAAACATTGCACAAGTCTGTAGAAATTCTAAGCGGCTATTACAGACTGTGATAATGATTGGAAACACATTTAAAGGAATTGAACATGCTTTTTAAAAAAATGCCTTTATGTGTAAGAAATCTGGTGTACCGAATTAAACTGAACCGAATGTGCAATAAAATGATGTTCAGATAAATATCGATATTATAGGCCACAGTTAATGATTACCTCTCGTCACTCGATGCTATGCATGCAATTAAGCTGGTTTATATAAACCCGGTAATATAAAAATTGGTTGACTGTGGAATCCGGCTTAGTTTACCTACTGTGGCGAGTTTTAGACAAAGTATGTTTATTTCCTCGCCTGTGCTTCTCTATATTGTGTTATGCGCGTTTGGCTGAGGGTACTGATACACAAGTTTCAATTCGGTCTAAGACGAAACCACTTATTACGACAGTTTATTCTTCACATAGGAACACATCAGGAACTTTCTACTTCTTTATTATTTTTCTTTAATCAAATAAAATACTAAAATATTTACAGCTTTATTCATAGACATTTTTAAAACCTACTTTATTTATCGAATGATTTGTCCCGTTCCAACGAGTTTTGAATTCAGCATAAGCTAAGAAGACAAAACCTTCGATAGTTCTAATAGATTTTAAAACTATGACGCTAAATACTATTAAATGCACGTTGTATATCGCTTACCATTTGTAAAGTCGTTATATGCCTCTTCCAAAACAGATACTTTTGGTACTGGGGTCCCATAGCAGCCAGCATGTAGTAAGTATACATAATAATGTGAACGAAAGAATTGATCACACCGATAAGAGTGCCGTGCCCCCCTGGATAGTACTTGGTAGCACCCCAGGATATCATAGGCATCACTGTATGATGGTACATGTGGAGGAATGTGATTTGCCGGTCTTTCTTTCTGATCACGAAGAACACTGTGTCGAGTAGCTCGGACATCTTCGCCAGGAAGTATATGTACACGCCGTAGGCTACCTGGAAATCGATAAGGTTATATGAGGTACTGAGGTTTACTGGTGGTAGAACTCTCATATGTGAGAGGCTGCCTGGGTGGGTACCACCGCAATGTCTATTTCTCCCGTCAAACAGCAAATTAGTAATTCAAGGTGTTGTTTGGTTTTGTTACTGTTCATGAGCGGTCGCATTGCTTACCATCAGGTGAACGGCATGCTCGTGTCGCCATTCACTGCGATAAAAAAAAGGTAGGGATTAGGATTAATATCACCAACCTACACTACACTAGAGTGGTAGAAAAGAATTTACACCACTTTTAAATAAATAAATACTCCCAATTTAAAGACCACCAACCCGCACTAGGCCACTGTAGTGGATTATATGGCCTAACTGTGCCCTGCAGTAGGCCGTATATGGGCTGATAGATAAAAAGATACAGATACTCAAAACTGCACGTACATAGATCACACCCATGCTCAGATAAACTAATAGGGCCTTATGATTAAGCTTGTTTGAGAGATGGATTAACTATAGACCAATGCTTTAGAATAGGCTTTAGAATATAGCAAGATATTCACGGCTTTATTAATAAGCAAGGATGTGATTCGCAGTTCAGCCTAACGTGAACATTCTGTTAAGGCAAGGTACTAATTTTAAAAGTCGCAATAATGAACAAATAATCGATTCGATTCTAATCCTTGGGCTAAAACACAGGGCTAAAGTTAATCCCTCGGGTATTCGTTTATTAATAAGACCCATAGAGTATTGTGTCGTGGCGATCAGAAACAACATGAGAGATTCTTCGATGTCACACATCCAGACCAGAAAGAAATCTCTGTTGATCACAATATTTTTCATGGTACGTGGATTGAACTCATGGCGTCACGTTGCACAAGCGGCGTCTAACCAAATGAGCAGCAGAGGCTGTCGATAATTGAACTATTTTGAATTAAAGACTAAATATGATTGATTATTCTTAGCAGTAGAATGTTTGCGGGCAGGTATATTATATTTTAATAATATAATATTGTGGAGACTATTGGGAGACAATGGACATTGGACAAACAATTTGCACGATTATAACGGTATTATTCATGGACCGTTTATAGACTACTAGCGGTACGGCCTGGCTCCACCCAGGTGCAAATACACTTTTCAAAATGGCGGCCAAAATATTCAATTCGAACTAATTGTTTATCTTATCCAAAAATTGTTTTTTTTTTCATAAAAATTATCCCATGTTACTTCTAATACCTCCAAGAATATGCGTACAACGATTCATAATGATCGATGGAGTAGTTTTCTCATGAAAGCGTAAAACACAAACTTACATTCATATTATTTATAATATTAGTAGAGATTTTAGTTGTCGAATGTTTTTTATTCTTCGCTCAAACTGAATTCAGAAGTCGTTCGTCAGGTACAACATATTAATTAAACTAAAATAGGTTTATCAACTATCTATGAATAAGGCTCTGAGTGTTTGTACAATGGCAGGAAAACACATTATCAAACCGCACACCAAAATAAATTCAATTATGTTCTGCGGTTAAACTATTGCATTTCATATATTTCATATATTATAAATATAATAATATTTTTTCTAAGTGCGTGGTGGCCTGTTGGTAAACGGACCAGACGCGGCTGCCAACATGTTCACGGTGGTCGCGGGTTCAAATCCCAGGGCACACCTCTGACTTTTCGGAGTCATGTGTGTATTGATAGTCAATCACCACGCACTAAAACGGTGAAGGAAAACATCGTGAGGAAACCTGCATACCATAGCGATTCATAAGAATTTATATGGTATGTAAGTCCGCCAACCCGCACTAGGCCAGCGTGGTGGACTATATGGCCTAACCACTCTCAATCGTACTCTCGATTGTAGAGTAGGCCCGTGCCCTGCAGTGGGACGTATATGGGCTGATCCAGAATATTTTTTCCTACTATTGAGCTCGGGGCTCCTCTATAATCGAAGAATCTATTGAGAAAGATAATAACGGCAAAACCATTCCATGATTTATATATCCATACCATGGTTGCCTTAAGAAATTACCTAGTGCGATAAGGGCGCTACTTGTACTATAATTTTTATTTTGTAATTTCTATATAGTATATCTGTATAGTTCAAAAAAGATTAATTAAATGAATAAATAAAACCATTCCATATTCATATTTATTTTTTACGAAGTGGAACATTATAGAATACACGTGGATTAAATTAATATTCTTTTTTAAATTGTGATGTGACATAATCATTGAATAATTTTTAAGTATTTTATTTCGTAAGATAAGTAACTATAGTAGATAGAAATAGTACATAATATAGAAATCGTGCATCGGTCTAATATGCCTACACCAGTCATCGATAGCAAAATTACGTACAAGGTTTGTTTTGAATTAAGATAGTAAATTTAGATAGAATGTGAGAATTTCCTTGTGATTTTATTCATTATAAAATAATATAGCGATCTAATTGCTATTGTCGGTTCACGCCTGGCGAATATGCACCGCCCATTAACGTGACGTGATAACGTCTGATGTATTCTAGTATAATTACGGTACAGAGTGTTTCCTTTATTATTAGTATACTGTTTTCGTGTTTATAAATGTTAGCCGCATTTTCCTATCCATTTTGAACTGGAATAGTGAAATTAAAATTATTTATTTCCTACATTTGATATTAGATTTAGTTCTACCTTAAATTATAATTACTAAGCCCCAATAATCATGATATGGTCTATAATAATATCAGTTGTCCCAACCATCGAAATTATCAAAGATAGTATATTGAAATCGATGTAATTGGAATTGAACTCTGGACCATTTTTTGTCATTAACGCTCATAACATAAGCTTATAGGTGTCCAAGATAAAAATTGATTCTTACCCTCATAGCCTCAGGCGTCCTGGAGAAGTCAACGGGTTGACATTTCCAACTGTAAGTCCTCAACCATCCCGCGTCGAGGCCCTGAAATTATCACAAAATACACTATCAATAAAAACAAAATCACGTGCTATGTTTTAAACGCATTTCCACGTAATCGGGTCTTAATTTTATAAATGTCTCTTATTGTTAAAAATTGTGAGTGTCTGGCTAGATTTATTCACGTTTTAAATCTATTATATCCCATTCAATTAACCTTTCATTTAGCCACCAAACAGTATGTATCCGAGCACTACAAGTAATAGGCCTTTCCAAGACAATGCTACTATAGGCATATCCATATTACAAAAAGAAAACCCTAAAAAATCTAAGCATATATCACTTATTTATTTAGCAATATCGGAACGGGTTTCGTAAAATATCGAATACATATCACATAAATAATAAATTTATGTGATAGAGCCACGCTGTTGTCAATCATGACTCAGCATTAGTCGGTAAGCTCGTCCGGGTTGGTACCACTATCTCACAGGAGATCGACGTGAAGTGACAGCTTCGTTATCGCGTTTTATTCGGTGAGTGAGGTTGCCGGACGCCCAATACCCTTTACTCTTCCATCCTATTTCCTTCCCGCTCCCTACCCAATTTGAAAGGCGGGCAACACATCAATGATCCAAGCATTGTGGGTGTTCATGGGCGGCAGTGATCACTTACCATCAGATAACCTGTTTGCCTCTTAGTCAGACCTATTTATATTTAAAAAAATGTACTGAGTCTATCGAATTAGCGAAATAAGAGTAAAATTGAGACAGAAATAAACAAAGAGCCATATGGACCCTTGAAAACTAACAATATAATTTTGTTGCACATTACCGATGTACAATTTATACGGATATTACCTCTGAAGGTTATCAGATGAGGTGGCATTGAGCCGATCTTAGCTGTCGCACTTGACCTACTTGAAGAGTATAATCCGAGCAAATGTCAATGGTCCATGTACGTTACCGCCAAAAGTATAATATGGTGTTAGAAGGTCTTCATCCATTGATTATACCAATCACGACCTTATTTAATAGTAGATAGTTGAAGTTACAGCTGTTGCTTTTTCCAATTTTTTGGTGAGGAAAGAATTGTGAACTACTTAGTATATTAATAAAAATTTGGTTTATATTGTGTGATCTCATGGTTCAACGTATAAGACAAATAAAAGCGATATTAAAATTACCAATAATCTAACATTTAACACGAGGGTATTGTATAGTAATCGGCTTTTCTAAATTGTAAATTTATTGATTTATGTTGATATATTTTAAATAAAACACTATATTCCCAAAATGCCATTGAATGGTACGATTACCCTTTATTTCTATTGAAATATAATTATGAGGTATTTTGAAGCAAAATTCAACCAATGAACATATTTTGTCAACTTCAATCTTATATAACTTATTTATAAAGATCAAATCTCACCTCATGGAATAAATAGCAGCTAACCAGAACCTGTATGAAATTGTACACTACGAGCGTTTTCTGTAGTTGGAACGGCTTCTTGTCGGCCATGTACCGTGGTCCCCAGTTCAGTGTGAAGTACAGGTACAGACCTAATATGGTCATGCCTGGCACAGGACTTGATATCAGGAACCAATCATTGGTTCTGGGGTCTGGAATAAGAAAAATGATTATGAGCTATATGATACTGTTTTTTTTGCGTGTTTTGGTATTGAGTTCTAATGTGTCTCAAGAGTATATGGTGCGACACAAAAAAAATTAGGGAATCTTTTTGGTTCGTCCAAAATAGTAAGAACTGTGAAGCTTTGCAAACCAGCACCCGTGGTTCTGTTTAGAAAAAGAGAGGAGGGGATCAAATTGAAATTACTGATATTTGATGTTAAATTTATGATAATTTCAAGTTTTGTACGCAATCCGACATGCGTTTGGATAGTTTAAAAGATAAGATTTTATAATAAAGTTCTTAACGTTAGCATAATTCTCTATCCTTGGAGCATAGAGATATAGATGGAGCATATAGATGGAGCATGTTTGTATTCGTTAAATATTTAGTTTCAAATAGTTTGTATGTCTTCTTCGCTTCTTTATATCGAAAGATTTTACTTAGAACTCTTTTACGAAGTTATTAAGAATCCTAAAAGCAAATTTCCAATTTATCAATGTTGCTTATTCCATCGCCTAATTTTTATACGAATATTCAATTGAGGCCTTGCTTATAAGAATAAGCAAGACCCAATTTGAAAGTCATCACTACATAAATCAACGACATACAAATCATGCAATCGTCGATTACAATTAGCATGTAAATGTATAATTAATGTCGCGGTCGTGTAACTCGTTCAAGGTTTGAAGCTACATAGCGTTTATTTTTCAAGTATTTTCCGATTATTATTTTTATAGTATTGGCTACTGGTTTTTCCGCAAACCCTTACTAGACTAGCGTGCTGAATTAGAACTTAACCCGTCTCAATTGTACTCTCGATAGTTGAGGAAGTCAGTGCGTTGCAGTGTGCAGTATATGCGCCGATGTAGATACAGACTACTGGATAAAAGCCTGTCTTTCAAATCACAGCGACTTTAACATAAGATTGATATATCCAATTTACAGGTGGACATCCCAAACGACGCTTACCAGTATGCAATTTCAACTTATATTCAGCACTTTGTTTTAGAAACTATATTCAGAATAAAATATCCCTTGGAAATCTAGTACAAGCAATATTTATATTGCTGGTGGGTCTCTCATATTTGAGGGGTCTGCTTTGTAAAGTACCATAGTAATGACTATTTCATTTCTCCCACCAAACAGCCGTGTAAAACTGTTGTATTCTGGGTCAAGCATTGCTTTGTACTTCATGGTGTTGTTTTGTTTTGCTACTGTCCATGAGCGGTCGCATCGCTCATAAGTCGAATGGAATGCTCGTCTCGCCATTGATTTGAATAAAAAAGCAAGTCAAATAAGTTCGACAGGTCAGCATTTGACAATGTGTCAAAAGCTGGACCCTATCTCATTATGTCATACGTTAGAAAACTATGCTGACCTAACAGATTTTAGTCTTTAAAATTTATGGATAAAAACAGCTACATAATACTATATACTTGCAGCCACTTGTACATTGCATATGAAAATGCATAAACTTACAATTGACAATTATGCAAAGTAATCGCGTGTTTGTTGTTGTAAATATTCGTATTTTGCCCTACTGAATGTAATTTTATTAATCTTACAAGAATATGGAATTGCGCCGTAGCCGAAAACTGCCAACGTCGTAATAAATGACCTAAAATATATTTAAAAAGAAGTGCGTGGTAGCTTCGATCGCGGCTTCAAATCCCTGGGCACACTTCTGAATTTTCGGATTCATGTGTGTATTGATAGTTAATAATCACGCACTATTACGATGAAGGAAAACATCGTGAGGAAACCTGCATACCATAGCGATTCATAAGAATTTCTATGGTATGTAAGTCCGCCAACCCGCACTAGGCCAGCGTGGTGGACTATATGGCCTAACCACTCTCAACCGTATTCTCGATTGTAGAGTAGGCCCGTGCCCTGCAGTGGGACGTATATGGGCTGATACAATACAAAAAATAGGTATAGCCTCCTCTCCATCGTTTTCTCGATTGTAGACGAGGCTCTACGGATATATTATAATATTATAAAAAGTTGCAATAATTTTAATGCATTTCTATGTTTTTAACAATTAAATTTCGGTTTTCTCACAAGTGGTATTTCAGTTTCGAAGGAGCAAAACTTTATAGTGTAAAATAAATTTAACTAAAATTGAGGAGCACAGTATATCTTACAAATAATAAATAATGCTTTAATTCTGAAAGTAATTATTGAATATGTAAGGATGTATGGATGTTTGTTTCTCTTTCACGCAAAAACTTTTTTTTGATTTTCATAAAATTTGGTATGATAGCTAGATGAACACATAGGCTATTTCACACCCGAAAAAAATTGTGTCCACAGGGTGTAAGAAAAAAATTCAAATATACATATTTACTTTCAAACTCGAGTGGAATGCACGGGACAGGAGAGGACAGGATTGCATGCTTTTTGCCATAGGACGTAATGAAACGGGACAGAGCGAGATATAACGGGACGGGACATGATAAGCAATATATATAGTAGACGGCGGTAACATTAAGTTTAATTATAAAATTGTGATTGTGAGTGTGATATTGATATTGATATTATGGACTTGACTTAAACACCATCTACACTCGGGCGAAACCGGGCCCAACCGTTAATAATACATAGTCAGAACTTAAGAATATGCATATACAGTAAAGGAAGAAAGAAAAACATATTTATTTATCACACAAGATATCGCACACAGTGGACAACACAGATAATAGATAATAATGAAACTTACCAGCCAATTCGATGAACAACCTATTGTAGGTTCTGGTGAATGAGTTGTTGAACAGCGCCATTTTGTGTTCCGTCGTGTTGTTCACTGTTGCTTCAAGGTCATGAGAGGTTCTCCTGCATCTTATGGCTTAGCGCGACGGTTTCTGAAATATAAATATTTCTTCTTTAGAACAATACTTTCTATCTTCTTATTTCTTTGTTTTTATTACAGAAATCCGGCAAACGAGCATATACCTGATGGTAAATAGTTACTGCGCCGCCTATGAGCAACTGTAACCTGTAACGATTGGATCATGGATGTGTTGCCGACCCATCCATGTAGTGTAGAAGCCATGCTGTTTTTTTTATTACTGCACTGAATGGCGAGGCATGCCATTTGCCTGATAAGCAATACGACAACTCATTGACAGTAGGAAGACAAAACAACACCATGAGTTACAAAGCAAAGCCTGGTATTCCACTGCGCTCGCCATCCTGAGACATGAGATGTAAGTCTTATTTTCGTCACTCACGTCAATCACGTCATACACATAGAAGTAGAAGTGTTATGACGAGCAATTTAAAGTGGTGCGGATCAAATTTTACGACCGTTCCTACGTGGAAACTTTCACGTGAACTTTGACTTTTAACTTGAGCGTCGTACTTGGAAAGTGTAATGCATTAACGAATCTCGGAGAAGGGCCTTTGGCTGTGATATCATCCCTAGATTACGGCCATTATTAAGTAAAGTATATTTTCTTGATCATTTTGTCGTATCTTTACAAGTTCCCAACGTGTGTATTGTTTGCTAAAGTATTTTTTCTTGTTCATTTATTTATTTAGTCCTTTTTACACTGTACAGAAATACTATAAAGATTCATTTTGCCGGGTCTTTACAAGTTCCAAACGTATGTGACTTTGAGGATTACATCTTTAACTAAATAAGTACACCCAACAGTCACATACATAGTCCTAACCCCCGTTAAGATCGAGTTTTTTGCCGTAGGTATCAGGAATTACGAGAGACTTTTCGGTCTCACAAACACCCAGACCCGAAACAAATATCTATAGATCACACAAACATTTGTCTCGGTGCAGGGATCGAACCCTCAGTCCCAGGTTTACAGCCGGCGTATAAACTGCGCCACGAAGGCTGTTTGAATTATTGTTAAAAAAAACTTTAACAGCCATATTCATGGATAGTTTTAAAACCTTTTAGGTACTCAAACGTCCCGACCCTCAATTTTGACATTTGACGTTTGTCAAAGTCAATTTGTCAGCCTAATGTAAATAGAAATAGGGTGTATTTTAAAAATTTAAAATTTACATTGACAGTGGATGTGCAAGTAGCTAATCCATAATCAACTAAGTAATGTCAGCCACAGTAAAGACGGCTTCTATATAACGACAATACGAAGGTTGTCAACATAGCAACAACTAGTATTGTTTATAGGGGTTTTACTTGCTAGACTCACTGATGGTAGTTCAATATGTAAAAGGCCACCTGGGAACATACCACCGCAATGTCTGTTTCTTCCACCAAATAGCAGTGTACTAGCACCAACAAAAACTTGGTTATTCGCTTCGCTCGTTATACACTTCGCTCGCCATCCTGAGACATAAGATGTTAAGTCTCAATATGTCCAGTAGTTACTCTGGCTACAATGTCCTTCAAACCGAAACACAACAGTACAACTACACTACTGTTTCGCGGGAGAAATAGACATTGCGGTGATGGTCCAGGCGGCCTCTCACATATCAGAGATCTACCACCAGTATATTTTTTTGTTCATTCATTTGGTCATTAACAATTGTTCACGCTAACTCATTCATACATATTACATAATAACTAGGTGTAACAATTACTAGATGGTAGACACAACATACACCAAATGTAGCAATTGACATTCTATAAAAAAGAACAATTTTGTATACCACGTAAGATCAATATTATTATTAAATTTAATATTGAATGAAGATTTCCCCCAAACAAATTCGGGAAATAACTATTGACCGAATGGGTTTCCGTGCTGTATTTTATTAGCCTATTGTAGCAGCTACGATGCTTTCAATTGATTAGGCTTAGGCCACAGTCTATCTTAATGTCCTAGAGCGGGTTGGTGGAATTCACACACGGAAAACTTCGTTGAGAACTCTATATATCTTACGATCATACGGTTATACGAATTATGTACAAACGTACCATATTTCACACATTTTGTATTCACATCTAATCTATTCACAACATCACGTTTGTTTTAACAATATTTCTGTACAGGAAGACATGTTAATTCGATCTTTGGTTAGGATTCACATTATTGACGAATATCGCGAAGGAAGCAGGCGTGCGTTCCCCTTGGAAATTGTTACGGAACTAAGCTTTCACCCCTGAGGTCATTGCCCACGCCCCATAGCGCACCCCTCCGGTATCATAGAGAGGGTGAGATCTATGGGGTGGGATTGATATGAGGTACTTTTATTTGGGAATTTGTTGAATATATTATGTTTGCAATTGCTAAAATTTTCAATTCTATTGACTTTTCAATGAACGTTTGTTAATGTTTAGTATAAAATGAAAGGCTTTTGATAAAATTCGTAATATATATTCTGACAATAGTCACAAGAAAAAATTGGGTAGCTGACCCCGTGTAGGATTCATAGTTTGAGAGAGAGAGAGAGAGAGAGAGAGAGAGACACTCAGACAGTTTGTAACCCACAGTAAGATGCACTTCTTATATCCTCCTTATCAGAATCTGCACACTCTCACGACCTCTAGACCTAACACGAATATGTGTGACTCAGTAGCCACACATTTTAAGGTTTTCAGATCTCACACGATTCAGATCTCATCTGAGATTTCACAACACACGATCTCAGGCACAAGTTAACCCTGCTTTTATTATAATAATTCTTTGAATTTTGAGCATATGAAGTACAAGGTTGGAAGGCCAGTGACATCTGAATTTCTACTATCCAGTGTATTTCTACTCTGAAAGAAATTATGATTTGATTGATTGCATATAATTACCGCATCTATTTTGATCAGACACAAGATTTTTTGGGCGCTAGGCCTAACTCTGAGGCAAATCTGTTGGATTTATTATTTGTTGCGATTGCCAGTTAGCTAATGCAACGGTTAAATTGTGCCAAAATAAATGCGTTATTAAGAAACAAGTACTTTGCCATTATGTTTGCAATAATTAAATGCCAACTTCCTTCCATTGGTTGTTAGCTTGATTAATTTGTTATGCATACACGCTACACACTTACTAAAATTATTCTTTGATTAATTCAATATTGTAACACGAATGCTAAAACACGGACCAGTTGTGATTCAAATATTAGCGAATAGTAAGTAGGGACCACGTTAAATGGAATATAAAAACCTCAAAATATGCATGCAAATATGTATGACAAATGCGTATAATAGCATGAAAACCAATGAAAACTGCAAAATATGCAACATAAAATTTAAAATTACAGACAGGCAAAAGAAAAGATTGCTATGTTTTTTATAACTAAATCAGGGTGAAATTAAAAATCGCGTATTATTTCAACCATAAATTATCGTCTGTAATATTGAGCGGGTTAGTACGCTTTGCAAAACGTACGACTTACTTTAGATAAAACCGGAAATTACGAATTTTAGTTTTTTTTTAAATCGGGATTTATTTTAACTATTGTGCACTTATGAAGGGAGTAACCTACCTAAAATAAAGCGAAAATATCCATTCTCACTAGGATTTATGACAAAAAATCTATGATCGCTGAAAATAGGGTAATTATGCAATTGCGTATGCAATTGCGTATGCAAGTGCCTATAATCAGATCCCTAATAATTACACTCAACAAACACACGCATAGTTTTAACTAGACATTGAAAGCTTTAACCCAAGGCTTTAGAATTCAGTCAATTATTTTGAATTGCGAGGCATTCACGACTTTATTAATAAACACGGATATACTTCGGCCTAATATGGCAATTCACAGAATTTAAAAATAAATATAATGGACTAAATGATATGAATAGTCAATTCTAAAGCCTTCTCCTAATATCTCGTTTATACGAGTTTATAAATAAGGCCCTATACAAAGAGTACATTTTACATACTGAGAGCCCTATACAAGTTTGGTGTCGTGGTTATCAGAAATCATAATATAATTTTCAGTGTTATTAGTAAGTCTCCCATAAATTTTCAGGAATATATCTTTACCGAAGATAATTATCTAGAATCTAGATAGTAAAACCTCACTCATTTTGTAAATATAAAACAACGTTCACTGTCCAGCAGATTGTTTTTTGCAGGGCTAGCAAAGACAAAAGCGTTGTGAAAATGTGTAGGTAGCGTAATAAAAAAAACACCATTCATCGAATTTCCAATTTGTTGACAATGTAATCTTAACAACCCATAAATTAAGATGTGTAATATCCACGCTTAAGTTAACTCGTTACATCATCTTAACTCACGAGGGAAAAGTTAAGACTTAACCTAAGTTGTGGCATACCTTTCACCGTTAGAGTTCCTAGTTTAGAACGCAGGGTCTGACATATTTCTACGTCTTAGGTTTGGAAACAAACCTTCAATGACAAATTGTATATTATGATTACGTTGCTTACAACCAAAATATTTTCTAAGGTATTTTTCATTTTTGCCTTAAAATTGTCTTATTATGTTTCACATTTTCAGGAATATGCAGTTTAAATTTACAGGCTACTGCCAACAGATCGCATTGCTCCTTATATTTAATACAGTAATTCCTAACAGTGATTACTCTTTCAGAAATTTCCTTTAGTCTTTTGAAATGTTCCGCTAGAGTATGGAAATGAATATACATTTAGAAACAATGTAATAAATTATAAAACAACAATTATGTATTATCACGTATACCCATAGTATAAGCACCATAAAAATAATATAAATGATTATTATTTTCGTAACAAGCTATTCATATATCGTAAATTAGTACAGGTATAACCAGTATATCACGACCCCCCTATCCCCTCTCTTCATATATCGTCGTGCTTATAACTTCATAGGTCTAGTGTAATGGACAATATATTGCTCAATACATTATGTTTATAACGCCTTATTGCAATCAAAATAAAGTAGAATTTCGCATGTTTCATTTGAAATTATATTGTTGAAAGATGATGGAACCGCTTCGCTTGGCCGGCTGCCCCAAATACCTCGTACTAAAGATTGCCTTTCGGAATCCCCTTGCACTCTCACTTAAACATTTTACCTGTAAGGTTTTATGAATGAAAGTTAGTTTTTATGCAATGAATGGCGAGACGAGCTTGCCAACCGCTTGATAGTAAGCGATACGTCCACTCAGGGCCAGTAGCAAACCAAACACCATGAATTACAATGCAGAGCATTCCACTGCGCTAGTTTTTCTGAGACATAAGATGTTAAGCCTTATTATGTTAAATGAACGCTTAAGAATTTTTCTATCGTCTGAATTGGTCAATTTTATTATATTTAACCATTAAATAATGACGGCTATAAAAGCCATAGTAATAATTATATTATATTAATTAATGTGCTAGTAAATATAGTTTCCTGCAGATCTGGAATGTAGTTGGAATATAGAGCATAATCTTCAGTGACCTAGTTGGCTATTTGCCACAGCCATTGAGATTTTTTACGAGTAGTACATTTTTATATATATTAACGCCTTTTTCCAGCAAGGATAGGCAGAAAGTGCTACCAGGATACCCACGTTTCGCCTTGCGTGTTCCATCCCACGATGTGACAGGAGGCGAACCTATTGCCATATCGGGCACAAATTCGTTACTCTGGGCTGATAATGAGTAGAAATATCCAATATTCATTTGCCCGATCCTGGATTCGAACCGGAGACCCCAGCTAATAAAAAGCAGGTCATAACCTAATAAGTCTTTTTGTAAGCGGGTGTCTTAAGGTGTCGATTATGCTAATGAAACATTTTAATTTGTAACGACCAGGGATTCGAACTCAAGACTTCAGCTTCATAATCATACTGTAGTACAACAGCGCCACCGAAGCAGTCAGGATCTGTCGAAGTCCGAGACCGACATTTCCCTTAGTGTAAAGGGAATTCTGTGTCCAGCAATAAGTCATAAAAGTCGACACGGTATTACGACGTCGTAAACTACCCCAAAAAGTGTTATTACCATTATTGATTTTTTGGTATATTTTATTACTACATTTCTATAATAATTTAAAATACAAAGTACTAGTATTACAGGCGACATTGCCAGCGTGAAAAAAAACTGGGATAAAATGCCCAATGTATTATTTAGAAAATATATAAAAGCTATAGCTTTTGTTAATAAATTGACTAGCGAACGGTAAAATATTTTTTCAATTTGAATTAGTAGTTTATGAGATAAGCGCGTTCAAACAAACAGATTCTACAGCCTAATACATTAGTATATGAGGTGTTTGGAACTAAGTTACTAGGAACAGAGACATCAAAGGTGATGTGTGGCATACAACAGATGCTGCAATAAAATTGTAGGCAGCGCAAAAACCTAACGACTGTTCAAGTGCCCTTTCTCTACGAAATACGTCGCGTCGGATCGTTTGCGTTTTCCGGTTCGCACCCAGTATTCCTTGTGTGTTATATTTCCTTGCAATGTATTTTGTAAAGTAAATGATTAGTATTATATGCTAATAGCATCATGGTGGTATAATTGAATCATTATGTCTTAAGGCAAACATATTATATAATTGCCTACTTGACCAATAAATACATTTCATTTCATTACACAAATCTTTACGGGAGACAACTCTTTACGAGATAAATAATATGATTTTTAAATATTGCTTAAAACTCATTTTGCGCTTATGACCTGTAATTAAATGTAGGATCAGGGCTAATAGAATGTTAGGAAGAAGAATAAGTTTTTTTTTATACATACGTAGAGCAAAATACGGCCCCAACGGCTATCAGTGCTAAGCGCTATGTGCTCGGCCCACTGCCACTTCAACTTGCTAACATGTTATCCATAATCAGGTTTAAATAATTACTTTCTTGTGATTAACATTTGTTTATAAGCATACATTAATGTCTCAAGCAAAATAGAACTGTGCGTCAATCAAAAAACTACGCTAGAGGCATTACACGGCGCCCTAGTTAAAATACCTAAGCGTGAACTTTCACAAAATGAGAACAACGCTCTACATATTTAGACGCCAAAAAGTACCTACAATTAGTGTGATGATTTCATATTTAAAATCATTATTTAAAAAATTGTTTAAATGTTGCTTTTTAAGTATACATAAATAGGCAGTAAATGCTCTAAAAACTTAATAAAAAAATGCTCGTTTTGGTAGCAAAATAAACCCACTAGCTTCAAGGAAGATAGGTTATTTACAAAATTGACAAAATACATAACAATAAAGAATCAGTCCTTTTTTAATCGACTTCATAAAAAAAGGAAATTATCAACTTGATGTGAATGTATGTAATTTTGTCAGAAATGCATAGTTTTTTTGGATATGTTTATACCAGCAAACATTAAGGCTTGCACAGATCTCAAAAAAATATTCTTATATTTTGGTATTTTACATTTATTATAAGATTAGGTATCTTTTTAGGGTTTTTAATTCTTTTTTATTAATGACACGGTTAAAATGGCTACTAACACTTGTTAACACCCAACGCTGTCAAATTTATCATAAGTAAATATACAAATTAAATTATTGTACTCAATTATTTTAAAATTATCTCTATCATTATAAACCCCTGTACGTACTACTTGTGCTAAGTACTCTTATGTGCTTGTGTGTAGATCTGTACGTGTAATGGCATACATTTGTGTCTTCGCAAGTACTGTATTAATGTAAAGATTATTATAATTAGAATCCAATCAGATTTCCCATTAATCTCGCTTTTTGTAGGATATAAATGGAAGCAGCTGATCTTAGTCTTGACATGTTTTCATGATTGATCGAACTTGTTCCGACGTAGAGGAAACTAATCAATGAGTGAATGTAAGTACGTATAGTTAACGATAGCGTAAATGTTACAAGAGTCGAGAGTTTACTTTCGATATTCGTATTTTATATAACAAACATACGTAAGATTATTTATGCTTAACTTTGTAGTTTAGGCCTTCTCTATGTATGTAAAGATTCAAGTTGGCATCACGAACAAGGAGATTGGATCTCGTGAATTATATTTTGAGCCATGGATTCTCAGAAATGTTACGAATTTTAATGTATTTGTTACAGTCCGGATTTTTGCGAAAATTAGATACATTTCCGATGCAATGTAGATATTTATATTTTCCCACTGTAGATTGACAAACTTCGTACGAATTTTTTTGACTTGTTATGAATTCGTTTAAACTTTATACGCCTAGATTTGGGCTCTAATCATCGTATTGCTATTTCATTTAACCCTCACATATTTTGGTAAGCAAAAGCATTTTTTCAACCATCAGAAGACAACGAGGTAGATTTAGTTAAGTTACTAGATGCACGCGGCTACCAACACGTTTCCATGGGAATCCTTATGAGAGGCCTATCTTCAACAATAGACCATGACTAAAGCAAGAGAAAAATAAAAACAAGAAGACTATTATGATCCCCTTTCACTACTCCTATAGGTTACAGGGAATATGCCAGTATCATTGATCTTTCAAGCGCACTACACACCAAAGCCGCCGGTTGGGCGGAAAAATCCGGCGGCATGACCCGGCGGCATATAAAAAATAATCATGTCGGCAACAAGCGCCCGGGAGTTTTGCCCATCGACATGACATTTCGAGACCGCTCTGCTTGTCATAACGTCTATAACTTAATAAAATTGTTCCTTATTACACATTTATTACAGCCTCCGTGGCGTAGTTGGTTAGACGCCGACTGTGAAACTTGAGGCCGTGGGTTCGAACCCGCATCGATACATGTTTATGTGGCCCACATATATTTGTTTCGGGTCTGGGTGGTTGAAAGAAACATCTTTCCTAGTTTCTGATACCCACAACACAAGGCTTAATTGATATTAATGTGGGGCAGAACTACATATGTACATATGTGACTGTTGAGTGTATTTATTTTTAAATCGATCCACTGCTATGTCGCCGACAAAGTTTTCCGACTACAATGAGTGAAGCTGCCGGCTCATATCGCCAACAAGAAGTAGCCGACTTGGGCCGGCGAGTGGGCGGCTTCGGTGTATAGTGCGCTTATGTGTGACTACTATGTGGTATATTAAGGTTGCGCACGGCTCTTAACAAAATACCTACGCCGAAATTCCAAGTTGTAAAACCAAAAGTGGCACCGTGTTTAAAACATTCGAATATTGTCTTCACGATTTGCCACTGCGGTTGTAGTTCATATTCTGGGTTACAGTTGGCTGCGGTTGAAAACTCGTGCGGTTAACTCATGCCGTTTAGCGGTTTAAATAATTTGCGTGTATCACTGACCCAATATCTGTACACTTATGTAATAACTTGGTGGTAGGTGAGAAGCGGCAAGTCAGGTGTATGTTTAGGTATATGCGCTGAAATATCAGGTTGTTAATATTTTTCATGAAGAGCTCAATGCCGCAACTAATAGAAATTATTAAAGAAAGGAAGGTTTGGCGATGTAGTGGTATGTAATGTCTTTCTGCTTTTTAGGGCATTTGATATTAATCCTAATAGGTTACCGAATACAATGTTCTAAGGAACATGTTTATTATTTAAGATATTCTTTAAAATTCATAAAGCATACTCTGTTCAAGAAACATTATTTTTGTAAATTATAAAATCATTAATATAAACCAGAATATGATCTTCTATGGATTAAGTGTGTAGGGAGTCGTAAGTCCTATGAATACGACACAGTTGAACGGTTCAAAAAAATTAAAGTAACGATATACACACTTTTTGTATCCTGCATCACTTTTGTATATGAGCCCCTTTGTATTGATAATCAAGCATTGTAACGGTGAAGGAAAATATCTCAAGGAAACCTTCTTACCATATCGACTTGTAAACATGTCTATGGTATTTATAGTCCGCAAACCCGTACTAGGTCAGCGTTGTGGACTATATGATCTCACCCCTATCAATTGTACTCAATGTAGACGAAGCCCATGTCTTGGATTGATACATTTCAAACTAACAAGGGCGCATCAGTTTGATATCGACACCATAACAAATTCTAATTGTAGTTAAATGGGCAGATTGCATGTTGTTAATTGATTGTTTAAGTTGCCTTCGGAACAAGTCACGGTTTGAGTGGGATATAAACCTAAAATTTTCGAAAACTCAGGGTGCATTTTTTTGTTTCTCATTCTTTAACTATAATACATTTTTTTACATCATCTGCAATCGGCTATTAAACCTTAATCAGATGAATTCAAATATGCAGATTTTTTTACATTTCTATATTACCCCATTGAATAATACCGCACTGAAGTTCGTATGTATTTTTTTTCTTTTTCTTTACATAAACTAAAAATCGTCCCCGAATTATTTTGGAAGTGACCTCCAGCGACGCCCTAAGCCTTAACAAGGCTGCATGTTTTGTTAAAGAGCATTACTGGGTATACAATACACACATGATTCAAACATTGTAATATTTACTTTGCAACAAAATACTAGAGGCACGTAAAAGTGAGACGGGTTTGTGAGATGCTATCTACACATTTGGCGTAACATCATACTACTGCATGCGCAACCTGCACTTGCGGCCACTGAATATTATCTATGAATGACGCCATATCTCGACCTGACATATTTTTATTGCTGACTTTTGGAGTTATACTTCTTTTGGGACGATTTAAATAAAAGTACACCCAACAGCCATATTTATAGTCCTGATCTCCACACTAAGATCAGGTTTTGTGTCGAGGGTATCTGAAACTACGAGATAATTTTAGGTCTCACAAACACCCAAACCCGAAATAAATAGTTATGAATCATACAAATATTAGTGTCGGTGTGGGGACCACAGCGTCTCGTTCCACAACCGATTTAACCAAATGAACCATGGAGGCTGTCAATTTAAAAATTATGAAAGTAAACATTTTAGTAGAGCTATACGTGTCGCTATAGAAGGAATATAGAGGCAACATGTATGGGCCGTAAACCAGAAGGCTGTGAACTCGACTCGGGTAATTTATTTTGCGTAAGTGCTAGTTTGGGATCCTTGGACTCTCAAGTTGAGATGGAAATATTTTTGGCAAACTATGGATAGCCCAAGTTTAATACTCAGTTAATGTATATACGATATTTATTACCAAAATATAGTAATGAAAGTGATTGCAATTAATTAATTTGGTAAAATACTTAATGGTATTCATATTTTACGCGTACAGTAAGCCACACAGTTTCCACGTTCCCAAAAACGTAACGTAAACATATTGCTGCAAAACTTAATGGGCAATAAATTTTGATGAGACTTGCTGCGCACAATGCTAAGATGCAATAGTAGCGCAATAAATATTACATGCTTGAACTTGAATTACTATATGGGCTGAATATTAGTTTATAACTAATTTCAAAATATTTTTCACAAGATTTTAACGAAGACTAGGTTTTGCATCGTGGCAAAAACTCTCACGAAACATTATTTTGTGTCACTGAGGTCTCTGTAGGATTTTAAAATCTATAATCTATATACTCCGATTTTTTTCCAAAAATACATTTAGATGCACTTTGTAAAATTTGAAACAAGTTTTGAAATAACACCAAGTATACCAATTCATGTTTGAAAAATAAGCCTATTTTACTATGTTTATACTCGTAGTTTCTGGACACTTACACAACAACAAGTAACATGCAGAACACACAATATTTATTAATGACAATCCACTGATCGAACAATGAATATAAAGTTACAAAATACACCATTACTTCAGATTATACTTAAGCTTTTGACGTACATATAATATTGAATACTTGGCCTACTGTTCTTTAGTGCATGACACCACTTACTCTTTAGCAAAACGGGCTCTTTCACTCAGGCATAAGGGTCAAAATCGCTTATCACAGCACGGTCAACCAAGGGATTGCGAAGTAAGCAAACAACCAGCACTTAGTGCAAGTATTCGCGTAGGCATTTCTCTAGACAACCTAATGCCCTACTTATTGCAAGTGTGGAAACCAAAGTCTTGAATTACACTCGAGTTGGCATTTTTTTTTTTTTTTCGGAATTCATTTCGGATGTACTGTGACGAAATAACACATTAAGTTTGTGAGATCATCTTTGGTTATATTCCAATTGGTTAAATGCTGGGATATACGTTAATTTTATATTAAAAATCATGTTTTTATTACTTATAATAAATAAGATTTTATTAATACTTAAATTTGCAATGCAAATTAATAATTTTTTTTTAATGATGAACTTGAATATGTTTTTAAAGTGAGACTTTTTTGTAGAGAGTTAAACCAGTTTCCCAATAGTATCATTATACAATAAACTAAAAACCCATCGAAACCAAGTACTGATTATATTGTCTCATAAAAAAAGACAGAAGTTTCGTTTAGTTTTAGTTCCTTGTCCCATACGAGGCTCGGCCGGGACCGATTCATAAAAAATACTAAGACAAATCAGATATTTTCTGCACTAATTAACGAGATCTGCCCCTAGACTGTCAACTTTGTTTTTAACAGGACAACTGTCATGTCCGTGAACCGTCGAATGGCTCCTCGGGTTCAAGCAAAAAGCAACCTACTGTCATTGAAATAGGGTTTATTTTATAGCAAGAGCCGTATTACGGTCTTTGACGGTTCGCGGCATCTTTTGACGTTTCTTTGAGAAGCCGTAATACGGCTCCTGTGACAGTCCCAGACCAGGTCAGTTGATTAATCATATTCAAAACATTACAAATACCTTCCGTGTGCTGATTGTTACAGCAACCGATAAAAATATTGTAATCGAACATAATGATCTCGAGAGAATAAAATTTGCATACAAATGTTTACGATGAATTTGTTTATTTTTTACGCTGTCGATTTCGTTCGATGACGTTGGTGTTAGTCATCGAGAATCTAAACTATTTTTTATAATGATTAGATGTTCCATCTAATCTTTTTTTATTGCGTTAATATCTTGATTTATATTAAACTGGATATGACGTAACATCGTAATGTGTACCAAAATGGCGAGTGCAATGGAATGCCAAGGATTGTTTTGTAACCCATGGTGTTGCATGGATTTGTTGCTGTCAATGAGCGGTCGTATCGCTTTCCAAAATGCTTGGACGAATGTCTTGCTCGTCTTGCTATTCATCGTCATACAAAATATGAAAAAAAGTATTTGTGCAGGTAATATGTTTATTGAAAGACATTTTTAATGCTATATATCATTATTTAAAAAATAAAATATTATAGAGGCCGCCTCGTGATCACGAAAGCTGTAAAGTAATCGAAACATCGGGGAGTTAAAGAAGGTAAAAATGAAACCAAATCTGCCATTAAATCCATAGATAATGGTTTTATTTTAAATAAAATATTAATTATTATTCACATTTATTTAATACATCATGAAGTGAAACAGTATCATTAGATAAACTCAGTAATGTTTACATAACGTTTTTACTGGTGGTAGGTCTCTCATATGTGCGAGGCCATCTGGGTAGGTACCACCGCAATGTCTATTTCTCCCGTGACACAACACTGCTTAAATGCACTGTTGTGTTTCGGATTGAAGGACATTGTAGCCAGAGCAACTACTGGACATATTGAGACTTAATATCTTATGTCTCAGGATGGCGAGCGCAGGGGAATGTTTCTACTGTTTATGAGCGGTCGTATCGCTTACCATCAGGCGAACGGCTTGCTCGTCTCGCCATGCATTGCAATAAAAAAAAAAAAATGATCTTAAGTAGTAATTTGTTAAATTAAATTCCAAATAAAGAACGGAATTCAATCATTTTAGGCGTCTTGTATAATAGATTGCTCAGTCATATCATATCAAAAATACTTGGGTTGGACAATTCTAATCCTATATTGAATTTTAATAACTTAGAAAAACACTTTCAGATTCCTTAAACCCACGTTTTCTTTGCAGTTAGTTCAGTTAAAAAAAAAAGAATATTAGAAGGTTTAGTTCACGCAGAGATCCTTCTCATTGGAAGCATATCAATTGCCTAATCGATCGTGGATGAAAACAAAAATGTAGCATTACGTCGGATCTACTTCTTGAGACATCTTCTTGAGTCCAAGCAATTCGGGTCATCGGATGCAGTCATAATTTAGGCATTTAGATACAACATGAATACTAACGGCTAGATTACGAAACGTGCTTCGTATATCGTCAGTGTTTTTCTAGTTTCCTAAATATTTTAAAATTTAAATTATACTGCGGAATAACCTTAAACATTATACATATTAATAGGCAATTAATATGTATTGTATAAAATAAAAACAGGGTGTATAAATTTTGAGGTGCTTGTTACGAAATTATTAGTAGTAAACAATGAACACATTTAAAATTAAAAAAAAAAGTGTAATTAATACGTTTTTATAAAGCCTCCGTGACGCATTTGGTTAGACGCCGGCCTGTGAAAAGAGGTGCCGCGGGTTCGATCCCCACACCGGTTCATATATTTGTGTAAGCTATAGGTATTTGTTACGAATTGTCTGCATGTTTGTGAGACCCAAAAAACTCTCATATTTCCTGATACCCTCGACACAAGACTCGATTTTAGTGTGAGACGAGCAAGCCGTTCGCCTGATGGTAAGCGATACCGCTCATAAACAGTAGCAATATTCCACTGCGCTCGCCATCCTGAGACATAAGATGTTAAGTCTCAGTATGTCCAGTAGTTACTCTGGCTACAATGTCCTTCAATCCGAAACACAACAGTGCATTTACGCAGTGTTGTTTCACGGGAGAAATAGACATTGCGGTGGTACCTACCCAGATGGCCTCTCACATATGAAAGACCTACCACCAGTACCTTAAAAGAACTCACTAACGATTATTTTAATAAAAGTACAACGTAATGATATTAACAACATTTTTACCCAAGAAATTTCTTGGGTTGCATTAGCATGTGCTAAGGATAAGCAATCCTTCGATGTCATAAGTTCATCAATGAAGGACGGTGTCGACATAAACAAACCAATCTAAGACGAAATCGAATATTGCCTATAATTACGAAACATATGTTTTTGACTAAAATGCGAATACGCAACGGCTTCATATTGCAAATTAAAATATATTTATATAACGCATCAAATAAATCAATATTTGACAGTGTTACGCATGTGACCCAGTAGAAATTTCGTATCACATAACATTAGCATATAATTAAAGATAAATATAATTTAGCGAAACGATATTTATTATGTAAGTAATACGCAGAGGCAAGTAAGGTAATGTAGTGCGTGGTAGCCTGTTGGTAAACGGACTAGACGCGGCTGCCCACATGTTCATGGTGGTCGCGAGTTCGAATCCCAGGGCACACCTCTGACTTTTCGGAGTCATGTGTGTATTGATAGTCAATCACCACGCACTAAAACGGTGAAAGAAAACATCGTGAGGAAACCTGCATACCATAGCGATTTATAAGAATTTCTATGGTATGTAAGTCCGCCAACCCGCACTAGGCCAGCGTGGTGGACTATATGGCCTAACCACTCTCAATTGTATTCTCGATTGTAGAATAGGCCCGTGCCCTGCAGTGGGACGTATATGGGCTGATACGGAAGTAAGGTAATGAGCTAATCTGTCCTAAGTAATATTTTAAATCTGATGGTGGGTTTGATTGTGTTATTTCCACGCCTTAAATACTTAACCGATCATCATGAAATTTTGTATATAAATAGTGTCAAAGATATTAAAAAATACATAGTTTTCTTTTGATCCTGTAAAGGAGTATAATTTAAGGAGCTTAAGAAAATAATAATTACAAGGCTGGAATATAAATGCGACCAACTGGTATGAATAAAAAGCAATTTAATGCCTGTCCGAGAAAAAAAGAGATTTCTGGATATTTTTGGACATACAACTGGTATCTAGAAAAAATACTTTATTCCCGACTTATCTAAAGCACGAATAGTTGAGTAACTAGACGCACTGGGCAAATATTTAGCAAGAAAAAGTGTCATTTTTTTGCCTCAATCTATGAGTACTTGATTCTTTGTGTTGAAAGGACCTGATGCATCAGTTATTATTTTGTAACATAAGTAATTTGAATTTGTAAAATACAAAAGAAGATATTAACATCTTTATAGACTCTTGTGTAAAAATGGCCAATAAAACAAAAAAAAAAACATCAACTATATATTATATTATCAACATTCTTAGGTTCATAATTATTATTGCTGATGAACTGTCCGGCAATTATGGTAATCAAATCCGCAAAAAATATCTAACTAGTTGGCACATAAAAAACGAACAATGATACTGGATTTTAAAATGTAACTCGTAAATGATTCAATAATAATTACATCTATCATAATATTTTTTATGTTTTAATAAACGGCTTACGGCTATCTATCATTTGTTTAGAAAATAGCAACCATTTTTAACATTTTGGTATTTGGATTTAAACCCTGTACTATACGGCATTTAAATAATAAGAATAAATACCACCCAACAGTCACGTACATAGTCTTGACCGTACACTAAGTTAGAGTCTTGTGTCGTGAATATCAAGAACTACGACAGACTTTTCGGTCTCACAAATACCCAGATCTGAAAGAAATATTTTTGGGCCGCACAAACATTTCTCTCGGTGCGGGGATCGAACCCGCGGCCTCTCGTTTTACATGCGGTGTCTAGCTGGATGAGGCTGTCAAAGGAGGTATTTGAATGATATTCTTCCAAGAAAAACCGAAGTCTTGTCTTAAAGTCGCCATAAAAGATTCTCTGGATTTTTTATGGACGTGTTTGTGCATAATTACACAAAAAAATGTATACACTGTTTAATAATTATTAATAAAACTTATAAAATTCAATTCGACAATATATTTATTATCGACGTTTATTATCTTTAAAATACTGCTAGTATTTTGAAGATAATAAACATTACATTCGCGTGTGACGTCAAGTCACAACTAACCAGCGTTATTGTGTTTTTGCCGCTGTGATTGAATTTTAAATTTTAACATTGTTTTTATTTATACTCGTAGTAAAGCAAGATCTCACGGAAATATCAATGTTGATTGTTTAAGTCACAGAGAATAATTTAAAGTCATTTTCGAAATTTAGTCTTATATCCTGTTATTCATTTATGTAGAGGAAAATAATTTAGGGTTGTTAAAAGCTAATTAATATTTTAATTATATTTTATTTTCAAAAGATTACCAATTTGATAACAGCAAACGTATATTTAATTATAATGATCATAAATTATTACAATCAATTATTGTTGAAAATGAAATGAAAATGAAAATAATTTATTGAAAATGAAAATAATTTATTGAATCCATTAAAATGTTCAACATAATTTAGATTCAGTCATTTTTTTATCTACCACCCGGTTCGGAAAGCTGTTTTCACTAGAGAAGAACGGGCAAGAAATTCTAGTGTTGCTCTTTTCAAAACCAGTTTACAATGTAGTGAATTATTACAACATTTACAAGTTGGTTTAAATCAGAGCAGTTTAATAATAATATATATATAATATATTGTAAATTTACAATAAATATTTTTGATATGAATATTATTATATTATAATTACTATGGCTGAGTGAAGTGAAGTCGCCCAGAACGAAGAATCAGTATACTCTTTTTCGCCAAAGCAGTGAATAATTGCGAAAGCCTTATGTAATCCATTACAATGTAAGCAAATCGGATAGACCAGTCTACGCAAGCAGCCCCCGTTCACGAGTATGACGCATGTGCCAGCCATCGGCCTCCTCAACCATGTTGCAGGGAAGTGACCGACCTGGCACATGACGCCACCGCAAGCACAGACCTTTTAGCGAGCATGACATACCCAATCACTTACATAGGAAAACAATGGCAAATTGGACAAGTTACTTAATTTAAATGATATTTTATGGAGCACACCAAGACTTACGCTCCGAGATACTACACATTCATTTAATTTTATTCTATTCCCAAGCCTTGTTATCTAAATATTCCGAAATTTTATAATATGCCTTCTGTATCAGCCCATATACGTCCCACTGCAGGGCACGGGCCTATTCTACAATCGAGAATATAATTGAGAGTGGTTAGGCCATATAGTCCACCACGCTGGCCTAGTGCGGGTTGGCGGACTTACATACCATAGAAATCCTTATAAATCGCTATGGTATGCAGGTTTCCTCACGATGTTTTCCTTCACCGTTTAAGTGCGTGGTGATTGACTATCAATACACACATGACTCCGAAAAGTCAGAGGTGTGCATAAATTAAATTTTCAAAAATGTATTGTGATGCTACTGTCATTATATTTATCTCTTGAAACTTTTCTCTAAGAGAATATCTGGACCCAAGCGAATAAATTGACCTTATAGCTCGCTTTTGGAAAACAAAGATGGTATTAATGTCAGCAGCACCACCCCACAGTAAAATTCCATAACTCATCAGACTATGAAAGTAGGCAAAATATACCAATCGAGCTGTATCAACATCAGTCAATTGGCGAATCTTACCCACCGCAAAGACTGCGGCGCTCAGCTTTTTAGCTAGAGCGACTATGTGAGAACCCCATTGAAGTTTGGGATCTAATGTAATTCCTAAAAACTTAGTTGTATCCACAAGGCTCAACTCATCCCCATTCAAATTAATGTTAGCATTAACTTTTTTGACATTAGGTGTCACAAACCGTATACATTTCGTTTTTTGGCTATTTAATAACAAATTTTTAATGCTAAACAAATTGTTATTGTTGTATATATTAATTAACTCTTTTTCCGGTAGCAATGTACCTAAGTTTTTCATTTACTGTGATAAAAATATAGGGGTAGCTTAATATCCACATGCTATCGTTATATCATATTTTTATAAAATAAAAAGCATCAAAACTGATTAAAAAAGTATTTTAAGTAACTTCATAATTTTATAAAGCAGCAACAAATTTTAAACTTCCTAAATTTCAGATGTCTCGTTGGCGCTGTTGTACTATGGTATGATTGCAAAGCTAAGATCTCGGGTTCGAATCCCGGTTCGGGCAAAGTGATATTGGATTTTTATATTCATAATCAGCCCGAAGTATCGTAGGACTGAAAATGCAAACAGAAACGAGGGTGTCCCGGTTGCTCATTGCCTACCCGTTCTGGGAATGACGCGTGAGTTTATGAATGTATGTATGTAAATTTCAGATAAAGTACTATAAAGTAAATAAATAATGTCAGGGCTAAGATCTAGTGTTGCACGGTATTTGCGTGCCGCGGTGTCATTGGCAAGTAACAATTGAAGTGCTAGTAATTATTTAGGCCATTATAATTCATAATCAGTACTTGCGTCTTAGCTGACGGGTGACTGTAGGACGCAGAGCGTTCGCCCGGATTTAATTAGAAAAAAAAAAAGACTAAGTTTTATTTTTTATACTAGAACGGTAAGGTATTATGTTCATCAGGTAGGGTATTCCCCGACGCAAAATAGTTATTTTTAGTCAGTCGACATGATTTTGCCGACTATTTTTGAATAAAGTGATTTAATTGACTGTGGCTTGGTCTCATGCAATGTTAGATGTGACTTTGAAAACTATTTCCTGCTTTTATTCAATTTATTTAATTTAGCGACTTTTATCCAACATGGTCATGGCAGTCCCATATGCTGTCCTACTGCTTGTGATATCATGAAAATCCGCTGACATAATTGATTTATTGAATATTTCTAAATGCTACCAAAGTAAACCACCTCTTAGGTCATATTCTAATACATGCGTACAGAATTCTTCGTGTGTATATGGCATTAATCTGATAAAGAAGTAAAGAAATTGTTTTATCAGCAATTGAAACTAGGACAAACTTTTCCTATTGTTCAAATAAAACATTGTAACAACTATACATTGAGATATACAAGAATGACCAAAGCGAATAAACTGTTTTATAACAAAAACTAGCGGCCCGGCCCAGCTTCGCCCGGGTACAAATAAATTTCTGTACAATAATATGTACGTATTATACATATAAACCTCCCTCTTGAATCACTCTATCTATTAAAAAAAACCGCATCAAAATCCGTTGCGTAGTTTTAAACATTTAAGCATACAAAGAGACATAGGGACAGAGAAAGCGACTTTGTTTTATACTATGTAGTGAAGAGTGGTACATCGGTGAGTACCGTTATTGCTGTCTCAATGTCTTCTATGCATTCACAATATATTTTCTTCGCTCTACTGTTTCCCCGACTGCCTAGTCAATATATCGATATCCTCTCTCAAAGGCCGTTTGTCCACCGCCGCCGTCACCGGACCGTCACCGAGAACGAGATTATTTCAGGCCGAGTTTTAGATGACGTGACGGCGATCGTGTGTCCACCGCGCCGATAAATCGGTGGCTCAGTTCCACTCAGTTCTAGAGGTTTGTCCTTTTTGATAAAAATAAAACAAACTAGAAGGATGGCCAGTTTTAAGCGGTGACAATTGCTTCTTCTGCTTTTGTACGATTGAAGGCGTAGGCGATTAAAATAATTTTTGGACTTTGTTACTCCAATTAACTTTTAAATATCGTATTTGAATTTCATTAGCCTTTTTGTTTACAAATTTTATGATAGACATAACAAAAACCGGGCGGACGGCCCAGTGCGACGGTACTGTGTGGACAAGAACAAACATGTTTTGTATTGCTGGCATATCGGCCCGTCATAAAACCGTGCCGAGTTCTAGCGGTCACGCCGAAGTACTCGAAACATCGGCGGCCGGATGACGGTTCTCGGGTGACGGGGGTGCGGTGGACACATGGCCATAGTAAATGTATGTCCGCTAAATCGGCGCCGTCATCTCGTTCTCGGTGACGGTCCGGTGACGGCGGCGGTGGACAAACAGCCAAAGTATCTTATTCTCAATAATGCTTATCGCGGATTCGGCTTTGTGAAAAAGCTTTTCTGGGATAAAAAGTATTCTATAGCCTTCATCATTAAAAGGACTGCCAACACTAAAATATTTTTTTCAATATGTAGAGACTAGAGTTCCTGAGATTAGCGCGTTGAAACAAACTCTTTAGCTGTATAATTATTAGTGTGGAGTACAGATAATTTGGTAATAGTATAGTGGGTAAATAATGTATATGTATGTCTTTTTTCAACCTACTAAGAATTTACTAAGACTGAACGGGTAAGAACACAAATGCGTTTCTAAAAGAGTACATAGAAAATAAAACGCAATTACTAATCTCACGAAATAAAATGCCAGCTTTCATAAATGTAATAGTTGGTAACAATTTGTATCCGACCAACAATTTTGGCACTTTCTCCCGTGCGTGTCGGTTTGTCAAAAAACTGACCACGAACAAAATTGCTAGAAAAATGTTTTATTATGCAGAGGTTGTTTTGTGTTAGGTCAATAAAAATGTCATTAGGGTCAAATGCGAGGTTATGAAATTTCTGGCACATTTGCATGAAAAACAGTGTTCTTGATTTTTAAATACTTTGAAAGTAATGTGAAATGTGCGATTCATTTTAAATACCTGTCTACATTTACAAAGGATCTATACTATTATGTTTTGAAGTTAATGAATTTCAGACATATATATCTTTTATGATTTTATTTCCAATTCATTTTTAGTTTGTTGGCTTCAATTAGCAATGAAGCGAAATAAGTTATTTTGTCATAAGAATCTGGAACCCGGAAACAAATAGTTCACTTTTTCATCACATTAAAATTCATGGTTACTACAAAACATATTATATATAGTATAAGGTATATACGCGAAAAAAATAAGAGTTAAAATTAGTCAAAAAATTAATTTACTTTTCCGGAGATGAAAACAAAATTACTTAATTTCCTGTTCTAGTTTATTTCACATGGCATGCGTGTGTAAATAATCTTTACGTAATACAGCCATTATATTGCGGAAGTATTTAGTATTCAGACAGTGCGTTTGTCATCATAATGTGAGAAACATATGTAAATATCATATTATTCATGTTACTCAACTTAGATGTTATGGCAGATGAACCAGTGCGGTGTTAGAGTACCGGTTGTAGTAGAATGTAGTGCAATAAAGCTTATACTAAACTTTATAGAGGAAATACTGATCTTAGGTAACTTAAGCACTAACGGCCCTATTCATAAACAGTTTTTATTGGTGGTAGGTATATGTGAGAGGCCACCTGGGCAGGTACCACCGTAATGTCTATTTCGCCCGCCAAACAGCAGTTTAAATGCACTTTTGTGTTTCGGATTGAAGTACATTGTAGCCAGAGTAACTACTGGACATATTGAGAACATAGCGCAGTGGAATGCCAAGCATTGCTTTGTAATTCAAGGTGTTATTTGATTTTGCTACTACTGTTTATGAGCGGTCGTATTGCTTACCATCAGGCGAACGGTATGCTCGTTTCCCCAATCATTCAAATAAAATAAAAGTTTAAAACTAATTTAAGCTGTCGAATTTTTGTCTTTTTCACTCAAACTGTATTTAAAAATTGTTCAAAAGGGACAAAATATTCAATAACTAAAATACATTTTAAAACTGTCTATGAATAAGGCTGTAATTAATAAACTGATACCCGAGGGATTAACTTAATCCCAAGGCTTTAGAATTGACTCGTTATTTTGAATAGTGAGGTATTCACAACTTTTTTAATAAACGCGGATGTACTTCGGCGTAATATAATAATCCAATCTGGCAACCCACTGAGTTAATAAAAATAATGAACAAAATAATCGAGTGAATTTTAAAGCCTTGGGCTAATATATTAATAAACTACTTATCTGACTGCCTCGGTGGCGTAGTTGTACTACGGTACGGTTACAAAGCTGAGGTCTCGGGTTCGAATCCCAGGTTGGGCAAAGTGATATTGGATTTTTCTATTCAGTATCAGCCCAGAGTTAGGAATTTGTGCCCGATATGGCGATAGGCTCGCCACCTATCACATTGTGGGACGGAACATACAAGGCGAAATGTGGGTGCCCTGGCACCTCTGCCTACCCCTTCTGGGAACAAGGCGTGAGTTTATGTATGTATGTATGTACTTATCTGAATTTATTAGGAAGGCCCTAAAGAGGTATAGAGAGAAATAGAAATCTCTATAGACTTTCTCTTATAGCAAATAAATACCTTGAAATATTTTTACTAATGCGCGTTTCTACCTTTAGCTTAAGTAATACTTGAGCTTTGGATATAAATAAATAAATACACCCAACAGACAACAGTCACATACATAGTTCCGACACCACACTAAGATTGATTTTTGTGTCTCGGGCATCAGAAACTACGAGAAACTTTTCGATTTGATTCTGGGACTGCCGTCCGATGCCAATGGATACTCTGCCTGGGCGGTATTTGCGCTTACCATCAGGTGCAATGCCGCCACTATGCCGGACCAGTTTAAAAAGAAAAAAAAACACCCAGACACGAAACAAATACATATGGATCACACAAATACATGTATCTGTCCGCGCATCTAACCCGAAGCCTCATATCCGGTGTCTCACCAACTGCGCCACGGAGGCTTCCAATAGAATAGGTATAGAATAAAGACTTGTATTAATTGAAGACAGAAAAAAATATCACTGGATAAACCCACGACTTAACTTTTACGATCACAAAAATAAACAAAATAATTAATAAATGCTTGACACAAAAAACTATTAGTTTTTTTCAAAATAGGCTCCGTTAAAACATACAATCACAAATAACTCTTATTGTCTTGCAAATTATAATTTATTGCCAAGTCTACGTACTAGTCAATCAAAACGTTTATGGACCAATAAAACATGTTAAATAGAACCAATTTACATGTAGACGCTAATGAATAGCGGAATTTAGGAAAAGTGTAAAATGACTGGCATCCCTTACTTTGCGGATATCAAAAGACCAACTATAAACACTGGATGTAAATTATCAATTAGAATGTTTATTCTTTACATGAACACCAGGAATCTTATGGTATTATATTATTATTAATATATTATTATTTTTATTTATTTTGGAAAGTGACAACCCTAAGTCAAGACATTCTGTATTACCTTACTAAACCATTACTGAACATCTGAGCGCGGGACTCCTATACAACTAAAAATTCAATTGAGAATGATTAGGCCACATACATACATAATAGCTGAAGTAGAGCGGGTCAACGAACTTTACATGCTGTAGATTTTTTTATCTCTATAGTATGCAGGTTTCTTCATGACGTTTCCTTTAGTGTTGAATAGGGAACATGCACCAGATTTTAAAATAGGTCAAAATATTTTTTTTTTTGTAATCTTTATTAATATAGAAATATACCTTAAAGATATTTTTTAAATTTATCAACTCTAAATCGGTAAAATAAATACTTAAAAAATGACATTTCAAATATGCCGCGCATTTTTTCCGAAACGCGATTAGTCTAAGATCCCGCCATACATCGACCTTCACCGAGATGTTTATTTGATGAAACCTATTTTATATGCAATTTAATATGTCAATAAATATATTGTATATGGGTTGCCTTGCAAATTTCAGTCCAGAATACGATTAATTAATTATTAAAATAAAAAATTTTTTTTCACATTTCACCTGTTTGTTTATTAAACAAATTCTATACCAATCGAAAGTATGAAACCCATAGAATATGTAAACGTTAGGTTGCCTATTTTTTTCCGGTCACAACCCTCAGGTTGCCAGGTATAAACAGGTAAATCGCTACTAGCATTTTGCGCCGGTCTGATTATTGAATGGAAATTAAATGAAAATAAAGATCATTTTATTATGAACACGGTGGTATAGGGTTGCCTGCGAAAAATCAGTCCCGAATTGCGGTTGTCGAATTTAGAAAAGTGAAATATTGCTCTGAGTGACACAGCATAGCAGCTGTTCGAAGTCCGCTCATAAAGAAAGAGGGTGCGCATGCTATTTATTCTTGAGAATGAAAAGGACAGCGATAGACTCGTATATGCTGTGTTCTGTGTTACCTGGCAACCTGAGGGTTGTGACCGGAAAAAAATAGGCAACCTAACGTTTACATATTCTATGGGTTTCATACTTTCGATTGGTATAGAATTTGTTTAATAATCAAACAGGTGAAATGTGTAAAAAATATTTTTTTTTTAATAATTAATTAATCGTATTCTGGACTGAAATTTGCAAGGCAACCCATATACAATATATTTATTGACATATTAAATTGCATATAAAATAGGTTTCATCAAATAAACATCTCGGTGAAGGTCGATGTATGGCGGGATCCTATACTAGATCTATTGCTTGAAAAGGAAAGTGACGACAATGGTCACGTTCTTATGAAGTTTTAGCTTGTTGTTTTACGTTTGTTTATGAGTTATTTTGTGCTTTCTTTATACTATTAAATAAAATGGATTATTTTGTCACGAAATACAGTTCTGTAGCAATTAATGAAAGAAACATAATCCAAATACTACGTTGTTCATATCGTGACCTCTGACATCACAGCGAGTTCGCGCCAACATGGCGTTTGAATGCTTCGAAACTGATAGCAGTTTTGATTATTTTTTTGTACTTTTTTGATTGATATTTTCAAAGACTTATATTTTTTCCGATAATGTAACAACATACAGAATTGATTAAAAATATAAAAAAATGACATGCATATTCCCTATTGCGCCCTAACTTACTTTTTAATGCTACTAAAGTAGACCCCCGGTTATCCCTGTCTAATCCGGCGCCCTTTGTAATCCGACATACCTACAGCCCACAACGCCTTTATATTTCAGATAGAATCTTAAAACTTTGATATGTAGTTTGCAGGATTACACGATCTATAAATTGTTTGGACTATAGGGGATTTGTATAATCCGACTAATTTGATAGTCCGACACCGGCCTGGGTTTTTCGGTTTTGTTTGTCGGATGACCGATAGCTTACTGTATACCATGAAACATATGTCGTAACTAAATCTTCCTTGCTGTGTACTAATTCACACGACACTCATAATCGTACTATCGATTGTAGAGAAGGCCTGTGTCCAGCAGTGGGACGTATGGACTGACACAGTACAGTACTGTATACGAAATGCAAATCCTAAAAGACTTTTTCTATCTGCATTTTAGAAAGTGACAACCCTAAGTTACATATTATAATTGTTATAATAAAAGCATCATCTATACTGGCGTGAAGCGAAAGCAATGTTGTGTTTCATACAGTGTGTGATATTTCTAGAGCTCGACACCATTTTTCCCTTACTGACCTATTTTCTGACCTTGCTTAATGAAAAACAAGCGATTCGTATACATTAACCAGCTGTATTTTGCTCACTAACCGTCAAAAAGAAACGAGAAAAAGGATAAAATTGGTATTTGAAGGTTTCATAAACCAATACTGTTCAATACTCTTGAAAGACGAACACAAATTATAAATTCGGCAGTTCACTTGTAAGCCGAAATAGCTCAGTTGGGAGAGCGTTAGACTGAAGATCTAAAGGTCCCTGGTTCGATCCCGGGTTTCGGCATCATAGTAACCAACCCTATTGCGAGAAATTTTTGTTTTTATATAATAACAATTCAATTTAGATCACACATTTTTTTATTTTACAAAACAACAAAAAAATTTAATCCGATTAAAAAACCCATAATGTTGTAAAGTAATGCCGATTATGAGTACATATTTTTATACTTTCGAGGTCGACGCCTTTTTAAATAATTAAAATAAAAAGTAAAATATTTGAGATAGTTTTAAATTATTAAATAAATTAAAACACAATTGTTTACAATAAGAACATCGCAATTATAAACAATATTATTAAAACATATTATTTATTGAAATATATTATTCCCTAATATTTACGGAATTTAAAAAAGAAAACTAGTCCAACATTGGAACAATATTTTTGAAAACATTGCGTACATACATACATAGTACAAATTTGCATACACACAGTTGCCTTCGAAATGAATGGAAAAAAATACGCAGGCATAAGTTCAAGCCAGTGCTTTTAAGGGGTAAGTATAGATGCTTCTAGTGCCACCTACAAATCATTCCACAAACTACTTTGTTATATACGTACAGTCTAAATAAGATTTTTCAACCCCAAAAGCTCACAAAAAAGGCTTGCTAAAACTTGGAATCGAACCTAGTACTTTAAGTTTTCCAGCCCGTACATGCTACCAACCCGCTCTGAGCCAGCGTGGTGGCCTAACCTCTCTCAATTGTACTTTAAATTGTAGCCGAAACCCGTGCCCTGCAGTGAGGCGTAAATGTGCTCATACAGATACATTCTGCCACTAAATAATTATTGAAGAAATCCAATTCATTAGACTTATTGCAAACTTCATGTGATATTAATAACGCTAATTACTGTATGTTACCAATATACCAGTTTTTCAATTTCGCACGCCGGATCCGATGTGCAATATAAAGGATATTTACTAACATACGCGCTAAAGTAATAATATGAAACATTTCCTCACGGCTTTGGCCCTTGATACGCACCGATACATCGACTTTCGTAAGAATATTTTAACTGAATTCTTCGCAATATGTGAAGCTTCAGTTAGCGTGAAATTGGCTAAAATATCAGTAGTATTTCTAATTTAATATTGTACCCGTAACTATGTCAATACAATTAGATTAGAGATTAGGAGTATAAATATTATGAAACTATATCTCAAACAATGCCAGAAAATATATTCTTAATTTTATATACTATCAAATTTTGTCAGTTGCCAATAGAAGATAGATACTTATACAACGATACTCGTATCATTAATTGACACAATAACACGATGGTGAAAAACCTGTCGCGGCGAGACGCTTTCGCACGGCGTTTCCGATTCAACCAATAACAGGTTTAGACATCGCTGGCATAATTGTGTCGACTGGACAGAGCTAGCATCTCCTGGCGGACTTAATTAATCTATTTGTATTCTTGCGCTTACCAGTCAATTTAAATGCTATTATAATATAGAAAAATAACTGGTTATATCTTGCAAGATGTGAACTCTAATCACTGAAAATTATGTGATAATTAATTGACCTCATAAAATCCACTAAACATCAATTATAATTGATAGCCAATCACCACGCACTGCTTATATAATCATGACGAAACCTGCATACCATGGCCATTTATAAGATATTTATGGTATGTAAATTCTGCCGACCCGCATTAGGCCATTGTGGCCTAAACACTCTCAATCGTATTTTCGATTATAGAAGTGGCCCGTGCCCTGCAGTGGGTTGTATATAGGCTGATACAGATAAATAATATTTGAAAAACAAATATTGATTTTAACAATACCGGAACTAATCTAATTAAAAACGTCAACCAAACAAAAGAAGAATTAGAAATTTCTATGGTCATACAGCGGCAACAGAATCTGTGGTACAATTTACTTGAAGAAAAGTGGAATTAGACCAATATGAGGCGCATGAAAGCGAAAGTACATGTGGCATGGTTGTGCTTTCTATTGAAAACGATATCAAGTGGGCGGCGACGCGGCGTAGTGACGACACAGTCGCCGCTGCCCGCAAGTCTAATCTTGGAAACGATTGCATTATTCTGCTTCTGTCTTAAATGAGTAATTAGAGATTAAGTGCGTAGTGCTAAGATTTTGCTTGCACTAGCATGTAAAATGATATTAATAGTAATAATATTAACGTTACCAAGATATAATACCGATTGACTAGAAATTTTCAGCCTTATTCATAGACCGTTTTAAAGTTATTTTAGTTAAATAAACTAAATTAAAACAAAATTTATTTCAGAACCAACAAAGAATGAAACAATAAAAATGTTGCCATAATAACCGCATTAGTTATAAATGTGTCTCAGTCGAATGGTTTGTCCCTTTTGAACGATTTTGAACGAACAAGTTTTGAGCTAAGAAGATAAAGCATTCGATAACTACCATTGAAATAGATTTTGTATGTATGCAAATATAAAGTAGAAGCCATGCTATTCAATTGCATTAATTAATCACGACAATTCATAAGAATTCATAAGAATTTCTATGGTATGTAACGGTACGATTCATAAGAATTTCTATGGTATGTAAGTCCGCCAACCCGCAAAAGGCCAGCGTGGTGGACTATAAGGCCTAACCACTCTCGATCGTATTCTCGATTGTAGAGTAGGCCCGTGCCCTGCAGTGGGACGTATATGGGCTGATACAGAATCACGACAATCTCAAGCGACGCTGGTATTTGTTTTAAAGATTTTATAGATGCTCGTTCTAATAGTGTTTGCTTTCCAAATATGTCATAACGTAACTGCATTGAATATTGACACAGCAGATTTTTTTACATAACCAGAATAAGTGGATTTCAATAAGTAATCATAAATTAGAAATTTCATTTAGTGAGTTAGCAAATTATGAGGATGTGACACAACCAAGCGCCACTTTAAAATTTATAGTAAAGGCTCACTACGCTGCTTACGGTAAAATGTGTATCATTGAATATATCATACCAAGTGTTATCATCATTAAAATCGACAGGAAACCTATTGAGACAGCCTCCGCGGCGTAGTTGGTAAGACGACAGCTTTGTAACGTAAGGCCGTGGGTTCAATCTGCGCATCGAGACAAATATTTGTGTGAGATTTTGGAGGCATCTTGCATCTTGTGACTTCCTGCAATCTTCATCAGGTCATTTGTCCCAGGTTAAGCGTTTTAATATGCGTTCTATGGCGACTCCTTTAATTCGGCAGTCATTTTTAAATGGGAAGACTTGTAGCTGATTATAATTATTTAATTTATGGTCCTTATCTCCATAATCATTATCACCTACCGTTATACCTCGTATAAATAATAATTGCAAAATGACTCCCTTGAACCGGAATCCATATTGCAGAATAATTTGGTTCATCATGTTTTTACAACCGACCATCCTAGTGAAAATTATACGTGAAATATTAATTTCACGTATAATTTTTTTTATCACTGAAGTGGTATAACAAAAAACGGTCGTCGGATAACTTGTAACATTTAACAATTACCTCTTCTAAGCAGGATTCCTGTTTGTGTTTTCCTGCGCCGTAAAATCAAGCGATAATTGACTATAAATTAACACGTAACTACGAGAAATCGTGATGAATACTATAGATATCCGTGATTGAATTATTTCAAGGGCGTGGCCTAATAAATATATTTTTTTTTGTTAATAATATGAATGAATTCATAATTGATATATACGTTATAAATATAATTAATATTTTTTGATTTGGAACTTGATCATCACTCCATAAGTCTCAAACTACTTCCTTATTATCAGGTCGTTATAACGGTATTATAAAAGTTCAGAGCAATGGCCTACACTATAATTTAAAGTACGATTGAATGGATTTAGGCCATATAATTCACCACGCTTGCCTTTCGTGGTTCAACGGACTTTACATATCAAAGAAATTCTTACATATCCCTATGGAATGCAAGTTTCCTCACAATGTTTTCCTTCACCTTTATAGTGCGTGGTGATTGACTTTCAATACACTCATGGCTCCGATTAGTTCGGAATGTACCCTGGTTTCGGAATGTGTGAGCACTGGAAATATTTTGTCAGCCGAGTTTGGTCTGTTACCATCATCCGATCTCGCATTTTTCAGATACAGACTGCCTCGATGGCGTAGTTGTACTACGGTATGATTACAAAGCTATGGTCTAAGGTTCGAATCCTGGGACGGGCAAAGTGATATTGGATTTTTCTATACATATTCAGGCCGAAATTAGGAATTTGTGTCAGATATAGTGTTAGGTTAGCCTTCTATCACATCATAGAACGGAACACACAAAACGAAATTTGGTGTACCTTCGCCTACCACTTTTGGGGAAAAGGCGTGAGTTTATAGATTTAATTATAAATAAAAAATGTGTGCGTATCAAAGTGATAATTTTGGGCAGTAAAGACAGCTTATAATTGCGGTAGTTAATGGAACGTGACGAACACAGCTATTAGCACGCCATAAAATGCGAACCGTTAGAAAACTTTTTAATTTTTTATTTTGACACCGAGTTCGAATTTTACGTCACAGTTATGTGTTTAGTACAAGAAGCTTATACCTTATATGAACAAAGTCATTTTCATTCATTGTCACTCTAAAGAAAAGGAAAGCAGGCAACAGCAACGTCATTCAAGGTCAAATTTTTGTGCTTCACTTTTATATACGGAATGCAATCTCCATTTGGGTATAAGCTTCTTGGTTTAGTACGGTAGCGTTGGGTTGCAAGTACAATTCAATTATGTTAAAAATAGTTACTGATGGGGCCTGAATATTATACTAGTATGAGACTTGGGCTCATGCATATCGTAAAACATTTGTTAGCTTTTTCTATAAAAATATTCCTTTTCATAACATAACATAAAATAAATATCATCGACAGCCATAAGACCGCCAACTGTATTGTAATATAGTTTAAGTTTTTGTGTATTTTTCTTTGATACAATAAAGTGTAATTAATAAAAATGAAGATAAATTTAGTTACATCTTATTGTACACTTACGAAATGCTCGCACTTTTCAAAACTCACATGAAACGAATATTCTCATCAGTAACCGTGGACCATAATATGGTAAAGATATGAATCAGATGCTATCTGATTCGTATACATTCAAACAAACATACATACATTTATTAAAGGAGAAGGAGCATCCCAGCCTACCGACCAATGACAACGACCGATATGTTATTGGAAAGGTCTTTTCAGATGGTACAACTTCTTATATGGCAACAAAAGCCAAATCGTTGTATTTAAAAAATATAGCTACTTAAAGACTGCACGAAAATCACACGAAAGGGCCTCAGCATAGTGAGCAATAACATCAAGCGATGCGTCATTGGAAAGGTCTTCTGAAATTCTAAAACTTCTTCTATGTCTAAATCTCTGCGTGGAAAAAATATCGCTGCGTAAAGGTAACGCAAGGATGAAAATATGTATATAGACTCATAGCATGTGGACCAATTGATATTTTTGATATTTTGCATATTCGAAAACTGCAAATTGACTTCTTTGATAAATGTAATGTTTCCACAAAAGTCTGAAGAAAGCACATACATGAAAAGGACAATTGCCAGTTTTATCGCTCTAAATGTCTTACAAATAACCTTAGGATGGATTTGAGAAAAGAAATAAACAAAGGGTAGTCTAAAGCAGGGACCGAAACCGGTATTTTTTGGTATCAACCGAAAAAAAAACCGGTATTTTTAAAGCTAACCTCTATACGCCAATTTTATTACATTCCTAGAATTTAACCGGTATCATACCGGTAACCGAAATAAGGGTTACCTCTATGCGCCGTTCCTCATAAGTCAAAGCGCGGGCAGTGCCTGCGTGTGATTATATCGCCGTGTGTCTTCACTAAATATTATGGCATTATACCACACATTTATCTTTACTCATTTCATTATTTTTTCAACAGAATTACACACCAAAAAAAATGAACTTAATCCAGCGATATTGTGTAAACAACACGACAAGTATGGTATTTATTTGTTATGCAACAACAACGCGTTTTCTTCTGCATTCAAGGTCTTTTTAGGTTACCGGTATTAAAACGGTTACCGTATATAAGGGTAACCTTTATAATGCGTCATAGCGATTACCGAAATCTAAAAGGTAACCGAAATTCGTCGATACCGGTACCGTAATGTGGAATGGGTTTCGGCCCCTGGTCTAAAGTGTAAAGAATAGAAGCCAAGAAGGGAAAGTAGGTATAGTAAATAAGAATAATATTGTTGGTTGATATTTAACCTATCTTGCCCTCTGTTTTTTTCCTTATAATATCTAATGCACCTTAAATTGAAATAAAACTATTATTAACGGATGTTATCACGGATTTGTTTAAGTTTTACATTTTTTAACTTCCCGACGATTGCGCAACGTGACCACGAAAGCTGTAAAATAATCGAAACGTCGCGTGGGGAAGTTAAAAAATATAAAAAATAACCAAATTCGCGATAAAATCCGTACATAATAGTTTTATTTCGATATGTAACATTCGTGTGAGTAAGAAACCATTACACCTGATATTACCCAGGTGAAACACACTACCATGACATTCTTCCTAACGTTATTAAAGAAGTGTTCATATCAACAAATTAAGCCAGATGCAAAGTAAAAAAATCACATCATTTTCCTCGAGATATTTATATAAATAATCTGGTATGCGAATAACATGACGTTTATATAACAATCCGGTTAAACTGGAGGCTTTGTTCTGTGCGTAACTCTGTTATTCGGTTTGTCTTGTGTTACGCTCAAAACTACGAAGATTGGGACATAAAATATTGAGAAATAAATATTATAATTCATTTTACTAATTAATTAAATGCTTGGGTTTTTTACCAGTATATGTTTGCTATTTTGAATAAAATTAAGTGATCGTAAATATTTTCATGGTCGTCGACCGAACTTTTTTGTATTAATCTTTATCATAATTACTTTTGTTTGGATTCATCTTCTCACAAAATTTATCTGAATTATTTTTAAGAACTTACTACTTTAACTTAGTTTTTATTGCAAAATTCTACGCACGGTAGGATTTTTTTTCACAGCCTGAATAAAATAGAAATGCAATTCGTCTCTAGAAAACGACGCAATAAAGTGATTAACTTTGACACAACTGAAAATAGATCTATTTTTAAATTTGGTGATAAATAATAAAACTAAGCATAGCACACAGGCTTAGCAAGCTAAAGTGGCAGTGGGCTGGCCACATCTGTCAAAGAACTGATAACCACCGGGGAAATAATGTTTTTGAGTGAAGACTGCGTCTTTGCAAACGTAGTATAACGCCCTCCAGCTAGGTGGAGTGACCATTTGCGAAAGGTCGCTAGCAGATGCTGGATGCGAAAAGCAGAAGACAGGGTAAAATGGCGCAATTTGGAGTAGGCCTATGTCCAGCAGTGGACATTAAAAGCTGATGATGATTATGATGAATAAAAATAAATCATAAATAACTAAATGAAAATGCCATTATGAAAGCTACTCAGGAAAAAGAAGAAAAAACCTAATCATAAATTCAATTTTATTTTACAGTATAATTTTCCTTCTTATAAAAGTCGTACTCTAATTTTTTACTATAAAATCTCACATCGAAAACCCATACATTCACAACAGGTTCAAATATCTAACCGTAGTTTAAGACAGCCCGACACGCCACAAGAAACGCGATTAGATGACCAAGCAGTCTGTTCACACGAGTGCCGATGCTGATCAGTTAGCAACTTCCCACTCTATTTTAGGTCAAGCTAGTAAAAGAATATATGAAAAAAATACTGGTGGTAGGTCTCTCAATTGTGAAAGGCCATCTGGGTAAGTACCACCGCAATGTCTATTTCTCCTGCCAAAAGAATCCCGCCAGTGTAAATGCAATGTAGTGTTTCGGTTTGAAGGATGCTATAGCCAGAATAACTACCGGACAGATTGAGACTTAACATCTTATGTCTCAGGATGGCGTGCGCAGTGGAATACCAAGCATTGCTTTGTAATTCAAGGTGTTGTTTGGTTTTACTACTGGTCAGTGGTCATATCGCTTACCATCAGGCGAACGGCATGCTCGTCTTGCCATACATCGCAATAAAAATAAATAAATAATTCCATGTTGAAATAAGTAATGATGGTAGTGATTGACCCAATACAGTTCAATGGAATTACAACATGATTAATTTCAGTCATAGGAAGTTCAAAAGCCTCGCCGAAAGATTTCTGTAGAATTCAACACGTCCAAGAGAATCGTATATCTCATTGTTGTTCCAAATAATTTAATCGAGATTTATAAGAGTAGGAATTGATCGATAATTAATATGGTTTATTAAATTACTTAAAAAAATTAAGTAGTGTCTTGATCAGATATAAGAAAACATACAATCGAATTGAGAACCTCCTTTTTGAAAGACCGTTAAATATTACATTCCCGAGATTACATGAGAAAGAATAAGTAATATTTAATACTTGTTAATTTACTATGATTATTATACCCATTACCTTTTACGGTATTATTATTATTTACGTTCATAATAACAGAGTTGGGTGTGTAATTTTGCAACAACATACTGTCGACAGTTGGGAAAACCAGACGGAGTGATCATCTGGAACCATGCTTTTACGAAATCTTGCATTGAATTAATATATTAATTATTAATTAGCGAATATACAGGGTATATCAAGACTGCTACCGAAAACGAAGCCGGGTGGTAGTTTAAGCGACTTCAGACACAATGCAACAGAAAAAGTTGCAGAAAAAAGCGTCAATTTTTTTTTGTTATTTTTTTCCTATGACCATATTTGGGTGGTAAATGCATTTTTTCCTAAAATAATAGTGTATACCCTTTTATTTATAAATAATCTAGGTTATAAAAGAGTTTAAATTATTATTTTAGCAAAAGCTATGGATTTACCACCCAAAAATGACGATATTTAAAAATTCTTAAAAAATAATTGTCGCGTTTCTTTGCGAAATTTTTAGTTGCATTGTGTTTGTAGTCACTAAAACTACCACCCGGCTTCGTTTTCGGTAGCAGTCTTGAGATACCCAGTATATATAATTTTTATAATGTGAAAAAAAAAATGGAAAATGTAAATATCGTCTTTGAAATATCGTTTTTAAATAATTTGTAGCTAGATATTCAGAGTTATAGGTAGAGCAATACTTACGAGATTAGCCTAAGTCCAAGAATGACTTAAATGAAATAATTAAAAATACATCATTTACTATTTACAATTTTAGTTTGAAATTCACTGGTTGAAAAACAGTTTTATCACATTCAATTAGATACATATTATCAATTATTTTATTTAGTGCTATTTAATTAAATATAATGTAATTCTGATTGGGCTCATATAGGGAAAATCCATCTATTGCCGACTGATCGTTACACGATAATATTAAAAAACCTTATATCGGTCACTTCCTAAACTAATTTACACCTAACAATAACTGTACCAATACAAAAAGAAACGATACCTGATCAAAAGCCAGTAAAAAGTGACACCGTTAGACGATCGGAAGACATCACGGTCAAAACGACATTTGGGCACGAAAAGTGCACTACTTTTGAAAACACATTGAACGTAGTAATTCAGATGAAATAAAAAAAGAACTAACCTTTATCCGAAGTTAGTGACACTAACTATTATTGAAAAACAAAACACTCGCGCTTTTCAATTTCGCAATTGTTTTTTTGAGGCGCGGAACGTGCGGTCGCCTCAGCGTTTGCTAGATGACTGAAGCGCAACGGGATGGTATGAAACCTGCGTACACGCATAGAAAAGCCTTCATGTTATCGTAATCTAGGGTTCCCTTTGTAATAGACGAAAACGGCATCTTTATTGCAGCGCTGCGAGGTTTCTGATAGTCGAACGAGCCATTTGAAGATTATTAATTTGGTGTTAAGAAAAATGACATTAAATAAGATAAGACAGCATTAAAAACATATTAAAACGATTTTTTCGGAGTCATGGATAATCAAGAGTGGCCATGATTACTGACAACCTGATTTATGGTTTACTCGTTTTCCTCATTCGCCTAGTCTGCTCCGTTTAAGAGCGTTTGTACCTTCCGCGCGCTTTTTGGCTTAAAAACAGGACTTTTTAAACGAGTTAATAGCCACCAATAAACAATTTAAAGGAAAAATAATTAGTACTAATTTTAGATAAGGTTATCATCTAGGGATTTTGGTGAAGAACATTATAGATTGATAAATAGTTTGTGAATACTATAAGGATTACTGAACACAGGTTTCGATATTTAGGCTTCGAATGGCAATTTAGAAGCTTAAGATATCCGAAATCACTAAATATAAGATGAAAATAACAATATTATCAGAATAATAAGACCCTTATGGAGGGGTTTTGCTGAGAAAAATAATATTTTTGTGTTTAGTTCCTGAAAAATAAAAATTAGCCCATTAGTGAAATTTGGTTCGACTCCATATTTAAAAAATCACGTCTACCGTATTTGTTACAACCTTATAATATTATAATAGCTCTACTAAATACCCGTTAGAGTTTCTGATGCGTAAGACCAAATAATTTCTAACATCGCTAAATAACCGTTTCTTCTTGACACGCATATACCAAGGACTTTGACATCGTCATAAATTGCTGTTCGGAAAAAGAATGTCTCTTGAGATATTTGCAACCATAAAAAAGCAATTTACTGCCTTAGTAGCGTAGTTGTACTACAGTACGGTTATAAAGCTGAAGTTTCGATTTGAATCCCGGATCGGACAAAAGTTTAATTTATGTCTTTTGTTTATTTTTTATTATTGTTATTTTTGTTTCTCACTTGATTTTAATTTTATTAGAATATTTATTTGTTTTGTTTTACTTTGTTTGCTACTGTAAATATTTCGTAAGCCAAACATGTGTGTGTTTTAACAACACAAACGCACACTGATGCAGTTAATATCGAATGCAATAAGAGCCAATAATAGAGCACACAGGTAATAGGAGGCGAGGAAATAATATATGCATTCTACAAAAGTTCAATATTATGTGCATAAATTCACGCTAAGACGCCCACAATAATTCGCCTAGGGGTAGAGCCCATCTCGATATGCCCGAACCGGGACTTGAACCTAAGATCTCAGCGTTGTAATCATATCGTAGACCATAGTAGAACTACGCCACTAAGGCAGTCGGAAAAGTAAAAATCAGAAACGAAATTATAGATATAATATATTTTATTTTGTATATTTTCTTATGTATGGCCTTGATTTTACTCGTGTTTATAAGTAACTAGCGGCCCGACCCAGCTTCGCCTGGGTGCATATATTTTTTGATTCCACTCCACACCAAATACATGTTGTTTTTCGTATAAACTCTTGTATGCCTAAACTTGACATAGCTATCCTACTGTCCGGCTCAATCCCATCTCATCCGCCTGTTCAGTCTCTTCCCAATCCGTCCCGTCCCTTCTCTTTATTATCCATCCCGTTTTATAACGTGCATTTACATTTCGTCCTAACGAATCTGTCATCTATCCCAGCCCTCTCCCGTACCTTCGATTCTATTTTACTTTATGTCCCTTCTCTCCATAAACATCCATATACATCTTATATATAAAATAGGAATGATTAATAGTTAATATGAGAGTTACACTGAGATAGCAAAAAAATAATTGTCAATGTTACTACTACACTTGATGCATAAACAATAATGATGGCCGACAACTGTGTAGGGAGTGAGAAAGAAAGGAGACCGGCTTCGTTCTCATCCCTACTCCGTTTTTTTTACTGGGTCAGAAGTGACACCTGTAGACATCTGGCGGGGATAACTAATTAAATGACGATTGATCAGTTTTCGACCGGAGAGGAAAAATGATTAAATTACTAAAATGGCTATTAAAAAATAAGGGTTGATCGTAGAAGGGTGAAAATTGAGGATTGTATGTATTTTTATATGCTGTATCATAAAAAAATAGAAATAAAAAATTTTGCCTAAAAAATAAAAACAAAACTTTAGGGGTGGACTACCCCTAACATTTAGGGGGATGAAAAATAGATGTTGGCCGATTCTCATACCTACTCAATATGCTCACAAAATTTCATGAGAATCGGTCGAGCCGTTTCGGAGGAGTTCGATTACGCACCCCGTGACAGAAGAATTCTATATATTAGATTTAATAAACATATACGCTTATGTGACAAGTCTATAATTATATAAAACGAGTTTACCCACAATCGACTCCGCTCGTTCAAGTATAAAATTTGTTTATTTGTGTAATTTCGCCGCAGGCTTAATAATGTATACATTCACCCTACTACTCTCCATTCTTCCTTACACTTAAATATTATTTTATCATATGCATACAATATAAGGTTGAGAAATTATCTCCAATTCTAAACATTGAGGAACTTGTCCAGTGCCAACAGTTATTTTATTTAACCAATAGATATTTTTATGACGATGCAGAAAAACATCGTGAGGAAACGTGTATACCATAGCGATTTGTATGAATTTCTATGGTATGTAAAGTTCACCAATCCGCATTAGGACAGTGTTGCGGACTATATGGTCAAACCCTCCCTCCCATCGTACTCTCGATTTCAGTGGAGGCTCGTGCCCTGCAGTGGGACGTATATGGGCTTATACAAAGACAATAATGTGTATACTTGGTAATTGCATTAATTTTATAAAAATCTTGTTGTTTCTGACGTTCATATACGTAACAAACTTTTAGTTCTTTGTTTTACTTACTTTTTCTAATACCTCATTTAATTCCACACTGAATATATTACGTTGATGTGAAGCGGGTTGGTAGACTTCAACAGCTTCGAAATTATAAGTATCTATACTAATATATTTAAAAGCTGAATAGTTTATTTTTTTAACGCGTTAATCTCAGGATTCCTATTGAAAAATATTTTTATTTTTGATAGTTCATTTAATAAGGGCGAGTGTCTCGTTGAAGCAGTTATACGATATGATTGCAAAGCTGCCGCAATTAATAAAGGTTTTTTAATTATTCAATTAGGCTACCGCTCTTTTATTATTGTTATGTAAACTCATTCAAAACTTCCACAAGTTACACAAGCAGTGAAAATAAAATTTTAGTAAGCAGATTCATAGTTTGCGTCTTCGTTGTGATGATGTAACATACATATGTATAACCATACCAAACCTAGAGGTAGGCTGGTTTATGTATAATAGTAACACATTTCGCTAGATGTTTTTCCGTTAGTATGATATAGGAGTGGAGTGACTCCATTGCCATTTCATAAGTTTATATTTTATAAACTACTTACATACATATACATACATACATAAACTCACGCCTATGTCCCATTGGGGTAGGCAGAGACTATTGAGCGCCAAGTGCTACGGTCCATACGTATCTCTTTCGCTTCTTCAACTTTCATTAATCTCTTCATACACGCTCGTCGGTTTCGAGGACTCCGTATTATTCCTTTCTTTAAAATGGCTCCTATTTGATTTTTATAGGACCACCTGGGACGTCCTCGACCGACTCCACCATCCATTTTCGCATTATAAATCTCTTTTGTCAGTCTCCTTTCATCCATCCTTTCGATATGGCCAAACCATTGAAGCATCCCTTTCTCAATCTTAGTCACTACATCTTCTTTTAATCCACATTTTTCCCTATTTTTATAAACTATAGATTATGTTACTCTGTAAGCTTACAACTTGTAATAATTTGATCATTTGGATTACAGTATGATGTTTAAATATATAATAATTTGCTATGTCCTTAAATAAAATTTTAAGATTCATTGCATAGTAGTTAAAGACTCTCTACTTAAATGATTTACTGACTAAAACGTGTTCAAAATATATTGTAATTATATTTGTGTGTTTATTAATACACAATCTAAGTTGAAAAGCCTGGTATCACTCATGTAATACATGTTATAAAGGTAATCAATAATTTTTAAATTGTCGCCAAATATTTTATTTTATAAATCTATTACGGCTTTTATTCTTTGGAAAATTACAAATAAAATAACTTGAATAAAACACAATCTAAGTTTTCTTAACAATTAAAAATATTCTTCTACAGTTTATCTTCTAAATTCTTCTTGTTCCTCTGTCTCTGGTAGCTTCGTATGTAGAAGTTCATGAATAAAGCGAAGAAGGAGCATATTAGGGTCATGCAGTAGTAGTGGAATATGCTGGGTAAAGGACAGGGTGTTAACTTCTGCTGATAATGAAGATGAGACACGACCAATATAAATTGTACCTGCAAGAAAATATGAAATAATAATATAAGAGTGAGTCATAAATATATAATATGTTAAATTACTTATGCTTATATGTAGTTAGGACCATAAAAATCAGTTGAGATACAAATAGTACGAGAGATGACAACCAAAATTTTTGTCTCATAGCAATACGGCCACAACCGCATCAAATTGATAGATTTGATTTTTTCGAACTCGAAAATACCAATTTCAGACATTTTAGACGTAGCGTTTGACCAAACTGAATTTTCAAAAATGTCAACAAATTTTACCGGACTGTATCATAGCAATCTGTCTGATTTTCTGACTGTAGTTATACAGGCTATATCAAGACTGCAACCGAAAACGAAGCCGGGTGGTAGTTTAACCGACTTCAGACTCAATGCAACAGAAAAAGTTGCAAAAAAGAGCGACAATTTTTTTTTTTTCCTGACCATGACCATTCATGACCATATTTGGGTGGTAAATACATTTTTCCCTATAATAATAGTGTATACCCTTTTATTTATAAATAATCTAAGGTATAAAAGAGTTTAAATTATTATTTTAGCAAAAACTATGGATTTACTACCCAAAAATGACGATATTTAAAAAATCATCAAAATAATTGTCGCGTTTCTTTACGAAATTTTTGGTTGCATTATGTTTGTAGTCACTAAAACTACCACCCGGCTTCGTTTTCGGTATCAGTCTTGAGATACCCGGTATAATAGCTCTAAGATACCAAAAACATATATTTCAGAAGTTAATAGTGTAGCGCAAACCCAAAAAAGAATTTAGAAAAATTAAAAATGAGACAAAAAATATGATCATAGCAATCCGTCTGAAAATGGTCTTTACGGGTAAATTAGGATTAATTAATAGGAAAAAAATATTTTCAGAAGAAAATTTGGATTCATCAAATTTTGAGACCATTCTAAATATGTTAAGGAATTTTACCGATCGGTATCATAGCAATCTGTCTGAAAATTGTTGAACTTGACGAAATGAATTAACCAGATTTAAAAAAATAATAATACCAGAAGAATTCAATGTAGCACCTCCCTTATCAGACAACTTTTCGATATCGACCGTGTTGAAGCGTGACTGATTGCAAGTCGGGCAATCATCTTGCTTTTGTCTTGCCAAAATAGAGCGCGGACAACGTATCTATGCTATAAAAACGTCTATTATAATTGATAGTTTTGAATTCTTAAAAACCTACTCTTCCATCCCCGAAAACTTCGTCAATGGCAGATGAGCAAACCATGCCTTATCATTGGTAATAGAAGAAAAAAAACGTCCGCGAGCCCTCGGTCAACCAGCGACACACCTACGTCCGCCTGAGCAACTTATAGTTTGTTGTCACTTTAAGTGAGCGTCATTTCAACGGTTAGGACAGCTGGTGAGTGACTATGTATAGTAAGAGAGTGGCAGGAGCATAACATGCAAAAAACCATTCCCACCGCAGCAGGAACGTAAGAAGCGCTCAGGCATCGGCCAAGCGACTCCAAAACGTTCTTTTCTCTTTTGGGAGTACATGCGACATCTAAAATGTCTGAAAAAATTTTTTTTGCAATCCTGCCAAATTTACGAACGGTAGAAAAAAAAATTCATTCGGATTGCTATAATACAGTTCGGCTAAATTTGTTGACATTTTCTAAAATTTGCATCAGCTATATACTACGCGCAAAATGTCTGAAAACCAACTTGTTCGTCATAAAATTATAAAATCTATGTACATTTCCAATATCGGACGTATTGCTATGATACCGACTGCCTTTTTTTGATGTGAAACATCTATAGGCTTACTTGTAAACCGAATTGTTGGCGTGGCGACGCTTGCCGTGGCGACGGGTCGCCACGCTATACTAAGGTATACATTATATTTTATTATTATTATATTCGGTATATATTATTTATTATTCTTTTATAGATCGTATTTTTCAAGTGTCCATAAATGTAATTATTATATTTTTATATTTAATTAATTATATTCATATTAATCATATTAGTAATTATATAAATTGTTTTAAGATTTTAAGATTAATAATTATATAAATTATATTAATATTATCTTCAATTAATTATTTTTTTATTAAAATTAAATATTTAATGTATTATTTAAGTATTTAATGTTTATTAAATAAAGTTACCATTTTCTGTAAGAAATTCGTAATACTTCATTTTTTCATTAGGCTATATTTAATTCCTGTAATAATATTATCTTTTATGCATATTACTTGTACACACACGATGTTTCACATCTGCCAGGCGTCCCATGACGGCTCACATTTTTTTGGACACAGCAGAAATAGCCTCGCATGCAATTGCTACACTTTTGACCGTTACTACCTACCTAGTCGGGTTCAGAATCACATAAGCTAACGATTTTATACAGTTTCGACCGTATTGCTATGATACATGGTTTTGGTCGTCATCTCTGGGACTAAAAGTCTTCTCCTGTAATGAAATGAAATGAAAATATTTATTGAATCCATAAAATGTCATACACTATTTAGAATCAGTCACTTTTTTTTCCACTACCACCCGGTTCACAAGGCTGTTTTCGCCAGAGAAGAACGGGCAGGAGTTGAAATTCAGAGCAGTTCATAAATTATTCATAATAATAATTATATTGTACGGCTGAGTTAAGTGTGGTCGCCCAGACAGCGGAGTCGGTATACACTGTTCAGCAAAAGCAATGAAAGGCAATAAAAAAAGATAAAAAAAAAAACAAAGTAATTTAATATTATCATTATAAGCAAATTGAGCAGACCAGTCTACACAAGCAGCACCCGTTCACGAGTATGACGCATGTACCAGCCATCGGTCTCCTCAACCGTGTTATAGGGAAGTGACCGACCCGGCACACGACGCCGCCGCAAGCATAGACAGACCTTTAAGCGAGCATGTCGTACTCAAATTGCCTACAACTATGGTGAAACAAATTTGTAAATATTTGTAAAAATTGTAAATATTTTTAGTCGTCACAGTAGTATTTTATGATAAAAAAATATATAAACCCAAATACAATACAAAATTATGAATCAATTATAGTCTAATGCCATTGAGTAGTACTGGTAATCTTCAAAATTGGTAAATTAGTAGTAGATTTGTTCCAAGCTTCGAAAAAATTAATTACATTCAACACATAATTAGTAAGGTAGAATGAGTAGAATGTTTGTATTTTTGTAAATATAGACAGTTTTATGTTCGGACGACCTTCGAATATATGTTGAAGAAAACAAAACATTCGATAGTTAAAAAAGGTTTTAAATCTATTTATGAATAAGGCACTTAATACACATAGTCTCATTGCCAACTCACCAATTGCACTTTGGTCAAATGCTTCTTCCACCATACATACTTGGAGTACTTCGGTCCCAGCGAAGAAATTCCGTAATAAGCGTACATAAGGACATGGACGAAGCTGTTCAACATTCCCACTACAACGAAGTGATCAGTCGGATGGTACATGAGGTGGAACCAGGTCCAAGCCACCATCGCATTGTGGTGGTAGAGGTGAAGGAAGGTGATCTGTTTGTCTTTCTTCCTTAAGACGAAGAAGACCGTGTCGAGAAGGTCTAAATGCTTCGCTATGAAATATGGGTGGATCTCGTTGATGACCTGGAAATGAACATAGATAGTGACGAATTTTAGATGTACAGACTCTGGATTTAAAGCAAAGTTATAAATATTTGCAAGGTGGACGTAATTTTTAATACCGTTGTGTTTTAAAGGTTTTTCAAACTTTAGTTAGATATCATATAAGACAACATAGTATAGCATAGATATGCCACATAGAGCATGTCATATTTTTGAATAGTCTCTCTTGAAAAGATTATTATCTTTGGAGTGCTTAAACTTCTAGAAAAACTATTATATTATACTCAGGTTTGAATATTTCATATACAATCTACAAAAACTATATAATTAGTTAATTTATTAATATAATACTAAAGCATACCTCCTGTAAATTACCGCTTTTAGGACACCTGGTTGTGATTACACCATGTTTCAGAATATACCTCGTGTACTGAAAGAATAAAAGATGTTATTACAAACAAAAAAGCGGTATAATTGACTATAACAATGACTCCTCTTTATGTTAAGTATTAAAAAGTATACTGAACCCAAGTCTGTATCGTACGTCAATTATTATATCAACGCGTGGCGTATTCTATTTTCCTAGTCCATATGCACTTTCATGGGTTCAGCGTAACAGTTTTTAGCGTACAATTAAATATTGACGTATCACGTATTTAACGGCCCACGTTCTTGACCTATGGCCTTTCAGTAAAATGGATAGACTTCAACATTTCTAAGACGAGTTTTAATCCCTATGTACCTATGAAATTGTAAGAACGATATAACATTCGTATAATCCGAATAAATAACACAGGGCAATTTTCAACATGCGATGCATGCGAAAGAAAACACAATTTACGGATGAATCTACCGAACTTTTAAGTAACGGGAATTAATAAAAGTACAACTTTTCAAATAGTACATTACCGGGAAATAGTCTCTATAGAAGTGCTAATCCTTACTCGTACTATCGCCACTGCCACTGGTGGTGACTATAAAAAGGTATCTCATATGTGCGAAGCCGCCTGGGTGGGTACCACCGCAATGTTTATTTATTCCGCCAAAGAATTTTTTAAATGCACAATTGTGTTTCGGATTGAAGGGCATCGTAGCCAGAGTAACTACTGGATATATTGAGACTTTACACCTTACGTCTCAGGATGGCGATCTCAGTAGAATGCCAAGCATTTCTTTGTAATTCAAGGTGTTGTTTGGTATTACTACTATTCATGAGCGGTCGTATCGCTTACCATCAAGCGAACGGCATTCTCGGCTCGCTATTCATTGCATTAAAAAAAAATTGTTGAAGCAAACGCCTGATATAAAATTACAGCAAAAACCCATACTTACAATAAAAACTAAATAAGCTGAGAAGGCGACTTGAAAGGCGTTGTAAAATAGCAACAGGTTGGTTAACTTATACGGTGGTCGATTCTTCATGAAATGTGGAAGTATCTTCACGACCAGCCCCAGGTACGTAGCCAGAACGATTACCAAGCCGGTAACAGTCTCTGTTAATGTCCATGTTTGTATTGTCCCTGAAAACAGTCTCTACGTTGAATTTTTATGTAAATGTACGACTAACTGCACAAAAGAATAGGCGTATTCTGTGATCAATTGAGATTGGATCTTAATGTACCATAATAGCCAAGAATAAGATTACTTAATTATTAAGTGGTATGGATATTTACAATATCGAAGCTAAATATAAAAAATAAATAACAGCTGAGAAGATTTTTTATAAAAGCCAATGTGATGGTGGTGTTGGTGATGTTAATCAATTGGATTGTAAACGTGAGGTTGTGAGTTCCATTGTATGTGATTCCCATGTAAAAGAAACTATTTTAAGATTTTTTTAAACCTTTACCTAGACAATATTTATAAAAACAAAATGAATTACATACCGAACGGGTTATAGCTTCCCAAATCTTCTACAACTTGTTCGTAATGTGACGTCATCATTAGAAAATTATTATTTATCGACTCATTTCACTAGTTACTTTCACAACAAACAAACACGGAATGTGTGGATAACCAAGAAAAGATGACAAAGGTAACTACCTACACAACTAAGGTACATTTATTTGTAGCACAATGACTAAAATCAATTGTATTTAAATATTGGCTCCAATTCTCAATTTATTTACATTTTCTTGAACTGCGTCTCAGCGATGAATGTGGTGTTAATTAATTTAAAGTAATTTAAACCGTCTCAGAATTATATTTTCAATCTATGTTGATGTCATGATCTAATTCCAATAAAGTTCATGTGGCAATTCTAGTAAGCCGTTACGTTGATTATTTATCAATTGAGTACTTGGATTGCTCTGAACTTACTATCAGGTGCAATGTAGTTACTTTGACTTACAATTTTGAAACAAAATACTAAAAACATACAGAAAATAAGTTTAATCTGGTAAATCAATGCATGAACGATCCAACTTGGCCCAGGAACAAAAAATATGTTTACAATAAGTCTACTTCGTCTTCATGAAGTTAATAATCCCTTTATATTAAAAATCTATACCAGGTATATCAAGACTTCTACCGAAAACGCAGCCAGGTGGCAGTTTTAGTGACTACGAACACAATGCAACAAAAAATTTCGCTAAGAAACCCGACAATTATTTTTTATTATTTTTTAAATATCGTCGAGTTTGGGTGGTAAATCCATAGTTTTTGCTATAATATAAATTTAAAGCCTTGTATACAATAGCGTCGTTAAAAATAAAAGGGTGTACACTTTTATTTAAGAAAAATCCATGTTTTTACCATCCTAATACGATAATAGAATAAAAATAGCAAAAAAAATTCGTCACAAATTTTGCACAAAATTTGGTTGCATTGTGTCTGAAGTCACTAAAACTACCACCCAGCTTCGTTTTCGGTAGCACTCTTGATATACCCTGTATATTAATAGTTTTAAAACTTATATTAGATATCGAATGTATTTTCTTTTTCATTTAAACTGAATGCAGAAGTCGTTTGAAAGGGACAAAACATTCGATAACTAAAATAGGTTTGATAACTGTATATTAATCTATATAAATAAAGGCGTTCTGTATCAGCCCATATACGTCCCACTGGAGGGCACGGGCCTCCTCTACAATCGACAGTACGATTGAGAGTGGTTAGGCCATATAGTCCACCACGCTGGCCTAGTGCGGATTGGCGGACTTACATACCATAGAAATTTTTATAAATTGCTATGGTATGCAGGTTTCCTCAAGATGTTTTCCTTCACCGTTTTAGTGCGTGGTTATTGATTATCAATACACACATGACTCCTAAAAATCAGAGATGTGCCCTGGGATTCGAACCCGCGACTACCGTGAACATGTTGGCAGTCGCGTCTAGTCCGTTTAGCAACAGGCCACCACGCACACAGTAATATTGCTATTTATTTTAGAAGGCGTTTATTTACATGGTGGGGACATAAAGCAGGAGTTATTATCCTTTAGAATTAGATTATAAATATTATGTATGATTTTGTCTAGGTAGAGCCTTACTGTAATCAATAGAAGGTAAGAGTCATAATTACTGAGGGCGTAGTATAGTTTCATAAAAAACTGAATTGAAATTTTGCAATCACTAATTAATATTTTACCACTCGTCTTCCCTTCTTTCTCATTTACTTTCAAAAGCTGCCAACGTGTTTCGTTTTAATGTTTCAGGAATTTATGAGAATCAGTAACATTTATCATGAGATGCATAGCTGAATAAGTTATGAAACTTGTGCTAGGTATAAAAAAATGAATGTAGCATGGAACTGTGAATTGAACATGCAATGATAGATCAAGGCTCTAATTCTTCAAGTGCTAAATTCTGCATATTGCAATATTTGTTATGAATTTAATTAATAAAAAAGTTGTAAAAACCCAAATTTAAAACCTTATAAAATATTTATACCAATTATCCTGTGGTAGATTATGGTATTTAGTAGATGATGAGTATTTTAGATAGAATAACTTGAAATAATTGCACTAACGATAAAATGTATCTATCCTTCGCCACACAGATTTTTTAATCTCCAAAAAATCTGATTAATGGCTGGTGTACAACATTTAGGTTATCCAAATAGAAGTGCTTGGTACAAAATATTACACATCTTACATTATTTTCAGTAATTAAATATTGTTTTACCAAACACAATTACTAGCTACCAAATGACTGGTACTGTGAAACCCATTGTTTGGATACAGAAATTCGTTTTTTGCCGTGCAACTACCGTGACCGCTACCCATCTCAGCTCTATTCAGCGCCGGATCTAGGTATTTTTCGAGGCGGGGCATAAACTGAAAAATGCCGCGCCCCCTTGCCTATATTTTTATCTTAATCATCATCATCATTTTTAGCAACCAGACGCCCACTCAACACAGGCCTTCGGGAAAGAACGTCATTTTACCACCATGTTAAACATTTTTACACGCTTTATATTAGCGTCACTTTTGAGGGTTAACGTCACACACGTCTGTAGGCTTTGACTCTAGTTTTCCTACACGTGACCCCTGGGTAGTGCCAAATGACTGACACAGTTTGTGGTGGTAGGACTCAAGTGTCCGTCTGGGTAGCGGTCACCGTCCACGGGGCGTAAAGACCGTCGCAGTGATCTGATAGTGATTTTGTACGTATTTTTGGTCGCTGTCGAAGGGAGGAGTGTTGACCCGCCGGCCAAAGAGAAAGTACAGTACAAGAGCCCAATCGTGGCTAACCACCACGAGGTGCTGCCTCACCATGTCGCACATAATCTTGGGTGAGTACGTCGTGCCGGTTGGTGACCGGATGTAGCCGACCTTTAGCGACATGCCGACCCTTTCATGCCGGTGCCCATTCGGCCTGCTTAATGCCCGGACTTTGGCTTCTCGATGCCTCTTCATCAAACCCATTCCTTCAACCTCATGACAGCGCAATTAAATAAAGCAGGTCTATCAGCGTTGCATAACCCCACCATCGCGTTCACTTGGAGTTCACCAACATCCGCAAACTCCAAACGACCTTAATGCCGTCCACCATCATCTCGAGACGGCCTAGTCTGTGTTGCGCTTCTTGATGGAGACGCGGATTCGTTGTCCAGCCGAATATTCCTACCTGCTGTACCCCGGTTATTCGCTTGAAGAAAACTTCAAGCCTAAATCTGGGGTATGCTTGTATGTATGTTCGGTTGGACATCTACTGTCACCGTTTAAGCTGCATGGAGGGCCCCTCCTTCTCCGCTTTGTGTTTGCACGTGAATCTTGGTTGCCTGAGCCGCATCGACGTGTGCCTTTACAGGTCTCACAACGGGGACGATGAGACGACTCGGCTGTTCAGGTATCTCAGCTATGTGGCTGATGACGAGCGGACGCAGTTCCCGTCGGCTGAAATGGTCTTGGGGGATTTCAATGCACATCACAAACCGTCGCTGGGCTCCTCCAAGGCTGGTTCAGTGGTACATTTATCCTAGGCTGTTTAAAAAAAGCAATGGTGGTTGTATCATTGAGATAAAACGACGTATGGCGATGGCTAGAGGGGCAATGGAGAAGCTCAGGAAAATATGGAGGAATCGTACTACTACAAAGGCTACTAAAGATCAGGCTTATCCGAGCACTTTCTCGTATTTCTGTACGCCGCTGAAACATGGACGCTACGGGAGAAGAAAAATGTAGGTGTTGGAATGCTTGGAATATCAGGTCCGAATTCCACACAAACGTTTCAAGAACTCGGCATCAAGTAGCGTCTTTCCGAGATAGTACGGCCCCGTATACTTCGAATATTCTGTCATGTCTCACGACGAATTAACGATTCCATAGAACTTCTTATGGTTACTAGGGCAGAGTAGACTGAAATAGACCTCGTGGTAGTACACCATACACATACATTGATATACATTATACATACGTACAGCGGCACAGATATTATGGCGGATATTATAAGGATAGCCTTGTCAGGCCTCAAAACTTCCAGGTCTGATTCAAACTCAATTTCCTAAAAACGGGTTTTCTTTTTTACAATGGCCTGGTATAGTGGCGGCATTGCATCTGATGGAAAGTGCCAATGCCGCCCAGGCAGAGTATCCATTGGCATCGGACGGCAGTCCCATGCCAATGGAAACAATTATGCCGGCCTGCTAAGGTGCCTCTTCACACCACGGCGGAAGGACCCAGGATTGTAGGAAGGAGGGAACACGTGTGCCGGCAAACAATTCCACAGCCTGACGGTGCGGCACAAAAACGAATTTGAGAACCGTTTGGTTCGCGCCGGGATGGTGTGGACCGTCAAGCTATGGCTTCGCAAGCCAGCACGCGTGGTTCTGGTTAGGAATGGAGAGGAGGGGAGCAAGTTGAACAATTCTTCAGAGCACTCACCCTGATACAGGCGGTAGAACACGCTTAGAGAAGCGACATCTCTCCGGAGTTGTAGCGACTCTAAGTTGCTCGTAACCTCAGCATCATTCACAATGCGGATGGCCCGCCGCTGCAATCCATCCAAGGCATCGAGCAGGTACTGGGCGGATCCATCCCAGAGGTGCGAGCAGTACTCCATACCCGGCCGGACCTGCGCTTTATATAAGCGACAAAGCTGACCGGACGTGAAAAACCGACGCACCCTGTTCAGGACTCCAACCCTGCGTGATGTGGCAGATATTACGCCCTCGATGTGAATCCTTGGATTGAGATCACAGCGGATATCCACACCAAGGATACTCAAGGATCATATCAAAGATACAAGGGGTGAATAAAATACCTTTTTTTTAAATCGATATCTACGAGATCATAAGGTGCATGTCGGGGTCTCCAGCCTTTCAATCGGGCGCACGGGGACAATTATTGTCCGTACCGCATAGATTTTGCAGCCAGGCTGGATCCCTGAAAAAATCTAAGATTTTTTGCCGGCATACCGACTAAATCTCATGGTGACCATCGCAGGTATTACGGACGATAGGCGATGCGGATGAGCGAGTAGCACCTAGTTGACTCGCCGTGCCACCCGGCGCACTTCCTAATATGGCTCCTCACAACTTAGGTAGACGTGGATTTTCTCTGCAACGGACGCCCTAACCGTGGGTGTCCGCTATGAAGCCACGAGTACTGCCGCACATCTTAGAGGTGGCCAGCGACTCCAATGACCCCTATTAATGGCCTCTTACGACAGGCAAAGGAAGCCGTGGAGGAATTTTGCCGCCCCTTGACCACTGGGTGCGTGAAAACAATAAATAACCAATTAAAAAAAAAACAATATTCTTAGCAAGGAACTCTAAAGACTAAAATCAATGTTAATAAGTGTTTTTTCACATTTAATCAAGTTTTTTTTTATAATTTTTGTATCATTATTGGAATATTTTATAATATTCGAGTATAGATATTTAATAAAGAGTTTATTATTCAATTGTCAACGTGGAGACTTGGGAACATATTACTGAAATATTTTAACTATTCTTAATTTTCAAACCCCATTTTCTCAGTGTATAAAATATTGCCTTTTATTATTTCAGTAAAACAAAACAAAAAAAAATTGGCCCAGATTTGCCGTCCCTTAAAATCTGCCGCCCTAGGCTCCAGCCTACTCAGCCTACTAGTAAATTCACCACTGCCTGTACCACATAAAAGACGTTTGTTCTTCGGTTAATCAACTAAAACTAACTAGTAAACACAAATTGGATATTTGAAACTAAACGTAATTGTTGAGATGGATAAATTACATTCCAAATATTGAGTTTTCATCTCTTTTTCACGCGCCCGTATCGCATAATCACTAATTCGCATACGACGAAAAAAAAAGTGTAAGTGGTGTCACATTATTGATCAGTTTTGTAGTTGTCTCCCAAGATTCAATATGCCGCCCCTGAACGTGCCGCCCGGGGCACACACCCCGACTTGCCCCCCCCTAGATCCGGGCCTGGCTCTATTGCATAACATTAGATCATCTCGAAAATTCTAAGTGTTGGAATTAAATGACTGATTAATGATATTTGCAAAATTAAAGAATAGTCATGCAAAAAATGGATATTCTCACGTTTGGACGTAATTATACAAATTGGACTTGAAGCTTATATTTCATTTGGTTAGATGTATGGTAAGAATTGAGTGGATTGGTACCTGTATAAAAATATTTTGAAAGAATAAATTTCCTGTCGCATTTCTCTTTTATTGTTGCATGTCGATAAAAATGTGTCACTGATCAAATATTTTTAACTTCTTTTTTCCTATATACTTTTTCTTTTCTCTTTATTCCCGTCTTAATTTGAAGGATTCTCATAACTTCTGCTTCCCCATAAAATAGTGGTAATCTGTGACTAGAAACCTCTTATCTTCTAGTTAATCGCGGGCTCTTACCTAGCGGTATGTGTGTCATAAAATATCCATATTTATTTATTCTAACTATCAACGTATTTGTGTATGAGGCAAGTAATTAAATCCTAATTTTAATTGTGACCAGTTCAAACTGCCGTCATCTATACTAATATTATAAAGCTGCAGAGTTTGTTTGTTTGAACGCGCTAATCTCTGGAACTACTGGTCCGATTTGAATGATTCTATCAGTGTTGGGTAGTCCATTTATCGAGGAAGGCTATAGGCTATATATATCACGCTACGATCTATAGGAGGAAAGCAGTAGTGATATTTCTAGCAAATACGAGGATATTTTGTTCGTTTTTCGTGGTCCGATTGGTCGATATTCTAAACTGATAGTCAGAATTAAACATTTTGACCGCCATTTAAAAACGTGTATGCACCCGGGCGGAGCCGGGCCCGACCGCTAGTATGAAGAAACAATACCTCGCAAAGATCATCCGATGAGAGGCGAGCTATGTCTGGACCTGTCAAATGATGACATTAATTACCTACCTTGACCGATGCTTCACAAAATAGTTGCTTTGCGTTATATAGTGCTTGGATATATTATTAAGGTGTGTGCAAACTTGGGAAAAGGTGCTCAAATACATTGGTGTATTCTTTTTTCATTTCAGTTATATAAATATAAAGTAGTATGTTCACATGAAAGAAGATTAAATACGTGCTCTATTTTTTTACAGATTCATACTAAAGAAAATTTTATGTGTTAAGAAAGAAAGCTGAAAATCAAAAAGTAATGACATTGGAGTGCGTCGTTATATTCATCATCATGTTGTTTTTAATTGGTGTTCTCTATATTTGAACGGGTTCGAATTTACTCCTTTACAATTGTTAAACTTAAACCTTAAAGTAACTATAAATATACACATTCCGGAAAGAGGTGTATATCTTTAAATTGAACTTTAGTTCTCCGCGAATCTTTCTAATGCAATGAACGGCCGGGGTCGGCATGTTATTCGGCTTATAGTCAGTACGAATAGTAAATACGAATTAGTTATTTAAAATATTGTTTATTAAACATTTTGTTAGTCTTTCAAGCTCAGGGGGGTGCATGGGAAAGAGTATAGGGCGGATTAAATGGGACGGGATGTAACGGGTCAGGACGGGTAGAGCGCTATAAAGGACGATAGTCAGGTTGAGTTTTAACATAAAACATTTAGAGCTTATATTTATATCTGATTGGAACTGGAATTAAGAAGTATCTGCATCCGGGTGAACCCGGGTTGGGCTGCTAGTTTATTCTAATGAAAAAAACATTGACATAAATATATACGTAAGTGGTGCGCGCTCCAGTGCATCTCTAGTGAAGCGTTACTAAAATTAGTCGTCGCTCGCAACGATTTTGAAAATGCTTGCTTGTATTATGCCAGAAAGTTTAATAAAAAAGAAGATAATATTTATCATCACCGATTTGACGAAATCTTTTAAATTGTGTTAATTTAATATTTATTTCAGTGCAATTTTCACGGTCAAATTTGAAGCAAATCCAAACTTTCAAATGCTGTATGCAATATCTTCTGAATGCCTATCCTTAGTTTCTCAATCAATGGTTAAAAGCTACTGTATAATACCAGGAAGCGAAACTATCGAGTTCGTGAAAGATCATACGACACGAAATTCATCACAAACTCATGAAATATGCACACGGCTTAATACTATTCGGCAATGGATTGTGTCGCAATTATAATTCATAGTACACTTATTGTGTTGTGTGTTGTAAAATTATTATAGAATTGTAACAATCAACAATTTCTTTGTCTAGGGCTGTGTTGTAAGTGTCCTTGGGTATTGGATACTTGCAAGGGACATACTACATCCGACAACACATTCCATTGGTTTGGTGCTTTATGTTGATGAATCAAACTTATCATGGCGTTCTGAAATCATTTTAATCATAATATGATTATTATATGGTATAAGAACCTACTTTAAGCCTCAATTGAATAAAACAAATAAGTAATACATAATGATATAAAAATAAATGAATCGCCACAAGTAGCACTAAGCTCTTCCGAAACAAAATATACAATAAACCCATTCTGTTTGTGATATACAATTGATGTATAGATGCACAAAGTTATCTGACCCGGTGAGAGAGTCGCTGTAATCGAATTTGGTGTTGCCATTAAAAATAGATATAGCAATAAAGTGGGTAAAGTAAGATCGGATTGAAAACCGATCAATAGTGTCGGGAAAATGGGTGGACCAGTTTCATATGCATGTTTTTTCCTTCACAAGATTTCTAACCAATCGCTCCCCCTTAAAGAAGTCAAAACCCTTAAAAAGCTATCTGTATCAGTCTATACACGTCCCACTGGAGGGTACGGGCCTCCTCTGTAATCGAGAGTACGATTGAGGGTAGTTAGGCCATATCACAGGCTATATAGTCCGCCGCGCTGGCCTAATGCGTGTTGGTGGACTTACACAGGTACCATAGAAATTCTTATAAATCGCTTTGGTATGCAGGTTTCCTCATGATGTTTTCCTTCACCGTTTTTGTGTGTGTTTATTGACTATCAATACACGCATGACTCCGAAAAGTCAGAGGGATACTCTGAGATTCGAACCCGCAGCCACCGTGAAATGTGGTTGTGGTCATTGGTGGTCCATTTACCAACAGGCCACCACGCACGTAACGATGAATTTTAGTCTAGGATATGAACTAACATCTATTGTACTAGTACGTACAAAGTTCTGTTTTCGTGGAATTTATTTTGAAAAGCTGACAACAAAAACTTGTGGCAACAGCTACACGATGATACAATTTTTCGAAGGGTATTATTGGTATCTGAAGCCGCTTTTCTTCCTACGTAAAATTTAATACCTGAAGTTTAACATTCCTAGCATCACTTTTTAAAGTTTTCGGCAATTTTCACTAGTTTTAAATAATGCAGGAAAAATAAATACATTGAGTAAACAACTAATGGCCGATATGACAGCGACTGGCAGATAGACTGACATTCTAAATGACGTATTTGTTTCCACTTTTGGCCACCGGGCCAGGTATCTTTGTGGCTCTATAATACATTGTTAGTGTGGGTTTAGTTTTTAACTAGTATGGCCAGTACATAAAAGTAGTTACGCCTAATTACCGGTAATAGAAAGAATGTCATGTGTCATTATTCTCAGGAATAATTCAATAAAATTGAAGATGCATTACAACTGGGTCCTTCCGCCGTAGCGTAAGGAGGAATATTACCGGGCTCGCCTGATTTTATCGAATGGCATGGTACCATTATCTGATATCTTTCGATACTCTGTCTTGTCAACACATGCACACACGAAATGCAATCTAGTCACTATGCCGCGCCAGGAAAATATGAATAAAAACACCATAAAAACGCGGTTGGATACGAAAGTTTTACAGTTATTGACATAAGTCGCTACACATTCACGACATTTGGAATTGTCTTATCATACAAAATAATAATTGTTTTCAATATCGTATGGCACTTCTCAGCATCGATGACTTTACTTGGTTATATTTTAAGACTACAGAGTAGTACGTACAAATTTTAATTCATAAAAAGGTTATCAAAAAATGTGAAGTGTTCAGCGACTTATGTTGCTGACTGTACCTTTTACTTAAAATAATTACATGGTACCAGTAGGTAAAAGTTCTATAATCCAAATAGAGAATATCTGGTTAGAAATGGTTGTCGATCATCAGTCGATATAATTATGGTAGCCTGCTATTCTGAGACAGATCTACACAAAGTGAATCCTTCCGGGCCTCATTAATAAACTCGGATGAGCGAAGGATTAACTTTAGGCATTGGGCTAGAGAATTCAATCTATTATTATGAATAGCTAAATAGTAATGACTATATTAATAAAAATATATATTCTTCAGCCTAACGTGATAATCCTGTTATGGCAATCCACTGATTTTAAAAGTAAAAAGAACGGTCAAAATAAATTAGTTAATTTTAAAATTTTGGACTAAAATTTAATCCCTCGCTCATCCGAGTTTATTAATAAGGCCCTCCGGGTTTATTGTCTGTACCATACTTCGATGGGTCTGTTGTCTGGTAGAGATCGCTCATAGCGATAACACCGCCAATTATTCACTTATTTGTAAGGTTTCTGTCTTACTGCCACGGTGGCGTAGTTGTACTAGGGTACGGCTACAAAGCTGAGTTCTCGGATTTGCTTCCCGAGTTTGGTAAAGTGATATTTGATTTTTCTATTCATTATCAGCCCAGAGTCAGGAATTAGTGCCCGAAATTGCGATATGCTCACCATCTATCACATCGTGGAACGGAACATCCAAAACGAAATGTGGGTGTCTTGACACCTTTGCCTACCTCTTCCGGGAAAAAGTCGTGACTTTATGTATGTAAGTATTTATTAATGTATGTGTCTATGTCTTTTTTTTCTGTACTTAGTTGTGTTCAATAAAGTGTTGTGTATCTGGAGATAAAGAGAAAAATATAGCACAGTCACGAACCACTACTTCCAACTTGCTCGTTGATACAAAGAGTCCTTTCTTTACACATAAGATCCAATTCCGCAATGGTTGTGCATTGCACATGACACTTCGGCGTGACGCAAAAAGTTGTTTGAAGACAATTGCTGTTGCTTAACTGCTGTATTCTTGTTTCCAATTCGTCTCAGAGATAGTATGAGACCATCTTTATATTTATTGCAATATGTCATTAGTGTTAGACTGCCTGGGTGGCTAAGTTGTACACAGGTCTCAGGTTCGAATCGGGTAAAGTGACATTCGATTTTTTATTCATTATCAGACCCAAGTTGGAAATTTCTGCCCGATATGACGATAGGCTCGCCCTCTAACACATCACGGGATGGAATATTCGAGATGATAACAAAAAAATACGTGAGTTTATGTATGTATGCATGACATTAGAGTACTGCTCTGATCAGAGCCAAACTGATTTATTTCCGCGTAAAAATCAACATGAATTAAAATCATATAGCATATAGGTGTGAAAATTCAATGTTTTATAAATATTTAATTTGCATACCGAAATAGTAATATTGTAAAATACATAAGTTTATTGATGGCAAAATATATTGAAGATGGCCAGTAGTGCAGACACTTAACTTGAGTCATAAATTATAATAGGACTAAATAATCAATATTAACAGACCGAGACAAAACTTTATACAAATCTAAAAACATAGTGCAGGCGCAAAGGACTATAATTAAGTTAGCCATACACGCTAGAGTATGCCTGATAGGTTCACCAGTTCAGTTTCAACCTTCACTTAGGCTTGAGCTGAGTACAGGACCTACCCGTTGTGGTAAACCTGTATACATTTTCAGTTGCATCTTGCATTTGCATCTATTCTGGTGGTAGGTCTCTCATATGTGAGAGGTCATCTGGGTAGGTACCACCGCAATGTCTATTTCTCCCGTGAAACAGCAGTGTAAATCCACTGTTGTGTTTCGGATTGAAGGACATTGTAGCCAGAGTAACTACTGGACATATTGAGACTTAACATCTTATGTCTCAGGATGGCGAGCGCAGTGGAATGTTGCTACTGTTTATGAGCGGTCGTATCGCTTACCATCAGCGAACGGTATGCTCGTCTCGCCATTAATAGAAAAAAAAATCAATTTCTTATTTTTGACAAGACGAGATCTATTCAGTTTCTGTAATGGTGCCGAATAGCATGGACACCAAAGCTTTATGTAACTTCTGTTCTCAACAAAAACTTACTTTGGAGTAGTATTTGGTATATTTAAATAAAATAAATATAACCAACAGTCACGTACATAGTTTTGACCCCACATTAAGATCAATTAAGTCTTGTGTCATGGGTATCAGAAACTATGAGACTTTTCGGTCTCTAAAACACCGAGACCCGAAACAAATACTTGTGGACCTCACAAACATTTGTGTTGGTGCGGGAATCGAACCCTCGGCCTCGCGTTTCTCGGGTCAGTGTCTAACCAACTACGCCGCGGGGGCTGTCAATTATAACTTCTTACTAGTTACGGCGTGTAGGAATGGTACAGAATGTTCTTAGGAGTGGAACGCTTTAGATTACTCTCTACAGCATCCCAGTGTAATACCAACATTGTTCATTCCAACTGTTTTAGACTCGCGAGACCGAAACACCGGGACATTAATGTGATCAATGCCATTTTGTGAGGTAATATTTTTTTTGATGGAGCAGCTTGCACGTTACTTACTTTAAAATATATTTTTTTTAACCTATTCTGTCCCACTGCTGGGCAAAGGTCTCCCTCAACTCCTTCCACTTATCCCTATGAGTTGCTGATGGCACCCAAATGCTGTTAAATTGGTCGAGGTCGTCGCGCCACCTTTTCCGAGGCCTGCCGCTTGGCCTCTTGCTATCCTTAGGCACCCATTGAGTAGCAATCTTTGCCCACCTCTTTGGGTGCATCCGCGTGACGTGACCTGCCCAATCCCATTTTAGTTCGGCCGATTTCAGTGCAACATCCTTGACTTTGGTTATGGAGCGCCAGGTGTTATTGGGCACTCTGTCCATGCGTGTTACGCCTATCATGCTGCGCTCCATAGCTCTTTGACAAACCCCGAGCCTAGACCTCTGAAGATCGGTCAAATACCAGGTTTGATCTCCGTATGTGAGAATTGGTAAGATACACATGTCGACGAGTCTACGTTTAAGGGAAATGGGAAGGTTTCCCTTAAGAAATGTCTTCCAGGACCAGTAGCCCTTCCACGCATTGTCTATTCGACGCTGGATCTCTCGTTCTTGTCTGTTGTCGAAGGAGACTATTTGATAATTATACTCGTCGACATATAATATCTCATTTCCGTCTACAACAATTCTCGGTGTGGAGCTATTTGTCATAACCTGAGTCTTTGACCGATTCATCATCAATCCAAGGCTTGCCCTGCTCAGGTCGTTGAGCATCTGTTGCAACTCGTCGGCCGAAGAGGCGAAAAGGACAATATCATCCGCAAATCGGAGGTTAGAGAGAGCCTTTCGCCCTCGATGTTAATGCCACGTTCCACCCAGAGATCTGTTAAGGATTTGAAAATCTCCTGCACTTTCAAATATATTTTGGTAATAAATAATAAGAATTACCTAGCACTTAAAAGTTCCAATGTGTCCTACATTGGAACTTTTAAGTGCTTTGTACAGGCCTTTTCAACACAACTGGTGGTAGGTCTCTCATATGTGAGATACCGCCTAGATAGGTACCACTGCGATGTCTATTTCTTTCGCCAAACAGTAGTGTAAATGCGGGACTGTGTTCCGGGTTGAAGGACATTACAAGTCAGTGTAACTATTGGACATATTGAAACTTAACATCTTATGCCTCGGCCCGAGACTCTCGGGTTAGCGAGCGCAGTGAAATGCCAGCCATTGCCTTGTAATTGATGGTATCGCTTGGTTTTGCTATGTAGTCCATGAACGTTCAAACCACTAAACATCAGGCGAATGGTAAGCTCGTCTCGACATTCATAGCTACAGAAAAAAAAAACAGTTTAGATGGGTTAGGCCGTAGTCCAATGTTAGTAAAATAGAAACTTTTAGTTCGCTACAAAACGCCAATGATAGCCTGGATGATAGACAATTAAAATAATGATTCAAGAAATCATAAACACACTTATCACACATAGGTACACTGTATTAATCAAAGAAAGATAAATGACTAAGGAAGAAGCAACATCATACACGACCTTGGCCTGAATACTTTCACTTTATTGTTACAGCGCGTAAAGTCGCTCATTTGGTATGGTGAATTGAGCTGCTATGTGATTATCCTTCTTCGGCTCTATACTCGATAATATCTAGATTTATGGGCTCAAAAATGTGAAATTTTGAATTAATGATTCTAGGCTTTTTTTTAATTGATGCAAAGCGAAAACAATGCCTTATGGCGCAGAGTGGTCCAGATAGGGTACCTTTGCATACCACACTACTCAGCGATAAAGATCATTAAGTCAAATTTTGATTGGACATTTTATATTTTAAATCTTAGGCAATAATATAAAGTGACCCATAAATATTGAACAAAAATTAAAACGCTTTTTACCTGGTCACCCCAATCGTTTTGATATGTATTAAGCTAAAAAGACTTGTATCCATGGCCATACAATTTAAAATATATATATATATATATATATATATATATATATATATATATATATATATATGTCTTAAAGTAAAAAATACTTCCTTTTATTACCGAATATATTAACTTATAAACATTTATAATAATTTGCTACTTACCCTGGACAAGCGTATTAACATTGTGACACTGATTGTTGTAATTTGTAATTTGTTTTTTTAACAATACAACGTATAACGCCATGACCGCGCGCATGCAGCATCTCTGGCGCCGGGCGACTGCAGACTGCAGAGTTGCAGTGTGCATTGTTGCCTGTTAGTTCGCGCACCATGGTGCGATATGGAATGCGGGAGCGGGATGGGGCACTGCGCTGTTGCATGGCCTTGTTGACGACTGCTCCGGTTGTTTTTGTTTTTATTACATTTTATGTTTTGATTATTAATTTATAGTTTTTTTTGTTTTTTGTTATTGTTTTGGTAAAGCTTTTGTAATATTTTTATCGTACATTTATATTAGGATAATTATTTAAGGTTTAGGTTAATGTTTAGTTTTTTTATAATAGGCTTAAGTTTGCGTTAGCTTGCGTCTGCACGTCATCCAAGGTGATCACCGAAAATCAGCGTTGTGCTACGGCCTGCACCGCAGCGCAACATAATTGCTGAGTGATCACCTACTTGTCACAGCCACGACGTGCGAACTTCTTCTTTATTTCTTATTGTTTTTTTTTTTTTTTTTATATATAAATCTCTATAAACCTGTTTTTGTGCGTCGTTTTAATGCTCGTGGCAAATAAATCTATTTTTCTTTCTTTCTTTCTATATATATTTTGGTAGGTATTAGCGGTTGGTTTGTTTTTTTTTTACCTACCCTAATATTAATTATAAACTTTTCATAGGTTAAATTATGTGTCAGTTCATTCAATTATGTTTTATTTATTTATATCAAAGATGAAGAGTATGAAACCTCTGGCATATACTTTGAACAGTGACAATAATGAGCTCTTTGTACGATGCAACAGTTGAACTTAAATGCGAGAAGCGCAACTTTAAAGCAACACGCCATTTTGCATAATGGAATCTTCTCGATAGGCGATCTTCAAGGCTGCAGGTAACATTTCTTTACAATGATAATATTACCTTTATACTTAAGTTATTGTAAGTTATATCTATTACATTATTTGAGATTTTATATACTGTGTATATTTTTATTATTATAATTAAGAAATTAGAATGTTTTCATGAAGAGGGTACAGTACTTACATAGCATAATGAGAGTAGATACGTGAAATTTAAAATATATATGTTTTTCATTATTGTAAACAAAATAATCTTTATTAACCAATTTAGTATTCTTGGTCCATAGTTGTTTTGATTAATTAAGGAACGGTACAGATATAGTAGTTGCGCGAAGTCAGCCCGTGCAGTAAGTAAGATACATTCTCTTTCTGTGCAAAAGTTTCTCCAATTTATATTTCTGTTCTTTTTTAAACTGTGCAACGGTTTCCGGACCAAAGTCCTTCCTCTTATCCTGGGTTCTTCCGCCGTAGCGTGTAAAATCATATTCTTTCGAACATTTTTCCAAAACGTCTTCATAGTAGTGTCCAATAGTAAGACACAATATTATGTAATTGTCTGTCTCCAACGGATAGCCTTTCTTCACGGTATTGCACTCACAGGAAATAAATCGCCTCAATATCAAACCCATCTAAATTATTTACTATAAATTCAGTTACAAATTGATCCTCATAAGTGTTAATTACATACATAAACTCACGCCTTTTTTTCTTGAGGGTCAGGCAAAGGTTCTCCTGCGAGCAACCAGGAAACCCACGTTTCGCCTTGTATGTTCCGTCCCACGATGTGATAGGGGGCGAGCCTATCGCCATACCGTGCACGAATTCCTATTATACTCCAATATGACTGCCCGATCCAGGTTTCAAACCCGAAACCTTAACTTTGCTACAAAGCCGTAGTATAACTTCGCCACCGTCACCAATAAATGTTAATTAAAATTATTAAACAACTAAATACAATAATATATAATGCCTATAAAAATCTAATTCCCTTTCCGATCTACAATCACTTTGTGTTAAGACACCGCACACCGGGAGTTGTGAAACAGCTGGCTGGCGCACGCGCACTCCGAGTTCTCAGTTGTGAACGAACCGTGGACTCTCGTGGCACTCCGCGCCGACCCTCCGACGACCTTGAGGTGAGTGTCGCCACGTGACCTTGACCCCTAGTTACAGAAATTACGAAAACTTAAAAAAATATTTTCCCTCCCCAAACCGGTTGTTTTCTATGTCAAGGGTGTTGGTGTTTTTGTAAATGAATTGTCATTTTCAGTTCATTTATTGCGGTTCATGCGTGTTTACCGGTTGTGTTTTATTGCCAATGTTGTTTTTTTTTATCTCCTTTTTTTTAATTTATAATACTCGTACTCAAAACCTGCGTTTATAGATCTAGGAATTCATAATACTTGTCGTCCAAATAGGCTTTTAGAAATATAGGTCATTGAATTATAATATATTAGTGCATCATTCATACATTTGTAAACAATATGCAAACAAGAATAAAATATTGCATAAATTATATATTTAAATGAATCACTAGAACACTATGACAAAATCACGCACGGAACGAGTTTTCGGTTATTATCATTCTTATCAGCTCATAAATTGAAATTGTAGTGGAACAATTTCAGTGCAATAACATAATATATGCATTTATACTAATTTAGTAAATATATTTTATGTATGTTTATTGAAATTATTTAATTCCATAAAATGATTTTAAAGAGCGAAAATTATTCAAAGTTTCGAAAATTCAGTATAATTTTCGAAACTATATTCTCCAATTTATTCGAAAACAAGATTGCAAAAAAATATTTCGAAAATATATTTTGAAAATTTAAATAAGAGCGTTATAGATTTTCAACGATCTGTTTGCGTAAGAATGCGTTTTTGTCAAAATATTAGGAACAGTTTTTCTCTCCATGTTTTATTATATTTGACATTTCAATAGTAATACTATTAGATCACAAGTACAATTAATGGTTTTTGTTTATATAATGATATCATATCTAAAGCAATGCGTTAAGTAGATATTTTTAAATGATTATAAATGTGGTTCCAAATTTTGCTACACGCCATTAGATGCTCGATGACATATAATCTCAAAGCTCATCTGGAAACTAATTTGTGGGAAATAGACTAGACGAACATACAATAATAATTCAATTGAATTATAACTACAATTGTACATACATATTTTTTTTTCGATTGTATCAGACTCAATTTTATGGCTGAAATTGTCGCAGTTTCTGAAATCTCGCACAACTCAAAACAGTAGCTAACTTGTAGCACTTCGTATTATTTTATCATTAATGTAGCTAGATCTAATAGGTTATATCTACCATGAAATTTATACGCAGGTTGATGAAACGACAATATTAAATCGAGCGGCATTTGTAGAATTGCCATAATCTATGCTTATTCATATGACGCATAACGCGCAGGTAACTAGAGGTACAATATTGTATAGTATATTTTATCATCAGTAAAGCTACAACGAATGTCCTATTCGTAAAAATAGTCATTTATCAAATTTTATACTAAAAGTTGAAACGAAAATCTTAAATAAATTTTCTTCTGAATACAACATTAAAACTATATCTCAGTAGTCAGTTATATAAAATCTTGTTCATAAAGCATAATTTCTCCTTGACCATCACATAACCTACTCAGCAGACGCTGTGTACTCAAAACTTTTTCGATACTTCACAAAACTCTAAAGCAAAAAATACTCAAGAGGTTCCAATTCGTTAGATAATATTTGAATTAGTATTCAAGATCGGAACCGTAAGTGTTTATCGAGACTTCAGTATGTAAAAATCACATCCGGGTCTAATCAATTATGGCATTTTTATACGATAGAAAACTATTTTTTCACACAATGGATACTTAGAAACAAATCAATAATTTACGTGCTACTTTTCAGTGACAAAATGAATTAAAATAAACACACACATACACAAGCACACACATGCTGGCACAATCACTCTCCCAGTTCCATTTCCAACGTACATGTAGGATTAACACTCAATTACAATAATTGTTGTTATGGTTTAATAATTATAAGTAAAGCATGGAACAAATGTTAATTCTGTCTCACCATCCCCGAAGGGGTTTTTACTGTCACTCGCACTAGCCGCATTTTTTGGAAATATTATAGCCATTCATTCGGTAATAGATTTGCCAGATGCCCAATACTCCTGTCCTCTTACCATTCTTTATCCTCCCGCTCTCCTCCAGATTTGATGGTCCGGCAACAAATTCATGAACCAAGCGTTGTAAATGTTCATGGGCGACAGTGATCACTCACTATCAGGTGACCACGTTTGCTCGTTACCGGAGCAAAAATAAATGTTCCAAGATATAATAGTGGGGCTTATTACCATAACAAAAATTAGACCCAAACTCTCACTCAAAGTAGGTTATCCGATTTAGGATTCTAACTCAGGAGATAATGTGTCATAGTCTAACACATGCTATCATAAAATTTAAATTAAAAGAGCTAGTACATGTATACATGAATTATAGGCCCCTCCAAATATTCTTTATAAATCATATGATCCAACCTAGGCTTTCTACGTGCAAACAGCTGCGGTTTGATTACGGTTGTAATGACTTTTTGTCACGTTCCACGCAACAATAACGGCAATGTCACCAGTCTATGTTGTTTAGACATTGGTTTTATAATTTGTCGGTGCCAAGGCGCGGGTTAATTGCTTTTATGACCTTCAAATACGTTATGGAATGTTTAGTTCTTCTGTGAAGATAGGTGCCTGATCGTATTAACTTGAAATACTTTTTCCGTGAGTTACAGTTTATTACATAACTACTTACTGATAATTACACTTATTTTATGATCTTCAGGTTCCCCAGTTATAAGATTTCCATCACATTTTCCTTGTCAATATCAAACTAGAGCTTTGATCTGCGATTTTCCTATTGATTAAAATTAATTTATTTTTCACGAATGCATATCCACAACGCATTAAATAATCTGTACAAATTATATCACATTTAGTTTGTTATTCTTAATAAGCCGCAATAAATGTTATTATCATTTTTAAAATAATGTAAGATAAGGCATGAAAATATTCACCTGACGCTAGCGGTCAACATTATTAATACGTTTTAATTTTATTAAATATTAAAATAAATAAATAAACTGTAGCCTGAGTCCTTGAAGATGTATGCTGAAGAGTCAATAGTAGATTCCATCTACATTTGATTGATTCCAATACTCAGGCAACCCATTTTAGATTTTACGAACCTATAACAAATGTTCGTACTAAGAAACTTAAAATGTATTTCCTCGAACATGAATCGAACTTAAACTTCTTGATTTTTTTTTTTTTTATTGCAATGAATGGCGAGACGAGCATGCCGTTCGCCTGATGGTAAGCGATACGACCGCTCATGAAGAGTAGCAAAACCAAACAACACCTTGAATTACAAAGCAATGCTTGGCACTCCACTGCGCTCGCCATCCTGAGACACAAGATGTTAAGTCTCAATATGTCCAGTATGTATGGAAGTATAGTCCTTCAATCCGAAACACACCAGTGCATTTAAACTGCTGTTTGACGGGAGAAATAGACATTGCGGTGGTACCCACCCAGGCAGCCTCTCACATATGAGAGACCTACCACCAGTAGAAGATTGGAACCAATAAATTTTAAAAATAGGAGTTTTGGATTCTGATTCGATTAATACATTACTGACTTTTCCGTTTATTCCCTTAGCGCCCTATATACCAACCGAAATAGAGGTATAAGTACCATAATAGAAAATACTGGTAAAAATAATAAATTAGGCTATCCACAAACGTTAGATTTATCTAAAATACCTCATCGTCTCGTAGTAACGAGTTTCTTACAAAACAAGAGCGTGCGAACTCATAGATGTCTGATTACAACCAGAGTATTTTCCTGTTTTTAGAATAGCTTTAGAAAATTTCATAAGTCTACGCAATTAGAGTTTAGCTCAGAGATGACTAACGTTAACTTACTTAACTAAAAATTACTGTAAGGAAAAAGATTAAATACGTCTATATAATAGTTATTAATGTAAAGGTGACAGAATATATCGTGACGAAACCTGCATACATATCGTAGCGATTTGGAAGAATTACTTTGTAAAAGTATGTAAAAGTCCGCCAACCCGAACTCGACCAGCGTAGTGGACTATATAACCTAATTAGTCTCAACCCTACTCTCGATTGTAGATGAGGTCTATGCCATGCAATGGTATGTTTATGGGTTGATACAATATAATTTATTAATTATTATATACGATTACATATCTACATAAACTCACGCCTTTTTCCCAGAAGGTGTAGGCAGAGGTGCCAGGACACACATTTCGCCTTGTACGTCCGTCCCATGATGGGATAGGGTAAGCCTATCGCCACATCGGGCACAAATTCCTGACTCTGGGCTGATAATGAATAGAAAAACTTATCTTTGTAACCGTACCATAGTACAAGTACGCCAGCGAAGCAGATAATGATTACATGTTTTATTCATAGATAGCTTTATTGAAGGAAACTATCACCACCCATAACCTGGGATAACTTTAGCTATTTTCCAATGGTATTTGATAAGTCAAATGACGCAGTTGGTTGAAAAGCCCGATGTGTAACATGAAGACCTCGGTTTAATCCACCGTAAAAATGTTCGTGTAGCTTGCTTTTTCTCTAGTCCTTACAGAAACTAGTACTCCCAGTAATAAATACTATCAAATCGGTTATTTAAATGACTTTCATCCATTATAAATGAATGAATTACCTTGGATTCAGTGGGTGTACCGCCAAATACCTTTCAGATGGTTTTGCAACTGGCTATCGAAGTTTTGATCGTGTGCGATCGGTTGCGACCTGTTTTTGCGTCAGAGCCAACGTTGTAGCGCGTAACTACGTCACAGTTTTGGAACTGGAAATGTGTGGAGCTGATCTTTATAGTAAAAGAATTTGGCATGTAGGATCATTATATTAATAGTAATAAAACGGTTGTATATTATGAAGACTCCAAAGAATACGAAGGTTATGTAGTGATATTTCATACACTCTTTTCAAACATCATATACATTACCGTACTTTCTGTAACATAGAACTAGCATATATAAATGCCCATAATGTTTATTCTTTAACAATCACAGCGTAATAATCCTACGACTCGGCCATCCTTCACATCAGCCGTTGACAACTCCACGTTGTATTCAAATCCTTATTCTGTTCTTCGCCAGCATCATCGTCATGCTAAAATGGATTGCTTAACTCATTGCTCATTAAAATCACCCGTTACAATGTATTAAGTAATGTTGCAGAAAACACCATTTCTGTATATTTTATTTCGATTTCAATACGATCCCTACTTAGCGCAGAACAAAAAAGGAAGAATGGTTTTCTTTATTTACGCAAATATTGTTGAGAAAAATGTAAAAAATTAAACCAAATCTGCGATAAATCTGTAAATGATAATTTTATTGCTAAAAGGGAAGATTTGTCACGTTTCGGGCTCAGCATATTCATGGAACTGAAAATGCGTATTGAAATATTTTTTGAAGTTGAGGGCCTCCATATTGCTTATTTATTTATTTATTATTTTTGGTACACCAACAGCACATTATACAAAATATTCTTAAAGTCACAATGGGGATGATGACAGTAACAACGAATTAATGAAATTATGGTTTAATACAATAATGTATAATAGAAGGATTCTCAAAATAAATATTTGCTTTAGTTTTTAATTAAGATTAAATATATTTTCGCAAAAATAAAAGTACAAAACCTAAGGATCCGCCATATTAGATGAAACGCCAATCAGAAGCGAGTGACGTGTCACTTTCGTAAATATTACTTATATAGTTATAACGCGAACTTGTTGGCTAGTTTTGGTCATTTCTATGTTATTCAGTATATTGAACTAATATTTTTTTTTAGTAATGCAATCAGTTTCGGGCTACCTACGAAAAAGGAACATTACTCATGGAATAAGGATTCATCGCAAATAGCTCAAAATTTGGAACGATGCGATATTCCATATCACTGTTTAATTGGAACATTAATAACGTTTTTCAGTACTCATATACACAGCGATTGGCATGATACCGAGAGGAAATAAATGAATCGTACCTCCGATATTTATCGCTATTGTTATTTATAATAACTTTAAATTTTGATATGTTGTTTTCTAGACACGTCAAACATTATGAACATTGTAAATAAAGTTATTATTTCTGTCAAAATAGTGTTCACGGAAATTAATCATCGAATTTAAAGATTATTTTTAGCCATATATTTCTAACTTTTTTATCAATTGAAACATTAATAAACAAATTGCTCGGAATTTGTATCGATGTATTATTAGATTGCGGAACCACACATCATCGATCCACATCAAAACACGGCATTCCTATTAAAAATAATAAAATGTTTATATCACAATATATACGTAAACATTGCACGAGCAAGCATTTACAAAAGCATGACGTCACACACGGACGCCATTACTATTACGGCGTTTTTGAACAAAGGTTAAAATGTGAAATTTAAAACGTAATTTTTCGCGCAAATCCTTACTTTTTTTCAAAAATTCAATTCTTTTTGAGTATTGTTAATGTATACGAACATTCTGAAGTAGTTTTTCAAAATCAGTCATCATGCCTATTGGTCTAATACGAATAATATGTACGTGCCAATTAAATAACAGGCGAACATATTTTTTTTTTACATTAATACATATTCTACGAAATAAACACTATTCTATAAAACCAGGAATTTTTATAGTCATAGAGAAATGAAGAAAATATAAAGTATGAAATAAAAGACAACTAGCAATTTCATAATGACATGTAACATTCGTACTCTATTTTCAATGCGCTTCACGTGGATTGTAGTTCCTTTGCTTTGCCAATATGAAAAGTATCTTTGAACGTAAAGCATAGTAAAAAACTAAAATTAATTATATAAAAAATCGTGATGGATTTAGTTCTCAATGTATTATATAAAAACTACCGTAACTAAAAGAACAAAATTGATTTTTCACGCAATATTCAATTTTTTACTTCACTTTATCAGCCCATATACGTCCCACTGCAGGGCACGGGCCTCCTCTAAAATCGAGAGTACGATTGAGAGTGGTTAGGCCATACAGTCCACCACGCTGGCCTAGTGCGGGTTGGCGGTCAATAGTCAATTTATTTAATCAAAGATTTGACTCCAATTGAATACATATCTACTCCACCGTTTTTATCGTGACTTAATGATTGGTAATTGTCATAAAACATTACATAGGCTTGTAGTAATATTAGCATTGATATAGAAATTATTGAGTGTACCTGTCAACACCATAATATAATGCGAAATCCGATATGATTTAACAAAAATCATTATTTTAATTTTCGCGATTTTGGCCACGCGGTATAGATACGAGCACAGAACAGTTGAATATGGTTAGAAAGGCGTTACCTGTCAAATTATAAGAAAACCAGCGTCGTCGTTTTCGAAACATAAAACCTCTAAAAATCCAATATAGAAAGCTTGCAATAGTCGATTTAAAGTATCGATAAAATTATGGAAATATGTTTTTGTTATAAGACCGAAATTTATTTTATCGATATGCTTCATGGTTTTTCAGGATACAGTTATATATTAGTATTATGTTGATAGACGGAAAATAAATGAGACTATTATATCTAATATTGAAGGTTAATTTTAATTTGTATACAATTTGACAATCAAAATGTACAGGATTTTCAAGATTTTAACATTTTTATTATTGGAATAGCACATACATATATGCAATTATTACAACTAGTGGTCGCCTAGTGGTCGAAATTCGACCAAATCAAGAAGAGAAAAAGTTTTTATCTGTATGATGATGTTGTTATTCTGATAATTCGTGCACATTTAAATGTACGTATCTCTTAAAATCACTTATATATCATGAAGTATATGCAATTACTGAAATCGTAAACTACAATAATTGCTTTGAATCAGCAATAGCAATTTTTTTTTGTACCTGAATGTTGTTATTGCAGATTACTGCTACAGAACCTTCTTTATGCATATAATGATAGTCCGTGTACATTTAAATGTATCTTACTGCTCAGTTCAGTTTTTGTTTTTGTATCTTACTGCTACACAATTTGTATAAGCGCTCAGTATTTCACGTAGTATTCGTCAAATAAAACTTTTCTGTTTGACATTCAATAAAATCACAGTAAACAAACTTTTCTGTTTGTCATTCAACTATGTCTGTATTATACAAAATAAATAATTTGACCACAAAGTATGTATACGTTTACAAATACTTATGTATGCGTGTGTCAAATGCATGCTGGTTTGTGAAATGTTTTATTAATTGATTTAATGTACTTTTTATGCATTATTATTAAAAGCTTTTTTTATATTTAATGAAGTAAATAAAACCTTTTTTTTGATATGTCTATGTCAGAAGAACAAAATGAAAAAGAAAAGAAACAATTTGACACCAGAGTATGATGCGTGTACAAATACTTGTGTATGTATGTGTGTGTGAAATGCATGGTAGTGTGTGTAATGTTTTATTTTTTGATTTAATGGACTTTATAAGCATTATTATCGAAAAATATTAGCGTTCTGCACTTCTCCTACACATAAACTATAAGTGTGCCAAATTTTATGCTCCTGCGTCCGCTCAATTTTCGAAAAAAGGGGTCCAAAGTTTTTGCATCACGTATTAATATATAGATAAAACTATGTTTTTTTACGTCAATAAAAAATATCTTCAGTAGGTTTGATTTTTCATACAATAATTCATTATTTCACCCCCATGATACAGTTTTTCCTTAAGCGTTGCCCGTTATTATTTTTGGTTTGTAATATGACTTATGATACATATTTTTTTATCGTCTTCTGTTTCACGAAAATAAATACTTAACTTAAACTAATTTTGCGAATTTTGACTTCCAGGCAGTAAACTGCTCGTAACTTGGTACAATATGACCTGGGGAGCTATGAGCATGTAGTTCAAATTAAATACAATATTGACCACCCTGTTTGATCCAGATCATCTTAGATGTCCCCTGTTTCTTGTTTCCTATAAATATGTCATTATTCATTTTTTTTATTATTATTTTAATTAAGTCTTACACAATTGTAAAGTTATACAGCTTCAATATAAAATGCAATTAGCATTCAAACGAATCATATAAGCGGAACAAAATTCAGTACCATTTACATAAGTTGACATCGCGATTTTTGCGAATGAATTTAATTATTTAAATGTATAATTTGCAATGCTAATTAATGTTTATAATTTGAACTTTTTTAACCTTTGAATTCATTACTTTATTTACATGTCTGAAAATTAAAATTAAAATCTATTAAAGTTTAAAGTAGGGTTGCTATTATTTATGGAGAGCTGTTAGGCATAGGTGTTAGGCATCAATACATAGTATAAAACAAAGTCGCTTTATCTGTCCCTATGTCCCTTTGTATGCTTAAATCTTTTAAACTACGCAACGGATTTTGATGCGGTTTTTTTTAATAGATAGAGTGATTCAAGAGGAAGGTTTATATGTATAATACGTACATATTATTGTACAGAAATCTATTTGTACCCGGGCGAAGCTGGGCCGGGCCGCTAGTTTATAATATATCTGAACGAAATTGTTCAACAAAACTAAGAAGTCTCTTTGATGCTAATGTTCAGACAGCCTCAGTCTCACAGCTGGTTAGATACTGGCTGTCAAACGTGAGGCCGCGGGTTCAATTCCCGCAACGAAACAAATGTTTGCTCGATCCACAGGCATTTGTTTTGGGCTTGGGTGTTTGTTATACTGTTCATGGTGGCCGCGGGTTCAGATCCCGGAGCACACCAGACACCTCTGACTTGACGGAATCATGTGAGTATTGATATTCAATCACCACGCATTATAATGGTGAAGGAAAACATCGCGGGGAAACATGCATATCATCGCGATTTAAGAAAATTTTTGTGGTATGTAAAGTCCATCAACCCGCAAGAGGCCAGCGTGGTAGACTAAATGGCTTAACCCCCTCAATCCTACTCCCGATGATAGAGAAAGTCCGTGCCCTGCAGTGGTACGTCTGTGGGCTGATTCAGAACAGTTTCTGATACCCACGAAACAAGACTGGATCTTAGTGTGGGGTGAGGATTATGTTTATCATTATTGGGTGCGTTTATGTGTCAGTTTTCTACTGGACAGTAGAAGCTTCCTTTGTATCCTTACCCTTCTCCATTTTGGCAACCTGCTGACTGACTTTGCCTGTTAAATAATGCAAATTGACATTTAAATCATGGCTGAATGTTCTGAATTGTAAATCATAATAAAACTTGCAAATCGGTATATTGTCAAAGCCAAAATATTTCGTGTCATACATATGTATGTAGCCGTTTGTAAATACTAAATATTCAAACCGGTAAATAAACATTTGCTTATAACATAATTGGAGTTCCTAGCAAATGATCCTGGCATTATCTTCCCATATAAATAAATTAGTCGTCTCATAGATATAGCGACGGCGGGTCTTAAATGTGAACTAGAGGTTATAGGATCAAATCTAGAAATTTTGAATGGTTTTCTTACAAATTTCTCTAACCAAAGAGTCCCCCCCCTCCTCAGTTGGCTAGCTTCTACAGTCAGTTGCTTCCGCATTATTTTTAGATTCTTAGCGGCTTAAACGTAGGCCATCTGGTCCGCTCTATAAAACGAGATATCTAGTTCACCGAAAGGAACGTTTCAAACCTATGCTTGATTCTTAGTTCGAGCAAAATATTTCAACTGTAAGGACTCTATCTTGTGTATATTTTTCAAATCAAACATCTCATTTTATGAGCTAGTATTGGAAATTCTGCTAGTTTGAGAGACTTTCTCGCCCTCACACTCACCACTGCAAATACTGTCAGCCAGGGTCACCAATAGCACGTAAAGAATTGTTACCAAGCTCTGGGGTTCGCAGAGTCTTTTAGGGATAGCCTGTGTTTAATCCACATTGAAGTTAACCAGAAAGAAAAAAAAAGAAGTGTTGGATACAAATAAGTATCCTGCCAATTTATGAATAATGCGAATTTATATGCAGAGATTCGAGTGCTAGCTGAGAAAATATACTGTTATAATCTTCGTTGCTTGCCCTTATTATCGATCTTATAATAATTAATAAAGTCAATAAAAAACCCAACGATCTTATAATCTAATAAATAATCACTCAATAAATAAACAAATCTACATTTGTCAAGTAGCAGTCAAATCCTGCCTAACAGAATCATCAGGATATACTTTAATAATGTTTGAGCAAACATAGACATGTAACATTGTACTGCGAAATGATATCATTCTGCAAATAATTGCGAACAGCAAATTCTGTGCTTTATAATAGTTAGTGTACTCATACGCAATACTAATGTTGTAGATCAAAATGGATTTAAAAGTATATCACCACGCAGCTTCTTATATAATTCTGTATCAGCCCATAAACGTCCCACTGCAGGGTACGGGCCTCCTCTACAATCGAGAGTACGATTGAGAGTGGTTAGCCCATATAGTCCACCACGCTGGCCTAGCGCGGGTTGGTGGACTTACATACCATGGAAATTCTTATAAATCGCTATGGTATGCAGGTTTCCTCACGATGTTTTCCTTCACCGTTTTAGTGCGTGGTGATTGACTATCAATACACACATGACTCCGAAAAGTCAGAGGTGTGCCCTTGAATTCAAACCCGCAACCAACATGAACATGTTGGCAGCCGCCTCTAGTTCGTTTACCAACAGGCCACCACGCACTTCTATAATTATTCATAGTCAATAAAGAGAATCAGCGTACATACATACATACATTTCACGGCCGTATTCAATAGTCCGTCAGTTCATGAGTACTTTTAACCTGATACTTAACAAGAATGCCATCGATGTGGTTGAGATATGGTGGGATAAAGCCCTGCGGAAAATTGGAATGATTGCGAGGAATGACGAAAAATAACTATGTATTCTTCATTAATACTCTACCTCGGTTCAAATATATGGCTGACAATAGGATATTTCATATATAGCTTCCATCTTGCTTTTATCTTAGATCCAGCTGTAAAACGAGAGATCGCATGTGACCCCTACACCGATTTAACGTTTCTGCAGCTCACAAATATGTTTGAAGTCTAGGTGTTGTAACACCAAAAAGTCTTCTAGTTCCTAATTAAACCTTAAACTTGTCAATGTCAATTGATAAGAATTTCTATGCTCAGCAATAGAACTTGACTTATACGGGCTAAAAATTTATTAAATTGACGATTGCCTCTATAGCAAATGTACTAGTGTATATTCACGACGCCATCATGCCAGAAGGTACGACAATATTCGCAAAGTGAGCAATACAATGAAAGTGGACAAAGCTAGGTCCATCAGTGGATGTAGGAAAAATCTTTAGAAATATATGAGACTTGCACTACACTCATTTAGAAAAGTCTAGAACATCAGACGTCTGACGTAAACCGATGATATGAGAATTGAGACCGTGAACTAAATAATAACAGCGTGAATAATTGCCACTTTTTTCGCGGTCACCATTTCAAAACTGTAACGTAAAAGTAATAGTTACGTTAGCAAAACACGTTGCACAGCAGTTTCTTTGTTGGCACAGTACTAATGGAACTTGCACGTTTGCGTTACCTACAAGAAGACTGGTCTGTCACTGTCTGGATTTCGTAAATAAACCTTTATCTATTAAGAATAATACACAAATGTTCTTAATCCTCAACTTGCTCTTGTTTATTTAATTGCGGCTTTTTAACACTAAATAATTTCTAATTTCGCAATTAGTTGTCAGTATAACATCAAACATTCGGTAGAATAAATGACCATTGTTATATATGTAGATGTTGTTTAGAATATGGAAGGAAAATAAATAGAAAGGATATCAATAAACATTCTAACCACTGCCTTATCTTAGAGCTCATGCATCGTTAGACATAATAAAAACTACTTAATTCTTTGATTCTATTACATTCTCATTATATTTGACGTCATTATTTTTCTATTCTTGAAATTTCTTCTTCTTTAAAGGATAGATGGCCTCCCCTTAGAATCGAGATTTTGAAAATGTCAAGGTTTTTGATATTTTTCTCATTATTTTTATTGTTATGATGTTAATTTAAATTACAGGCAAAGAGGTACACACATAAATGATGTAGGGTCATAAAACAGTTACGAAGTTAAAAAAAAGCGCTGGCTTATGCATTGTGAAATAAGTTAAATTAAAAATATGTATAAGTAACAACCAACAGCCACAATCGATTTACTGGTGATAGGTCTCTCATATGTGAGAGGCTGTCTGGGTGGGTACCATCGCAATGTCTATTTCTCCCGTCAAAATATAGCAGTTTGAAGCATTGCTTTGTAATTCAAGGTGTTGTTTGGTTTTGCTACTGTTCATGAGCTGTCGCATCGCTTACCATCAGGCGAACGGCATGCTTGTCTCGCCATTTACTCCAATAAATAAAAATCGATTTGGAAATACAGGTGTTACGCGTTAAAGAAATCCATGAATATCCTTAAGACTAAAACCAATTATTTCAATTTCTCAGTAACCTCACACATGCCAGTTCCGAAGGTCATCGGTCATATTCTACATAATAATTATTAAATTATTTCATGAATATGTAACCTGCAATTATTACTTCCAACAAAATACAGGCACGCAATTTCTAAACAATATGATAATTAATTTTTATAATCTATTCAATTCGTCTAAATGAAAATAAATGTAACTATTTAATGGAACTTAAAACTTATTACCACAGAGGAGCACACCTCTGACTTTTCGAAGTTACTCATGTATATCAGTCGATCGCCTCACTCATTAAGTATAAAGAAAATAAGGCATACTTAGGAGTTGTGCAACAATTTCAAACTAGCTGTCTTAAAATAGGTTTTTATAACTAAAACTATACTGCTCTCAAACGTAGAGGAAGTATCTAATATAATTAATTGTAATGTTAATTCACCCAGATATAGATATATTGATGTCTGTTTTAGGACGGAAGCAAACAACCTAGATTATTACAAATATATTTACATAGACCCTTACTAGTGCAGCGTGCTGGACCATAGTCCATAGAGTATAGTTAAATCTCTCACTTAGAACACTCGATTATATTGGAGTTCCGTGGGCCCTAGTACGCTTGACTAATAAAGATCCCTACTAAAATGCAACCTCATTTCAAAACCAACATAACAATAATCAATAAGAACGTTATTGCAATTGAAATTTAATAAGCATTGCTTTTACATACATATGTACATACATAAACACACGTCTTTTTCCCAGAAGGGGTAGACAGAGGTGCCAGGACACCCACGATGTGATAGGTGGCGAGCCTATCGCCATATCGGGCACAATTTCGTGACTCTGGGCTGATAATGATTAAAGAAATCCCAACCCGGTATTCGAACCCGAGACCTCAGCTTTGTAACCGTACCCTAGTACAACTACGCCACCGAGGCAGTCAATTTCTTTTAGTTCCTGAAAAAAACTTTAGATCCCCTCCTATTGTTTAAAACAGTAGTAAATACTACCAATATTCTGATTAACTTCCCAATGCTATGCTCCACAAAGTAAGAATACGCGTGAAGAACATCCGGTGCGGGCAGCGACCGGTGCGTCGCGTGGCGCAATCCATGGCGCAACGCTGTCCACAACCACTTAGCTTTTACGAAGGTTGCCTTACAATATTTGTCTTTATACACTATTGCTCAAGTGTCAATGAGATTAGTATGACTGGCAAGAATATAATTTGAAGTAAACTTTGAATGTTTGTTGTGGGTAGGAATTTCAAAATTTGATGTTGTAAAAGTGAAGTTAATGAAAATTGGGAATTTTACGTGGAACTTGTACTTGTTTCCTAATTTTCCTAATATGGTGTATTTCGATGATATTACTTACTTTAAAGAGATGTTTAATACAATAAAAAAGACCAATGACCCCGTGAAGGCCGCTGGGAACTTTTAAATCAATACAGAGTTCACAACGAGATTGTAAATAATCTATACATATTTGCCGTAAAAGATAAATTCTTATAACTTCACTAATGTTTTTAAAAGGAAATATTATAGAATGAATGATTAATAAGGGGGTTGATTATCAACAAGGTTTGTTATTTTAAATCAACGGGAATTAATGAAGTTAGTAGAAGAAATGATGAAATTAGATTGATGAATTTTATTTCATAAAATGAAGTGAAAGAAAAGTAACTAGTGTCAGGATCGAGCTAAGTAGATATTTTCAGATTATACCAAACACCTTGCATAAAATTAATTAGAATGAAATTCATGCAGATTGTACCAAACATAACGGAACATAAACAGTCCTATTGCTTACAAGAAATCACTAAATACTAAGCCCTTGATCAAACGGTGCAACCATGTGTCAAGATTTTCGCCACAACCTTCGTTTAAGTACTGAATGCTGTTGCCCAACTCAACACGATCGTATAAGAAGCGCAGTAAAATGCTCCATACTTCAAGCATTTATAATATCTACTGAGTCATACTATTGCTCAGCTCATTAAAAACGCGTTTCGTGAATTTATTGCATAAGAGTGAATTCGAATCTAAAGTAGGCGCGAGCATCTTTCTTGCCAAAGTTTGAGTCTTGCACCTGCATAAGCACATCAAACTGTTGATCCCGGTGTTTGCCATAAAGACTGATCATTATAATATGAAAGACCGTCTGCTTGACGGAAAGTCTCTTTGATATTCAAGACTGCTACCGAAAACGAATCCGGGTGGTAGTTTTAGCGATTACAGACATAATGCAAATAAAAATTTGGAAAAAATACGCGACAATTTTTTAATCTAATATTTTAAATATCATCGTGTTTGGGCGGTAAATCGATAATTTTTTGATAAAGTAATAATTTTGATCCGAGCGTACCATAGCGTCCTTAAAAATAAAATGGTGTACATTATTATTTTAGAAAAAACTATGTATTTACTACCCAAATACGACGATACGAAAAAGAATACAAAAAAATACGTTCCGTTTTTTTAAACCTAGGAAAGTATATCTGTCCAATTAATAAAGCTAAAGTAGGCCAACGGTCTCGGCATCTCACTGTTTACGAGCCATGAAAATAATAATTCATTTTTATAATAAATTTATTTGATTATAAATACAATGCTGACGACATCAGTAGTTCCAACTTGCATGGATCACTCTGATAGCCCATGTCATCACTGTGTCATGAGGTGTTTGACATCACATAAAGAAGAAAATCATACATACATACATAAGCTCACACCTTTTTTCCCAGAGGGGTAGATAGAGGTTCTACCAGGTCACCCACTTTTCGCCTTGTGTGTTGTGTTCCTTTCCACGATGTAAAAGGGGCGAGCCTATCGCCATATCAAGCATAAATTCCTGACTCCGGGGTGATAATGAATAGAAAAATCCAATATCACTTTGCTCCACCCGGGATCTGAAACAGAGACATCCATGTTTGAATCATACCTAATCATTCGACCATACATAATACCATACATAATCATTCGACAGCCTCCGTGGCGCAGTTGGTTAGACGCCGCCTGTGAAACGAGAGGCCGCGGGTTCGATCCCCGCACCGAGAGAAATGTTTGTGCGGCCCACAAATATTTCTTCCGGGTCTGGGTGTTTGTGAGACCGAAAAGTCTCTGGTAGTTCCTGATACCCACGACACAAGACTCGATCTTAGTGTGGGGTCAGGACTATGTATGTGACTGTTGGGTGTTATTTATTTATTTATACCGCGGTATAACAGCGCCACAGACACAATCAATAATGTAATCAATACACAGAATCTGTTACTCAGTATTGTTACATTTTGATACGATCACGCACATCTCTCGTCCGCTCTAATATTTCGTCAATGCTTCTTTCGTCACTGGTATTGCGAACCGTCGCGTCGCGTCGTACTTTTTGCTTTTTCACGTTGCGCCGAATGCTGTGGTTTAATGATCTACGTGTTGCGACTTTTAATGTTCAACAAATAAAGTTATTTCGGACTATTAAAATATGATTTCATGGATGTAGAAGGTTACATTATTAGGCAAACAGTTCGCCATTTTAAACTTACATTCATATGTGATAGTCTCACGCCTTTCTCCCAGAAGGAATACTAATGTAATTATTGTGACACATTTCACCTCGTGTGTTCTTGTCATTTTGTCATTTTGGGCACAAACTTCTGACGTCGGGCTAATAATGAGCATAAAAATCCGATATCACTGCCCGACGTGGGTATTGAACCCAAGACCTTGGTTTTATAACCGTACCGTAATACAACTACGCCACCGAGGCAGTTTCAAATATATTGGTTTTAAGTTTTATTCACCTATGTGAGCTCCTGGTATATTTAATTTCTATGGTAAAAAATTACAAAGACAACTATATCTGTATCAGCCCATATACGTCCCACTGCAGAGCACGGGCCTCCTCTACAATCGACAGTACGATTGAGAGTGGTTAGGCCATATAGTCCACCACGCTGGCCTAGTGCGGGTTGGCGGACTTACATACCATAGAAATTTTTATAAATCGCTATGGTATGCAGGTTTCCTCACGATGTTTTCTTCACCGTTGTAGAGACAATTAAGTATGAATAAAGTATGACTTACCAGAACTGGTGCCTGGAATTTCGATAGGCTCACCCTCTATAGCATCTTGCCAAATACACCTTGCGGAAATACCGGCAAACGAGGCATGGTGCTAATACCATTTTTACTATTTCTGGGCATTCTGGGCAAGAACCATATTATTATACAAAGACCAATTCAAAATCACAAAGCATACTCCACGCCTGTAAATTATTTACAGAAGTCACATGACAGCTTCCCATACTTGTCTAACTCTCAATTCAATTTTTTTATTTTTTTATTCCAATGAATGGTGGGCGGAGACGGGCAAGCCGTTCGTCTGATGGTAAGTGATACGACCGCTCATAAACAGTAGCAAAATTCCACTGCGCTCGCCATTCTGAGACAGAAGATGTTAAGCCTCAATATGTCCAGTAGTTACTTTGGCTACAATGTCCTTCAATCCGAAACACAATAGTGCATTTACACTGCTATTTCACGGGAGAAATAGACATTGCGGTGGTACCTACCCAGATGATCTCTCACATATGAGAGACCTACCACCAGTAGAAATTATTTAGACAAAATCACTGTTTTCGTGGTATCTTAGTGTACAAGATTAAATTTATTGTAGCAATAAACGCTTTAATTTCTCATTGAAATAAATTAATATTTATGCGCAAATTATGCATGCTAATTTGTTCTGACGTAACGCGCATTAAGATGAATGAGTTTATTTTTTAAGTCTTCTAAATAAAATATGTAATAGTCGTTAATTTTGCCTAAATCCATCCTATGGCTGTCCACTGTTGCTGTCTTGAGAAGCTCTCATCCATCCCCTTGCCCGCCATCCTTTACTGGTGGTAGGTCTCTCATATGTGAGAGGCCGCCTGGGTAGGCACCAACCGTAATGTTTATTTCATCCGCAAAACAACAGTGTAAATGCACTGTTGTATTTCGATTTGAAGAACATTATAGCCAGAGTGACTACTGGACATATTGAGACTTATGTCTCAGGATGGAGAGCGCAGTGGAATATCAAGCATGGCTTTGTAATTCAAGGTGTTGTTTGGTTTTGCTAGTGTCCACGAGCGGTCGTATAGCTTACCATCAGGCGAACAGCATGCTTGTCTCGCCATTCATTGCAATAAAAAAATATTGCCTAAAATTCACAGTTCTAGGGGGTTTCTGTACTTTATTAGCCCATATATGTCCCAATACAGGGAAAGTGCCTCCTCTACAATCCAGAGAACGATTGAGAGTAATGAGGCCGTATAGTCTAGTTGGGCTTCTTATAGGTTAAATCTTTAGCAGAGCCTTATGTTCTCTAATGCTGCAGATATATAGACATATCTTAAACCTAAGATGTTTATAAAGCATAGATGCGTTGTCCGAGCTTTATAATGGCAACACGTTTGGAAGGTAATTGCCTCCAATGCAATTAGTCACACTTCAACCAGTGTCGCGGGTACACGTTTCTCTGACTATCTGTATTCTCGAAACCAAATGCATAAGAAAAGATAAGAGTTATTTAAAAAAAAGTACAAATGATTCTGAAACTGTGAAACAAAAAAATATTTTATTTAGTGCACAAGTACACACTAATTTGATTTTTTATTAAATAAAATTAGTAAAATCGCTCTCATGGCAACGTTTGACAGCTCCCGCCACGTCATCCAGTACTTCATGCTTGGTGCTACGTCACACGCGCTTTGGCCAATAACCGTGCGGCACTTTTTGTTACGTATCTAGCGATGTCTATTCATCTTCTTCTAACTTATGTTTCTTGCTTTTTTACTCTTTCTTGGAACCAATTTGAAATTACAATACGCATCGCGCCATTTTTTTGTACCATTATGTTAGTTTATGACGTGTCTATTTGTAAAACGTCATTGTCTTAAACTACGACAAGTCTTTTACAAGTTTGACGCAATTTGCATTTTGCGCGTAATCAGAAAATTAACAAACAAAAAACCTTTACAAGTCGCCGGTTTATCGCGCAGCAGGACTTCCTACATTATGTTCATCTAATTCTGCCATGGTGGCACATAGCTGTTAAGTAGGGGAATCTAGTCGTAGACGTGAAGACTGGAATTTGACCAAGCGTAGGTAATGTAATAGAGAACACTATCGAAGCTGATTGAAGCTATAATTATTTTGTATCGAGATATATTTCAAATATGTATACTTATCAAGCTGAAGAGAAGTGTTTGTTTGAACGCGCTAAGCTTAGAAATTACTAATCCGCATAGAAAATTTCCTTTGGCATGGGACAGCCCATTTATCTAAGAAAGTTATGCGGGGTACATCTAGGACTGCTACCGAAAACAAATCAGAGTGTTAATTTTAGTGAATACAGACACAATGCAACTAAACCTTTAGCAAGAAAACGCGATTTTTTTCCTATATATACCCTGTATAATATCAAGCTACGGCCAATATGAATAGAGATTCAATGAAAATGATGCAACATCGATTTCCCCGTCCCAAACTATTGCACACAAGCGAAGCCGGGCCGGCCCGCTAGTTCCAAATATCTAATAACTTCTACTAGTTCCATGATGTACGCCCGCCAGACAAGTTTCGCAAGGTGTCATCTCGGATTGGCAATGTTTGATTGTGATCGGCCTTGCGAGTAAAAAGGGCGCGGTCAATGTTATGTACGCATTGCGTTTTTCAGCGAGTCAATATTTTCACGCGTCATAATTGATGAATGATTTGCTTTTCTCCAGGCCAAGGTTGGGCGTGGAGAACCGGATTATAGATGTTGAAAGTTATTTGTGATCACTTGATTTTATAAACACATCGTTATGAAGCTATAGAAATGTAATGGGGCACATTATCTCTCCAATTGCAAAGTAGTGAACAAAATTGTTCCAAGTAAGTTTATCTTTATTAATATCGTCATCTACATCAACAATGCCAATATTGTCATCATCATCTTAATCCGTATACGTATTCTTCTCCAATGAAACAGCACAGCGACCTACTGGAAGCGATCTACATCAAGTAACGTCATGCAACCTTTAGTTCGTCGTCTAAACATCTTCAATCCTAAACTCTTATTTTTTGTTATTAATCTTTTTCGGTTGTTGCCATGAGATAATATCAGCTGTGTATAAATTCATATATGCCTCCTAATTACTCGTAAATTAGCACCGTCGATTACGATTCAAACAATATCATAAAAAAAAACTTAATATTGTTAAAATATTTAAGAAATAATAAATAAATACACTCAACAGTGACATATGTATATACTTCTGACCCCACACTAAGATTGCGTCTTGTGTCTTGGGTATCTGAAACTATGAGAAACTTTTCGGTCTCGCCATCACCCAGAACCGAAACAAATACCAGCAGTTCACTCATATATTTGTTTCGGGGATCAAACCCACGGCCTCTCGTTACACAGCTGGCTTCTAACCAACTGCGCCACTAAGGCTGTCAATTTGTATGTTAGTCTGTATCTGTATCCGTATCAGCCCATATATGTCCCAGTGCAGGGCACGGGCCTCCTCTACAATCGACAGTACGATTGAGAGTGGTTAGGTTATAGTCCACCACTCTGGCCTAGTGCGGGTTGGTGGACTTAAAAACAATAGATTTTTTATAAATCGCTATGGTATGTAGGTTTCCTCACGATTTTTCCTATTTTCCTACTATTTTAATAGTAATTGTAATAAATAGTAAATACAAATGAGTGTTTTATATTTTCTCACGGTATTTTCCACCATAATCATAGTCTATAAAATAAACCAGTCTTTAAAAAGTCCCCACTACTGTGGATGACTAGTATAAACATTATCTTTTGTATCAGTTTTTTACAATAACTTAATAACCTTTAATAAGTGATGAGTCGATCTTGATGAGCAATCAGGCAATTCTAGCTACAGTACTACAAATACTATACACGTGGTGGCAGGCGGGATTACAGTTGCACTCAATTTATCTAATACGAGCAGCCCGGCCCAGCTTCGGCCGGGTACAAATAGATTTCTGTACAATAATATGTACGTATTATACATATAAACCTTCCTCTTGAATCACTCTATCTATTAAAAACAACCTCATCAAAATCCGTTGCGTAGTTTTAAAGATTTAAGCATACAAAGGGACATAGGGACAGAGAAAACGACTTTGTTTTATACTATGTAGTGAAGAGCCGAAGTCCTTGCAATGCACCTCTCCACATATTTTAAGAATGATGCATCTCAATAGAGGAAACCCTTTTCCCTTAAAAATAATAAATCTGTATCAGCCCATATACGTCCCACTGCAGGGCACGGGCCTACTCTACAATCGAGAACACGATTGAGAGTGTCTAGGCCATATAGTCCACCACGCTGGCCTAGTGCGGGTTGGTGGACTTACATACCATAGAAATTCTTATAAATCGCTATGTTATGCAGGTTTCCTCACGATGTTTTCCTTCACCGTTTTAGTGCGTGCTGATTGATTATCAATACACACATGACTCCGAAAAGTCAAAGGTGTGCCCTGGGATTCGAACCCGCGACCACCGTGAACATGTAGGCAGCCGCGTCTAGTCCGTTTACCAACAGGCCACCACGCACTAAATAGTTAGAAATAATAAATAAGACAACTACCAAAAATTTTATCTAGATAAATTAAATTAATATAATCAATCAATCAATTATTTTGTAAATATTTTATTTTATTTTATTAAGTACTGCTACATCATATACATCATAAGTTTACACAGAGTTATTAGTTTAAATGAAACAATTCTGATATATATGACAATTAGAGCGTACATACAATTTTCCAACATAATTGGCTAAATCAAGGTGATCTTATAATAGATGAAAAATATAAAAACAAAAACAAAAATAATAGGTAAAATTATTTGCTAAATAGTCTTAATATGTATGAGTTATTAAGTAAGAAGCGATGTGGATGAGAAAGTTCTTAAGAACAATTCCCCTTTAAATTTCTTTTGAAAGTGTTAGGCTTATTGCTAAATATATCAAGGCTGGGTATTTGTGAAGCTAATGTATGGTAATCGTTAATAATTCTTGTTAGAGGGGACTGTAGACCTAGATTTGTTTTAGCGAAAGGGATGTGGAAAATCTTTACAATTTTTTTGCGAGGATAATATGTCCGGGGGATCCTTAGCGAAATATTCTGCAATAGTTGGGGGCAGTCGATTTGACCGTTCAACAATTTATAAAAAAAGCAAACATCTCTATGGCGTCAATTGTTTTATGAGCTACTTAATTGCCTACATGATCATGAAACCATTTTCATATCAGTTCATTTCATTTCTCATCAACAAAAAATAAGGGGACACCGTGAATTGTTATGCCTCCTTACCAAAGTAGGTAACCCATAGATTATGCTTCTAGAAAGATAACGCAATGCTATAAGGCTTGTTAAACTTAACCTTCAAAAGCAAGTTATAGGAATTCACTTGTAAATGTTCTATACATTTGTTAGTAGAGCGTGGCGTAACAGCGCAAATTATGGTCGCGTGTCGGGCCAACCTTGACCGACTAGTGGCAGACGACTCTACTATCCCAAATATTTTGCTGACTGTATTTGCATATTAAAAAAATGAAATATTATGATATATTTAGACAGCCTGTGTGGTGCAGTTAGTTGAACCCCGGCTGTGAAACGGGAGGCCAAATGACATATTTAGATAAGCCTCCGTGGCGCTGTTACACGCCGGCTGTGAAACGAGAGGCCGCGGGTGCGACCCCCGCAACGAGACAAATGTTAGTGAGGCCCACAAGTATTTGTTATTTGTTTCTGATACCCACGACAAAAGACTCAATTGATCTTAATGTGGGATCAGGTCTTTGGATGTGACTATTGGGTGTATTTATTGATTAAATATTTGTAAAAGTCTATTAACATTGAATAAATAAGTAAATTGGTCGAATCACATCCTTGAATAAACTAATTGGTTGGATAAAATCCTAAAAGTCTTTCTTCAAGCATACGGAACCACCTACGAAACGTATTAATCAGTGAGATGAATTACAATATTAAAATATTCATCAATTATGCATGCATTTTAAACATGCGCAGAATTTGAATAAGTATGCAAAATTCAATAGGCATTGAAAAAGAGCTTTAATTGATTAGGGTCATTGGATGATATTGTACGTGTTCCTCCTTCCGATTTGTCAGATTTTTAAAGTATGTTCATTTCCTTTCATTTCTATATGTATACTTATATTATAAAGAGGACATTTATTTGATTGTTTGCATTTAATAGTCTCCGAAAATACTGGACTGATTTGAAAAATTATTTCACCATTAGAATCGTACATTATCCCTGATGAACATAGGCGATAGATTATGTTCAAAAAAGTGTACCCGGGCAGAGCCGGACCAGGCCTCTAGTTTTTTACATAGGTAAAGTTGAGATTTTTTTAATATTACAATATCATCGCCATAAGTTAATGGAAGGTAATTTTATCAACCGTGACGGGATAAGCCAAGATTTTCAACGACAGTTTGCCGAATTTATTGCCGTCCCAATATATGATAAGCGAATCTGTTACGATACCAGGCTCTTTCAGAATCATAAAACATCAAAATAAAAAATTTACAAAAAAATCACAAATATCAAATTACCTGACCGGGGAACGAAACCCAAAACCTAACAATTCGCACACTATGCAGCCTCCACTAGACCAACAAGGCGTCTATGGTATGTTATAAAAATCGCGTAAACGGATACGGCGGGTCACTCGCTCCCATTAGGTAAGCGTTTAAAGTGAATAATTCTAGAAAGGTAAGACCGGTTGGCACACCGGATCGGCTTGCAACACCGTCTGCCTCTGATTCCTGTGTCATAGCGTGTAGCAATTTTTGATCATATTTCGTGAATGCGCTCTCGTTGATACAATTATGTTTGGCTGCCTTGCTTCGAGGTACTTAAGACTGGCGTATATTGATATTTGCCTCTTTACATAATACTTTTTATAAGACAGAACTTATGAAATAAATTTCAGTGTGTAAGTTTCTGTTTTTACTACTCAGTTTATTCTAATACCTGCATTTTATACAGCCTTGTACAATTAATTGAAGTTTGAATGTGTATGCTGTATCTACGGTGTGATGTAGTCAGGTATCTTCTTCAGGCTTATTAATTTCTTCAAATTACCAAACATGTTTGAATACATAGGAAACTGCCCCGCCCTTACATCCACCACTGCAACTCCTATAAGCCAGAATCAACAGTGGCACGCATTTGGCAACTCGGCGAGTCTCCGGAATTATCTAACTTGTTTTCAACCCGCAACGAAATCAATCACAAAGTTAAATTAATAGGAGGAGTTGGAAATAAATTATTGTCCTCTTCCGTCCGTAACAAAGCGAATGACAAAAACAATGAAATGAAGAGGTAAATAACCTCGCAAAAGATAAAAGACAGCCGGAGAAGCCAGCTGTAAAGCACGGATCAAATCATTATTACATTGTGTGAGCTGTTGAAATACAGTGTTAATAAAAAAAAGTGATAATTATTTTTCACTGGCAGTCCCAACTATCATCATATTCGTCAAATGACATTAACGGCCTCCAGAATAGTTTTAAACCAAAGTCCAGTATAGCGAAACAAAGCTTACAGATGTATTCTAGTATTGTTTAAAACAAAAAATGCCCTTGATGATTAATATCAAAATACAAGGAGCCATGACCGCGCCTTTTTATGATCCTCAGCCCACTTCAAATCTCACGTGCAAATCTTTTATATATCATATACGTGACAAGAGGTATATTCGTTTTTACGTGTATGTAGTAAAAATCACATTGTCCTCATTTCTGAGGCCGCGTTTGCAAATTTTACTGAATGACTAAATACGAAGGTAGTTTATAGTGGTACTCAGTATATTAAATTACTTATTTTAAAATCCTCGTGTCTCTTGGCCAAAGGATCAACATGTTATTCATTCTTACTTATATTGATATTGGGATACTCATTGGGACCTTATGTCTCAGGATGGCGAGAGCAGTGGAATGCTAAGTATTGCTTTGTAATTCAAGGTATTTGGTTTTGCCACTGTTCATAAGCGGTCGCATCACTTACCATCAGGTGAATGGCACGCCAGTCTCGCCATTCATGATAATAAAAAAAAATCTTTACTATATTATTATTAGGATAATAGTTAACTTGTATGAGTAATCTAGTCTTCATAAGAGTAACAACAGTAATATGAGAAACTACCGCGTCTGATAGTAAATATCAAGTCATTCAGAAACATGTTAAACTGTAGTCTAGTTCGTTGCAATTTTACAATAAAATTCATTGGAATTATAATTGCGACACCAGATAAAATATTTTTTTTATAGTTTGTAAGTACAATGTAAGTGCACCTTTGTGTTTCGGATTGAAGAACATTGTAGCCAGAGTAACTACTGGATAGGTTGAGACAAAACATCTTATGTGTCAGGATGGCGAGTGCAGTGGAATCCCAAGCATAGCTTTGTAATTCAAGGCATTGTTTGGTTTTGCTACTGTTCAAGAGCGGTCGTATTGCGTACCATCAGGCGATTGGTATTGCCATCAGGTATTGCTTGGGCCTCCTGAAAAAAGGCGTTTATTTATGTATGTATAAATATATAAAATATTACAAAAACTGGAGCGTCTAACTTAGAAGTTAATTTCAGAATTTACAAATAAATAACTAGACAAACAGACATTTAATAAGGGATAGAAAAAATACAATTACACTTATGAATTACCCATCCCTTTGTTTTACGTATACGCCCGTCTCTTTACTATCAGTCTTTAATCTCTAAACTGGCTATGTGCAAAGAATACTAAGTAGTGAATGAGGGAATTTCCGCGTAGTACCTTGCTTAATATTTCAAAGCAAACAGATTATATGCCGTTTCGATTTATTGTATGAGAGTGATTTACTAAACCTTGAAGTCGCAGAAAAGCTTTTTCACTGATTGTGATTTGTTAGTCGTTGTATCATGAACTTTGTCTTTGATGTCTATATTATAATGTGTGATTTTTCCTAATATTTCGTAATCTCATAGCATTTGAAATTAGGTGGCCCCGAAAAATAATACTTCAAAATATGTATTTTGACGAAAAAAGTATACTTAACCCAAACTTGCGTTTGCAATAGCAAACGTAAATTTGTTTTAAGAGCGTTTATACCCTGCACGCGCTTTTTGGCTTAAAAACAGGACTTTTCAAATGAGTTAATAGCCACCAATAAACAATTTAAAGGAAAAATAATTATTACTAATTTTAGAAAAGGTTGTCATCTAGGGATTTTGGTGGAAAACATTATAGATTGATGGATAATTTGTGAGTACTATACGGATTACTGAACACAAGTTTCGTTATTTAGGCTTTAAATGGCAATTTAGAAGCTTAAGATATCCATAACCACTAAATATAAGATGAAAATAAAAATATTATCAGACTAATAAGACCCTTATGGAGGGATTTTGCTGAGAAAAATAATCTTTTTGTGTTTAGTTCCTGAAAAATAAAAATTTAAACAATGCGAAATTATTCAGAAACTCTCGTCAAGAACATATTTTTTTTCACCAACTTATCGTACATAATTTTTTATAACAATTGCATATTATAATAGAAGAACATCTTATCAATAAATTACCATTTTTATATTTCAACAAAATTAGTTTTCATGTTTTCTACAAATATTTTAAAAACCACTATAAAACACGCTGTCCGACGTGGATCAAATCAGACCGCCGCAAGGCCTTCTAGAGGGAGGACGTATCGCTCGTCGCTCCGGCCTGGCTGCAGTCGATTATGCCGCGCGTAGTAAAAATAGCCACGCGCGGAATGCGATTACCACATCTTAGTACTTTGGTAGTAAAATATTTAATTATTTTTATTACCTACAATGATTTTGTAGTGAGTATAAATTATGTTTCAGGTAATATAATGGGACGTAATTCCGAGGCTAAATTATGTTATGCATTGTAATATAAAAATAAATATATTTCGTAATTGTAAGGGGTTGTAAGGCCCCTAAAACTATTTATGTGTTCGAACACGAAATGATTAATAAAACGTCCGTAGTGTCTAATGATTGAACACTGATTTGAATGCAACTTAACAATGTAATAATAACGAAAATATGATTAGTATCCAAAATTTGTATTATTCTTTGCTTGCACAGTAATATTTGTCTACTTATAATGCAAATAAAATATTTTTATGATATTATATTACAGTTACATTTCAATTGAATATTTGAAGCGCACGGATCAAAGTTGTTTGAGCCGATTGTATAGCGAGCCGACGCGGCAGCTCTACGCACACAGCTTTAGTCGCTTATGTGTCCGTGAAATTAACGAAGAAATACCTATAGTTGACTTTGCGCGCAAGGTGTATACGCTCTTAATATATTATAGAAATAATAACTAAACGGTTCATGGTTTATGTTAAATTATTAACACGTGTTAAATCGTCTTCGAAAACTTACTTGTAATTTATCATTGAGTCATTCATCATTCAGTTATTTAGAAAAATCATCGAGCCACGAAAAAAGTTTATTGACGATTATCATATTTCTTTGAAATTTCATCTTTACCGCTTAAAGCAAAAACAAAAAACAAAAAATACTATATCATTGGTATTAAAACTATGAGATATTTTTGCCAAAAACTACCTGTCGACCATCCAAAAAAGGCCGGCAACGCATCTCTATGCCTTACGGTATTGCATATGTTCATGGGCGGCGGTGATTTCTTACAATTAGTCAAAAAGTGGGTTTTTTTATTGCAAGGAATGGCGAGAAAAATAAAAACCGTATTGATCGTTTGTCCATTATAATGTACAAAAAAATGTTGAACAACTAGAACAAAATTGGACCAAACATTCGCAAATCACTTCTAACATTTGTCTCTCCTAGATAATCAGTGGCAATCAGAAGAAATATTGTAACAATGTAATTACACACCTAGATACCAATCAGAGCATGCAAACAGACAATAAGAAATGGTTCTGCGTTACATAGTTAGGAGTTTTGCCACTCCTGCCTACAAATGTAACTAATTAGAACTGAAGATCCTTCTAGAAGGTTTAATTGGTTTTGCAAAACGAAGTTAGAATCGCTTTTGTTTTCATTAGATTGTGGTTAATAAACAAGTTCGGTCGTCTCTATTAATAAATATACAGTCATATCCACGTAGTCCTGGCCCCACACTAAGATCGAGTCTTGTGTCGTGGGTATCAGGAACTATGAGAGACTTTTCGGTCTAACAAACACCTAGACCCTAAAGAAATATCTATAGTTCACACAAGTATTTGGTTTATTGCGGGGATCGAACCCGCGATCTCTCGTTTCACAGCCGGCGTCTAACCAACTGCGCCACGGAGGCTGTCGGTGTTAATGTAAATAATATTTATATCAACTATTCTGTCTCTCTCTTCAACCACAGGAAGCCCAATGCTGAACATAAGTCTCCCACAAAGATCTCCTCATTAACTTGTTGGAAACGGTCTGCATCCACCAATACCACTAGAATATTATCAAAAATAAAAAATAAAATTGATTTTGATATATTCATGCAAGTACAGAAGTCTTTATGAATTCTATGAAAAGGATTTAATCTTAATCGATCGTAAAATCTAAATTAAATTCGTTAGATGGATGTTAGCAATTATTGATCATAAACGTCACTAAGATTCTGTTGCAACTTTGTGTTTACATCGACTACTGCTCTCTCTTACCTTTGGTTAGATAGTGTACAATCCGAACTAGTCTTGCAAACAAAATTAAGCATCTTGAAGGAAATAAACTTTACTACTTTTTCAGTTTTCATGGTAAATTTTACAAAGTAAATATTTATAGTGTGTCTTTTTATTGTACTAATTACTTCATGACTCAATCACTGTAATGATAGTGGGTGACGTATGTAGGAAATCCCAGAACAAATTGCGTTTTTTATAACTAGACTTTTTATATTTTCTAACCTTACAATAATCTGTGCATTGCTCTCAGTATGATGCTGTAAAAAATTACAAACAACTCAATTAGGTGACGAGAAGTATGTTTTCTGTTCCGTACATGTTGACCATTGTCGATTTTCATACAGTTATAGGATTTTAAGCATTTGTTATTATTTTAATTCCGTACTAAATTCCAGCCTTGTAACGTCAGGCCCAAGTTTGTATGGAAATTCTGTCAGAGCTCTTGGTAGCTGATTTTCCTTCTCAACAAAGACGCCTCAAGAGTTAAAAAGAACCCGTTAGTATAGAAATAAATTATCTCATTTTTTTCATTTCCGTCATCAAATGTAATCAATCTGAACTAAAAATATTAAATTAAAATGAATCAAATTATACACAAACGAATTTTGTATCATCCTGTGGAGTTGCTTTTAATAGTCTTTTAATTTTAAAATACTTATAATGATGTTTCCGTCTTATAAAAATATTGAATACGCAGACGTGTAAAAACATACAAAATACGAGTAAATTTGCGTGACTGAAGTCTAATACAAAATACAAAATCATCACCATTGATATGATGTTTCATAGTTTTTTCCATTCAGTCTTTGCAGTAACCTTCCATTTATTCTTAACAGGCTGCAGTCATATTGGAAGCTATAGAATACGTTTGTTTAAAGATATTTTGGTGGTTATAAGTGTAGGTATTAGAATAAGCACTCACTTCCAGGAACTAACTATTGTATATTTTATAAATTAACACTTAATACAAACAGAGACAGAGTAAAACTATAACTATGCGACTCGGAGCGAGATGTGCTCGTGACGAGAGATGTCAGACTGTCCTTTTTGATCCAAATAAACCGACCCTTTTATAGGTCTACCCGAACGAGGATCGGTGGGGATAAATCTCAAAGAAATTATATGTAAAACAATAAAATAAGGTCTATCCTTTCAACTAAAAAGTAAGGTCTGCCCAAACATCTGGGCTATTGTCCGAACCGAATGGTTTACAAAACATGTGTACTATTGTCTAAAAAATTGCAAAGGATTGCCGCCACTAAAGAACTTAACTATAATAATACAGTTTTATTGCCCCGGCATGAACGGGCGATTACATTACAATTAGGAAACAATAATTTAGAACAGCATCTTTCTAACGAATATTATACAATAAGGTACACAAAAATTCTTACTGTAATAAAACGACTCGCAGATGTTTTATGGTTAAACATCTGCAGTCATATCTTACAATGAAATGCATGTTTAAATAAAGTTAAAATTACAAATAATAAGCATGTTAATTTTATAAGCTAAATCTAAGTTGGCGTATTGCTACCGCCACAATATCAAAATATCTTGCTGGTTTTGCATATTGAAGTCGCGAAGTTATAAACAGCTTGTTCACTTCGAACAAGTTTGGATAATTTAAAATCAAAAATATCAATGCTATAAACCAATATCTAGACGGCTTATTTACAATCGGCGTTGTAACATTCCTTTATCATCGAAGTTCTCATAAGCCTAATTAGTCTACCTAATTTTTAATTTAATGATGACCCATAGAATATAATGATTTATGCATTGAAACTTACCTTAGACCTATTTATCTGAAGAATTAAAGTAATTCCCGTAAACATATAATTCACCTAAATAAACGTTGTCTAAAATGGACAGTTCTTGGGGGTTTCTGTACTGTATTAGCCCATATATTTTCCACTGCAGGGAACGTACCTCCTCTACGATCCAGAGAACGATTGAGGGTAATGAGGCCGTATAGTCCAGTTGGGCTTCATATAGGTTAAATCTTTAGCAGAGCCTTATGTTCTCTAATGCTGTAGGTATATAGACATATCTTAAACTACGACAAGTCTTTTACAAGTTTGACGCAATTTGCATTTTGCGCGTAATAAGAAAATTAACCGGCTCATCAAACCGACCATCGATCTTGCGACAAACAAGACGATTAACGCGTGTTTAACTATAATATCTACTCTGGGTTATTTCCCTACACACTACAAAAATAACAATTACTTTAACTACGGTTATTAAACAATTGGAGAATTCACACAACAGTCATAAATAGCCGGAGATCCTATAGCGAGATTAGTGTCTTGTGACGTGGGTATTAGAAATTAGGGACTTTAGAAATCATTGTTATGTAGAATGAACTAACGAAGTCTAAACGCGCAGGGAATAAGCAGGTTTCTAGAGGAATAAACAGAGTGAGTAATATCAACAACGGCTATATGGCTTCTTGGAGAAGGCTTTGTATGAAAATGTCAAGAATCGTCTTTTTAACCGACTTCAAAAAATGGAGGAGGTTCTCAATTCGACTGCATATTCTTTTTTTTGGTGCTTGCCAGGCCGCCTTTAGTATTGTACGCATATATGTTGATATGTTGGCTAGTCAAATCAATAAGCAAATTAATTAACATATACAAGTACAATTTAATAAATATTATGTTTTACTTTGAAATGGTATTATTATTATAATTTTTTACTTTAAAAAGTTTTTTGTTTTGTAGTCGGGATTTTTCCGTTGCACTATGCATTGTCTGTGAGAAACATTTGTGATGCGTTGTGCGGTCTGATCACAAAGCTTTAAAATATAATATTAAAGGTACTTTTTGCTAGTTTTATCACGTTTTAAATAATTCAAATAGCTATTATAGTCTATAATTAAACAAAAGAACACGTGGTCTCTTAATTAGATTTTTGTATAAAAATGTTGTTTTTCATCTGATAATATTATCACGTGGACTCTACTAACTGTACTGCAGATGTACTGCAATTAACTGTTTTTGTAATTCAATTATTATTTTTGTAAAACATCGTGTGAATGTGCTGAAGTTACAGTTGCGGGAACTGTTTTGCAAAATAAAATAAATAATAATTTAATGCGGAATACATCTTTTTTCATAATGCAGATACTCATTGTTTTGCTCACAAAGACTTACTTTAATTGCACTTATTGTTATATTTTAGACCGAAAATAACATTTTTGTTGAATTAAAGTTTTTATCCATAATTATAAACTATAACGGCATCGTAATGAAAAAAATTGAAGTGCGTGGTGGCCTGTTGGTAAACGGACCGGATGCGGCTGCCAACATGTTCACGGTGGGCGCGGGTTCGAATCCCAGGGCACACCTCTGACTTGATCTATGTATTGATAGTCAATCACCACGCACTAAAACGGTGAAGGTAAACATCGTGAGGAAACCTGCATACCATAGCGATTTATAAGAATTTCTGTGGTATGTAAGTCCACCAACCCGCACTAGGCCAGCGTGGTGGACTATATGGCTTAACCACTCTCAATCGTACTCTCGATTGTAGAGGAGGCCCGTGCCCTGCAGTGGGAGGTATATGGGCTGATACAAATGAAAATGAAATGAAAATTTAAATTAACGTACTTGTATTTGTACCGTCATGTGTCCCAATAGTTATAATATAACACCCTTGATATAATAACTGCCTCAGTGGTCTAGTTTTACTACGGTACGGTTACAAAGCTGAATTATCGAATTCGAATCCCGGGTCGGGTAAAGTGATGTTGAATTTTTCTATTCAGAAATTTGTGCCAGATATTGCAATAGGCTCCCCCCTATCGTAACAGGGGTATGGGGTGGAACATACAAGGCAAATGTGGGTGTCCTTGTTACACCTCTGCTTACCCTTTCTGGGAAAAAGGCGTGAGTTTATGTATGTATGTATGTAGACATAATCACTCACTCCTTACCCGCCTTGTTTACTTGTATTCATCCTAAGTGAGCCAGAAATCAAAGATTGAACAGGGCGCGGTTTATATATAAGAATAAAACTATTGGCATCATAATGATACCATTAAATCCTATTAAATCGTACCTTGATCATAGTTTGAAGTCAAACGTCACTTCACAAACGGCTTTATTTTCAGAATACGGTCTACTCGAAAGACGAACGCGATGTGGCTCAGCATTCTGGTCTACTTGGTCTACTACAGTTGTTACACAGTGCTGCTGGCGATCGCTGGGCTCTGGTGCTTTGAGGAGTGCGCCCTTACTGAAGATGAGGAGTATGAGTTCTACCAGCAGCAAAGAGCTTTGCCGTACTGAATACTCTGGAGGTCACTTGTAAGTATTTTGTATATTTTTTTAATCGGCACGACAAAAAGAGAAGTACCTGATTATAATTCTGCTGTCCAAATAGTAGTCACTTACGGTCCCGCCAAACAGCAGTGTAAATGCACTGTTGTGTTCCGGTTAAAGCACATTGTAGCCAGAGTAACTACTGGACATATTAAGACACATCTTATGTCTCAGGATGCCAAGCATTGCTTTGTAACTCATTATATAGATTAGTTCTGCTACTGTCTATGATCTGTTGTATCGCTTACCATAAGATGAATGACATACTTTTCTAGCCATTCATTGCGATAAAAAAAGTCAAACGGATATATCTCGGTGGTTCGTATTTTAAGCCGGACTCATCCTATCTAGATATATGATAAATTTACTTGGTTCACTAACCGCTGTATTGTTTAGGCGCATTCCTTGCGGATACGAATATTCTACAACCAGGAAATCTTAAAATATCCATTAGAAATCAGCTACTCAGTGACGTATTTTTTAACCGAAACAAAGTAAACTTCTAGAATAAAGATTATTTTTTTTCTACAAGTTTTTTTCTAAATGTTCTTGAGCGAAGATTAATTACAATTAGTGAACTGACATTTCTTACAAAAAATCGTTATCTACAAAATCTTTTCAAATACACGCATTGAGCTATTTTTTATGCCATGGGAACAACTGTACTTGGAGAGACTACAGTTAGCAATGACGCAGTTTCTAGTTCCTGATGTCAAAATGTTATATACTGCTAATAGCATGTTTTTTTAAATATTGCGAAACATTTACTGACCAGGCGTTTCTTAAATCTGTTATATCGTTTTGCATCATGAATACAAGACGTGTATGTACTAATACTTATTAATGTGTAGTAATGCACCGTAACTCGGCCTTAAATGTAATCACTGATCATATAAATTATAACTGGTTGCCAAAGTTAAAACATAGTTGTTAAAGGTTTAAGATCGTGAAATAAAATTGAGTAAGTTTTCTAGACTGATAGTTTTTAAATATGTGATACACCAGACAATACACACAGCATAACAACAAAGAACACTGTTCTAATTTTAAATTTTGAATGGCCAATGATCAGATTATTGATACCTTCATTTTTGCTTTCATATTAACTGTTATTAATAATTTATTATTTGACAGCCTCCTTGGCGCAGTTGGTTAGATGCCAGCTATGGAAAGATAAGGCGCGGGTTTGATCCCCACTTTGAGATAAATAGTTATGTGAACCACAGGTATTTGTTGCGGGTCTGTGTTTTTGAGACCGAAAAGTTTCTCGTAGTTTCTGATACCCACGACACAAGACTCGATCTTGGTGTGAGGTCAGAACTATGTATACGAATGTTGGGTGTATTTATTTATTTAATAATAGACTATGCATGAAGGATGATTGGGGCTACGAGGGTAGTCGTAAAGGTATCACAAAATACTTGTTTAATCAATTTTCTACTCTTACAATGTCAGTCGTCAGCATTGTGTCTCTCTACTTGTGCCAGATTTTTTGTATTATATCTTCTCTCAATGACTGATAACAACGTGACACTACCATTTCCAAAAAAAATTCTGATGGCTTCTCGCGAATACCGCCATTTTTAAATGGCGTCAACCAAGATTGATAGTTAAATGTTTTGAATAATCTGTGAAATAAATGTGTTTTTGCCAATAAATGTAATACTGTAAGAATTACATTTTTGAAGCTTTCACACTAAAATAAAATAACACGAAAAATATTTAACTAATGAAGGTACTAGATCTTAATATGATCATAACAACATAATACTTTCAACTATTACTCAAATAATTATTACTTGGGCTTTTCTCGCATCATTCTTACACTATACTTGTAATATAGTCGATAATATTGTTTACACCTATTTGTGTACATTAATTTATTAATGTACACAACCGACTTATTAAATTAAATCCCATTAAACGGTTTCATAAACACTATCATCTCTGCCAATCGCCTCTTACACAAAATAGTATAGTTAATTAAATAATACGCGTTTTTTGCAACACTACGCAATGGGTACGAGTTGTTTCACAATAAAGTCGCAATCCACCATTACCAATTACTATTTGATATTGACACTTGGTGCGAAGTGCGTGGTGGCCTGTTGGTAAACGGACTAGACGCGACTGCCAACATGTTCACGGTGGTCGCGGGTTCGAATCCCAGGGCACACCTCTGACTTTTCGAAGTCATGTGTGTATTGATAATCAATCACCACGCACTAAAACGGTGAAGGAAAACATCGTGAGGAAACCTGCATAACATTTTTTTTTTTTTTTTTGTTGACGCGGGGAAACCGGATTACCGCTAACGCCCCACCTTGGGGGAGGGTGGAGCGATTATGTTGGGTTCACCGATAGGCATACCAACCAAAACCCCGCGTTGCCCTCTTCAGCGCAATTAGAACGGCCCCGGGAACCCGAAGCAAGAGCGCTCCAGCTTCTACCGGGACCATCCCTGCACAATGCCGCTCAATTTGCGGCACGTACCATAAGTATGTTGGAGGCTAGGAAGCCTCCTCATTTCCCGGCAACAGGCAATTGCTTCCTCCTCCTCCTGCTGCCGAACATCTCGAGGTCGCATTGTACGTGAGTACAATGGGCGCAACAACAGCCCCCCACTGCGCGCCCGCGACCTTCACTTCCCCATTAGTCGCCTCCTACGACAGGCAGGGGATACCGTGGCGGGATTCTCGAAGCGCCCCCATACCACAGGGCGCGAGTCGCCGATCATGCGTCACGTCGGCGTCTCCTACGTCTTCTTTGGCGGCGGGAAGGATCTGACCGCTCTCGATCCCTCTCGGCATTTTCCTTCTGCGAGATTACTTTCTCACAGAAGTTTGCCACCGCACGCCAAGACCTTGGACTGCCTACCATGGCCGAAACCACAGCCGGCAGAGAGAGATCAGTCCCAATAACTTCTGTGAGAGCGCTGCGTTCGCTATCCCAGGATGGACAAACCTCCAGCGTGTGCTGGGCCGTATCTTCTGGACCGTTGCCACAGTGGTGACAAACGGCCAATCTTTCGACGCCAACTATCCTACACAGGCTACTCGGCAAAACTACCATGTCCTGTGAGCACCTGTGTGAGTCGGAACGTCGCCACGCCGTGGCGCCTGTCTAGCCATTGATCAAAGACAGGGCGCACTGCTTCAACAGTCCTCAGACCCGCTGTTGGGTTGTCCAATCTAAGACGCCACTCCTCCACGGCGGCCCTGTGCAGGGAGGCACGCATTACCTCAACCTCTCTGGACACTGGTCTTTGTCCAAGTCTGAACGCCTCCTCGCGCCAGTAAAACGTGGCCGAAAGGGCTTTGGCGTCCAGATCCCAGGGCAGATATCCAGCTAACACACAAGCCGCCTCGAAGGAAACCGTGCGGTAGCCCCTGATGGCCCGCTGCGCCACTAATCTTTGGGGCTTACGTAGGAGAGTGATGCAACGGTCACTCAGGGACTCAGCCCATACCGGACTACCGTATAGAGCCATGGACCGCACGACTCCGGCATATAGCTTTCGGCAAAAGATGCCAGGACCCTCCAGGTTAGGCAGCAAGGTACTAAGTGCACCCGCTGCCCGGGACAGCTTTGTAGCTAATGCTTTGAAGTGGGCACGAAATGCCCACCGGCCATCAAGAATCAAGCCCAAGTATTTCATGGTGGAACCGATGGGAACCTGCACCCCATTCAAAACAATATAGGCACCAGCAGGTGGCCCTCTTCGAGGCCCATGAAAACAAAGAGCTTCAGTCTTTTCGAGTGCCACCCTTAAGCCAAGACGCTGTATGCGACTGACTATCTGGCCAGTGCCAGCCTCCGCTAAAGTCACAGCTTCCTGGAAAGTCCTGGCAGAAGCTGTTACTAAAGTGTCGTCAGCGTAGCAGGTTACGCTGACGTCCCAGAGATTGGTACCACGGAGCACCCAATCATACCCGATATTCCACAGCAGTGGGCCCAGAACGGAACCCTGTGGAACACCACAGGTCATGGCTCGTCGGTGCCACCCATCAGCACCCGGATACATCACGTCCCTATATGACAGGTACGAATGAACCAGACGTCTCAGATAGAGTGGCACCGCGTGGTACCGCAGTGCTTCATGTATGCAAGCCCAAGGCAGAGTGTTAAATGCATTGGCAATGTCAAGAGACACAGCCAAGACAACTTCGCCCCGGGCCACTGCTTCCTCCGCCAATGTCCTAACCCGCAGAATTGCGTGAACGGTGGAACGCTGCCTCCGGAAGCCAAACTGGTGATCGGACAGATTCGGGCCGACTGTGTCAAGATGCCCAACAAGGCGTGCATGGATAATCCGCTCGAAAAGTTTGCCAATCTCGTTGAGCAACACAATGGGTCGGTACGCCGAAGGCGATTCCGCGGGTCGTCCCTGTTTCTTGAGCAGGACGAGTTTCCCGGTTTTCCAGCGGGACGGGAAGACGCTCTGCTCCAGACAGGCGGAGAAAAGGCCGCAGAGTCTGGGACCAAGGTACTCCAGGGCCAGAACCCAGACTTTTCCAGGTATACCATCTAGTCCCGGAGCCTTGTTTTTACTCCGCAGCCGAAGCACTGCCACCCTCAGCTCCCCGGGTGAAACCTCTGGGATTTCCCTTGCCGAACTCGACAATGGCGCAGGCTCATGTGGCGCCATCGGTGGAGGAGTAGTGTCCACTGTGGCTGGAAACAAGGTCGTGACCACTTCCTCTAATAGTTCTGTTCGGAGACTCTGTGTCAGCGGGGGTGCTGCTGGGCGAAGCTTGTTCATTGCCATGCGATAGGGTCGGCCCCATGGATCACTATTTAGAGTCTCCAGGAACTCTTTTCTGGCCACGGCCTTTGCTCTTTTGATAGCTATCTGCAGCGCTCTCTTCGCCTCCTTGTAGAGACCATAGAGTTGCAGCTGTTGGTTATCATAGTCTTCCGATCTTAGCCGTCGCCGACGATGCCTGGTATACTGGCGGCGCCTTGCGACACATGAAGAGCGCAGCTGCGCTAGTTCTACCGACCACCAGTATACATGGCGCCGTGGCGGAATTCGTCGGACTCGGGGCATGGCTGCGTCGCAAATATCTGTCATTGCGACCTCAAACCATTCCGCCTCATGATCCACCACTACAGGCCCCGTTGGCACGGGAATCCATGACATTACCAAAGCGGCAACCTCTACAGTCTCTTTATTGAGGCGTTTTAAAGCCCATCTTGGACCCTTAAATTGGATGAAGGTCGATTCCCTTCCAATCTGTACACGAGCGGGCGCGGAAACATCGAATCTAATATAACGATGGTCCGACAATGTTTCCACGTCCGTAAGAACCCTCCAGTCACTGATGCGCTGTGCAACAGCTGGACATGCGAAGGTTAGGTCAACAATGGAGCCACCATTGTATCGGACGCATGTATTTATCGACCCCCTATTCAATATAGATAGGCCTGCCGAGATCGCCCATTCCTCCAGTACTCTACCACGTGTATCTGTCGCCGGTGAGCCCCAGGCAACGGATTTGGCGTTGAAATCGCCGGCGACAATTACCGGGTGAGGTTGGCCCTGTACCACCAAAGCTCTCAGCTGCATGAGAAAAATCTCAAATTCAGCAAGGGGTCTGTTAGGAGAGAAATATATGCCTATAACCCAGATGTCTCCCAGCAGCGCCGCAATGCATCCCTGACCCTTCGCTACTTTTTCGAAGGGTGGGGAGCCAGCGGCGCCCTGACTGTATATGGCTACTAAACCGTTGAGATCCCCCGCCCAACTATCGCATAAAGGGATATTATATGGCTCAGCGACCACGGCTATTTGCACTGACCAATACGCCATGCTCTCTGATAAAATATCTTGAGCACGACGACATTGATTCACGTTCGCCTGGAGGAATGTAAAATCCATTACGGGGCGATCTCCATGGCATCCATCTCCGCTGGCGGTGTGCATTCCGGTTGCTGCTGGGCCGTGACCTCAGCGGTAACCGGTTTATCAACAATAATACGGCGAGGCAGGCGTCGGACGCTGCTGGAAGAAACAGGACATGCCTTCCCTCCGATTTGATGCACGGCGGGTCTCCCAACAGTGGCACAAAGAACGCAGTACGGTACGGCTTTACATTGGCGCGCTTTGTGACCTGGCATGCTGCATCGATAACAAAGGTTGCTGCGATCGCTTCCACTCTCACACCGTTCCTTGACGTGCCCTATCTCTAGGCATCTATAGCACCTCAACGGTCGTGCCTCGAGCACGGTCACTTTAGCTGCAACCCATCCTACCAACAGTCGAGTCGCCCCTTTTACTTTTTGGGCTGCCTTTATTGGCATATTAGCCCATACCGTACCTAGGCCAGACCGATCACAGCGGACTTCACCAACCTTTATTGATTCTGTGCTGCAATCACCAGCCTTTGCAAGAGCTGCCGCTACCAATTCCGGTGTTGCCGTACAATCCAGCCCCGAGATCCTCAATTCTGCGAATTTTATCGGACGAGAGATGCGGACATCCTCCGAACTGGCGAAACACTCTCTAAGCCGTTCGACAAGAGCATCAGCCCTCTCTTCGCTATTGGCCCCGGGCACTTCATACATATAAGCACCCGTGATCGCAACTTTAGGCTTGAGCCTTGTAATATTTAGGCCATTTAAGTCCACACTATGTTGGGTGTTGGTTAGCACTTTGGCGTAAGTAAGCCCCTTAGCTACCGCTGCCGGGGTTAAAGTTATTACGACCGCCGCGGACCGTGGCGGCCGGAGTTTTGGCTCACCCTTACGTGGTTGTTCCCGCCTACTAGAAACTGCATGCTGAGGCTTACTTTTCTTTTTCTTTTTGCCCTTCACAATTGTCCAAGGTCCTTCCGTAGTCCTAGGGGCTACTGATTGTGAACTATGCACCCTGGGTGCAGATTGATCTGCATCTCTATTTTTGGGCATCGTGCTCGCTTCAATTAGGCTGTCCACCCTACGTGAAGACCCAGCGACAGGATCACTGACTACAGCGATAGTGCGCTGTGTAGGCCTGACCACCCTTTTACCTTTTTTCTTATTCCCCTTTCCTGTACCTTCCGAAGACTTGAAGGAATTTGCAGCCCGAGTGGGAAGTTCCGGGAACTCCTTATCATTGGGTACGCCTTTGAATGTTCTAGCTTCATGAGCTAGAGGTGGCCTTTGAGTAGGTCCCATCATAGCTGCATCAATGCGAGCTGATAATCGGGCCTCAAGAAGCGCCATTGCCTCTTCTGTTGACCGACTACTCGACGCCGTCTCCAGTTGATCAAGGCGACGGCGGAGGGAGGCATTCTCCTCTGACTGTTCCGCTTTTTCCTTCTCTAAGCGTGCACTTAGCTCTTGCCACTTTTTGGCTTCTGCCTCCAATCCAGATAATCCCTGGAATTCTGGTTGGTTGACATACGTAACAAGAGTGTCATAAACTTCGTTTAAAACCTTTTTAAATACGCCTTTGAGGTTTCCCGACTTGCTGGAAACCATCTTGATAAGATTACCAGCCTCTCTCAAGTCACCAGGGAGGATAACCCGCGGTCTTTCGACGCTGTCAGGTTGTGTACATGTCGAAGGAGGTGGGGATCTCATAAAGTAGCGAATTCGCTGTTCCGTTTCCTTTTCCGCTTGTGGACGGACAACCTCTTCTTTGTTCTTATTAGGGGGTTTCTGAGTAGCAGAAGACGCCCCGTATTTGCCAGATTGGCCACCTCGCCCACGGGAGGATAACCTAATGGCTTTCACCACTGGCTCAGCATCAGTATCACTGTCATAAGATGACCGAGAGCGGTCAGTCGGGTACGGTGAAGCACTCCATAGTCGGCCTCCTCTAGTCTTCTTATGTCGCGATGACGAGCAGCTTTGGCCCGAATCATAGTCAAGCTCCATGTCCGTCGTCGGTCTTTCCACGACCACTGTCTCAGAGGGCTGCGTGCCCACTAAGCCATTTCCCACCTTCGTATTATCGGGCTTGTGCCCGCTACTCTCCGCCTGCTCGGACCCAACACTAGGTACCGCACCAGCCAATCTCTTCTTCGTTAAAATGGGTGTTTTAAATAAATTGTTCTCCATATTTAGTCCCACGAGTATGGGGGAAGTAAAAAGTCCACCCAGCCAGAGCCCCCTGTGGCTGGGTAAGCCTAGGTGTAACCCGCCTAGAGTGTCGGCTGGTACTCTGGCGGGGGGTCGCACTCGTGACCGAACTTCCCATCAGCCATGCATCTCCTCGCGGTGCGCCGCCGCTTGAGATTCGGGGTAACTTGTTATAGAGGTTTTCTCCCTCGCGGTCAGGGCAATTAAGCCAAGACCCTCGGTCCAATCGAGGCGCGAGACATGACCACTGACCCTCGTATGATTGGATTACGATGTACGACGGTGACAGTGGAAGAGACTCTCCCATTGCCCGCTTGGCGGCAGAGCTAACGCCCACCCAGCCCGCCGATGCCCCCAGGATATAAACTGAAGGCTGCCCGAAGTACGGGCACTCAAAACCGCGTGGTAACCGTCACACAAGAAAGCAACGACTACCAATCGGTCTCTGTTAGGATATTAGCCGTTGATCAATAAGACCGCCGTTGCCCAGGGTACACCACGTGGAGGTTTCCTAACATCGCACCCCAAACCTGCATAACATAGCGATTTATAAAAAATTCTATGGTATGTAAGTCCACCAACCCGCACTAGGCCAGCGTGGTGGACTATATGGCCTAACCACTCTCAATCGTACTGTCGATTGTAGAGGAGGCCCTTGCCCTGCAGTGGGACGTATATGGGCTGATACAGATACAGATTGACACTTGGCGCCTTATTAATAAACTCGGATGAGTGCGTACAACTTTAGTCGAAGGCTTTAGAATTGAATCGATTATTTTTTTCATTATTTTACTTTTAAAATCATAGTTTTATTTAGTTCGTTCTTTTTAAATTCTGTGGGTTGCCATAACAGAATTGTCATGTTAGGCCGTAGTTATACGTATTTATTAATAAAGTCGGGAATACCTTGCTATTGAAATTAATCGAATCTATTCTAAAGCTTCGGGCTAAAGTAAGTCCCTCGATCATCCGAGTTTATTAATAATGCCCTTTGCAGCATGAAAGTATTGATTAAATTCCTTTGCATATAACATTGTAACACGGAGCCTTAACACGATCTTAAAGAAAATTCACGTGAAGTAGGTAACTTTATTGATGTATTAATAAACCGCTAGAGGCCTAAAATCTGGTAGGATATTCACATCCACTCTGATTACAAGATGGTACTAAATTCTCCATAGTGAGTCAAGCAAGCGTAGCCATTTTGATTCAGTCTATGTTGACCCTAAATCAGATCATCTTATTTTCATTCCTATTGCCATCCATTACAGAAGCAAACTTGACTCAGGTTTCGCACAAAATATTCCCTTCAGACCGTATAGGTTTCTCGCCTTCTATTTTAAATTCAACAATAATATTCTGCGTCTAATATAATTAATGGAAAAGTTAAAAACCCACCGCTCCGTCCGTCCGCGTTGGATGTTACCCGTCAAATCCTATTCGCGTATTACAACGAATATCCGCTGGAACTGGGTGATGGCTGCTTACAAACAATTACTGCATAGGTCAATAAAGTTATAAAATGTTACGTTGTTTGGCTTTTAATTGCTTTAAAAGATTAAGCGATTCGTTTAAGTCCGATATTATGACGCATGTCAGACGCATAGTTATCTTTTAACACTTTTCTCATATAGGTACCTATTTTACCTGATATTTCCTGATTGAATTTAGTGTTCATAAGCTAGGATGATAATTTACAATCAGGTCAAACTGAACCATCCTGACCACTGCAAATCTTGAAAGCCATGGTAGACAACAACCTCTTTATAACTCTCACCGCCACACAGCGAGTTTAAAATTGGCGAATTTTCGAGAATATCAAAATTTTCTTTAACCTGCCCCGAAATTAAACAAATAGTAAACTAGACAGCTGTTGAAAACAAATATTCAGTAATTTATTTTATCGTCGCTTCAGCTAAATCAGATAAAAATAGCATGTTGCTCGTTTTTACCATAAAATTCCAATACCCAATGCTTTCGCTATTCGTAATATCTTCCAGAACATATTTTGTTTTTACTATCATTACTATTTGACGTAAAGGGGGTGTCAAAGTATGAAGACGTCAACTTCGGTAAAAACAGTTGTGATTGAGACCGCAGAGTTTCAACTTTGACCCTTGCGACGGTAGAGTGCAAAAACTGATAGAAATGACATATTTTTTTGCTGGTTTTCTGATATTTCACGCAACAATACCGGCAAAAACGATTTAGACAAACATCGTGAGTCTTAGATAGGGCATAATAATAAAAATAAGTTATAGACGCACCCTGCAATTTGATTGATCCTGATAATCAGATGTCAAAAATTGATTTGTTTTTTTTTTTTATGTTTATAAATGTAATTTCCACAAAATTTTATAAAATTAGCCTCAGTTACTATGCATGAAATAAAATGATTTTATAAAGGTATTAATTAGTTTTTTTTTTTTTGTTCAATATAAGCTATCTCTAAATCTAAACCGACGGGATAGTGAAATTATTATTTCATACCATGCAACTGTATAGTTCAGAAAAGGTAAATAACTTTCTAAGATTACTTCTCATATTACTATAATCATATATAAGGTACCCGCTTACTCGTTTCTAATTATCTTCCATAAAAAATGTTCACAAGTCAAAATATATTTATTTATTTATTTAAAACTGATTTATATTTATATATATATATATATATATTAATATGACATGCCAAACACGGTTCGCCACACCCACATCTCTAGCACTTACACACACTTTTGCACATCTTTAGAAGGTAATAAGTCATTATAGCATCAAGCGGTCAACCCAGCACGTCTTTAGAAGGCCGTAAGTCCTCATATCATCAGACGGTTAAATACATAATTTACTATGTAACATTAATTCGCGCTACGAAATTACAGTACGCATAAAAAATAGATGCATAACTTCCAATGTATGCTTCGTCCGGGTTATGCAATAAAACCTTCCTATCGAAAGTGTATACAAAACTATAGTACAGTGCAAGGTCTCGATCCTCAAGCGCCGCGTCTAACCATTCAGTAGTCTATGGTCGCGCTCGGCACACAGTAATCTTGATGGGAAATCTGTTTGCTAGTACGTTCCTCAAGTTTTGTATGAGTTTTCAGTTTGAGTGATGTCTAGTTTTGAAATGGACATTGGCGGTTATCTCTCGTGTGCTCTGCTAATTTGTGTATGATAAGTTAGTAAGAGAATTTCGTGTTGTGTAGTGAATTTTTTTGTTTGCATGTATGTATTATTATTTTTTTATTTATGGTATATTTGTTTTTATTACTCGTATGTGTTTAATTGCTATGAAAAAGATAGTTCAATTTATTTTAAAACTTTTATCATACAGAACCAATTTACCTAAATGTATGAAACATTAATTATTCATTTATTTAAAAATATATAATTGTCATTTAAAATATGAAAACGATAGTTTACATTTTACTACAGCGCTGTGCGTAAGACCAACTCAACAAACAATAAGTATAGGTATAAATCAATAACATTTGCATTTATTAATTTTCATCCTTCTTCTAACTTTCCAATATTTTGTTCGAAATGTATTATAGGTCAAATATATTTTACCTGTATTATATAAAAAAGCTCTTTTCCAGTTTTCTATCTTCTCTGTCTCTTTTCTTATATATTTTTATACATATCCTTATATACAACGCAAGTAAAATTAAAAGGAAAGCCAAACAATTAATTACATAATTTAACATATTTGAAATGTGTAAATCATGTCTCTGGACATATATAACATTTGTAACCCCGATGAAAGAAAGCAGAGATGCCACCAGTGACACCAAAATTTCCCACAGCTTATCCCTAGATGTGGTAAGAGGTGAGGCTAGTGATATCATTAAATACTCTATAAATATTCATTATATAGACACAAAAATGCTGAATAAAATATAGTTGATGACAACAAATGATTGATGACAAAATATAATCAGATAATCATAATAATTAATATTATTCTTGGTTGGTCGCTCAAAGGGACCAACAAAACCGTAGCATATAAACTGTCAAACACCAGGTCCAAATTCCATTCAGTAGGTGTTATGGGTTTTTCGAAAAATATGTATTTTTGCAAGTGGTAGAGCTACGCTGTTAGCAATCATAACTCAGCATGAATGGGCAGGCTGGTCCGGGGCGGTACCACTAGCTCACAGAAGAGCGATGTGAAGCGAGAGCTTTGCAGTCGCATTTCGTTCATTGAGCGAAATTACCAAATTTGCAATACCCCTCTTCTCTTCCCATGCTTTTTCGCCTCGCTCCCCTTCCGATTTGATGGGCCGACCACACTTCCATGATTCGATTCCGTGATGTTCGTGGGCGGGAGTGATCTCAACAACAACTTAAGCAATAAAAAAATGTATATTCAGGAAAATGACTGAAAAGTCGTCTCCTGCGAATTCCATTTATGTGATGACGTCAAGCGGAAGAAGATGGCAGATAGCAAAATTATGAGCAAAATCTTAATATATTTTTTATTTCATTTGAGCTTGTTACACAATATGATATAACAACAACAAAAAGTTGCACGAAGGATAATTATGAGCCATTAAAACTATATTAAATATTTATTAAATTCATATTCTCTTTTTTGTTCTTATTATAACTATTCTAAAAATTAATTATGTAATTTTCTTGTAAGAAATAATAATCACAATAGATTTTCTCATAATAAATTATAATATGGTAATGTTTTAATTCCATTTATATGTATAAATTTCAAAATTCTTCATTAACTTTTGATCCCAAAAAAACTATAACATAATAACAGAATAATATTTTATTTTTTTTGTAAAAATTAAAATTATTATTATTGAATTTAAATTCAGAGTAAAATTTTGGATAAATAAATTTAAAAAAAAGCAATTTTAAATCTTTAACTCTGTTGCGGAAACATAAAATAAACTAAAAAGTGCGAAACAGGTTAAATGCTGAATGTCATATTGAAACTTGACATCTTATGTCTGCGCGCGCAGTAGAATACCAGGCACTGCTACCATCAATTAGCTGTCGTTTCACTTACCATCAGGCGAATGGCATGGTCGTCTCGCCATTGATGCCATTGAAAAAAAGTAAGCCGGCCGCAAAATCAAAATCTTTTTACACTACATCAGTGGTTAACCTTTTCGTCCTGAGGAATCATTTGACAAAATTTTGCCTACCCATTGACCATTCAGTTCGTTAACTGGTTTGATTGTATGAACAGAATAGAAATACAAATTAATGAAGGATTTTTCTGTTTATCCCTAAATATAACATGCATAAAATTATTTTAAGAATGGCCTTAGGATGGTTCCGCTAACTACTTGGGATGTTTCCAAGCACCACCAAAACCACTGCTTTACATTAATGTAGAATATGTGTACGTAGAATAATAAATAATTAAATGAACACTTTCTAAGTTTGATACCACAGCAACAATAAAACCAACTGCAAATAATAACAGTGGGAACTAAGATCTAGATGCGCGAGATAATCTGTTAATGCGTACTTAATTTATTTTGTACGACCCTGCGCGCAGTCATTATGGTTTAATAACGCTTCCTTGTACTTGCGTGGTACGTGACCTTTGCCCACTACACGTGGAACACAATGGGTGCACTTGTAATTAACTTATGGATCTCTAAAAAACGTGTACTTAATAAAGAGACTCTAAAGAGGTCTTTGGAGTGTGGCTAGAAGTGATAAAAAAAAATTATACAAAAGTAATAATTATTAATTTTTGACTTCGAAAAAGTACATACTCAATCGTTTTGATGCGTTTGAATTTTATAAATGGCGCTGATTGATGAATTTAATTTCAAAGTTTTGCATTTTATTTTGATTTATACGTCTTTTATATAGTTTACGACTCAATCATTGTCAGTTTAAAAGTCCCATAAATAATATGTTACAAAATACAATGGTCACACAAAAAAAACAGTCAGTTCATAATTGTTATGACAAAGTGAAATTGGCTAACACTAGATTAGTTAAAACCGACTGATTCATCCACGCACCCTAGCGGCCTCTATAAATGTTTCATAAATCAATAAATTAAAGTACAAATTTGAAAAAATATGCATACCAAATATGATTGCAACAGAAGGGTCGGCCGTCGCATGAAATACTTGAATATTTATATGGATTACATCAGTATGGGGCCCTTGACTCAATGGTTTGAAGCCGAAGGCGTTAGATTTATTGAATCACTAGCTTTTACCTCCAAATTCAATCGCTTTGAACATTTAAATTAATTTTGAGAAATGTCAACACCGCATGTGCGTCTTGGATTATGTTAATGCACGCCCAAGTTAGTTAAAGTTAGATTAAATCTTTTAAAATCAAAACACTCTTCATTTAAGTAAAGGTAAAAGATTCACAAAATTTTATCTTTAAATATATTACTGAAATACGTTGAAGCTTCGAAGAAAAGACGGCAAAAACTTCGGAAAAAAAACTCATTTTTCCAGTAGTATTGAAATCCAGCGAGATAGAAGGAAATTCTAATAAGCAAGAAAGCGTTATTATTATTTATTATAAAAAAATCTGAATTCGGTCAAATTTTATAAACTATTGCACCATAAATATTTTTATATGCTTTAAAACCCCTAGTATTAAAATATACTGAATAATATGACTGATGCGTCATATCCTAGGGAAAAAACTGTATGTTTTAGTACAATAACAATAGTATATTATGTTTTATTGAAGAATCATGCAAGATCACGTATTTGAATTAAGCTGCAAATCATTGAATCATCAATTGAATTATATGGAATTGCTATAAAAACATTTGAAAAGATCAAAATAATATTATAGGAAACGATTGCAGTACAATGGTATAATAGCTGTACAACGTTATTATTCCGAACTAACCTTATGTCGGATGAAATTTCCTGCATGCAACATTTTAAAAACTTATTATAGTTTCTCCAGTTAGATAACTTTTCATACGAACTTTTGTCCTCTCTTTACTCTCTTAGTAGGTTTTTTTTGTATTGCAATGAATTGCTTTAGGTTGAATTTTCTCAAATATTATAAATCTGATAAATATTTAGATACTCAAGCGAGCAGACAAGCATTTATTTTACCTCGAATGTTGTGAAATAGCGGTTTTATCATTAACGACACCCTGTGCGAGATTTCTCTGACTTCCTATAAGTACTATCCAAATCCAAGTGAAAAGCAGTAAATCGTGAATACTATAGCTTTCAATAAATCCCAGTATTCGGCTACATTTTGATATTGGTGCCCTAGGGCCGTCGCCCAAAATAGCCCTACCCTAACGCCGCCCTGCCTATTCGGTGAAAAGTCTTAACTACCATACCTGTTACCTATAATACAAAACTTCAATCTCAGTACAATTAAAATTCTACTTGAGAATGCTAGATTTATTTATGTGTTCGAATAGAAAAATATTTTTATTGTGCAATAATGAATAACGCACGCGATAGTCAGGATATTGCGCGCTTCGCAAGGACTTGGAAATCCGACAGACATGACCTGTACGGATGTTCCGATATTAAGGGCCAGTAGGTCAGTAGCAAGTGAATATGAACATGCAAAAATCCGTCTTAGCTCTCACATTGGTAGAATGGCATATTAAACAATAAGTTTTAGATTATTATTACTTCATTTACCCCTTATACTTCCCTTTCTTTCTGCTATTTATATCTACATATATCCATCCTATAGTTGCCTGTAAGAAATTATTGTGATAAGTCGCCGCTTGTACTATTTTTTTATAATGTCTAATTAAAAAAGGATCAAATAAATAAACAGTTTAGTCACCATTGTCTGCAATTTTTCCGGCGTCTGACATACAGGACACGAAACTTGGAAAGTTACGTGAGGTGACTTTTTTTGTGACTGTCAGATATTTATTTTATGACTGAGTACTTATAGCTGGTAATATACACTTACAAAAGTATACGTCCTAACCAAGAATCCGTTTTTGAATTAAGTGTAAAATGGGACATCGGATGCTAATTAGTCGAATGCAAATTTTCTTCCGTAGCTCATCGGAAACTGGTTTCAAATATTCGATTTATAGCCATATTGCGTGATAGCAATGACACAATACCAGTGTTACGTATATAATTGGTCGAAAATAATTGTTTGATTCATTCCGTGCAGGATGCAACGGGGTTTCATTTTGTAATGTTTGCTAGTTAATTGCGGTTCTAATCAACTTTTGTTCGCATTCCAAATGTATTTTAATATGGTTGATGGTTGATTGATCGGATTTAATTATTTCATTGTATACTATTGCATTTTAAATAAATTACAAGGTTATGAATAAGCAGTATTCTTATCGCTCAGGGTAATCTCTTCAAACATTGATTTGCTGGTTTTACGTGTCTATAGTTCCATTGCAAAATAATTGTTTTTTATAATTATTGGTATATATGTTACTTGCTATTTTGGCTGCTGAATGATATTACTCATAGGTGTTTCTTATAGCAGATCTTTGAACGGTTATAATCATCAGGTGTTCGAGCTCTAACTTTATGTTACCAGTATAACAATCCTTAAGGACGTCTACAAATCTATTCGTCTCCGTTGTGTCTTCTCGGAATAATTTATGTATTGATAGTCAATCACCATGCAATATAACAGTGAAGGACAACATCGTGAGGAATCCTAAATACCATAGCAATTTGTAAAAATCTCTCAATTTATTTTAGAGGAGGCCCATGCCCTGTAGTGGGACGTATATTGGCTGATAAAACAACAACTATATCATTAATATTAAATAACTATTGAAATTAAAATTGTAACTTTATGATGTTGAAACTGCTTCATGCATTCAATACTTCAATTTTATTTTCTCTTGTCTTATTCACATTCTAAAATTGAAATTGTTTTCATAATTGACAAACAATAAAATGCAAATACACATTTCCACAGAAACGCATTCGTGTTAGGGCCGGTTAATCAATCGCCGAATTAAGGGTCCATATATCATAACTATTAAGAGTCCGATCTGGGCCACGACACTGGCCCTGCTATAGGGCCCGAGGTGGACCGGTCACTACAAGGTCGAGTTTCCACATTATTTTGTAACTGTGAGCTAACCCACGATCATCGGTCAAGTGCTTTCGGGAGAGTTCGGTGTTTGGAAATATTTGTTGGCATTGTGTGTGCTTTATGTTTTTTATTTATTGCAATGATTGGAGAGACGAACATACCATTTGCCCGATGGTAAGCGATACGACCGGCGACCGCTCATGTACAGTAACAAAACCATAAACCACCAGGAATTTCAACGCAATGCATGACATTCCACTGCGCTCGCCATCCTAAGACATAAGATGTTAAGTCTCAATATGTCCGGTAGTTACTTTGGCTACAATGTGTATCAAACCGGAACACAACAGTGCATTTACACTGTTGTTTGGTGGGAGAAACTTCGAGAGGCTTTTCGGACTCACAAACACCCAGACCCGAAACAAATACCTATTCGTTTTACATTATATTCGTTTCACAGCCGGCGTCCAACCAACTGCATTATAGAAGCTGTCCACCAATTTGAAAAAAAAGTATGAAATTCCTTTAATTCTACGAAATGACCATAATATACATATATTTTGAAATTCTTAGTTTTCTGAATAATAAAATGGAACGTTATTTAGCAATACAAAACTATTGAAATGAGAGAAAGGTACAATATTACATAGTGACATTTAAAAATTAATTTATACAATAAATAATGGCTTGTATTTAAAACAAGTCCTTATCTAAATATATGTAAACAATAATGAAATAACCTCAGATGATTCTTGCCAGTGTTACACAATACAAAATGCATTTCGGTAATATACATGCAGATGTAGCGACAGAAGGAAATTATTAATAATTTTATATCTTAATCATTATAATTGTATAGTTTTTGTTAAATGTAGAAACCAAATGCAGTAATGATTAAATACGTACAGATATATACAAAGTACTTTATAATACATACATACATAAACTCATGGCTTTTTCCCAGAAGGGGTAGGCAAAGGTGCCAAGACACCCACATTTCGCCTTGTATGTTCCGTCCCACGATGTGATAGGTGGCGAGCATATCGCCATATCTGGCACAAATTCCTGACTCTGGGCTGATAATGAATAGAAAAATCCAATATCACTTTGCCCAACCCGGGATTCGAACCCGAGACCTCAGCTTTGTAACCGTACCTTAGTACAATTACGCCACCAAAGCAGTAGTACTTTATAAAATATGTAAATTTTACTGTTAGATGTTTTTGTAGGCTAAAGTGACTCACAAATGATACCATGGTCAAACCAAAATACGATTCGTGGGACCTATGCATAAAGTAATTTTACAATTCGTGATTTTTAATAAATAAATATTAAATGATAATGCAACTCTCTCATAATTCGGTAAAGATTTCACCTAGTCTCGCATTAGCCCTATATACAGTTTTATGTGCTTGTGTTTCTATCTCTCGTTTTTTCTCCTACAAGGTTCACTTTTGTAATCTCTTGTTATTACAATTCGAGATAATCTAGTTCGTCTTCTTTTTCTTCTTCTCGTTCTCTTTAGGCACTAGAAGTCACTGGTACACATAGGCCTTCCCCAAGGATCTTCACATTGACCTGTTGGAATTGGCCTGCATCCAGCGATTTCCTGGAATAGTCTAGTTCATCTAGGGGGAAAAAATACTATGAATGCATTTATAACCTTCAAAAACAGCGCATTTTTACCTATAAAGAATCATAATTTTTGTTCAAAATTGGTTGGAATTGTAACTTAAAACTCCAAATTTTATTCCAATAAATCGTGTTTTTCAAAGAAAGGAGGAGGTTCTCAATCCGACTATATGTATTTTTTTTTTAATTACTACCTAATGATTCGAGTCTAAGTGTAGTAGGAACAAAAATCACTTCCTAATTCCTAAGTTGCAATAAAAAAAACAAACCTCACTATAAAAGCACTTAATACTATATAACTATATGATATATTAAGGCATTTACTGATGCAAAAAATGGATGCGGAATATTAGCGTGTTTCAAAGGTGTTAATTAAGTTTTTTTTTTTTTTTTTTTTTATATCAAGGTGTTGGTTTTATCGCAAATGGAGTTGGTTATTTAGCGTATTTTTTTAAGCTATTTTGTAGCTGTACTGTTCAGATTATTAACTCATATTAGTACTGCTTTGTATCAAACCAATTAATCAAGATATTGTACTTTATTGGTCCATCAATTCGGACAAAACTAAGTCACAGCTATTATTATTGTGTGATGCACATGCACTCGGCTCTGGGTGTTTATGTGGCCAAAAATTCTCTCGGAGTTCCTGATACGCCACAAGACTCGAACCTAGTGTGAATCAGGACCATGTATGTGACTCTTAGGTGTATTTATTTATTTTTAATATGATCCCACTTCGAGTAAAATCTATACTATAATTAATATTTGCCAACCCGCACTAGGCCAGCGTGGTAGACTATATGACCTAACCACTCTCAATCGTACTCTCGATTGTAGAGGAGGCCCGTGCCCTGCAGTGGGACGTATATGCGCTGATACAGAATTAATATTATAAAGCTGCAGAGTTTGTTTGTTTGAACGCGCTAATCTCTGGAACTACTGGTCCGATTTGAATGATTCTTTCTGTGTTTGGTAGTCCATTTATCGAGGAAGGCTATAGGCTATATATCATCACGCTACGACATATAGGAGGAAAGCGGTAGTGATATTTCTATCAAATACGAGGAAATTTTGTTCGTTTTTCGTGGTCCGATTGGTCGATATTCTAAACTGATAGTCAGAATTAAACATTTTGACCGCCATTTTAAAACATGTATGCACCCGGGCGGAGCCGGACCCGACCGCTAGTAGAAGATATAATTACAGTACAAGATAAAGCCCATAAAATCTAGTCTTTTAAGGACAGCGTTCCTTATTCGTTATTATGGCCGTAAAAACGAACACAACAATAGCACGATTATGAAATAAAACATTGCACTTTACATATTTTAATTAAAATTTGTTCATGAACTAAAATTTCACTTATGCTTAAACGGCAGTTGGCCTCGTGTGCACTCAGCTTTGTTTTGAGTTAAGAAATCAGTGTCCAAAACTGTTCCCAAGGTATTTTCCATCACTATAAATATTTATCAATGAACAATAGCCCGGAGAAGTCCATGTTGTCTTGAACCAATAAGGGCTTTGAACATGAATCTTAAATATACCTATATATATAAAATCTTATGATACCTTTATCGATTTATCCTTCTGTTTTGTGAGAGTCGACATAATTAAACCGGCTGACGAAAGGAAATCGAATCTTGCGAATAGATAATATTTCCATACGCTTACAACAAGAAAATGAAGTTACATTTCAGTGCAAGTATGAAAAAATACTCACCATTAAAATAAACACCCTCTATAAACAACGAACCACAATTTCCTTACAAGCAAAAATATAAATTAATTAGTAATTATTAGAAAAATATATATAGTAATTAGTAACCGCCTGAACTCTTGACCCTAATCATTAACTTCCGAACCCTGTGAAGAAATTCGCATTTACGACATTTAGCAATGCAAATGCATAATAAAACTTATAAATCACGTCGAGATTGTGTGCAAATGCATTTCGACACACACTAATGCGTAAAGTGCAGTTGTCGAGCGTTGCACGTACAAATTATTTAAGTGCAGCCCGTTATAAAAATTTACGTCGGTGTGGTCTAAGAGATCGTAATTAAAGTGTCAAATTAAAGTGTTTAAATATCATCTGAAATTGACGGTGAAATTATAATGATTATACTATTCTGGTGCACCAACTGCCTCGGTAGCTCAGATGTGCTACGGTACGGTTACAAAAGCTTAGGGTTCCGACCCCGGGTTCGAATCTCGAGTCGGTAAAACTGATATCGGATTTTTCTATTCATTGTCAGTCCGGAGTCAGAAATCCGTGCCCGATGTGCCATTACGCTCGCCCCCTATCACATCGTGGGACGGAACATACATGGCTTAATGTGGGTGTCCTGGCACCTCTGCCTATCCCGTCTGGGACAAAGCGTGAGTTTACGTATGTAATACGATTCTGTACATAGGTCGGTTTGACTTTATATCTTGACTGTCATATTTACCGTTCAGAAATCGCGATGATCAGTGACCAAACAACTCTTTCCTATTTTCTCCCCTAATCGCTCATAGCATGAGTGCCACAGCGAATTAGCTATATAGCAGATATAATAAATAATATAATAAATAATAATATGAAATAGGAGATTTTTAGTTCAGTCAAAACCTTTCGTAATCCCCACAATACAGTAAGCAGATTAGTTTAAGTTAATTTATTTTGTGCTCAACAGCATACTTTTCACACCGGCTTAATACGGTGCTACTGAAAGGATATTCTGTATCAGCCCATATACGTCCTACTGCAGGGCACGGGCCTTCTCTACAATCGAGAGTACGATTGAGAGTGGTTAGGCCGTATAGTCCACCACGCTGGCCTAGTGCGGGTTGGCGGACTTACATACCACAGATATTTTTATAAACCACTATGGGATGCAGGTTTCCTCACGATGTTTTCCTTCACCGTTTTAGCGCGTGGTGATTGACTGTCAATACACACATGACTCCGAAAAGTCAGAGGTGTGCCCTGGGATTCGAACCCGCGACCACCGTGAACATATTGGCAATCGCGTCTAGTCCGTTTACTAACAGGCCACCGCGCACTTATACATACTGAAATAAAGGATATATAAAGATTTATTATCTTTTAACATGCTGTCCATGTAAATCTTCTGAATTACAAAATATATTATCTATAAATACGTCAGATATCTTAATAACAGGAGCAATTACGGCATAAGACTTTCATAATACATAATTAAAGTGTGCCTTAAGCGTTCATTTGGCATTTGCCATTTTGTAGCTGGCAATCAAACAGACATCGGACGTGTTGATTTGTGAAATAACGTTGTGAAATTCACCAGCGTATTGTCAAGTGCGTCATCATCATTGTGATAATAAATTCGAAGGTTATAATTTAGAACCTTATGACATAGACACTCACCTACCACTGCAACTCCTGTGAGTGAAAGTCAGTATTCAAATAAATACAGGGTATATCAGTACTGCTACCGAAAACGAAATTGGGTGGTAGTTTAGTGACTACAAACACAATGCAGCTTAACATTTCGCAAAGATATTGTCGTACATTATTCTGTGGTTTTTCCAAAAATATCTTGGTGTTCGGGTGGTAAATCTATAATTTTTGTAACATAATTGTATAAGCCCTTGCGTATCAGTCTTTAATATTAAAAGGGTGTACACTATTGCTTAAAAAAAAACACTATGTATTTATTACCCAAATAAGACGATAGAAAAAAAAAAAAAAAACATTGTCGCATATATATTTATTTTTTGGCAAAATGTTTTGATTCATTGTGTCTGATGTTACTAAATTTTCCACCTGGCTTCGCTTTCTTTAGCAGTTTTGATATACCCTGTAAATGACCCAAAGGATAGTGGTACTATTCATCTCCTTCGCGATAGGAATCACTATACTATCTATCTATACAATGAAAGAGAAACTATTATGAGAGACACAAGTGCTTTCCGTTTCAGGCTTAGCCTATATACCTCTAGTTTACACCTGACCAATACAATTGGATGGGAATGATTGCAAAGCTGAGGTCTCGGGGTCGTTGAGCAAAGCGATATTGGATTTTTCTGTTCATTATCAGCACAGAGTCAGTATCTTATAGCCGATATGGCGATGGGCTCGTCCCCTACCACATCATTGGTGGCAAACGTTGCTGTTCTTCTAGCACCTTTGCCTACCCTTTCTAGGAAAAAAGCATGAGTTTATGAATGTATGTGTTACATTTACCATCAGGTGCTGACAGGGTATTGACTGTGTTTTTTTGTGTCAATTTATCTGTACTCAATAGTACCCTTTTCTCTGTTTATTAAATAATTTGAGGCTTTTAATATACACGATCATACTAGCCTTATTATAATTTATAAATATTTTATCCCTAACCAGAAAGACAATCATTACCTCTTCTTTAGGTTAATTAAAATTTATAAACTTTAATAGCGTCCACAGTGTGAGGTGGGGACAAAATTGTTTCAATAGAATGAAATTCTTAGATATTAACATCAATATTCCCTACAAAAACTTATTTGAAAACACAATTTAACCTCCGAAATTCTATAGACCCATGAAAGACAATCTTAAACCAAACAATACTAACACGGAATTCACTAAGGTCATATTTTTTTCACTGCATAAAGTTCACTCTATGATGCGTTATCAAATTGTAAACACAATTTCCGGCAATAAGTGTAGAGGGCATACGTAATTACGGTAATTAAACTATGAAAAACCCAAATGAACAATTTCATGGAATTTGCTACGCGATCCTATTATGGTAATTTTTTGTCATCAATTACAATTGACGTGCGTTAAATAATAACGACGTACATCGACTTATGAAAATTTAAAGTAATTTTATTGACCCATCATGCAGCCGCAAAATGAAAAACATTAAGCATATTTATACAGTCAGTCGTTTTCCTAATACCCCTTGTAATTTATTTCAAGAAACGTAATACAAAAATACCATTCCATTTTCAAACATTAGTAATTTGAAACAGCGCCATCTCTGATTGAGTAAATGAACTGATTTCAAAAAACAGCTAATTGGTTAAGCTAATTGGAACTATTTTGATACTAGGAATGCCACGCTTCCTCCACTCAAGATCGCAATTGCGTTAGTTTATCGCAAGACAGTAGTCACGGGCGATGTCATACGATATAACTGGGCGAAGGCCGGTGAAGTTCTAATTGCCGAATTTTTTTTTTTTCACAACCTAAACGTGGCAATGAGATGTTTAAACACACCTATACGATTCGAAGTGTCAATATTCGTCAATAAATAATGGCGATATTTTTAATATTTTATTATACTAGTGTTACTTCTGTGTTGTTCAATTTTATGGGCACAAACTAAGACCCACACACATTGGTCTGTAAACTCACACCTGCGACTTATGGGGACGAACAGAGATAATAGGGCGCCAAGTCTTACGATCCACTCCTTTTATCTTCGTCAATTAATTAGTTAACTTTATCATCTATGTTCGCTCCTTGTTTACGAGTATACTTTGTTTTTCATTATTTAAGCAAGTCCTCTATTTAATTATAATTAGCTTTTAAGTCAAGTCTTGCGAATAGAAAAAATAAGTATTTTATTGTCTACCCTGAGAATCGAATCATAGACACTTTTTCGAATCACATCAGTTTTGCTGTACAATCCTGTCCAATATGTAATTATCGTGAAGAACTTCATGCATAATAATATTTGTACATTTTTAAAAACATAGGACGATATTATTTTTCACTGCTGAATGCAACATCGCAGCATATGCATCAAAAACTCAATAAACTATAAAAATAATTATATTGAAATTTAGGCAAATACATCATAGAGATAATTTTGATTGTTGTATTAAATTGTTATTTTTGTGATACACGTGTAAAATATTTATGCATTTGTATTAAATATTTTTAATATTTTATTAAATTTCCTTAAACGTGTCTTTAGTCCTTACTCAAATGGCGAATAAACATAATTATCATTAATTAATCATATACATACATTTTAAAATACTTGAATTTTGACATCCCTATATACCTATAGGTTAAATTAATTGTAGATATAAGTTGGTAATTAATAATTATTATTTTGTAAAACAATAAATTCAAATAAATATCCTAATAAGCTTAACATAAAATATAAATAATTCATAAATGATCTTGTTCTATCCGACATGAGCATGCAAGTTAAGGTCAATGTTTCCGATCCACGCCATCTGTCCAAAGATTGATGGAACTATTTTTTTTGCTCCACACGCACTTGAAATTCACAAGACATATCGAAGGTTAACAATGTTTTGTTGTACGAATATAGTAATTTTCAATTAACCGCAACCGTAGAAGTTCTGTTTAGTAAAGGAAGATCATAATTTTTGATGAAAGTCAACTTTCGTCAAATTACTTATCGTGTTTTTTTTTCTTCTAAGTGCTAAAAATCTACAAAGTAACATAAAACATTTAATTTTGCTAGGAACTCTACCATCAAACTAAGTGCTTATCATCGATCATAATTAAGAAAATATTCCAAATCGCGAATCAAAGTCTAATATACATAAAATTAAAAAATAAAAGGTGTTTTTACTGAAAGAATTAAGATCCACGACGTCAAAATAAAATTTTGAATAGATAATAAAAAACATCCAGTTACTACAAGTAAAAAATAAATTCAGCGCCATTATACGAAGCCCAAAAATATCGTATCTAATGAGCCATCAGTCCGAGGAAAAACCCAAACTAATGAGTAGTGTATTAAAAATATGACCAACGAGGAAATCTCATTACCGTCACAGTAAAAACAGTCTTACTGAAAGACTGTTTGCTTGTTGGAATTGTTTGATTCGAGCCGAGTTCGTTCACCCCAAGCGCAGCTTACCATTTCATTTGCGAGTGGTAGGAGCAATTATAGAAAATTTCCACGCATCGAATGATTTAAGTGTCAACTTCGACTTGCTTATAATAATCATACAATGAATAAATACTAGAATTATCTTAAATGTGATATTAGAATTACAAAATATATATAATTAGAAAATTACATAGATTATCGATATCTGAAGTTGCAGACATATTGATTAGTACCCCAGTGAGTTGAAAATCATGGCAAATCATAAGGTGTGTTCGCAGCAAAAGTCAGACAAACTCCTGATAGCGTTGATCGCAAACATATTTTTTGGCTTCAAAAACTACCAAATCAAATATTTCTTGTTTATGATACAATATCCAAGTATTTTTATTGCAAATCCTTGATTACTATAGTTTATTATTTAAAAATAAGTGCGTTTTGAAAAAAAATCGAATGCTGTTGCTTTAAGAAGTATGCCAAGCTACCGGTTCAGGTTGTAGACACTTCTTCATAATAGCTTCCATGTCACGTTAAAACTATACGAATAGTTTCTTCAATTGGATCGGCCACTGCGGTAATAAAATCATTAGGTCCAACAATACTTATAGAAAATAGAGAAGTAATTCTCAAAGTTTCTCACACCCTACATAAGGCTTGACATTAAAACATATGGGCTATAACACATCATTAAAATAACAATTGTCAAACATATCCAAGGTTCATAACCACGTGTTAGTGTAATCACAATTGTCCACAAACTGTAACGCGAGCAAATAGTAAAGTGGCTGAAGGCCGTCCGGAGGTCTCGAGATATATTGCGAAACGGCAATCTCTTGTGCTGCCTAACCACCTTTCAAGTGCGGACCGTTGCACAACGTTCTCGGATATACTCGTACTTTTTCATGAATTAAATGTTACAAAATTTTGTAATTAGACTCATGTGGTGTGTTTATGTTAGGGGTGCATTTTGAGAATGATGAAAATGTAAAAAAATCTTTTGCGATTCTATTTTCCGAGCTTATAATAAAACCAACACACATTGAGAGTTGAAGTCCATGTTTTGTATCTGTTCATTGTGTATTTTTTTCTTTTCAATTTCAATTTTGATTTATTTTGTGAAACATTTTTTTTTATTTGTGTTTATAAAGGCGCATTTACAAGAGAGCACATTCAAATCTTAAATATGAGTTATCTGCATTGATAAAATAACTATCAAATATTAAGAAATAAACAATTTAACTATTAGACATAATCTCGCAATAAAATTTGGCAATAATACGGAAACAACCTTAACAGACAATGCAACAGATGATTAGTGCTGTATTGCCCAAATTGAAGTTATTTCATTGCAAAGCACTAAAGGAAGAACATGACTGTATGAATTGAGGACCATTATCTTGTAACAGCTCAAGTGTAAATATTTTTGCATGTCGATTTGTTCGGGTCAGTGAGATTAACAGAGGTGCAATATATGGACAGCCTCCTTGGCGAAGTTGGTTAAACGGCGACTGTGAAACGAGAGACTGTTGGTTCGATCCCTACGTGGAAACAAATATTTGTGTGATACTCACGACACAAGACTCGATCTAAGTGTGGGGTCAGGACTATGTATGAGACTGTTGGATATATTTATTTATTTATTATTTATATTTATAATAAATAATCTGAAATATTAAACTCTTCACGTCTCCAAAATTCTACCATTTTAAGCGGAACCAATGATTTCTAACAAACGATGTTTATAAGTGATCAAGTTTACAGTGGTTTCAAAAAATAAAATATAGTTAATCAATAAAATTTTAAAACCACCTTAAAATAATATAATCGTTTATGTATTCTCAAAGTATATATTTGTGAAAATTAAGTAAAAATCTGAGAAAATTATGACGTTAACATAGCTTAATGTTAAATATTTACATACATGAATAAACTCAAGCCTTTTTATCAGAAAGGATAGGCAGAGGAGGAGTTGGAGGCCTATCAGGAGACGCAGCGTTCGCCTTTTGTACTTCTTCCCAGAATGTGAATGGCAGGTATACATGACTCCTGGCTGATAATGAATAAAAAACTAATATCACCTTGCCCGACTTGGGATTCGAACCCAAGATCTTATTGCAATCGTACCGTAGTACAACTGTGACACTGATGCAGATATGATTTGCTGTACGCGTAAATACGAAGTCATACTATTTTCTGAACCCTGAGATGTATATAACAATTCACATTAGCCCACAATCATCATTACCCTCTGTACTTGTCAAAGCAATCTACGTGATCTCTACGGAAAGTCAGCGATTATTACGTTGTTAACGTCATGACGTTTTTCAGTGAGGAAAAACGTGTCTAACGTCATTAGTAAGTACTTATAAAATGAACCCAACACAAATGTTATGAGGTCGAATTTCATCTGATGCTAGGCGTGGCGCATACGTCCTTGTGGAAGCGTGGGAGCTGGCGGGTGTGCGATTGGTGGCGTGAGCGCGCGCGATTCAATTCTCGAACGGAAAGCGTCGCGCGCGCACTGTCGCAAGGTTTCATTTTGGCTTTCATTTTTAAAAAATGAAATGCGAATTTCAAATTAATTAGTGGTTTATTTGAAATTAAAATGATAGTATATTCGTCGTCGAAGTTTAATCGGTACTGTTTTTAATTTAATGCAAAAATAAATAATGTTGTTTTGTAAATTAAATATCTGATGTGCAGAAATACTTATTATATTTTAAGTAAGAGTAATAATCTTAATTTATTGTAAAAAATAAAAGTCACATTGAACTCATAAAATAATGATTAATTATTTATAAATAATACACATGCGGAGACAAAAGTAGAATCATTTTTTTATCATATCATCAACAAAACTATTATATGCATATTTATCAAGCACTTTCGTATCTTAATTACTTGTAATTACTTTCTCTTAACTCACACGTTATATTAACTCATCTTTTTGTTTACAGGTAACGGCTTGCTTGAGGCAAATTGTTGCCGGCGACAACGAAGCTAGACTTTTGTGTTGTGGACCTATTTGTACCTAGTACCCTGTGTTCGTAACTTGTCTAGTGATTCTTACATATTTTCTGGTGAATCGTACATTTTCCCTAGTGATTCGTACATTTTATAGTGTTTCGTAAGCCTAGATTAGTGTTGTGCGTTGTGACTCAAGACTGTGCTGTGATATACTGTCAAAATGTCGGGTTTTGTGAAAATCGCCATTGACGACTATTATTCAGATAATAATTGGACGACAATTATTAACAAATATTGGATGTTAGCCGAGCGAGTGTCAGGTGAGATTATATTAATTATATGTTTTAAGGCAATAAGTATGATCATAAAAAAAATTAAAAACTCACAAATCATTAATTAAAAATTTGCTAATACAACCTATCTTTATTACAGTAGTATTAACAAGTTTATAAAAAAAATACCAAAATTTGTTCCAAAACAAAAACCAATTTTTGCTAATTAAATTTGCAAAAAAATCATTTATTTGATCTGACACAATGATGAATTGCGAGTAACACTTGATAAATCTCTTCTCGTTACTGACTATCCTCTACTAATATATTAGAAAGGTTAAGCGTTATACACGATAGATTGTGTAGTAATTAACTGAATGAGCTTCCAGTGTGTCGTAACCCGAAGGTTTCAATCCGGAAGCAAAACTAATCATAGTTATTAAAAAACCTCACACTACATCGTGTCTAAATAGCAAAATAATGTAATAAAATAAATGTGTCAGCCTCCGTGGCGCAGTTGGTTGAAATCCACCTGTGAAACGAAACGCCGCGGGTTCAATCCCCGCACCGAGAGAATTGTTTGTGCGGTCCACAAATATTTCTTTCTGGTCTGGGTGTTTGTGAGACCGAAAAGTCTCTCGTAGTTCCTGATACCCACGACACAAGATTTGATCTTAGTATAGGCTCAGGACTATGTATGTGACTGTTGGGTGTAATTAATTAAACTGACACAAACAGACATGGTTTAATATTTCAATGTTTTTATACTTCAGATTTTAAAATTATGAAAATGAATTATTATTATTTTTGAATCTTGAATATTATCTTTATTTTGCACTGCCCTGCCTTTTGGCCTTATCTTATATTCATCCAATGGTAGAGATATATAGTAGGTAGAGATTACACTAGTGCGATATTACCGTCATTAGCATTGTTTTATTTTAAAGTCATCATGTACATCATTTTTTTGTGTATAATAAATATTGAACAATCTGTGTATTTAATTTACTTGATTTGAAAATTTAACAACAAAAATAATCAAATAATAAATTTTGGTTTCTTACATTTCTTTCACACAAAAGATGGTATAATATAAGAGCAAATATATAAGGACTATTACAAAAATGAAACAATGTTCTTCATTTTAAAATGAAGCAAACAAATATCATTATCAGTTTCTTAAATTTCGTAACAAAAAAATTATACTAGTAAATTTTTATACTAATAATACAGATTAATTATACCAAGTGCAAAAATGAATTAACATTATTAAGTAAGTATTAATATACATTTTAACCTAGTTAGTTAATCTAGCAGTAAGGCAAGAGCCCCTCAACAGTAGGTCAGGTTAACCGCAGGAGTACTACTGCATGTAATTAACAGAGAATTACTTTTATACCGTAAATAATATATTTATGAGCTTTTTTATTAGTTGTTAATATAATCTATATCGAGAGTACGATTGAGAGTGGTATATTGCAGTGGGACGTATATGGGCTGATAGAGATACAGTGCCCTGCAGATAATCTATATGAATTAATCAGATCAATTCATAATTATTATTTAATTATTACACTCAAAAGTGCCCTAATACTGACTTCAAATACAAATAAGTGATAGGGGGCGAAGCTATCGCCATATCGGGAACAAATTCCTCATTTTGGGCTGATGATAATTAATAGAAAATCAATAACATTTTTCGCAATCCAGGATTGAAATCTGAGACCTCAGCTTTGTAAGAAAACTACGCCACTGAGGCGTTCCAAGTTTTATCCAACGGCACGACATTAAAAACCTAAAAAGCTATACAAATATCAGATGTAATTGATATATGGTATTTAATTTATCCCACATATTTATCATCTTTCCATTGTAAATTTTAAAAAATCTGGGACCCCGTATCGAAATATGAAGTTTTGTTGGTGACCAGAACTTCAGTTAGTTTACCTGAGTAGTACAGAACACGGGTTATTCAAATGCCGGTTGTTTGCCTTGAGGACTAAAGTCGTGACTAATGAAAAATCTACCCGGCTTTTTTTCAAAGTTGGTACAATATTACCTAGGATATTTAGGAACCTGACGGTTTATTGTAAATATAATACATCGCTATCTCCCAGTACATTTGTCGAGTGTGTCTAAACACTACAATCCAGGATACATTTTGGAAAGTGATACAAGCCCGGCTTTCATGTAAGTGCAGTGTTATACGGATTCGCTGCGTCATATTATGCGGCTTTGATGTGACAGAGGGCGGTACACTTTCTCCTGTGAAGCGTTTGGTATCACGTGCTTGAGAGCATTGGGAAGGCTGTACCAATATTACTTATATATGTACAACTGTTGTTAGTAAGCTACTTTTGCAGCAAAGAATTTATATTATAATTAGTGTCAAGGGCTAGTTTTAATATCATCTGAAATATACGGTGAAATTATAATGATAATATTGTTCTAGTCACTGACTACCTCGGTGGCGTAGTTCTACTACGGCACGGTTACAAAAGGTCTCGGGTTCAAATCCGGACTCGAGCAAAGTGATATTAATTTTTTCGTCAGGAATTTGTACGAACTATGGCGATATGTACAACGTCTATTACATCATGTGATGGAACATACAAGGGGAAATGTGGGTGCCATGGCACCTCTGCCTAACCCTTATGGGAAAAAAGACTATTGTAAAGTGGTTCTTTATGTTCAACATATTATCACAAACAATATCCATGACACAATAAAAATGCATTCAGTGTGAAATTTGAAGCTCGCGGTTCGTTGTCTCTCTGTAATAAATGTTTTGACTACATTTCTCAGCCGAATTAATCACTACGCAAAATCAAATCTTGCTACAAATTTGCCGGGTTCAGCCCATTTCTTAAGACAGTGATATAGCTATATTATCCGAAGAGAGACAACTATTCAACCCCCTTGGATATTTAGTTAGATTACACTTCACTTCCAAGTATATTCGCTTTGTCGTATTTCATAGAAAATATTTCAAAACAATCCATCGCTGTGTCACTGCCACTTTCATTCCAAAAACTCAGCGGTGCAAATATTTGATTTATGAGATATCCACGACCTTTTGCCAGCGAGACACCTGCTGTGCTAAGGTCACTGGTAATAAGTATAATCACCCATTGCGAAAGTTGTGATTGGAAATACTAATCGTAGTTAGAACTGCTGATTGACACTAGAGGCCCCAGGCTTAATTTGCGCACTGATTAATACTTACTTTATATGACCTATATGTATACTTCTCATAAGAAAAAACGAAACACCTTGTAAGTTTATGTTTTGTAAGGATTATCAGAAAAATGTGTATGTGTCAAAATGTCCACTCAGAAAGAACATAGAATGACACTCGACCAATGTATGTCAAGAACTTCAAATTACAAATTCGCGACCTTCCAGTTCGACTAATTACACTATCCCTTTATATAATATCTAATCATTATCAATACCATTTAACAATCATAAATGGTCTCACTTTCGTATCTCTTTTCGCCAAACCTTTCTTTTCGGCCAGTCTGATAATGTCACGCCCATTTCCTTTTCCGGTGCAATAACATTTACAAAGTTAATTGTTTTCAAATACTTGCTTGTCATTTTTCTTGTGATTTTAAACGGACTGAAATTATATTGTTTAATAAAGCTTAGAATATAAAAGTTAAGTTTATCAACTAAACAACTAAATCTTTATGATGGAGTAATGTCTGAGTCTTTTCCGGTCTCATAGAATGATCAACAACGTGATTTTTATGAACTATAATTAAAAGACTCGTATATAATATATTATTATTCCTTTTATACGTGGATAACTATAAAAGTACACATAAAAATATTTTCATTTTTATTAGTTACAGAAACATTTATATAACCATTGCAAGAATAAAGGATGAAACATGAAATCGAGCCAATACTTTTATAAAGAGAGACGCTTTGTTATATAATATAATTCATTTCTATAATTCGTCTTCTCGAGCAAATACATACTTACTGAGTATATCTCCTGTTTTCGTTATGGAGCAGTTTTATTTAATATTATACGACTCACCGTTTTGGCAGTAGTAACATACGAATACAGTTATACTGATGATAAAGGTTTCTACTAGAACTCGCAAAATATAGATAATTTAGTAAATAAACAGAAACGAATACACCTGGACAAATTTCTGAAGGCCATACAAATATTTACACAAATATATTTATTATTCATGATCGCATTCACAACTTCAGACGACATTTAAGTGTTTTTGTGCAAATCTGACGCAAAACTAACAAGAATATTTTCAGAAAAGATTTATGGTATGAATTTTACTATATATGTAGAAAAAATATTTACACATTTTAACCTAAAGTATGAGAAGAACAAACGCAGAAATAATGTTTAAGTTCTTAAGAAAATCCGGTTTAAAAATATGTGCTTTTGTGCGTCACAATGGAAGATAGACAAAAAGAAAACCTTACAAGGACATGCAAATATTAGGAATTACGGACTCCAAAAGTCAATGGCTTTGTGTTCTTTTACTCTGGCATAGGAAAGTGGCGACAATACATCTGTTAGTGCAGTCTAGTCTAGATAGACTTATATCGTTGATACATTTATGTAGCATTTGAATGATATGAAGAAAAATGAGTAGAATAAAACGTAAGACGAATGACTGATATGGAACGTGGTTAGTATGAAAGAGATAACGAATAAAAGTACTTAAGATGGAAAGAGTTAGAGCATGAATGATTAAAATGGTGTATGCAAGGACGGAAGAGAATAGTCTGGAAGACGAGGAAGGATGGACGATGTATGCGATAAAGACGTATTTTAAATAAGATTAAAATATAATGAAGATTACTAAGACCATCTCCATTTACCTTGACCCCTTACGGAACTATTTCCATATTTATGTCGCCATCTCGAGACTGATGGAGCCTATCCTGCCCTCACACTCGCCTCTGTAACTTCTGTGAGCCAGGTCCAATAGTGGCACGCATTGTAATGACACCGAGCATTGAAGCTCAGCGAGTCTCTGGGAATGTCTAACTTTTCTTAAACCAGCAAAGAAATCAATCACAAAGTTAAAATTATATGGCGGAGTTGAAATTATTTTGTTCACTTCCCTCGACACGGATATGCACAGGAAATATTTAGTTTTAAGAAAATGAACTTTCGATTTATTTTATAATAATTTCCTCGAAATGTTTATTGATAATTGTATTATTAACCGTATTTAAGTAAAACCAAATAAAAAAGCAGTCATAGCTTCCCATAAGGAGATACTTCAACATAAGTATAAGCATGTATTAGTAAAATAAGTATTTAGAGACAACTTTCATTCAGTAAGAAGTCAAGGAAAACCGGGTGGAGAGCATTGCGAAGGTACAAAGTGGGCTCTAATGAAAGGTTATTTGAATATATTTAACATATTGACCCATACCTATGATAGACAGTAAATACACCTATCAGTAACTTTATCTATGGTATTTTTATTTATGGTAGTATTATTTTTTATCTATGCAATGTAAAGTCCGCAAGCCGCATTAAGCCAGCGTGAAGGATTATATGGCCTAACTACTCTCAATTGTAGAGGAGGCCCGTGCCCTGCAGTGGGACGTATATGGGCTGATACAGGACATTATTTTTTTCTATTGCATAGGTCCAGCAAACGAGCGAACAGGTCACCTGATGGTAAGTGATCACTGCCGCCCTTAGCAACCATAACTCTTGGATCCTGGATGTATTGTTGGACCATCAAATCGGGAGGGGATCGGGAATGAAAAAGGATTAGAAGAGTGAAGGGGTATTGGGCATCCGGCAAATTTTGTGGGTTGTACGGAATATAAATATGGCAAATTTTGGTCCCAGAATACAAAACACAAATGCTATTTTATAATTTACTCATAGGTCTAAAGATTCAAAAAGTGACAAATTATATCCAAATTATATTTTCATTTTCATATCCGGCATACCACACGGCAATCACACATTAACGTTGTGGACTATATACAAACATGTTGCAGTAACTGGTTGACTAATTATGACAAGTGACATATCAGCATATCTAAATAGCATGTGCAATTTATTATTTCGGTGAGCAATTGCTGTCATTAGAACATATCGATCGCAAATTACTAGTAGTTAACCTGAGACTTAATTTATCTCTCTTTTTCTCTCTGTGTCTCTCTCTTTCTCTTCCTGTCCTTTACAAAACATTTCCCGTACAATATTCAGATTACAAAAATACAGGGTATAAAAAAGACTGCGACTGAAAATGAAGCCGGATGGAAGTTTTAGAGACTTCAGACACGATGAACTATAGTTATTCCTAAAATAATGATGTACACTCTCATATTTACGCTATGCTATACATGACGCTATGGTATGCAAGGGTTTAAATTATTAATGTAGCGTAAACTATGGATTTACCACCCAATCACGATGATATTTAAAAGAATCACACAAAAAAAAGCCGCGATTATTTGCGGATTTTTTGTTGGCACTGTGTTTATAGTCTGGATTTATATACAACGATAACCAATCTTCTGTAATCAACTCCTAAACCAATTTTCAAACTACGAAACCCCGTGCCGTGCTGATGTCCAGTAGACCTGTTTAAAATATCCCGTGCCCAACAATTTTACAAAATTTTTCAAAACATATAAAAATAAAATAAACAAAGCAAAAACAAATGCCTAGAAGTCACAAAACAAATTGAATCGATAATAAAAAACATAAGACTTAATATTGCGGTATGTAATTTAATTGTAAACATCGTCATGTAATCGCGTAGGAGATAATAGTACAAAAAATCCCGTAGATTTCCATGAATATTCATATAGTAAAAACAATGCATTTTGAGTGGTTTCACTACTGCATAATTATCTTTTTATATAGGTATAATTAATAATCATTATTTACGAGTATGTATGACTAATGTCATTATAGAGTGCATTAAAAAATATGGAGTAGGGATTTTTCCAAATAAAGTCAAATAAATAGTCATCAAATAATCTTTATCCCCGTTTTACAGAGTAAAGATATGTGTTGTTAATATAATAAGCACCAGGAGACATTTAGTTGTCACGATATCCAGATTCTAAACATCCTTGTGGTTCATATTAAGATTATTTACCGTGCGGAGATCAAGGCTAGATATGATTTGAAGGTTAAATATCAACTAATGTCAAACGATAATTACTTAAATACTGAACTAATACAACTATACAGATAACTTCGTATTCCTTTGAAATTTTTACGAAAAATTCTAAGGTTATATTTCATACATTCATACATAAACTCACGCCTTTATCCCAGAAGAGGTAGGCAGAGTTGCTTGGACACCCACATTTCGCCTTGTATGTTCCGTCCCACGATGTGATAGGGGGTGAGCCTATTACCATATCGGGCACAAATTCCTGACTCCGGGCTGATGAATAATGAATAGAAAAATCCAATATCACTTTGCCCGACTCGGAATTCGAACCCGAGACCTTAGCTTCGCAAGCGTACCGTAGTACAGCTACGCCACTGAGGCAGGCAAGGTTATATTTCCTCACGATATATTTGCATCATCCCCAGCCCAATCAAAACTACACCCAATAATTAAGCTGTATTTTTATGATCGATTTTCCGAGTTAAATCGGTTGTATCGCGTGTTCTATATGGTGTGACGTAATGATCGGAAGTAGTTGTGAAGCTTCACCGCGCGCGCCACGCGTTATATTATCTGTCACGCTATGTACGGTTTTATATGGGAGATTAATATTTTCTTATGGTTAATTTATTGGATTAGACGTTTGATCATTGTTACGAGAAGATTGTAGTTCCACGGTAAAAATAGAAGGCAAATTATTGTTTTATTGAATGATATTTCAAGGTTAATATACTATTCATATGTTTACAAAACAAACTCTACTGATAGTTTTTAGGTAAGTGTTTTTCTTGTTTGCTGTTGACATCCCATTCCTTTAAGCCTCCCTTGAAATTCTAAAGGTAAAGCTTTACTCTCACAAAAGTTACTCTGTATGTTACATATTATTTTGATCGTAATGTTATTTGACAAATAAATAGCCTGTGACTTGAAAGCGAACATAAGCTTTTCTCATTACTAAAGTGACGTTTAAGACGTTATATCTATTTCTTCCGCTATACAGCAGTTTGCAATGCTGTGTTCCAATTTGTAGGACATCATAGCCAAAGTACTGGGCATATTGAGAATAAAAATCTTATGTTGAGACATAATGGCATAAGATGGCGAGTGCAGTGGAATGCCAAGCACTGCTTTGTAATTAATGTTGTTGTTTGGTTTTGCTTCGGTCCATGAGCGGCCCTATAGTTTACCATTAGTCAAATGGTATGCACTCATTGCAATAAAAAAGGCACAAATTGGGTAAGGAAATAGAATGCATCTCTGAAAATTAATTGTAAATGAAGTCAAGACATAAAACTAGTTTACAATAAATCTAAGATTGCGTGCAACTGCGTATAATATTGAAGAGCTATTATGATCAGTCGACGATGATACAATAACTGTAACCATTGTACCACACAGGCAAAACATTGGAATCCGCCTGTCATTATTTTCTAGGTTATTGTTATAAATAAGGAATGCTGACATTGGAATAGCCTTCGGTTATCTTAATTGTCAAGTTTTTTATACGGAGGCAATTTTAGATTATTGGCTTAGGACTGATACGGTTTGAAAACGTATAGGCATCGTGTCCGATCACAACGCACTTCGGAATTCTTGAAGAAACAAGTCCAAAGTTTTTAGTGAGTGGTTCAGTTCAAAATTAACCTTTATAAAAAATCTCTTTCTTTACAAAAATATTAATCCATACTACTCGTAAACTAGTAAAATATCTAAATATATATAACTCAAAGGTAGACTGACATAGTGATCTATCAACGCACAGCCCAAACTACTAGACGGATTGGGCTGAAATTTAGCATGCTGGTAGATGTTATGACGTAGGCATCCGCTAAGAAAGGATTTTGATGAATTCTACCCCCAAGGGGATAAAATAGGGTATGAAACTTTGTCAATTTTTAACCGATCGGGATGAGACTAGGGAATGCAAATCTCGCGAGATTGGGGCTCAAGCGAGATCCCGCGAGTTTATGAATACAATACTGCGAGATCTCGCTCATTTCAAGATCTCGCGAGTTTAGTAGTTTAGTGTGTTGTTTTTGCATATAATCACACTATGTGAATAAATTAGGAAAAAAGTAATAAATATAAGATAAACATTTATTTTCATGAATTTTTTTAATAGACTTTGCATCTAACATTGTTTGACGTATCTGTCTATAATTTTTTAATAAACTTCTAAGTAGTAAACTCTGACATACGTATCTATCAAATAACAAATGAAAGAAATAAACAGTTTTCCCTTCTAATATCAAACAAAAATCTTTTAGTAATAAAACAGTTCTTTTATAACAAACAATAACCCAAAAAATACTCGAATGCAATGAAACTCAATCACGTTAGCTAGCAACAACTATTAGTAAACAGAACAAATGTTTTTATGCTCGAGTGCAATCTCGTTAAATTCGCGAGATCTCGCCTTTTTTCGTCCGAGACTTATCTCGCTAAAAAAGGGCCGAGATCTCACGAGAACGAGATCTCGCGAGAGCGAGATTGCATTCCCTAGATGAGACTTTGCATGCATAAAGCTACTATGACGTAGGCATCTCCTAAGAAAGGATTTTGATAAATTCTACCCCTAAGGGCATAAAATAGGAGATGAAATTTTGTATAAATCTTCCTATATTTTTGACTGATGAGTACTGAAATTAAAGATTGGAGCTACTATGATAAAGCCGTTTGCTTAAATAGGATTTTGATAAATTCATTTTGGCATTTCAGTTTTATGTTGCTTGCTCACGAGTAAGTTCACCCAATAGCTTGATAGCTTTAGCGCCTACTGACAGATAAGTTAAGAATATTATGTACAAAGAAGTTTTGTAAACTCTAATTTTTTACACACGCTAATCAAAAGTAAAGTCGCAATAACTATACCTAATTAAAAATAACACTTCTTAACGCGAGCGAAGCCGCGAGCAATGCTTGCCAGATATGCCTTGCCATACAACTCTCGTTTTGAGACTGCAAAATAAAAACCCTACCTGTAACAAAACCACTTAACCAATAACACTATCACACATCAGAACATGATATAAGTAATTTCTCAGTACAAACCTTAGTGTATGATAGAAAGCCCGCCATTATGGAATAGAGAACAATTTTACCGCTTTCACATTCTGCCTCCGCACCGCCTGACCGATGGGGTCTGTGCACGGCCATGTATCACAGGTGTCATTATAATTACATATGTTATTTACTAATCAGCCGGCATTTTATATTGTTGTTGCAAGCCATTATAATCAACGTTTTTAAGCGCTCGTCAATTATCATTATTTTTTTCTAGCCACTGTCTACGTATTAATCTTAAAATAATAAATACTGTAGTATATTTATGTCTTGAAACTTCTTCTTTTTAACAATGAATATCGGAGTAATCATTTCATCAACTTAAACATTTCAATTGCATAAAAGTAGAGCACGACACATTGTGCACGCGTTGATGTCTTTTCTGAGGCGCAGTGGAAGTATTTATGCTCTCATTACGAAGTACGTATGTCAAAACACTCTAACGCATTACTTATGAATTTAAATTGTAAAAAAAAAAAGTGTTATCAGTACCCACGTTCACTCGGTAACATCAGCTGATACATTTTAACATTGTTACATCATACGCATTTTCGGGGTTGCATAAGCGATAATTACGGTTATCTGTGTATATCGCGGCATTATTTATTTAATTTCTTGTTACATCTTGCACTTTCACGACTCAAGGCCTTAATAAACCACAGTTGTGGCTTGATGAGCTGAAACGAATACTGTTAGTATTAAAAAAAAATATTCTCACATAAAAAGATTTCAATGTCTCCAAGGATATTTTTTTGTAGATGGCAAAGGCTACCAATAAATTACATTCAGTTTTTGGTATTAATTGAAATCATATCCATGGTTCATCTGTAAACCATCGTTAGACTGTTGAAATTTATTTGTTATGCTCCTCCTACCACCTCTACTGATGATCTCCAAATATATACTCAGGCACGCTTGGACAAGATGATCGATGCAATTGCTGTTATCAATATAGACATTCAACACATCTGTGATTGGATTAGAGCTCATGGTTTGAAGATCAGTCCCTTGAAAATCCAAGTCATTGTTGTCGGTAGCTCAAGGATGATCTCAGAGCTGGATTGGACTCAACTCCCCAGTGTTTATTGTGATGGGATAACCATCCCTTAAAGTGACATCGTCCGCAATCTGGGCTTACTTATTAATAATTCCTTTACTTGGAGTCCTCAGCTTCGTAAAATAAGTCGTAAGCTGCAGTGGCGGTACTTCCATAGAAGCCCAAAAGCCCGGCTTGCCCTACTTAATACGTACATACTCGATACTAAACACAAACCATTTTATTCCGTACAATACAATCATATTTTATTAGAAAACATTTACAAATTTTGAATTTACCGCGTCCTGACGAGAGCGCAAAGGTCGTCGTCCTGTCGCGCGTCTAAAATCCAAATTATTATTATTAAAAGCGCCTGCGACGGTGCGTCGCGCTCAAGCGCCACGCGAAATTCATTCAAATATTAATAACATTAAAATACGAAGTCCGCTGGCTCCACACGCTCCCGTAGTAGCAACATTGCAAAATATATCTATCCTTTTCTCTCTCGTATGCTTTTACGAGGCTTTTGGCAAACTCGATATTTGTATGGGGATCTCACGAGTGAAGTGCACTACAAATGTATAGGTATTGACATTTTGTATAGCAATTTGTACTACACCAAATGCCCGGCTTTTTAGAATGAACATCGTACGTTTCATGGTCGGCGCGTTGTTATTTAATATTATGATTTATTAAAATTTATTTTTATTTTTATTAATTTGGTTGGTTTTATAGTTTTAGTACAAATAAGAAGGTTTTCGTATAGGTACTTTATAATAAAATATAATTATTGTATGTCGTAATATTTATGTTACGTTTATGGAACTGTACGAATTGCGACTAACTTCATATGTATTTTGACATTTTGCAATTGTTAGTATTTCTCAAAAATTAGTTGTTTTTAGTGATAATGTTTAATTTTTGATATTTAGACTATTTGATACTAAAATGAGTGGTATTGTTTTGCTATGATGGTGCGAGTGTGACGGTGAAACTACTCATTGCCGTTAGAAAGGTAAATTTATTCAAGTGTATTGTAAATAAACTGGCGCGAAAAATACGCCGGGATTGTGAATTTCTCTAAGTCGTGGTATATCACAAGATACATTTTATCGACTCGCTTTAATATACTATGTACGTTCTTTAATTTTAACATGCTCTCCCCTTCAAATAGGTTATTAAACAATTGTGTTTCACATAGTTTATCAAACGCCAAGATTTGTGTTACATTATTTGGAGTTTAATGATTTATATTTAAAATAAATTAGTTCATCCCTTCAATAGAAATTATATCAATTGTATTACAAAAAACATAACATGAATGTATTAATAATAATTTCTGCCGGCGAAGTTATACACGGCAACGTAGCTGTAGCTATGCTTTTGCTATTAAAATGCAATTTAAAGTTACAAATGCATTTCCAAAAGTAATTTAAGTTACATATTTATTTAATGAATTGATTAAAAAACGAATGATAAGTAATGCCTTCAGCATATTAGGAATATTTAGATGGCTGTGCAAATCGCGCCATCTATTAGATTTTTACGGAACAACTTATTGTTATAGGTGCTTTCGTATCAGTGATAAACAAAGCTGTTATTTTAATGGTTTTTATCCTATTCGGAGATTGAACGGTAGGATTTTCTCGGTGCCTGAGGTGTCGGATTCGAATCCCGGGTCGTTTTTTTTAAGATTCATTATTATCGCATAGGCCCGCCTCCTATCACATAATGGCGCGAAATATGCAAGGCGAAACATGAGTGTCCTGGTAGCACCTCTTCCAACATGTGTATGTATAGATGTTATGTCTGCCGACTTAATACCATTGGCTTCTAAATCAATACATGTATTAAAATATCTAAAAAAAAATATTGGGCTTGCCCTAGTCCAGAACCCTAGGCACGCCACTGGTAAGCTGTTCCTTTCAGCTAAGTCCCTGCGAAGGTTACGCAACTTTCTACCCGTTACCACGAAGATTTCACTTGCTCAATCCCTTCTCCCCCCATTCTTGATTATGCCGATGTCAGCTATCTTGATCTCACTGAAGAACAACTTAATAAACTTGAGCGACTTCAAAATTTCTGTATAAGATTAATATTTGGTCTACGCAAATATGATCATGTGTCCGAGTTTCGTGTTAAGCTTAAGTGGTAACCTATACGGCTTAGTCGGAATGCTCATATTCTTTCTCTTCTTTACATTATTTTGTTTAATCCTGTATTAATTTATTCTTATCTTAAAGAAAGATTTATTTTTCTTCATGACTCACATTCGAGGTCCTTGAGGTCGTCCGAGAATCTCAAGCTGAGAATGCCTGTGCACACCACAACATTTATGGACAATTCTTTTACCGTCAAAGCAGTTCGATTGTGGAACGCGCTTCCTGTTGCGGTGAGACAGGCGAAATCGCTGTCTTCATTCAAAAGGCAAATTAAATAACATTACCTTTCTCTTTAATTAAACAGATTTTAGTAGATAACATTATTTCCTTACATCTAAATTATTTTACCATATGTAATTATTATATATTTTTATTTAGTATTATATATGCTATTTATTATGTATGTATGTTATGTTGGTGTATTTTTTTGTTAGTATGAATATTATTTAGTTTCCTCTCTTTTAATTATTTATTTTACACTGCCCTCTCTTTCTCCTTCTCTTTAAATCCATCCCATGGTTGTCTTCAAGACATTGCTTTAAGCAATAAGACCGCCATTTGTACTTTTTATTTTTTAGTTTCTGAATATTGTATTTTTTTATGTGTACAATAAAGATTTAAATTATAATAATCATAATAATCTTTTTGCATCCTATTAGGACCGCATGCTGTCAAAACTTAATCGCGAATTTGCAAGGGTAAGGGAATTAAAATAAATTTAATTTAAATTAAAACCTAGCACTATTAATTTGATATCTAAACGTTTATTTTTCATTCTTTCTTGTACTTTTGTAAGTTTTATTTTTTTCAGCTAACGTAGTTTTTTTATTAAATTTTCAACCAAAACATCAGTTTCTGTCTCTGTACATTTAATCCTTGAAGAATTCCAGATCAGAAAATAAGTCTTTTATAAATACCAATTCAATTTGAATACTAAAATCATTTAAAAACGTGCTAAGACATAATCGACAGTGTATCACTTTTAACTCTACCTTATGACTCTACACACCAAATCAGGTAGCGTATTAAGATTCATTATTTGTTTAAAAATATAAGTATCAATTTTTCATAAGCTTTCTTATTTTTGATTGTTCCGTTGCATAAAATGCCACAATCGCTTTATGCATTTTGGGGTCACGCGTAAGAGTTACATAAAACTCTACCGTAAGAGATTAATTGATTTTTCTTTCCCCAAAAACTGGTATCTTTATGTCGTTGACGTAGCAGTTTACCTACTTGATATTTATTTTTAGCAGTGGCCCTGAGCTGGTCCACATACTACTGGTAGTCCCAGGAAGATTCCCAAGTAGTCCATGCCAATTTTATGCATATTTTAACCATGGATAGATAGAAAAACCTTTTATTAATTTACATTTCAGCCCCCTTAACTAAGTTACAAACGCTTCCAATCTATTTTCTTTCTACAATCGTTAAAGCCTTGACGTATTCGATAACATTTCGTCTGCGTTAATCAAATTGCATCTTGGATAGCATTTGTATGGGAGTTAGCCAATGGCGTTGTACAACAAATGTCATTGCTTACGTCAAGGCGTTAACGATTATAGAAAGAGAATAGATTGGAAGCACTTGTAACTTGCCAGAACTTGCTAACGGGCCAGAACTAAATAAACATAAAAACCAACCAGTGGGGTTACTCTATACTCCGACACGATGACGAATGTTCGAACGTGGTACGTAAAAGTAAACGAATATGCCTAAATACTTTACAAAATGTTCGAGTCCTTCATCGTACGTCGTAACCATAGACTAAGTTCGGAGTTAATGTTAAGTGCCATAGAGAATAGTACTAATTTTTAGAAGTGCAAAACTTCTTATCTGTGGACGTTGAACGTCCGAACGTTTGAAGTTCGTGTCGGAGGGAGTAACCCCCCAGTCATTCAGCTCAGTGATCAATGGAACAGAAATATTGTCAAAAATCCCTCGTGACTAAAAAATTCAGAACCACTGATTTAGAGAAATAGGGTCAAACTCCATCACACTTTTTTAATGATAGGTCTACAATATTTGACTGCATTAACATTGCTGTTTAATTAAAACAGTGTGACAAAATCTTCTTGATAATTTCAAAAACATGTGCTGCGGTCTTTAAAATCTCAGTTGTTAACCTTTTCTATCATGGTGCGGTATTGTGTCTAGTCACGTTCTAATTTTACTTCCATGATCAACAAATATGACCTACACTAATATTGACCTAGATATAAAAGCATACATACATAGATAAACACACGCCTTTTTCCCAAAAAGTGTAGGCAGAGGTGCAACAAAAACAACCACGAAACCTTGTATTTCCCGTCCCACGATGTGATAGGGGGCGAACCTATCGCCATATCGGGCACGAATTCTTGACTCCGGGCTGATAATGATTAGAAAAATCTAATATCACTTTGCCCGATCCTGGATTCGAACTCTTGCAATCATGCCGTAGCACAACTACGCTACCGAGGCAGATAAAAAATACTCATATTTATTTAATCCAGTAACACAATAATTTTATCTATAAGTCACGTGTCAATATTTTTTCTTGTAGGATCGACAAATACATATACTAGTATTGGCCTAGTTCAATAACAAGCGTTTTTATGTAACTTTCCTAGATTCCCATCACGTACATTGTTTGAAAATTAATATTATGCGTACCTATTACACAGTATTGCATATCTTACTTATCCATTGTTTTACAAAAATTAACATTTCTGCCCGTGCAATTGACAGGTCTGAATAATCGATTATTACTTATTGAGTTGTCAAAAACAAATATTTCTTTTAAATAAATTATGATGAGTGATGTATTTTTCAATTATTGAGAGGTGAAATTCTACATTTTATAATAGTAAGATTAAATAGCTGCAAATAACGGCCCATTTATTTACGACGCTGGACCAAAACAGGTGAAAATCATTTCGGATTCATATCGTATATCTCCGGATAAAATCAAATTAACATAATAATTCAACTGATAAAGCTTTTAGCACCAGTAAATCTCCTCCCCTTGGGCTATACTGTACTTCCCATCAAGAGCATTTATTATCACATCGTGAAGCTAGTTTAAAAAACATAGCTATAAAAGCGATGACGGTTTTAGCAATCCATTCCTTACCCATAATTGGCCCAACATTTTAAATTAAATATTTGCTCATAGCTAATCTGCATCTGTATATGCCCAAATACTTCCTACTGCACGGATCTCCTCTACAATTAACAGCACTATGAGAGGTATTAGATCATAGTCTACCAAGCTGACCTACGGGTTGGCATACTAATATACCATAGCTATTAGGTTCTCTAATAAAAAATACAAAGATTTCTTCAATATATTTTTCTCATCCCCAGATCCCCGCGTGCAAGGATGGTTCCTCTTCGACACGCCGCTCCCGACGCTGGCGATGGTGATCATCTACCTCGGGTTCGTGATGGTGGCGGGGCCGCTGTGGATGGCCAACAGAAAGCCCTTCCAGATACAGAACACGCTGGTGGCGTACAACGCGGCGCAAGTGCTGCTCTCAATGTATATGTTTTATGAGGTGAGTTACCTTCTTAATAAATCTGATTGATTCTTCTTTCTGGTTGAAATTAGTAGTAGTAAAGTTGAGGATTACCAGTAAGGTATAAGTTATGATTAGAGTTATGATGATCCGCGTTCATGTGATGCTGTCCCTAAAAACCTTTTAGAGAATTTACACCGACAGTGCTAAAAAAGTACTAAAGATGGAAAGATTTAGTGGATGAATAATTAGGATGTTGAAGTACGTAAGAATGGAATAGGAGGAAATGGAATGGAAGTCGATGGAAGACGTTTAAAACGTTGACAGTGAAGAATAAAGAGGCAATCTTACGACGAATTATTGAAGATATTGAAAATTAGCAAGCCAATCTTTGTTTAATTTGACTAGATGCGGAACTATTCCGACATTTATGTATTTTTTCCGTAATTGATTCGTGAGTTAAATATAGTTGTTTCCTAGCAAATCTGATCACTAAATTAATGCGGCTTGTATACAACACGGCAAAATTAGCATTTAGGTGCAAATTCATCTTACAGACATTTTGATTTGACTGCCTCGGTGGCGTAGTTGTACTACGGTACGGTTACAAAGCTGAGGTCTCGGGTTCGAATCCCGGGTTGGGCAAAGTGATATTGGATTTTTCTATTCAGTATCAGCCCAGAGTCAGGAATTTGTGCCCGATATGGCGATAGGCTCGCCACCTATCACATTGTGGGACGGAACATACAAGGCGAAATGTGGGTGCCCTGGCACCTCTGCCTACCCCTTCTGGGAACAAGGCGTGAGTTTATGTATGTATGTATGTACATTTTGATTCGTAAGTAAGAACAAACCATTTGCATATATACATATATTTGTACATAATATTATGTATGTATACCTACATAATACCTACACTTCATCCAAACATCATAATAACCTGTCGTAAAATGTGCCAAACACACCCAATATAGGAAACCAATCAATGGAATCACAAAGGCGGTTCGCACGCGAGTACTCGTACATACCACGCGAATGTTTCGCAACGCGCGGTGTCAAGGCGGCCATCATTTGACGAGCCACGCGCCCGTGACGCGAGACAGACGAATGAGGTCTTCCTGGCCTACGATATTACCTTACGAGGACAAACTTTTTTAAACTAGTATATGGGCAAAAAAGGAAAGAACAAAGGTTACCGACATAGCACATAGGATTTTTTTCTTTTTTTTTTCTGCCTGTGTTTTGTTCTGTATCTGTCTCTGTTGAGTGTTGTGTTTTTTGTGTGGGGTGACTTAACTGGCAAAAGAGAGATGCTCCGCTATTTGACATGATTGCTAGCTCATATGATTAGCAAGTTGAAGTGGCAGTGGGACACATAGCGCGTAGAACTGATGGCCGTTCAATGCAAAAGACTCTAGAGTGGAGACGACGTACAAGCAAGCAAAATGTCGGATACCCGCCTAAGATGTAGACGGACAACCTGGCTAAGGTCGGAAGAAATTGCTCGATACAGGCTGCTTCCAACAGGTCGATTTGGAGATCCTTGGGGGAGGCCTATGTTTAACAATGGACTTCCTGTGGACTTCCTGCTGAGATAATGATGATATGGGAAAATTTCATAGTGAACAAACCTATCTACTTTGTTTGTCCAGCAAGTAACAATAAGCAGGCGCATAAAAAACATCCAGGTCACTATAAAAACTAAGCTGTGGAAATCTCTTACAAGTGTCTTTGTTGGCCAAGGGACTTCCTATGGTTGAAAATGACAAAGGAAATTATCATTTTACTATTATATCTACAGCCTTGTTCATGACAGTTTTAAATATATTTTAGCTATATGTTTTGTCCCTTTCAAACGACTTTTGGATTTATTTTGAGCGAAAAAGACAAAACATTCGATAACTAAAAGTGGTTTATACTGTCTATGAATAAAGCCATTATAGCTTTAAACCAGACAGACAGTTTAGTTTAGTCAGTCAGACAGTTTTTAGACAATCGAACGCCACTTTCTCATGAAAGAAGTAGAGATGGCGAAGTAGTACAAATCGTTCTCATATGTTAATTTTCAGAAATCGCTGAATTATTATTAACATATTGTAGCTTCTACATTCTTCCTAATATCTATAGTCAATGAAATTTAAATACTGAAAGTGTTAGTGTTCCGCAGACGGGTTCCGCGATGCATGAAGTACATTCACGGCTGATTGGCCGGCATTTTTCGTAATAATTGACGTGTTTTAGGTAATATCGTTAATGCACGAATAGGGTCAAGGCGATGTTGCGTTTGCATTTTTTTATTAGTTATTGATGTTATGTTACTTATAAGGGCCCCTTCGATGACCATCGAATTAATATGAAAGTAATATCTATACACCTTCGTTGGGCGTCGAATTACGGTGAATGTGTTTGTTGTTTGAAATACGATACACAATTAAAATTTAACCGGATAATACGGTTGCCAATAATGGAGATTTTTTCCAACATATTCTTATTAGTTGTTTCATATCACCAGCCACAGTATACTGATAATCGTCTGAGAATTTTAGGGCTGCATAATTGGCATTTACTCTCAGCTTCAAATATATGAGTACACATATTAAATCATATCTTTATGTATGCTTAGATGTACGCAATTGTTACACCTTGAAATAAAACTATTATTTCCGGATTTTATCGCGAAATTTATTTAATTTTTACATTTTTTAACTTCCCTCCTATTCGATTACTTTACAGCTGTCGTAGCCACGGGGGCCGGGCGGCGAGAAAAATGTAAAAATTAATCCAAATATGCAATAAAAATCCGTCAATAATCATATACTGTTTGGATTTTTGACTTGTTTATATTTTTTCTGCAGCACCTCATGTCCGGATGGTGGGGAGACTACAGCCTCACGTGTCAGCCTGTTGACTACAGCGACAGCGAAAAGGCCCAAAGGGTAAGTACCTACATCAAATACTGTATACATATTTATACATACATATATATATATATATATATACAAGGTATATCAAGACTGCTTTTCGGAGTCATGTGTGTATTGATAGTCAATCACCACGCATTAAAACGGTGAAGGAAAACATCGTGAGGAAACCTGCGTACCATAGCGATTTATATAAATTTCTATGGTATGTAAGTCTGCCAACCCGCACTAGGCCAGCGTGGTGGACTATATGGCCTAACCACTCTCAATCGTACATACGATTGTAGAGTAGGCCCGTGCCCTGCAGTGGGACGTATATGGGCTGATACAGATACAGATATCAAGACTGCTACCGAAAACGAAGCCAGGTGGTAGTTTAAGCGACTTCAGACACAATGCAACAGAAAAAGTTGCAAAAAAAAACGACAAGTTATTTTTTCCTATGACCATAATTATTTGGGTAGTAAATACATTTTTCCTAAAATAATAGTGTATACCCTTTGATTTATAAATAATGTAAGGTATAAAAGAGTTTAATTATTATTTTAGCAAAAACTATGGATTTACCACCCAAAAATGACGATAATTTTAAAAATCATAAAAAAAATTCTCGCGTTTCTTTGCGATATTTTAGTTGCATTGTGTTTGTAGTTTCCTCTGCCTACCCCTTCTGGGAACAAGGCGTGAGTTTATGTATATATGTATGTGTTTGTAGTCACTAAAACTACCACCCGGCTTCGTTTCCGGTAGCAGTCTTGAGATACCCAGTATATATATATATTTGAAATAGTAATTAACTATGTGGAAAGAACGCATAATGGGAATAAAGAACTTAAGATTCATACTTTCAGATTTTGTGTGGTGAATATTGTTCTAAATTGGTATTGGATGTTAGTCATATACTGTGCACATATTTATACATATAAATATTTGAAAACGCAATTGAGGCATTGGAAAGAAAGCTTGTTGGGAATAATAGGACCGAAAATTCAATCCTTGATGCTTTTGTAATTCAATATTATTCTAATTTGGTATTGGATGTCAGACTGAAAATCGTGTAATAGTTTCCGATACCCACGTCAGAAGACGCGTAAGTATAAACATAAATAAATAAATTATAATCGTTTTATCACTTTCATTGTATTTTATTAAATCTGCCAGTGTTAAACATATTCCGTCATTTTTATTTACAAGTATAATACACACCCACACTATATGAACGCAACTTAATTTGAGCATATTGCATCATAACCTTAAATATTATTTTCGGTAACTTTAGAACGAAAACATTATTTGAAATATTCCAAAATTTTAAAATTAACAGTCTATATTTGGTAGTACTAATAAAACGATATCTACCTGAAATCCACGACACATTAACTTACTAAGATATGGATAGAAAACGACCGTTATTGCCTAGTACTCGCAGTATCGGTCAGATCTGCACTTTATCTAGGTATAGTGCAAAGATAAACCTAAGAGTAGGGCCAAAGCAGAGGGGCAACTACAATCAACTGTATTCGATAAGTCCTGAGATTCCGCATGTTAAAACCTACTTCTAATGCTTTTATTTTCACTCATACAATACAATACATTTTTTATTACACTTAAACTGAAATAAATAGTACGAACTTACACTTATAACTAAAAATAATGTAGGTATAATCGACGGTCTTTTCGATTTAAGCGTTTTTCAATATACCGTATTTCATCACTAATATTATTAATAGTGGCGGTAGTGCAAAATTATATATTGAATTTATCACTCATAATTATTTACTCTTAAACGATTTAGCAGTGACAAGTGCCGCATTTAAAATATTTATCGATGTCGTAAAAATGAAGTCTGCAGAAGTAGATTTCAATACGAAGAATCGAATGTTGTGTCTTATACCCCTTACTTCTTCCCATCTGTTTTCCTTCCCGCTCCCCTCCCAATTTTGGGCCAGCAACACATCAATCCAAGTGTTATAGCTTACCATTAGGCAATTCGTTTGCTCGTTTCCCAGACCTATGCAATAAAAACAAATGTTTTGTAGAAGCCACAGCGCAACCCAACTCACATGATTTTTCGTAACAACAAAGAGGCTATAACGCATCTGATACCACCATTGAGATCTCTCAATGGGTGTCTCTGACCTACGTAATATGACGCTAGCCTATTTGAATCCGAATATTCGTAAACAATATTATATTGCGTAGTACGAAATGACCTATGATCCTAGTAGTACCAAGTTTCTTTAATATTGCAAAAACAAAGTCACATTGAAATAGTTTTTGTTCTGTACACAATTACGTTGAAAATATATTATGATGATGTGAAACAGTCCTCACAAAACAATGTATTCATTGCGTAATTACATTAACAATAGTAATATTTTTTTGAAATCATTAGATATTCTTAAAATGTGAATAAACTTAAACGCCCTTCAGCCAGACATAGTTCTGACCCCACACCGAAATCAAATTTCTTGTATTATGGATACCAAGAGATTTTTCGGTCCCACAAACTGACCTAAAACAAATACTTGTGGATCACTAAGATAAACGTTCGGGGATAAAAATCATAGCTGGCGTCAAACCGTGAAGGTTAAAAACATTTTAACCACATTTTAGCTAATTCCTTATTTCCTCAAATATACTTATGGCCTGTATGTTTTTTCCTTTTAACGACTTTTGAATTCAGTTTGAGGGAAGAAGACAAAACTTTCGGCTATTAAAGATAGATTTATAAAATGACTATGAATAAGGACCTTACTGTTTAGATACATATACATATGTATGTCTGTAGGGTGTAATAAATTCAAAATGGTATTATACTTCCTCGGTTGCGGGATTCATACCTACAATAAAAATTTCATCTTTCACATTTGATGATATTGTCCTCAAAATTCATTTTCTGGGTGAAATTTATCTTACATAATATCCAGACGATTGTCATGTCTGCGCGCTTACTCTGTGACCCGTCGGTCAAGTTCAAGGCACAGGTTTCACGACACGAGACAACTTTCTTGTGTTGCCACACTAAAAGTGAAAACGACTTTTTGTTAAGGAAAATATAACGGATTCTGGCAACAAAAAAAAAGTTTCTTTGCTCCTGGCAATTAATGTCAGTTAACATTAAGTCGACAAAATGGAAGTTAAAATTATTAATTGGATAATCATTGAGACACGCCTTTTGTTGCGCCTACTGCTAAAATAACAATTGATAGTTTCTTATTCACATGTCACCTTTTTAACTTGATAGGCTTAGGTTCTTCCCCATATTAAAGTTAATTCGCTCCCCTCCAATCTTAAAATGCTGGGAACGCACCTATAGTCATATAGATATTATGAGTATATTTTATACATATCAGTATTGAATAACACCCAAAAGTCACGTAGTCCTGACCCCACACTAAGATGGAGTCTTGTGTCGTGGTTGTCAAAAGCTACAAAAGACTTTTCGGTTTCACAAACACCCAGACCCGAAAAACCTGTGGATCACACAAATATTTGTCTGGATGCAGGAATCGAACCCGCGGCCTCTCCTTTCAAAGCCAGCGTCTAACGTACTGTGCCACGAAGACTGTCAACACATATTTTTGAAAATATACTTTCAGGACTAATTAAATAAAGCGTAAACCCAAAAATTGTCCGAACTCTATAAAAAGTAATTTTGCAAAGGTAAAAAATATTGCATTTAAAATTATTTCCATCAATATAAAAGATGACTTCCGATGCGCGTATTAAGGCAGGCGACCTCGAAATTCGCGAATAACATTATGTAACACGAACCGGATCGTACGCTAAGTAATTTTATTGGAACTGGTAAAGGCTTGTGACCACTGGTGCCGACTGCATCATCCACCGGTATTTATAAAGGTTGAATTATTATGTCATGTATGTGTCATATCCTCATAATTTAAGGTGAGATAAATTTGTGGTAGAATATACGTCAAAATGGCCATGGGTTTTTCACATTTCGAAGTATATTATTGGTGATTACGGTAACAGGCAAATGGGTCAATATATCAGTCATATATTTCTGACTGATAATGAATAGAAAAATCCAATATCACTTTGTCCGACCCGGGATTCGTACCCGAGACCTCAGCTTTGTAACCGTACCGTAGTACAACTACGCCACCGACGCAGTCTCTCTCTCTGTTTACAGTACTGTAAATTGTATTATACATATTAGACCATATACATACGTCCCACTGTAGGGTACCTTTGTATCGGTAAATTTTATTGGATTAAGTATTTATTATTTTATCGATAAATATATTACAGCTCTATGCATAGTTATATTAAATTGACGCGTGTATGCTTAAATATTTTATACATAGAGAAAGTGATTTAGTCAGTAATAAGTGAGGCGAGAAAAAATAACCAAGACAATAATCAGATTAATTTTAGTATATAATTATGAATATGAAAGTTGATTTCTTGGACTCATACATGACACATAATCAGTCGATTTTACTCAAGAAGTCGCTAGATGTAGGTCGCGTCAACAGGTCAATGTGGAGATCCTTGGGGGAGGCCTATGTTACGCTGTGGACTTCCTAGGGTTGAAGAGAGACAGAGACATAATCACTTTAATATTAATAAATTATTATATTCAGCTACATATATGATGTTTGGAATAAAACATAGGTCATTTGCGGATTTCCGCAGCGACCTTTATTACACTGAACACAAATGTTACAGCATTAAATTTAATTAATTCTCCCGTCAAACAGCAGTTTAAATGCACTGTTGTGTTTCGGATTGAAGGACATTGTAGCCAGAGTAACTACTGGACATATTGAGACTTAACATCTTGTGTCTCAGGATGGCGAGCGCAGTGGAATGCCAAGCATTGCTTTGTAAATCAAGGTGTTGTTTGGTTTTGCTACTGTTCATGAGCGGTCGCATCGCTTACCATCAGGCGAACGGCATGCTCGTCTCGCAATTCAATACAATAAAAAAATAAAAAAAAAATTAAAAAAATTAAAATATAAATTGTACTTATCCACAATACAAACAAACACGTCCGTAACATTTTTATGTATAGATTCATACATATGTATTTATTAAAATGACTGAGGTCAAAAACACTTTAATCGTTTTGCTACCCGTTTATGCAAAAAAATTGGCGGCGAACGATTCAATAAATCGTTAATGATTTGTTTACTATCTATTTTTAAACCAGTATTATTTAATTTTAACTTGTTTTGCATATGCCATAATGTCAATTAAAAACTGTGCTTACATACGATAACGTAATAATTTTTTTTTATTACTATATGTACATTTTATTTAACAGCAATAGACAAATTCTTCACTCTATGTATGCCAAAGCAATTTGTGTAGTGATTATCATATTTGCGTTCCTGCAACATTCAGATCTTATGTAGATGCTATAATTTCAATTGAAATTAGGTTTCAAAATGCTACTGTCTTTTAAATATTATTCGATAGTCGCAGCATCCTCCAATTATTCGTTGCGATCGAATCAATTTACCAATATTTTCAGAACGTTTCCTAACCAGCTGCGTTCTGTTTAGTAAATAATTTTCTATTTTTAAACCTCGCTTAAAGAAGGTTAGGTTATACCCCTTAGGAAAGATAATAACGAGGTACATTCTGAAGTGCACCCTCTCTGACCTAGGCTTGACTTCAAAACTTAGCCTACTCATATCCAAACATTTACAGCTATTCCTCGTGTAATGGGACCAAGACGATGTTAGCAACTATAGGCCCATATCTATATTGCCTGCTATATCTGAGATTTTCGAGAATATTATTCAACTAATTAAATATTTCGATAAATATAGTATATTATCAGACTCACAAATGGGCTTTAGAAAGGGGAAATCAACAGAGGACGCCGTTATCGCCTTAAATTCGACTATAGTAGAAAATGTAGACAAGAGAAACAAATGCTTGGCTGTGTTTTTGGATTTAAAAAAAGCTTTCGACACCGCCTCTGACCCCATCCTTCTAAATAAACTAGAAAAAGTTGGGATACGAGGGGCACCTCTCCTTTTAATCAAAAATTATTTGCAGAAGAAAACACAGAGAGTCAAACTGGGCCAATACATGAGCAACGAAGCTGAAGTTTTGTATGGTGTCCCTTAGGGAAGCGTTTTGGGCCTACACTATTTTTAATTTACATCAATGACCTCTGTAATATGCGCGTCAAAAATGCCAAAATATTTTCATACGCTGATGACACAGCTGTGGTCTTTTCTGGAAACACCTGGCAAGAGGTGCAACGTAGTGCTGAGCTTGGCATCGCTCAAATAGCTAAATGGCTTAAACGAAACCTGCTCACGCTAAACACCTCTAAAACAAACTTTGTATATTTTAGTATAACTAAACGGACAGAACCTAGTGAGGATTTTAGTATCTCAGTTCACACATGCAACGACCCAGCTCTTGTATTTGTCCAAAAATTGATAGAGTTCCTGAAACAAAATACTTGGGAGTTATAAGAGACCAAAGACTATCTTGGAACCCACATATCAGTCAAGTTGCTAGTCGTATTAGAAAGTTAATTTGGATTTTTAAAACACTAAGACACGTTGTTCCTACTCCGAGGATCAATGAAAATAACCCCTCTAGAAACTTATTAAATGAAATATGTGCTGCACTTGTTCAATCCGTGTTAGCCTATTGCATTCCTGTATGGGGTGGTGCAGTAAAAACGAAATTAATTGAACTTGAACATGCACAACGTGCCTTGATAAAAGTAATGTATTTTAAAGGTACACGTTACCCAACGCATAATCTATACTTAACACTTTCGCTGACAGTACGTCATTAGGCGTGAAATTACAATAATGCGTTATGACAGCACGTCGAAGGACGGGCCACTTATTTTTAAGATTATTGGCAGTACGTCATCCGGCGATAACTTTCATATAAGAATTATGAAGAGCAGTATCCACTGTCATATTGAGAGCAATATATGTATATTCAATCAGACCTCGTCGACTCGCGTTTGGAGGTCCTGTCGCTTTACTTACTGTCAACGTAGTGTCAAATTAGGGCAAGTTAACAAATGTCCAGTATGGTACTACGTCTAGAGACGTGTGTCATTTAGTATGATAAATTCTACTGTCATAATGTGTTGTCAGGGTATATGGTCACTGTCAGCGATAGTGTTAATAAGTAATCTACTTTCAGTAAGAAAATTATGTATCCAACAAACAGTTTTGAGGAAACATAAAAGTATGAATCATGTAAAAGATATAGGAGCCAAAAGAAGGAAACATGTTATGGTAAAAATACCAAAATCAAATAAATCTCTCGCGGATATACAATTTAATAAACGTTCAGCGCAATTATGCAATAAAATCCATAAAGAGTTGGATATCTACAGTAAAGTTTACCACGATTGTAAAAAACGTATAATTAAATGGATAATCTCACTCACTTATGAGGAGATAGAAGCACTATTATGATGATTAAATACACACACGTACACACACGTCCACACACACACACACACACGCACCTGCATAGTCACACTCACGCTCACACACGCATACACTATACTCATACATACATATTAATCGTGGCATAATATTGAAAAGTAATGTTTAAGATTTAATATATTTTTGTATCAATACAGAAAACGTTTAAATACATGTATATTATCTAACTTTAGTTATGGAAGAGCGGTGTCTCCTAACACAGGCACTAATGCTTAAAAGGAGGCCCCAGCGAACTGTTATTGTAAACGAAAACTTTGTAAAAATTAATAAATGTTATTATTATTATTATAATTATTAATGAGCCTATCAGGCAAAAGTACCAGTCATTTATATAAACAATTAAATTCTAGTTGCCCACATGTATTGCGTTCAATAGCTTTCTCATTCCATCCCATACAAGCTCATTACCTGCTTTTTCTTCGTCAATGAACTTGTCCGTTGAACTGTTTTGTAATAGTGAAAGTGTTCTCTCGGCAACCTTGCTTTACGTCATGGCAACTGGGCGTCGAGTTCCGTTGTGCCTGTTTACTGTTTCGTTTGGGAACGTTGGAAAGTTCTCTTAGGAGTGTTTGCTGTACTTATGATCGAAAGACTAAATATTGAAAATATACATTATGCAAAAATGGGTTTTATTTTTGGGTAATATCCTTACAATAAACATGCGTCTCTGTCTTTGTCTATTTATGAGCAACTGAAAAACTACTTATTTTCAAAATATAGTACTACGTTATGTAACTCGGTCAGAACTTAGATTAAGACTACTTTTGATGGCGATAGGTAATTTTCCATACTGATAAACCAAGTCGGATTCGCCTGTTACGAAAATGTTGTCCAAAATCATACGTAGATGAAAAATATTCCTAAATATAAAATTACACGTTCCAGATGCTGCAACTCTGCTGGGTGTACTACTTCTCCAAATTATCCGAGTTCGCGGACACGATATTCTTCGTGCTTCGGAAGAAGAAAAGCCAAATCACGTGGCTCCATCTTTACCATCACTCGCTGACTCCGTTTGAGGCGTGGCTGCTTGTGAAATTCATTGCTGGTGAGAAATCGACTCAATTATTATAGTTCGCTTACATATATAAACTGTTGCGCCGGAAATGATTTTTTATATACACCTCGGAGCGATAGACAAAAAACAATGAAATGTAATTTTAATTTGCTAATTGATGCTCATGAACATTTTAGGCTCGCAGCGAAAGTTGAGAAAGACGTCGTGATATAGCCATTCGCATGATGGTAAATGCCTTCATTTTAGACTTGAGGAAAAACAAAATAGTTTGTATCACCGTTTTTTGTTTTTTGAGAGTCAGCTGCGAAACAAGAGGTCGCGGATTTCATACCCCCATAGAGACAAATATTTATGGACAAATATTGTTTCACAGCCGGCTTCTAACCAACTGCGGAGACTGTATGCTACTCATGACACTAGACAAAGTAACTCTGTGTGAAGTCAGAACTATATGTACTGAATCAGCCACTATATGTCGCACTACAGACTTACTCTATGATCCGATTCGAAGTTCGAATTTTCAAACGTCGTTCGTAAAACTTCACTAATGTGCTAAAATACTCCACAAAATGTTAGAATCCTGTATATCCTGTGTGTTGGTAGAATGTACATCTGCAAGTATTTATGATTATATAAAATATGATAGTAAAGAACATCAGTACAAAGCATCTCATAGGTATTAAAATTTCATAACTATAATCAGACAGATACAAAGGTTATCTTTGGTTTACGAATATTTCATCTCACTTTCTCAATAGAGTTAATCTAAACTCTGACTTTTGAGATTTACGCTTTTGTAACCTCTTCCTTTTCTTCAATGGCATTTGCATTAGTAAAGAATTGCATACTCTTCAGTATAATAAAGAAACCATTATGTGCAAACATCGAAAGTAAAGACATCCTTAATTTCGCCATTATATTGTAGCCTCTAAATAGTTTTGAATTAGAAAGGCCCATTACAGTTAAGCCAACGTCTAACGTTAGCTTAAAAATGTACAGTTGGATTATTAAGGAAGATATAAAAACCTTTGGACTCATAATTTAAAAATGCTTAAAATAAGGGAATTTATCACCTGACCCATCTCAATCGCACTTTCGAGTAGAAAAGACACGTGCCCTACAGTGGGACGTATGTATATGGTCTAATATGTATATTACAATTTACAGTACTGTAAACAGAGAGAGAGACTGCCTCGGTGGCGTAGTTGTACTACGGTACGGTAACAAAGCTGAGGTCTCGGGTTCGAATCCCGGGTTGGGCAAAGTGATATTGGATTTTTCTATTCAGTAACACCCCAGAGTCAGGAATTTGTGCCCGATATAATATGGCGATAGGCTCGCCACCCATCACATGGTGGGACGGAACATACAAGGCGAAATGTGGGTGCCCTGGCACCTCTGCCTACCCTTCCTTCTGGGAACAAGGCGTGAGTTTATGTATGTATGTATGTATGTAAACAGAGCGACCTAGAAAATGAAACTTGGCACAGGATATAATAAAAAACAGCTAGAAAATATCGAAATTGATTTGAGTTCGTTTACTTTTAATAAAAATGTCTTATCTGAGATTGATCGCTGAACATTTTAAATATGGTTTAGAAAGTGAAAAGACGAGAGTAAACAAATTGATATCTTGATTGACTAATAACAATGTGATGAGATGTCAAGATTGCTTAGAGGCGTTCGTGAAACAAATACACGCTTGTACCACGTAACTCTCTTTTAATTTTAATGAACGTAAATATTAGGTTTGTGAAAGAAAATAATTAAACACAAGATATGAAAGCATAAAAAATGAACTTCTTATTAAAGGAGATATTAATGTTAAATTTATAGTAATAAATATAAAATAAGATAATCGGCTGAATTGTAGCTTGAATTTTGATGTTCACAGTCAGCATGCTTTATTTCATAGTTATTTTTTAGAGTTGTGTTTATTTAGCATACATACGTATGCTCACGCCTATTTCCCAGAAGGGTTACGCAGATGTGGTACCAGGACACCCACAATTCGCCCTGTTTTTTCCGTCCCTCAATATGATAGGGGCGAGTCTAACGCCGTATCACTAACAAATTCCAGACACGGGGCTGATAATCAATAGAAAAATAAAGAAAAATAGAAAAATCCAATATAATTTGTGTTAATTTTATAAATAGTACATAGAACTCATTGAGGTATTACAATATAGAACTTAATAAATTTTGATCATTATTGTCTACATAGTTGACTATTTTTTGCCAGACAATTGTTGCATCACTGGAACGAATTTGCAATCTAAACTTAATCAGCACAAAAAATAGGGCCACAGCTGTGCTTCTATGCTTGAGTATGTCATACAGTTAACGCATAACAATTTGTACAATGTGAACTTTTGACGTATCGCTGCGGTCTGAACAAACTTGGATGCAAGCAGGGCGACCTGCACCCGCGTGTCAACTTCAGAGTGAACTAGTTGCTGTGCTATTAAGATACTAAGTTATAATTATAATAATACAAATCACCGGTTAAATACACTAGGAGCAAAAACTATTACTAAAAAAAAGGGTTTTGTTTCATGTTTTCTTTGTTATCTAGAATTAGTCATGTGTTTTTTTTTTTTTTAATTTATTAAATCTTAGCTAAATAGGTACTGGCAGTTAGCTCATTTATTATTGTGTATGTCTTTTTTTGTATTTTTTTATAAATTTGAATTCAATTTTTATTCAATTCAAATTAAATACATGTTGTGATATCCATAAAAGGTGCTTCTTTTGTTTTAATATGTTTTGTATTTATTTAGTGTAAATAAATTTGTTACAGCCACTAGCTGTCCTAAATAAAAAAAATAAACAGTATTATGAATGATATCGATGATAAACATAATAATAATAGTTATGACGACAACGATAATGTTGATGATGATAATAGTGAAGTGAACGATCTTTATTGCTATCTTTTTTATCTTTTCTTTTCTTATCTATCTTTTCTTTATCTTCTTTATTGCTATAACTGGCCAGACTAGCTTGCCGTTCGCCTGATGGTAAGCGATACAACCGCTCATGAATAGTCGCAAAACCAAACACCTTGAATTACAAAGCAATTGGCATAAGATGTTAAGTCTCAATATGTCCAGTAGTAGTATACAAATTCCTTCAATCCGAAACACAACAGTGCATTTAAACTATTTGGCGGTAGAAACAGATATATCAGAGATACATACCCAAGCTTACATATGAGAGACCTACCACCAGTAAATTTGTAACAGCCACTGGTTGTCCTGAATAAACAAACAGTCTTATGAATGTAAATGATGACAAACATGGTAGTCAAAATAGTAATGATGAAAACGATAATGTTGATGATGATTATAGTGGAGGGAATGATTGATGCTATTGCCGGTGTTGCAGGTGGTCACGGAACATTCTCGAACATCGTTAACAACCTGGTGCACGTGATCATGTACAGCTATTACATGCTGGCCGCGATGGGGCCGCAGTACCACAAGTACCTGTGGTGGAAGAAGCACCTAACAACGTTGCAACTAGTAAGTATTATTTTTGGTGGTTGTTGGATTTTTTAATTAAGCTTTACCTTATTTTAAAGATCTTAAAACATAAGGTAACCATTAAATGAATTTAGCAATTCTAACTGATAATTGCGTTAAATAACTGCAGACTAAATGGTGGACATGTTTAAATGCGGTAATACTGCTATAATAAATATGTCGGACGAAGTAGTTAGAACTCGATTCTCAGGTAGTTAAAATCCTAATTATATTTTTCATTTATGATATTGTAGGTAAATTTCTGAATATCAATTTATAGGTCAATGTATTGTGTTATTTTGTGATATGTCCAATCAGAGCTGAGGATTTTATCTTGAGTGGGGTCCCGGCACGGTATTTATGTTTATTCCGTCACCCATTTTAAATCTATTTCCCTGGTTTGATACGTTTCCATATTAGAAGTCCAAATATCTTTCCATTGTAAATTTTACTATGAAAAACATCAGACCTTAGCTAACTTTCCCGAACCCACCGAAAAATTGTATTTACCAAACAAGGATTTGACATATTGATCACAGTAATAGGAACAACTTTTTCTACACACTTTACTAGTCAAGGAGGAAAACTAAAACTCATTCACCTTCATACAACTAGCATTCACTCCGATGGTAGACACCAGACCTACACGGTCTACTTACCAATTACACAAAGCAGCGAGAACAAAACGATCTGTTTGGCAACACCGATGCTCATAATTACGTAAATAATTATCTTCAACAATTAAAGTGTTAGAAACTGTACGCTGTCTGGACGATATTTTGAATATTTCGCAATTACAACTATTTTCGAATTCAAATTGAAGTTAACTTAAATGCACTAGAAGACCTAGGTGTGATTGCGAAAGAGCAATAGTGATAGGTAAAGGTGTTGCATGTACGATTTGGCGAATTTAATTTTAAATTCTTCGGATTCGAAATCCACAAATAAAAATTGGGTACATTCTATTTTTAAAGAAATAGGTAAAGAAAAAAGTGATTTTGGGGTCCATAGCTTTCATTGCGCTAATATAGCATATATTATCCATAATTTAGCGTGAGTGACTCACGCTAATTTTTATCAAAACTAATTAAAACAAGTAACTCTAATTATTCGCAATTCAGTAAGATAGTCACTTCCTTATTCCGGTTTCATGGACGTTTACCGACACAATTGCATTACATTTATGCAAATTTACATATGAATAATTTTGAGTGAACGGAGTAACACCAATTTTTGTACATTTCTAAAATCAGGTACTTCCGTAATTAGCATTTCATTTTGTATGCACACTTGCACGTCGGATAAGGATAGTGCCGCGCCTACATTCCGAGAGACGGGATCTGCACTTGCGCAAACTGTTAGGATACCGCACACGCACAAGGCATTCGACGCGACGACGTAGTACGTTTAACTTTTTTAATATATTGTGAAAAGGGAAAGAACGAGAAAAAAAAATACAAAAAATATTTTGATGGTTAAAAAAAAAATAAAGAAAATATATTCAAAAATTATTATTTAATAAAATGTTAAATATTTACAAGAATGTATATTTTTGTGGCGAAAATGGTGATGTATAGTCAATTTACTAACTGAAACAGAAGGTAACTCTGAAAGTGAATCTCTTTTAAAACCACCGATAGATGGCGTAACTTATACCGCATATCTGCAATTTAATACTTTCTTACTACCATGATATATCATTTAATAACATGTACAGCGGAAATTAGGATACAAAGATTTCAAACGGAACAACGGTATTGTTAAAAATGGCTTCGTATTGATGTACTGATTGCTAGTGTTTGAACATTTCTCTGGAACTTTCTCGCCATAAAAGATGTCATTTAACATGCTTGTTTTGCCACCATTAAATTATTATAACACATGCCATCAACTATATACACTTAGGCATATGTATGTATTTTCATTTTTTAAAACCGTAATTTTAAATGCCCTGTACACTTATAATTGCTATACTGGCTACGCAGGTTCCCAATGACTACACTATGAAAGAACTATTGTATCATAAGGAATAAATCTTCTGCAAAATAATGTGTATATTTTATCACCGGTACAAGAAATTCAGAATACATCTAAAGTGCCATTTACATGGGAAGAATTTCTCGCCCATCGTCATCTTAGGATTGATAGGGTAGGATTGAAGCTCTCTCGATTGTAGAGGAGGCCCGTAACCTGTAGTGGGAATTATATGGGTTGATGCAGATGCAGATTATCGCAAAGATATAACAAAGTTGTTTCGTGCAAACATTTACCATAATAAGATAATCTTATAGGTATTATCACATGCGATAATGCCATGCCATTCTCACTTGAAATCAGGTGAGAAACTCTCTCCGTCTTTATGAGGCTTAATTCTGAGATACTAATATGTGGAACAGAAAGATAAAAGTTAACTATTTTTAACTGTCATTGCTCGTCACAATTGTGACGTGTACTTACTCTGATGCCAAAACTGAAAGTGTTTCTTGCATGGATCACAATAATTATATGCGTGTATGTACTTTCCATTATTGTATACCATGCTGAGCGGGCAATGGCAGAAGTCCAAGCAGATAAATATAATACCTTGTTAACAACAATATATATATATATATATATATACATATATTAATACCAATATAACGTCTCGATTATAGTAGTTTGACTGTTGACAAATATAATTATTTCCATTATAAAAGCTTATGAGGAACCTCTTCCATGGATACCAGGCACATAAACTCTGTTACTTTTGGTTCTAAAATTTCACTATGAACTACGTATGAAATATAACTCAAGTACACATTTTTTACAGCAGTTTTTGTGCCTTGTTAAGCCGTAGTGATTGTAGGACCAAGATTTTACAACACTAAAATTATGTCATGTTAGAAAGCAAGCTATTTAATAAGAAGTTTGATAAAACTTATCATATTTCTGTATCTATCGTTATCGTCCAAGTTTATACCACACCAATCATAAGTTGAACTCTCGTGCATTCACTTCAATACCTGATAATGTCATTGGCTGAGGTCAAACAACACGATTCATTTCTTCGCGAGAATTCTAGAATTCTATTGCGAAATTCATATCTGGAACTAGGAGATTAGTTATTGCATTTCTTTTATGTATTGAGAAGTAGCAATTATATTATGCAGCGACTCAAGCAGAAATATTGATTTTGGATGATCGATATCGAATGTGTGTTTGTAATATACGTGCTTTAATAGTCTTTTAATATGCATATACAGCAATATTTAAAACTGATACCTAAGAATATTACGGAAATATTATTAAATAATTAATTTTCATTTATTAGCAACTGCGTTAGTTAGACATCTCTCTATTTAGCGAAAAAGGTATCAAACAAAAACGTACCTTTTAAATATCGATGTTTCAATCACATCCCTGTACACTACAAATTTTTTTACTAAAATCTCTCAGCACAAAATAAATCTTAATTCATTGTATGACCTAGAAATTTCTTTGCGTAAATCGTAAATAATTTAATGACCTATATTTCTTTGTGTATAAAGTATTATGCCTCATTACATCACAAATTATTTACAAAAAATATGAATTGAAAGTACACATGATATAGCAACAAGTACCCTCAGTTAGTCGTGCAAGCGAGCCGTTTCGTCACCGGCCGGAACGCTATATCCTTTCGTATTGCAGACACCGGACCATTCTACATATTTCGCACTTGAATGCCAGAGCTTTGTCTCCGCACATTTGAAATTTGCAAGGCATATCTGTTTGATTTCAACTCGATTTGGAATAGATTCGGCAAGTTCTTTACGAAATTTCGGAATACTTGTTTTATTGACGAACAAGAGCCGAGAGAAATAGAAATCTAAAATATCCCATTTACGTACTTAACTCAAAGGTAAAATATTACATAAATCGGTAATCGTCTCACGACGACACTTATTGTTATTTTTTTCTACACTATTTAATAAATTCTGCAATATACCAAAATTATTTCTCCAAAACTTATAATAAGCCTATATCTATAGTACGGCATTAATTTCAATATATTTATGATGGAAATATGAAGTACTATTTTTATTATATTGAATGACGAAGTTGGACCACTCATGATCAGAAAAAACAAATAACACCTTGAATAATAAAGCAATTAATGGCATTCCACTACGTTCGTCATCCTGAGACATACGATGCTAGGCCTCAATATGTGCAGTAGCTCAATGTCTTTCCTAAACAAAAGCAAGCTTTTTGGCAGGAGAAATATACATGGCGGTGGTACCTTCCCAGGTGGCCTCTAACATATTAGAGACCTACCAGAGAGTACTTGATATATAGAAACTCGATTCGTACAAACGCGTTAGGATAGCGGGATTTCCACTGCGTATCGAAATAAGCTTATAATGAGAATCATGATTCTACTATTCGATACGGTATGTCCCGAAGAGAAAGCAAAATGCAGTTTCTGCATATGCGATTATTTTCTCATTATTATTTTACGTTTGTTTATGTCGATTTTATTATTACTAAAATGTTATGTTTTTGTAACAGCTACATTTCGGTGTATTTTGTTTTACTACAAAAAATATATAGGTATACAGGGTATATCAAGACTGCTACCGAAAACGAAGCCGGTTGGTAGTTTAAGAGACTTCAGACACAATGCAACAGAAAATGTTGCAAAAAAAATCGTCTAGTATTTTTTTGTAATATTATTCCTATGGTCATATTTGGGTGGTAATTTTTTTTTTTTTTTTTTTGTTTTCGCGGGGAAAAACGGTTTATCGCTACCGCTGCCTGGGGGGAACGGCAGGCGGTTATATTGGTTTCGCCGGTCTTACGACTCAACGCTGAACCACCCGGAATGGATGTTAACATCCAGGCGACCGTTGAGTCGCGTCCCTAACAAAATTCCTACACCGGCATACCAACCAAAAACCCCACGGTGAACCTCTTCAGCGCATTGGAGCGGGTCCGGGTTCCTAAGGCTTAGGCGCCCTAGCCTCGCCGGATCCGATCCTGCACGATGCCGCGACACGACACACCCCACATATTTTCTTCGCGTAGTCGCTATTAGTGGACGTTACGCAGCCCCCCGCTGCGTGCCCGCGACTACCATTGCCCCCATTAGTCGCCTCTTACGACAGGTAGGGGATACCGTGGTGGAATTCTTAAAATAGCCCCCAGTCCACAGGGCAGGAGTCACCGGTTAATCGTCCCCCCGGCGTCTCCTATGTCTCCTGGTGCGACGAGAGGGATCGGATCGATCTCTCTCCCTCCCTGCTCTTTCCTACTGCGAGATCACCCTCTCGCAAAATTGGGACATCGCCCTCCAAGATCTCGGGCTGCTAACCATGGATGACACCACGGCCGACAGCGAGAGGTCCCGACCGACGATCCCAACGAGAGCGCTACGCTCACCGTTCCAGGCTGGACACACCTCCAGAGTGTGCTGAGCCGTATCCCGCGGACAGTTGTCACAATGGTGACACACGGTTGACGATTCCACGCCGACAACTCGACACAGGTACTCGCCAAAGCATCCATGGCCTGTGAGTACCTGCGTCAATCGGAATGTCGCTGCGCCGTGGCGCCTGTCTAGCCACTGACTAAAAACAGGGCGCACTGCCGCAACGGTCCTCAAACCCGCAGTAGGGTTGTCCAGCCTGAGACGCCACTCCTCCACGGCATCACTACGGAGGGAGTTACGAATAACTTCAACCTCTCTACGGGCCGGTCTATGCCCACGTCTCAAAGCATTCTCTCGCCAGTTAAATACCCTGGCGAGAACCTTGGCTTCAAGGTCCCAAGGTAAATAACCGGCTAAAACGCAGGATGCTTCAAAAGAGATGGTACGGTAGCCCCTGATCGCTCGCTGCGCCGCTACTCGCTGTGGCTTCCGCAGGAGAGCGGCGCATCGGTCGCTCAGAGACTCAGCCCATACAGGACTACCATATAGAGCTATGGACCGTACAACTCCGGCATATAGCCCTCGGCAAGAGCTGCCAGGACCCTCCAGGTTGGGCAGCAGGTAACTAAGTGCACCCGCTGCCCGGGACAATTTTGTTCCCAGCTGTTTGAAGTGGGCATGAAATTCCCATCGGCCGTCGAGAACTAATCCTAAATATTTCATTGTAGTACCGATAGGAATTCGCACACCATCCACAACAATATGGGCACCAGCCGGTGGCCTCCTACGTGGCCCATAAAAGCAAAGGGCCTCGGTCTTCTCAAGGGCCACCTTCAAGCCAAGTCGGCGGATGCGATCGACTATTTGGCCGGTACCGTCCGCCGCCTTCATTGCAGCTTCCTGGAAAGATCTGGCAGATGCTGTTACCAGCGTATCATCGGCGTAACATATAACGCGGACACCCCAGAGATTGGCACCACGGAGAACCCAATCATACCCGATTTTCCACAAGAGAGGACCCAACACAGAGCCCTGTGGAACACCGCACCGTGCCACCCTTGGGTGGTAAATACATTTTTTCCCTAAAATAATAGTGTATACCCATTTATTTATAACTACTCTAGGGCATAAAAGAGTTTAAATTATTATTTTAGCTAAAATAAGGATTTACCACCCAAAAATGATGATTTTTAAAAAATCATTAAAAATTGATGTCGCGTTTCTTTGCGAAATTTTTAATTGCATTGTGTTTGTAGTCACTAACAGCCGCTGCCAATAAACAATCCCAATCCAAAATTTGCGGTTTGAGATTGACAGCTCAACTTTTTCTGATACCATATTGCCAATAATCAATCTCAGTAGTGAAAAAACTATGGCAACATGGTAAATGACAAATCGAAAAGTAGAAAACAATCCAGATTGACTTCAATCTAATTTTTTCGATTGATTATTGGCATCAGCCGTAAATATACCACCCAGCTTCGTTTTCGGTAGCAGTCTTGATATACCCAGTATATGTATAGTCTTAAAGACAGCAAATAAAAGGCTTTATTCCTGTTAATTGTTAACTTAATTAAAATATAAGTAATAATGATTACAGTCCAATGGAGCAAGATTGACAGTACCTGAATGTAATTTTCTTGTATGCTTTGCTATTTTCAATGTTTTAAGATACAATAGAGATTACAAAATAGTTAATAAATTTAATTTCAATATGAAGATTTCTGCATCAATTCCAGAAATGGCGATCGAGAGACCCTACTAATATTTTGAGCCATTGCTTTGTGAACCAACGTACAGTCACATCCGCTTAGATAGCAACTGCCTTCATCACTTTCTATCACATACTGTATCGGTTTACTTATCATGTTTGCGGTTAAAATAATTTATATAACTTTTTAGAGTCATTTCTAAATTGGTTTAGATTAATATAGAACCATTTTTACGGATTTAACCCCGATTTGGTTCCATTTACATTTTTTTGGCTTCCCAACGATGTGACGACGTTTCGATTACTTTACTATTCGTGGTCCGTCACGGGCATTGTTAAGCTAGGCGTCCACAGGTCCGCATCGTACGCATCGGACGTATCGCATGAAACGGATTATAGTATTTTTTGTATGCAAAGCCATACAAGTGCGTCCACTAGTCCGCACTGTACGGATCGCACTTGGATCGCCCATCGGCAATACCGACATGGATGCTCCGAGAGGCAACTTTTGCGTTGCGTGCCGATGACGTCATACGGAATGGTTTCAGCATGCTTTCAGTTTGTCAACAAGAATATTAAATTTAGCTTGAGACATACGAAAATACCCAAAGAATTTTGTGGCATCATTTAACAAATCAGAAAATAGTGTGTGAAATTCTCCACTTTTCAATCTCTTATTGAATATGTCGTGTATGAAAATTTTATGTTTCCTTTTTTTTAGATTTTTTTACATTTTCTTCGTCTTCTGTTAACAAACAAGCAATAAAAACTATTTCTTCTTCGCATTTCCCCATTCTCACAAGCACTATCCGCACGTACGATCACTATGAAAATCCTAATGAAATGACATCGGCAATCCGATTGCTGGTACTTGCGTCGGCAAATCCGATCTTTACCGATGCAGTGGACGCACTGTGAAAAATTCATCCGTTTCATGCGATACGTCCGATGCATACAATGCGGACATGTGGACGCTTACCTCTAAATAAACATCTTATTACGCTTCAATTCTAATTTTAAATCTATCACAGATGTGACTATTCTACCAATGTCAAATGTGAAAAAAGCTATTTATTGGTAGTTTTTATAGTCAAATAAATAAATATAAAATACCAAAGTTATCTTTTTTATTCAAATTATTGTAAAAAAGTAAACTAAAATTAATATAATTAACATTTCTCTTTTCAAGAATCTCTACCTTACCGTACCTAAAAAGTGTCTTGTTTCTCATTTCAGGTCCAATTCTTCATGGTACTGTTCCACTCGATCAGTGCTCTCGTCTACGACTGTGGATATCCAAAGTATGTATTAAAAACTAACATAATTACTTAGTATTTAAGACTTACTATAATAAACACTTAATTATTAGTGGGACCTGGCGTGGAAAATCGTTTGGCCAGATGGCGAGTCGACTGGCACCGAGCAAGAGGGGCCGCTGCGACAGAATTAATAAAGCAGTAAACAGAGTCCTCTGACGTATATTCAGAGTAGTCTATAAAGTATATTGGGAGTGGTCTATGACCAGCAGTAGACTGCAACGGGCTGATGATGATGATGTAACTCATATTGCTAAAGCCACGCTGTAGACATTCACGACTCAGTACGAATGGGCAGGCTCGACCAGGACGGTACTAGTATCTCACAAGAGATCGATGTGAAGCAAGAGCTTTGCTGCCGCCATTTGGTCAGTGAGTGAAAGTGCCCAATGCTTAGTACTCTTCCCATCTTTTTTCCTTCCCGCGCCTCTCTCAATTTGGTAGGATGTACATGGTCGACAGTGATGACTTACCAACAGGTGACCTGCTTACTCGTTCGCCTATGGGACCTCTGCAATAAAGATATATATATAAAAAATTGTGACACAGCAATTAATTTAACCATGGCTTCGTAAGTTTATTACAATCATATATTATTATATTGTACGTTCAAATCTACTTTCACAATTAGAATAGATAAGTTAAAAATAACAGTTTCTTTGAAACCAATTACGCAGTGTCTTGTTAATGCTTTAATTAAGTGTTTGGTGGCTGTTTGAGTAGGGTAATTATAAAGAAATTATAACATTACCATAGGTTTATTTATTTTCGTGTGCACTTTTTAAGTTATATTCATAATCAGTAATAAATGATTCAATGTTCACACATACGTTCTTATCAAGATTTACACAACTCTAATATTAATAGTCACATACATATGTACATATATAGTCCTGACCCCACTTGTATCGTCAGTATCAGAAACTATGGGAGACTTGTCGGTCACTCAAACATCCAAACCTGAACAAATACTTGTGGATCATTAAACACTTGTCCCGGTGCGGGGATCGAACCCACGGCTACTCGTGTCACAGCCGGTAACCCACTGTGCCACGGAGGTAGTCAAATACGGCTAAACATTTATTTGGTTGGTTTTACGAACACTTGATAAAACACTAATAAGCTTCAGTATATAAGTTAGAAAGTAACCTATATATAATATACACCAACGTGTGAAAATTCTAAAGACATTCACGCTAAGTAAAAACTAGCAGTGGAATACAAACTGCGTGGTACTTAATATTTGCTCCATCGCGAATCTGAGTTTCATAGAGTTTGTTTTTTTTTTGTTTTAATGATAGTGATCTGAGGAAAATATAACTCATAGCGACGAAAACGCAAATAGAAATAATATACTTACGTTTTAGCAATAAAGTGCGTGGTGGCCTGTTGGTAAACGGACTAGACGCGACTGCCAACATGTTAACGGTGGTCGCGGGTTCAAATCCCAGGGCACACCTCTGACTTTTCGGAGTCATGTGTGTATTGATAGTCAATCACCACGCACTAAAACGGTGAAGGAAAACATCGTGAGGAAACCTGCATACCATAGGGATTCATAAGAATTTCTATGGTATGTAAGTCCGCCAACCCGCACTAGGCCAGCGTGGTGGACTATACGGCCTAACCACTCTCAATCGTATTCTCGATTGTAGAGTAGGCCCGTGCCCTGCAGTGGGACGTATATGGGCTGATACAGTTTTAGCAATGCCATTAAATTACATCATGCTTAAAGTATTATTTTATGAATTACAGAATAATTGCTGCCGGGCTGATACTGCATTCTACAATTTTCATCGTCCTCTTCATGAACTTCTACTTCCAAGCTTACAAGAAGAAACCCAGGGCGCCAGTCGAAGCAGCAAACAACAACAACAACATCACTGAAGATCACACTAAAAAGAATGGACATATAAAAAATGGTGACATTCCTAATGGAACCATCAAGAATGGTGAAATTTCTAATGGATTCATCAAAAATGGTGATATCTCCAATGGATACATAAAAAACGGTACCATTGCCAATGGACACGTAAGAAATGGTAGCATCAGTAATGGACACATCACAAATGGTGATATGTTTAAAGGATATCAAAACGGACACACTAACGGACATATTATGGGAGATTTTAATGGACATATCAGAAATGGAGAATTAACTAATGGACAAGTTAAAAACCGTGAAAATTTGAATGGCTACGTCAAAAATAGCTTCACAAATGGCACATTACCACATGACGTCACGGACAAAAAAGTGCAATAACAAATAGCTGTAAGTTTAGCTTATTGCCTTTTTGTACATTTTATATTAAATTAGAGATTAAAGGAAATTCTTTGAGAATAAAGTCAATTAATTTAAATTTTAAATCAAGCAGAATGTAATGAATCCGTAAACTAACTAGGCTAGCGTGAAGGATTGTGGCCTAAGCTATCTCAATCAGACTCTTAATTGTAGAGCAGTCCTGTACTTAGAGGGGGCAAATCTGGGCTATTAAAAAAGTTTTTTCTTCTCAAGTATTTCCTAAAATCTTACTTAATAATTTGTACAGTCTTTGTTAGTCAAAGTCTGTAAGTTCCACTGCGAGCTGTATTGTATAATGAAATTACTATAGTAAGTTAATGTAAATAAGTATTAATCTTTGTACTGAGTTTCCTTTAGAGATTTTATTTTTAAAATTCGTCGAATGCTCAAATTTTCTACCTTTTAAACTACCTCAATTTTATCAACTCCGTTTCTTGTTTCATAGAGTATAATATCCCATTCAACTGAAACATCTTCGTACATACAATTTAGTATTAAATTAGAACTGAGGTTACCAGATTATATTTTAGACTGGCTATGGGGGTTAAAAAGGGACAAATATGGATAGATTTTGGTTTTATATTTATCATAACTACTGATATTAAGTGAAAACATACGAACATATTATCAATGGAACTTACTATAACATTATCTTCTATCCAATTATAATGTAGTTTGAACGCAAAGTAATGAGTCCAACGTGAAGTTGAGGCGTATTCCTCCACTGTGAATTGAGTTAATAAACGTTAACACCCGCATGTCAACTTCAGAACGAACTAGTTATTTTGCGATTACTCTACATAAATAATAATAATTTATAAGAAACATTAGCGGAAAGTATCGATCAAGCCTTATCTTATGTCTCCGACTATTTGTCCGATATGAAATTAGTCAGTATTCTACATCTACAAAAATATGTCAGGCTGAAAATATCAGACTGAGTTCTCGTCTTTAACATATCAATAATCTTACTTCCGTCCATACTAAGCTTTAGTAGTTGTAAGTAACCGTAGATGTAAATATATTTTTAAATTATTTCGTAAAGGGTACAAGTACGGTATATTCCGTGGGTACAAGTATTGTCACAATTTATGACATTAACGCCCGAATACTGGAACGCCATTCAAATAATAAGTTGCTTTTAACAGTGCACGGCCCACTTAGCCAGTACATTTAAGGAATTACGGGATTAACGTAGTTAAGCGCAACTTATATTTAAGTTGCGTTCCAGTATTCGGGCGTTAGAAAATTTCTACGATTTTGTTCGACAATTTATATCGTCACTTTTTAGTGACGATAGTTAAAATTGATATTTGAAAACGCACAATACTGTATGAAAGTAAAGGATACGAATTTCAAAGCTTTACGGATTTGCTACATTTGATATATTATATCAAACTATGGGCCTTATTAGGAAGCTCAAAGTCACTCAACGAGCTATGGAGAGGGCTATGTTCGGGGTTTCCCTACGAGATCGAATCAGAAATGAGGAGATCCGTAGGAGAACTAAAATAACCGACATAGCCCACCGGATTAGCAAGTTGAAGTGGCAATGGGCAGGGCACATAGCGCGGAGATCTGATGACCGATGGGGTCGGAAAGTGCTCGAATGGAGGCCGCGTAGCGGAAAACGCAGCGTAGGACGTCCACCCACAAGATGGTCCGACGACCTGATAAAGGTCGCGGGACGTCGCTGGATGCAGGCTGCCTCCAACAGGTCTCTGTGGAAATCATTGGGGGAGGCCTATGTTCAGCAGTGGACTTCCTTTGGCTGATGGATGGATGGATGGATGATATATTATATGACCGTTAAACAATTATTGGTCCTCTGATAAACTGCGAAAGGGCCTTGCCAGTGTTACAATTACAAGCTAAAACACAAGTATGAAGGAATCTAATTCCTTATTTAATACAAAGAACTCAGTGTTCCTTATATCAAAGAAAGCTATAATAATTATATCTGATCAATATATTGTACATAATAGATTTTTTTATAAACTTTATTTTATCCGAAAAATTGTTATCTACAGTATTGTGCTGTGTCTCGGCTTTTTTTACTGAATATTCCCCAATGAGAAAGGAAGGATGATATGTAGTTATTTTAAATAACATATTTGTTAAAATTAACGTGGCAGTTATTACGTTTTAAATTTGTATACTAATTTTATGGCTCCCAGTGGAAAATGGGATCGTAGATCCTAGAAAAATGTTAAAATTAATGCCAATGTTAAGAATACCAGTCAGTTTAGCGAAAATGTATGTCTTGTATAAATAGGTGATGTAAACGATGTATATTTAGTATTAAGTCATTTATTGTACTATAATGATATTATATTAAGTTTTAAAAATAAATATTCGAATTTTTTCATTGGAATTTTATGAGAATATAAAAGGTATACCGAAACGCAACTTGGTGGTTTTAGTTCTGTGTTTGTATATGGGAAGTAGCGACATCTATGAACATTTGCTGGAATAAGGTCTAACGTATGATGCCTGATTATGCCGCACTTTCGTGAGAAATATGAGTAGAAATTACTCTTGTTGAAGAAAGTGTAAGTTGCTGTAACTTAAGACTCGTTTTGCAGATGGCAGTAAGATATTATTTTCTGTTATTTATATTTAAAAAAATAAATTTAAAAAAGTAAAGATTTAAGAAAAGAAAATTGCTAAAGAAGTAAAGATTGATGTGCAGAATAACTGTGTCGCATATAATATATACTATAGCGTACTATGACTAAAAAGAGTGAAATATTTTATTTCAGTCAATTAAAATAGAATCAGTAAGAAAGTAAAATGTAAAGTACAGTTTTTGTCAATTAAATCCTAAATAAAACCCTCTAAAATCAAAGTAATTAAGTGTAAGAACATCCACTGGTTTCAATAAAAATTACAATCTCGTTACCAACTCATTTGATAGCCAATAGCACGCACTAATTGAAACGAAAATCGAGCCTTTAAAATTTAACGGTGTGCCGATAACTTTCGAGACCCTCGGTAATCCTTAATTATAGCCCTGCAAAATGTCAATAAACCTCGCACCCAAACGTTTTTTCCTCCCCTTTCCTAATTTGTTGGCCCTAAATTCGCGGCCATTCCTATCCAAAATCATAAGGCCTCCGTACATAAACTTAGTTGATATGACTCAGAGAGCTCGACAACTGGACGTTGTAACCCTGCAATGAGAAGGGTAGAGACAGGGTGAACACGGAACACGCACCATTCTGTCACCTATTGTAAATGATTGAGCGAGAGAGATGGCGCTAGTGTCGCTGGTGTTGACTCGAATTCCGTTTTACGCAACTTCTTGTAACATATATTTTGAACATCCTTGTAAATATCATACTATCGGAGTTAAATATCTAGACATTCATGACTGAAATTCATAGCGCCTTCATAGTAGGTGTTCAGTTTTATTCTATAACAGATTACCCCAATATTGAAACTAAGTTTTCGAACAACCTTTGTGTAATAAGCGAAATTCAAACTACCACCATATTCAAACAAAACAAACTACAGTTTCCACGGTTACTTTCTAACTCTCAACTTGAAAAATATGAGTAAGCAGAGCATTAACTAAAGGATTGAAAAGTACAAGTTCTAGTTGAAAACTTTTTAAGCATTATAGTAAACGATCGATAAGCGTGTAACGGAACGCAAGCCGCCGCCGGCCGGGACGGATTCCCTCGCCCGGATGAGTAGTTACTGGTTCAGTCGAGTGCGCGCTGCCGTCGCGACCGCACGCGTCCCTGCGCGGCTCACACTATACAACAAAATAAACCACAAAACCTTACAATAACCACATAAAACTGAACTGTGACAGTGTTGTTGTGATCCAAACGTGCTCAACCCCGACATTATGTGATCTTACAACCCGTTGTAATAATGTAAAGATGCTTTTCGCCCGACACTTGGTGAATAATGATATGTAACATTTTGTACCCTGATAAATCGTTTGTAACTGTGCGTTTTAACTCGGTAATGTGTTGTCAACATTAGAAATGTGTTGTGTTATACATATTTACGTCAGTCTATCTCATTTCACACGCAAAAGGGGTGGCAAAGCAATGGAATATGCTAATAAGCTGGTTTCTTTTAGCCCGCACACAAAAAGCTCTGCACTAGAGACTGCAGTGCGATTTGTGTTGCAAATTTACACAATTTATATCCTTCTATTCTACTAACGTTTTATGTTTTTACCGTTTTCGTTCTAATGCATTTTATTGTCTTTATCGGGTACTTATATTTTGCGTTCGTTACTTCTTTAATTCAAGTATGCGGCGTTTCATAATTAATAAATGTTCATTACATCACTGTAACTAAAGAGTCGTTATAAATCTTGAAAGTCATTTGTTATTCAAATTAAATCATTAATCAGGGAAGTCGGACCTTTAACAAATCACAAAACAGATTGATTTTCCATTTCAAATTATTCATTAAAGTCGTTTTCCATATACAACATCGACTTTTCATCGTACAATAGGACTGAGCGTTCATTTCCTTTGTGTCAATAGACCGTTTGAGCTAATTTCCTGCTTTTCAAGTTATTAACCTGTCTGGTTCGATTCTAGGTTTAGATCTAGCCTCCATGCTCGGTTGAGTAATATCTGCCAGCTCATTAACAACCGATGTGTTTAATCGTAGACTGTTATTTAATATTTTATATATCATTCCTGTTTCTCTAATTGTTTCGTAAAAGGATTTTATTAGAATGTTTATGAAATTTTACAAGATGCTGTATGTAACCAAAGTAGGTTCTCTTTTATTGAAAAAGGCAACACTTATTGAAGCTGCAATAAAAGTTGCAAAGGCATGATCAAATCTGTGTAGTTACGACTAAAAATTTGTAATAGAAGCATCATAGCTTTACTTATTCATTCTGGGCTAGAATCTTTGGAAACAAAAGAATTGCTTGGTAATTCATGGTGTTGTTTGGTTTTGCTCCATGAGTGCTTATCATCAGGTGAATGCCATGCACGTCTCGCCATTCAATGCAATAAAAAAAAATCAGCTACTCATAAACCTATACATAATTTCTTATAGATAAAAACCATCTTCCCCTTATGAATACAATTCACAGCCTACATCACCCAAATGGTCTAATCCGGGTTGTAATTTAACGTAATCAGTCACTGGTCTAGACATATTTTGGTCCTAATTCTATGATGGTGCTTTATGCCAATTAATCAAAATGTAGAAAAAGATTCATTGCTCATCCCAAACTCAGCCGTGTCTATACAATAGTAAACAATCTATTTATCACAACAAATAAAATAACTATCTCAATATTTTTCATTAAGCATAACATCGAGGACCCAAATAGATATTCTCATACATTAAATGGTTTTACGTTTTTTCCCGATCTAGGTCTCATATTTTATAGGTAATACCCATTACAGAATGGGGTAGGACTGTAAAATAATGCTCGATGTACCCACATATTTTATAAGCTGAATGTTTCTTTTTTCGATAAGGATTATCTAAGCTATAAAACACCTTATGTTTTTTCGTTTATAGTGTATACTCGTAAATATAAACATAAGCTATACATAGATTGTAATACGCTGTGCTGTCCTTAGAATTAGTTAGATAAAATATAAACAAATTGATATTACAGTCTCGTTTAATTTGACTGATATAAGCAAGCGCACATTTTTTTAAGTATTAACAACATAAATAAAATGTATTACAATAAAGTATAAGAATAGACGTAAAAACAGCAGCCATTATTCGTGAGAGAAAACGTTACGTATTTTAATTCCTATAATATTATGCCGCACGTGCAAAACGCAATAAAGGTAAATTAAAAAAAAAACACAGAACTATTCATTATCCAAATAAATTCTCTACATATTTCATAACGTTTTAATAATATCACTGAACTCATAGGAGTACTAAAATCATAATCACAATAATATTTAAAGCTCACACGTAAAAAAAAATTAAGTACACATTTCGACCTTTTTGAACCCTAAATCTTCTGAACATTACATCACAAGACCGCATCATTAAAAACCATTTACAAATCTACAACGCAGAAGACGCGGCGACCAAAAAAACTCAATCCCAACTCAACAAAGCAATACATCCGACAATAAACAAGTACTAATAAAAATAATCCGTAAAGAAAAACCAATACGTCTGGAGAGTTGAACGCCAAAAAGAATAAAGCCGGGGCATGTGAACCGAACAAAAATGAGAACAAGAAAACTACACTCTACGACTTATTTCTTGTGGTACGGAAGTTATCAACGTTTCGACCGGTCCGCTGTAGAATCTGGTTCCTTTGTACTGGCTCATCTTGTGAAATGTAGATTATCTTATTGAGATGCGTTATCGGAGCAGCGTAAGCTGTTCATTGCTTCGAGTTTTTGTCCACTGTCGAGATTTAATCGAATCTGAGGATAGCATCTTAGTATGCTTGGAGGCAATAAAAAAAATGTAGCTTTATTTAGAGATTTCTATTTGTGTTCGTTTCATTTATCTAAATAATATTTATATTAGAAGTGAAATCCCCAACATTTAATTAGAAATTTAATATAGAGTTGTTTGGTTTTATTTACATCAAGTTCAAGTTTACTTTTCTGTATTTGTATTACTCAATTTAATTTAACTGACCTGCGAAATAATTTAAATTATGATATTGTTACTTTTATTATTTCAAAGCAACCAAAACGTTAATTACTTTAAAATAATATTATATTGACTCGCAAAAAATGTTTTATAAGCTAGTTCGTTCAAAACTAGGTGCCTAGTGTTCAAATCTAATAATATTATGTTATTGCTTCAGACGGCTGTACGTTCAATCGTTTTCTTTACTCCCATTTGTCGTTTCAAATATACTCATACTTGGCCTGGCCTGGTCAATACAATATGGATATGTGCCAAGAACGGGAACATTCTCAACTGAAAGCACTTAAATTTAAGACAAATGAAGGGAGTGTGAAAATTTCATTGGTCATACAAAGGTTGAGAATAGTTACAATAAAACTAATAATGATAAATGGGATTTCTAAAACCAACTTAAGTTTCTGTCAGTATAGAAACATTTACTCGTTAGTTTTCAACTGTTATATGTTCTCAACGATCGTATTGTCGATTGCTAGCTATTTTATTTCAAAAATCTATTTGACGAGTTCAATAAACATACGTACACTGAATCGAATCATGCTGAAGATAAAACCGCTGAAGCAAAAGAAACCAATATTAGAATTGTTTGTAGAAAGAGGCAACGATCCCGTGTTAAATGATTTGTTACCAATTGCAATAGTGTTAACTATTCACGGTATCTAAATTAATCAAATCTTAAATTGTTTTCTCAGCGTTTGCACTACGAGTATGCAATTCTGTATTATTTTTAGTCCATCAATGTTTCGGACGAATATGATCTTCCATCTCAAAGCCATGATTGGACTTCCCAAACGACATATTGTGTTTTGTAATACATAGCTGTCTATTAAAGATCCATTAGCTGTTTGATACACAAGAAATACCTTTTACTTTTTGGGTATCTATCTCGATATAATTGGTGACAAATAACATACTACCTATCTTTATTACTGTACCAAATATTAATATTGTCACCTCTTAATATCTTGTGTACACCAGCAGCTATACAAACTAATTCTTCTTGTAGTTCCTCTTCAACGAGTTAAGTTTAGCAGTCAGCTTGACTTACCAAGTTATCCTTATTGAAGATAAGATAAGATAACTTAAATCCTCAATTCAACAGAGAATTTACATGACTGCAACACTTAGCTGTGAACAAATCTGAGTTCGGATTTGCCTAGTTGTCCAACCAACCCGAGAGTGTTTTAATTGATTCGAAGAACATGGTATGCCCTAGATTGCTTTTGTACGGATCGTGGCATTAGACTCGTCATCTATCATAGCGTCAAATGCTTATACTTGTGCAATGTATCGTTGGATACCTAAAGCAGGATACAGGTGTGAATGCATATATTTAAAACAAGAAGTAAGCATTACTATGCAAAAATTATACGTCAATACCGTTATTACCTTCTTAAATAATCGCTGATGCGAAGAAGTGGTCGAGAAACCAGCTGTCAACTCATATTGATTGGCAGACTAACAGATGGGGAATAAATAATTTAGTATTAAGTATAGACATAACAACTGCAGAGTATGGTAACTGACAAACCCATACCACTGCTCGGAGTGATTAAAAAATATTTTAAAATGTTGGCGAATTCTCGAATAATTATATCCGATTTCATTCATTTATCGGACTGCAAAGTTTGAATTACAAATGTGAAATATTTTCAATATTATTTTACGACACTTAAAATCGAATGGTTTTAAAATCAATTCAATAGAATGTTAAAAACGTAACCAATTCTATTCGAGTCAGACAATCAAAACGCCATTAAAATCTAAGTGTGAATGCTACTTCGAAGCGTAGCTCTCGAATTTTATTGTGTTCGGAAGAGTTGTTCGGGAATAGTTATGAAGTCGAGTTTCTTAAGTGACGTCATGAAATAAAATATTAAAGAATGAAGTATTGATGCCGTCACGAGGTCGTTCACAATAAATATGAAGATTCGTCCTACGCAGACAACTTACGAAGTTTGAGAGTGAGTCATAATAACAAAGGAAGAAAGGCGGCTATAAATCACCCGCAATTTTATCCGATTGTTTATACAAAGTAAAATTTCATCGCAACATATAAATAAAACCAATCGGGAGACACGCACCATCAAGATTTATAGAACAATAACAGTTTTATCGGCCAATCGTCAATATAGATTCGAAACCACAATCCCACGATAATTATAAAAATGTATCAGTAACATAAAATTTATGCCACCATTACACCATGGGAAACACATAAAAAACGATGCAATAAATTTTGACTGCGTACCAACGGACATGGAAGGGGCCGACGGCCATTTAGAAAAGGTCCCGACTGAGCAAATAGTTAAATAAACAAACTAAATATGTAGTAATATATTGCGGCCGCACTAACAATAGATACGTTTGACAAAAGTGTTACAAGGGTAGTGTTTGTCTAACAGTATTAACTAGCTATCTCCCGTTACTTTGTTCATGTATACTTTACAATCAAGTTGTTGTTATTCAAAATTTACTTAGACTCTAATTGATTTTAGTGGATATTGTTACTACAATTAATCAATTTATTGAGGTTCAAACAAAGAATAAGGTATGTGATGTAAATTATGGAATCGTTCATACTACTACGATTATGAACGATGAAATTAATTTCATTCCAACAGAAATTAGAACCAACATAATTGATTTAGCAAAACAAACTATAGAAATCCACTATCTGATTAACAGTTCATCAGTACCGATTATACCTTTAGATTCTATTGCAAAAACGTTCATTAATTATGAGGTTTTAGCAACGGCCTTGTAAGCAAATCGATACAGAACAAAAGACTTTTAGGAAATACAGGCCTTGACTTGCCACCGGAAAGGGAAGAGCCGGAAGTGCTTTGCGCATCTACTTTCAGCATGAGACGGTTATAAAACATCCTTTGATAATTGTATTGGGTGCAGAAAGCGAGCAATAAATCCTCGAAATTAGGATACTGTGATATCGAAAAGTACTCGTTCCGATAAATAAAATATTAGTAATTTTTTATTTAATATAATCCTGTTTATGGTCGTTACTGATTAGTCAGTGCTACTTATAAACTGATAATTAGGTAAACCCATTAGGTAAAGCAATAGACTCGATAGGCTCGCCCCCTATCACATCATGGAATAAAATACACAAGGCGAAACATAGGTGTCCAGGTTGCGCCTCTGCCTTCTCTTTCTGGGGAAAAGGCTTGACTTTATCTACGCATGTATTTTTGCAAGCGATTAAGTGGCGTCTTAAACAGCTTGCACAAATACAATGAATCTAAATGTTACAATTGTCAAAACAGTTACAAATATAGCCAAGTAATCTGAACTGCAAAAATACAAAACAATCAAAGAAACCTTAAATGATACGAATATGATACGTGAGTCAACGGAAGTGACGAAGAACATTAGTGTTGTACCAAATAAAATGGATTGAGTGACTCAGATTAATTGATCCGACGAACTTGATAGGAAGATTGCTGCAATGCGAAAGAAATTGAAATTAAACGTCATGCTTAACCTCTTGTACATTGAGTAAATCAAAACACTAAAATACTTTTCTTTTAGTGTATAATCTACATTGTGATACTCTTAAGAATAAAACATCAATTATATTGACTTTAAACTATAATAAAACTATAAAATCGGTAAATATTGTTGGCAATAAAGCATATTATTAACTTTTAAATAAAATTCAATTTATTTAATTTTATTATAAATACGATGGCTAATGAAAAACACAGTAGTAGCTTTTTGCATCAATTTTATAGTTCACTAACTGACATTGGCAGCTGAATGTTGCCACATCAAAACTGCCACACTCCAGGACTTTCATTCAAATTTTCACTTAAATACATTACTGTATCCATAAACAAATACATTCCGCCGTCAAAGGGAATAAAATGGAGCAAGAAAACCAAACGTCAAGCTATTTTGTACATCTCATTCGCCCCTTGTTCCGAGTCGTCTTGATTGACGTGAACGGCGTCTCGTGTGAGCCAGCTGTCACTGTCACGTGACCCGCGCATAAATGGCACATAGGAATCTGTATTGACGGGACGTAAGTTAAATAATGGTTTATTCTCTTGACGCTGTGGGTGGTGAATAACGCAGTGTATAGCAAATTCAATATTTGCATTACATTGCGTTAAGAATAATTAATATATCTGAACACAAATTGCATTGATGTTTGTAAGCTACGTAATGAAGAGGTAAATTAAATATTTGTACACTGAAGATATTATAGTTTTGTACACAAGTTTAACAAACTGGTTTGGTTCAGTTTCGCTATACACGCAATATATTTTGTTTGATGAAATAGCCTAAACCCCAATAACATATCTAATTTTATGAATTTAGTGCTGCTCACTCATACGATATTTTTTATCAAAACTTTACGATAGAAAACAATATCTTCTTCATTATAACAGGCCTATCTAAAAATTACTTTTTCCTATTCTCTTTAGCTATGACGACTCTCAGATTTTAAACTCAAAGATAGAGTTTTCTGTCCAAGTATAAAACTATGGAAATGATTTTTTATATATTTTGTATTTGCAACTTTAAATCCTAATATTATTAGCAGTGGACATCCAGTGTCTGAGGGTAATGATATACAGCCTTGCCTGTCCCTTTTTTCTAGATGAAACTAAAAACAAAAACATCTAGAATTGTTCACAATAACCACAGAGTAATAACAGCCCATTCCCGGCTATTCCCTCTATTCCCAAGTTAAACTATTCCCAACTAACCAATGCCTAGGCTCGATAGTTCCCGTCCACAGCACATCTCGCGTGTTTGACCGATTTACTTCCGAATGAATTGCGACCTGGGGGGATTCTGTTTTATTGCAATCTTATTACATACCTATGTTTGCAGCGTGCTCTTGTATGAAGTTTAAACAGCGCTGCTTCAAGTATACGTTTTCAAATAGGTTCAGCGGAGTGGGTTTGTTGTTTAAAATGTTTGTAGCGGTTTGGTAAATTAAGAATTGTGTTTGTTTTTAATGTGAGATGGATGACATTATACTAAGCTATAACATCCATTGGATCTTTTTATACTTACAGTTGTATGCTCATTACTAAATAACATCGTCAAACAAGAAGTAGCTTATAAATAAAAATACCCCTAAAGCTTTAAAAACAGTAATTTTGAAAACCCAATAAAATTAAAACGCATATAAAAATTAACTATTTTATTCGCAGTCAATACTCGACCCCTTTCATATTACGTTCTAATGAAGATATTTCACGCACAATGATCTGCAATAAAATATACTTCCAAACGCTCCCTAAAACAAGGGGAGATTTTAAAATACGATCAAGGCGTGCAGTAATTAACTTACAGCTTTATGACGTTAACAATACAGTTCAAACTCAAAGCAAGTTCCATAAATATTTTATATATATATATATTTTATAACAAATATTTGTATCAAATATATCAAAATATTTCAATAAATTTTAACATCTTTACACTAAGCACCTGCGACTCCCACGATATGGCTGTAAAAAATAAAATTCTGTTACTCAGAACTAAAGGTGCGACCAGCTTGAATAATAGAGGAACAACTTTATATGCGCTATAAAAAAATCTCTTTATCTGTTTAAAATATTGGGCGAGATTGTATACTCCAATTCTCATTCATTGTGTTTGGGATGGTTTTTATTGTATTGAAATATATACGTTATTTGTCCATAAAACGAGCAAGCCACTCATCTAATCTAAGTAGTTGCCGCCATTTATAAACATCCACAAATGTTTGGGTTGGTAGGAGGATTACCGGCCGGGCCTGTAGAAACAAGAGGGGAAAGAAGAGATGAAAGGATTTTAATGTCTCTATCTCTCTATCTCTGAAAAAAAAAAACAAATATGCAAATAGTATATAAGGTTTAAAATGTTATTATTTCATTTGTGAATAAACGATTTTAATGCAACCCACCACTGATTTTAATATTCGGTTCATATTTCCTAATTACATTTCACTGTTAACGATACACAATAATTCAAATCAGCAGTCAACACACAGACAAAAAGTATTTCCACAATATGACAAACCAAACTAAAACCACACAAACATTGAAAACACCAATAAGAATAAAACATCCGATTTATAACATAAGGAGCGGGGGCATTAGACGAACATTGTCCCCGTACCGTTTTGACAACGTCAATGGGGACAGAGTAGCGTGAAATGGCACAAAATACGGGCCCATCGCCTTTGTACCCCGGGACTGGTCGACTTACCTGCCCATTTTGACGCACAATAGTTTTTTTTCTCCCCACGGACTAGCGTATTGAGACGGCCGTGGTTTAAAAACCAATTAAGCTGTAAAGGTGTTTGGAATGTGATCCATTTTTCTATGAGCTGCGTGGTGAATTTAGTTCGTTTATCTGTTGTTGGATTGTACGTGTCCTGGTTTTGAATAGATTTAGAACACAGGTTTAGTAGAATTTCGAGGCATAGAATTGAACCCTTGAGTACTTTTGTTTTAATCTAGACGTCTGCAGCTTAGTAATTTTTTGGCTTGATCAAGCGTAGTGGCAAATACAAAAATAGGGCTATATTAAAATTTATGACTGCCTGTCCAATTGCTAATTGTCCGGGAAACATTAATGTTACAAAGAACAATCCCTCAGATGCAAGCTGATCTTTGTACATACTTTCCTTGAAAATGTATGGTGTATTCTCCCATCCAGTTCGGTTTCAGTAATTAATATTACTTTCAAAACATATTACGTTATTGAAATTCGTTCGCAATGGAGCTTTCTGTTTCATTTTATTATTTAACTTTAATAGTATTGTGTACGTTATAGTACGAACTACCAATGAGTGGAACCAGTTGCCAGCGGCAGCATTTCCGGACAAATACGACCTAGCGACTTTCAAAAAACGAGTTAAAAAAATAAAATAAAATTTTCCATCCATTTCCATTATTAGTGGTACAACCGCATTCATTTCCTTGATAACAATTGTAGCTAAGTTTCAAACCATATAACCATGTCCACTTCCAAACCATGGCTATCTATTGCCATAACTTCAGTTCAACAATCCTCATACCATCTACTGCAAAAAAAGGATTTCACCCTCCCATCGTCAATTCACCATCAATTCACACAAAGTGATTGGCTTTGTTTATCGTGCGTATAGCTGAAGAACGGAATGCCTTACAGGACTTTGTGTTCCTGAAAGCTAAAATCTAGGACTGTTCGAAGCTAGAATGAATTCACCTTTGATAGGTTTACACAAACGTTGACTACATCTTTCCTTCCACTGGATGTTTATAGCCAATGGCCAAACTCTTATATGTATAGCGACATGATAAAAGGAACTGTAGAAATTTCGTTAAGAATCTACTTCCGTGTCTATATCAACCCATATACATCCCACTGCAGGGCACGTGCCTCCCCTACAATCAAGAGTATGATTGAAAGTGGTTGGACCATATAGTTCATCACGCGCAGGCCTAATGTGGGTAGTCGGATTTTACACACCATATAAATTCTTATAAATCGCTATGATTTACAGGTTCCCTCATGATTTCCTTCATCGTTTTAGTTCACTAAAAATCTACTTATTCATGTTAAATCATAAATTCAAGAGTATTCTCTTTTGCTAACGCATTTCAATTTTACATAATTTAAATACAACATACAATTTAATACAATAATCCGAACGTTTCACGAATAAGTAGCATTTCACTAATATTTTCGGGAGGTTCATTAAAATGGCTGGTGCTCGATCAATCTGAACAATTCGGTCAACTTGGCGCAGTGATGGATTTAGAATATCGAGCACCTATTATTCAATGCAGATTGTACGAGCAGAGATGTGACTTATCTAAGATACAAGTATCTGAAATACAGATAAAAGATACAAGATACGTATTTCCATCTTGTATCTCAGATACTTTTTAAAAATGTATTTTGTATCTTGTATTTAAATATATTTTAGTCTGTATCTTAGTATTTCATAAATACTAATCTTGATAAAATACTTTTAGTAATATGTAATCAAATTATCAATGTATTTATTCACAGAAGTCAGAAGAATAGGTTCTTTTCTATGGTGGCATTTATAAAATAAATGCGTAAAACAAATATTGATTAATCTTATTACCTACATGTTTTTACTAGATTCTGATTCCACTATTGCACGTGGTGAAAATACGGGATCTACTGCCAGCATTGCTGACTTAGAAAGAGTGCAATACTTAAATAATAGATATTAGAGAAAGAGCTTAAATACTTACCCTACAGTACAAAAACTATTATTGAAATATAACACCTGTTTGCCCAGTTCTGTCCCTGTGGCGCGACTCTTTTCTTTTAGGGGTATGATACTGAGGCCTCATGCAAAAAAAAAGAGTGATGAATTGTTTGAAGAACTAGGTTCACTTAAGTCTTACTTGAAAATATTTTATATAGGTATCGATCAAGCCTGAAAATTGGCTTTATTTGTCAAGTGATTTTTATCAACCATATTTATATAAACTATAATATTAAAATTAAATTTATTACAAAAGTATTTTCATCTTAAGAAGTATTTAGAAGATACGTATTTTGTATCTAGTATTTCAGATACAATTTTCGAAAGTATTTTGTATCTGGTATCTAAAATACTTAATTTAAAAGTATCTTGCATTTTGTATTTCAGATACTTTGTAAAGGGTATTTTGTACATCTCTGTGTACGAGTAGGTCATGCGTTGTTTGCGATTTGTATGTTTGTATACTCTAGATTTTATTAAAATTTTGCTGTTACAGAACGCTTACGTTCGATATTAAAGAGCAATATAATGTACTCAGTTCTGTGGATCTTTGATGTGTTTGTGAGTTGCTTTTAAGCAATAAATTTATTAGGATAGAAATAGAAATAATATCCACAGAAAGATTTTTTGGCGTGCTTGTACTATTGTTTCTCGTGGATCCGTCTACTTTGTGATGTAGAATATGTATCCAAAAATAATTATATTATCCCTTATAGCTCTCACTGCTTAAGATTATCTGATAAGCGATTTAGAGAGGGGTTAAGGCTATGTCAATCAAAATAATTCATAAACTTCCAATAACATATCTTGCTTTAGTTATAAACTTGAAGTATACCTCTGGTGGTAGGTCTCTCATATGTGAGAGGCCACTTGGGTAGGTACCACCGCAATGTCAAACAGCAGGGTAATGCACTGTTGTGTTTCGGTTGTGAAGGATATTGTAGCCAAACTAACTATTGGACATATTGAAACTTTATATCCTATATCTCAGGATGGCGAGCGCAGTGGAATGCTAAGCGTTGCTTTGTAATTCAAGGTGTTGTATGGTTTTTCCACTGTCCATGAGCGGTCTTATCGCTTACCATCAGGTGAACGGCATGCTCGTCTCGCCATTAATAGAAATAAAAAACACCAAAAGTATAAAATACATTCGATGTGTTCCCAACGGTGTCCACCACCCAAGGCTCCTTTTTTGCTGCACACGCATATCCAAAGACACGTTTTATTTTACAACTCAGCTTCCTGGTGTTGCATTGAGATAAAACGTGACTGAAATTTTGAACGAGCATACGTTTTAAAAGTATAGCCACGTTATTCCCTCTTATAAAATATTTTAACGTCATAAGTGAGTGATAGGAATTAGAAGATTTATGTTTTAGCCTTTATCTAATCTTAGAACCTCTTAAATCTTATAACTTGAATATATATCGAAGCTTTCAAAATTTTAGTAGATTTTATAATCAATTTGGCAAAGTAAACATACTCTAATTGTAAATGCAATTCAAAATAAGGGTCGATTGTAGTTTTTTTTTATTGCAATTAATGGCGATATGACCATGCCGTTTGCCTGATGGTAAGCAATGCTCGACATTCCACTGCGCTCGCCATCCTGAGACATAACATATTAAGTGTCAATATATCCATATGTCCATATGTCCATATGTCCTTTCTATCTCCTGTTAGTATATCCATCCCATGGTTGCCTGTAAGAGATTACCTAGTGTGATAAGGCCGCCACTTGTACTATTTTTCTTATTGTATAATATCTACATAGTATTTCTGTACAGTGCAAAAAAGAATTAAATAAATAAATAAATAAATAAATATCCAGAACTTACTCTGGCTACAATGTCCTTTAAGCCTTCCTACACTGCTGTTTGACGGGAGAAATAGACATTGCGATAGCACCTATCTCGACGGCCTCTCACATAATATTTAAGAGAGACCGACCACCTACGTCCAATATTACAGTACAAAGATGAAAATCTAGCTCGCCTAGTGCAGCGATGTCCGCAAATACCGATCAATAGAATTTCAATAGACTCCATTGTGCATATTATATAAAGCAATATCCTGTACGACCTACAAACTAAGTAAATGTCTTGGAATCCGTCGCTACACCACACCCCGCCAAGATTTATAGCACAACTCAACACTGAAATTGCCTAAAAACGATCACGAACCGGCCAAAATTTATTACAGTAGCAGTAATATGATTGAACACTCCGTGATCATAATTTCGAGCTTGGTTCCATGTTTAATAATGTTATTTTTGTTCCACCAATATAGGGATCGCGTGACGGCCCTGTACAATCTGCCAACGTAGTTTACATCGCCCATAACCCTTATTACAATGTGATGAGGTCGTAATTCGCTCGTTTCGAGTGTATTTACTGTTGTATTGTTATCAGAAACTTCGTACTTTTTGTATTACGATGAATTATTGTATAGACGTTGTCCCGATGTAGCGTTTATCAACCGTTTTATTCTAAGCTTTGTGAAATACGATCGTGGGTCTAGTTTGAGTTACTTAACAACCATAGTTATCAAGGATTTTCCACTTAATTCCTCAAACTAAATTAGTACTTATTCCAGTACCAACTTTCTTTATCAATTATGTTTAGAAATGACAAGTGCCCTTTTAGTGTCGAGATAAGAATTAGATACAATTTTTTTCTTTTGTTTTCAATACCAAGTTATGTACTTTATGAGTGCCTGAAAGATTACAATTTCATAATAATATTTTTTTTATCATTGTCGAGCAAATGTGAATTGTTTTTGCAATAATTACGAATAATCCGCACCTTCTTTAAGGATGTTCTTTTCCAGCGCCGAATACATTCAATGCAGTTATTATAGTACTTGTATAAGAACAGCCTGTGTAATAGATTACGTCAGTTAAAATGGTAACCCGGTAACCGTCAGTCTCTTTATCCTATCTATCTTTAACAAGAGTTTAGAATAGCTACCATTACTATATCGATACAATTCTATGCTTTAATAAACAAAGATTTACATATATATTTATCTTGCCTTGCTATCTATAAATACATAATCCATACCTTTATATCTCTATGTTTGTTAACTGAAACATAACATGCATAAAAATATCTAATGAACTCTCCATTTAAACATAGATAGATTATAGAAACCGGTCATTAATGGTTCATAAAATGCCTTACACTCAGTTCTTGCTTAACTCTTATATATTCTAATGCCCATGAAACAATATAACCTGAGATGACTAGATCTGAAACGGGTTAAGTATAAGACTTAAGTATAGTAGCAATTAGCTACTTTTAACGAATTATACACGTGGGAATCACGAACTTCGAGCATTGTATAATAACACTAGCTTGGCTTGCCCCGGCTTCGCGTGAATGCAGATACTTTTTGACATTAAAACCCTTTTTACAACATTTTACATGAATGGTCCGCTCCTATTGTTTCATATTGTTATGTATTATAGTCTATAACGTTCCTCGATAAATGAACTATCCAACACTATTTTCTCCACTTAAAAAGCAGTTCCTGAGACTAATACATTCTATCAAACTCTTCAGCTTTATATATTAATGTAATCTGTTTTGTTTGAGTTGAAGAAGCCGGTCAAATCACAAAAAAATACTGGCCCGATACTCACACAAAAACAAATACTTTGGATCTAGGTGTTGTAGAATCTAAATTCTTCTTTAACTTATCTTCTATACTATAGACAACCTCCTTAGCGCAGGTTAGACGCCGCCTGTGAAACGGGAAGCCGCGGGTTCGATCCCCGCACCGAGAGAATGTTTGTACGGCCCACAAATATTTTTTTCGGGTGTGGGTATTTGTGAAACCGAAAAGTCTCTCATAGTTTCTGATACCCACGACACAAGACTCTATCTTAATGTGGGGTCAGGACAATGTATGTGACTTTTAGTGTTATTTACTTATTTATTTACTATACACAGACTAGATCATGACTAAATATGACTGACGCATGTATTTATCTGTTGTCTCCTACTGCGATACAACAGCTCTCATAAAGCCACCTGTCCACCGACTAGATACGCGCATGTTAATTTCGTAGTAAGCTAACCCGCTTATGTAAATCACTGACATTTCCTCAGAAATTGCGACTAAAGCCGTACCTCTCGGAACCTTGTATTCATTACGTTGGATGCTTTATGTTATTTCACAGAAACGAGATTTAGATGTGATAGTAATGAAGTAAAATGAGCTTCAAATTTAACTAGGTGAGGATTTTTTAAAGGAAATGTAGTGGGTGATGTCAATTTATAGCATTAGATTAACCCACATAATCTTATCATTTTGGAGTCACTATTCAAAATTTGAAACAAAAAACCTTTTTTTTTTTTCACAAATCGTGATTTTAGTTTTTAAAATTTTGGCTACTACGTATTGATACGAGTATTTTTACCGCTTAACTGAACTTCGGTTCGGATCAGGACTTTAACTGAGCGGTAAAAAGACTCGTACCTATACGGGTTGATCAAAAGGTATGAAAACTAAAATCGCGATTTATGACAAAATAATAGTCAGCTATTAATCAAGAGTACTCTTGATTGTAGTTAGCCCTAAGGCCATGTAGTCCAGCGCGGTGGCATAGTGGCGGACTTAACATAATATCAAAAATAAACCATAGCGATTTGTGACGCTATGGTATTAAATATTATAAAATAAAATCTGAGCCATTTTCTAAAAATTCAATACTTTGTAGATAAGTTATTTTAATCTCCATAGATTACCGAAGGAATCAAAGGCACTTACGGCGATTACTTAAAGCCCGTTTATCGGCGATCAGTTTAAGCATTTTGATTTACGGGGTCGCCGCCTACATCGCGCGTTGCGGCCTTGAAAAACTTAAATACCTCAATCATTCCCAAATTAAATTCTATCCGTGGAAAAGTTAATTTTAATGATTAATTTTATAGGTTAGATATGATTGCTGCTAGATTTAATATTGAATTTTGTGATACGTTTCCCTTAAATTATATTAAATTGTCATACCTAACTGGAATCTTTAAAACGTTTCCCTTAAATTATATTAAATTACCTAACTAGAATCGTTAAATAATCTAACACTAACTGTCTAATTTCCCATAGTTCAAAAGTGGGAATTTAGAATGGTGATTATTTAATATAAAAATTATTTTAAAAAAATGTGGAAATTAGTCTGAGTGAATATCATGAAACTAAATAATTTTAGAATCCCCTTCTTGATAGTATTATTTGTTCATTTGTTTGTAGAAGAGGCCCGTGCCCTGGAGCGGGACGTATATGCGCTGATACAGAAACAATTTTATAAGCAAGAATTATAAAATACGATATTTTATTCGGATGTGTCACCAACAGATATTACGATCAATTAAAATAACTGGTGCATTACACGCCGCTTCAATCATGCCATTCACAGCTTTCAGGCCACAATTAAAATTTTATATATTAATATAACATAACAAAAATGAGTGAACAAAAACTAGTTAATCACCTGGTTTAAGACCAAGTTAATTGATTTTTCAAAGCTTACAACGACACGCTAGGGTTGCATTAATCAACATTAATCTTAAAGAAAATTTCACGTACAAATCGCATAATATTTTGAAGTGCACTGCTTTTTTAATAATTACATGAATAACTGAATTTATTTTCGTTAATACCATATTTTATGTATTCGGCCTTCTTTCTTACTCAGTTAATAACTTAATTAAAGTCGGCCACAGTATTAAAATACGGCCCTAAAGTCATAACAGCTTAAGCCAATAATAGCATTTTTGCCGGTTTATTATTTTTTAAGACTGCCTCATACTTATTTCTTTGCTAAATCAACCTTGCTTTGCCACTTTTTCCCTTTTAGATGTCAGTGTGAAGATTTAGTCTAAAATCCTTTTATTCTATTATTTCCTTTATTCATAATCATTCAAAATAAAGATTACTTGTTTATTTCTTTTCTTAAACCAAGGAATCAAGTCTCTCTGCCTTCATGTGAACTCGCTTTCAATTACATATTTTTTAATTGACATATTGCGTTACCTGTCTCAAACCAGTATTAGGCTCTATAATATTTTTCTACATAACTACCCACACCTGATGGTCATTGTAATATCGTTCAAATTTGTCACACGACAAATCATCCAACAGTTAGAATTGTTAGATTCGAATTATCAAAATGTTAACTCCTGACGTCACAATAAACAGCCAACAGCATAGTTAAGTTCGAATTATGCAAATATTGTCCATAGTCCTGACGTCACAATAAATCCTTACAGAGTGCACGATACAGACAGTGTTAATATCAAATGGTGGTTGATCGTGCGACAGTGAGAGCAGAGACATGGCGCGCCCGCGTGCCGCGCGGCCCCGGCCGACGACGCGGCATTTCCACAACCAACCCGAGCTGCAGAGGGGAGGGTTCGGCCTCATGCTCAGGTGGATCCTGTTCGTATGGCTGGCCAGCTGCGGACCCTTGGGGAACACTGTGAAACAAGACGGTAAGTGCTAGTTATTAGTTCCTTTATATGAGATCTTGGAACTAGCTTGTGTGTTAATGAAGGTGTCAGTGGATAATAGCCTCCTGTAAAGGCTTTGAAGTATTAATTTTTGAAAATTTTATGTCAACATATTTGAGAAAGTTGTACATATTATTCTAATAAATTGTGTTAATAATATTGTAATAAATTTTACTTTGACCAAAAAATACTTTAAGACTTGCATAATATAGGGGCAACTATAATACTCTAAGAAAGCCAACGCCGGTTATTCTTATGAATTGTATCAATACTAAAATGTTAAGGAGTTTCTTGGCCTTAATTTGTCATAGAGAGCCAAACGTATGAACCACAAAGTAATCATGATCACGGCTGATAAGTCCAAATTACTTTCCAATATACAAAATAAGTATTTCGCTATTAAAATTAGTGAATGAAGGCAATTTTGCTCGGGAGCGGTTCACCAACAGCCCTGATGTGGAGCGCTTTTGTTGCTGTCTAATTAATGTCGACTCGGTTTCAGCATTTTATTAGCGTAGTCGCTAAATTAGTCCGAGGTCAATATTAGTCGATATTTCTTTACACCCCCGCAGAGCAATATTGCACCTCGTGGTATAATGCCACAAAAATGAAATGACAATGTACATATATCACTTTACATTCTACATCAATATACGGGCATCCCACTGGAACGTAGACCTGCCCTAATGATTTCTATAATAACCTGTTAGAAGCCACATGCATCCGGCGACTTCTTGCAACTTTATTAGGTCGGCCATACATCTTGTCGAAGGAAGTCCAACATGCTTATAATTTATACTAGAGTACCATTTGGTCCCCTTGCTCGTCAGTTCCCCGCCTTTTGTGTCCTGCCCATTGCAACTTCAACTTGCTAATTCACTTCACATTAATGCCCATTTAATTGCTTCTTCAAGCGAGGGGCATTAAAGGATTATAAGAAGGGGACATGTGGTCAGCCAAACTGCCCCATAGCTTTATAGTGAACTATTGATAGCTCACCATATAACTACTACTATATTATAACGAAATACCATAGTGATTTAAAAGAATTTCTATGGTATGTAAGTCCGCCAGTCCACACTAGGCCAGCATGGTGAACTATATGGCCTAATCACTCTCAATCGTACTCTCGACTGTAGAGTAGGCCCGTGCCCTGCAGTGGGACGTGGCCTGCAGTGGGCTGATACAGATAATACATAAATAACGACAAGAAAGGTGGCACTATAGAATATTCAGAAGAACTTTTTATTATCTATAACCACTGTGGTTTAAATTAATTGTTAACTGCATTCAAAAATAAAATCTTTTTAATATAAGTATGTGCAAGGCTTCTTAATTAATAAGGATCCTCGATTCCTTAGTAGACATAATATTTGCTTTTCAAAAATCTAAAATATAGTTTTAGTTTGCGCCACTATTGTACCCCTATGAGTATTTTTTGCTTCTCATCGTTTCAAATTTGGCCATCAATGCCCACTTGAAAAATTCACTCTTTATAGTATGTCCATTGGCAAAGAGCGCCGTGTCCCTGTCAAATAAATGTCAAGACGATTCGCCGGTTTATAGGCGAGAACGTAAAGCTAAACGGTGTTTTATGGCCCGATTATGTACTCTTACGTAATGGATCATCTCGGGTTACACGGCTTTAATATTTTGATACTATTTAGCTGCTTTTACGATTGTCTAGTGGATCCGTTTGAAATTAGAACACTTTTTCTCAACAAGGAGGTTTGAAAGAATGTGGCCTAAATTATTACTTTTTTTAATTGGAAGTTTTCAGAGTGACTGTATAAAATGTTCCGACTAATAGTTCGTTTAAAAGAATGTGCTGTGGGCATATTCTTAATACCAGATTAACCTATATATTATTGCAATCAAATCTTACAACTAGAGTACAATTTAAGCGCGATCATCAAAGTCTATGACGTCAATAAGTTATGTATCCTAAGCTCCTAAGCTCGTTATTCTTTGACACAGCATCCAAACGTATTGCTTTTTAAGATAACATAGACATTCCCCTAATAAATGTACAATTTCTCTCGCATACTCAAATTTAATTCAGCGAACAAACTTCGCACTTAATAGATAAATAATACTCACTAAATACTATCTTGATTCATACTTGTATTAAAGCCCACGTGATGATGTAGAAATGCAGGCGTATAATTCATTGCACAGATCGCAGACAGCTAATCGCGGTCGCACGTGCGTCCTAACAAGACCACAACTAATGACAACGGGTTCAGCACAAACCGACAACATCTGTATCTCTGTATTACACCCATGTATACTTGTATGTGCTTAGGTTTTTAAGGGCTGGGATGCATGACGACATATACAATTTTGTGCGGGATAGATTTCCTAGGGATTTTGGTTCAATTTTCAAAACACCAATTCTCTTCAACGGCTGACGGGCCTGCGGGCGAGCGAGCGAGGGGCGGGCGAGCGTGGAGCAGCGGTTCGTTTCTTGTCTTCCTTTGGAGAGGTCCTCTTCTGGCGGGGCCCGGCGCGAAGCTGCCGATACGGCCAAACCGCCCCTCTTTTATATTCTTTCTCGGTCCACGCTCACCCCCCCTAGCCCCTCACCCTTCAGTACCCGTCATAATCTTTATTTCTCACTTATTTTTACAATTTCCTTACAATCATCTCAATTTCCACACAACAATGTGGGGCTCATCCCCGCGCAACCCCTCACACCATGCACCCATCCCTAAGGACTCCCGGGGCGCGAATACGGCTGGGTTTTGGGTGCGGAGAGTTTTGCTCGACGTCACCCCGCCCCGCTTGTACCACGTGACCGAGGCGCCCCCCAGCCCTCTCACCCCCTCGGGAGCCGCACCGCGCATGCGCAGTAGGCACATAGTGTGAGGTTTGGGAAAATGAAACCACTTCAGGAATAATTATTTATTTTTAACTAGTTATTTCGTGTCGTGCACATTTCTCCCGCCGTCGCAGCTCGCGATTTCCACTGGGAGCACGACGATCTTCCGGGACGGCCGCCGCAGGATGTGCCCGTTGCTCGTTGTGACGTCGACGACTCGCACCTCGCCGTCTTCCCCGGGGTAGATTCTGGACACCCGGCCTCTCGGCCAGACGTTTCTCGGCAGGTTGGCGTCGCACACGACGACTAAGTCCCCGACTTTCGGGGGTGCGCCGGTGGTGCGGGGCTCCCGCCGGTGTTGGAGCGAAGGCAGGTACTCCCTCACCCAGCGCCGCCAGAACTCGTCGGCCAGTCGCTGCGCGCGCTTCCAGCATCGGCGCGCAGAAGTGTCGTCGTCCGCGAAGTCGCCTGGCGCTGCAATGTGACAGTTAGGCCCCAACAATATGTGGTTGGGGGTTAACGCCTCCGGCTCGTCGGGTGTCACGGCCACGTGAGTGAGTGGTCGTGAGTTCACAATGTTTTCTATCTCCGCTAACAGTGTGTGCAATGTCTCGTCACTCGGGTATTTCTCTGTTAGTATCACTCGCAGGGATTGTTTAACGCTGCGTATCAGTCTTTCCCATGCTCCGCCCATGAAGGGTGCGGCGGGGGGAATGCGACGCCAGTTGATACAGCGTGCATTTGCCTCTCTTCCTGTTGCTTCCCACGCCTCCTTCAACTCCTTATCCGCAGCCTTGAAACACGTCGCGTTGTCTGACCATAGTTCCGTCGGTTGGCCTCTGCGCGCGATGAATCGCCTGAGTGCTGACACGGCAGAGTCCGCGCTCAGTGACGCGACCACTTCCAGATGCACCGCCCTTATGGTCATGCAGGTGAATAGGGCAACCCATCGTTTCTCCCGATGTCTTCCGACGGTCACTTCCAGCGGACCGAAGTAGTCTAGTCCCGTGTAGGAGAAGGGCCGTGTGTTGTGCGCCAGTCGCGCCGCGGGAAGATCTCCTGTGGCTGGGATAGTGGGCTTCGCTTTTCTTATTTTGCATGGTGGGCAATTCTTCAATACTCCTTTCACGGTCGGACGTATTCTAGTTATCCAGAACCTTTGCCTTAGTTCATTTACCACCATTTCCACTCCTCCATGGAACATCCTTTCGTGCACATGTTGCACGTACATCTTCGTGTATTCATGTTGTCCGTCTAACAGGACTGGATTTGTTGTGTCTTCGCTTACACTTTTCGCCGCTGTTATTCTTCCGCGCAAACGCAATAAGCCGTCCTCTCCCACGAACACACGTAGGGAGGCGAGTCGATCTGTCGGCGAGGGTGGGCTTCCGCTTATGACGCGCAATCTTTCACTCGCATAGCTGTCATCTTGCACTTTTCTTAGCCACAATTCTTCGGCGCGCCTTAGGTAACACGCGTCTAGACTCATGAACTTTTTCTGTTGTACCTTGAGCTCCGGTCTCGATTTGCTATCACTTTTCTGGTAGGCGCTCCACGTGGGGTCCTGCTGAGTGTTGCCTTTTGTGCGCTTTCGTCTTGCGGCCATCGTAATGTGTGTTTTCCGCCTGCACAAGTCCAGGAATTGCAACACTCGCGCCCCGTTTCGTACTGCACTACTCCACTTCGCGAATCGACACAGATCGGGCAAACAGGTGTAAGCCTTTTCTTCTCTGACACTTAGACACTTTTCTTCATTCGTTTTGTCGGTCGGCACTTTCACTTCCACCGGCCACTCTCCCGCCGGTTGGCGCAGGAACTCCGGTCCCCGGAACCATCGGTGATGTGCTTCAAATCCTGTCGGCGTGTCTCTTGTGGCATCGTCCGCCACATTGTCGCGCGACGGCACCCAGCGCCACTCGTTTACTTTCGTTAATTCTTCGATTTCGGCTAGACGATGAGCGACGAAAGTCTTGAAAGCGCGCGGTTCCGCCCTTATCCATGCGAGGACTGTTCGGGAATCGCTCCAGTATATTTTTTTCTTGAACTCGAAGTTGTGCTCTTCACATGTCTTGGTCGCGAGTCGCGCGCCGAGCAGGGCCCCTTGTAGTTCCAGTCGTGGAATAGACGTGGGCTTCAGCGGCGCCACACGGCTCTTGGCTGCGGCTAGTGCGACGTGAATTGTGTCGTCCACGCGCCGCATGCGTATGTACACCGCTGCCGAGTATGCTTCTTCGCTGGCGTCCACGAACGTGTGTAGCTCTCTTTCCACCACCGGCGGTCCTATGTCGTAACATCGCGGTATGCGCAGATTCTTTAAGGCGCGCAGGTTGCTCAGCCATTCGACCCAGCGAATTCGTAGTTCTTCTGGGATGTGGTCATCCCATCCGATCCCGTGTCGCCATGTTTCCTGCATCAGCCTTTTCGCCGGGGTCGTTATTGGTGACACCAAGCCGAGAGGGTCGAAAAGCGACATTATGACGCTCAAGGCTTCCCTTTTCGTTGGTGGCCGTTCATTGCGCAACACCTCCGGCGGGGTTCTTCCTTCATTGACGCGAAACCCAATGCAGTCCTCTTGCCACCGCCACAACAGACCCAGCGTTTTCTCCTCGGCCGTTCCTCCTATGCGCACGGCGGCGTCCTGCCCGCGCGTGCTGAACTGGCGCACTACGATGGGCTCGTTCGACACCCATCCTCTCAGGGTAAAGCCTGCTTGTCGGTGAATATGGTCCACTATTTTTGTCACCTCCGTGGCCTTTTCTTTGCTCACGAAGCTGGTGATAAAATCGTCCATGTAATGATTTCGCTTAATTTCCTCCACTGCCTCGGGAAATTGTTCCTGGAACTCTTCCGCGTTCCTGTTCTTTATGTAGAGTGCCGTGCATGGTGACGACGTCGCTCCGAATATCACCGAAGTCATCTGATATTCTGTAGGCTTCGTGTCTCCTCTCTCCCGCCCTCTCCACAGGAACCTTAGGGCGTCTCTGTCTTCGCGTCTGACTTTGATCTGCATGAACATTTCTTTTATGTCCGCCGAGACCGCAAAGGGGTGTTGTCGGAATCTCATCATGATTCCGGGCAGGGATTGCAGGAGGTCAGGACCCGACAGGAGCAGGTCGTTCAGACTGACTCCGTGTGATCTTGCCGCTGCGTCATGCACCACCCTTATCTTTGGCTTCGCTGAGTTACACACGGCAAAGTGCGGAAGGTACCAGGTTTTTCCTTGTGGTGCTGGCGAAGTAGTCGGGACCGCGTATCCTGAGACGAGGAGGTTACTTATCCTCTCTTCATACTTCATCTTCAGGTCCTCATCACGGTCGAGCTTCTTTTCTAAATTTCTCAATCTATTGTAGGCATAATCGTAATTGTTGGGAATCGTGCAGTCGTCCCGTTTCCAGAGGAGTCCAGTTTCGAAGCGTCCATCTGGCATCCTTCGACTTCTTTCTTGCAGGATTTGCAAAGCGCGCTCTTCGGGATCACTTTTCGGCTTTCTAGGCTCCACTCCAAGCGACTCTAAGTCGAAGAATCTTTTCATCATTTCTTCCATGTGTTCATCCAAAGTGACTGTGTGTCCGCAGAAGGCATTGATGTTCTGAAGTGCTGACTTATACCCGTGCAGAACCCATCCCAGCTTCGTGCGAGACGCGACAGGCTGGCTTCTGCTCCCGGTCCGCATCTCGAGCGCCACCAAGAACTCCCAGTTGTCTTGCCCAATCAGTATCCTTGGATTGGCGTTCTTATAGATCAGTCGCTCTTGTATATCCTGAAGGTGTGCACAGTGTTGAATGTCCCTCTTGTCGACGCTTTGTCTGGTGGACATCAGGTGTGATACAGTGCGTGCGTTGCGTATCATATATTCTTCGTCACTGTAGCGTCCGCGTATTTTGACGTCGACTCTGCGGCTATCTGCGTGTTTCATCGTTCCGTTGAGACCTTGCACCCACATTTCGTCGCGCGGACCTTGCAAACCTAGCAATTCTGCCAGCCCTTCCTCGACGAGCGTGACGGTACTGCCGTCATCCATGAGCGCGTAGGTGTGCACGCGTGCTCCGCCTTGTCCGGTGAGTGTGACAGGTGCGATCTTGAGAAATGCTTGCCGGTTTCCTCCACGATCCGTCTGTGTGACGAGCTCCGCGGACGTGACCACTTCCTCCTGCACGGACTGCCCGGGAGGTGCTGACGGCGTCCTCCCCGTGTTCTTGTGCAAGAAGCGGTGGTGAGCCATCAGGCAACCCTCCCGGCCGCACTTCTTGGCTCTGCAGTTTCCTCGTCGGTGCGTGCTCCTCAGGCATCGGAAGCATATTCGAAACCGCTTCGCAATCTCCCACCGGTCCCCTACGTTGGCGTCTCTGAACTGCTTGCATTCAGGTAACTGATGCTTCTGCTTGCACAGCGGGCACTCTTCTAAGTTGTCGTCCGCGACGAAAGTGCGTTCGATGTTCTTTCTTCCACGCCTTTCCACAGGGACGTCCTCGAGTGGTGCGTACGCTCCACACTTGTCGGCCTCCTCGCTGAGAAAAGTTGCCAGCCTCTTCAGGTCGGGTACATCTTCCTTGCACGCGGCGGCGTAATCGTACCATTTGCTTCTCAGCGTGGGCGTGAACTTTTCTATAGTCGTCTTGACTGTTTCTGGATTATACAAGTAATGGATCCTCTTCAATGCTTCAATAGCGGCCACAGTATTTGCCACTTTGTCAGCAAATATACACAAATCTCTTGGGCTGTCGGTCAACTTCCCAAGTGTCTTCATCTTTTGCAGCTCGTGCATGGCTAGCGCGTCGGGCCGACCGAATCTTCTCTTCAAAGCTTTCATAATCGTTTCCGGCTCCGGTTGGCTAATCAGTAAACCGCTAATCGCTTCGCTCGCCGCCCCCCTGACGCTCTTCCTCAATCGTGAAACGTTTTCAGTTCTTGAGAATACAGCTTCAGTCTCATAGTAGGCAGCTTCGAAAGCGAGCCAGCCGCTGCTTCGCCCATCGAACATGGGCAGCTCCTGCAGGTATCTCGGTGCGTCTCTCGACATCTTCACGGCTTTGGTGAGAGCTGTCGCCAGTGAGGTGACGTCCACGTTCGGTGGCTGACGCGCAGGCCGGGGCTCATCTTTGCGCTCCCGGTGCTCGCATTCCTTGTTCTTGCGAGCTCCCTGTCCTTGTCCTTTCGAATCATCCTCGTCTGGTGAGTCCTGCTTCTTTGTTGGTGGTTCCTCTTGACCCTCCAACCATTCCTGTACACGACTGGATCGGTCGTGCTCATCTCCGGACTCCACAGAGTCCTCTTCATCGTCGCTGATTGCGGCGCGTTCCTTTTCCAACTTCGCTTGGGCCAACGCAAGCGAGGCGCGCACCTCTTCCAGCTTTAGTTGTGCTATCCTTTCCTGTGCCTCGAGCTCAGCAAGCTCCTTGCGCTGCGATCGCTGTGATTTGGCGCCTTTGGATGGCTTCAGGGTGTCGCCGTCGTCCTTCTCTGCCTGCGTGGTCGCCGTGTTCGAACTCGCCGTTGTTTCCGTGTATGCAGTCTCTGAAGTAGTCGCGGTATCCTCGGAGGTCGTCGTCGTTCTTGCAGAGGTTGCAGTTGTCTTCACGGATGGGCCAGCATTCCCTGTGGGCGTGGCACCCGCGCCTCGGGCGGCCGCCGCAGTGCTTTGAGTGATTACTTGTGGTGCACTGGACGGACCAACCTCGGTACGGGGCACCCTTACGGCCGGGCTCAATCTTTCGGACGCGTCGATCACACTTCCCTTCTTCGAGCGAGTAACAGGCATCTTTTTCTTTCTTGCGGTTGTTCTGAAAAAATACAAATCCCGCGCTGTGGCTTAAAAATGTTCAAACAATCTTCCAGGAACCAAGTCTTCAAACTGTTAGAAACTTCCAAATGAATCTTGCACCAGGCATAAGTTCCGAGACTTCGAACGATTTCTCCGCGTTGTGGCTTAAAAAATGTTCAGACAATCTTCCAGGAACCAAGTCTTCAAACTGTTAGAAACTTCCAAATGAATCTTGCACCAGGCATAAGTTCCGAGACTTCGAACGACTTCTCGACCAATCAGATTCGTCGAAATTTCTTCAATATTTCCAAGTCTTCGATCTTGATATTTCCTCTTCAAATTCGTTTGCGAATGATCAACGATTGCTTTTTCTTCATAATCCGGATGCGAAGGACCAACGAATGTGCGTGATAGATTTCCTAGGGATTTTGGTTCAATTTTCAAAACACCAATTCTCTTCAACGGCTGACGGGCCTGCGGGCGAGCGAGCGAGGGGCGGGCGAGCGTGGAGCAGCGGTTCGTTTCTTGTCTTCCTTTGGAGAGGTCCTCTTCTGGCGGGGCCCGGCGCGAAGCTGCCGATACGGCCAAACCGCCCCTCTTTTATATTCTTTCTCGGTCCACGCTCACCCCCCCTAGCCCCTCACCCTTCAGTACCCGTCATAATCTTTATTTCTCACTTATTTTTACAATTTCCTTACAATCATCTCAATTTCCACACAACAATGTGGGGCTCATCCCCGCGCAACCCCTCACACCATGCACCCATCCCTAAGGACTCCCGGGGCGCGAATACGGCTGGGTTTTGGGTGCGGAGAGTTTTGCTCGACGTCACCCCGCCCCGCTTGTACCACGTGACCGAGGCGCCCCCCAGCCCTCTCACCCCCTCGGGAGCCGCACCGCGCATGCGCAGTAGGCACATAGTGTGAGGTTTGGGAAAATGAAACCACTTCAGGAATAATTATTTATTTTTAACTAGTTATTTCGTGTCGTGCACAAATTTAAAGGAAATTTAAAGTGATGTTCAGACAACACAAGTCATGCCTTCGCCTTAACCATCTATTGTATTTTAGTCTGAAGTTAACGTTTTTATAATAAAACATCAGTCTAATATACATTCTCCCAAGCAAGGTCATCATGTCTACAATAGAGACTCAAAAATCTCTCTCTCAAGGCTTATGAAGTCCACTGTATGAAATCGGCCTCATCTAAGGGTTTCCATGGAAACTTGTTATACGCAACTTGTTATTGTTAGACTGCCTTGGTGACGTAGTTGTACTTCGGTACGGTTACAGAGCTGAGGTCTCGGGTTTGAATCTCGGATCGGGCAAAGTGAATTGGATTTTTCTATTCATTATCAGCCCGAAGTCAGGAATTTGTGCCTAATATGGCGATAGGCTCACCCCCTATCACATTGTGGGAATGAACATACAAGTGGCCCGAGCACGAATTACTATCGAAAAAGTATTCGTATCGAAATCGAGTAATTTTGTATGAGATTTGTACAGCGCCTCTATCGTGCGTAAAAGGAACTAATTTTGCGAGCACGAAGCATTTTAACTTACTTTCGTATCGAAATCGAGACGTAATGTAAACAAAACTCGAGTTAAATAAACAATTTTGCGAGCACGAACGTTGATTTGACATACGGTATCGTAAGTTTCGAAGGCTGGCTATCGAGAATTGTCGAAAGTTTTCTCACTTAAATTTTTTCGGTGAGAATGGTTTCGAAACTTATTATAATAATGTTTTAATCGTGATTATAGTTTTGTTTAAGTTGATTTTTGTGTAGAGAAATGTTCTAATACTATACTTAAGTTATCAAAACAATCAAGTGCTTAAAATCATCTATAATGCAAAGATTGTCCCTAAATGAACGTAGTACTTTATAATGCATTTCTTGCTGCAAGTTCAATTGAAAATGAATATAAATCAAGAGAAACTGAGTTTGAGAAATTAAATCATGGTTTATTTATTTATTTACTAAGTTCAAAAATGAATTAAAAAATATATTATATACATTATAATTTTTTATTGCAGTGAAAAAGAAATACAAAATACCCTATGGATATAAATAATATCAACTTTCGAAACATAAAAAAATAATTTTATGCTTTTATAGTAAACTCCTTCCATTTTGCTAGAATATTATTGCGACCTCTCGGGGCGCTAGAAGATTTAGAGTTTAGACAAATCTCCATTTCTGGAATAGAAATTGCTAAATTGAAATACCTACTTTATTTAAAATTATTTATTATTTATATTTTACTCACATTAATTAATTATCTTGCACACTCGAGTAGACATTCAAACTACTTATAACTTTTCACTCACACGTTCATGAATTCCACCATCATTTTGTATTGCAAAATATTAAATACATATTAAATATTTTAATTATTTAATGAAAGGAACAAACAAGAACATTTTCGCTGTTAACTTATAGAAACATAAACAAACTCAACCTTGGTTTGGCGTCTCGTCGATGTCAAGTGAAGTCGTTCGGAACACGTATCATATTTTTTTGTTATCTAAAAATCTTATTTATTTCTTCAACGATAATATCACTTTTTAATTTCTAATAGCTCGCTTTTAATGATTTATTCACTGTAAATGCATATTCTAAATTAAATGTCCTATAAGTAAACGATGGAGTCAAGTTTTTAAGATTATTTTAAATTTGATATGGTATTCGAACGCATCATTCATTCAACAAGTCGCTCATTATGCTCTTCAAGCAACATCACTGCTTACATTAGGATGACGTCACTAACGTATTCGTATCGAGTTCTCGATAGTCGACAGAAAGTGCTTCGTGCTACGTACTATCGACATACTCTGGTAAACGTATCGAGAACTCGATACGTTTACGTTACGAATTCGATAGTTTTTCGTGCTCGGCCTAAAGGAATGAAATGTGGTTGTCCTGGTTGCACCTCCCCCCCCCCCCTTCTGGGAAAAAGGCGTGAGTTAATGTATGTATGTACGTTATTCCTTATAATTTCTTAATCTGGAAGTCAAATTAAAAAAAAATCGTTGCAAAAAACCGGAGAAGTTTAAACATCTATCCAACAAGTTGACTTAGTTCGGGTAGAAGGTCGAAACAATCCCAATTTCTCTGTTCTGCTTCAGGAATATCATTGCTGGAAATGAGCCTATCCCATTATTTTTTTTTCATATATACTTGATGCACCAAACGTCTTAACTTATCTATACCTATTATAATCTGGAAATGAACTTAAAACATCACTGCCAAAACCAGGTCTATTGAAATTAAAATTTGTTTACCCTCCAAATCAATAGATATCCACGAATACAAGTAAAATAATAGTGAACGCACACAGAGTTGGCAGCACGTAATCAAGTGTTCCACACCCAGCAGACAATGGAAGCCCTAAGACAAACATTTATTCCTGCCCGACTCGACTGTTGAACGAAACTAGTTTCCATGTAGATCCGATTGTAGCGCTGTTTGCTCCGCTGTAATTAGAGGTTTGATCAGCTCAAATAAAAATTTGAGAAGTTATACCAACTGTATTAGCATTGTGATGTTTAGTGGCCAGATATGAGCATATGTTGAGAGTTGATAATATATGGCGCTACATTAAATATCAGATAGTGTGTATTAGCAATTTAAAGTGGCAGTGGGCGGTGCACATAACGCGAAGAACTGGTGGCCGTTGGGGTAAAAAGGTTCTAGAGTGGAGGCCAAGTACAGGCAAGCCCAATGTCGGATGCCCGTCTAGAAAATGGAGAGACGACCTGGTCGAGCTTAAGCCGCTGGATCCAGGCCGCTTCCAACAGCTCGATGTGCAGATCTTTGGGGAGGCCTATGGTTCAACAGTGATCTTCCTGTGGCTGAAGAGAGAGAGCGAGACCTAAGCAATTACTTTTATTCACTTCACTATGAAAAAAAGTGTAGACTCCCAATTGTATCGTCATCAAACTAGAATACACACAGAATGATTTAATTAAAATTAATTTTTTTAGCTATACTTATTATTGAGTCTAACCTATTTTGGAAACATACCTCCGAATCGCATAAATGGGTACACTTTATATATCATCCTCAATGAAATATGTCCTTCAAAATAAACCTTTTAAAACTTAAACAATCCCACGAATTCTTAACCCACAAAAGGCGAAGTAGGATCGATTCGAATTGCCATGAATTGGAGCGTGTTCGCGCACCGTGACCGCGGGTTCCGTGCATAATAGTAACAAAAAAAACGCGCCCTTTGTCTCACCCTCCGCACTGACAGCAAATTAATGTTTTATTCCTACTGTACACTGGCGGACAAGGAAACCGGCCCTAAATACCAAAAAATAGACAAATGTGAGCGTATAACAATTGATGGTATTTTCAATTGAATAAAGGTTAATTGTTTGTATGGTAAATGCATGGGTAAATTAGGGTAATGTTTGCGTTATAAATAGTTTGGTACATATAGGAGTCGAAATCCAGCTTGACTGCATTTAATGTACCGGTAAAAATGTTTCGGCTGATTTTAACGACATCAAAAGCGGTAGGAATTATCTAACAATATCATTTTAAAACAATTATTTTTATGTATTTCCATTAGGTATATAATAAACAAACATTTCATACAATTCAAGACATTTTTTTGTAAAGAATTACTCGTATTCATGCACCATTAAAATAAGTCAATTTGTATACCTATTTTTAGTTGGCCTACTTTCCGGGCCGCGAGTGTACTAACTAATAGAGACGTAACGAGCAGGTCGCCACCTGCACGGGCGGAACCCTAAAATGGGATAGTGCGGATATTGTAATGAAAACAGGAAATTTATTCTTAATAGTGTTGTGACGGACGGCGGTTTCCGCACCTTTAATTGTTACGTGCTGTTATTTCTTATAGTATTTTTGATCAAATTCGAAATAGTCGAATAATAGATTTTAATATAAATGAGGAGTGAGTGAATAGTACCAGCTAACTCAACTATTTTCGTGCCTCGAAAAAGTATTAAACAGTTGTGCTCTGGTTCGCCGCAAAAATGTTTTTAGGGGAACGAAAATATTCATACAATATTAATTTATCTGTAAGTGCGCATTGCAATCCAAAATTTTTGATTGATGCAACTATGCTTTTCAATTCGTGACCCAATACAGAGATGAATCCTAAAAACTACACTTACGTGAGTGCCTATCACAGGGATTCCATTGTTTTGTACGGAGCAAGGACTATCGTACCACATAGTAAAGTCCAGCATTATTTTTATTTAATTAAATAATTATTTTCGAAATGCCACCGTGCACACCAAAACCTAAACATATACAATGTGATCCACAAAAACTCAGTGGTAAAAATTGGGTCTTTACGTCATTGTCTAGGTGAATATATTCATACCATCTCAAATCGCCTATTTTTCATATTAATCAATTAATAATATGCTCTACATAATATACAATATTGTAATACAGCGCCCAAGCAACAATTTTCAACCGCACAATGCGAAGTCCGCCTCACAATCCACTACATAGCGTCAGCCCGTATTGATTCATACAAATCGTCCCCAAGAGGACCATGCGGAGTTCCCGAGGGACGACGGGAGGGCTAGAGCTGTATCAATAACGAGATGTGTCGCTTTGTGAGGGATTTGATACAGATCTGTGTATTGAATTAGATTTTGCAAAATATAGATGTAAGGTGGGTAATTTGTGGAATAATATGGAGGTGATTGGACATGGTGACTATTTAGCTCGGTTTATGTTGCATTTACGTTCTATTTACGGCCTGTTAGTATGTTATGTTAAAAGTAAGTGGTGGTCTATTCGTAGACAGACCAGACGGAACTGAAAACATTTTCAAGGTGGTCACGGGTTCAAGTCCCAATACACACCTCTGATATTTCGGAGACATGTGCGCACTATATCAATGAAGGATAGCATCCTGAGGAAACCTGCATACCATAGCGTAGTGTAAGAATTTCTATGGTATGTAAAGTTCGCCAATCCGCCCTAGACCAGCGTGATAGACTACATGGGTTAACCCCTCTTAACTGTACTCTCGATTGTTGATACCTACTACATTTTTTTTTAGGGTAGTTAAATTGAAAAACAACTTCAGCAAGTCTCCTCTTCAATTTAGTAATTAATAGTTTGGACTTCACACTTATATAATCAGCTATGATAATATTTTGTATATTTTTTAACACTAGCTTGACGAGAAAAGCACTACATCTGATTATAGGTGCAATAAACTCTAGAATTATGTTAGATAGGCGACATGATAAAATGATCTCTCACCATTCAATTTATCTATGCAGATTTGCTTACTTGCTGTTTTACGCTAGAACAGAAAGACTCAGAGAAAAAGAATAGAGTTAAGTAGTAAGAGTATATACTTATTTTTGAGATATAATTTTTAACTTCTGATATATAAACAATAAGACATTCCTTCAGAAACATTAGTAAATAATTTGCAATTCACATATCCCAAAATTATAACAAATATTAAATAAACGAAGTCTCACTACACCGCAGCCTAAAAAGCATGTTTACAAAATACATAAGGGATTCGGAGCGTGACAAGCTCTCAGTAACTTCGGCCTCAAGAATAACACGACCAAGTCTGCCGACTCACAGGGGACTCATTCATTGATATTAATACGCCGCTTCTGTACATGGCAGTGTTATCGCTATAATGGAGTATAGTACCGATTATAATCTTTGTCATTTTTAATGGAATATTTATATGAATAATTTTTGATTTTCGTTTTGAGTAGAATTGTACTTAATCGTCGCTATACTAGTCCTGTTTTTTGTATCAAAACGCAAAGGCCGATAACGCATATAATATCAGAAAGTAAATCTTCAATTTCTATGCAGATAGTTGCAATGCGATAAACTAATGATTTAAGAGACTTACATATTTTTTTCTCAAATGTTTTAAGAAACCCGCGATTATCCCTGTCAAGAAATTGAATTCGTTCAATCCATCTGTCGCCGAGTTATAGAATAATTTATCAATAAAATAATCAAATAAAAAAACTATCCATGATAGGCATCGCATCAATGATTTAAGAACAACGTCATGATTAGCGTACTAAACCAAAGTCAGCAATTTAAATCTTACGTATCATAAATCGCAACCAATAGATTTAAACTTCAGCCCAGAATTCGAACAAAGCGAATTCGCAACGTCTAAGATCTAAACCCATCAATCTATTGCAAGATAAAGCATGCTCCCTTCAGGTCCATTAGGGTCCCCTCTAAAACTTGCCGGCAAAAATCAAGTTGCACCTGACATCAGTAATTGATATACTGGTCCATTAATCACTTTGTATTCCACCGTACTCTACGTACCGCCATTTCCTTCGGTACATGGGTCGAGCCTTTGGCTTCGTTTTGAACATAGGTTTTACGAATATTGTGTAGAGTTTTTGCGGTGTGAACTGGTGGGGTATACATGTAATGCATTGAAACAGTAGTATAGCTAAGGGTTACATTATTGTATCAATGGAAATCAACTACCAACAACTTCGCTTGTGCCTTTAAGCCAGAATTCCAATTCAATTTTCGTTATAAGAATGAGATTAATATTGATTTGAGCTGACTACGCTTTAACTTTACATACATATATTAATTCACGCTCTTTTCCCAAAAAAGGTAGGCAGAGGTGCCAGAACACCCACATTTGGCTTTTCTTTTTATTCAGAAAAGGAGAAGAACGAAATTTAACAATATAATCCTTCAAAAAGATCCAAATCCCTTGCGTATAGATAAACGTAGGAGACAATGCCTGCCACGCGCCAGTCGCGATCCATCTTAATATGTTGCAGTTGCTCGTACTCTAATCAAACAAGCCGAAGCACCAAATTCAAATAAAGCATCCTCCAAAAAGATTCAAATCCCTTGCCGGATAGACAAATGTACGAGTAGTAGACAGTGTCTGCGAGGCGCCAGGTGCGATCCATCTTAATAATTATGTTGCAGTTGCTCAAACTCTAATCAAAACAGAAGAACCAAATTCAACAAAGGTATCCTCCAAAAAGTTCCATTCCCTTGCCGGATAGACAAACGTAGTAGACAGTGTCTGCGAGGCGCCAGCCACGATCTATCTTAATACGTTGCAGTTGTTTAAATTCTAATCAAAAAAGCCGAAGAACTAAATTCAACTAAAGCATCCTCCAAAAAGATCCAAATCCCTTGCCGGATAGACAAATGTACGAGTAGTAGACAGTGTCTGCGAGGCGCCAGCCGCGATCCATCTTAATATGATGTAGTTGTTTATACGGATGATGAATGGTGACATAGCAAAGCACTTTGCGGCGAGCCGGCCCGTTATTATTCTTAGACGGTGTTTAGTTAATTTTGACATAATTATGAATTTCCCACCAATTTAGTTAGCACCTCGATTCGGCCGGCAATTGTGGTTGGCGTTTCGAATTCAGGTTTAATATTACCGTTTGTGAAGTGAAATGCAGTAAATAGGTAAACTGGCTGATTTTGTTCTAAGCTTTATGGCTTGGATTTGTTCCATATTAGTGTGGGTTTGTATACCATATCTGGTCTGTGCCAGATGTTATCACATATTGAGAAGACCTTTTCTGAAAAAATATTATTTAAACCCCGACAAAATTGTTATGAAAAATTCCTAATCTTTAAATCTACCATAGGATTTTGCAATTCTTAGAATATTAACGTTTAATTATATAAAAAAACACGAACACTCTATTGATGTATATCCCGCAAATCATTCACAACGGAATCCTAATAAACAATTTACAAACCGCAAATCCAATTGCCACAACGTCTTGTTCGAAATAAATCAAGCAAGTAATTCACAACGTGGTACAGAAAATAACACATTTCATAACTGCCCCGATGTCTGTCGGCTCAAGTGGAACGTCTGTAACTTAATTTATCGAAATTGCCCTGCTTAGCTCACAGTAAGCGGTTTTACACATGGCTTAACTTAGTTTACTTTAGGCTTTTTAGCTTTCCAACGCTAGCTTTCATGTTTGGAGTACTTATGTTTTTTGTTGTTTAATATCGTTGCCTTTAAAGTTATATATTTGTGTATTTGCTTATTTATTTGCGTTTATTATATTTTTACTGCCTAGGTGACGTAGTTTTAATACGGTACAATACCAACGCTGAGGTCCCGAGGGTTAGAATCCCAGGTCGTAAAATATGATACTGGATTTTTCTACTCCGTATCAGCCCGAAGTCAGAATATTTTGTGTATTTTGAACTGGCACAGGATAGTGACTGCACTGCACCTGATGATAAGCGCAAATGCCGTCCAGGCATAGTATCGAAAGGCACCAGACGCTGGACATGCCAATCGGTAAAATAATTCTGGCCTGCTAAAATGCTTCTATAAACTACGGTGGGAGTACCCAGAATTATAGGAAGGATATTATTATCTTTATCGTTTGTGCTCGATATCGCGAGAGGCTATAACATCGTGAGATAGAACTATTAACACTAAGTTAAGTATCTCAAGAATAACCCGCAGTTCTCAAAACCACACGATTTCATGCTTAATTTCTCTCCTAAATGCTAGAGAGTTGTGAGGTGGCGCCCATTTTCGTGAAATAAAGCGACTTATACACGCGTAGTGTATAGAGAACGCGCATAACATTCACCCGAAGATTCCCTTTGGATGGTTGTCGAAGACGTAAAGTATAGAGTAAAGATTTTTTTATATTGATGAGCGAAAATTTTCAATCCCTGAAGTGTTGAATTCTTATAAAAAAAAAGTGTACGTAAGTACTAACTTTTAAACTTTTGATTTAAATAAAGACTTATTATTCAACATATTATTATAATCTGTAAAACATACGCATCATGCAAAACCATACGATTTAATTTCAGTAACTACTGAGCTGTGACGTGGCGCCTGTTGTCGCTGTAATAAAGCGAATCTTACGCGCATAGTGTATCGAGAACGCTATTAGCATCCACCCGGAGATTCCCTTTGGATTGTTATCGCCGGGTGTGTTCCGCTCTCGTCCTTGTGTTTGCTACTTTAATCGATATATATCTTTACTATTTATTAATATTGGCAGAATCTTTAGTTACTTTATGAGACATTTTGCCTACATTCGATGTATGAACGAATAAGGCGTCATATTGTATAGAAAACTGACAGTACTCAAAGCCATAAAATCTCAAGCTTAATTTCTCTTCTAAATACTACTGAGTTGTGACGTGGCGCCTGTTGTCGCTGTAATAAAGCGAATCTTACGCGCGTAGTGTATCGAGAACGCGCATTAGCATCCACCCGGAGATTTCCTTTGGATTGTTGTCGCTGGGTGTGTTCCGCACTCGTCCCTGTGTTTGCTACTTTCATCGATATAGTTACGGTCATACTGTACATTAAAGTCGATAGATTTTTAGCCAATTTTGGAAATATGTTGTCTATGTCATGTTCGATGTTTAAAACGATTTATGTATAAGTAATTTTTGAGATACGTAGTTGTAGGTTCAATATGTTTATAAATTAATTAGGGTGGCGTCCTCATATAAAGGCTAATGTGTTAAATTTTATACCTGTATTCAATAATAGGCATATCCGGACTGATACTTAATCAAATAAGCTGTTTTATGTATCTAAATGAAGAGAATGATTTATTGCAAAAATACTGAGTGATACCAATTTTTTTTTGTATAAATTGACTTTGTTATACTGCTATAAAAAATTAGACTTAATACCTCCATAATGAACTGCTTGAAAGCCCTAAATACATTATTTTGCAATAGTGTACTAACGCTAATATTAATGGGAATTACATAACTTAGTTCCATCAAAAAGCATTTAATATGCAAGCACGATTCATTTAGAAAATCGGAGTAAAAGCGCACAGATAATGCGAACAATAATAAAAAATGGAATACACATTAACGAGTGTTGTATCGAGATTCGCATTAGCAAGCATCGAGCCCAGTGAGAATTTCCTTACACGCTGGTTCGTTCTCTTATCGACTGGTTTGTTCTCGCACGAACTTCTATTAAATATAAAAATATTTTTTCTTCTCTTATGAAGAATAGTTTAATTTTATTTGCCACAGAGATATTAAGAAATAAGAAAACATAAATGATTCATCATCATCATCATCAGCCTATTCGCGTCCACTGCTGGACATAGGCCTCTCCTATGGCACGCCACTGGGCTCGATCTTCAGCCCAACGTCTCCAACCGCTACCAGCCATTTTTCGGCTATCGTCACTCCACCTCGTCGGAGGGCGTCCTACTACGATCTATTCCACTTTGATCACCTGGGTGATATCACCTGGGTGATATCACCTGGGTGATCATAGGACACTAAATTGTCGCCTATGATCACCTGGGTGATCATAGGCGACTGCGACAAAATTTTTATTGTAGTATCCTATGATCACCTACAATTTTTTTTACTATTTTCACTAATCACCAATAGTGCGTGGTGGCCTGTTGGTAAACGGACTAGACGCGGCTGCCCACATGTTCAGGGTGGTCGCGGGTTCGAATCCCAGGGCACACCTCTGACTTTTCGGAGTCATGTGTGTATTGATAATCAATCACCACGCACTAAAACGGTGAAGGAAAACATCGTGAGGAAACCTGCATACCATAGCGATTCATAAGAATTTCTATGGTATGTAAGTCCGCCAACCCGCACTAGGCCAGCGTGGTGGACTATATGGCCTAACCACTCTCAATCGTATTCTCGATTGTAGAGTAGGCCCGTGCCCTGCAGTGGGACGTATATGGGCTGATACAGATACAGATACTAATCACCCACCTTGCGACTCCACATAAGACTCACCACACTAACACATTGGGGGTGGGTCCCTTATATGTGACAGGCTGTCTGGAAAGGTACAAACGAAATATTTGTGTGAGCATGCCGCTCACCTGATGGTAAGCGATACGACCGCTTATAAACAGTAGCAAAACCAAACAACACCTTCAATTGCAAAGCAATGCTTGGCATTCCTCCTTGTCCTTAAAACCGAAACACAGCAGTGCATTTACACTGCTGTTTCGCGAGAGAAACAAATATTTCGTTTGTACCTTTCCAGACAGCCTGTCACATATAAGGGACCCACCCCCAATGTGTTAGTGTGGTGAGTCTTATGTGGAGTCGCAAGGTGGGTGATTAGTGAAAATAGTAAAAAAAAATTGTAGGTGATCATAGGATACTACAATAAAAATTTTGTCGCAGTCGCCTATGATCACCCAGGTGATCATAGGCGACAATTTAGTGTCCTATGATCACCCAGGTGATATCATATCACCCAGATGATCAAAGTGGAATAGATCCCTACTACTACTACTACTTACTACTATAAATGATTAATGTTGAAAAATACATAACTAAGTAAAATAAAACCAATTTTCAGATTTTGTTCTGTTACTATAAAAACATATCCCAAGAAAGGAAAACTCTAAAAAAATATTGTGTGATTTAAAAATTGTCTTACTTCAATTTACATAATTTAAATGTTTAACGCGTCTCAAAACTATGGGACTATCTAATTATTTTCACCGTACCAGACCCTAAAATTCAAATTCAATTTATTAATATCGTGTCTGTCTCATCTGTAGACTCAAAAGCTGTTAAATAAATAATTCATAATATATGTACAATATAAATATGGCTTCGCCCAAAGTGTGAACATTATAATATGTTAATTTATTTATTTTGGTTCAATTAAAATGCATGTCATCAAGTGGGTTCGTTTCATTTTACTACAGAGATATTTAATTTGTTGGCTGGCGTACGATGTCGCAATATCCGCAGTTCGTTTTGATAAATGCCTTTGTTTTTGATAATATTGACGGTTATTGAATTTCCAAGGTTTTAATAACATATTCTTTTTTATGTCCTTGTAAGGCAGGTTTTGTTCAGTCATCATGATTAAGCAATTAAAACTAGTTTTAATAGATGATTTGGAGAGAGTCTCAATCAGACATAAATGCAAATAGTTTGACCAAATATTCATCAGCGTTCGATTTAAAACAACGGCAAAAATAACAAAAATTAGTAAACTTTATTAATTACTTACCCGACAAGAATACATATTCAAATAACCCCAGATAACCGAGAGACCTTCCAATACCAATTTTATCCTAATTAATTATTCCCCCTGAAACTGCTTTAATTATGAACTCCCATAATAGCCCACGTTTGAATTGCCTAATAAATAAATTGACAAACTTCGAAAGGGGTGCAAATCTGCAGTGGCAAGCGGAGCTCACATTGTTTCCCCTCCCTCGTTAGCAAACTCTACAGCACTTTTTTGACGTCTGCTCTAGGGGGTCTCCAGCGATTCGAGTGTTTAACCAAACATACAGATTTCCACTCCCAAAACACACCCTTTGAATCCTATCACAATGATAACAAAACATAAAATGGAATGGCAAAATCGGCGGCAACAGTTCGCAACATTTTTTTAGCAATGCAACAATATGTTTACCCGAGTGTATGCGGACGCGTCGGTTTTAAATCGGGGGCATTAGGGATTATTTTTGCTTGTGTTTTATCAAGTTGTTCTTTGTTTTCACGTGTTCCTGTCTTGGCTAACTCTTGAGACGAGTGTCTAAAAAATTTCGAATAATTCCGCATTTTCCTTTGTATGTACATTTTGCGCTTCTTATTAAAAGAGACTTGTTGGGATTGCTTCAGGGCGATTGTTTCGATTGAGGAACGTTTGATGCGATAAATAAATACGTATACATAAATACAACAGATACTATAGTATGGTTCCCCGCGGCGTTGACATCAGAAACTACGATGAAGTTCGTTCCCTCGATACTGTAACTCGGGGTATATATCCTTCGATTATACAACAATGTCCCGCTCCTGTAATCTAGCCTACATATTCCCTTTCTTAGTCAGCCAGCTACGGACTCGTTAAGATTGTTTGATTGTTAAATATGAGCAAACCCTTCGGACATTTGTGATTTTAATATATGATACGCTGGATCGAGTTGCATAAACAAAGGAATCATGAAATACACAACAATTATAGACTAAATCCCTCACTCAGTATAAAATACTGCTTATGCATACTTCTACTGTGAATGAGAAATCACCAAGAATTTCACTCGCGATAATACATATATATTTATAAAACATGCAGACCCAGAATAAAAATCAAACACATTATGTTTAATATCCATGCAGAAAGAATCATTCGGCACTAGTTTCACATCTCACTATTAGTTTCAGTTGCCCACCAAAAATATAGGTAATAATGTTAACTGAAAATAATAACATTCTCGCAATACCAATACTTATAAAAATCTTTTGTGAAAAATCAATTTCGGGTCGCGACACGGTTATGTCACATGTTATCTACAAGTCTCAAAAGAAAATCGTCCTTGTAAAAAGCATGGTCTGTAGAATTCTAATTAGTTTTAAATAACCACTCAAGAATTCAGTATAAAGATTTCGCTTTATGAGAAGCAACTGAATATCCACCCACTTGAAGAGCTTCGTTTAAGTTATGTAAACAAAACCGAGTCTAAAAATTCAAATTAAATTACTTAGGATTTACATTTTCTATCTACTTTAAATATTTAAATTTTACTCTGCAAAAAATCGGGCACTTTCAGTATAATATATATTGAATAATACATGTATGTAACTCTGTAACACCTGTTTGTGGTCACATTTGCCTCGGGGTCGGGACCTATAAATAAAGGGCAGCTGCAAGATCGATACCTTGCTCAAATCTCGAAATGATTTCGGTATCTCAAACTGGTCGCGATTCACCTGCGTCGGTATTTTTTTACTTGTTCTAAAAGTTTTTTGAATAAATTTTTGTTGACGCCTATAACCTGCAACGAATATTCAGATACAGTGAAAAAAAAACACAATTGGAATATTTTATTTTTAAGAGTAAAGAGTCAAAATTAGATATATTACATCACCTTTATAATACCTACATACCTACACCCACAGAACAGTTGAATATGGTCCTACACCCAACATTCACATACAAAGTCCTGACACCACACTAAGATCGAGTCTTGTATTACTTAGACTAAAATGTCTACATATAGATAATTTTGGATAAGAAAGTTGCGCTTTTAAACCAAAATGCGCTATGGTCACGTGTGTTTCGAATACATTTATTATTATAATATCAACATAATAAAGATCTAAAACATATTATAACATTATCTAAATGTCTTATAGGCCACATAAATATACCTTTGTACTTTGTAGAGTGATTCATTAAAAATTTGTAATATTTCTAAAATCATGTCTAACCAATCGTAATGTACAAAATCGTAAAAGTAATAGAGACTAGCGGCCCAGCCCGGCTCCGCCCGACTACAAATATACTTTTTGAAAATAATCTATCACCTATGTTCATCATATGTAAGATTTTAATGGTGAAATAATTTTTCAAATCGTTCCAGTAGTTTCAGATCCTATTAAATGTAAACAAACAATCAAATCCTTCTTCTTTATAATATTAGTTTAGATAATTGACATATTGACGATAACGATAACGACACAAATTAGTTACCATTACGTACCGTGTATTTGAATTGTGTATTCGATTGAATTCGAAACACAATAGGCATTAGGTACAACAAATTATCTGTATATATAGATCTAATATAGCTTAATTGTTCCATTAGCAGTGTATTGAGTTATTGAAGCCGCTGCCTTAGCATTGGTTTCCTGATTAGTCAATCAAAATTTTTATAGTATTTTTTTGTTTTATTGTATAGCGAGACGAGCATTCCATTCGACCTATGGCAAGATTGGCAAGCAATACAAGAGCTCATTGACACTAGCAAAACCAAACAACACCATGATTTACAAACCAATGTTTGGCATTCCACTGCGATCGCCATCCGGAGACATAAGATGTTAATTCTCAATACGCCCAGTTGTTACTCCGGATATTATGTCATTCTAACAGAAACACAACTGTGCATTTACACTGGAGACTGTCCCGCCCTCACACCCGCCACTGCAACTCCTATAAGCCAGGATCAACAGTGGCACGCAATGTAATGACACCGAGCATTGAAGCTCGGCGAGTCTCCGGGAATGTCTAACTTGTCTTTAACCCGCAACGAAATTAATCAGAAAGTTAAATTAATAGGAGGAGTTGGAAATAAATAATGTGCACTGCATGCATTGTGCATTTACACTGCTGTTTGGCGGCGGAAATTGACATTGCGGTGGTACCTACCCAGGCGGCCTCTCATTATGAAAGACCTACCACCAGTTTCCACAACCCGAAACATGTTTTACCCAGTACTGAATTATACATAATATTGTTCACGAACTTAATAACATAAGGAAGATAAACAAAAAATATTCTAATACACCAATCTATCTACCATTCATCAAACATTCAAAAACATGCTATCCCACACTAACCTAATCCCGTGAAACACGATTACCATCTCGTTGCGTTTCACTGACTGCCTACCCCCGCGAGTAAATAGCGTGAAGATCCGGCGTGTAATGGGGATTTAGCCGTGGGTCGTTTGTTTCAGCTGATACCCACAGATAACACGAGACCGATTCAATTTCACACCCCACTACAGCATGCAACGCTATTGCAAATTGCAAAGCCTTTTTTTCATACATTTTCGTTCGGACATGCAGAAGCTTGCGGCTTTGGTTGGATTTTTCTAAGATTTAATAAGGGTGAGAGGTTTGTTGAGTCGCATGAAGAATATATGGTGTGCGAATTCTAGTTTTGGAAACGAATATCAAATTTTTTTGCTTGAAAAATTTGCAAAGATATATTAATGCCAAACCTTCGTGGATACAGACTAAAAGTCAAAATATTTCCTTTAACTATGATATTATAAGAAATTTTAAAGTACTGGCTTATTTTAAATATATAGTGCTGGTGGTTAACCCTTACAACAAATAATTTGAAAACCTCCCGCAGAATGAATTGCTGAACACAGGAATCTACTCAGGTTCACATTCCATAATTACAGACTGCCTCTTGACTTTTCCATGGCTCTTAAAGTCTGCAACCCATTAAAGCTGTATCAAATACTTTTCCATTTACAATATAATAGTTACCTTTTTATAGTGACGTGTTTCGATTGACAATTCGATAAAAATCGCTAAGTAGACAAAATTATAAAAAACTGAAAACAATAAATTCATAATTCTGCATTAACTCATTTATGAATTTCCAAAAACCCATGTATAACAAAATTGTAAAAAAATAGCTATTAAATGTAACGAATTTCGACAGGCTCCGTGGCGCAGTCGGTTAGACGCCGCCTGTGAAACGATAGGCCGCGGGTTCGATCCCCACACCGAGAGAAATGTTTGTGCGGCCCACAAATATTTCTTTCGGATATGGGTGTTTGTGAGACCGAAAAGTCTCTCGTAGTTCCTGATACCCACGACACAAGACTTGATCTTAGTGTGGGGTCAGGACTATGTGACTGTTGGGTGTTATTTATTTTATTTATTTATTTATTATTTCATAATTATTTCTACGATTTACCAACCCTATCGGAATCGGCTGTACCTCACAGCTTTCCATCAATGGATACTAATTTGCAACTACCTGTACCGAAATCTCGTTAAAAGCCTACATTTGGCAGCTCACACGTTTTATTGACATTCGGTTTTTTGCGTTTTGACAATAAACTGCGCGAGTATGGAGCGTGACGTGTGACGTAACATCGACAGTGTCACGGGCGGTTTTCTCTGTTGACAGCGGCTGTCCCGCCGTCAATCCTGTTAGCTCTTATTTGGAAATGAAATGATAGATCCTCATGTGTGAATCGGGTTTTTTACAAAATAGGGATGGTAAAAATCGCGTTCGCTGAATGGAATTGGTGTGGGTGGATGCCTATCGGTTTTGTGTTTGGAATAGAATAGTTATTTATATGTGAAAAGTACACATAAAATGAACACAACAAAACATGACATGCGTTTCTGGCCAATGTAGAAATTACATAATAATAGTACAAGTAAGAACGAGAGAAGAAAGGATAGTCTATTTTTTTTTTTACTTTATTGGTTTATCAGCAGTTGTTACAATATTACATGATCGCTGTACATTATTCCACTTATATATGTAATATATATTTATATTTCTAATTGTACAACTATTTAAGATAAACACGACATGCATAAGGTGTAGTCAAGTTAACAATTTAAAAAAGAACTATATTAAAAAAAATGGGTAAATACAAAAAGAAAAGAACAAGTGAACATTCAAAATTAATAATAAAGAAAAAGTAGTGTACAAATAATAGTAATAATAGGATTATGATCAAATTATTATGTTGTTTACACTGAATGGCTTATACATTAACAAATCAGTACTAATAATATGAAAGGTTTCGTAGTCGCAATATGATTTTCCGAAACGTATGCTCATTAGTGAAAAATATATCTAAGTCATTACTGCAGTTGTTATACAGTCTGCATAGTCGTGGAATCGGTGAACTACGACCCATGACGGTCCTATATTTTGGCGGTGATAGAATATTTTTTATAATTTTACGTGGGTAGTTAAATGGGACACTAAGTTTGAATTCCTTTAGTAATTGTGGGCTATCGACAGAATCACGGATCTAGTACATTTCTACGTTGCTCCAAGCTGGCCATATTAAATCGTTTTAATCTAGCGTCATATGATTTTATCGTTTTAGCTTCTCCCGCTGCAAATACTAAATGCTTCAGAAATCTTTTTTGTATTCTCTCAATATTGAGTGCATGAGTAGCGTACCCCGCACTAGGCCAGCGTGGTGGACTATATGGCCTAACCACTCTCAATCGTATTCTCGATTGTAGAGTAGGCCCGTGACCTGCAGTGGGACGTAAATGGGCTGATACAGAGTAGCGTAATGGGGTCGCCAAACTACCGAACCATACTCGAGGACGCTGCGTACTAAGGTGTTGTATAAAATGATTTTGGTTGTAGAACATTTGAAAGGTTTTACATTTCGAATCACAAAACCTAATGCTTTGGATGCTTTATTTACAATGTTGTTAATATGTTGCACAAATGTTAGTTTATTGTCTAATATGATACCTAAATCCCTTATTGTATCAACTTCCCTTACATTAGTTCCATTAATTGTATATTTATATTTGATTATTGAACAACTTGATTTACGGTGGAAATTTATATGGAAGCACTTCTCAAAACGATTTAAATAGTGTTGTTGATTGGTGTTGTAAAAATAGAGTCATTCTATTTTTTTTTACTTCGAATGTTCGGACGCCGTACGTAAAACTTCACTAATGTGCCTAGATACTCCACAAATGTTGGATTCCTCTTTAGTACGTTGCAACCATAGACTAAGTTCAGAGAAAATGATAAGTATAATAGAGAATAATTTTGATTTTAAAAGTGGAAATCTTATATCTTACTCCGGATGTCGAGCATCCAAACATTCGAGGTTCGTTTCGTTTTTATAGAGTAACCCCCCAGTTACTAGACCGATAAAACTAATTCCTTAAAGCAGGATGTTTTCCAACACACCTAATGAGCTTGATACGTATTTCTCCGTATACACATACGTAGTTGTCGTTCAAAACATCTATTACACGGTTCAATGATCTCTAGTATTAGAACTTACTTTAAGCTTTCATTTGTAAATCTATTACATTTCTATATTAATTAACCATTAACGAATTGTTCATAATATTAAACACTTCTGCTGAAATAAGACTTACATTTGCCAAAAGGATTAGGAATTATGTAAATGTACATTCACGGTACTAATGTAAGTACATATTTTAATAGAACATGTATAAAAGTTAATATCTTTAAACATCATAATGATGCTATGAGGTGAAATTATGTAGAAGTGACATTTGATCGCAAAAATATTTTCAAAAAAATCGAACACACGAGCTTCGTGCAAATCTAAGTTTATCATTTGAAGATATCTGTATGTTTTTTCTCTGTGTATGAAAGAAGCCTACTTGTCCTTATCGAAGGCAAAATATATTATCGACTGTATTGCCTATTGTTGGGCCTTAGGTAAACGATTAGCGATCTGCCTGACAAACCTTTTAAATATTATGCTCTCTTATTTACATACATTTGAAAAACTTGTAATCTTTCAAGTATACAAGGCTCCTCACGATGTCAGCTTTCACCGACAAAGTAAGCGATAATTAAATAAGAACATAGTACATGAAGCTTCGTAAAATCAGAAGTCTGTACCTTGAGTTTGAACTCATGACCTCTATTTTGTCAACCTAGTACACAAGCAACTAAAATATCGCCTTAAATGAAGGATGATGGTGTGCCAATTATTTAAATACATGTACATAATATGTCGAATGAATGAGTTTTGAACCTATGATAGGGTACACGTCCAACACCAATACGTCTCGTTTAATTATCACCCGATCCGTACTGTTACTCGTGAGCGCTATTAACCCAATCAATTTGTCACGCCGACTTACTGATCCGGCAGGCGATACCGCCGTGTGTTTACCTCGACGTTTGCAATTGGTAGGGGTGATTTGAATCGTGTTAGTTTTAATGGTATGTTAATAGCAACTTGGAGACGCAACGCTATATCGGCAGTTGAGCAGGTGATGTGAAGTATGGAGTTAAGCATTAGGAAAGAAATTTTGTTTAATTGATACAGAAATAAACATTCAATAATGACAATATATCCAAAAAGACGACGTTTTAATAAACTAATTTTATTTCACACTACAACTGATTGAATGATTTTTGCTTTATGCCAAATTAATTCGTACAGTTAACAGTTCCAAATCATCGGGCCTAATAATGATCAAACTTCATACCTCATGATTGAAGAAGTGATGAAGTTTACGATCGCAGTCACCCAAAAAGACTAAAAGACATAGTCGAATGTAAATTTTTTGCAATCGCAAAAAAATATTTTTTTACGTAACACTAAAACACAAAAAAGAATTTTGGAAAACTAAATAAAATGCTTGGAGCATGAAACGTTTGCCTTTTATATAAATCGCTATTCAATTTGTACGAAACATTTTTTCTTTGCTGGCAACATTTTTTTCATAACTCGTGTCATGGCCGGTATTGGATTTTTTCAATTGAAGTGTACTCTAGTTAAACCGAGGACGGTTTATTTAAATACAAGTTACAATTACATTTGTATGGATCAAGGGTTTTCCTCTTGTGTCGCTTATTTGATAAAAGTATTTTATTAGGCAATATTTTTTTTTTATACTCACAAAAAGTTCTCTACACTTTTTGATTGAGAGGAGTTTCAAATTCAAAACATCATATTAATACGGTATCATCATCATATAAAACGGTGGTATTCTCAATTTGCAATAGTTATCTAATTATATCATACGCCGCTGTAGGGATCGCTTACTGCTTAGACAGTACTGTTATTTATATTATAAAACTGAAAAACGTTTCATACAAATATCAAACATTTAGAAAATAAAATGCGACAATTTTAGCGTGTGGTTTCTGTAAAGCACTCAAAATAATCCAACGATTTAATACATTCAAAACCGCTGTATAAAGGAGTCACTCATGTCGAGCATATAATCCCTGAAATAATTTACATTGAGAATAATTAAATCTAAACACACAGACAAATTTGCGGAGCCGGCTCGACTAGGGGCGACCGCACGCAAGATAAAAATCCCGGGATTAAGCTATCGGTCCCGACCAGTCCCTGCTCCTGCCCAATACAGCCTTATGACGGGCTTCAGTTATTTGCGCGAAGATTTCCCAACTTTTTTTCACATTTCCCAGTTTCAGTCACGAAAATTCGTTTCAATGTTCCAAGGAGGGATCGGTATTACTTGTTTTTCACGTAATTTATTAAAAAGCTATACTTGGAAACAGAAATATCATAACTTTATTCAGGGGTGGATTATTTGTGAAGCTAACGTATAATTATTTTATCATTACGCCCTGCCATTACACCCCTCTGGGAACATTATAATGTGCTTATAGATTTTACTATTGAAACTAATATCTGTTATTAACGGTGTTTTAACAGGGCCGGAAACATTGTAAGGGGCCTACATACCTTTGAGTTCACCATATCTAAATTGATGGCATGTAAAATTACAAAACCGGGTGAACTGAAAAAGTCTAGAGTTATCGATATATTATCCTTTTAGCCTTTTCAAGATCTGGAACTAAATTAAAAAACACTCATTTTAAAAGGTGGGTAACAGATTTATGAATATCCACAGCTGTATTCATAGACAGTATTAAAACCAATTTTAGTTAATTTTACTGGTGGTAGGTCTTTCATATATGAGAGATACGTATATATATGTAGGATAAGTGTGCGGAGAGCAATAAATTATCACTAATGATTTTATACGTCTTTTAATCTTATACTTCTTATAATCTTATACGTCTTATAATTTAATACATCTTTTTAACTTAACCGTCTTCCTTCCAACTCGTCCTTTCACTGTCTCCTCGCTCACTCATTCTCCACATTCATTCACTCTTACTCTTTCATACTTTCACTCGCTCTCATTACATTTCGTTTCATTCAGCATCTATTCCCACATTCGGCCGTCCTGCACTTATGTCTGTCCTCAGACATTATATAAAGCAAAAAAGAAAATTATGATAGCATTAGAATATAAAACTAACTTACAACTTAATCACAAAATTAAAAACATAAACTTACAACTTAACCACAAAATTAAGATCTCTAAGTTACAACTTAACCACAAAATTAAGAACACTAATTTACAACTTAACCACGAAATTAAGAATCATATACTACTCGTCTAACATCTCCACACCACTCCTCTCACACCACCTTTTCATCTGATCAGCTGAACTAGAGGTTTTATTAGGCCCCTCCTCCGAACTGTCAATCTTTTCAACTTCATAGCGATCATTACGCTTACATTTGGTGACTCTATAAGGACCTAAATACTTTGGTCTCAACTTAAGCCCAGGACCAAATTGAGTTCTCTTTATAGCCACTATATCACCTTCTCTATACTTATGACTCTCCTTCCTTTTTTTATCATAATATCTCTTATTTTCTTCCTGTATCTTCAATATTTGCTCTTTAGCCTGAAGTCTTAAGCTTTCTCTATTTTCATCATATTGTAGTGTATTCTCTTCCTGTAACAATTCCAATATTTTTAAGTCTTCTTTATTGTTCATTTTAACTCCCATTAATAATTCAAAAGGGGTTGATTTTATTGACCTCTGGAATGTACTATTTAATGACCTTTGAACTTTGCTGACATGCCTGTACCACTCTCCAGGACTTTCTATACACAATTTAGTTAAGACTGGTATGATTATGCGATGAACTCTTTCCACTTGTCCATTTCCACGCGGTACTCCAGTTGTTATTGTTACATGTACTATTTTCTCTTCTGTGCAATAATCTTCAAACTCCTTACTTGTGAATGCCGTCCCTCTGTCAGTAATAATTCTACGAGGATTTCCAAAAGATTGTTGATGCAGCTGAAGTTTATTCAATGTCTCTCTACTTGATGTCGTCTTAGTAGGAAACAGCCACACAAATTTGGTAAATGCGTCAATGATTGTCAGGATATAATTATATTGTTTTCTAGTTGCTGATAATGGTCCAATATGATCTAAATGTATAGTGTCAAATGGGACACTCTCCTTTAAAATAGGGTGTAAATAACCCTCTTGTTTGCCCTCCTTTCTGGTTGCTAATAGGCATGGAACACAACTCAGTAAAAAATCATCAATTTTTTTATTCAAATCTCCAATGAAATAATCCTTATTTAATGCTTCTCTCATCTTAGCTTTTCCAAAGTGGCCTTTGCTATGCAGGTTGTTAATAATCTCTCTTTCTAATGATCTTGGAACTACTATTTGTTTTTGCTCTCCCTTGTATAATATTCCATTTTCTATCCAGTAATCTTCAAAGGTGTTATTTTCCAATATTGCTTTAATTGCTCTCAATCCGTCATCATTTTCTTGAGCTTGCTTTATGCTATCCTGTAAAGTGACAACTGCTACTATAGATATTCTGCTCAGAGCATCACTGTGTCTCATCCTAGAACCTGATCTATGCTCCACTTCAAAATCATATTCACTAAGCATAAGTATCCACCTTGCAACTTTTGCTGAAACATCTTTTTTCTTAAGTGTCATCTCAAATGCTTTGCAATCTGTAACAATTTTGAAATGAATTCCATATAAATAATGTCTAAACTTCTTTATACTTTCTATAACAGCTAATGCCTCTAATTCGTAGCTTGAGTACTTGCTTTGAGTGTCACTGGTCTTCTGACTCATATAATGTACGGGATGCATTCCTGAACTTGGATGATACTGCATTAGTATTAGCAGCTAATGCAACACTTGAAGCGTCAGTATGAATTTCTGTTTTCAATTTAGGGTTAAATATTTTTAAGACTGGCCCACTGGCTAATCTATCCTTCAAAGTTTCAAAAGCTATTCTCTCCTTGTCATTAAATTTAAAGTCATTCTGCTTCTTTAATAAGTCAGTTAATGGTTTTGAAATACTTGCAAAATCTTGTATATATTTTCTGAAATAACTTGTTAATCCCACAAAACTGTGCAACTGTTTTAAATTTCTTGGCTCTGGATACCTTAATACTGCATCAGTTTTATCAGTACTTGGCCTTACTTCTCCATTCTTGATTCTGTGACCCAAGTATTCCACTTCATTCTGTAACAAGCTTGCTTTTTTCCAATTCAATATTAAACCATACCTTGAAGCAACTTGCAACACTTGTTTCAACCTCAAAAGAGCTTGGTACTCATCTGCAGCTGGAATTATTATGTCATCAATAAATATAATGAGTACACCTTGAGCTATAAGATCTCGGAATATTATGCTGATGAACCTCATGAATGTCTTGGGTGAATTTGACAACCCAAATGGCGCTCGCAAAAACTCATATTGTCCATTATGCGTTACAAATGATGTATATTTAATTGACTCTTCACTAACTTTCAAATGGAAGAACCCATTCTTCAAATCTAATACACTAAACACTTTAGCACCTTGCAATTTATCAATGAGACTATCTATCACTGGCAATGGAAACTCATCTTTGATCATCTTTCTGTTTAACAAGCGATATGGAGACTGTCCCGCCCTCACACCCACCACTGTAACTCCTGTGAGCCAGGATCAACAGTGGCACGCAAAGTAATGACACCGAGCATTGAAGCTCGGCGAGTCTCCGGGAATGTCTAACTTGTCTTTAACCCGCAACGAAATTAATCAGAAAGTTAAATTAATAGGAGGAGTTGAAAATAAATTATTGTCCACTTCCCTCCGTGCAAAGCGGGTGACAAAACATTGAACTGAAGAGGTAAATAACCTCGCAAAAAGACTTTCACAGCCGGAGAAGCCAGCTGTGAAGCACCACGGATCAAATTATTATTACATTTAAATGGGACCTATTATGTGAACTGTTATGCTTGATTCCAGTAATAGGTATGGCAAAAACGCTGGAAAGCACGGAAGTTCTTTCTAGTCTCTACAAGGTCCATGTAGTATACAACTCCAGATGATATTTGCATACTATCTAGCATGATTTTACGCTCATTATGCCAAAGACTACACTCCCAAAGTATATGATGCGCGGACTGCTCATACTCGCAATTAGGTGTTGAACATGAACACGCAGGCGACGCAACAAGCTTAAAAGAGTATAGTTTAGACTTAAAGTTACCATGGCCCGTGAGAAATTGTGATACGCAATAATCGACATCTAGCCACGTCTTTGTTAAACGATCACGTACGCAAGGAAAAAATTGGTATAGATGCCGGCCCTTCAAAGATACCTCCCATCTATTTTGCCATTCATCTAATAGTACTATATATACCACTGAAACCGGTTTAAATAATCTGTCAACTTTTAAAAGTTCACGTGCGGTGAAAAAACTTTTATCCATATTCTCTCTATTAGAGTAATACATCGCGGCGCGACGTTGCACCTCCAGGTCGACTGGAAGTACACCCGCTAGGACAGGCAAAGCTTCGGTACTAACAGTTCTATATGCCTTGCACAAGAATATCAACGCCAAACGTTGGCTCTGGAGCAGTTTTCTTCGCACAGCACCGATAGTAGCCCTATCAGCCCATACGGGAGATCCATAACAGATACATCCTAAGTAAGTTGCTCCGTAGATGATTTTTAGTGTATTGAAAGATAGCCCCCACGTTGATTTTGATATTCTTGTCAAAGCAAAAAAAAAAAAACAAGCGATAGTCTATGCAGACTCGAGCTGAACCATCTTTCTTTCTAACTATTACTACTGGACAACAATACTCAGAAAAACTCACCCGTATAATTCCCTGGTCTAACCATTCCTTTACCTGATCCTCTACTAGACACTGCTCCATTAAAGATAAGCGTCGTGGTGGCTGTCTGACTGGAATGTCATCTTTCAACATTACTTTCAGTTGGATGGGTGCCTACTCAGTTTGATGTGGCTTATAATTCTGTACACACTTCATTAGTTCATCTTTCACACTTTCATCTTTCACATGATCCAGAAATACATCTACACACCCTGCAAAATAATTAATATTAGACAAATCCCACTCACTTTCACCAGGCAACAATGTTACGTCCCCTTCATTCATAAAAACCTTAACTTTATTTAAAAACTCTTGGCCAATAATAACATCATAGGGCATAACATCCACGGAAACTATATGAAACACTATATTATTATAACACTGACCATCAATTTGGACTTTTAGTACAGCTTTGCCCTTTGACGTTATTTTACACAAACCTAGGCCCGAAAGAGTTAAGTCATCATTCACAATTTCGACATTTAATTTCGACAATACTCTAACTGACAGTAAATTAACATCACTTCCCGAGTCTATTAATGCTTTTGTCACGTAATTATTAAGTTTAACACTTTTAACCGGCTTTTTGTTAGTTGAATAGTCTTTGTTTACATTTCGACGTGCGCTTTCGTCAGATTTCAATGTCATCTTGACAGCTGTCAACGTCATCGGATCCGTCATTCGATCGCCATTCCTTCCGTCGTTCTCGCTCTTAGCCGTGGTGGCGCCCTCTGTCGCCGACGCCGCGAACAATGCTTGCGTCCTATCACGATGAAAATGATTATCAACACTTTGAATTCTTCCGCTTGCGCTCGCGCTCGGTTTTGCTTCATCGCGCCAGTATGTATTCGCCTTTTGCCTGAATGTTCCCCTCTTGTTCTCGATCTTGGATACTGCCATCTTTGCCGGGCAATCGGGCGCAATATGGCCGAACTCATTACAATAAAAACACTTTTTACCTCGATATTAAATTAGGACACTCTTGACTAATTTGATTTCGATCACCACAATTAAAACAGAGTAAGCGTGATGATAGCGTAGTTGAGGCACTGGCACTTTTTGACTGTTTATTCATATTTTTCACACCTTGCTTTTGACAGGACATCTTTTCTTTCACAGTTTCATAAATTTTTAACTTCTCTTTTAGTTCTGAATATGTTGTGACACCATATAACATTACTTTATTTATTTCACTGTCCGTTATGCCGTCGACTATATATTTTATTGCCACGTAATCCGGCATCTTGCCGCGCTTGCCCATTTCTTTCATCGTAAGCATATAGTCCAAACATGACTCCGCGGGCTTCTTGCTTCGGGCACTCATCATCTCGTGGACCGCTTTAATATCCACGGTATCAGGGAATTCTCTTAAAATAGCCGTCTTTAAGTCGTCCCACGATTTAAATGGCCGTTCCGCTTTCAACCACAATGCAGCGGTACCCTCTAGTGCTCTTCGCGCGACTAGTAGTTGTTGCAACGGCGACCAGCCGAAGATGACGGCATTTTCCTCCACCTCGTTTATCCATTGCAATGCAGAATACGTTTTGTCTCGTCCACTAAACTTTGAGATCACCTCCGCCACCATTTGCAATATCGCAGGCGCCGAACTTTGCAAATCGTCTTGAGGTTCGTTTTGCCGGTTTCGTCTTCCATCTTTCTCGTTGTTAGCCATCCTCCAGCAGTGTACTTACAATGTATGTACTATGTACACGGCAAAATTAGTTTTGAAATCGAAGTGTTGCCGATGCGTCGTGTGATGTGCCACGTATTCGGTGAAAACACTCCGATCCCGGACGATCCCCCAAAATTTGTAGGATAAGTGTGCGGAGAGCAATAAATTATCACTAATGATTTTATACGTCTTTTAATCTTATACTTCTTATAATCTTATACGTCTTATAATTTAATACATCTTTTTAACTTAACCGTCTTCCTTCCAACTCGTCCTTTCACTGTCTCCTCGCTCACTCATTCTCCACATTCATTCACTCTTACTCTTTCATACTTTCACTCGCTCTCATTACATTTCGTTTCATTCAGCATCTATTCCCACATATACGTACCACTACAATATCTATTTCTCCCGCCAAACAGCAGTTTAATTGCACTGTTGTATTTTGGATGGAAGGACATTGTAGCCAGAGTAACAGTAGCTACTGTCCAGTAGGACATATTGATACTTAACATCTTATGTCAGGATGGAGAGCGCATATTATTAGGTCGTATCGCTTACCATCAGGCGAACGGCATGCTCGTCTCGCCATTCTGTGATATATATATAAATTAAAATAGTTATCGAATGTTTGGTCCCTTTCTAACTTCGAACGAAAACAATCTATTCGATAGCTAAAATATGTTTTAATATAGTCTATGAATAAAGCCTCAAGTGTTTTAATTGTCCACTTGCGGCGGCGGTCATATAAAATCAGGTGAACAGTCCTTTATCGTCCTTACACCGTAATAAAACTGCCATAAACCGACACACGCGTAAAACAGCAGAATCAATATTTTTTATCACGCAAATAGCTTTACAAATACTATGGAGAACAGCGTTCATAAATTTACATAACTTGTGCAGACGTCTTTGGTATTTAGTCGGGTAATAAATCATTAAATTCGCTAGATATTCTCACTATGGGGTAATAAATCATACGCTTTGATACCACACTTGTAAGGTGTAAAAACTGTAATAGAATGGCTTTTATATTAATAGCTAACGAAGAGTTTATGCTCGTAACATCATAAATATTCTTGAGTCATTCGTACAGATTTTTTCATACAGATACACATTTTCATACAGATTATTATGTTATATAACTGTGTAGTTTTTCATATGAATGTATAAGAAGTAATATGCAGATTTAAAGCAAAATAGATAATATATCCTTACGGCATTATTCGTAGACAGTTTTAAAACCTATTTTAGCTATCGAACGTTTTCTCGTCTGAATTCTTGATTCAAAAGACGTTCGAAAGAGACCAAAAATTGGAAGAATACAATAAAAAAGCCTGCCTATCAGTAAAGCTATCTGCCTGCCTATAAATACTAGCGTATTTATCATTATTTTAGCCGCAATTGCCTTGTATTCGATTTTTATTACTGGTGGTAGGTTTCTCATATGTGAGAGGCCATCTGGTAAGATACCACCGCAATGTCTATTTCTCCCGTAAAACAGCATTGTAAATGAACAGTTTTATTTCGGTGTGCAGGAGATTGTAGCCAGAGTAACTTCTAGACATATTGAGACTTAACATCTTATGTTTCAGCGGCGAGCGCAGTGGCGAGCGCAGCGGAATACCAAGCATTGCTTTGTAATTCAAGGGTTGTTTGGTAGCCACTATCCATGAACTGTCGTATCGGATACTATCAAGCGAATGGCATACTCGTTTTGCCATTCATTGCAATGAAAAAATATTTTCTTTAAAGTCTACTACTGGGAAGTGCTCTCCTAAGAATATCCGCAGCAACCTGTTGAAAGCCTGCATTTAGAGACTTACTGTAACCTTAATTAAGCTTAATCAATACTCATTAAAATATGCATTCGCCCGCAGTGTCTGCCGGTGCACGCTAATCTTAGAAACTACTGGACTCATTTTTATTCGCTTACAATCATAGACAGTACAATGGAAGTTATAATGCAGCAAATACTAAAACAATAACCAAGGGATTATTCAGGCTTCTCAAGAATTGTTTTTTTATTTTTTATTGCAATGATTGGCGAGACGAGCATGCTGTTCGCCTGACGGTAAGCTATACGACCGCTCATGAACGGTAGCCAAACCAAACTACACTATGAATGGCAAAGCAATGCTCGGCATTCCACTGCGCTCACCATCCTGAAACGTAAGATGTTAAGTCTCAATATATCCCGTGGTCACTCTGGCTACAATGTCCGTAAATCCGAAACCAAAACAGTACATTTAAACTGCAGTTTGGTGGGAGAACTAGACACTACGATGGTAGGTACCAACGCAGTGTCTTGTTCTCCCTGTGTAGGTACACAGACGACCCCTCTGTTGAGGGACCTACAACCAGTATGAATATATGTATGATTTCATTATATTAAAATTCTTCAATAACTTCGTTAGATTGGTTATAAATTATATTTTATACATGCTTGTTTGTTGACAATATCTTTTGAGTAAATATGTGGTGTAAAAGGGTACGAAATTAATTTCCTATGTACGCACGAGTTTCCACGCGGTAATTCGTTGAAGAAACAAAAACAGAACATCGTTACGGGTACGAGAAAATATTTGACGAGAGCGATACTGTGGCGTGTTGACGTGTTTCCATTGTTTATATAGTAGTCCATTGAAATGTTACAATTTAAGGACCGAATATTGCAATTCTTAGAGGACGCAATTTTATTTTTGGGACATGTTTGGGGTGTCAATAGAAGCTTAATCTCAAGTTTGTGGGGTCGCCACCCTTGTCCCCCGACCGCCATCTTGGAAAAAACACTTTTTAGGCGATAATTCGGAAACTATGCGTCTTACAAAAAATTTGTAAGAACATAATTTGTAGCAAATTGTTTTGCCTACAAATATGTTAATATAACTTTTTGCCCTAAATTAAAAATTAAAGAAGTTATAAGCAAAAAAGTGAAGGAGAAATTTTTAAGGGAAATCTTCCCGTTTCTCTTAAAAGTAGACTCTTCGGCTTGTATCTTACCAATTCTCACATACAGTGCTCAATCCTGGTCTTTGACCGAACTTCAGAGGTCCAGGTCCAGGTTTGTCAAAAAGCTATGGAGAACAGGATGCTAGGCGTAATACGCATGGACAGAGTACCCACTAACACCTTGCGCTCCATAACCAGAGTCAAGAATGTTGCACAGAAATAAGATAAATTAAACTGGGATTGGGCGGGCCACGTCACCCGGATGCACCCGAAGAGGTGGGCAAAGATTGCCAATAAATGGATGCCTAAGGATGGCGAGAAGCCACGCGGCAGGCTTCGGAAAAGGTAGTGCGACGATCTCGACCAATTTAGCAGCACTTGGATGGCATCAGCAACTGATAGGGAAAAGTAGAAGGAGTTGAGGGAGACCTTTGCCCATCAGTGGCACAGAATAGGTTAATATAAATAAAAGAAAGCATAAAGTGAGATTTTTTTCATAAAAAGTTATAGAGAAAATAAGATATTTTTTTTTATAAATATTTACTTATGTTCACGGTGGTCGCGGGTTCGAATCCCAGGGCACACCTCTGACTTTTCGAAGTCATGTGTGTATTGATAGTCAATCACCACGCACTAAAACGGTGAAGGAAAACATCGTGAGGAAACCTGCATGCCATGGCGATTCATAAGAATTTCTATGGTATGTAAGTCCGCCAACCCGCACTAGGCCAGCGTGGTGGACTGTATGGCCTAACCACTCTCAATCGTATTCTCGATTGTAGAGTAGGCCCGTGCCCTGCAGTGGGACGTAAAATTGGCTGATACAGTACAGTATAAATATTTACTCACTTTTTTGCTATAACTTCTTTAATATTTAATTTAGGACAAAAGTTATATATTCATATTTGTAGGCAATACAATTAGCTACCAATTATGTTCTTAAAATTTTTTCGTAAGGCGTATAGTTTCCGAGCTAACGCGAAATAAGTGTATTCACCCCTTTTTCCAAGATGGCGGCCGGGGGACAAGGGTGGCAACCCCACAAACTTGAGGTTAAGCTTCTATTGACCGCCCACATATATCCCAAAAATAAAATTGCTTCCTCTAAAAAATGCAAAGCTCATGTAACATTTCAATGGACTAATAGGATCTACCCAGACTGCGACCGAAAACAAAGCTGGGTGGCAGGTTTGGTGGCTAATATTATATAATATACTGGGTATATCAAGACTGCTACCGAAAACGAAGCCGGTGGTAGTTTAAGCGACTTCAGACACAATGCAACAGAAAAAGTTGCAAAAAAAAGCGACAATATTTTTTTGTCATTTTTTTCCTATGACCATATTTGGGTGGTAAATACATTTTTTCCTAAAACAGTACACAAAATATTAAACAAAAATGTATTAGATTTAAGAGCGTATACACCTTGCGCGCAAAGTCAACTATAGGATAGGTATTTTTTCGTTAATTTCACGCACACATAAGCGACCAAAGCTGTGTGCGTAGAGCTGCCGCGTCGGCTCGCTATACAATCGGCTCAAACAACTTTGATCCGTGCGCTTCAAATATTCAATTGAAATGTAACTGTAATACAATATCATAAAAATATTATATTTGCATTATAAGTAGACAAATATTACTGTGCAAGCAAAGAATAATACAAATTTAGATACTAATCATATTTTCGTTCTTTTAATTTATTGATAAGATGTTCTTCTATTATAATATGCAATTGCTATAAAAAAATATGTACGATAAGTTGGTGAAAAAAAATATGTTCTTGACGAGAGTTTTTGAATAATTTCGCATTGTTTGAATTTTTATTTTTCAGGAACTAAACACAAAAAGATTATTTTTCTCAGCAAAATCCCTCCATAAGGGTCTTAAAAGTCTGATAATATTTTTATTTTCATCTTATATTTAGTGGTTTCGGATATCTTAAGCTTCTAAATTGCCATTTAAAGCCTAAATAACGAAACTTGTGTTCAGTAATCCTTATAGTACTCACAAATTATCCATCAATCTATAATGTTTTCCACCAAAATCCCTAGATGACAACGTTTTCTAAAATTAGTAATAATTATTTTTCCTTTAATTTGTTTATTGGTGGCTGTAGGTACAGTATGACTGAGTTTTGTATGTACGAATATATGCATGTAAGGGATATATATGTGTGTCAACGTTGAGTAATTAGAGGCGGCTGCGCCCGCCGATTAAGTTTACCTAGTCAGTCGCGAATAAATACAGTTAGAGTGAACACGCAGTCATTTCCTTTATGTTTAACCTTTCCCACATAAAATATATTTCCCTATCCCTAAAGTGGTGACCCCTGTAGCTGTGTTTATTAATTAATTATTACATACGTTATAATTCGGAAATCGACGATGACTACCCCAGGTATGAATATACCCACCATGCGCGCCTCGGAGCAGAAACTCGAGTCGCGGCAGGAAGATGCGCTGGCAAGCATCACGGTATCGTCGCGGATAGCGGAATTTTGGGCGGACCAGCCGCGACTGTGGTTCGTCCAATTTGAGGCGGTGGTTGCTAGCCAAAAACTTAGCGATGCTGCTAAGCAGAACCTGGTGGTGACGAAGCTGACCAAGAGCGCCATCCAGCAGGTTAGCGATTTACTGCTGATGCCACCGGAGGAGCGCAGATATGAGGCACTCAAGGAGCGGCTGCTGCAGGTGTTTGAGGAGTCGGAGACACGGCAGTTCCAAAAGTTGCTGGGAGAGATGGAACTAGGCAGCCAGAAGCCTTCCCAACTACTACGGCGCATGCGGGACTTGGCACGTTCAAAAATTCCAGACCCAACGTTGCAAATAATGTGGAATAGCCACCTTCCAGCAGCGGTGCAAGCGGTTTTAGCAGTCACGGAGGTCAAGGAATTGGACAATTTGGCCGTGATTGCCGACAAGGTCATTGAGGCCACCCGGCCAGCAGAGTTATCGGCGGTGGCGACATCGAGCTCGATCCCAAAAGACACCACCATATCTTCAGACTTGGCCGCCGCTTTACATAAACTGAGTGTCGAGGTTTCGGAACTACGTCGCGCGCGGCAACCATATCGTGGTCCACGTAGACGTAATTCTCGTAGGTCGAGGTCGCGCACTAGGGACGCGAGTAGGCACCGAAGGGATCCTGAATGGTTGTGCTTTTACCACTACAAATATCGTTCCAAAGCAACCAAGTGCGTAGATCCGTGCAATTGGAAAGAGCCGAAACACGCTGCCACATCGGAAAACTAGCGGCGATACAACCGGCGGCGGAGGTTTGTATCGACGCGTCAAAACGCCTATGTATTTTCGATAGAAACAGTGGACTAAAATTTTTAATAGACACTGGTGCGGATGTGTCGGTTATACCCGTTTCGTTTATTAAATCGAAAGAGTTCGCGTGTGATAAGTATAAACTTTATGCGGCTAACGGTACCGAGATAAGGACATATGGCGTGCGTACTTTAGTGTTAGACCTTAGTTTAAGAAGATCTTTCCGATGGACTTTCATTGTGGCGGCTGTTAAGCAACCTATTATTGGAGTAGATTTTTTAACTCATTATAGATTATTAGTTGACTTAAGCGCACGGCGACTCGTAGATCAGGTTACGCGTTTGAATGTTATTGCGTCAGTCATATTATGCCACGGCGAGTATGAATCATCTATTAAAACGTTGATTAATAACAATGTATGGCATGATATTTTATCTAACTATCCTGATATTACCCGTCCGGTATCATACAAAGATATTCCCAAGCATACAGTGTGCCATCACATAGAGACTTCAGGACCACCTGTCTATGCGAAGGCGAGACCATTACCTCCGGATAGGTATAAAAAGGTTAAGGCGGAATTCCAGAATATGTTAGACTTAGGTATTTGTAGGCCCTCCAAAAGTCCTTGGGCAAGCCCGTTACATGTGGTGCCCAAGAAAAATGGAGAACTTAGGCCATGTGGAGATTATAGGCGATTGAACGCGATAACAAAGCCCGATCGTTACCCTATACCACGTATTAGCGATTTTAAATACTTATTAGCAGGAAAAAAGATTATTTTTAGTAAGTTAGATTTGAATAGGGCGTATCATTTTATTCCGGTTGCATCCGATGACATTGAGAAAACGGCAATCATTACACCTTTTGGACTTTTCGAATTCCCGCGGATGACGTTCGGTTTGCGCAACGCTGCACAATCGTTTCAGAGATTCATGGACACGATAGTGCTGCGTGGTTTCGATTTCGTATTTAATTATATTGATGACGTTTGTATAGCTAGCGAATCGGAAGAAGCCCATAAGGCGCATTTGAAGGCAGTTTTCTCAAGGTTTAACGAATTTGGTGTTACAATTAACGTATCTAAATGTATATTTGGCGTATCAAAATTAGATTTTTTAGGTTATGAGGTGTCAGCGGATGGTGTTCGCCCGCTTGACGATAAGGTAGAAGCAATTGTAAATTTTCCGAGGCCTGAAAATATCGAGCAATTGCGTCGTTTTCTCGGTATGGTTAATTTCTACCGCTCTCACATTCCTAGGGCAGTCGAATGCCAGGCAGAATTAAATGCGTATTTACATAACACCAAAAAGCGCGATAAAACATTAATTGAGTGGACTGATAAGGCTATTGAGGCTTTTGAGAAATGTAAGGATAGCTTAAAAAGCGCCATTACATTATCCTATCCATTGCCAGATGCTGATTTATCTTTAATGTGTGACGCTTCAAACACTAGTGTAGGCGCAGTCCTACAACAACAAGTTAACAACTGTTGGAAACCGCTGGGATATTTTTCTAGGAAGTTAACGCTCACGGAAAACAAATACTCTACGTATGATCGCGAATTGTTAGCAATATTTATGGCCATCAAACATTTCAAAAGTTTAGTAGAGGGACGAAAATTAACTATTTTTACCGATCATAAACCACTTATATACGCATTTACAAAAATAAACAGCGATAAAGAAAGTCCTAGACGAATCCGTCAACTTTCTTATATAAGTGAGTTTAGCACAGATATTAGGTATATAAACGGTAATCAAAACGTAGTGGCCGATGCTCTTTCCCGCATAGCAACAATAAATTGTCCGACGTTACTGAATTATGCAGCGCTAGCGGAAAAGCAATCGAGTGACGCATATTTACAGCGAATGATACAAGCGTCTAATTGCAACTTACAGTTTAAACAATTTTACATACCTGATGGTGAGAAACAAGTTTATTGTGAAGTCTCACACAATAATATTAGACCGTACTTAACGGAAGATTTTAGGCAATTAGCTTTTCGTTCAGTACATGACCTTAGCCATCCTGGAATTAAATGTACTAAACAATTAATCAAACAAAAGTTCTTTTGGCCAGATATGGACCGGGATATAACCAGATGGGCCAGAGCCTGTCCCGTATGTCAAAAAGTTAAAATAAATAGACATACTGTGTCAGGAGTAGGGAATTTTGAAAGGGTTGATAGATTTCAACATGTACACATCGATATCGTAGGACCTTTGACGATATCGTCTGATGGATATAGATATTGCGTGACAATGATCGACCGTACCACGGGTTGGCCCGAGGCTGTTCCTGTGCAAAATATCACAGCGGAGACCGTAGCTAAAGTACTTTTTGAGTGTTGGATTTCTCGCTTTGGATGCCCTTCGAAGCTTACTAGCGACCAGGGTAGACAGTTTGAGAGTGATTTATTTAACAACCTCATGAAATATTTAGGCATTCACAAGTTACGTACAACTCCTTATCATCCACAAAGCAACGGCATGATCGAACGTTGGCATAGAGCACTAAAAGTGGCTCTCATGGCACGTTTGCAATGCAACAAGTCATGGGTAGACGAGCTTCCGATCGCATTGTTAGGTCTGCGTGCAGCTATCAGAAGTGATAGCGGGGTGAGCGCAGCGGAATTAACCTACGGTAAGCCGTTTCGATTACCGGGAGATTTTTACGACCAATCGAAAATTCGTATGTCGGACTCGGAATATTTACAGTTGCTTAGAGATACTATAAATAAATATAAACCACGACCAAGGAGTCATGGAAATTCGAGATCATTATTCGTGTCTAGCGATCTTAACACGTGTAAAAGTGTTTTCGTTAGGAACGACATAATGAGAAGGTCACTTCAGCCTCCATATGATGGTCCATATACTGTCGTAAAACGACAGGGAAAGACATTTATTATTAAGATAGGTGATAAGGAAACTTGTATATCCATTGATAGGCTTAAACCTGCATACGTTGTCGATAGTGATAGTTCTAGGTTAGATATAACGGATGATAGTAATAACGATAATAGTACTAATATTAAAAGCAATAACGAGGACACTTCTAGCAAAGTTTTAAATCATAAAACAACGCGAAGTGGCCGCGTTATAAAAACACCTTTACGTTTTGCATAGTATGCAGCCTATTGTATTTTAACCGTATTGAGTAATTTTGATTAAGATTTATGATTAACGCTATTGCGACATACTTTAGTTCATATACTCGTATTATACACCAATATACACCTTATTACATTTTATTTACTATTAACTTTACATTGCATTTTTGTGTAAATTACATTTTTATTGTTCATGCAAAAATTTTGTCGTACGGTTTCATTAATTTTAAGACGTATGCAACATAATTATTATTGGGCACACGTGTAATTAGGCAATAATTTTGTTTTGATTCACGGCAATATATAATTAATATTTTTGCGGTAAATTACATTTCATTATTAAAATGTGTTTATTGTTTGTTTTAAAGTTATATGATGTACTTAGTGTTTAAAATATTTTTTCTTTAAGAGGGGGGTTGGTGTAGGTACAGTATGACTGAGTTTTGTATGTACGAATATATGCATGTAAGGGATATATATGTGTGTCAACGTTGAGTAATTAGAGGCGGCTGCGCCCGCCGATTAAGTTTACCTAGTCAGTCGCGAATAAATACAGTTAGAGTGAACACGCAGTCATTTCCTTTATGTTTAACCTTTCCCACATAAAATATATTTCCCTATCCCTAAAGTGGCTATTAACTCATTTGAAAAGTCCTGTTTTTAAGCCAAAAAGCGCGCACAGGGTATAAACGCTCTTAATAATGTGACCTTCGTTACGATGGCAGAATATTTCCAGATAAACCCACTTTTGCAGGCGCTATGAAAAATTGTGTTCACTTGCAAACATTCTATGGTTGACGAAGACTGTTCACCAGACTGATACTAAATTAAAAAAAAACTAAAATACACGCTTTAATAAGATATACAACTAAAAAAGTAAAAATAATTGATACTGAATTTAAGATAAGTAAATGGAGTAAAATACATATATTTTATTGTTACAAAGCGTGGGGTGTTTACAACAATTACTTATCATCCTGCACCCCACGCTTTGTAACAATAAAATATATGTATTTTACTCCATTTACTTATCTTAAATTCAGTATCAATTATTTTTACTTTTTTAGTTGTATATCTTATTAAAGCGTGTATTTTAGTTTTTTTTAACTATTATTTAATTGTTTTGACTAAAAACATCCATCTACGGCTGTATTTCCAATCAATAACGCCATCTGTTGGGCAGTAGTAACATTTGACACTTGAAGAATACAATGTTAACACCATCTAGCGATGAATAGTGCAAACATGCATTATTGACGTGATCACGCCATCTATTAGTCAGTAGCAAATTATGTTCATCTATACGCCACCTAGTGGTCAGTAGCAATGGTCATCAATTATAAGAATAATGAATCCTGGCGAATCTAATCAGGATAATTATATATTTTAATCGAATTATTGTATTGTCATCGGTCTTTGACAAGTGTGCAAAATTTGAACGAAATCTGGCCGTTTAAAGTGGGTCAAAATCGCGCCCAAAGAAGTCGGTTACAAACAAACATACAAACATACAGGTGAAGCTAATAAAAAGCGTGTAAAATAGTATTCACATATTGTTCAAAAGCTAAATTAAGGGATTATATGATATACTCGTATATCATACAGGATTCCAAAAATAATTATACTAACACATGACAGACATACTAAGACATATTTAATACGAAAACGATCAGTTTGCAAACGTTGAACTAATAACTTGCATAAGCAATAAATTTACTTTTTGAATGTAACCGTATTGAAATTAAGTATACTGTGATTGGCCATCTATTTCTTATACATTTATTTTCTTTTGTGATGTATGTAAGATGTTGGTTCTCAAAAAATATTTTAAAAAAATCTATTCGTCTCGTATGAAGCAAGGGAAACAAGTTGTTCCACAGCCGGCCACACTAGTCCAGGGCGCTTCGACCGGTTTTCATTGATATCTCGATCTCTCTTTACCAAGGATTACCGCCCGGAGAATTCCGTTCCATCTTCAAACTTTTGTTTTTTAATTTTGAATTAAGCTTTATACACGCGATACAATGTAACTATTTGTTAGAATTGGAGTTTTATGTCTGGATAGAATTGAGTGGTGTTTGATAGACGTGAATTGATCTTTTATAGAGTAGTAGTTGATTGAATGTTCGGGTCATTGAACTGTTGTCTGTCGTGTTTCATTAAGATTCTAGCGACGAATTTTAACACATCAAAAATGGTAGTAATTTGTTAAATTTTATTAATAAAAGGTGTCGAAGAACTCGTAGCTCGTTTTAATTATGAAATATATTAATAACTCGAAATGAGTTATTATTTAATATTAGTAACAATCAGAAAGCCGAATAAAAGATCTCAGTACTGCTTGATAAACTGTGAGCAGAATATCTGAAAACACTAGTATACTATACTAAGTAAAAAAATGTATTTATGGACTTAACGTGCAAAAAAAACGGTGACTCTAAAAAAAATCATTTACAGATTGCTAAACACCCTAAAATGCATACAATAGCGCCCCTACGACACCCCTTCAACTGTTATAGATTGTCGATACAAATAATAAGGAGAGGGTGACTTTTTTAATGGTATAGACGTAAACCCTTTACAGAACAGCACGATGTTACATCCGCAAGTGTACCCTGTATGCGTTGCAGACGTCTGTTCAAAATAATAATAGAGAAAAAACATACCGCGATAAATAATTTTAGAACATTTTTTAGAGCCGATTAAAATGTTTTAAGGATGTTTTTATTTCACTTACTATGTATTTTACAGTATACATACGTATAGAACCAATTTTTAGTTATCCTTACTATACCATACTATTTATTAGTTTGCTACAATAAAGAAAAATTAGACGTTTTAGATTTTTAAATTATTGAAGCTGTAGTCACATGTCTTACACAAATAAACCTTATTTTATTGCTAAATAGGGTTAATATATAATACTAAATTCTCTAGCCTAGCTTTTCAAAATTACCTCCTAATAGTTTAAGCAAAAAGGAAAATTGAAAATATTAACACCAATCAATCTAAAACATGAATGGATAGTTTCATCGGTGGTAGCAGACCGGTAGGGACCGACACGTCGCCATTTACGCATTCACACACATTGGATTGCACCTCATCCGCTCCTGTGACGTCACGAATAGTACCTGACAGGTAGATTTGACCAATAAAATAATAAAGACTAAGAAATGTTAAAAATAAACGATTTTGAATTTGGATTGAAAACAACACCTTTAAGCTCCTTCTTTCTCTTCTGTTTCAGCCCGTATCAACTCACTGCTTGGTATAGATTTCCTCTCGACCACGTGATTGCCTGTTTTGCGCGTACGGCTATTTGCTAATATACTTCGCAAATAATTCAGCCATCGATCAGGTGGTCTGCCTCTAGCTCTTCGACCATTTTTGTGGTACCATTCCGTGGCCACTTTGATCCACCTGCTGTCTTGTCTGTGGTCTTGTTACCTGGCCAATTAACCCGCCCATCTCCAATTCATCCTGGCGATGGAAGTGCCCACGTGTACAACTTTCTTGCGAAGTCGAATCTCCACGTTAGGCAAATAGTCTATCAGGTGGATACCTTGCATGACCCTTTCCATAGCTCGTGCTACGCGGATTTTATGCATGTGTGTTATATAGTCAGGGACCATTTTTCAGCTTTGATTAGCATTGGTTGAATACTAATCTTCAAGCAGTGGGGAATTTTTACCTAAACACATCCTTCAATGTTCCAAATGCAGCCCATCCATCTCAACAGTCTTATTTTAATGTTGTAAGTGGCTAATGCTCTTTTTGCTAGTAATTACTAATGTTTGAGCTCGTCTCTCGGCATGTTGGTGTTCTGGAATACAATTTAAGCGCTAGTTTTTGTCGAGACTAACGGAAACATAGCTCTATCTATTGGCTAAACCAATGCTTCTAAGGCTCAGTTGCACCAAGTAACTTTGCCAATACCTTTGCCTATGAAAATGTCATCGCCATACATTTGAGATTTATTTGACCTTGCAAATGTATGGAATTGACAGTTTCAAGGGCAAAGGTATTGGCAAAGTTAGTTTGTGCAATTGAGCCTAAGACTGCAAATCGAAATGGAAACAAACCATTCAACATAGTAATGTATTATCAGTCTTTGGAATTCCGTTACTTGTACTAATTATACACTTCAATCGCATGCTACATCAATGATTTTTTATACAATTTTCCTCGAATCTCTGCCTATTTTCCACGTCATAAATCTCAAATTAGAAATTTCCATCTTAACGCAAGATCGTGTTACCAGGTTGTTGGTATGACCAAAAGGCGCGGAATTGGCGTCGTCCTATCAGATATCTGCCGTGATACAGATCTGCATAACAAAATGTGTGTCCGCTCTGCCTCCACAACGATCGGTTCATTTCAATAAACATTCATCTGTGTGGATGGAATAAGTTCGAATATTAAGCGATATTGGTACGACACACATTTTTGTTAATGGTTTAAATTATGTAGTGATTACGGTCATGCATTAATTGTATTTTTAACTTCCCTGTCTTTTTCTTTCTCTCTCCCTTCAGCCATAAGAAGTCATCCCTTCAGCCATTTATGTTATAGGCATACTTGTATCAAATGTTAGCTAAGGGATAAATCAATATTTTTTATTTGTGGTGAATGATGTGTAGGTATCTCAAAATTCTGTTACGCAAAATGTTCTTTGAGAAATACTACCAATAATACTACCAATGGGTTTTGGATACATAAACATTTCGTGCCAACATTTTGTGAAAATCTCCAATCTCCCTTGTCTTTGAATTCATATCGATGTGCCGTTATCGGGATGTTCTTTGAACCCGCTATCTAGCACTCGTATCCGCCCCACACAATCGGTTTACGCTTTATTCTCTGTGGTAGAACGATAACAGTATCTTTTGAACAGGGGAAACATATAGGGGAAGTAAGAATTATTACATGTAACATAGCTTCATAAATTTAAAAAATCTGTTTTTGTTTGATTTTTTTGTGGTTTCTGCAAGCATGGGAAAATACACTCCCTTGTGTTATACATGTATTACTACGTAGATATAGTACTTACTGCAACTTATATTTATCTCTTGTAATTAAAAAAATGTCATGAACACTGCCCTGCAGCACAATTACAAGTCACTACAACAAGGAAAAATACCTTACGACTTCGCAGACACTTAACCCAATACAGACTTTAATATCCACCACTCATCCGGCAATCAACTCCCAAAAACACCAAAACAATGGAAACCCAAAAACCACAACCCAATAAACCGAAAAAAATTAAACCAAAGTACAAACAAAGGAGAAACTAATAAGAAATGGAAGGGGGACGGTCGCAGCCGCGGCTCGCTGAAGTTTAGTTAATCCTCGCGAGATGAAAAAGTACAAAGGATCGGAATAAAAGCCGGTGGCTGCGAATCGATCCGGATGAAGTTCGAATGCCGACTGTGACACGTGTGGTACGGTTGATAACATGTAGCGAGAATGCAGGGATGTGATAGACAAATCTGCTTTACGATAAGCCTTTTCCTCCCGGTTTCCATTGTTACCTGTGAAGAGCATAATGAGTGGAAACCTTTGCTTTGTCTTGAACAATCGAGTTTCCAGCGAGCTAGACAAATCGGCTCAATAAAAGACTATTTAATGCTCAGCGCGCTGTTGTTCGGAATCATGCTCTTTTTGTACAGTGTAATTATTCAGTATGAAGATACAAATTCGTTTTACTTGTACTACATAACTTTACACTAGGGATGTTGCGGATGTCGATATTTTCACATCCGCGGATGCGGATGCGGATGCGGATTTTCAAAGGCTCACATCCGCGGATGCGGATGCGGATGCGGATGTTTAACATCTTATATAAATATAGTATATGAATGAATATTGAAATTAAACTATTATTTACGGATTTTATCGCTTGCTAATATTTATCGATTTATCTATGTTAATTTTTTATATCTTTTAACTTCCCGATATTTCGATTACTTTAAAGGATTCATGGTCACAGGGCGGAATTTAATTACCCGTAATTTACAATTATTAAATTAAAAAGTTAATTTAAAACGTTAATCTGTTTTTGCATTTCAGTCTACGCAGAAGAAGCTAACTGTGTCTTGATGTCGGGCAGTTGGTATTTTGGGTTCCGATATAATTAAGTGTAGAATTCGAGAAATTATTACTCTCCCTCTTTCTAGCAACATATACTTATTACATAAAAAAAACGTCGCGTCTTTGGAGGCTTTCAAAGACAATAGCAGTTTTTAGTTATTAGTATAATAATGAAAGCGCAGCTCAATCAGACCAAGTACTATATCTCTCGAGGCTTCAATTCATAAGGCGCCATGGTTTCTTAGCATGCATACATACATAAACTCACGCCTTTTTTCCAGAAGGGATAGGCAGAGGTTTCTTACCTTACTCCAAATATTTTAAAAAATTACACAAAACGATTTTAATTTTTCCTCTAGCGTTTACATGGGTGTACGTCAAGTTATTCCTTAAATTCTCAGACTAAAACTATTCGATTTACCAGAGCGATCTTTATCGCCAAGATGAAAATTTATATTTTCCGACACGTCTTTGCACATGAATTTTGACAAATTATGCTCGCTATAATGCTCGAAGAGAATTTTGTGAAGTTAAGATGCGTTTTTCTTTTGAATTACATCTACATATACATGTCATAAAAAAAAATCGCCAGTAATGCTCTCTAAGCCGTATGAAACTTGAGATTGTTACTAAGGAATTTTCATTGCAGCTAGCTAATATTCACTAACACATAAGTTGACTAACAGTATTTCCTTGCACATGTTTTACCATCTAAAATAAGAAAGGAATTCGTGAACAAACCGCAAGAACTTATTCAAAGCACTATATTTTTTTGGAATCAGCCTATCGAAACTACTTTAGAATCGAAATAGATACTAAGTAGGTAAATAATTGTAGGAAAACGCGAAATACAGTACGGATTATAAATAAAAGTGTGTAAGATTTCGTTTTTTATTCGTTCTGAGAACGGTGGTCAAAAAGCGGGACATTTGACGTTCCGCCGAAGGTTCAATCGGGACGCGTTACCAAACCCCTGAAAAGCGGGACACCTGGCAACACTACTTCCAAACGGCACGCGCCATTAGCCGGCACCGCCACATTTCTGTCTTGTCTCATTTTGTATTACATCCGCATCCGCATAAAACATCCGCATCGATTATTGCGGATGCGGATGCGGATGCAGATGTCCAAATTTATGCGGAACTTCCGCATTTGCGGATGCGGATGCGAATATTCGCAACATCCCTGCTTTACACATTGTGCAATTTTAAGAACAATGATTTACTCTCGTTGCATTCTAAAAGATTTTTATTATTCATTATACAACTCCATAAATATATGTATCTAAAATAGAATTGGTTTAGTTATTATAATTCTTAAAAACTGCTGCCATTTGACAGCCTCCGTGGCGCAGTTGGTTAGACGCCGCCTGTGAAACGAGAGGCCGCGGGTTCGATCCCCGCACCGAAAGAAATGTTTGTGCGGCCCACAAATATTTCTTCCGGGTCTGGGTGTTTGTGAGACCGAAAAGTCTCTCGTAGTTCCTGATACCCACGACACAAGACTCGATCTTAGTGTGGGGTCAGGACTATGTATGTGACTGTTGGGTGTTATTTATTTATTATTTATTTATTTACTACAAACGGGAACAAAGAGGCATCCATATTTCATAATTTCCATACCATTAACATTTTTAAGATTTTTTCACACAGAAATAGTAATAAAATTTTGTCAACCTATACATTTAAAAAAAGAAGAAAAGTATACAACCAGTATACAGCCCGCAATATTCATAGAACCTAAATTAAATATTTTCCCATTGCACATATTCGATTTTAGATAGTCACCAATTTTTTTCCCTTAATTAATAACACCGTGTAAGGTGTAATGTTAGTGTTTCCGGTACACCTAAAAAAAAACTAAAATAAAACAATGCAAATAGCATTTAATTTAATTCGCACGTCCTCAAAGACTTTAATTTGCCCTTAACACGTACTCTGAATTCGGCAGAACTAGACTAAAGGCGTGACACTCGACAATTGACTAAGTTTACAAGCGTTGTACAAAAACTTATTTAATGAACATTTAACGTGAAAAGTCAGACATCCAAGCGAGCCATTGTATCAGAGGTGCGTTAATCAAAAAGCTTTAAGGGTCCCGAAACGCGAACGGAATACACAATACTGTGGCGCAATTGAATGGCAAACTTTATTTAATTATCGTGTTGTACAAGTGTTGTTTGTGTTGAGATATATGTTTAGATGATACAAACATACAATAATTGTGTGATTTATAACAACATTTCAAAAATAATCACGACGAAACACACAATACGAGATGGTAATACTCTCATTAAATTTATTTATACTAGGTAATACAATTACTTTAAAATTTAACTGGTAAGTTAAGATACACCTTAATAACTATTTTGACACCTTTGTTCAGCAGTAGACTTCCTGGGACTGAAGAAAGAGAGAGAGATAAATAATTTTTATAACAGCCTTAATCATAGACAGTCTTAAACCCAATTTTAGCTTTCAAATGTTTTGTCTTCTTCCCTCAAATTGGATTCATAAGTGGCTCGAAAGGGACAAAACATACGATAACTTAAATTGGTTTTAAAAGAAATCTCTAATAATAGTTTGCCTACAAATTTTCTATGCACTTTTAAAGAAAATACAATGGTACAACTAACAATATCCCCGCTATATCCTATACCCTTGCACAACAGCGAGTTAACTCAGAACTGTGAAGTTAGCCCGACGAACACTCCGGGGGCAGTAACAGATGGATCGGCTAAATTATAGAATTAATTTCCTCATTTATTATGTTACCGAGCAAATTATATCCTCACCGATAGATTAGGGGAAACGGCGTGAAGTTACTCATTAATATTAGGTGTGGGTGTATCATGATAAATGTCACGTGACATCTGTAAGGAAAATATAAGGTGTAATGAATAATAAAATTAATAATTACACTCAAAATCAATAATAAACCTGACTCTACAGTAAGTTACTAAGTTTTATAACAGGGGTACAATTATGTCATTTTTCGTCTCGCAACAACTAAGTCGTGGAATTTAACATCTGATTTGACAATAGCAATATTAATTTTGCCGGCATATAGTGTGACCTTATAGTATTACCTTTTAGTTACAAGTACCATGAAAACTCTCAATACAAAATATCTACACTCCTTACCCCCATTGCGGTTTGAAAGGAAGACAAATTAACGACCAAAATGTTCGACTACAAGTAAGATTAAACACAACACTAATGACTATATCACCAACTCATAATAAAAATATATTATTAAGAACCAAATGTAACGCTACAATTCGAGAACAAAGGCTAGGCCAACACGGTGTACTTCAGAAATGTATTTTTTAAGTTTTCAAAGTGCTGTGGAGCCGCGATTATAACGAAAAATGGTTGAAAAAAGGTTAAACGACTCTAGTAACTCCGAAACGGGCACTCGGTTCACTAATGGGTTCAAAAGATTAGTAAAAGTTAAACAGAAAAATAGGAAACTCGTATTCATTTTGAAAGTTTTTCTGTACCCTTTGCTTTCGAGTTTTGCGCGATAGACTTCGGTTGTCTATATGTATGGATATTGACGGAAAGTATTAAACGAATTGAGCTCATTGCGGTAATAAACTAGTGAGGAGAATTTAGAGTCGATAAAGGTAAAGCATTCTCCTAAGGCTAAGGGCGTCGCAGTGTTCTTTCTGTTACTGGTAATGATGATGATGACAATGAACCTAGAGACGGTCTACCTCTGAGAGACAATTTTATAAATATTAATACCAAAAATTATACATTCTATCATGTGGAACGGGTAGGTAAAAATTGCTAACTACCAGACTACATGGGTATTTTTAGGTATATGTAACTCAATAGGTGGGTGAGGCAAAGGAAGGAATGTGGCCAGACGATGGAAAATGTCGCGACGAAACTAAAATCTATTTTTTCCGCGAAAACGTCCAATAAGCCTTCTAAGCTGATTTGATAAGGCATTAACCTCGGGTAGTTTCTATCAATCATAGAAAACTCTTTCTCTACATTAGCCCATAGACAAATATAGATAAATAGATCGTAAAACTAGATACAACAGTCTGTACAAAACAAGCTAGCATCACGTAGGGCGGTGCGCGGACGGGGGGAGACGGGGGAGCGAGGGCGTTCGTTTCCACATTATCGTCTGTCAAACTGCACGATGAATGCTCCTTCCAATTGTAGGGAATTTGCGTTGGTGGTCGGTAAAATGGCGCTTTTAGTGCGTGCCGTTTTTAATATCTTCTCGTTCTTTTAATAGCATGCCATTTTGTACGAGAGCGTTTGTGCGTACAATGTTCGTTATTTTAAATAGGAAAACCTACGCGAATCAGTACCTTACGTGGGGGTATAATCCAAGTCGTCTGCTTCATTTTAAGGCGAAGTGATTAATAAGCCTTAACGCTTTTCAATTAAAAACTTATTTTAAGCGTGGATTTATGATTAGTTACTGTAATAATGAGGATTCACAGTTTAAATCATTCAATACCTACCTAATTAAGTTTTAATATTATCTCACTATTTTTGTTGTCCTACACTTCCTACGCTCTGACCTCAAGTTCGGATTCGTAAAAGTCTGTTTACGTTTTTTAAATTTCCCTTGATTTAAATTAAAATTAGCATACCTGATTGAAATATGTTACGAAAAGTTGTTTAATATGTGTAAACTAAATACCCACTTGTACCTATTCGAGCGCCACATTAGACACCCACGGAGGTTCCCGACTCGTTTTAATTGCGCCAACCACCCCACTAATTGATAGATGCACTCGCTTACTTTAAATTATTGTGCCAACTTCCCCACGTCTCCCCGGCCCCTGTAATTACGTGATACGTGGCTACAGACGTTCTGAAGGCACGGATGCTGTTCATTTGGCGTGCTGTTACTTCATTTTGTACCGTTTACGTGAGTTTTTGAAAATCGAACTTTGGTAGGGGCAAGAGTAACGTTAGTGGATTCAGCGAAAAAGCCATTGTGTTCGGTGTCGGAAAATTGTTTGAGCAATTACATTAATTATTTTATTATTTAACAGATCTGTGTATCCAAATAGCTTCGAAAATGATAATGCTGGTCAATTATTTATTAAAAATACCTAAAACAAAGTAAACTATTTAATATTGAAAATAACATTCATAGATCTAGACTCCTAGAGGCAGAGACTGGCATAAGCTTATATTTATACCTACCCGTGATATTGTAACGTTTATGACACACAAAATCAACATCATCATCTCAGCCACAGCAAGTCCACTGCTAAACATAGGCCTCTCCGAAGGATTTTCAGGCAAGCGAAATTTGGACGGACGACCTAGCTGAAGGTGCAGGAAGTCGCTATATGGAGGGCTGGATACAGGTCGATGTGGAGATCCTTGGGGGAGGACTACACACAATATACTTGTCACGAAAAGCTTAACACAAAGAAAAATAGTATTTAAAATAAAATATTATAAAAACCGTAGTCTTTGAGTATAAAAATCAAATGGCAACAATCACGACATGTTCGGTACGATGCAAAGCGGCGTCTGACGTCCGACGCCGCGGGCGCGCGCAAATCTTTTCCAACTCTCTGACAGACACGAGGAAAACCCTTTTAGGACCACACAGTGTGATATTAAACACAGGATTGTATGGAGAATAAATATAATCGTTATGTAAAGATTCATAACTTATGTAAACCACAATTATTTGAGTCTGAAGGCCGCACTCAGAAACAGTTAATGTCAATTAAATCGTTCCTCAGTAAAGATTTTTTACGTAAAATCTACACTAAGTAATGATTTAATTGACACCAAATGTCTCTGAGTACGGCAATTAGTGTTTGTGAAACTGAAAGGTTATTTTTTATCACAGCAAAGTGACTGTACTGCACCTGATGGTAAGCCCAAATGTCGTCCAGACGCTGCATCAAATGGCGGCAGGGACGCGACTCAACGGTCGCCTGGATGTTAACATCCATTCCGGGTGGTTCAGCGTTGAGTCGTAAGACCGGCGAAACCAACATAACCGCCTGCCATTCCCCCCAGGCAGCGGTAGCGATAAACCGTTTTTCCCCGCGGAAACAAAAAAAAAAAAAGACGGCAGTGCCACGAAATTCAATGTAAATATGTCGCCGCCGTGCAAAATTACTTCTTCACGCTAAGACGGATACCCAGGATTATAGGAAGGTGGGAACACTTGTAATGACAATAATTCCATAGCTCGCGTAGTTACCCGCCATACAAGACTAATATGTTTGTGATCAAGACTATACAGGGTATATCAAGATTGCTACCGAAAACGAAGCGGGGTGGTGGTTTTAATAACTACATATACAATGCAGATAGATTTGTTCTTTCTAGTTAAAGAGGACAGATGATAGAGAATAGCTGTAAATTATTTATAACTCTATAATAATTCTCCACGAACACAATCATTTTTTAAACCCAGTTATACAATAGCATATTTAAACTAAACAAATCCAAAAAATTTCCTCAGCACTTCACCATAAAAGAACAAATTCCTTACATCCAAGTCAGTTAACGTAATTGACTTTGAATTGATTTTAAAAAGTTCCCAAAACAGCCGGAGACATCTGCGGACTCCAAGTTATTTAATAAAAATACATTTCTCGATCCGGGGATTTGGTTTGCGTAGAGACTCCGAGCTACCAATTTCACACGTTTTGATTCAATTTATATCTTAGTGAATTTATGGTGGGCGTTGCGCTCTGGATATTCGCTGGTATATGCTCTCGTAATTTTATTGTAATATGAGAAATTATGCTTTTCGAGTTCTTGTCATTCTTATTAATATTGATAATGTTATACATGTGCTTGTGTGTGTACAGTTTATGAAACATCACATTTTTTAAATCATCGCCAAGATTTGAGTCTGTCGATAATAATTGTCGTGTTGTCATAAATATAAATAATATTATAGAAATATATACATTATACAACCTACTTGCTTTCTCATGTTCCAAAATATAGATTTTATTACATTTCATCTTCTCATTTTAAGTAGACATGGATAGAAAGAAAGTGTGCTTAAGTAGAAAGTAAGCAAGATTTTATTCTTCTTTTAATCGATTGCTTATAGTATCGTCTTTTTACTATAAATCATAAAAATATTTTAAGAATGTTACTGTCACTTTATCAAACCAGTGTAAAACACAACTTCTTCAAATATATAATACTACTAATCTAATATCTATCTACTCAATTAGAACCAAACCTTTGACTCACTTCACCTGCTTGGCGCATATTCGTATCTGCTTAGAATGCGACAGTCTCAACCCACTACTCAAGGTGCAAAAGCGCCACAATAACCCACTTACGTTTTAGAATACCGGCACAGTAGGTAATTGTACGAAATAAAACCAAAAAATAAATAATAATATTTTCTAATCAATCAATTTTTTATTTGAATTCCTCTAGTTGTAAAACCTGGAATTAAAGGAGATTACGTTTTAAAACACCGAGCAATTCGGGAGTACATCTCTTCCCAATTAATCCATCTACATCATTAAATAATTCGTATAATAAAATGATATTAATTTAAAACTTTATGAGTACCATATTCCAATAAACAGCGAAATAATTGAACGAGTGCGATTAACCCACCATATAGACTCGTTACGTCGACACACGAGGTAATTAAATACACCAACATTACAATATTTACAGTTATTATTAAAACAGTAAATATGTTAATCCATTTAAACGCTGTTACTGTGCAGTAAATCCAATTATTTTGATATTATCATAAATCAGTTTAATATATAGGCGAAAATGGATTAATGATATGGGAATTGTTGATACTGGATATGGTAGAATAATGCTACAGGCGGTTACAATTATAGTACAAAGGGGACGGCCTGGCTCTGCCTGCGTGCCCATCATTTTTGAGTCCAGTGCACATCAGCCACATATTATTTCCTGTTCTGTTTTATTTATATTCAAACTCACTGCCGTATTCTGTGCTGCTTTTACCATCCCATCCCCTCCCGTTATATCCCGTCCTGTCCCGTCTCATTCTCACTCAAGGCATTGAATTCTGTCCCATTCATTATCCCATGACTAATATATTTGAATTTACTGCCGCTTGAAGTCGAGCTGAGACAGTGGTACCGCCCTGAACAAGCCTCCATTCATGCTGAGTCATGACTGACAATAGCGTGTTCCAAACCTCACTTCTTTTTGTCAGGTATAGTGAAAAAATAATAAGCCATTTGTATACAGCTTAAATTATGTGTAATCACAATATATTTCCATGAAACTATCACTGGTATAGGATATTCGTTTCCGGCCAAGAGTAACCATGCAATTCGATATTCAGTGGAAAATCCCTCATAGTGACTCACATTAGTCACGTGTCAGGTTCAGCCACTGTACATCCGGATTCGAAAAAGGCGACATAATTTTGTCGGCCGGCGGGAGATTACCATCATTTAAAAGCTGTTAAGGTATTATATTTAAGGTAAATAAATCATTCATGAATACTCAATTTGGGTTGCATCCCGCTTACCGTAGCGAACTCTGTTAACACTGGAATACAGATAATAAATTAAAAATAATGCTTATGTGATAGCATGTGATGACAATAGCAGTGTAATATCTATGGCAATAGCAGTGTATTATCTATGGCAATAGCAATCGGACTTGAGAGCTTAACAGTATCTTCTCGCCTGGAAAGACATGATGAGAATATATATTATATTAAACCTATTACACGAGTCTGCCCACAAGACTAAATGGATTAACAACCAATACGACTTAATGAGCGATCAATAAAAAACTTTTTCTTAATCCGTTAAATGACGCCACTCACTCACACCCTAAAGAAGCTATTATCAACAAATAATGATTTTAAACCAACCAAAATACATATAAAATGTTTTTAAAAAGAACCCCATAAAACTGACAGCTCATTTGTATGCTCATATATTTTAACTACTTAGTTGCCAGATGATATCGAACCTTACTGCATTGGAATACGGGTTTCGTCTGTCAACACTCCCCTTACAATAACGGCCAGATGCTTATTAGTTCACGATGTTTGTTAAGTTTGATCGAAAGGGAAGATAATAAAAAAAACCGTCAAATGTGAGACGAAAGTTAGTGGCCCATAGGATTTGTATTTAGAATCATTTAACGCACATGTCAAAAATAATGTATTATCCAAATACCACCGTAGAAAAAACATGTAACCTACAGAGCATAATTTATACACACTGCAACTTTTATTAAAAAAAATGTAATTTATATTGAAATTGATTATATTTGTACCGCTCGTATGTATTTTTTTAAATGAGCTTCATTATTATTTATATTTTATTCATTATTTTTTTTTCTTTTGATTGATTTTACATATCATTAATACACACCTGCTTGCGTCTCTCACTACCTTAAGGTTGGCTGGTAGAAAATGCCCTTAGGCATCAAGTCCATCTGTACCTGTGTTTAAATATATGAGAACAAAGTGTTCTACATAAATTTTTTAATAAATAAATAATACCCAACAGTCACATACATAGTCCTGACCCCACATTAAGATCGAGTCTTGTGTCGTGGTTATCAGGAACTACGAGAGACTTTTCGGTCTCACAAACACCCAGACCCGAGAGAAATATTTGTGGGCCTCACAAACATTTCTCTCGGTGCGGGGATCGAACCCGCGGCCTCTCGTTTCACAGGCGGCGTCTTACCGACTGCGCCACGGAGGCTGTCAAAAATGTATTATACTAGAGGGGACACTGCAAACAAAATTTTGCATGAAGAAAGAACGGCACCCTACGAATCCTTCTGTTTCTGTCTCTCTCACGCCTACGCAGTAACAGCATCTTCGCTCTCGCTTCACTGGATTCCCTTGTACACGCACATGGAAATCCGGTACCAGCACAATGCGCAGAGATTTTGTTTCCGATGTACGCTCTAATATAATACCTCAATGGTAAGTTAGTAATGTCATTGCTGTCCATACATAATATCAACAAGAGACAACCGTCCTTCGTCACTCGACACATTCATACCGAAATTCTTGTTAATGCATAATATGTCTGATTTAAAACGTGGTATAATTGTAAATTATTACTATGGCCAGTTCTGAGCACTATGCTCTATAGTAGCTTATAGCTCAATACACATATTTGTATCAGACCATATACGTCCCACTGCGGGGCGCGGGCTTCCTCTACAATCGAGAATACGATAGAGAGTGATTAGGCCGTATAGTCCACCACGATGACCTAGTGCGGGAAGGCGGACTATACATATCATAGAAATTCATCGTTTTAGTGCATGGTGATTGACTATCAATACGCACATGACTCAGAACAATCAAAGGTGTGCCTCTTATATATCTACAATACACATAAACAACTACAATACAGTCCAACCACAATAAATATTTCTTATTCACGCTTCGTACTCTCTTCCTAATCCGCCATTTAAATCCATTAGACATCGTCGCATCGGAACAATTGATTCCCTATATCCGATGAATATTAATAGGAATCCTTTGACAGCACAAGCGTACGGTGACCTTGCTGGAGCCTCGTGGACAATCTGTTAATTGTCGGACGCTGGTGCATTTAGTGTCGGACACTTTAATTAAATGATCCACCTTTGTCAGCGTCGTGTCGTCTGAATTGCATTGGAATAGACGGCAATTCCATCCTGAACGGGTATGGTCCGGTATATTTAACTAAGAATATTTATATTTTGTTAAGTGTATTGATTAGCCTTGCCCTTTAGTCTACAAAGCCAGGGGTGTCGCATTGGTTTACAGACTTTTGAAAATATATATTTTTTTTAGCCTCTCGAAATTTTACGTAAATACGTATTTAACCTAACGCCTTTTTCCCAGCACTTATAGGCAGAGGCTCTCCTGGTAAGAACCAGGACACCGTGTATGTTCAACCCCATGGTGTGGTAGAGGGCGAGCCTATCGCTATATCGGGCTCAGATTCCTTGCTCCGGGCTGATAATGTACGGAAAAAACCAATGTGACTTTTGTCAGACACGGGATGAGAACCTGAAACATCATCCTTACACAGCATTAGTAGCACAACTACGCCAGCGCAGCAGTCGAATTTTGAAAGAGATGCCAACAGGGAGAATGAATTTTTTAGTCTGTTTGATAGCCTTCTAGCTATTCAGTAAGAAATTAAAAAAAAAATTAAATGTTCAGCAAGATGTCATACAATAAGTGAATCATGCAAGACACCTCATGCAGCATGCAGGGTCGTATGCCAGCAAAAGGCAATAAAAAACACATAAAATTGTGAATAAAACAAAACATCAAATATTCTATTTTATAGTTCATTTTCAGCATAGCGTCTATTGTCCATCCCAGTTGATGCAATATTCCAATTATAAACTCCTGTTAAAATACTTGCGGCACACGAACTTTGCCACTTGAATAACCACTAGTCACATAAATGGAAAATCAATTTAATTTTAAAAATGTGCTGAATGTAATGGGAACCTTCTAGTATTCCTAACCCCAGTCTCCGATCCAAATCATATACTGTAGGTATTAGAAACAATGAGAGACTCTTCGATTTTTTTTCTCTCTCTTTTTACTCTTCGTTGTTATAATACCCAGATTTGCCTAATATCTCTTTCCAATTCTCTCCACCACTGATGCTGGTGTGAAGCTCATAGATAACATATTTGATGCTTGGGAGGATTCTCAGGATGCTTTAGGTGTATACTGTGACCTATCCAAAGCATTTGATTGTGTTTATCATGATATTCTTATCAGGAAATTGAGCCACTATGGAATAAATGGACTTGCTCTTGAACTATGTAAATCATATTTAAACAATAGGGTTCAAAGGGTTGATGTCAACGGACAAAAATCACATGGATCTGTTGTTACTATGGGGGTTCCGCAGGGCTCAATTCTTGGACCCTTTCTCTTTTTGATTTATATAAATGACTTGCCTTATTTTATAAGGGATAAATGTGAGGTAGTGTTGTTTGCTGATGATACTTCACTGATATTTAAAATTAAACGACATCAATCAATTTTTGACGAAGTAAACCACACTCTCTCAAGAATAGTACATTGGTTTGGCGTTAACAATTTACTGTTAAACAGCCAAAAAACTAAATGCATTCGGTTTATAACACCTAACGTAAAAAAAGTGAATGCCAACATTTTTATGAACGGGGATGTGTTGAGCCTTGTGGAGACTACTAAGTTTTTGGGAATCACATTGGATCCTAAACTTCGATGGGGTCCCCACATAACAGCGTTAGCTAAAAAGCTAAGTGCTGCAGTTTTTGCAGTGGGCAAGATTCGCCAATTGACTGACATTGATACAGCTCGATTGGTCTATTTTGCTTACTTTCATAGCATAATGAGTTACGGAATTTTATTGTGGGGTGGTGCTGCTGACATTAATACCATCTTTCTTCTTCAAAAACGAGCCATAAGATCTATTTATTCGTTGGGCTCCAGACAATCTCTGAGAGAAAAATTTAAAGAAATAAATATAATGACAGTAGCATCAGAATTTATATTCGCTAATTTAATGTATGTCCATAAGAATATAGAACAATTTCAAAAGGTTAGCGATATTCATGACAGAAATACTAGAAATAGAAATAATCTAGTCATTCATAAGACCAGGCTCCAGAAAATTAGCAAATCTTTTAAGGGTTACTGTATACACTTCTATAATAAAGTTCCCACTAACATAAAAGCCTTATCTATAAATAAATTTAAATCTAATATTAAACGACAGTTGTGTAATAAAGCATATTATAAAATTTCAGAATACTTAGAAGATAGTAAGGCGTGGGAATAAAACATAATATAAGTCCCCGAACCGGATGTGTGTGTACTCTGTTAAATATAATTAAAATAATTATCCCACTTGTGTCACCATAGTTGTAGGCAATTTGAGTACGTCATGCTCGCTTAAATGTCTGTGCTTGCGGCGGCGTCGTGTGCCGGGTCGGTCACTTCCCTATAACACGGTTGAGGAGACCGATGGCTGGCACATGCGTCATACTCGTGAACGGGTGCTGCTTGTGTAGACTGGTCTGCTCAATTTGCTTATAATGATAATATTAATTACTTTGTTTTTTTTTTTTCATTTTTTTAATTTTTTTATTGCCTTTCATTGCTTTTGCTGAACAGTGTATACCGGTTCCGCGGTCAGGGCGACCACACTTAACTCAGCCGTACAATATAATCATTATTATGAGTAATTTATGAACTGCTCTGAATTTCCAACTCCTGTATGATCACTGTATTGTAAACTTATTTTTGAAAAGAGCAACGCTAGAGTTTCTTGCCCGTTCTTCTCTGGCGAAAACAGCCTTGTGAACTGGGTGGTAGTGGAAAAAAAAAATGACAATCTAAATAGTGTATGACATTTTATGGATTCAATAAATATTTTCATTTCATTTCATTTCATTTTCAATTCCCAATATTTTTTTCCCGTTCTCCTCCCAATTTGTTAGGCTGGCAATACATCCATGATCCAAGCGTTACGGATTTTCATGGGTAAGTTTGATCACTTAGCATCAGGTGACCTATTAAATTATTTACCGAAAATATGTAATTAAAAATGAAGTCGGTTCAAAATGAAAGAAAGGCCTGAAGATGACAAATTAATTCACCACATGCGCCGCGCCGTGCGGGAATAAAATCAGGGAGGTTTCGTTTCACAGCCTGCGGGTTTACAAATAGCACTGCGGATTAACACAAATAAACTACAATATACATTTATTTTATACCACCTTTTTACCATTTTAGCAATTTGATATTTCATTAACCCGCAATGTATATCGTAAAAAAGGTTCATGGCAAAGTGTTAATGAGCTCTGGTATCGGTTGATTTTTATAAGCAAACAATTTTAAATTACATTATGTAAATGCATGATACATATTATAAGTTATTATTTTAGTACCTAAGCCATTACTTTTAATGAAAGAAATGTAAAAAGAAATGGTCGTGGTGTTTCAACAGCCTTGAAACTGTCAACAAATCTTAGATTTCGGAATCGTTACCCTTAATAAAGGTTATTTCCACAATAAACATATATTTTAATTATTATGGCGGTACTTAAATATTTTAAAACACCTCAATATTTTATTTAAACCGTCGATGTTAATGTATTTAGAGATTTTATATCGGGCGCTAATGACTTAGAAAGGGACGTTGTATCACGCTTCCACCATTAGAGGGTGGCCATTGACAACAACAGTACGTGCTTAAACCGACGGATTGATTGTTATTACGTCACTTGACGCACCTCGCGACGTTTTGTTATTTTTTTTATAGTGCTAGAAAGCTATTTGTAAGAGCAGTTTCAATGAAAAAAGATGATGTGGAGAAAAGTAGTTTTGAGTGCAACCAAATGTTTATCCGACTGATTATAATAATAAAAGATTGTCTTGTAATGTTTGTTCTGAATTAGAATGTAAGAGGTGATATAACATAAACAAACCTCTACGTTTTTTAACACTGGCAACTATAAATAAAAATAAATGCATTATAAACTTTAATAGCAAATATGTTCTAAATTTAAATTAACGCGTACGTTTTTAATTTAAAACAAAAATGCAAACTCAATCGTCCTATTTGAATTTATTCCTTTATTTAGTTCAACTTCCCGCGCAAACGAAACATCTTCATGCATAAACTTTATTATACACAAAAAAATACAACCAAAATACTGAAAACTAAAGTGGAGGCTCAAAGAGGACTCGTTTGGGAGGTTGCGAGTGCACTTGATTATATAGACAAAAAAGATTTAGCTGTAATTAGTGCGGAGCTCGTTAACTGAACAAACTTCTGTTGACGCATTCACGATGGGATGTATTTTTGAAGGTCTGTGTTTGAGTGGCGGCTGACACTTTAAAAGATAACGCTTTATAGTAGTGTGTTAAATGAAGGGGAGGAATGGATTAGCACGTTTTATTATTTCAGCGGAAGGATGGGACTATGTATATCGACAAATATTTATTCGTTAATCCATACAGAGGAAATAAACATACATACATAAACCCACTCTTTTTCCTGAAGGGTAGGCAGAGCTGCCAGGACACCCACATTTTGCCTTGTATGTTCCATCCCATAATATTATAGAGGTGAGCCCATCGCCATATCGGATACCAATATCTGGCCTCGGGCTGATAATGCATAAAAAACTCAAATATACATAACTTTGCCCGACCCGGGATTAGAACCCAACACCTCAACTATGTAACCGTACCGTAGTACAACTATACCACGGAGGCAGTCGAGTCGAGGAAATAAACAAACATATATTTACATTTATAACAGCCGATCACGTACTGGGTGAAAGGGCGCGTTTAAATTAGATTCGGTTGTTAACGTATTTAACAAAAATAAAAATATATAATTTTGGCAGGAAATTAAATTTTATGGTATTTTAACTCTTATAAGTTCGTGTTGAGGGATTTTTTATTTAATTTTTGAATTAACGATTCAACAGATCTTGTGAAAACCTATTTAAATTAACTCTATATGTAAATCATAATCTCATATGTAAATCACAAGCGGAAAGTCAATTTCTATAACTAACATTGGATCCTTTAAACCGCTTAATACCAAAGCAAACAACCGCCATAAATCCCATCCCCACATTAGCGACGATAATTTAGTCCAAATTTTACAAAGAGCTCTCATGAAAATTAAATCTAAGATATACGCCATATATCACGGGTTTAACTAACAGTGGGTGGATCTAGGCCAGCTGAAGCCGATGACCTGGAAGATCCAGCGGGTGGTCAGATAATGGCCCGAGGCCCGTTGGTAGGTTAGGCGCCGAATTTAGGCCGACGAGAGCCTTTGCCTAGCCCGTTCCGTTTCTTGATGTTTTGCTTATGAGATGTGGCTTTGCTTTATAGAGGAGAGCTGTTTTGATTACGTTTGCTTTAGATTTGTGGATATTTATAACTATTATGTATGTGTTTATTGTATTTATTGTACCCTGTCTAAATCGTTTTGTTGGAAATGATGATGTCATTATTTTTTATCTATGATAAATTTAATATTGAAATGATACAAAACTGGAATTGGTCAACCAAATTTCAAGCGTAATAACATACTTATTCAATAACTAACATACGTTTGCATTCATCATATTTGTTTTAAATTTGATGTAATGGGAATAATAGTTAATATTTGAGTATATCGAATAATCTAAATATTAGTATTGAAACCAAAGACGTAGTCGTGATTAATTAAATTATTAGTTTTCGATTTAAATTGTAATTTAATGCTCCAATATTTTGTACATATTCTGCTGCTTGTACATTTATACGATAGAGTAAGCACGAAAGGCCCTATAATACGCATAGTCGATATATTTATTTTAAACGTAAAGGATTTTTAATTTTGATATTGTAATAACTTTATACAGAAGGTCCCTTAAGCAAGGACTAAATAAATTAATCGACTTGGTATTACATGGATCTCACAACTTTTTGCGGTAGAAAAACTGAGCTGCGAGACTTGGAATTTTTTTACAGGATGTTTTTGATAGGATAAATACTACTTGTATAGAAATATTATCATTATTATCACTGTCAACAGATCTACAAAAATATTTTAAATTGATAAAAGAATTTCACCAACATCAAATCAATTTAATTAAAATATTTAGTTACTAAATGATAGCAAATTCATGTTATCACGAATTGGAATATTTACTTATAAAATTATTAAATTTCCAAGACTATCAGATTTCATTCCAATTAATTAATTTCTACCAAATATACGCAGAATTAAAGCAAACGCAAATCCTTGGCACGTGGAGTCATTAGTCAAGGATGAGATACTTAGAATATTAACCTTTTGGTGGTACCAAGTCTGACCTGACTGTATGAAGATCCTCTAATTATATCTCTCGTTTACCTGTGAATGACACGACTGACGACGCCTACGCGACAACGCTAATTATTTTACAAATATCGTCACGTATTAAATTTGACGAAATTCTAGAATGTAAGTTCGTTATCTTGCTGGGTGTATGCTCCTTATTATGCTTCACAGCTAATTATAGCTTAGTATCATGGGCGTATTTGAGGATATATCAGATCAAATCGTAGGAAATCACAATCTTACTCATCGGAACGCGAGACAGTCTCCACGCTCTTACAGCACTATTTTCACATGATAATATTAGCTCTCTTCATCGCAACAAACCGTTCTTCTAGCTCACGGACCCTTGAGATGCTTCTGACTTTTTTTGATGAAGTGCCCGACACCTCCAGTCATTATGTCTTAGATTCTGTCGAACGCCTATAGATGGCGTTGGCATTCGGTTTTAAAAATCAACTCGATGACGACAAATATTTTTGTATCTGTTTTTTATGTGCGGCTTTCGACAGCCTCCGTGGCGCAGTTGGTTGGAAGCCGGCTGTGAAACGAGAGGCCGCGGGTTGGATCCCCGCACCAAAACAAATATTTGAGTGTACATGTACATATTTGTTTCGGGTTTAGGTGTTTGTGAGACTGAAAATTTTCTCGTAGTTTCTGATACATAAGACGTAAAATTCTATCTTAGTGTGGGATAAGGACGTAAGTGACCATTGGGTATATTTCTTTAAAACTTAGGAGTTCCATGTGTTAGAGATATTATTTTAGCTTTAGTATGTAAATATATCCTTGGGCTAGAATGCTAGGTTTAAGTTTTTCTATTATTCATCTATTAAGGCTGTTCTTTGGAGTTTTAATTGTGAAATGAGGTGTCGCAACGTAAATCCATCCAGATCGGCCAAACTCATGCTGATTACCGTTTAACAAAATATTATTAGCCTTAGTATATACAATATACAAGTCGAAATAGGTACAAGTATTGTTAAAAATCCAATCTAAAAAATATGAATTAAAAGTTTTGTAAGGATCTCGTGTAAGCGTTAAATAAAGACAGGTGCAAAAAGAAAACTACGCAATCTTTTCATGTCTATTTAGGTCAAACTGTCCGTAATCTTAAAATACTAAAACCCGATATATTTCCCGAAGCAAACGCTACGGGCGTCCATTTATCCAGAAAATTTTATAGAAATCCCTTCAATGAAAACCGTTTTTAACCCTAGTATATTTTTGAATAATTCCTTTTAACGTGGCCCATAATGGTGCATTTCATTTGAGTTCAAAATTTGAATGGCCAAATATTAAATGGACTTCACCGGTTGTAATGAGGGGAAAAAATTATGCATTCGTACCGAATCTTTTGACTCGTACAATGGACCGCAGATTTACTGTAATAGAGTACTGATAGTAGAAGTTTTATGTTTTATGTAAAGAAATTATTGGTACAAAAGTGACCCAAAAATAAATCGTCAATTTAAACCTTTGGTATACTTTAAGTGATGTTTTGAATTCTTCAACTGTTTAAAACTTATTTTAATTAAAAAGTATAGTATTGAGCGATTAAACAGAGATAAGTCAGTGATAGCCTAATTGTGAGCTGATTATTGTGAGAAGATCACAGGTTCGGGGTATGGGCAAACTATGCCAACTTTTTGTGTGTTCATATTTAATTTATTACCGCTCGCTTTCAAATGATAGAGGACAGCATAAGAATCTTATGTGACTGCAAGTTATCTTCTAGAAACAATATCTGCAATATTATCAATCAATCTTTGCAATTATAGATGTTGGTGGCGTATTGATATCACCCTATATAGCGTTCATCGTATAAAATGATACTAGAGTGAAATTACATCATAGTGACTCACGCAAAAGTGTCCAGTCGTGTGATTTTTTTCGGGGTGAACTTTCTATTTGAATTGTATTGTACTTGCCTTACATAGAATTTTTGTCAACTCATCGTTAGCATGCTTATCAGATATCCAAAGCCATAAACTCTTTTATTTTATAAAGATTACCTCAATCTTTTCATACAGGCAATCTCTCCAGCAACACATTACAATTACTTCTGACATATTGGAAACAAGGAGATTTGGAAGGAGCGTCAAACACACGGCATATTTTATTCATGGCAGATGTTTGTAAACCGCGGGGAGGCCCCGGGCCCCGCCATCAATCGTAAAAGCCAAACAATACCTGATAAAAGCCGTCATATCAACCTGAGACGCTTTGGGCGGTGGAGCAAGTTATGGGCGACAGAAAATTGTTTCAGACGAAATCGGTTTTTGTTGTGAACAATGTCTGATTATTATTATAATTTATTGCAATGAATGGCGAGACGACCTTGCCATTCGCCTGGCGGTAAGCAATACGATCGCTCATGGATAGTAGGAAACAACCATGAATTACAAAGCAAGGCTTGGCATTCCACTGCGCTCGCCATCCTGAGACTTAAGATGTTAAGTCTCAATATATCCAGTAGTTACTCTAGCTGATACTGACGAGAAACCTACCAAGGTGGCCTTTCATATGTGGTGGTGGCGTAGGTGTTCATATGTGAGAACATATGAACGACCTACCACAAATTACGGGTAATATACATAATTACATACACATGCTCCCGCGTATTCATTTCAAAGGATAGATAGAGGTGTCAGGTGACAAACGCCACCCATGACCCACGATTCCACATTTTGTTAGGTATATCAGTCGTCATGACGGGCACAAATTCTATTTCCTTAAAACTTCTACTGGATTAAGTCTAGTATACCATATTGGCTAAGTGCACGTTTGTGAAATTCACATACCTTTTGAATTCTCAAATATGCAGGTTTGTGAGCCACAATGAAAACTTTTAACCCTCAGTATTCTGCAATAAAATATAATATTATTAATTTTATTTATATTACTGTATCTGTATCTGTATCAGCCCATATACGTCCCTTTTATTTATATTACGATAAAGCATATTTATAAAAATCCAAATATTACCATTTCAATAACCTTTCCGGAGATTTATAGATAGATAGATACTGAGCAAAGTAAATGAAAATTCACCATTCAATCATCGAATTTGGAAATTAAATAAAATCAAACAGAAACTAAAGAGCTTCCGCATATAAAATAAAGCAAGAAAATAAGACACGTGGGATTAAGGACGCACAGAAATTCAGATATTTTAGCTCCCCAGACATCGTACCGTCTATATTGCGCTTAAATAAATACTATTTCTCCTATGAGAAGCAGTGTTAAAAATTCATATCCTACACTCTAAGAGAACGCCATGTAACATGTTTCCCACTTTTTGGTAAATATAAATGCATTATTCAGTTTAAAAACTTTAAGTAAAATATATTTTACGTATATACACTTAAGCGCCTTTTACTATAAGATAGGGGTGCGATCACACAGAGTATATGGTTGTCTGGTATTTCGCTTATTCTCTCGTACTCGTATTTATTTGTGAACCTACGGATTTTATTAAGATAAACATTATGTTTAATATAAAGGTAAACCGTGAAATCGTGGCACCTTACTTAAGACGAACTATTTATTTGACATTAGATGTCTCGGACTGCCGCAGTCAGAATTATCAATCCACTCAAAGATAATTTAAATTACAGTCCTGTTTTTTGTTACATCAAACAAGTGGAAGCTAATTTTCCAAAACGCGAAACTTAAGTCTTACCAGAACGTAGTCGTTTTCCATCTTGGAATGAAACTGATATTATTTCAGCACACGTACCACGAAAATTCATCCCATCAACAGCGCGGCGAGCTCTTCAATTAGCTAAACATTATCGGGCTATTTCAGTACATTCAAAATGAAGCCTATACGTGTGTGTACCTCGATAGAGGTAATTCAACGTCCATGCCAGAATTCATTTACACTAATGGTTAATGGTTCTTTCGCATTAACAGACAGGTGGGCTCGCTACATCGAGAACCGCGATTCCATTGTCACCGAATCAAATGAATATTGTAAATTTGATAGTGTTGAAGGCATTATTAAATTGTATTTATCAACGTGTTGCATCATTATTTATCTGTTGTCATGCGGGATCAAATGAACATTTTATTAACTAAATATGCTTTTGATCGGTTGTTTTAGGTTAATTATTTTAATACGCCTCAGTAACATTTTTGACTATCACGCAATACTGTTAATATATATTTGACTGAAAACCCACGTTGGGCGGGATGATGAACTGAAGTTCCTGTCTATTATCCCTTCCTTATAAATAAAATAAATAAATAACACCCAACAGTCACATACATAGTCCTGACCCCACATTAAGATCGAGTCTTGTGTCGTGAGTATCAGGAACTACGAGAAACTTTTCGGTCTCACAAACACCCAGACCCGAGAGAAATATTTGTGGGCCGCACAAACATTTCTCTCGGTGCGGGGATCGAACCCGCGGCCTCTCGTTTCACAGGCGGCGTCTAACCGCCTGCGCCACGGAGGCTGTCAAAGCTATGCAAGAAGTTTGCGCCTAAGAGTGGGATGACCACTCTTAAATTTACAGCATCACCATCATCCTGGAAATGCTTGAGTGAGGTTCATGTTCACTTAGGTCATTTTAAGGCTGATTGTGATACAGTAAATATAAGAGTGGTCAAACGTGTCAGCTCCAAATGATATAATATAAATTCTGTATTGAATTTTTTTAATTTAATATTATTTCTATGAAAATTAGGATCCGCTATTTCTTCTCAATTGCGACGCACGATTGCTTTGTATAAGTAAAATTCGATTGACATGCCGAAGAGACGCTTTCGCCCGTCATTTCGTATTTTTGCAAATGTCATCGTTGTAGGCGGGTTGGTGTACTTTTGAGGGTTAACCGTTTGTTTGTACTACTAGATGAGTGTACAAATTGTACCATTTTGTCGCATCGACTTGTTGCCCCGCGGCATGCACGGGACGGGTTGAAAATTGATTGTGAAAGTTATTTCGGATATATAAAAATGGTAATGTGTTTTATGATGTGGTTTTGTTGTTTCAAATCGGTGTAGGAAATAATTGCATTCTATTTTTGAATAGCATTGTGGGGTAGATGATACCCTATCTCTAAAATTAGGGCATTATTCAAATATAATAATTTAATAGAATGATGCTATATTATTTTTCTCAAAGATCTCTTGTTATCAAAGTAATTTTAAAAATCAAGTGGGAACAGAACAGACTGCTTACATAAAATTATAACGATGAAATTACTTTATTCACTCCTTGAGAAAGACGTATGCTTAGCCAACTATAGGTTGGTACCGCTATTGGAACCAATAAAATTTTCCTATAAAATCATCTTCTGAAATTATTGAAATGTTTTCTTATTTTTTCAGGTATGTTGAAGCTGTGTATCTACAGTGCAGTAAGTGACATCCAAAAGAGAACCTCGGTTTCGGAATGTGAATTTCGACATTATAAGGATATTTTGTACCGGTGTATTCGTATCCGTCCCGATAGTGACAATAACACACAATCGCGTGTATAAACTACGCCTACGCGTGTAGAATGTAAACTTCATTGTATATTATAGTGTTGGGTTAAAAAAATTGCAATACACATGTTGCATCAATTACTGTTTACGTTCGATCGTTAACAAAATGGATTTTAAGATGGCCGCCCGGTTGTCGTTAAGGCGGATCTGTTTTCAAATTAAAATTAAAACGGGCCCGCATTAAGGCGGCCATATCGTTAGTCTTAATTTGAGTTGCCCGATGAGTTAGGACCGCTCTCCATGGCGGAGCGAGGCGATGGATTTTTAAAGCTTGCGATTTTTGCAAGATTGAAGTTGCAAATGCATCCAAAGTTACTGTAAGAGCCATAGATATATTACTGTAGGTTCTTTTTTGCCTTGTTTTGGGGAATGTTAAGGGAGTGCAAGAGAGTTTTTTTTTTTCTAAATAATTGATCGTAATCGTAACTAATGATTCCCAAAAATATCTACAAGTGACTGCTGACATTTCGCTTTTCTGATATTTTAAGGACGAAATATTATGTTGCAGTAATACATCCAAATTCATCCATACAAATTTGATCCAGGTAAAATTTTCATAACACCGGCATTATATTCCTTTGTTTTTAATTACAAAGAAAAATTATCACGTAATCTCTATCACATAATGGGATGGAATATACAAGGTGAAGCCTCTGCTTTCTCGAAAAAAAAAGTTGTGAGTTTATATTTGTATGTAAGTATTTTTCAATTACAATGGTTGCCCCATGACTCATATTACAGCTCATTTTAATGATGTTATCACAGAAACGTTTTATAGTGTCTATATGTTCTTATATATATACAAAAACGTCAAATAATGATTTTTATCACAGAAAAAATTCTCATATCAGTATATCTACTATGATGAATTAGTTTCCATCGATGAACAAACAAAGACTTGCTAATAGACCGCGCTGCAAGGCTGGTAGGGCAAGATGAGAAGAGACTTTGTGACGATTAAGCGGCTTTACAAATATAGTGTAACCAAGCTTAAATAGCAGAGATAAAGGATATTTTCGGCAATTATAATTGATGAAAGCGGATATTGAGTATTTTTCGCAACACTGTAAACTGGTCTCCAATTATTACTCACTTGATGGTGAAGAAAAACAACGTGAGAAAATTTGCGCACAAGAAATATTTGACAAGAAATTCTATGATATATGAACTCCGCCTAAAAGCCAGCGTGGTAGACTATGGCCTAAGACCTCTCAATCGAACTATCTGTTGTAAAATCACTCCGATACAGGAGGGTTACTATATAAAAACGATACTAATTAGATACGAACTTCGAGTGTTCGGATGTTTGACGTCCGGAGTATGATTTAAGGTTTCCACTTCGAAAAATCAATACTATTCTCTATTCTACTTATCATTTTCTACGAACTTAGTCTATGGTTGCGACGTACGATAGAGGAATCGAAAATTTTGTGGAGTATCTAGGCACATACATAAGTGAAGTTTTACGTATGGTGTCCGAACATTCGAAGTTCGTGTTGTTTTTATAGAGTAACCCCCCTGATCAACACTATGGCAACGATTCGACCAATGAACTAACAATGACGTTGCTATACTGTTTCCATTCGTTTATTTTATTTTTGACACATCGAGTACTGAACCAAATAGTGATGGCCTGATGCGTTATCGAATCAATTTTTTATAACAAACGATTTTATTTTTGAACAAGTTTTAATCGATTTAATACATATTTTATTTTTTGCTCCATGCATTGTTTTATAAAACTTCAGGGATATTTAAGTTACTTGATTTAATAATTATATTAAAATAAACCATTTACTCATGTTAAGTTAATATTCTTATCACTTCCGTCGGCAATAGTAATGTTGTTAAAAACAAATTGTGAAACGGCAACACTGGGCAGACAGGTGACCGCGCCCGTGCTAGTGTTTTCCGTTCGCTGAATTTTAATTCACATTTTTCATACGTCGAGTTGAGTATTTATATTCCTCCGTATTGTTTTACCCGTGAATTCCTACATTTGGTTGAATTGAGAACATCGTACCTGCCTTCATCACTTTCAAAATGCCTAAAGGAAAGGTGCTTAAAGGACAAACAAGGGAGTTTGTGTTGCGACTTCATGAGTACGTTGAAAGGGAAAGCCGTAATGGTGGACCTCTTATACCAGTGACTCAAATCAGAGACCGTGTTTCAGCAGCATTAGGTATTACTGCTCCAACAGTTTCAAAAATAATTAAAGAAGGCTACGGCAGTAGTGGCATGGAACAAAACAAGCCATCTACACCTAAGAAAAAACGTCAGCCCTTTAAAGTGACAGCAATTGACAGTTTTGATGGTGATGCTATTCGTCGTCATATATACAATTATTACCAAAGAAAAGAGATTCCTACTTTACATAACCTAGTACAATCTCTGAAAACTAGTGGCTTGTTCCGTGGTCAAAAGTCTTCTTTGGCGAAGGTATTGAATAGGATTGGATTCCAATACAAAAAATGTGACAAAAGAAAAATATTGATGGAACGCAATGATGTTGCTTTGTATCGATGCGAATTTTTAAGACAAGCTAAAAAAATAGAAGACTGGTCGAATGTTGTTTTCACCGATGAAACTTGGCTCAATGCGAATCACACGGTATCAAAAACTTGGACTGACAACACTGCTAGCTCCTCGACCGCAGTGCCAATGGGAAAAGGTGAAAGAATTATAATTTGTCATGCAGGAACCGCAAAAGGATTTGTGCAAGATGCTATGTTAGCTTTTAAATCAAAGAAAACAGGGGATTACCACGAAGAAATGAATTCCGAAGTATATGAAAAATGGTTTCGGGAAATGTTATTGTCACTCGAACAGCCATCAACAATATTTATAGATAATGCGTCCTATCACTCTCGGCAAATTAACAAAATGCCAACGCAAGCCAGTAAAAAAAATGAAATAATAAACTGGCTCCGTAACAATGGCGAGGAGGTGGACGAGTCCCTATTAAAAGTAGAGTTACTTAAAATATTAAAAATGAGGAAGCAGCCTAAACGATACGTTATAGATGAAATGGCTGCAGAACATGGGCACACCGTCCTTAGAATTCCTCCATATCATTGCCAGTATAATGCCATAGAGCTAATATGGGCGCAAGTGAAAGCATATGCTGCGAGAATAAATACAACTCCTCCTTTCACCGCAAACAAAATGCTGGAGTTGCTTAAAAATGCGTGTGAAAATGTGACGCCTCATAACTGGGCGAGTGTCGTAGATAAGACGAAGAAAGAAATAATGTCTGATTGGGATCGCGATGTCGCATTTGACAACTTACCCATGCACTCATTAATAATTAGTGTTACTGGGGATACGAGTGACGACGACGCCGATTCCGACGAAACAGACGATTGTTTATAAATAAAAATATTAACAAATTACCTTTTAGTTGTTTTAATTATTTAATCCTTAAAGTACTATGAATTCCAACATGGTTTAACTGTTTATTACAAGTAGGTACTAAACATTTATTTTCGTTGTAATCATTGTAATTATTTTAAATTAAACTCTTATTAAAAGTCACTTCAATACGTATACCTTTATTCATATTAATTAATTTGCAGCAAATACATTCGATCCTAATATTGGGTACTATATTACGTTTAACTGTTTTCATTAGCATTTTAATGTAATTTTATTTCAAATGATTCCGATTGATTGATTCTATTCAAAATCGTTTTTGTTATCTGTGGTCATTCGTTACGAATGGCACAACTCTAAGTGGGCGTTACCCGTCAAGAAAGTATCTACTTTTATTTCAAAATATTGTTCTACTGTAATGTCGTACTTTATAGGCGCGAACTGTCAAAAATAAAATAAACGAATGGAAACAGTATAATAACGCACTGTAACGCTGGTAAGGCGAGCTGAAACGAGCTTTTGTGACAGTTAAGCGGATTCACAAATGTAGTGTAACTCTATCCAAATGTAATTTAAATGTTCTGCCCTTGGTGAAGGGTATTCTCGCTAATTGTTTTAATTGCTAAAATTAACATAACACGTAATTTTTTTTTGATGCATTCTATGGATGTTGGCCGCTTTGAATTTATTTATTTTTTTACGATGAATGATGTGCATGTCATGATCCCGATAGTAAGCAATACAACCGCTCATGTAGAGTAGTAAAACTTATCAAAACAATTACTAAGCAATGCGTGGCAGAACTATAGAAATTAGTAGACAATTGGTACCAACCAGTACGTTTTGGCGGACTTACATGCCATAGAAATTCTTATAAATGGCTATGTAATGCAGGTTTCCTCACGAGTTCTTCCTTCACCGTTTTAGTACGTGGTGGTTGACACCGCCAGCCCGCACTACGCCAACGTGGTGGACTATATGGCCTAACCACTCTCGATTGTCGAGTAGGTCCGTGGCCTGCAGTGGCACGTATATAGGCTGATACAAATATAGTACGTTTTACCGTGTGTGTTCCACGCGTGTGTGATGTGTGCAGCACTGTCGCCATATCAGCAAAAGCTCCTGAGAAATAGAAAAATCCAACTAAAATTCCCTCATTTCTTCACAAACGCAATCCAACCGATCCTTTCGCAAAGCTATAGCCCATCTTACCACGTGTGTGTGGCACATGTTTAAAATTGAAATGCACAGTCAGCGCTCGCAGCGTGATTGACGAGCGTTCGCGGTAAGCAAATACGATTCCAAAGTACGACCCTTTACAACCCACGGTTTAGTTTAACGAGTTTTTTTTTTAGTTAACAACACGCGAATTGAGCTGAAATTGGATTTAGTGAATGCAACAAGAATTTGAGAATTATAAAGGGTTTGTATTTTGCTTTGCTATTGAGTAAGTGGTGTTATTTTTGGTTGTTATGTATGTAATATAATAAATTAGGTTTATGAGTGTTATGATTTTAATTTAAATGAACGCAAGCAATTCAGAGGTAATTTTGACAATTTGCACTTGGATTAACCAGCTTTCAAACTCTATACTCTAAGCTCTACACCGAATCAATTATTTGGTTAATCAACGATGACAATCAATGTTTCTTTTTAATTTTTAATTGAGTATAGCACAGAAGTAATTTCCTTCAAATTTAAATTGTAATACCACAAAATGTCCACTCTAACAATGGCCAATCTTAAGTTTTTGATATAGCTCTATTACTACACGTTACCGTCAAGGAATCGTGTCGTGACCTTCCCGGCTCCGCGTCGCTGCCAAGGGCTAATCCGTTCCGCACGCGAGTTATTAAATTTGCACACGCGTCACTAATTACACTGAGCCGTTCTACCCGCTGTCCGGACGCGAATTACCGACGTACCCGCTACCCAATACCGACTACCCAGTACCCAATACCCGCGTGTTTTGCAAGTAATGACGTGCCTTGTTCTGCTATTGTTTACACTATTGTTTACGAGTATTGTTGAGGTGTTTTGTGAGCAAAATAATTCACTGATGTTGTAGGATTACATGCGAGCGTGTAAATGGGTGGTATTGATAGTCAATCACCACGCACTAAAACGGTGAAAGAAAACATCGTGAGGAATCCTGCATACCATAGGGATTCATAAGAATTTCTATGGTATGTAAGTCCGCCAACCCGCACTAGGCCAGCGTGGTGGACTATATGGCCTAACCACTCTCAATCGTATTCTCGATTGTAGAGTAGGCCCGTGCCCTGCAGTGGGACGTATATGGGCTGATACAGTGTAAATGGGAGCAGGGCTACTGGGAAAGCGTATTGTACAAATAATTACACGTAATAAAATATAACGTTCATAATAATTTGGAGATAAAAATTTTGATAATTTAGTTGTACATATATACCCATAAATTCACGCCTTCTTCCGAGAAGGGGTAGGCAAAAGTGCAACCAGAACCCAAAATTCGAACCCGAGATCTCAGCTTTGCAATCATACCATAGTACAACCGCATTACCGATGCAGTCAGTCAATTCAGTTTTGATAAGGTAAATAATTTCGCCTCTAACATGTTACATAAATTATGAAATATTTATTACCATTAAACGACATGCGAAAACAAACGGTTTTGTCGTCATCGAGAGGTCAATTATTTATTGGTGTATAACAATGGATAGTCCGGTAAACTTATTCAGATGGTGTTGACACGTAACAATAGATTTGTGAAAATTAGCACGGCATATTTTATTAACGCTATGAATAGGGAACAACATTGTATGTAGAAACTTATCTAACGCCCATATTCATAGACAATTTTAAAACTTATTTTGGTTATCGAATGTTTTCGATCGATAAGTATAATATGGCCATAAATCTCTTATTATGCAATATAGAATTTATAATCGCTGTAGAGTGATATAAAATTGGACGTTATACATAGATTGCGCTTATAAGGCTTGTCGACAATCCCATCCCAAATATAATCCATGTAATCGTAATCACATCGTATCGTAATCATATATGCTGAACATCAAAAAGCGAAAGTTCGAAGTACTTTCAGTATAAATCAAACTTCAGGATCAAAACTGCACTCAAACTTTTCCTGCTGAATATGGTAAAAAATGATTTTTTCTTTAATAAAATCAATCGCAGAGTTCAAAAATAGTTACGATTAATGCCTTTGAAATCGGGGCATAATGAGGGAAGTAGGTCAACACACAAACGCTAAGAATAAAGTTTATATGAGAGGAACTAGGAAGTTTTATGCCTACACCAATTAGAAAAACTTTCACAAAGGTGATCGATAGCTTAGCTGTCTGTAATTTCCTATGAAAAGTTACATAAGCGGTATGGTTGACATCGTCCATGGTTTATTTATTACATGTCAATGGAAATTATGATTAACATTATACACTACATATACAAGCACTACGTTCACCAAAAAGAGACTTATCTTAAATAAATTACGTAAAACAAACAGTTTTAAATAAGGCAAAACAGTATCACAGTGGTTTTTAAACGCAGGAAGTCCACTAAGATAAAAAGCATCGCGACAGAGTAATCTACGGCTAAATAATACACTACTTTTTAATTTTTTGCATAGTTACGAACTGCGTAAAGTTGTAAAGTCACACTACTAATCTTCTTTAACGTTAGTTTATTACAATACTTAAAAAGCCACTTTCCACTCACGGCCAGCTAGCGTCCACCATCGGTCGAACACTTGAAAAGACATGCATAGTGCATTGCCGACTGTAAAATCCTTTCAAACCTCTCGAAACCTCTCAAAGCCCCACCATTAATTTATTTAAGGGAGAGCGGGGATTAAAGGACCTATGTTTCATTCTCAAATACATTTATAAAATATTTATATAACACAAATCCGTTACGGTCCGCCAATAAAACTATCAGAACACAAGTAGGCACCCATATTCTATGACCTAAGTCCCAATTTCCATATGCATGAGTGGCGGTACAGGCCACAGTTTGTTATTTATATTTCACGTGGTCATTATGTTTTGCACTCTATAGTGGTGCAAATAGAGTGCTTTATTCACTGGATCAATTCTCTGGAGTCCATTTGACTACCACACATTAGTAAAAGTTCCCCGAGCTCCCGTCGTCGGGTGACTATGATTTAGATATGGGTAAAGATATTGCGTATACTTAGTGTTTTTTTAAGTTTTTTTTTTTACCATGCAATAACATATTAATTTGTATTAATTTTTATTTGAATCTTAAGTATATTTTTTTTTCAAAACATATTAACTTGATTAATTGTGTAGCTCAGTATCAAGAAACTTCTCTACGTAAATATTCTAATCCTTTAGCCAAACCCATAATCAAACTAACTCCAAACAATAGAATTTTGAAAAATAAGTAGGCAGGAAGCTGAAGTTCATAATATGCATAGCGAACAATTTAACTAAATTTAATTCCACATGCAAATAATACATTAAAATCTGTTGTATTTAAGAGATAATTCGCCAATCGCGAGCAAAAAAGTAAAGAAACACTATTCATTGTTTTTCATTGCACTTGTATTCACATATGTCCCTACACCATCCGCAAACATGGCCACCACACTTCTCACTATCCCAAATAAAATATTTATAGAACGGAGAGCACTTTTTCTCTTTGATTCAGTGGTTTTATTGGCTCGCCCGTTTCGCGGTAATAAATGCGTGCCAGGGGTGGCCAACCATATATAAAATTAGTTACGATGGATGATTCTTTTAACTTGATTCGATCATAACACTTATACTGATTGTGTGACATTTGGTACGTCATTTACATAACAAGTATATGTTGTCAGCATTTATATCGTTACCTAAAATACTAAAAAAAGATTATTTTTTTTAAAGATCATACATAAACTAAAACTACCTTGATATCCTTACATTATGATCTTATTTTATGATCTCTTACATTATGATGAAAATGATCACGATATAAAAATTAAAATTCTACCTTTAAATCTGAATATTAAATTCGAATGTTATCTCATTCTGACGAATAAAACTAATTAAACCTAAACACAAATCTAACCCTTGTCTGCTATTTATAACGCGCTGAAATTGTCAACCCAAAAATTAGTACTACCACCGACCTGTCTCTTATATTGGCAAGGGCTTATAACAGGCATATTTTATATTATGTTAAAGTGACTTTTGATCAGGCAACCTATTATATGTGTCGGAAACTAATTTTGTGTCACGCGATGTCCCCTCGCTGTCGCCGAGCGTAAGCAACGCTCTCACGCGATATTCCGCCCAGACGATATAAGCTGAAAAAATACTGAATTGCCTTATAAATTTTGATGTTAATAGCCAATTACTATTAGGCGTGGCGTCACTAATTGTTATCTAAATTAATAATGGTACCTTCTGAATGAGGAATGGAATTCGACAATTTGATATTATGCTTTAATTTCGTATTTACCGTTTTCATAGAATGTTTAGTCTATCAACATGAGAATTTAAACGCAATATAAAGTGTGTTTTGGTAAAAAAAAACTTTGATTGTGAAAACACCAAAGGTGGACTTATACAACATGTGTAGACAGAAGTTTTTAAATGAAAGGAGAAGAACACTTATTAGAATCTAAGTTGATAAGGTCGATATTTTTATTATTGTTCAATTTACTGCAGTCCAAATATGCATATAGCATACCAATATGCATATAGTACTCATAACGTACCTGAGACGTTCATCATGTATCATTAATAACCTACAAGGACCCCATACCTAATTAAGTTCATGGCATATACGTACAAAGACCCTAACACCTAATGATTAATGTTCAAGATTCCGTTCATCCTTAAAAGTGTTGAAGTAGATTGTCTCAAGGAAGTGCTAAGTCGCATTGTCTTGATATTAATGTGACCGGAGTACTCCGTGAAGTATTAGTGTAAGTGGTTCTTCATAACACACATTTATCGAGGGATTAAAACGTCATCCGGTGAAAGAACAGGGGTTATATCTCTGTAATTAATTTTTAAAGGAGTTTTATATACATTTTTATAGGGATGTTTTATAAAGTGGATATTTTTGAACCCACCAACACCTCTTCCTAGTTTTAAAGTGACATTGGTTTTTCAGGTAATGAGAATGAGAAACTCAGGTGCAAATCTTCGTCATACCCAATGTAGAAGAAAAAAGGAGCTAGTCACACACAATAGGATCTTGATATGGTGATCAACCTCATGATTCCACGTTTGACATGTTACTACTTCTTTATTGTTTTTTTTAGAAGCTCTAGAGATCTAATACAGACCTTCTCGTATATTCAATAATACTAATGATGATTTGATATGATGTATTTCTGATTTTGATATTTCTTTGCGTTTTCTCTGGGTTAAATTTAACTACAGTTATCAAATCATACCACAGCAGCAACACAACAATAACATCAAACTAAATACTATTAAAAACAGAAATATTAAAAATCAATGGGTATGAAATCATTCCACAGTTCCTGAAACTATTGCCATGCTCTATTCATAATAGTATACAGACAATTCTACCGTATAATATTCATGTAACGAGCATTCACAACGTTTTCCCTCAAACCGGTCAGCGCTTCAAACTCCATGCCATTATATTATCGCCAACCTTTACTTAAAACACAATTAAAATCGAACACAAACAGTTCAATAAATGCCCAAAATTGTATGTACAAATTGGTTATAACGATCCACAGGCTATAAATTTAATTGAATTATTAGCCAGCCTGATTTTGGAAAGGTAATCGACGAGATTTCTTCAAATCGGAACAAATTGATAGCTTCTCGAAAAAATTAATTAGTGTAATATTAGTAAAGGGAGAGTTGGCCATATTTTAGACGGGTCTAGATATTTTTTTGTTTATTTACGCCTGATGTTGTATAGCGTCCAAGGCATCGCATTCAATGAACTATCAGGAGTGTAGTGCAATCTAGTAGATGCAACTAGTTTTTTTTTTCGCATGTCCATTACGACCTAGTTTTGCTTTAAGACCATCTCTCCTCGATCTCCCCTTTACTTATTATTATTTTCATAGACATTAATAAGTAGTGTGGTATTATCGAGCATTAAAATAAATATGCAAAAGTTGATATTAAAGAAGATATACGTACATTTGCAAAATTATATACATAGACTAAGACTCTTGAGTAAATATTTGTACATCAAATATTGGGGAAGCATATTTAGGAAATATATTTATTTATTCTTAGCATTTTTTATACTCTAAATAATCAACCCACTGATGCAGACGTGCGGTCGTTATCACCCGCGCCCGCACAATTTCACTAAACGGAATAAAAAGGATTATTGTTAATGGCCGCAAAGCTTAAACGGTATTTGGATTCCTTTACACGTGTTTATAGTGTATACAAAAGACTATATTTAGTGAAAAGAGAAAAAATATACATGTGAGTGGAAGTTTGCCTTAAATAAACACATATCCGTGGGCGCGGTTAATTTCGGGTCGACAAGTGATTTGTTTTAGGTGCCGGAGTGCATTCTTATGTCAAACTTGTGTTTTTAAGTGGTAGCCGGATTCATGTATTCTTAATTGTTTTTCGTTTCGTGTTTGTCGAGTTGGGGATTACGTCAATCAACTTCCTTTGGTGTGTTGATTCTTCGTTATGGAGTGCATGTGCCAGTCATTTTGTGAAACGGTAAATAATCCTGTAGTGAGACTAGTTTCACTTCTCGTGACGTTCAGACAAATTACAGATATTTCTCACCGTATCTTCAACTTATAATACTCAATACCTTGCTAAGACAAGGATATGTGCAATTAGAAAAATCAACACACACACACAATATACGAAACTAATGCTACGATATTTTCTTAATGTTTTCTCAACAAACAAACACACATCAAAAATATTTTTTACTCTATGAATTGCGAGACAAACATGCTATTTACAAAGGTATGACGACGATATGATTCGACCGCTCATACACAGTACCAAAACCAAACAACACCATGAATTTCAAAGCAATTCTTGACATTCCACTGCGCTTGTGATGCTAGGACAAAATATATTAAGTCTCAATAGTCCAGTAATCACTCTAACTACAAAGGTCAATGTCCTTCAAATCGGAAGAAAAAGTGAATTTACACGGCTGGTTTGCAGGAGAAAGACATTGCGGTGGTACCCAGGTGAGAGACCACATTTGAGACATCTACCACCAATTAAATAGCGGTTTACAAATGTATGATCATTTTAGATCCATGTTACCAATGAAATTTACCTTACTATTAACTTACCTTATTACCTTACCTTACCTCACACTGTAAGTAGCTATAGATAATTGAATAGACTAAGTTCTAAGTCCCGGAAACCAAGGCACAACACCCATATGCGGGCAACCCGGCAACCACAAGCACAGAGACATCACGCCCAACTAAATCAATATAATTACTGTGCATTATGCAGCTTATTGGTAGAATCAAACCGGTAGTCGTGACATCACAGTCGGTTTGCAACCGCAAGCCCATGGTAATTGTTGAGGTAAACACAAACTTATGGTTACACATACCGACAGAGTCCACAGACCTGTCCGCGGGCGGAGGCTATGCAAACATATTATAGACTGCATTAGTGCACCGACTGTTTGGTATTAATCAGCACTGAATTGGTGTAAACTGCATGTAATCAATTACTGTAGTTATTTAATTAAAGGCTTTGTTTATTCAAGTAGGTGCACGTTTAATAAACGAAATTAGTTTTGATACTACATACAAATAGACAAATATGGTGATTTTTACAATCAGATGTCAAACGCGGGTAGCTTTTGGTGGTTTATTTTCTAAAATATATGTGTAACATCATAGCAGTTACTATACATAAATTCAATTTACATATATGGAAAAAATAATATACACATGTGGAAACAAAAAATATCGCACCTGTAAATATCTATACACGTATGTGATACTCTGGCGTTGATGTATCAAAGACTGTATTTTACATTTTACATATAATACTTCAGCCATAGCGTTTTGTAAAACTGGTGATCTGATTATTATACTTTTAAAAGTTAGCGTTGAATTAAATTAAATGCAATAACCGCTTAATATTTTTTTGCATTTGATAGATAATTATTATAGTGATGGATGTATTAAAAGTTTTTTTTTCTTGAGTTGATGTTTTGTTTTTCGTCACGCTGGTTAATTTTGGGGTAACTGATATTGAAAGTACGATTTGACTATATCACTCATGTAATTGTTCGGTTTAATGCCTTTGCTAAGTACACATAGAGATCATTCGCAATCATTCTAGGTCGCTCACGAGACACTATAGCTTTTTTCAAATAAATAGCCGACAGTCATAAAACGGAACACTAAAGTACGCAAACAATACACACGCATACAGTTGACGGCGAATATCACGCACGGCAGATAGATTTCTCGACGTCGCAATTTATAGGGACGATTGTCCACGGGCCAATGCGACCGCAACTACGCGTTGAGGGTTAAAATGTTTTCCGTGTTCCGCCCGACAAGGTTGGCACCTGCCGCAAACCTTCGCACGTTTTCGTTAATCCGACGAAACTGTAGTTGTGTTTTTGTATTTGCGGGTTGCATGTTAGTTTGTGGATTTTAGTGTTTGTTTTTTGTACAATTTAAATGCAATTGTGACGTCGCTTAGTTGGGCAAGCTTTGTGTAGAGGCTTACGGGTTAAACGCATTGACAATAGAGTGTGACTTTTTGCTGATATTGAATTTACTTGATTTATGCTTTATGCAAAAATATTAAACACTAGTGTGAATTTCTGGCAACGGTATATAGCAAACTTATAGATAGTTGCGTCTCCGTACTTGCTTACAGGACAATAAATTACAAGCAGGATGGAACAAACACCTGTGGCAAAATTTATGTTTTTGTAGTGGTTCGATAAAGTGTACAACGTTCCACTTGCGTGGGTCACTACGCTTGTCCTACCTATCCAGTTTTCATCACCGCAGGGACACATATTATACAAATCCTCTCAGGCACATCTATATATTATTTAATCATATCTTCTCTCATTCTCAATCGGACAAGGAAGGTGATTGAAACAAAGCGTCTTTCAAAGCTTAGCATCCGTAGCCCATTCGTCGTATCCAGTTAACCAATTGCCATCAACTCCCTAATATGTGATATTTCACACAGCAAAACTATTGTTCTACTTAGCTACAAATTACTACAGTATGTCTGCTGATAATTCAGCTACAAAAATATTTTACCTATTTTAATTTTCAGGGTTTTCTGTCATTAATCCTTTTGGAAAACTGCCTATAGACTGCAATTGAAAAGGAATTTGAATTTTTAGTTTGTTTTATCAATAGTATGTCATAAGTATAATGAAAGTATAATAAGCACCAATAAATATAGCAGGAATTAAACGTTCGTAATTCAAACTAAACATTTTATTCGCAAGCAATATTTTAAGCGGCAACGTTAAATTAACTTGGTTTAATGTTAGTCATAAATCGGTGAGGCGCTACCACGTACAGAGGTAGCTTCCTTACTCATTTGCTGGGTATTACACACCTCAATACTGCATTTGTATGCTAAACACTTTTTAACACGACTGATATTAATAGCAAACCTTATAACTCCTATACGATTGAATAGGAATTATGATTCACAGCCGCTGCCAATAAATAATCCCAATCCAAAATTTGCCGTTTTAGATTGACAGCTCAATCTTTTTTCTGATACTATATTGCCAATAATCAATATCAGTAGAGAAAAAATTATGGCAACATGACAAGAGACCTATCGAAAAGTAGAAAACAATCCAGATTCACTTCAATCTAATTTTTTCGATTGATTATTGGCATCGGCCGTTAGTCACCAATGTTGATATAGTGAACGTACTTCGTATACGTTTGAAATTCTTTAGGTGAATGCTTATTCAGATTACCCAATAATAGTCTACTTTAAGAAAACATAAATAAAATAAATGAATAAATAGCACCCAACAGTCATATACATGGTGCTGAACCCATACTAAGATCGAGTGTTGTGCCGTGGATATCAGGAACTACGAGTGACTTTTTGGTCTCACAAATTCCCAAACCCGAAAGGTATATTAGTGGGCCACACAAACATTTCTCTCGGTGCGGGGATCGAACCTGCGGCCTCTCGTTTCACAGCGTATAACCACCCGCGCCACGGAGCCTGTCAAATAATATGTTATTAAAGGAGGAGACATTAAATGATTACTAAATACCCATAGACTTATATCTAGGATATAACGTAATGTTAGTCACCATTAGATGTATTTTAGTCATAAATCAGTGAGGCGCCACCACGTACGGAGGTAGCTTCCTTACTCATTTGCTAGGTATTACGCGCTTCACTACCGCATTTGTATGCTAAACACTTTTTAACACGACTTGTATTAATAGGAGCGCATACATAATATATATTTGTTGTGTAGGGCCTCCTATATAATTGACGAATAATGACTTAATCTATCACGCAGGTCTAGTGCGGTTTGAAGGATTTCATAAGCTTCGAAATGATTGTAGGTTACCCACGGATGCATGATCCTTAATGGTATTTGTCTTGCAAATTGCAATTGATATTATAATGATAAGACAATCATTGATAAAGTACATGAAGTGTACTAAAATAACATAAATATTCTACAATTAAATAATAACAACATTAACACATATTTTAGTATATTCATGAGTAAAAACTAAAAAAGAGGAACTGATTGGAAATTCTAATACATCTAAAAACCTCATTATATAAAAGGAAGAAGATAACAAAGCATCATGTAGTTTAATATTGATATTCCACCTAATCAAGCCAGTTTGTGATTAAGCATAATTTAATTACAAGACTCTTAGACCATATAATGTAAACAGATGCAATGAATACCTACATCTATGATCTATTCTCATCTAATGATTATAATGTGTGCATATTTAAGAGATTTTTAGTAAACTATGAAGATATAAATTCCTAAGCTGTAAACATATTGAGCACTAATATAAATCTAAACCTTTATAATTTCATCTTTCAAATAGGCGCCATGGACACCGAATTAATTGTCATACCCAGTACACCGCAGTCCACAACCAAGTTATGCGCCATAAGCATATTATTATTTTTTTCTAATCCAAAGAGCAATGACCAGCCTTTTACTTACGTCTAATTAAAGAACTCGGGCCAAAACGATTAGGCTTTCATAAATAAATAGCATAGTTTACTTTACAAGTATTTGTTTAAAATAACCTTTCATGTCTACTTGAAGTTATCCAGGTACTGTTTGAAATAAATTGGCATCCTGGTTTCAAATGAGGTGTAAATGTATGAAACGAAAATGAAACGTTTAACGAGAAGCACTGAAATAGATCTCTTGAACATGATATATCAAGATTTATTTGTTCTTTACATTTCGAAGAAACAAAACACGTATATTTCTGTGTTGTCAGTACAGCTTTGTATAAAGAAACGGATTGCTAAAGGGTGACAATACTTTATATAATAAGATACATATTATACAAACAAATAAAACAGAATAATATGCTTTGTAAAAAATGGTAGTAGATAATTTTGCCCCATTGGCATAAACGCATTATGACAAAGGGATACATACCTGGAATATGAAAAAATGTGCACAGAATGTCTGGAGTGTGCACCCAAGACCTTTGTAAACGCAAAGTTCTATATGTGTAACCAATAATAATGCAAATTAGTAATCTATCTATAAATATAGCACTTACCAAGTTTTATTAAATTACCTTCTCAAAGGAATATTCACTTTAATTTCCCACAAATAATAGACATAAAATAAACAACAAACATTTCACATTATATTAAAATTCAACCCTCTTTTTCTTTAAACTGATCGCATTCAAAAAGCAATATCGATATTTCTCTATTCTCAAGCACAAATCTCAAAGGCCAAAGGAGCTACTGGGAGCTGGTAGGTAAAAAGTACCCATCGGTCAGGCAGACCCGAAGAGCACGTACACCGCCCCAAATATTAATATTCCATGTACGGTGTAGGGTTGGAACCTGAAAATTGATTCGAAACACCTCTGTTACACTAGTTTAATCGTTTCAACATCGGTGATTTTTCCAATAAATGAAAATTCAATTTTGAAAGATAATTTAAATTATATTATCAAGCTTTTGTATAAATGAAATATTATTTTATGCTTATTGCTTATTATTTTAAGACCGCCCGCGTGCTTTTAAACATTTCGATAAATTATTTAATCATAATATTCGAATCGAATTTACTTCGAACTAAAGAATGGCTCAATATCAGGACCACATAGATGTTCTCAATACATGATAAAGCTATAATATTATCAATTACTATCAACAATACTAATACCGTCACCCACTTCTTTTGCGGTCGCGGTATTGATATTCCATGTATATAATAAACTAATTATTCAGAGCATAAAAAGAAACGTCAAAAATTAAAAACTATCGCCCAATAATACTGATTCATTGATCCATTAACCGTTTAACACACTAATTAATTTCGAACGGTACGCCTTAAGCAACTTAATGGGGGCTGTCAAGATAATTAACATAAAATAACTGTGTAATTAAATCCCTACAAAGATTCATCTTCCCGCCGTGATAAAGATGATTCTCATACGGATGAACGGTGTGCTTATCCTCCGATCAATCGGCAACCCTATCATTTTCCAATAGCCGGGATCCTATTTATTTACACCGCCATTACGAGGTTAAGTGTAGGCTACGTTCAATTTATACCTTCCACTCAGGTGGTACTGGCTAGTTGTAGAAAAATACTACAGCTTCGATTCATTTAGTAGGAATGCCGATAAATTAATACTGCCATAAATCAAACAGGGAACATCAAAAGACGTTTTTGTTAAAACTAATACTAGTGAAGTTGAATTACAGTTATTTATTATTCTCAAAGATTCCATATACATCATAAATCATGTACCTATATCATTTTCCTTACAGGATCACGATAAAACGACTACACTAGATCTTGGGGTGCTTATACCATCTGTCTGTTTAAAAAGATACGATTCCCCTTCTGCTTCTTCTTGACTGCGATGGTGACGTAGTTATACTGCGGTACGGTTACAACGCTGAGGTCTCTGGTTCGAATCTCAGGTCCGACAAAGTGATATTAGATTTTTCTATTCATTATCAGCCCGGAAGAATTTACGATCGATATGGTCAAAATTATTGCCGATTACGTAACAAATAAGGATACATCGGACATAAATAAGGCGAAACATGGGTTTCCTACTAGCACCTCTACCTACCCCATCTGGGAAAAAGGCGTGAGTTTATGTATGTAGGATTCCCCTTCGTTATTAAATATAACTGCCAAACGCAATTGTTTCCCCACTTCTTAAAAGCCCGCTTACACCAACATACGGATAAAAGTGGGCGTAAATAACGCGAGATTTCTTTCGTCAACGAATGACTTTAAGCATCACACGTACAGTGCTACATTTCAGGCGATTATCTCGATATCCCGCGATAGAAACCCCCCTCGCAGCCATAACTCACTTGCTCACGGCGGAGTGCGAACTCGGGCCTGACGTCACACTCTAATGCCTCGCATTTTTTACTTAGCTCTAGCAGATACATCAAAAGTACCAGGAATCAGGGGAAAACCTGGTAGGAGTGAACAAACGAGGTTTTATTGAAAATACTTTCAGGAAGCTACAGCAGCGGAGATTCTACGAATTCATTATAGAACTACAAAGTTTTCTATGGATTTACTATCGGAAATATGACGGCGGGATTAGGTTTCGAGTTAAAGTGAACTGCAGCACGATATAAAGGATTATAAGTAATATGAGAATTGTTCTTTTCGACTTAAAGATTGAGGTTATGAAATTAATGAAATTATGGATAAGATAAGATTAACGTTAAACTATAGACATAGTGGTTTTGAGGTCAGTTGGACAACGATCTACGATCATGAAAGGTAAACTACCAACTCCTATGTAGTTTACCGTTGAAGTAATCAGATAAACGTTCCACTATAGTCGGCTCCAAGATTATCTTGAGCTCGTGCTAAATTGCCTTATAGACGATAGACCCCCCAATGTAATTGTACCTTGAGTCTTTTAACTTTTGGTAATACAAAAAAATTACCAGTTCTATTTTTCCATATCAACCTGTATAAACTTCCCAGTCACTTCAAAATCTCATTGCTGGGGTCAATTAACGTAAATTATTATTGTGCATAAGTATTCCTATTAATATTGTTCTTAAAAGTGCGTAGGTACATTTGGAAAATCACTTATGCAAATAGAATAATATTTACGAGGCTTTCATTGCGTAACTAATCAGCTCAGAGAGGAGGCGGATTTTTTTCCTGTAGAGTCGTTTTGGTATATTTTTGGACAAAATTCGGCCATTATTCCAATACCCTGGCCAACTTCTACCTGCTTTATGTTTCGATATGACTAAGCTATAACAGGTCAGGTCGGTTCGGTCAGGGATGCTCCTATCTAGTGGTCATGGCCTGTCCTAGTATAGGTGCTACGAGTACGCGACCTCGGCCCCCAAGCTACTGCAGTCACCTTAACTTCCCGTCCGTGACTGCAGTATCCATTCCCTCAGGCCATACTCTCCTTTCCTATAACATCCTCTACCCACAAATCCTATTTCCTTTCCCCGGTTAATGGCGGGCAGCAGCGTCATTAACGCCAGTCCCCTACTGCGCTCGCCAACCCGCCTGCCAAGCGTGGCGAGTAACGGCAAATACCCCCACAATGGCGACACAAATAGAGACCAGGCCCCCAGTCCCCGGCAGCCCCACTATTCCTGGCTATGGTAGCAGTCATGGTTACGGTGGGGCAGGGGGTGCTAAGAATCCCCGGATTGGCCCCGGCTACCACCCCCGACGACGACTGGCCCTGGTAGCACACAACGTACGCACATTGAGGACAGACGAGAAGATTGTCGAACTGGAAGAAGAATTGAGCGGGTTACACTGGGACATTCTGGGGTTATCGGAAGTCCGAAGAATCGGGGAGGATACGATAACCCTGAAGTCTGATAACCTGCTCTTCTACCGGGGGGACGACCAACAGTCCCGAGGAGGTGTCGGATTTCTCGTCCACAAGTCTCTCATCAACAACATCGTATCCATCGAAAGTGTGTCGAGCAGGGTAGTATACCTTATACTCAGAATATCTAAAAGATATTCGTTGAAGGTCATACAGGTATACGCGCCGACCTCGACACACCCAGATGAAGAAGTAGAGGAAATGTATGAGGACATAAGTCGGGCCATACATACTTCCAAAACCTACTTCAATGTTGTTATGGGAGACTTCAACGCAAAGTTGGGCAAGGGAAGCGATGCAGAGTTAAAAGTGGGGCAATTTGGACATGGGCAACGGAACCCCAGGGGTCAGAGGCTGGCCGACTTTCTGGAGAAAGAGGGACTCTTTGCGATGAACTCTTTTTTCCAGAAGCCGCCTCACAGGAAACGGACCTGGCTGAGTCCTGACGGTTCTACGAGAAACGAGATAGATTTCATCTTGACGACGAATAGACGGATATTCAGAGATGTCTCTGTGATCAACAGGGTGAAAACCGGCAGTGATCACCGAATGGTTAGGGGCACACTGAATATCAATGTCCAATCGGAAAGGCGTCGCTTGATGAAATCTACGCTCCGACCTACTCGCGCCCATATCCAAAACCCCGAGAGCTTTCAACTCGAGCTGACAAATCGCTTTGATTGTCTAGGAGAAAACCTTGCAGTGGACGAGCTAAACAGCGGTTTGGTAGAAGCTGTCCATACGGTGGGATCTAAGTATTTTAGACCTCGCCGTAGAGATAGACCACAAAAACTCTCGATCCACACTCTTGACCTCATGGCCGAACGTCAATCTTTAGCGCTGCAGTCTTCCGTTGACGCCGAAGCATATCGGCGGCTCAATAGACGGATCTGGAAGTCCTTGCGACACGATGTCCGTGCTCACAATACTGTGAGCATTAAGGAGACAATTGAGCGGAACGGAGGCTCCAAAGTGTTTGCAAGAGACTTGTCTATTGGGCAAAGCCAGTTGTCTAGGCTGAAGACGGAAGACGGCCGCGTAGTATCGACGAGGGCAGAGGTATTAAGGGAGATCGAGAGGTTCTACGGACAGCTTTACACCTCGGTTGCCAAACCTGCTGTTAGCTCGGCCGAAGACCCGAGAGCCGAGTTGATCCGACACTTTAGCGATGATATCCCGGACATCAGCTTGTGTGAGATTGAGATGGCCCTGAAGCAACTTAAAAACAACAAGGCGCCGGGCGAGGACGGAATAACTTCAGAGCTTCTGAAAGCGGGCGGAACGCCGATACTGAAAGTCCTTCAGAGGCTCTTCAATTCCGTTCTCCTCGAGGGCTCAACGCCAGCGGGAGCGTGGTGGTACTGTTCTTCAAAAAAGGTGATAACACTTTGCTGAAGAATTACAGGCCCATCTCGCTCCTGAGCCATGTCTATAAGTTGTTTTCGAGGGTCATCACAAATCGTCTCGAACGCAGGTTTGATGACTTCCAGCCTCCCGAACAAGCCGGTTTCTGAAAAGGCTTTAGTACCATAGACCACATCCATACGCTTCGGCAAGTTATACAAAAAACCGAGGAATATAACTTGCCGCTTTGTTTAGCGTTTGTAGACTATGAGAAAGCCTTTGATTCGATCGAGACTTGGGCTGTGCTACAGTCTCTCCAGCGGTGCCATATCGACTATCGGTACATCGAAGTGTTGAAGTGTATATACAACAACGCCACCATGTCGGTCCGAGTACAAGATCAGAGTACGAAGGCTATTCCACTACAGAGAGGCGTGAGACAGGGAGATGTCATATCTCCGAAACTGTTCACTGCCGCGCTGGAAAACGCCTTCAAGCTCTTGCAATGGAAAGGATTCGGCATCAACATCAACGGCGAGTATATCACTCACCTTCGGTTTGCCGACGATATTGTAGTCTTGGCAGAATCGCTGGAAGACCTTAGCACTATGCTCGAAGACCTCAATCGAGTCTCCCAACAGGTGGGTCTTAAAATGAACATGGACAAAACGAAGATCATGTCGAATGTCCATGTTGTGCCCACCCCCATCGGTGTTAGGGGCTCGACTCTTGAAGTTGTTGACGAATATGTCTATTTAGGACAAGTGGTCCGGTTAGGCAGGTCCAACTTCGAGAGAGAGGTCAATCGTCGAATCCAACTCGGTTGGGCAGCGTTCGGGAAACTACGCGACGTCTTCTCGTCCAAAATACCTCAGTGCCTTAAATCGAAAGTCTTCGATAGTTGTGTGTTGCCAGTGATGACTTACGGCACCGAGACGTGGCCTCTCACTATGGGCCTTATTAGGAAGCTCAAAGTCACTCAACGAGCTATGGAGAGGGCTATGCTCGGGGTTTCCCTACGAGATCAAATCAGAAATGAGGAGATCCGTAGGAGAACTAAAATAACCGACATAGCCCACCGGATTAGCAAGTTGAAGTGGCAATGGGCAGGGCACATAGCGCGGAGATCTGATGACCGATGGGGTCGGAAAGTGCTCGAATGGAGGCCGCGTAGCGGAAAACGCAGCGTAGGACGTCCACCCACACGATGATCCGACGACCTGGTAAAGGTCGCGGGACGTCGCTGGATGCAGGCTGCCTCCAACAGGTCTCTATGGAAATCATTGGGGGAGGCCTATGTTCAGCAGTGGACTTCCTTTGGCTGATGGATGGATGGAAGCTATAACAATGCCTATGAGGTTTCTAACATAGCCTAATAACTGATGTTCTTTTCAATAACTACATGCAGCGTCTGCATAAGAGTACCTACTTACTATCACTCACTACTACTCACTCACTAATGATAAATACTACGATGCTACCACATTTTGACAGCCCAAGCAAGGGTCTGATCTAAAGTATCATGGAACGACGAGAAAGCATGAAAAGGTTGATGAAAGAGGAAGCAGCTAAAGTAATAATATGTCAGTAGCGAGCAAAGTGGCAGCCCATAGTCTCTATCTACCCGTATGTGATACAGTCGTTAGAATTATGTATGTATGCATTATATTTGCCACCAAACACGACCTCTTCTTAACCCTACCTTATCCACCCAGCGTATCGCATAAATACACACCAACTAATCTACCAACAATAGAATTATGACTACCATTACACCTAAAGTACGTGAGCACTTCTCCGCATTTTCCATACTTATTACCGTCTAACCGCAGTATTATCCTCACGCGGCAGTACCTAGACATTTATTATTCCAACATTAGACACACCGCAGACGGTACAAGCTGGCGTATAAAAAGGGCTCACAAAGCGTCGGCCTAGTTTCAGTCAGGTGGTAGTGGCGCCATCATTAATTTCAATTCAATATACAATACGTTGTGCCGCTCGCCGAACATCACAATAGTTCTTGTTATAAGAGCCTGTGGTTTTACGTTATTTGCCGTTTATTCCGAAATATGGCTCTTTGTTTAGGGTATTTAATTCTGTTTTATGTTAGGCTGTTTGGTATTAAATGGAATGAATAAACTGATATAAGGTTAGGATTGTTACATATAATGGAAGCTTTACTGGTGTTAGGTCTCTTATATGTGGGAGGCCGCCTGGGTATGTGTAGTTCTCCCGCCTAACAGCAGTGTAAAACACTGTTCCGATTTTAAGAACATTGTAGCCAGGATAATTGGATATATTACCATCTTATGTCTCAGGATGGCGAGTGCAATAGAATGCCAAGTATTACTTTGTAATTAGTAGTGTTCTTTGTTTTCAGGACTTGCTCTCAAGTACATTAATTCTGTCGTTGTCAGTAGAGTAATAGCTGCGTCGAATTTTAATAGAACGAAATGAATGTCCCTTTTACTCTAATAGAAAATTGGCGTCAAAAAAGAGCTTTGTTGTTTAAGTTTACATATAAAGATGAACTGGTTTCTAATTTGGCCGCTTTCTATCATATAGACATACAATTGAATAGTCGTAAGTACTATAAACAAAAAAATTACAAAAAGCATTCACGGTTCAAAATAAACATCTATAGGTGTGATTTTCAATATTTATTATAAATTGGTTAACCATTCCAAACTACGCCGTGCGGTTTACTATCGTCAGTGAATAAAATATCAATTAGACTTGGGATTGTTTTAGTTATATTAAAATTTTAGTTATCATCAGTGGTTTCTTCTTGATACAGATCGCTTGGCAAATCACATTAGTGCTCTCTCACGGTTTTCTGATGTGACTAGGTCAATTTCAAATTCATTCATTTACTGTCGCGGTAAGTTGAATGATATCCTTTCTGTAAAGCTACAACCGGTATCAGAGGCTTTACTTTCTCAGGAAGTAGCTAAAGGTTTTGGCCGCCTGGATTTAAATTCACGAGTTGCAATATAAATATCATCCAAATTTTCTCTTCTCTTCAGACACAACAAGTCCACTGCTAAATATAGGCCTCCCCCAAGGATTTCCAAATCCACATGTTTTAATTTGCCTGCTACATGGAACATTTTTATTGCTTAGGTTCGACAAAAGAACAAACAGGTCACCTGATGTGATAACAGCCGCCCATGAAATTCATAACGCATGGATCACGGATGTGTTGCCGGCCCATCAAATCTGGAGGAAAGCGACATGGAAAAAGATGGGAAAAGTAGATAAATGAATATATCCATATCCCTAATATTTAAGAAAAACAAATCTTGTTTCACCTCACCTATGACAAGCAAGGTATGACCATTGAAATGACAATGTTATTTTAAACTTAATAATGATATAAATATTCTCAACACCATACCATACGAAATTGATCCATAAAAACCGCAAAAAAATACATTAAATATTTAAGTTCAGCTTACGTCGGTAAAGTTTTAGGATTCCCGATGGGCTAGCAGTTGGCAAAGGTCAAAGGTGTGTGCCGCATTAATCATTTTCTTAGCGACATGTCACCACGCTATGGCGCTTCGGCGTTATTCCTACGAAATATATTATTTTTACTTTCCTCTCTCATATATTTTCGGAAGTTAAATTGACTATTGGAAAGACTTTTTCATTTCAGTGTATTCTTTTGATACTTTATTTCTGGAAGTAATTTATCTCTCCTTTTTCTGCCCGAATGTAGAGGACCACATGATCAATTATTTATTTATTTACTCTTCATTGTACATACAGAAAAAATCCATAACAATATACAGAAATAACATCAAATAATAGTACGAATTGCGGTCTTATCGCTCCAGGCGATTTCTGCCAAAAAACATTTACCACCAATAGTACCACTATTACGCTCATATACTGGAACGCCATTCAAATAATAAGTCGCTCTTAACAGCGCACGGCCCACTTAGCCAGTACATTTAATCGGGATTAACGTAATTAAGCGCCATTTATATTTAAGTTGCATTCCAGTATTTGGGCGTTAATGTTTGATGTGTTATAAATCTAATCTGATTTTGGCCGGAAATTTGACTAATATAGTTCAACAAATTATTAATTATAATTAGTTTAATTAGAGAAACTACACAAAATACAGCAACGAATACATATTTAGAGACAGCTTTGTCAAATCTCTCGAGATAACTTGTTTCAGCAAACAACGTTTGTGATGTGATCGGTCCAGAACCAATCGAATATAGCCGTATAAATATATCACACAATAATCTGTACAAAGCATTATTTTAACAAACACAAATCGAGTTGAAGCCTTAACTTCGCGTGAAACTAAGTTAAACTCTATTAACCAAACAGCTACGTCGGAAATATCACGTAGATAAGTGCTTACATTTCAAAGTTAAGCTAAATAATATCAGTTAAACGTAACATTTCACTCAAACAGTTCGTAAAGATGGGTGCGTCTTTACAATATTAACATTATTACGACAATGTTCAGGAGTAAGCAACAAAATGTTTCTTAAGGCATGATTTAAACAAATTAAGCCTAAGGCGGTGATGAGAAAATCATTTACACCCTACGATGCGACACGATTTTATCCTGTTTTATTGGCATGCTAAATGTTTGTATCTTATTCACAAAGTAACTCTGGTAATCACCATATTAACACGTCCATATCTAAATAAAACATAACACTATACGTAAAAGTATACATTACATTTAATAAAGTAGTTTGTCGAAAACATTAACGTTTATTAAATGGACAGCATCACAAAAAGCATGAGCAGATAATGAAATTGAGATTTTATTTTGGTGTTTACATATCATTACAAGGACCTCACTCGACAAAGAGACAGCACTGTTACACAATGCAAAGCATAGATGATCCAATGACATAAAAATAAGAAAAATGTAATCTAATTTATTCTTAAGTCATGAGTTCACTCTTTAAATATCTGCTTACAAAAAATAATTCACTCTAAACCAATACTTCATCTTACACTAATGCACCACAACCCAGGTATTAAATACACAAAGAATTGGATTTCTACCATTAACATCATAATTAACAGTGCTAATAAAGTGAGTCAATATGATCATGTATTACATTTAGTAACGTTGTTCGACTGATTCTCCAATTAACCAAGTCAGTGAACGTCGATGCACTTTCAGCGAGTTCGATCCGTGTGTTCTAATTATGTGAAATGATTATCTACTGGCGCTAAATACCCTAAGCTCTGTTTAGTTTTGCGCAGTTTATTTGTAGCCAGACTGGAAATAACCTTTGTAAGTGGTGAGAGAATAACTATTGAATCAGGTCGACTCAGTTGGCATCATGTTATAAACTGGTGGATACGTATGTTTTGTTCACTGCAAATACAAATATTCATAGACTGTCATATCACAATTTCCTTTCGTTTGTTTACTTGTTTTTCATTTTCAAGTAATAAAGCTAAATATATGATTGTTTAACTACATCAAGAAAACATTATTGGAATGGCATTCTCTCAACTTAGTTTAATAGAAAATCACCCTACTAAGATTGTAGTATTTAGATTGAGTATAGCCAATGTGAAGTGCGTGGTGGCCTGTTGGTAAACGGACTACACGCGACTGCCAAAATGTTCACGGTGGTTGCGGGTTCGAATCCCAGGGTACACCTCTGAGTTTTGGGAGTCATGTGTGTATAGAAAGTCAATCACCACGCACCAAAACGGTGAAGGAAAACATCGTGAGGAAACCTGCATACCATAGAGATTTATAAGAATTCCTATGGTATGTAACGCCATCGTCCGCCAACCCGCACTAGGCCATCGTGGTGGAGTCTATGGCCTAACCACTCTCAATCGTACTTTCGATTGTAGAGGAGGCCCGTGCCCTGCAGTGGGACCTATTTGGGCTGATACAGATACAGATAGCAATTGCAACTTTATTAATTCGTTAATTATATTCCACAAAACTGATCTTGATTCATAAGTAAGCAATATTAGTAGGAAGAAACACCAACTATTATCTAAATAACGACACGACACGACGCACCGACATTATCGTAAACCCTAAAAGTCTTCTAAACTCTTCTGTAGAAATTAGCCGAGTTGGCTGGTGTCGAGGCAATTTCGGCGAGAGCGGGTAGCTCCGACCCGCGTGCTATATTGATGCGAGCTTATTATCTACGACCTACAACCGTGAACGCCTAATATGCTATTACGAAACTCTGATTTAATACTGACAATGTGCAAATGTTATAGCGGCTTTGTGTTGCTGTTGGCTGTTTCGAGAGGCGTGTTGTCAGGTAAAGGGTTATGTTTTCTGTGGCGTTTTAAATTGAAATGTTTGGAAACAGATCTGAAGTAATTTGTAATTATTTGCTGTTATTGTGAGTTATCTAAACCAGTCAGATATTCTAACATATCCATATTCTGTGACGTAACTTTCTAGTTTTTTTTTTTATTGCGCTTAATGGCGACACGAGCATGACATTCGCCTGATGGTAAGCGATACGACCGCTTATAGAAAATAGCAAAACCAAAGAACACCATGAATTAAAAAAGCAATGCTTGACATTCCACTGCGCTCACCATACTGACACATAAGATTTAAAGTCCCACTATATCCAGTAATTGCTCTGGCTACAATATCCTTCAAACAGCACACATCCAGTGCTGGCGGGTTTGCATCATCCTATTTAAAAAAACAGAAATAATTATATTAGTGACCCAATGTTCCATTTTACATGAGACCGTTTTAAGATCAAAAGATAGAGGAATATTTACCGAAGAACTAAAAACGATCCGTATTCTGGCTCATCATTTTAATAGTCTAATTTTATATAAGACTGAACACTACATCATTTCACAGCTAATTGAAGTTTTAATTTATTCTGTTCCTTAATAGAAGCTTGTAATTCATAAGGCCTTTACGTCACCCCACAGCCGGCTGAGAGCTCAAAATACTCCAAATAGAACAATACCCAAAGCAACTTAAATTAACCTCTTAGAATGGGTTAAATGAGCGTCTAAGATTAATGGCATGTTCCGGTAGAGTTAAACGAAAGAAAAATGCCCTGTCACCACTGTATTGGAAAGTGGCGGTGACATTTTTTCGGTCACTTCAATTAATTTGAGCGCTTAAATTCGTGTCATGGTTCAATTTGCCTGCGTGTGTCCCTTAAAGCGGCTAAAGAGTTTTCGTTAAGTATCTAGTTTGCTTTTTCGTCAATGACTTCACCCAACCGAATTATAATCCAGCTGTTTCTGGATAATTCTTGAAATGACGACAAGGTTTTTAAAAATAGAACTGTCATTTTTACATGACCTTTTTTCATTACACATTTCATTAAAAAAACAAAACCTCCAGAGATTTTCATAACTCGCATTCGTGCACCAGTTGCATCGAACCTCTCGGAATTATTGGTTTAAAACAACACGAAACCAGTATTAATATTGGCCGAAGTAATTTGCAAAAACACGAAAAATTAATAACAAATATGAAAATCCACAATCCATTACGAAGTTATTAATGACGTTACACACACAGTCAGTACACGGGAGTCATTAAAAAGGGTCGCACCATTAATAGCGTTCGATGCACAGCCAATCGTACGTTTTTATGTAATGTTAATATTTGAGATAGTAGCTTTAATGAATCACTCCAAATTGTCAATTTAAAATGAAAATGTTACACGTTTCACATTTATTGGAATGGGAATGTTGTTTTTCGTCGGAGTTATTTGCGTTTCGGCCGTGATGAAATGTTGGTTGTAAAAATTGCGGTAATATTTTGGGCAATGGTTTCACGACGGGCTTAAACTCAAATTGAAAGGCGCGTATAGTGGAATGTACACAACCGGTGACTGATTGGTCGCGGATTACAATACAGCTGGAATGATGTTTTCACAAATGCCAGCAACATTCGAACGCGTATTCAAGCCGAATTTAATAAATACACGATAAAAATTCTAATTTTAATTGAATATTGTTTTGAATATCATGTTGTGTACATAATAAAATCCCAAATAAACATATTTAAAGCAATATTTATTTATGATACCATAGAATTAAAACTACATAACTGAATCATCAGCAAATGGAACATGTAACTACATAGTGAGACTTAACATTTTGTGTCTCAGGATGGCGGGTACAGTAGAATGCCAAGCATTGCTTTCTAATTCGAGGAGTTATTTGGTTTTGCCACTGTTCATGAGCGATCGAGTCGCTTACCATCAGGCGAACGGCATGTTCGTGTTACCATTTATTGCAATAATAAAAACATGCAGCCACACAAATGCACTGACTACGACATTAACTTAGTATTTCTGGATATTATTCCAAAATCATTACAATACAACCAATATGCATAAAGTTGTTGAACGCAATTAATATTGAATAGATTTGAGCGAAATTATCTTATGCCATCAATATTAGATTTAACAATTTCATTCCAAACACGATAAACGATAACCACTGCCATCTTGCGGAAATTGGTGTATATTAGAAATTGTATTGTGTCTACATAGTGTATGGTTTCGCGTGGCAATTAACTCTGAGATAATTCATCGGAAACGAGAACTTAATACGACATAGCTTATATATAATATAGCATATATACATGATCATGCCTGCGTCGCCGTATAGGTAGGATGTAGTACTCCGCAAATAGTGCATTAATTACCCTTCTAAACATACGTACATTCATAAACTCACGCCTTGTTTCCAGAAGGGATAGGCAAAGCCCAAAGGTGCCAGGACTCCCACATTTCGACTTTTATGTCCCGTCCCACGATGAGATAGGTGGCGAGCCTATCACCATATCGACCACAAATTCCTGACTCAGGACTGATTTTGAATAGAAAAATCCAACATCACTTTGCCCAACCCGGGATTCGAACCCGAGACCTCAGTTTTGTCGGTTACAACTAATTCCAAACAATTTCATTGTAATAATATATAATGCAATTATTTATGGGTCAATTGGTATTTCGCAAGATGACTATCACTCATTCGAAAATCATTTCTTTTTTTAATTTACAACAGATAGTTACTCTTCTCTTGAATCATTGATCTTCCCGCAGCTTTTCAAACTAAGTTCATTAAATATATTGAATATTGATAATATAATATGATACTATACTCTTAGTATTGTGGGGTTTATATTGAGATATATGTCAATTAATTTTATATAATATTAAACGAAGGGACTCGCTTAGAATAGAATGGCCGAGCTGTAAAGTTTATATTGGGATATATGTAGAAACTAAAAAAAAATAAGTGACATTGGTAATATGGCGTTTGATTTTTGGATATGGTGTATATAATGGTTTTGAATCATGGATTATTAAAGATATACTGCCGGATTGAGCGAGTATTGGATCGGGAGAGAATATATAATGTACTGTATGTTTCACGGAGCGGAACTAGAAATAATTTGTAAAAGAGAATAAGACCATGTTGACTGTGTTGGAATAATAAATTGTGAAAAGTACAAGAAGACTTTTAGTGGAGTAATTCCTTCAAGTGAACTCATATTAGTATGAAACGATTTTCTTTTAAAATTTCGATCGAAAAATTACATACTCTACAATATATTAGTATTAATCTGAAAAATAAGACAAGTTAATAAACACGTATTTAACATTCATCATCATCATCATCATACCAGCCACAGGAAGTCCACTGCTGAACATAGGCCTCCCCCAATGATCTCCACAATTACTATGTATTTAACATTGCACAGTGTGAATAATTTATCAACATATAGTTATAATTCTGCGCCGTTTTCCACCTCATACCGCAGAACTCCGAAACGAAATATGCAAAATATAATTTGGCCGTTTCTATTCATTGCCAAAAATATAATATCCTCCGGGCACGGATGTGAATCACATTGTAATTAAATAGAAGAATAGCATTGTCTCCCGATTTTGTTTTATTGCGTAATTATATCCTGGTAGGATGTCGCCATCCGTTTTAGCTTTTTGTACAATACATTTGAAGTTCGACAAAGAATTTCGCAGTATGACTTCGTGATTGTCGTTTTTGCGTTCTGTTTTTAGCGATTGTGTGTCATCGTACAGTTGATATACGAGTATCGTTTTAAACAGTGTAGATTTTGTTCGGAATATTTTTATTACTGATTGTTTTATTAATCCACCCTATTAAATTAAATGATAATTAAATTAAATGATATTACGTTTTTGATTTTACTCGTACTATATAATAATATGCAAATGCAATAATATAGCTCGTCTGTCAGACGTTATTCCATATTGATATATCATTATCGTACTAAGATTTTTTACGTGGGTAGCAAAGACAATAGAGACTTAAAGAATCCAAGCGGAAATAAAACCAGAGTAATGAAACCACTTTAAAACCTCAGCATAAAGCATCGACTAAACATTTTTCCGCCCATACCGTTTAATTAGCATACTAATTATTTCATTAAAATCCACCCACGTTAAACACACAGACTCGCCCAAAAAATCACGACATAACCTACAATTCACACGAACTGAAAGGACCATAATAAGTCCATATAATAGTGAGTACTAACGCAAGCTTACCCTTTGCCGGCAAACCGACCAAGTTGAGGAGTGCCCTCGAAACGGCCAGCGCAAACAAACGGTCTATATTAAATTCCGTCGGTTAATGTTAATTACTTAATTTCGGTTAAGGGGCATTTTCTAGGTGATTTATTAGTTTAATAGTGTAATTATGCCGACGCGACATACCATACAGATAACATTTTTCATGAGCCGTGCGGTTTTGTTGATTATGTGTTGCGTTATTTATGTAAATTAAACCCGGTTTTGTTGTAAAATGTTTGTTTTTGTGCAGTGGTTAGCCATTGTCTCTTTTATTTAGCATAATAAGAAGTCATTGTAACGTGTTATTTCATGCTATAAAATCTTTGTGGGACATTTGTACGTCTTTCAATAAGTTTTGTATATTGTTAGTATCTAAGTGCATCCGTTGCCAAACCTTGAGGTCCTGGAATCAACTATCAGGGCAGGTTCAGATATTGTTGTATATTCTATAACAGTGTGTTTTAATTATTCTGAATACGCGTCAGCTTTCCAAGTTAAAAAATCTAGCGACCCCCTTGGACCTTAGACGGATAAAAATTAGTAATTTAGAAAACTATATTTTTGACTTTCTCCATTTTGATATCTATATATATTATTAATAAATACTCTGTTGGTATGGCGACCCCTTGAATAAGGCTTTGCGAACCCCCTAGGGATTAGGGACCCACAGATTTAAAAACTCTGCTCTACAAGAATAGTGATATAAAACAAATCACTTATTATTTAAATATTTCGTCTTTATTACCATAAGATTTTATTTATCTGAATAATGTACCTATGCCTACTAATTTAGTTCTATAGAATAGGAAACTTTTTCCGTATTTTTCAACACTGAAGATCGGGTATTTGAGACTTCGTGGTTCGATGTCTTACTCCATCCAATCAGTGGCGGTACTTCCATACAAGCCCAAAAGCCCGGCTTGCCTTACTTAATACGCATATACTCAATCCTAAAGACAAATCAGTACTTTAAATAAAATATATTCGTTTAATGCAAAACGTCTATCATTTTTAAATTTACCGCGCCATAATGGACCCCGCGCCTGCGACGGAGCACCCGCGCCGCGCCCGGCAACTCGCCTAAGCGAGCGCCGCGGTCTAAAACTAATATAAAATTATTTCATTCAAAATCAACGCGTGACGCAATATCTTAAAAAGATGGAACACACCAAAGTATTATCTATCTTTTTCTCTCTCGTGTGCTTTTACCTGGCTTCTGGCGTATATTGCCCTCTCAGTCGCACCTCTGGGTGAAATGCTATTACCATGACACTACGTACCTATACATATAGCTATTTTTTATGCAATTTGTACCAAGCAAAATGCCCGGCTTCGCGGAGTGAAGTTGTGCACTTGACATGTCATATTAAGATCCAAATTTATCGAAAAATATTTATGTGTTGCTACAAGTTATATTGGATTATATATAAAATAAAAAGATATTTTTTGAGACCGTATTATGGTGTTTTAAATAGTTTTATTAATATATTAGAATTAGAATACTTAATTTGGAATTGTCCATAATTTAGGACCTGTGGCTAGCTTCACGCTTATTATTATGTCTTTCGAGCGGACGATTAACCAGTAACAACTGAACATATACGTTTAGTTTTTGTTTCATTATAGTATTTTACGTTTATTATGTATATTAATGGGTGAAAATGTGCCTTGTGATGGTTTGAAGTGTGTGCAAGTGTTGATCGGCGAGGAAAAGGTAAATTCATTACATTTCGTAGACAAACAACTACTCGTATCTGGTCGAAAACCTACGCCTGATTTGTTGTGTATTTCTCGAAAGTAGTGAAAACTATAGAATACAATTTTATAGATCAGTGCACATAACTACATAGATTGCTGGATGTTCTCATACTAATAAGTTATACTGTCGGTGTTGTATATTTTTTTCGAACGAGGTACTTAAATTTTTGGAATTGTTCCGGCTATAGTGATTTAAATAATTTAACAGGTACTTTTATAGTAATTGACAAAAACATGTGAATGCATTAATATATTTTCATAATTCCGGTAAACAGCGTATAGAAACCTCTTTATGCGTCATATACATAATATGTGATGAGATTTCAAAACATTATGCTCGCGTAGACAGTAATCGTAGTGTTTTTCAGATATTCCTTAGCTTCCTTTCAGAGCTCATGATGAATCAAAAAATCACATGCATACACAAAAACATAACATGAATATATTAACAATAATTTGTGGCCGCGAAGTTAAACACGACGCCGTACTTGTGCTATTGTAGTGCCGTTTATTAATTTACAAAATAATTACAATATAAAGTTACGTATGCATGCCCAAAAGTAATTTAACTTACACATTTGTTTTATTCATCTATTTAAAACTAATGATGGGCCCTTCAGTATTTTGGCAATATTAAATAGATGGCCGTGGAAATCGCGCCATCTATTAGATTTTTTCGAAACAACTTGTTGTAATAGATTTTTTCATAACGGTGATAAAGATAGTTATTATTTTATTGGTTTTTATCCTAATCTTATATAGATCGTGTGGTAGGTCTGGGACTGCCTCGATGGCGCAAAGTTGATGTCTCGGATTCGAATCTGAGGTCTATTTTTATTTAATTACATCGCATAGGCTCGCCCTCTATCGCATGATGAACACGTTCTTCTTTCTTAATACAATTTTGCTCTTGATCCAATACATATTGTTACTAAAAAAATATTGGGCTTGCCCTAGTCCACAACCCTAGGCACGCCACTGCATCCAATATGCTTGATTTTGAGCTTATCTTGTGGCAGTTGTAACAGAGGTTCCACGATTACACTTGATCCAACCAGTGCAGCCACTAGATGTCCAGCCATATAGAAGATAATCCCATAGGTATCAATATTAACTTTAATACTGTATCAGCCCATATACGTCGCACTACAGGGCACAGGCCTCCTCTACAATCGAGAATGCGATTGAGAGTGGTTAAACCATATAGTCCACCAAGCTGACCTAGCAGGTTGGCGGACTTCACATATAACATCGCTACATTATGCAGGTTTTCTCACGATGTTTTCCTTCGCCGTTTTAGTGCATGGTGGTTGATTATCAATACACACATGACTCCGAAGTCAGTGGTATGACCTGGGATTCTAACTGACCACCGTGAACATGTTGGCAGACACGTCTAGTCCGTTTACTAACAGGTCACCACAACACAAAAAATACATGAAAATATAATTATTTCTTAGAAACCATAGCAGAGCACAGAAGCAAATGCATACCGTAACAGCAGACATACTATTTCGAATGCATCTACTTGCATTCCCCTGCTAGCATTTGAAATTACCATCATAGTATTGTTATAAACTTTATGTAATATCAAACAATAGGTACGCGGCAAAGTGTTTCAAACTATGTTAGATATAAATGGCTTTTGTAGTATGAAACCAGTGGGCGAGCGCTTAAATCATGTTTATAGTTACAAATAGCTCAATTTAGAACTCTTGTAGAGGATTTTCAAATGCCACGTGGGGATAGCGTTGTATGCTTTTGGCAAATAAAATTATTTTAAAATAAGTATTCACCGTAAAACAGGATACGAGAAATCGAGACTGAAATGGAATGCCATAGAGATTAAATGTTAGTTTAGTGATAAATCAAAATATTTTTGAAATCTGTAAGCTCTGTGTTCATTTTTACTGGCCTGACGAAATAGGTACAGTGCAGAACAAATACACTACCGCACCAACGGGAGATGCCTAATAATAGGCATCCACACAATTATGCTGGATAATCGGATATAAACAGCCTGAACCCGAAATGCGCAACTTTGCATGGGTTGCTATACCACGATGGTTTGGTTAAGACGGCCGCTATCGGAGCCATATACCAATGTCGTTCTACCAGTTTTACCTGTAGCCAAACAAAAGTCAGAACTTCTATTTGGTTACAGCTAAATACATCTATTTTAGTGTTATGTCAAGATTATTCGCTGGGTGCGCGACGACAGCGCCAACTAGCGGTTGCAACTACGGTGGCCTCCGAAATGTCAAATGCCCGGCTGTCATTACGACGAGTTATTTACAAACGAATAATTTTAATTAAATATTGTAATTTACATTTATTCCAATAACTATTCTAAATCTACTTTTTTATTTTTCGTCTAAAATGGCACAATCAATAGATTTCGCTTAGTACATTACGGATTTTTCATGGCTGTTGTCATGAGAAGTAAGTAAAGAAATAAGCAAATTTCATCGAATAATGCATTTCATATAAATAGCAGACGATTATTTATGAGTGCTTGTGCTCTCAATAATCCATCCTTTTATGTATTTTCAGTTAAACATGGCCAAATTAATCATAAAAACTGGATTCCGACCAATCACACACGACATCATTTTCCAACCACAAACAACATTGAAAGGAAAACAATTAGTTTTAGCTCAACACGTGCAAGATGTGAAAGAAATTAAATATGAAGATGCTATGATCCACGCCATTGAAGCACATGTTATTCGACAAACTTCAGTGACATCAACGCCATACAAAACATCCTTGAATGTTAGCAGTTGTTTACTGTTTTTGCAATTTTTGATGTAGTACGTAATATATTACACCATTAGTAGGTGTTAACGAAATAATTATTTTTTTACAGATTGATTCTAGCCGTCATATTACGAGTGCCAAATCTGATTGTGTGTACAATCAGAGCTGCAGGTGTAAACACATTGCGGCTCTGATACACTACATAAATCATGTTGAGAGCTTCTCCAACTTGCCTGTGGAAATTTGTAGAATTTTTTATCACTATTTCTGCCATTGTTTTTGCAATTAACTATGCAGCAAGCTTCGTGACTCATCTTTATTTACTAAAAACGTAAATCTCGCTAGTAAAAAGTGACAGCGTTCGCCACCGATAGTTCCTTTTTTGGCCATGACGCGCGCTGCGATCGTTTCGTGGTTCCCCCACCTTATACTTCGCACCCAGCGAATACGAATAAAGAAACCACAAGATTACATAAAAAATGTAATAAAATGCATCACTACGACGAACGTATCTAACTCCCAGTCCCAGAACAGCAATACACCAGTTCTGTAAAAGACAATTATATTAAAGTATTACTATAAGCTGATGTACTGAGTATGCGCAACAAGCGGGGGCCCTTGTTAAGAATTCCATTGTGGTGTCATTACTGCAAATGCCCTCACAATGCGCTCGATTAAAACACAATAGCACGGTGTCGACGCACTCGATTCGGCTCCACTTGCATTCAATAAATGGGATTTAAATAGCTTTATTGAGCAGGAACTGTTTCTTCAATCGCTTGTGCGGCCTTTACACAATTCCGAAAATTTCATCAATCGGAGCTTGGTGTGCGTATGTTTGATACATTTATTGGAAAATTAAGGCTAATTGATGTGTATGTGATGTATCAGTATTGCACGAGATGGCTTAGTTAGGTAAATCTGAAGTGCCATAGAGCAATTGATTATACGTTGATGTATATTGCAAGTGTAATTGTCACAAAACTCGCTCAAACTACTTCTAAAACTCTCAATTCAAAGCTAACAAACGAAATAAACAAACTAAAAACAGAACCATCAGATTTAAACGTTAAAATAATAAAGAGATTCAGTTCATTAAGTTCATCGTTCTGAATAATACCACGTCTATTGTACTCAATAGAAGACAATTTCACAGATAGTTTCCATAAATGCGGCAGGCAATCAATCGTTAGCTGACGACAGGCCACGGCCTTAATAAAGCCGAACTCATTACAACCGTCATTTGTAACGCTTTTACGTGCTATTACTATGAATATTTTACTTTTTTCATTAAGTTAAAAATAACGTTTGTAGGCTAAACCGCCTGTTTATTCTCGTTGCTTTCCCTTAGGCTGGATTTATTTCATTTTGTACTTCGGTTAAAAACATTTTGAAGGTTATTTCAACTTATCTTGCGGAGAATTTGCTGACTGAATGGCTTATAGAAATTAATCCTGTATTAACCTGGATACCTAGATTAATCCTTAAAAATATTATTTTAATAACTTGTGTATTAAGCTTCAAAAATGGAATAATGAGTAAAAGCCTGGTTGCTTTCGTAAAGCTTGATTCAACTAATCACTTGGTAACATTTTAAGGAACCAACAAAATGATTACTGTCTTTTTGTTGTTAGTTATATACTGGGTATCTCAAGACTGCTACCGAAAACGAAGCCGGGTGGTAGTTTTAGTGACTACAAACACAATGCAACTAAAAATTTCGCAAAGAAACGCAACAATTATTTTTTATGATTTTTTAAATATCGTCATTTTTGGGTGGTAAATCCATAGTTTTTGCTAAAATAATAATTTAAACTCTTTTATACCTTAGATTATTTATAAATAAAAGGGTATACACTATTATTTTAGGAAAAAATGTATTTACCACACAAATATGGTCATAGGAAAGAAATAACAAAAAAAAAATTTTCGCTTTTTTTGCAACTTTTTCTGGTGCGTTGTGTCTTAAGTCGCTTAAACTACCACCCGGCTTCATTTTCGGTAGCAGTCTTGATATACCCTGTATATAAATTTATGTTAAACGAGTGTGTGCGTCATCTTATTTGTGGCTAATAAATGAGTTTTCTTTATTCTTCTTTCTTTCTTTCATTACCAAAAAAATTTTGGAACTCGCTACGAATTACATGGACTAGGTTAGTTTTAATTTAAACGTAGTCGACAATTTCTTTTAAATTAAAAACTGCATTTAGATACATATTTAGGTTAATTCGTCAAGTTAATTTTCCTTTCTACAAACTAATAGTCAATAGCGCTAGCTACTAATACCACCAACTTAGACTCTAAGCAAATAAACAAACCTTCCATCAAATATAAATAATTAAAAGGATTAAAAATGTCGGTACCTAATGCCGTGGAATATTTCCTTTTAAACAATTGTAAAAATCTTCCCCAGGTTGTTCGTTTCCGTCGCGATGGCACGGTCGCTGGTTCCAGTCCGGCGTCATCCAATCCATCGTCATCGAGGGAGACCGCCTCTCCAACAAGGGGAAGTGCCTGTCCTCCGAGGGGGATAAGTTTCTTATAGTTGATGAGTAAGTAAAACGTATCTGTATTATTACTGGAATACTTAATAGCTATGTCATCAGTTATATACATGACAATAGGCGGCAACGTTTGTATTATTGCTAGAATACTAAGCGACCACGTCATCTATTCCTCGTTGTATAGGCGTATCTACAAAAAAATTATAAGTTTAGTTTTAGTTTTTTGCTAGCAAACAGAAAATGAAAATCTTTATTAGCATCAGGAGAAACATTTATAAAACTTTAAAGACGCCGTTGGTTAAACGAGTTGGTTAAAACAATAAGTCACAAGGTCGAGTCTAGCAGTGAGATGAATACTTTTTGGATATTTTTCTTAATAATACTAGATTGGAGCGGGAAAGGCGACAGGGCTGTATATTGGTTTTCCTCACAACATTTATAGAATGTTCTCGTTACCTATATTATTCACAATTATGAAGGAATGATAAATAGTAATTTCCTCTATGCAAATAAAAAATCCTGCATTGCTTCTTACAGTAATGAAGGGGTTTTACTAGCGTCGATTATGAGTTGCAACTTGTAACCCTCATCCTCGTTGACTTATAATGATTCCCATGTATAATACACCGTTGAAGGTTCAAGATAACCCGAGAAATAAATGTTTTTACATACAGGCCGTGGGATCCCCATTAATTATTATGTACTTGTATCATTATGTTGAAGTGTTCTATACCATCTAGACTAAAAATTATGATCATATTCAGCGAGAGAAATATTTCATGTAAGCAATAAGCCTTAAAAATAATAAAATCAAAAGATTTTACGTCTATAATAAACATTTAACCATTCTTATTATAAGTATGCTGTTCAATTAATAAATATATTTACAAAGGCCCTCGAGTAGAACCGTTAAATACAAATATCTTGAGATTCCACGCCTCAAATACACAAACGAGAACCACTTCAATACGGGCCCTTCAGAAAAATTCAAATCGACTTGGATAGCACTTCGTAAGAATAAAGAAAGTTTCTTTGCTATGGGGCGATGTTGTGAGAATACCAATGGCTTTGCTCTTCCCGGGGGAAAGGGGAAGACGAAGGAGGAATTTCTAACCTGTGTCTAGTCATCTTGGTGGTGACGTAGGTACTTCTGATGTCTTAAGCGTTGATATCAGTCGGTATGGTTGCTTTCATAATTTTGGGTGAGACGTTTATAAAAGTACTTAATTACCTACAATATTTTCTTGAAATCAAATGTGCAATTTTGCACCTTTAAATTGAAATCGACAACTTGCCTAAAAATAGTTCGCAAAGGATGATTAATTTTTTTAAGTAAATAACATTAGTTTTAGTTTGAACGTTTTGATTTAAAAATGTATTCATAATAACCTCTATACGATTTGCTTAACTCCTGCACCAATGCCAAGGTCACCAATTGAATGCAACATAAATTGAAGAACCCCACAAAACCTGACTAAATCGTTTTGTTACAGAAAAGGGTGCTACCGGTGTGTGGTGATGCACGAGAAACATAAAAACGTATTGCAGTATAAAGAGAGTAAGTAGCTATCAAACCAAGTGTGTCAAAGAATTAACGAGCCTCGGAATGTAGTATGAGATCCGATGGTCCGCTGGGGACTATGGTGTTGCCAGAACGCTGAACTGTTTTGCATAGCTTCAACTGATTAAGATTTAGTTTAAATTTGAATGTGGTATTCTAATCTGTTTTAAAACTCATCTACTATGTCTATATCAAGGATAGTTATAATATAAAGATGTATTGCATTGTAAAGAGAGTTGCTATAAAACAAAGTGTGTCAAAGAATTAACGACAGAACGACCCGCTAGGGACTGTAGTACTGCTTAGCATAGCTTCTACTAATTTAGATTTAGTATGAATTTTAAATTACAATATTTTTATAACTACTCTGTAATCTGGTTATCAAGTATAGAAATCACATTTAATCATTGTGCTACTACATTTTTGATCTTGCTAATGTTGTCTTGAAAATTTAATTAGTTCTTCGTTTTAGTTGACTAACAGCAACTGGTAGTAAATTCCTATTACCACATAAATAAACTGCTGGTTTTCATATTTTACACTAAATTATATTTTGATACTAGCGGCCCGGCCCGGCTTCGCCTGGGTGCAAATATAGATTCCAGTCCATATTTTATTTCAAATCAACATGACAGCCGTTGTCTAAACTGCTTATCCAATTCCAATCCCATCCTGTACCTATTCTTCTGTCCCATTTTATCCAACTTATATTCTATTCTATCCCATCTCTCCAGATTTAAATCATTATTTTGCTACGGAGATATTATAACACTGTTACTACTCCGACTGTCTGCATCTGTATCAGCCCATATACGTCCCACTGCAGGGCACGGGCCTCCTCTACAATCGAGAGTACGATTGAGAGTGGTTAGGCCATATAGTCCACCACGCTGGCCTAGTGCGGGTTGGCGGACTTACATACCATAGAAATTTTATAAATCGCTATGGTATGCAGGTTTCCTCACGATGTTTTCCTTCACCGTTTTAGTGCGTGGTGATTGACTATCAATAGACACATGACTCCGAAAAGTCAGAGGTATGCCCTGGGATTCGAACCCGCGACCACCGTGAACATGTTGGCAGTCGCGTCTAGTCCGTTTACCAACAGGCCACCACGCACTTATTACTCCGACTACATTCATTGAAATCAATTAAAAGATACCATAGCTGACCCGACCACGCTAAGCTATGGCTTAGTTATTATATGATTAATATTAAATTGAATTATTTACCATAGCAAAAAAGCCCGACCCCCCTTTGCCTGGATGCAGATATTTTTTTATTTTACTTCACACCAAATACATGGTATTTTTCGTATAAGCTCTTGTATACCTTAACATGACATAGCTATCGTACTGTCCTGCTCAATTCCGTCCCATCCCGTCTATTCCCCGTCACTTCCCGACACGTCCCGTCCTTTCTCTTCATTATCCATCCCGTCTTATACCGTGCATTTACATTTCGTCCTATCAAATCTGTCAGCTAACCCAGTCATCTCCCGTACGTCCCACTCTATAATATCCCGTTTCTCCATAGCCAAATAGTGTTCCTTATAATTTTTTGACATTAAACACTTTTAAAGCGATTTTGATTATCCATGCAATATTCCATCCCTTATGGGGGTGAACCCCCACTATGCTGTTTTTTCCATAAATATTACGCCATTACTTTTGTTCGTAATAAAGAAATGAAATATTAATTTTCATACAAATAACTTCAGTGGTTTCGATTTTCTTCGACATAACATTTCAGAATGTATAATATTTCTATCAGTGAATTTTAGCGAAGGAAAAGACACTGTAAAAATTCGCGATAAAAGTAAACATAATAACACATAACACACACACAAACACAAACGTACACTATTAGCACTTTCTCACACTGACACCCACAATTAATGTAATTACAATAATTATATTTAACTGGATTCTCAAGACACAGGCAACGCCTAATTTGAAAACCCCTGCAATATTCTCCATATGTAAAATTGTTATTTTAATAAAGATTTTTCATTTTCAAGTGATATTCTATCTGAAAAGAAGTAAATCTTCTTACGTGTGAATAGTATTTATTTAATTGTCCTATATTTATTTAACTTCATAATACATTCTCTTTTGGTTACACAAAATTAATTTCTGAACGCATGCATTAATATTTGACAACCAATTTAAATGTCAATCCCTTTTCATTAATGTCATTAATTTACATCTTTAAAATCTAAAATACGCCATTAATCGAATATTGTGGATATATGTTGTCGATTCGAAACCTTTATTTAAATACGTTCTTTAATTTGAGAGAAGAGTTTACCGTATCGACGGGATGAACATTAAATGTTTGACAGTTACGAACCCATGAACATTTTGTATGAGAAAATGTTAATAAGCTAATATAAACTCGGGAAACCGAGAACGTGATAAAAAGTATCCTATGTCCTTCTCCTGGTTCTAAGCTACCTCCCCACCAATTTTCAGCCAAGTCAGTTCAGCCGTTCTTGAGTTATAAGTAGTGACTTTCTTTTCTATAAAATTAATTGAAAAAACATTTTCCAGTAGACCAAACTGTAAATCTAAACCATTCTCGAATCTCCACGAACACACACAAAAAATTTCATCAAAATTGGTCCAGTCGTTTAGGAGGAGTTCAGTCACATACACACGCACACAAGAAATATATATATTAAGATTTGAATCCTGAAATTCAATAGTAAAAATCCTCTTATCTTGCGGTAAATGCCAGCGACTAAATTCTCTAGAGAGTTCTAAATTGAACGACAAGGTCGTAGTTCATTACAGTTTTCTACCTATCCTTATTCCTTGATTACGTAAAATTGGCTCAACAAGATTATGCATGTTGCAGAAAATTGGTCATAATATTACTAACTGGCAACTGTATCCATGTCTCAACTACAACTGAGGCTTCAATTAAGTAGGCTTAGGCCAAAGCCCACCACGCTAGGGTAATGTGGGTTGACGGACTTCACGAACCATGGAAAATCTTTTCAATATCTCTGTGGTATGCAGGTGGCTTATTAGTACTAATGACGTGCTTGTTCAGTTGAATAAACTAAATCCCAGCCCAAACACAGCTACTTAGTCTTGTAAACAGATCTAATTCAGTGTAGACGAGTCTCCCAACAAATGAATTGGGTTAAACATTCATCAACCGATTTTCGGTGGGAAAAGACACGAAAGTTTCTCTGCCTCTTGAATTATTCAATCGGCTTACTTTGTTTAAATATTTCACAGATTCTTCTGTTCTGACTTGCCATCATGTGTGAAGTTTTTATATGGATTCATGTTTTGAATCATATCTTATTATAAAAGAAGAATTACTAGAAATAAAAATGAGGTTGCCTAATAGAAATCCCTTATTAGAGATAAGGCTGCCCATTCCGAAAAACTTAATATTTTATAATAAAGATAATATTTAAGTACGTTAATAAAATAGCTCAAAAACAAAAAAATATATGTGTGAAAATAGAAATGACATTACAGTCTAAAAATATAAAACACTACAACAAAATCTAAATGTTACCTGTGGCAATTAGTATTTTCTAGAAAAAATAAAATATATCTTAGTACAAAATATAATATTAAAAATGCCCGCTCATTAGAGTTTCTACGAATTCCACTTACAATTTGTCGAACAACGTTACAGTTCGATGAATCAAAATAAGAAACGTAATGTTTTCATAACATTAATAGATACAGTGTGCAATATTTTTTTTAAACTACAACTATGGTTTACTTTGGCCCAATTGCAGAAACTAACTTTTCCCTTAACTTTGAAATTGTCTTCGCCATACATTTGAGACGTAATTGACATCACTAATGAATAGGATTAACATTTTCAAAGTCAAAGTTATGGGCTAAGTTAGTTTGTGCAATGAGTCTTAGTAAACGAGGGATTTAATTATTACATCTACTGCTTAGCAGTTAAATAAGCTTAAATATTATGCTTAATGCTCTATCTGATCTTACAACATTGTAAAAAGAGAAAAAGTTATTTATGAATTAAACATGATTGTACTTAAAATATTCAAACCCCAAAGCGCCAATCTGATGAAAGGCCGACTGAAATTCAAATATAGTTCAGAATAACTGTTACAAAAAATACTATTATTTATGACGTAGATGTTGGTAATAGAACAGTCAAGGAGCATAGACAAACTGCCGGCCTTTGAAAATGAATTAATATGACTAGAAACGAGACAGTTGAGCCTCCATCGATCTCACTCACCAATTACGGCTAAAAATAATAAACGATCTAACACTTTTTATCAAATCATATCAAAGCAAAAAACGCCTTTTTTTGTCTTTTTTTTTCCTATCGTGGAATTTTGGTGATAAATACGAGTACATAGTTTTTTTTAAATAATATTGCACACACTTTTTTATAGACGCTATGGTATTCAAGAGTTTAAACTATTATTTGTAGCAAAAACTATGGATTTACTACCCAAAACCGATGATTTTTAATAAATTCTAAAAATAATTGCTGCTCTTTACAACATTTTAAGTTGCATTGTGTTTGTAGTCACAAAAACTACCATAGAAAGAAAGAAATATTTATTGCTAGCACAATAACAAAAAATTTAATCACGGAAAAGTAAAAGACAAAGAATACACAAAAACGAATTACATTATTAAAAGATAACTAAAATATAATGATAAATATTGCGCCAGCAATGGAACCTCTCATTCAGCTTTCTGGTGCAATACTGCCTAAGCAATACTACAATGCTGATTTTCAATGGCAGGCAAAAGAGACGACCATCCGGCTTCGTTTTCGGTAGCAGTCTTGATATACCCTGTATAACTATACAGGATATATCAAGATAACGGCCTAACTAGGCCGTTTATTAATACCCGTGTTACTGTAATTCCAGCGTTCTGTCACCGTCGGGACGCGCTGCCGCATCTCTGCTCGCTGATCACGGGAGACGCGCTCCTTTACTCCATGTTCAGGGAAAATGCTGACCCGGTGGACTGTCCACTGAAGGCACCCTTCTCTTTTAGTTATAACAGGTGAGTTGCGGTTGATGTAGACTTATCTTTAATGAGAGATAAGTTATAGAAATGGTTCTTTTTGCAATCCATATTATTTTAGAGTTTTATACATACATATACTTGTCTGTTTTGCAAGGTGTAAGTTTAAAGTCATAATGAAATGGTTAATTACTGCAATAACGTATATACATAAAATTAATATATAGGCTTCTAAAAATTATAAGTGTACATGAAGTCGGACATAAACAATATATAAAGCTAAAAAAAAGATTCCGACAAATCGAGAACCTCCTCCTTTTATTTCAGTCGGCTAAAAATAGTATAAATAGACTTTCAACTCCACAATATTATTAATTATAATTATTAATTATATTTTAAATTCGAGTGTCTGCCAAAAAATTAGCTTTTTAAACACATTATTATTTTGTATTCTGTAATTTTATGTAGTATCCTCTTATGAACGCGGACCTGGAATCTGCACTAGGCTATACCAAACACAATTACAGGTGTCGAGGTTCGATTGCACGAACCGTAACCGTAATGATTTACCGTTTTTAATTGTAATGTTACGGACGCGTGTGACGCGACACTCATCGACGTCTATCACACGTCATAATTACCTCCCCGTCCGCGACGGGTGGTCGCATTACCAACGTAATGTCATCGATTGACACTGACAGATACGACGTTCCAATTACAAAATGTAAAGTTGTAAATGACACCTGCATGTCAAAGACGGTTTTTTTTTGTAGAAGTGACACTCATCTGCAATTTTGCTTGCGTAAAAAAATAGTTTTATACTTACTTTTAACCCATGAAATTGAAAAAAATGTGTTTACAAAATTCATTTTGCAAAATAGAACCTTTGAAATATTGCTTATAAATTACTTCCTCCTCATTTGAAACTATACACTACTAACAATATCTAACGTTTTATTAAGATACCGAGTTTATTATTTACTTTGATACACATTACACTAATCATAATAAGCAGAAAGCCGCATCCGAGTCCTTTTCACTCAGAACTCTAAAGCCCCATTGTACAAAATCCCGGTATTACGACGCTGAGAAACTCCCATAAAATATTGAAATAATGGCGGTGTAAGTACAAATGAAATGTTTATGGTTGCAGAGGACACGGCGACTGCGTGTATCCAGTGTCTACGATCGAGAGTTGTACTGAAGACTCGAGATTACTGCTCAACTACCAGGCGTGCCCGGATATTCACGCTTCTGAGAGTGCGGGTAAGGGAAATATTTGCATCTTATTAAAATTATAACAGTAAAATATTTGCTTCATTGTTTTATATTGATATTGTGTACAAAATATTAAATAAGCCTACTTACCTGGGTAGCCATAAGTGTGGACTTGAATTTTTGTTTTTTTATTTGAATAAATGGCGAAACGAGCATGCCGTTCGACTGATGGTAAGCGATACGACTGCTCATGAACAGTAGCAAAACCAAAAAAACACCTTCAATTACAAAGCAATGCTTGACATTCCACTGCCCTCGCCCTCCTGACACATAAGATGTTAAGTCTCAATATGTCTTAGTAGTAAAGTAAAGTAGTTACGCTGGCTACAATGTCCTTCAAACCGAAACACAACAGTGCATTTACACTGCTGTTTGGCGGGAGAAATAAACATTGCGGTGGTACCTACCCAGGCGGCCTCTCACATATAACCGTCCACCGATGGGAATAGTCAATAGGCTTTACCAATTTATTTATATTATTATTTTAATTAGAGTATAGATTTTATCGGCAATAGAAGTCATAAAATATGCTTTATGCTATTAGTATCTTGATCAATAAAACGTCCATAATCTAAAAAATAATTTCTTCAAATACAAGATCACAAAGGTAAATCATCTTTATAAAATTACAAAACGCAATCTAAAGCTGTCACTTAAAATATGAAATATTCTGTTACATCTACAATTCCATCAAGTTTTCTTTAACTAATTCCAGCTGCAGACGATTCCATTTATAACTGAACATTTCTACAGCAAACCGATTAATAAATATTCATCACATCATCAATAAAACGCAATAAAATATACAAAATGAGCGTCTTTAAAATAATACGGGTGATTTCATTCGTCTCGCAATATTTTATTTGGTCAAAAAAGAATGACTACTACAGAATTGCTTACAAATGTATCGGGCACCGTTCCAATAGTAGGTGTTTCCATTGTTTAGCTTGGCGAATATTTCTCTAAAATAACTGGTTAAGGCGGCACAAGATTAATTGAGTAAGGAATAGAAATGTAAGGGATTTTATTAGCTATAGAGTGTGTGGAGAGTTCAACAATAGCTAGTTATTTGTTTAATGTTATGTTGGATGTCAAAGACATAGCTATTTGAAAGTCAATTATCCCATATTCTCTCCAAACCACCGCTATAGTAGTTAAGTGTGTTATTTGTAAGCTGTTTGATGATCGTCTTCAACAGTTTTGACGACAGGAAGTAATTTTAACGTGATGCATTTAATAATAATAGAGTAGAGATACGTTGGGTATATTTATTTTTGTCCAATCTGTAGATATCTAGCAGACTCTTGGTAATAAATATTCATATAGATAAATTCCATTCACTACACAAAACTAAATTTAACACAATCAACAATCGTATTTCTACGGCAATTTTCTAACTGACAATTCTGTTTCATTTGTATCCAACTTTGTACAGCCTTTATCGAGTCATCTTCAGACGGCCCGGGCGCTTCCGTCTTCGCCGAAAAAAAAAACAAATCCTTCATTTTTATCGAGGAAAGAAACAAGTAACATTTCTTTATAAAGGGCAGGGCATTTCCATAGCGCTTCGCCTTTAGCCGGCGGGCGGTATCTCGGAACTTTTATTTGTAGACGATTGTCTCGGCGCGGACGTCTGTGCTGTGCCATAGCGTCTATTCTTAGATATAAATCTCGGAAATTATCGTTTCAGAATAGTGGTGGGGCAAATAGTGACGATTCTATGACAAACGCTTGTGTATTGTTTGCTGTTTAATACCTGTTATAGGACATATAAATACGTTTACCTATTTCTAGGCCAATGAATGTAGAAGAATGCTATGTTCAGGAAATAATCAAGGAATCTACAGATTGAAATAGCATGAAAGGTCTTTATTATGAGGGTAGTTAATTTTGAATTACTACTCAGATCTGAAAACATGCAAATTTTACTTTCTTTAGTCATAAAAAAAATGATTTTTTTTAAACTAAGTAGACACAAAAGCGAGAAATTACCAGTTAAATACAACAAATTAAAACTGTAAAATAATATTGTTGTATTAAAGTTCCCCGAAGTTATTAAACAAGAAATGAAATAAAGTTACATTGGTGGCTGTGCTTACTTTATTTATTTTTAGTATCATGATGACATTATCTCTTTGTTAGGTATTGACCTGTTAATAAAACTCTCCCACGCAATACACAAATACTTGAATCATTTTACCAAACGTCAATTGCAATAATCATAGAATTGTACAGCCATAATCTCCTTAATAATTTAATATTACTCATTGATATCATACTACATGAACATAATCTTGGCAACAGGGATGTAATGTGTGGGTGTAGCTTAATAATTTAAAGTTTCTTGACTCATATGAATGTGTATAAAATTACGCGAAATAATCGAGGATATTTTCGTGCATTTTTATTAACGTCACAGGCAAAGGAATTGAAACACAGCTTTGTCTCGTGCAATTTATTTTATTTATTCAACGATAAGGCACTTCCCGCCAGAATTATTTACAGTATTTGAACAAAGGAAGCAAAATCATACTGCCTAGTGTTATACTGTGTTACATTTAAACCCTTGGCGCATTTGGGTAGACTGTGAAACGAGAGACCGCAGGTTCGATCCCCGCTCTTATACAAATGTTTGAGTGCTCAGTAAGTATCTGTTTCTGGTTTGTTTGTGAGGACGAAGAGTGTCACAGAGTTTTTGATACCTACGAAACTAGACTTGTAACTTAGTGTGGATGCAGAACAATGTACGGGTGTACTTATTTACTTTAAATCATTTTATTGTACATATTTTTTACATATTAAAATAGGTATAAATAAATATTTCGGTCAATAAATACGAGGCTCTACAACCCACCGATTTCTAGAATTCTTAAGCGAGGAATTTCATCACAATAATTATTAATATTTTCTTTCAGTGGAAGAACTGGAATGCCTGGCGACATGGAAGGAGGGCAGTCTCCGGTACCTGGTGGGGAAACTTCACCACAACCACGCCACCAGCAACGAAGACCGATACCGGTGTTTTGTCTACGAGAAGACAAATGGTATTGGTAAGACTGTACTCTATACAATACATACAATCAGATAACATAAAATATCAATAAGGAAGTTTGAACTGACATGATTCATCATCATATCATCATGTCAATATGTATTTTCATGCAAACCTATTGTCCTGTATCCAGTGATGACAATATTTTCAGACATTTCTATATCTCATACCTAAATCGAAACACAAGCTATGCAAATTCACTAGACGTAACGTTATAACAAAATTGCAACTTCACGCCAATTTTCAGTGCAGCTACAGTTTTAGCACAAAATTGACTATATGCAACCCTACCATTACATAGACCTGAAAAGAGTTTGTAAAAATAATGTTTTTTTAGCTTCGTCGGGTATCAAAGAAGACCCGAGCTCTACCGGCGACGTGGAATACAGAGTTGCTCAATCTGGAGACGCCACGTGCAACGGCTTGTCCAGCGCCACTGAAGGATCTAGGACAATGGCTCTTAAACGAGGTAGGTGCAATGTAGTAAACCTGGAAGCACATGAAAAATTATAACATTATTACAAAAAATAGAGCTTCTTCTTTGACGATTGCGATTAGAGGTGTGTTTATCGTTCACAAATTCTTTCGGCTTTCTCTATTATTTTATTTTTTAGTTTACCAACCCCGGCTAAAATTTGATCTAAGATTGTTTGTACTCACTATATTATAGCAATCTAAATATCCTTAAATTCTCTACCAATTCCAGTGTCAGTCCGGTTCAACTGTCAGTTTCCGTCGTGGATGACGTTCTCGCACACGTGGCACACCCTGGACTTCAGCAGCAACTACACATTCTACCAGCGGAACGCCACGCTTCGTATCACCAACACCACCGGCGCCGACATCAAGGTCTACTGCGTCAACGTCAAAGCCAGCTCACCTAGTGGCAACTCTGTGGCTTTAGTCGCACACTGGCAGCATCATTGGTAAGTATATCTTGAGCAGTGATTATACATTCTGCCAGCGCAACTATTCACAACACCCATTCCATTAACAATACCACTGGCGCTGATATTATGGTCTACCGCGTCAACGTCTAAGCCAGCTCGACTAGTGAACTCTGTGGCTTAAGTCGCGAACTGGCAGAATCATTGTATCGTCAGCATATTATGTTCTACCATTGCATGCAACGCTACGCGTCACTTATACTACCGGCGCCATTGGTAAATATTTGCTAAGATATAGATGAATAAGTGCCAACAATGATTGCAGTATATTAACCGTCGATAGCAGAATATAATGATTTGTGTCTATTCTATTCATTCTGTAACTCACTCCATGGGGGTTACCTAGTGCTACGACACGAAAATCGATGATGACGAGAATACTTTTTTTTTGTACTGGACCAGCAAACGAGCAAATACACAGCAAACAGCAACCTAAATGGTAGGTGATCACTGCCACTCATGAAAATCCACAATGGTTGGATAAAAGATGTGATATTCTGTAAAACAGTGGTATCGCCCGGAAGAAACTGCCCATTCAAGCTGAGGCATGACTGACAACTGCGTGGCTCTACCACTTTTAAAAGTATATAAAGCTATAAGCTGCATACGGAAACTATACTATGTGTAACGCCTTCATTGGAACAAATAACGATTTTTGATATAAGTAGTATAGCCACGTTAACCCAATGAATATAAATCTTAAAGTTGCTTCGAGCATCTCCAACACTTAACGATGATAATATAATTTACATGATTGATATATTTCGTTTTTTTGTTAAATTATAACTCCTAATTTGCAGTGCATCCCGATATGTGTGCGTGGTGCTGTACCGGCGGGACACGTACATCGCAGAGCTGCAGCGCGGCGCGCCCACCTCCAAGCCCGACGACGCTTGCTCGCCGCATCACTTCGATGCCGTCACCGCGCCTTATGTCACTTTAGTCGGTAAGAATTACTGTAGATCATGAGATTGGTGTGCAAGGATTAGATTTATATAAATACGCTGCCCTAAGAACTACATAGTTACTTGGAAGTAGTAGAAGCCATAATGGTTTTATACTTCGCGTCCGGTTGTAGAGTCAATACTCAACAATCTAAAAACTTAATGATATGACTTTTTGCTCTTTGATTGAAGCATATTTTAGTGTTCCTATTTTCTAAATTTCCAATAGTAAACATTGATATAAGTATTATTTTGCTTTTTCATTAAAATTATATTTCTTTTTTCCAGCTAGCAACCCAGAATCAAAAGATTGCCCGTATTCGGGCAAATACGTAATACAAAACAATCGACACAAACGAAGCGTCAGATCAGAAGAGCGGGACAGGACGAAACGAGACAAGACAATGTTGGAACATAATCGTAGGGTTAATGGAAGTAGGCTGTTTAACTTTAGCGTAGGGAACATGTCGAGCGCTCCCATGTTGAGGAGTCGCAGACAGGTGGACGGCTCTGAACTGAGCTGCGTGTTCAAGGGCTACAACAGACTTGAAGTTGGCTGCAATTCGCCCAAGAACATGGAATTCTACTCGACTTGTGGGAATAAGGAAGTTGTTACTGGTAAGTTTTGAGTTTTGGATCCAATGAAACGTATACGTCTCAGTACTAGAATGTTGAGAATTATGACAATGATATTAGCTGTTGTAGTAATAATCACCTAATGCTGAGTATGGGACTTATCTACAGTCAATAATTAATTCAAGTTTGGTTGTCTGGAAGAGATCGCTAATAGCGATAAGACCGCCAGTTGTTACACTATTTCAAAAAATGTAAACTGTTTACTTGTATGTAATATGTGGTGAACAATAAAGTGTTATCTATCTATCTATCTATCAAGAGGCCACGGTCCTCCACGCTGGCATAGTGCTGATCGGCGGACTTTACATACCTTACAAAATTTGTTTAAAATCGCTATGGTGTTTAGGTTTCCTCAGAATGATTACCTTCATAGTGTGCCCGTAAGTTACTTTACTAATATTCTGATATGTGTCCTGAGATTGGGGCCTGCGACCAATGTGATGGCTGGCGTGTCCGTTCTGTTAACGATTGGCCTCCATACACCTTCTCTTTCACCGTCTATTACTTAATTCTCATCCTGGGATGTCCAGTTTCACCCAGTATGCGTGTGACTGTCGCCGACGGGTTTTTAGTCAGTATCCTGACGTAGGTTTCGATATGGACCCAGCCCGACCACAATTCGCAGCACGCCCTTCGGACTCCTCCGAATTACCAAAAGGGGAGCATAATACCTTTTCCTCTTGGAGAAAAAAAAGAAGAGTTACGTACTTATTACCTAGCTAAAGTCTTGCAGAAAGTCGCTGAATGTAGGCCGCTTCAAACAAATAAATATGGAAAGCAAAAGACGCATCCGTTCGTTCTAAGACTGCAGCGAGAGAGATAGAAAGAGATAGAATAAGTGTTATGCTCTGTGCAGCGTACACATGCCACGGCGGATGGTACGAGGACGGCGCGTCGTTCGTGGTGACGACGCCGCTGCGGCGTGACAGTGCGGCGGCGCGGCGGCACTGCTTCGTGTCGCGCGACGCTCGCCGCGCGCTGCGTCTCGAGCGCTCGCCGGACAACTGCGAGCGCGCCGCTACGCGCCCAGACCTCGTGCTCGATGCCGTTCCTACTGGTAAATTATACCCATTGAGATAGTATACTAGAGGGGACACTGCAAACAAAATGTTTGTAACAAAATTAACGGTACCATACCGCTCCTTCTATTTCTGTCTCTGTCACGCCTGCGCAGTATCATAATCTTCGCTCTCGCTTTACTGGGTTCCCGTGTGCACGCTCAATACGCAGATATTTTGTTCCCCATGTCCGCTCTAGTATACCTCAATGCCTTAGAGTATTTATATATAGAGGGAGCGCTGTCATACATTTGCGACTTCAAAAACGTAGATATTTTCTTGTTCGTAATGTTGGTAGCACTGCTATATTAATGTTACCAATAAATGACTTTTCCACGAAAAATATATAAATAAATAAATAAACGGAAATTAACATATTCACGTTACGTTGTTTTTAGCTATCATAATACAAAATATTTATATTAAATGAAAAATAAAACTCACCCATGGCTCATTATAATTTATTTCGCTCCAAATTCAAATATTTTATATTTTCTAACCTAACCTAACCTAAAATTATTCCGGAACTTTTTCGGAATTTCAACAATTTAATTACTTGCAACATTGAATAAAAAGACGTTCTAAAATTCAAAAATATGAATGTTTTTCTGTAAAATAATTTTAATTATTTCTTGTTAATTAATAAGAAATTGGATTTATTGCCGATGCTAAACGAATGTACAGTTAATAATTAACCCCTAAAACAAATTTGGAAGGTATTCGATGGCGCTAAACAACATTTTTTGATTTTTCTTTTTCATGTAAGTCATGCGTATTCCAAGCTGTCACAATTCATACTGGAAGTGGGCAAGAAAAAGGTGGCCCCGGCACCACCATTTTTATCTACGTTTTTGAAGTACCAGCGCTCCCTCTATATATATATACTCTAAGCTCAATGCTTAAACCCTAATATGGAGGGAGCGCTGACATACATTGGCGTCTTCAAAAACGTAGATATTTTCTTGTTCGTAATGTTGGTAGCGCTCCTATAATATTCAAAATTGAACTAATTATATAACAACCAATTGCTATAAATTCCTTTGAAAACCGAAATTATATTTAGCATTTTAGAACAATTTTGAGTGGATTTAAATAGCCCTAAACTATTTATATTTATTTTTCTTTTCCGAGTAATTGGTGTATGTTGGACAATATGTATATTATCAGCCAATAGGAGGGTCCAAAAAGGTGGCCCGGCACTACCATTTTTATCTACGCTTAGGTAATACCAGCGCTCCCTCTATATTATAAATACTCTAAGCTTAAACCATACTTTATACTTATGTCATATTAATTTTAAATGTCAGCTTAAAGGACTTGTGTCCAGAGCCATCAATGTTTTGATTAAAAAATGATACGTGACTGCCTCGGTTGTGGAGTTGTACTACGGTAAAATTGCAACACTGAGGTCCCAAGTTCGAATCCCGGGTCAGCTAAAGTGATGTTAGATTTTTCTATTCATTATTTATTATCAGTCCGTAGTCAAGAATTTGTGTCCGACATGGCGATGGGTTCGCTCGCTATCACATGTCAGCGCTATTACTTTCATTCTACCTTATATTGGCGGCACAATTAGGAACTACGAATTTAAAATATCTGTTAAACGCATTTTTAATTTTCATCGTATAAACAACGCGTATTTATATTCGTAATCTAATAATAACATCGTGGGACAAAACACATAAGGCGAAACATGTGTCAAGGCTTATGTTTAGAAGTGGTTGGGTTTTGGGCTGATAATGATGATATAGAGGAAAACTATTTTATTACTTGGCACAACAGCTCTTGCGACCGCCTACACTGGCACTGCACTAACAACTACTCCCGAAATTATTGGTGTCAGACAGCCAGTCGTGAAATTACAATCAAACTCTCGCGAATATGGTGTAAGCGCATAAAAAGTTTAATATGTCCCTATACATAATAATTATTGTTAACATTTTTTTCAGGAGAGTGTCAAGACCAGTCGAACGGGCAACAAGCACTGAGAATACCTGCGCAATTCGTTTTATCTCTCCCAATTATAATCCACTATATCATACCGAGATGATTCATAGTGTAAACGCATTATTTATTAGTCACTTTGACCCCCTACCCTTGTAATTATAGCTATATTATTATAGTAACGCTTAGGAACAAAATAGGCGAAACACTAAATTAAGTCTTCATTAAAATCATGCTATTGTTCTTATTTTTGTTGTACATTTATTTATATTTTTAATTTACAGTTTAATGATAGTTAAATCAAAATATCTCATATAATAGATAGATCAATAGCTTGAGGTACTCGATAATTTAATAGTTAACATTTCACGTAATTTGGTTTCAATGACTTTTTAAGCACATTTATAACTCATTTATAATAGCACACATTGTGATATCGCATATTTTAACGCTTGATTTATAAGTAATTTTGTAGTAATTAACGTTTATTTTGACTGGACTGTGGCTTACGATATTAAAGCCAAAAATATCTACCTATAAAATCGAAAGTCAGACCTAAAAAATGCAGAAGTAAGAAACTACAAACCCATTTATTATTGGACTAAATTTACCAACCATGTCCCACTGTTGGTCATGGACCTCCAGTACAATCAAGACTATGACTGAGAGAGATCGCTTGTTAAGGCAAAACTTAATTAATGTTAGTTATTACGGTACCTGGGTGCCGCAATGACACTATATAATATCATTGTTGGTACAAAAAATATTCAAATATCTTATATACATACGTCCAGTCAAAATAATCTAACTATGACACTAATCGAACAACGATTCAACGTATTAAAAAAATATATAAAATGTATTTCGGATATTTATGAAATGTTCATTAATATATTATAGACACGCACAGTATTTCGACACTACCACTTATATAATTCTGAATTATTTGGTTGCATAAGATATTTAATACAATAATTATAGTCATTATCTGAATAATGTTAGTCAAACTGCGACAGACTTTTGGTTCCCACACATAAACCGTAACCCGTTTTTCCATTATTATTATCCTTTTGAGACATCGCGGCATAAAATAGGTAGGTACCTACCATAATTTGCCGATTACTACACTAAACAATTATACACAAAATAACAAATATGTAGATACAAAGCCAGTCCAAGACATTATTCAGGATATATGCTCTACGCTCTACCTATAAGTTTTTATCAATCCGTCATAATCCTTCAATAAAAAATACTCATTTTCCTATCCCTGAATTAACAACTTTTTATTACGTGGCGCATAATCATGTAGAATTAGAAGGTTGCTTCGTAAGTTGAAAATGTTTGATAGTGTCGATGCGAATGGTTGTGAAAACAGATGTTTCTTGTTGCAACAGTTTTATACTTAGTGAAATTTCTAAATGTGTAGAATTATACAAAATTAATCTGGTTCTTCTAAGATGTAAAACAGATTGCTGAAAATTGTTTAAAGTAGAATTTATCAAATGAAGAAGTAAAATATTAATGAAATAAAAAGTCTTTAGAACAACCAGTGTAATTTTGAATAACATTTGTATATTGCACACTTTTAAAAAATCGCCACAATTTTAAATCCCTGAAATAGTTGTTTGTAATATAACGGTCGTTTTAAAATAGCAGATAGCAGATTTTGATAGCACTTTAGATAACTATTAAAACTACCATCTCCCCGTATTTATATTTGTTTTTGTATCAATTCTCTATACATTTGTTAGCACTTTGTCAGATATCTCTTGTATACAACTAAGGTAATATCATAAGGGCGAATCTGAAATGAAATGAAATGTATTTCTAAATATTCTAAATCTAAATATAGTTCTTCGAAAATTATTTTCCTCAAGATTTATACTTGATCCTATGTTGTATATTCGGCAACCGAATAACTTTTCCGAAAGTATTTCAAATTTATCAGTATAAATTCACTAATTAATTATTCAGTCTTAATATCATTCTCAATCCTTACTAATATTATAAAGGTGAAAGTTTGTATGTATGTATGGATGTTTGTTACTCTTTCATGAAAAAACGGCTCAACAGATTTTGATGAAATTTGGTATAGTGATAGCTGACACCCTGGATTAACACATAGGCTACTTTTTATCCCGAAAAATGTAGTGTTCCCGTGGGATGAGTCAGGAAACCAAATATACATATTTTCTACTCTTTCAAATTCAAATTGTTGGCACGGGATGTCCTCTCCTACGGAAGGGAAATATAGTCGACGGCACGCGGGAAATATAGTTAGTAGACACGCGAAATAATATGTTCTTGATGTGGATTGGACTCAAAAACTATCTGCACCCGGGCGAAGCCGGGCCCGACAGCTAGTAATAAATAAAGCATTGAAGGAGTACATTCAAGTGAAATATAAAGTTTCATTATGTATGTATTTTCAATTATACATAATTTGTGTAACAAAAAGTAAATGATCATTGTTATTAAGGTTTTAGATTACATTGTTTTATTAGTTACTTATGTCAGATTGCCTATTGAATTAAATATTTCCAATACTCGAAAATAATATGATTGACAAGAAACTTTTAGTATTATCAATTTACATCTAGCGTACCTATTAATAGTTATGATTCGCCCTGTTTATAAAAACACAAATTATTTCGAATCAATGAGGCTTAGAATATGTACAAAATCAATATAAACATTTAATTGTGTAGTTAGAATAATTTTAGCCATGTTTAAGCTTAATTTAGTTTTTTATTACTATCTAATATGTTATGGAAATAGTTTAAGAAACGTTTTGGTGTTTATAAACAAATTTTGTATATTTTGATTTAGTTTGTCTTGTCTATATACCATGTAACTTTACCTACGTACTAAATAAGCCTAATTAACCCAAGACCCCATTTTGTCATTTTTATATACCTACATATACCGATGTTCACTGTGAAAACTGTTATCATTTTATCTACCCCAGTTGTATATCGGTGAGAGATGCCCGGAAATAAAATTAATTTAATTTACGTATGGCATTTATCTGTTCATTTAAGATAATCAGTACATATTGTACTTATATGTAATTATATAATGCAAAATACACGTTGCATTTATAATCAGTAGATGTTCCACAATGTGATACAATAGCACACAAAAACCAACAATTCTCAGTTTTTTAAGTTTTGCTATTTCGAATTGTATATCTACGAGTCAAATATGAAATGTAATTCTTACCTATGTTACGTTTTATTAAAATCCTCCGGGTATCTAATGTTAAAACCATTTTTTTATTTTTCCCTTCCATCCACATGATCTCTTATTAAAGAAATCATCCAAATATTAATTCGGAGGCGTTAAGTATTAAGCGAACGTAAATGGGGTCGCAATGTTTGTTACAAGGCGCACCATGTAATGGTTGCTTCTATAACTTTGTATGTTGTTACAAATATATTTCATGAGAAAGCAATGTTTTCTCAAATCAAGCAATACTACTAAGTAAGGAATAGATAAGAGTGAATTTAGATAAGTGAAAGAACGAATACTCATTTTGAGATCAATGTATAATTTAATTAAGACTTAGAATGTAAAAATCGCAACAGCAATAATATATTTGTATTTATAGCTATTGAGCGTTAAATTTTTATTAGTTTGTAGTATGTGAATAATGGAGCTAGCGTTGTTGTTTTATAATGTGACAGAGAGATTATTCGGAAGCCAACTCGTTTCGGGATCAGCACGAAAATATTATAATGTTCTGATTCGACGCGAGAACATCAATTGTGTTTCCATTGTGTGATATAGGTACATTGAAATTAATTAAGTATATAGTCGTCAGCATGAAATAAAATAAACAGCGAAATCTACAACCGCTTTTTATTTATTCCCACTTAAATAATAACCTATGTCATCTGATGTATTTGAAATAATTATATTTTTATAAAACTTTCGAGGAAAGTTTTTAGCTTTAAACCAATATACCATTCCATCCCAGATAGACTGGCCTCAATGCAATTTAGTAATATAGTTATAGACGGGAAGTCAACAGAGGTACGCAAATACATATTCGCTATATGTTCGCTATGCGTATTATGTATGTATTTAAAACTAAACAATAAACATCCGGCTGTAATAAAAAAAAAACAAAATGATTAATAATTAACCTTTATTTAGCTACTACTGCCGCATCATCGGAAAAATATAGCATTTAAAATACTCGTTACACACACTCTTTACTCGTTACACTAGCAAAAACAAAACGTCACTTGATAATTTATAAATTTGAACGCGTCCGTAAAACATGTCTACCAATAAAACAGTGTGGTAATCAAACCAATGCTGCCAACTTAAAGAAACGTCACGTCATGTGTTGGTGTTGCTTGGCTTGCTTGCTTTACGCTTTCCTTACTTTGCTTGTACGCGCGTCGTCAGACAATTGGATTGTTTATGTAAAAAAACATTTTCCGCATAACATATAAATCGGAATAGTAAACTCGAGTATTCGTTTTGTTACAACGAAAATACAATTAGTCGCCAACAAAACAATATTTAATGTGAAAGTGACAGTAAGATTCGACATAGTTTTTGTGTGATTATAATGTTATTTCACATATTTACGATTACCTTCAGTTTGTTGTGTCGTTGACGTTGAAAATGCTTCATGCGGAGTACTATTCGCGTATGGTGGTGGACACTTGATTGTGATGATGTTTGAAGCGGGATAAACGCATCCTCAGTTATAATGCAACACGAGTGCGCGGAGGCAGTTAGGAGTAACTTCGAGAGGCGGAAGCCAAGTAAAGTGTTGAAGATCGCGGAGAGTTTTACTAACTTGGACGAGACGGCGAAGGCGGGCAGATTCGTGCGGGGTCCACATTCGAAAATCGGCAGGAGGTACCGCGACGGGCAGGACAGGACGAAGCGTGCTGTGTGTTGTGATGATGATTGTGATAAGGAGTCGGGTGTCAGTGAGGATTACGAGAGACAGGGTGACAGGAGAGTGACGGGCTCCTCCTGCACCGCGCTAAGGACTGCTGTGGCCGCCTTGTACCCGTTCGATGACTTCATACTGGAGAAGATCGGCTCCGGATTCTTCTCCGAAGTGTTCAAAGTAAGTGCTAGTATAATATTGTATTTATCTCCAATATTTGCATGAAGAGTTAACACATTTCAGAGATTAATAATCCAGTTCCAAAGTCAAATAATGAACAAAAGAGCTGGAGAGAGTAATATGTAATTCTTGGTGAAATTGGCAGTGTTATTTGTGTATAACTAAAAATAAGTTTATTGACTTTTCCACTCAGCTGTAGCCAATGTCAACATTTAGTTAGCAAATTAAATAAACTGATACAATTTTCCAATAACACATACAAGTAGAAGAAAATAATAAATATTGTATCATAACAAGATCATTAATTCTTTTTCATATTGCGGAATCAATTTGTTGCATTATTTGAAACAATTTAAGTAACAATAATGACAATATTGTTTAAAACTTGTTCCTACTTAAGTAATCCTATTAAAATCGAAATATATAAACTTTTGAAATAAGATACTTGAGACGGCTTATTTTCTTATCCTTATCAGTGATTAGGAAAAATTATGATTTTACAGATTATTTATTCCGATGCAGCGATAATTTTGATAGATTATGACAAGTTGAAACTAAATCTTGATATACCACAATAAAATTATTGTTGCAATGGTTTTATTTTTGTTGTAATGCTGTAAAAGTAACCACAAGTCATAGGATATTTACAACTGTAATAGCATTAATCATCAAAATTGCTTTCATCACTTTTACGGGGTTTTGATAAGTGAGCAAATTGGAACCAGTCACTTGTTTTTGAAACAGTGTTGTCATTCTGTGCAAAGTTTATAGATCACAGCAATATATTTGTTATTTTCATTGTGCTATTTAAAGCACATTCGTTGTCATGTTAAATAACAGTTTGGCAAGGATTTCGGCAAAAATAATTTAAAATGTAAACTTGTTTACTGTTAAGACATAATATTCAGCCATCCTAACTAACCTAACACATTATTTGACTTAATACAAAATATATACATACTTAGAGAGGTTCTTGTACTCAACAATATTGAGATAATTAACTATGAAAGGTGCACAATGTAAATAAGTTACTAATAACAGATTGCATCGTTTACGCTACACAAAGTCATATAATTGGTACACTTTAGGTTTTTATGAGGGTGATTATTGACTATGTTTCATATTTAAACTGTTCAAAGAACATTGCTCTCCATACATTCAGTTTTTATTCAACTTTCACACTGCCCATTATTTATGAGTGAGGTTTGTTTTATTCTAAAAGCATTATTGTTGTTGGTGGAAATTTACACAAAATTATATTTAACAATATTCACCACTATTGCTTAAAGCCTAATTATGTAGTCAGCAAAACAGTATCTGCAGTAAAAATTATGCAATATTAAAAATGATTTGTCCCTGGTAAAACCTTTCAAGGTAATCTCTTTACTCTCATAGAGAATCATTTGTCTTGCAACTTAGATGTAACTAGTTTACCAAAAGATGTCACAAACACCACCATTTAATGTATGAGCAACTCGGTCTCAGCAAGGGACATGTATGGAACAAAATAAACTGAATTTACAAATTCCGCTCAACATTACCATAAAATTATTTAATTTAAAGATATGGGTATTTTATTTAGTATTCCCTACTATGTAAACAGACAAGGATATAAAAATAACAAGTGTTATCCAGGAGAATTTCCACAATAACTAACTGTAGTTAACTGAAAGACACTGCCAAATTAAGTAAACATCTTCCATTTAATCAGTCATTTGGCACATGAATACCTTTTGTTTGGAATTTAAATTCAACCACAATGTTGGCTTGTTGCCTCCTGATAGCATTCTTGTTGGAATTATCGTAATTTATAACGATTGTAAATACTCTGCCTAATGAGGAAGAGATTGTGGTGTGATTATCTGATGAGAGCAAATTGATGTGTGTTGGTGTTGGTCTGTTTTTGTTTGTACTAACTAGTCTTAAGTGCTCTGTTAGCAAACAGCTTCGTTCAGATAGAAGTTTCTGTATTGATACAAATTATATTCAGACCAGATATATTACTTAAATAAGTTTATTTAATTTTAGTATTTAGAGTTAATATGTGAATTGATCCAATCTCGCCTCAGAATGCAATGCAATTTTTACTTTATTGCTTTATTGTTGATCATTTATAAAAAAATATAGGGCTATACATTAAATGAAACTTTTCCTTGAAATTTACTACCTTGAAAGCCAATGCACCAGCCATTCCTTTGCTGTTTTAGGTGTTCATGTGCATTGATGACTTCTTAACATCAATTGAGTTCAGTGCTAATTTTCGAACAATAAAAACAAGACCTCAAAAAATTTTGCAAATCTTATTTTTTTCCCAATACTCCTACTGCAAAGAAAATTATTACAAATTGATATGATACATATTAACTTCATTATCTGCAGTGAAATGACTAACCCATGTTTAATAGTTTTCTAACAGTTTATTCTCCATTCCGTGTTTATTGTTTGTTATTTGTATAGTTTGTTATTGAAATGTACATAAAATGTTATTATATATTTCCAGCTTTCATCGTTAACACGTTACCTTCGTTTATTATTATACGCATTACGCATCCTTTAATAGTACTACCACATTGAATGTTGATGTTATGACTAGTTCATTTATAATATGCATATTTGAAGACCAGCGGGAATTCTTATACGGAAATACAGTTTATGTTGGACAATAAAGTGGGATTTGTGTTTTATCTTCAGTGTATGATTTATATTATGCGGGCTAAAAGGATCCCTTTTATTAATGGCCTTGCGCAAACCTTATAAAAATTAATCTGACAGTTTCGTTGGTCTTAAGTTTAGAACATCTCTTTTGGAGTCAACTTCTTGTTTTGTGGTATCAATGCCGGAACATTAGCAACGGTGCTTAAACAAAATAAATAAATGGAGTGTTTTCCATCTTAGCTTTAACAAGACACATCAAAAATCTTAAAAGAATTTTGTAGAATGCATTTCAAAAATATCATTTTTGTAACCCACTGAATGGTTGTTAATATAAGGTTACGACACATGTAGCGTTACAATTTTTTATTCCACATCTTACTGCATTCTGTAATCGTGTCCACACGTAACGAGTTCGAACCGGCGACCTTGCAAGGTAAACGTTAATTAATCGAACCCGAAGGTCTCAATCATTAATTAGTACGCATAAATGTATGCCTACTCGTATACTCAGTTTACATTTCCTAATTATATTTTTACACTCGTGTTTACCTCCTGCATTCTTTGAATCCGAAATTTCAGTAAAAGATTACAGTACATTTATGAATCTGGGCCCAAAATTATCAGTGGTTCGTGAGGGCGGTGTTCCAGTAATTTAGAATACCAGATATTAATAAATTAAAGGATTTTTGTTTACCATATTTATGTGTGATCCATAACCTGCTGATAGTAAAGTAGAACTCATGAATTTCAATTTTCAAAGAATAATAAATTATTTTATATTTTTCTGGTGGGCGATGAGGGTGAAAGGGATACCGGAAGCCTATGTGGATTTTTTTGAGACATGTACCTCCGATCCGAGTCCTTCGTTCAGACCGCCGTTGGCGATACGAATCATTTCCCAATTGATGTCGGTGTGCACCAAGGCTCGGCGCTGAGTCCATTCCTCTTCAGTGTTGTGCTCGACGCCATTACGTGTCACATCCAGGACCCTGCGCCCTGGTTGTTGATGTATGCCGATGACATTGGACTGGTGGAGGAGGACCGGTAACTTTTGGAGCGCAAGGTCAATCGGTGGAAGAAGATGCTCGAGAGCGGTGGTCTGAAGTTAAATGTGGCGAAGACCGAGTACAAGGCTTGCGGGAGTACGGTAGTACCCTCAAAGCATCGAGATTGAGAACGAACTTGCCGTGAAGACGGACAAGTTCAAGTACCTTGGGTCCGTACTGCATGAGTCCGGCGACATCGACCTTTGACGTCAAAGCCCGTATAGGCGCTGCTAGGTCTAAGTGGAGGGAGGTCTCGGGCATACTCTGCGACCGCAGGATGCCGATGAGGCTCAAGGGTCTCATCTATAAAAGCATCGTGCGGCCGGTGCTCCTGTATGGTTCTGAGACGTGGCCTGCCCTCAAGCGGCATGTACAGGAGGTCCACGTCGCGGAGATGAAGATGCTTCGGTGGATGTGCAACGTTACGCGTTTGGACAGAATCCGTAACGAGCACATCCGTGGCAGTCTTGGTGTCCGCGATGTGGCTGATAAACTTCAGGAATCCCGCTTGAGATGGTATGTTCACGTCCTAAGGAAACCACAGGAGTACGTCGGTATATGCCTGAGCCTCAATATTACCGGACCTCGACCGAGGGGTAGACCAAAGAAGCTTTGGCTAGATGTCGTCAAGGAAAATATGAGGGTCAATGGCCTTACTATTGAGGATGTCAAAGATCGGGCGAAATGGAGAAGAATTTTCCGGAAGGCGGACCCCGGCACCGGCCGGGATAACGCCAGGTAGAAGAAGAATAAATTATTTTATACTTAAAAAAATGACTTGCTTGTGATTCGGTCAATGCCGACTATATTGGAAATTTTGGTAGGCAACTAAGTAACTTATGAATTACATGATATTTCTGAAGAAATGTGAAGTACAAATTGCGCCCGTACTGAAGTTACAAAGAGCAATTGTTATAGGTATAATGTCTACGTATAGGTATCGACAATATCACATGTATTTCATTTATGGCGTCTCTACATTTTATAAAAGTAACTGTAAACGTCTAAAATATTCACAACGCTCATTTTCTAACCAGACTCAGTATAAATAATTAGTATTCCATCTGAAATACACTTATTAATACAACCCGACATTAAGATATTAAGTTAATTGGCTCATGATTCACTGCCCCGTGAGGAAATGGATCCATTTCTCCCCACAACATACTAATTAATTGTTGAATTAATATAATCACATAAACCATAAACAATATGGCATCCTCTTCCCTAAACACGCGATCAGGCCCATAACGAATGAGCATCGCATTGTAATTCAACAATAGTATGAATAAATCACGCACAGAATATTAAATTGAACTATTAAAAGGCAAACAATTCGCTAGATCATTCATTATTTATTGCATGAGCGATTCGGTTTTCCTCGACCTTGGCATTCACCTTGTCGCTTCGGATCGTAGTTTCAGGGGTCTTGCGTAACTAAATTGAACTCCTTGGCGTAATATAATTCCTATCTAAATGTGTCAATATTCAGTTAATATTATTCTGGTTATAAATAACAATCCGAATATTATTAATTTGCGGTTAATAGGATGTATTGTTTTAGCAGTCATGCGCTGTTATCACGGTTGAAGGAAATATCCCTAAGGAAATTTATGTACTGGAATAATGATTATGAAGGAAAGGTCAAACAAAATATTACTAAAAATAGTGACCGAATGTATGAATGTATGTAAGTTAATTTATGTTATTTCCCGCTTCCTTATCGACGATTTATAATTAAGGCTAAGGCTTAATAATTAGGAATTATATACTTACCTACATACACATTGGGTAATACCAGAAGACTATGCCTAAAGCTGTGCACGTCTATAACAAATATTACGTGTAGTATAAAATTCAGCAATGTATTCGCTAGAACGCTAAACGCGCCTTCGGTTCATTAATTTTTCATGAACGTTGTAGCTAAAGCGGCAAAAGCATGGCTTTACTAAGAAAATGTGCATAGAAATCCACATTCCTCATACCAAGTAAGACGCCAAGATGCCTGCAATTACCTTCCTAATTGATTGAATGACATTCGATGTTCCCGTTCCGTTATCTTATAGCTAAATACACTGACCTTGTAACGTATAAACTAGTGCATATGTAACCTAGGTTATTAATCAATACCAGTCTATAATGTTGAAATGATATAGGAATTTGTTATGAAACATTTATCTACGGGCGTATTGCGCGGACGGTGATAACGCTAAGGAATTTATGAAATGTGTAAGTGCTTAGTTGCATTAGAGATGACCCAATTAGCTGAGAGGTGTTGTGTGTAACAAATAAGTAGTGCTAAGAGCGGTGAAGCTATGTATGCTAGGTACTATAATAAGAACTATCTATTTAGTATACATAATATTGTTTGTGTAAGCACTATTCGCACGAGACTTAGTTTGCGTAATAATACAAAGTTCCTAATTGACATGTATAAAAATAAGTTGAAAAAGTTATGATTGTGATGATAAAATTTCCCACGATTTGCGAAATAATTGTACATGCGATTACATATTCACAAAATTTTGCGCGATGACGCACACGTTTCGCACATTAGGTTAGTGACTTGAAGTATACGATAAAATGCTTGTGCAAATAGTACGATAATAGGTTGTCTACAAAGGCATCGCGCCGCGACATCGCCTGTGCAAACACATTGGTCACGGGCGCTTGTAATTGTCAGCACAAGTGGCGACGTGGATGTTTCAGCACTGACATCATTTTGTTAATTTGTTCTATATGCCTTTTGTTTTTGTACAGTTTATACTGTTACAGCTAGTATCTGGATCGAAAGGCAAGGCGACAAATAACTATTCGCTAATCTTTATGGTCTTACGTTGAAACTTAATTTGAGTCAAGTAGTAGTAGTAAGTAGTAGTTAGTTGGAGTTGAAAATTAGAGTAGTTAACTCTAATTTTCAGTTGATTGATAAATGACTGAACATGACTGTCATTTGAAGTGGATTACATTATGTATACAGTCTCATGAAAACACCCTTGTATAATAAAGGCACTCTAAGAATTTTTCATTGTGATTCACTCCTGTTCCCAATAATAAACTGTTCTAAGTACGCAATTGTCTAAAATGTACTAATTATACTTGCAAATTTAATTCAACTAATAAGCTGATCTTTATATTCAGCTGCCATGAATATGGAGGCAGATGACGAAACTTCCGCCGCGATTTCTGATTCTAGACATAACACTCGTGGAGCAACATTTACATACAATTTCAAAATTCGTAGCACATTTGACAAATTATCACATTAAACTCGCTAATGAAACGCGTCTCTCAAAAATATATGTGATCTAATTTCGTCTGGGAGTTGTTGCATAACATTATTTATCTTTAGTGTTTGAAGTAAAATTTACATACAGTCAAAATTATTAATGTCTTTTCTAGTCTTACTAATAATTTAGTTTAATGTACGTGTATAAACTGTTGAAAACAATTAATTGATGGTTCCTAAGATGCGAACTTTGAAATGCTTTTGTAAAGTATAATTCTTCAACGGTTCCCATGATGCCTTATGCCCATTCTTTCGATTAATTTAATTTGATCCCACCTATGTGCATACATAGGTAGATATGTTGCTAGATGCAGGCCGCTTCCAATCAGTCACCATGGAAAGAGGGCAATGTTAAGGAATGATGTTCAGGTGGCTAAGCATGATTAATACAATGGAGATACTACCCAAAATATCGCAAACTACCTGCCCCGCATTAAAACATAAACATTAAAGAAATCCTTGAGCGTAACACGTACGTACATACGGGCATTTCCTTTTATAATATTTAGCGATGAATCACGGCGGCGTCGAGTTTATTTCCTGCGAATGCGCGAGTGTTGAAGGAACTGAAGTGAGGAAATGAGCTAGGGCGTTCTGTGAGGTCTATTGTGTGGCGGAGGTCAAACGGCGGCCTCAGGCCGATGTGCGATGGTAACTGTTTGGTGGAAGCCTTTTTTGGATTCGTTTTATAATACATGTCTGCTGACTTTGGCTTACGTGCAGGTACAAAGGGCCATTAGTTAATCGTATTGATCATAAAAAATATAATTTGAAGCTCATGTTTTAAAAATAAAATTATATATCATAAAGGTAAATTATACAAGACGTAAGCTACATTTGAGAGTTATGCCATTAAGAGTGGGGTCTATGTGAAATGGCCTTTTTCACAACGTTTTTTCTTGGTGATCTTTATTATTAGGTGTTCAAAAAAAATATATGTTGATCTACACTATATGGAGCTTGGGCCCTTCTTTTCAGAATTCTTAAAAGTGTATTAAAAGTACTTGAAATAAAATTGCAAAGTGACCTCTATTTTCGCATTTACAACGTTTTTTCTCTTAAACTACGAGCACTAGGATTATTTTATTATCATCAGGATGTTAAGAAATGCAAGGCGGATGGGACCTTCTTTTTATTTTTTCTAATTTCTGTCTCATTTATTTTTAACGAATTTTTTACATTATCGATACTCTAAATCGCGAGCACGTCCCCGCTGTCGCCCAACAAATCATTGCGGGACGAACCGCCGTGCTAAACGGACCTATGTCGCTTGTCTTCGCAATATCTACGTAAATTTAATATTGCTATTTCGCTCGACACATTCATTGAGAACGGTTACGGCCGGTCTAACCGTAGTAAATTACTATACTACGTCACTGCAACTGTGGCGCTGTTGCTTGGATGCCAAATAAAAAGGTGTGGCCGCGGGTTCGATCCCGCATCGAAACAAATGTTTTTATTTATAAATTCATTTATCTACTATCTAACCCAATATTTTATATAGGAAACATTTTATTTCTTGCATTTTTGTAACATTTTTATTTAACATTTTTGTATTTTTGATTTTTGAATATTACGATTTTTGTTTATTATGAATAAACCAGAAATTACTCAACCGATCTTAAAATTCTTTCACCATCCGATTCCAACATTATCCTGGAGTAACATAGGCTGTATATTTGCCTAAAGGGGTTGACATGAGTTAAAATGGAAAATAAAAATCATTGAAGATATTTTTTTGAAAAAAATATTCTACCATATTTTATAAAATTATTATTTATGTTCTTAGTAGAAAGTAACTGTACTATAATAGTATATTTATTTTGTTAAAGTTAACGATCATAATATTGTACCTACATAGCAAAATATAAGTATCGTGCGATGTTTTAATATTTCAATTGAATTTCATGCAACTTATGAGAGACCTACCCAACATATAAATAAATGAATTGTTATGTTCCGATCATATTTGAAATAGTAGGTAACATTTAAACACCAAAATAGGCACTAATATAATAGATAGTTACCGGTAATTTAGTCACCGAGAAGTAAGTATTGTTGGCCCGAAGGTTTGACCGATCGCTAGATGATTGTTGTGGCCGCAGGTTCGATCCCCGCATCGATACGATTGTTTTTGTTTATAAATTCATCTATATGTCTAACCTATAATATTTTATAAAAGAAACATTTCATTTTTTGCATTTTTGTAACATGTGTATTTTTACATTTTTGTATTTTAGATTTTTGAATATTTCGATATTTGTTTATTATGAATAAACACAAAAATTACTTAACCGACCGACTTAATCTTAAAATTCTTTCACCATTCGAATCCAACATTATCCTGGAGTAACATTGGCTGTATGTTTGGCTAAAGGAGTTGAAATAAGGGTTGAAATGAAAAATAAAAACCATTCGAGATAATTTTTTTTGAACATTTTTATTTTCCATTTAAACCCTTATAAACTATATATTTACCTCTTCAGGTAAATATATAGTTCTGTTAATCCCGGATTAGACCATTAGAAAATCGAAATATTTTTTTAAATTGGTCCAGTAATTTTTGAGTTTCATTGTAAATAAAAATCCAAAAATATAAATGTATCTATCCTCTTTGTAATATTACAAAAGAAAAACAAAAATAAAAATATTTAAAATCTAAAATTTAATATTGGTATAGATAGATGAAATAAGTAAACACAAAAATTGAACTACAAGTGCGGGGACCGAACCCGCGTCTTCTCGTTTAACAGTCAGCGTTCGTGCAATTCTGCCACGATAGCTCTGACATTTGTAAGTGAATTAATCATACACTACGGTCCTAACTGTACTCGATGGGAACATCGAGTGAAATAACACTACGAATATATCGTTTTGTCCGCAGCGAAATAATGAATGAATAGGTATAAAGCAGCGCGCTCGCTCGCACGTCGTGAGCCGGCGTGCGCCGGTGCATGAGATTTGGTGCCGCCCGTTCGAGCAAGGTCATTGGCGTTACCCCTCCTCTTAAGTAATTTTATAAGAGGCAAGTTCTAAGACCATTGCGCTATGATGATATAGTATAATAAAAGTATTTTGTAGTCTGCCTGTGTCCGGAGAGCATCTTTAATGTATAATCTTGGTTAGAAAACCAAATACGTGCTTTGAAAATGATGACTGTACGCTTACTGATGGTCTTATTATTTTGTTGAATGAATGTGGTCAAACATACATTGATGCAGATCTAGACAGGTTAAAAAATGAATAAATATTATTATTATTATTAAAAAAAGGACACAATCGAAAAAGAAAAATCGATTTAAGAAAATAAAAGAAAGAAAACAGAAAACTCAAATAAAAAAGAAAAAAGATTGAAAAATATTTAAAAAAAGAGAAACATAAAAAGAAATGAAATGTAATAAAATGAAAAAAAAAACTAAGTTAAAAAAAATAAACAAAGCGAAAAAAATACCGCTTTCCATTTTATATTATCGGACACAGAAATGCGCTTGGCTTAATAAATTTTGTATTTAAGGCGGGCGGGTGCGGCCCTCCCAAATAGCTTACCAAGCGGTTTTTTGTCCCCGAGGACCGTTTCAACGTACGTTAGACTAATGCTGAATTTTTTTCAGTGAAATACAAACGCCGCAAGCATACCAAACAATTTAATGTATTTTCAATCTAACTCACTGATAGATTCACAACTGATGCAATAACGGCTCATTCGCACATAAATCCAACATTTATAAACGATTCTACTTTTATGTAAAATCGTGATATAATACAATTTGTGACCACGAAATGTACGTCTGTCTGTCTTTAATATTTGTGTTTTTCCGAACGTATTCATTTTTTATTTTGCAATTCGTGAGTCATGAGTACATAACACAAAAATATAATTGTATTAAATCACGATTCCAAAAAGAAACGACGAGATTGTATGTGTAAATGGGCGCTAAGTATATTTTTTTAATCTCTACGATTGTGTAACTGCTTTTATATTACTTAATATGAATTGAAGTCTACCAGTGTGGGTTAGTGGCATTATTTCAAGTTGGCGTTTATTCATCACTTCAAGCATGTCATACTTATCGTAAAAAGCGATGAGACACAGTGCAAACTCCAATCAACCTGAAAAACAATGAAAATTGTTTTCAAACTTTTCACTTATCATATCAAAACTGTCACTTGAGTGAAATGAATGATAACAGAGGAATCATCATCTCTGCAATGGTTTTGTTTTTAAATTATACAATGTTTTGGAAGTTAAATATTTAGCTATGTCGTATACAATTTGCCTGTTTAGTGCCTCTACTTAACAAAATACCTTTTTAAATAAACACATTAAAAGAAAACACACTAAAAGTAAAGCACTGAAACTTGTTTGAATTGTCGATTCGAGAAACTTAACTATAAATCAATATTAATGTATAACTGCATTTACGAATGACGAACTCTTCAAAGGACTCGAAGCAAAGTGCCTACTGTAGACTAATTACAAAAAGGCTTTGCTATGTTTTACCATTTCGCTAATCCATTTTCGGCAGACTATTTAACTACTTCTCGAGAAAATAACGTGTATTAAACCAGTCTCTGTTTCAAGTGTGTGACATGTATTAAGTGATTTAACAATTGTTGTCATTTGCAAATTAAATTATTTAGCTGCCGACCGACAAACCATTTTTTATTTGCCACCAAAACCTTCTATTCCACGCATTAACGTTACTTCTTTTTAATTTATGAAGGCACATTACTACAACTAAACATCAATTTAATAAAGCTGGCGCCAGCAGTTTGTTAAGAACAAAAATAATTATTTGTTTTTCTCTGCGATGCATCACCTCGTTTATCAAATGCTATCTAGACAGATCTGTCACGACGCAACACTTTTAATCGTAGCTTGCATGTTTTTTTCTTGTTAATATTATACCTTTTTAGTTCTAACTGTTCGTGCTAATGCACGATTTTGTTTTTGTTCTTACTGCCTATTCTGCTTTGGTCCGTTTCTAATGGAATGAAACGTTGTTGCCTAATTGTAGCTTAATTTCTTGATCAATGCGTTTTATGTTTTCATCATTCTAATAATTACACCGTAAAGTATATTATCAGAAATTGCCAATGTATATACATACATCTTTTAATTTTACCCAAAACCATTGTATTTTCAAGAGTGTTGATTAAAACAAGTGGCCACGCGAAACTCGTTAAATTCATTACCTATTAATAGATTGATCCACCGTTGCGCAATCAATATACCTGTATAAAAAAAAAGAAAATTTCATCCAATCCTATTAAGATCGCCGCAAATATGACTAGAATTTTCCCCAGTGATATAATTATTATCGTGGCAACTATGTAGGGTAGGACGTAGCCTTGGATGTGTGTGTAAAGTGTATACATACACTTGCACACTTGCACGGCTGCGGTCAGCGCTGGTGATATGTGATGCGCCGCGGTACGGACGGACAAGCCCACAGGTCCGCGGCCCTTATATAATCTAATAAATGGCAAGTAATTACTTACGACGTGGTTTATTTTTATACAATTAGAGCAAATTTTTTTTTCACATAATAAGGGGAAAAGGGGATCTTCTCGTAGCACGTGTTAAAATAATTTTGAACTCTGTCGATTTATAGGTATACTACTTAACAATAAATTAAAGCGAAAATGTGGTAACTTGTATACTCATCTTTTAATTGAACATTAGGAATTGATAAAGTACGACTGGAAATCATGGGAAATGTAGCATTTCACATTCCCATCATCACAAACAAATATATATCAAAAATCAAACAAATGCCTTGTTAGATATTCCAACCCTTGTCGTGCGTGTCAAAAACTTCGAAGGACTCCTGATCCCACAACACTCGACCGCAGATCAAATATTTACGTATCGGATATAGGTCGAAATCTCGGACGAAATCACTTATTATTTAACAACCCACAGCGGTGGGTCACGAATCTTCGCATAACTTGAATTACTATCCATCCGAGTAATTGCATCAGTATAAAAATTACACAAATATAAAAGTGAAATTGCTCGGTACGTGCGATTGCAAGACGTTCGTTCATTCGTTTTAGCCACAGGAAGTCCACTACTGAATACAAGCCTCCCCCAATGATCTCCACATCGACCTGTTGAAAGCGGCCTGCATCCATCAACTTCCTGCAACCTTAACCTGGTCGTCCGTCCACCTTGTAGGCGGGCGTCCGACACTGCGTTGGCGTATACATGGCCTCCACACCAGAACCCTTCGGCTCCAATGGCCATCAGTTCTTCGTGCTATGTGGGCGACCCACTGCCTTTTCAACTTGCTAATCCTAAGGACTATGTCGGTAACTTTTGTTCTACGGCTCCCCTTATTTCCGATTCGATCTCGTAGATAAATGCCGGGCGTAGACCATGACGTCAGTCTTCCAGGACGACCAATGATTAATCTTATCTATAACCCCTAAGTCCCTACTTTTCTGTTATATTGATAATCATTACCCTTATCATGTTTAGCGACAGATAGAGAACTGGTGAACATATGCCCCTACCACGAATTTCTACAGCTATGCATCAGTGACTTCTTGCATCTAGCGACATCCCGTAACCATTATTAGATTTATCCACCTGGTGTAATGGATCTATGTTTTACCAATAAACTCCCTATGTCACAACAAGGATGTGAATGCGAGAAAATGAACGTAATTCCGTTTATGCGTTGATATCTGTCTCTAAAAGCAATGTTTACATGCCATTAACTTTCTATCGTTTTCTGATCGTAATATACAATCGTCATAAATAATTATATACGCACTGGTTGCAATTGGCATCATCAGATTGCATGAAAGTTGTTTTTAAGGAAATCGTTAAATTGTTACCGTCTGCACGTTGAAGTGTAAAAGATATATTATTGAGTGTAACACCGATTTGAAGCTGTAATCTGTATGATAATATTATGTTTAATAGTATTGATATTTGATAGTTTGACACGCATTTGCAGTCATAGTTCGGAATGCTTCTGATGCTCATTATTTCGATTGAGCTTAGAATACTTCCTAATTTCCAACGGTGCTTACTATTTTTAGTACAGTTGAAAATATTAAAAATTTAATTGAAATTATTTTATATCAATGACTGCTTCAAAATTCAATGATTGAAATTCACCAGATCAACTATATTTACACGAAATTGCATTAAGTATTCACACATCTCATAGATAGCTAAAATACATTATCTGTTATATGTAAAGGACAAATAGATAAAGTGTAAAAGATACAAAGATTGGTTACAGATTCCAAAATATGAATAATATTCTATAATCCAATAAGTCGACGATGCATGTGTCAACACTTGAAACTGCAAAACTAGATAACAAACCTCGATATCGGCGCTAGAATATCTTCTATTGTGAAAATAATATAATCAGTACTTAAGATGTACTCTAATATAATATGCACTAGAAATAAAACATAATTAGATACTCGTTATAATATTATGTTTCAAGGTCTTTACTTTTATCAGATTGATGACTGAGCCAAGTTTTTGTATATTAAGTGATAATTTTATTCGTTTTCTAAGAAAAACTGAATCACCATTTATTCTGAAAGTACGGTTACAGCCTATCGGAAATAAATGGAATCACAGGAAAATAGCCACTTCCATTACAGTTTTTTTTATCAAGTTTCCTCGGCATCTCAGGTGGTATTAATCTTATTTTTTCTATTTTATCGGAAAGCAGAGTTTTTAAGGTCACTTCACAATAAGTGTAGCATTTCACGGTCGGCTCGATAACATTCGATCGAGCATAATTTTCAGTTGTGCCATAGTATGTGTTAATTTGCTAGCATACGTCTTGTGGTCAGTTAGACCGTGCACGCGAAACCCTACTTAGCAACTGGTTGTTTTCTTGTTAGTAAACATGTATTTGGTATTAATGACCCGCCCGACTGAACGTTTCAGAATGGAAACAATAGGGTTGGTTTTAGTTGAATATTAACTAAATTACGCGTGTTTTCAATGATAGGGAATGAACAAATTCTAGAGGTGTTTGACGTTTCAAATTATTTTTATGAGAGATATTGAACAAGATCTAACTTTAATGTTAACATGTTTGAATAGATTTATAAATATTTTCCTTTTTTTCTATCCTGCAAAGATTCACTTTCCTGATTCATTTCCTTGTTTAACTGCAACCTTGAAGATATTCTTATAGTATTGTTATTCTAAACTTAAGTGCTATGTATCATCTTTATAAATTAATGCTACAAAATATATTAGTATGTTAATTTTAAATTAGTAGCTATTAATTAAATTGCATATACGCAAACGTGTAATCTGAATATATAAAAATGTCACTGCATTCTAATTAATACCATCTGTTCAACATCGTGTAAAATTTCCTTAATTAATATTTTAGAATATGATATAAATAGCCAAGCTTAATAAATGTGTTATTTAATGCACGCTGGATTGGATTTAGTAATGCCTATGCGATTTTTCCTATTCTTTCCCCTGCCATTTTGAGAAGTTGATAAAGCACTTAGGGCATGAGTGTTTGTTTTTATGGGTAGGGGTGATCACAAACCACAAAAAGGCGTTTGCCTGTTTCTCGGATTTATCCAATCCCAAAAGTCACATCGCAATGTCAAAAAATATTATCATAGTTCTTCAATTTCTTTGCGTTATAATAGTCAACGATGTTAATTTTATAAAGATGAATTTTCTTTGCTTTGAATATTGGTGGAACTTTTCCTTGCATTTTAGTTGCTAGGACTTCAAACTTGATAAAATAATACAATGACCTAATCTCTCTCAATCGTATTCTCAATTTTTGAGGCGGCCGGTGCTGTGAGACGGGATGACGAGACGAGATCAAAATACAGTACAAAATCAAAAATTGAATTCACAAACAAACTCCAGTACGCTAAAATAGGTAGTACAAGGATATTTAAAAGATAATTTTAACAAGATCGCGTGTAAACAAGTCTAAACATTGATTACTTACGGCATACCGGAGTGAGCATGGCCTTCAGGTGGGTCGCAGAACTGGCCCTATTAAACGTCCGCTAGATATGAGAAAGCTATTTATTGCAAAACCATATTGTGTCATGCGTAAACGTTAAAAGCGCGTGTTTATGATAGTGTCGGCTAATTGGTTTTATTAGGGTTCACTGTGACAGTAACAAGAAAATTTCTACATGATTATGGAATGTAGTTTGAATATAAGTATGCGGGTGAATTGAGAAGTCTATCTACTATCAGTATCATACGTCCCACTTCTGGGCAGAGACCTTTTCAACGATTGAGATAGTTGAAAATAGTTTTATTTTGTGTATTAAGAGCGGGGTCTATGTGAAATGGCCTTTTTCACAACGTTTTTTCTTGGTGATCTTTATTATTAGGTGTTCAAAAAAAATATATGTTGATCTACACTATATGGAGCTTGGGCCCTTCTTTTCAGAATTCTTAAAAGTGTATTAAAAGTACTTGAAATAAAATTGCAAAGTGACCTCTATTTTCGCATTTACAACGTTTTTTCTCTTAAACTACGAGCACTAGGATTATTTTATTATCATCAGGATGTTAAGAAATGCAAGGCGGATGGGACCTTCTTTTTATTTTTTCTAATTTCTGTCTCATTTATTTTTAACGAATTTTTCACATTATCGATACTCTAAATCGCGAGCACGTCCCCGCTGTCGCCCAACAAATCATTGCGGGACGAACCGCCGTGCTAAACGGACCTATGTCGCTTGTCTTCGCAATATCAACGTAAATTTAATATTGCTATTTCGCTCGACACATTCATTGAGAACGGTTACGGCCGGTCTAACCGTAGTAAATTACTATACTACGTCACTGCAACTGTGGCGCTGTTGCTTGGATGCCAAATAAAAACGTGTGGCCGCGGGTTCGATCCCGCATCGAAACAAATGTTTTTATTTATAAATTCATTTATCTACTATCTAACCCAATATTTTGTATAGGAAACATTTTATTTCTTGCATTTTTGTAACATTTTTATTTAACATTTTTGTATTTTTGATTTTTGAATATTACGATTTTTGTTTATCCTTACTAATATTATAAAGGTGAAAGTTTGTATGTATGTATGTATGTATGGATGTTTGTTACTCTTTCATGAAAAAACGGCTCAACAGATTTTGATGAAATTTGGTATAGTGATAGCTGACACCCTGGATTAACACATAGGCTACTTTTTATCCCGAAAAATGTAGTGTTCCCGTGGGATGAGTCAGGAAACCAAATATACATATTTTCTACTCTTTCAAATTCAAATTGTTGGCACGGGATGTCCTCTCCTACGGAAGGGAAATATAGTCGACGGCACGCGGGAAATATAGTTAGTAGACACGCGAAATAATATGTTCTTGATGTGGATTGGACTCAAAAACTATCTGCACCCGGGCGAAGCCGGGCCCGACAGCTAGTTATGAATAAACCAGAAATTACTCAACCGATCTTAAAATTCTTTCACCATCCGATTCCAACATTATCCTGGAGTAACATAGGCTGTATATTTGCCTAAAGGGGTTGACATGAGTTAAAATGGAAAATAAAAATCATTGAAGATATTTTTTTGAAAAAAATATTCTACCATATTTTATAAAATTATTATTTATGTTCTTAGTAGAAAGTAACTGTACTATAATAGTATATTTATTTTGTTAAAGTTAACGATCATAATATTGTACCTACATAGCAAAATATAAGTATCGTGCGATGTTTTAATATTTCAATTGAATTTCATGCAACTTATGAGAGACCTACCCAACATATAAATAAATGAATTGTTATGTTCCGATCATATTTGAAATAGTAGGTAACATTTAAACACCAAAATAGGCACTAATATAATAGATAGTTACCGGTAATTTGGTCACCGAGAAGTAAGTATTGTTGCCCCGAAGGTTTGACCGATCGCTAGATGATGGTTGTGGCCGCAGGTTCGATCCCCGCATCGATACGATGGTTTTTGTTTATAAATTAATATATATGTCTAACCTATAATATTTTATAAAAGAAACATTTCATTTTTTGCATTTTTGTAACATGTGTATTTTTACATTTTTGTATTTTAGATTTTTGAATATTTCGATATTTGTTTATTATGAATAAACACAAAAATTACTTAACCGACCGACTTAATCTTAAAATTCTTTCACCATTCGAATCCAACATTATCCTGGAGTAACATTGGCTGTATGTTTGGCTAAAGGAGTTGAAATAAGGGTTGAAATGAAAAATAAAAACCATTCGAGATAATTTTTTTTGAACATTTTTATTTTCCATTTAAACCCTTATTTCAACCTCTTCAGGTAAATATATAGTTCTGTTAATCCCGGATTAGACCATTAGAAAATCGAAATATTTTTTTAAATTGGTCCAGTAATTTTTGAGTTTCATTGTAAATAAAAATCCAAAAATATAAATGTATCTATCCTCTTTGTAATATTACAAAAGAAAAACAAAAATAAAAATATTAAACCGACCGGGACCGAACCCGCGTCTTCTCGTTTAACAGTCAGCGTTCGTGCAATTCTGCCACGATAGCTGTGACGTTTGTAAGTGAATTAATCATACACTACGGTCCTAACTGTACTCGATGGGAACATCGAGTGAAATAACACTACGAATATATCGTTTTGTCCGCAGCGAAATAATGAATGAATAGGTATAAAGCAGCGCGCTCGCTCGCACGTCGTGAGCCGGCGTGCGCCGGTGCATGAGATTTGGTGCCGCCCGTTCGAGCAAGGTCATTGGCGTTACCCGTCCTCTTAAGAGTCAAGCTAGATTAATTTCGTTGGCATGTATTTTCCATTTTTCTTTCATGCCTCGTTGGTTTTGGCTATTATGTAAAGGAGAGAATTTAAACATATAGTAATTAAAGGTAAATATAAATATATTTTAATAAATTATTACTGGCAAAGATGACAAAACTGTTCGGCTACACTAAACAATTTTATTTCACGTCTGGATCATAAAACATGAAACGTGTAGAGTGCGTGTCGGATATTTTTTGCAACAATGAAAAGTGTTATCAAACTTTTCACTTTAATCATATCAGTACTGTCACTCGGCTTGACTTACAAATGAATGATAACAATCATCATCGACGGTATATTGTTATGAAACGATCTTACACAATCTTTTGGATATTATTCATATGCAATACCATTGCCGATTCATTTGATTGTTTATTAAATCACAACATGGTAACGTTGGTCGTCATTTACAGGTACTTAATTAAATTTATTGACGTCATCCTAATGTAATTAATCTTTAAAAACATTAAAAAAACAGCGTCTAAATCAGACGCTGACAAAAAAATTGAATCCAGTAACGTGTTTGTCTCGGACTAATTTAGAAACGTAATTACAAATCTAAATTCAGTACGTTTTATAAATTGACTTCTGTTATGCCGTAATTCCGCCGCCTTAGCCAGCGATAGTTTTACTCTACTATCAAAAACTAAGTGCATTGGAAGCCGCAATAAAACAAACAGCTTTCAATAAGTCACGAAGCCATAAAGTAAGTAAATGGCGCAGAGAAGAGCTGAAATATCTCGCGGCAGTTAGTTTGTAGGTTGTGCCGGTGCGCCGACGGTTTCACTTAATTTTCCCACAACGGCAAATAGATATAATACGTGTTATTAACAGAGAACGCCCATATTTCCACTGATGTATTTTAGTCCGTGATTCCGATGGCTTTCGAATGCATTTAGAATATTGTGCTGTTTTCGCGTACGTTAATATTACGAGTCAGCTGAGAGAAATATTCACAGAGTTTATGTTCCCGCGTTCGTTAACACATTTTACGAGATGAGAAAATATTTAATACTATATTGATGTTTTAAGTTAGTTTTCTCTTTCTGCGTTGTATTGATGCAAGCATTGTATTGACGCAAGCTTCTTTTAAAACCCCCTCCTAGTATATGCCTGATTTATTCTTCTATGCTGAACCCATCACAAGTTAACAAATGGACAAATTTTATGATTTGATTGAATACGAATGTAATGGCAAAACCTACGCACAAAATATAATGTTAAACTTTGTAATAAACCACGAATTCTGAATATTCAATGTCAGAAAAATACCAAAAAAAATGCATACGGAACTTCAAATGCAAAAACCAACAGTAGTAATTTTTTTTCATGTGTTTTTTGGGTTAATGTGCGCCGATACCAATTGTCAGCCTTGGCATCAAGGCTGGTCGTGTCCTATCGCTCGGCTTCGATAACTCTTCGCATAACAAATGCAACTAACCTGCATGGCTCACGAGCGTGTCATTGGCCTCGGCAAGGTCGTGATCTAGATAAAAATGGTTAGGGAAGGCCTGAAATTATAGTAATTAACTCGTGCGCCCCAGCCCAGGTAGATGGATTATGTTAATTTTGTTCATAATATTTTCGAGTTTAATTTTTTGTCTTAAAATATATTAATCCAGCGTCATATTTTTTGCGAACTTTGCTTTAATTAGGAATTAAGCTGTTGTATTATAATTTCGTGAGAATAATAAAGCGAACAATTATTTTGAGATTTGCTCAGTTCTTATTATAGAATTTTCTGCGCATGCTTAAAGGAACCTTGGGTCTCGAACTTTCTTTCACCTCGTCCAGGTGCGACAAATACCGCATTTATCCGTCCTGGCCATCTTCCACTTGGCTCATTCCTACAATAGTTATGATCACCATAAAACAAACGGTTAATATGTGTTGTCAGCGTACATGATGTGAAGTTATGTAGGTATACGATATGTGATTTGGCAATATTATAACATATTCTTTATTACATTATTATTATATGATTGTTCAAAGGTAATAAACTAAAACGAAATTGGTTTTAGAATTTTCCAAGATTAGGTTTATAATATCAGATGCTTATTACTTAAAATTTTATTACATTATTTTATAGTGTATATTTTAGTGTCGGTTGTATACAACTTGAATTCCTAATTCTGTATTCTATAATAGAACACAGAATATAGCAACGAATATCTAGGACACTGCGCTGTACTGTATAGGCCAATATACAATCGCCCACTACGTAGCACGGGACTCGTCTTCAAATAAAAGTTCGATGTAGAGCAGTTGCCCGTCAGGCCATAAGTCCATCAAGCTGGCCTAGTGCGGGTAGGCGACCTTCACATGCCATAGAAAAACAGACTTGGTAATTGAATTTTAATTAAATCAGAACAATCCAAAATAACCAACACCAAAGTTTATGTAATTATGTAAGTTTTAAGCGTTGCTATTAAAATTCCCTGAGTAATGGAGTCCAGTTTCACGTGAACGTATTGGATTGTTTAAATTGCGTTGTGTTGTTAATCTCGCGACTGCTGATACAGCAATAAATCATGAAGTCGGCGGGATAACCGCGTCGCGTGCACAATTTTTATTAATCATTTTGAATGACGTAAGTTGGTTAATATTTGTAATTTTAAATTTATACCTTTTACGCAACCTGTACCAGTTAATTGCACATTTAATTTATAAGTACAAGTAGAATTTTGATAAATTTCCATACGTTTAAATTTTACGTAAAGTAACCGTATGCATATTCAAAATTTCTATTAAATAGATCGCCTGTTACACATTCGAGTTAGATAAGTAGCGGGTAATGTGTTTATTTGATGATTACTGGCAAGTCGTAAAATGCATCCGTTCTCTTTAAGTGGAAGCATTTTATTACGTTTCTTTTTTTATCAGTCTACACATTTTTCCTCTTCTAGTATACTTGTCGCGGCGCGCTCGAGTTCATCCCCCAGCCTCTTGATATAGATAGATTTTCTCCACCTTGAAGTGTCTTAAGCAATTTACTACATGACGGAGTTGCTTTCCGCTCAAAATGTATCTGAGACTGACAGCAGCTGGAGACTGTTAGATGTATCCTTAAATGAAGTGTTATGTGCTTGTTTTCGTTTTTAAAACAAATATCAAACCCTTGGAAGTTATTTACTAACAAGTTAATTATATTTTGAAGCCTAGGATAAAAGCGAACAAAGGTATAGACTAGACTAACGAAAAAATAACTGAAGAATCAGCTTTAAGCTTTATTGCCCAATCATCAAATAATGTTAATTAACACAAGAATATGATTTCCCGCAGTAAAATGTAACGAACAGTCCGCAGTGGTGCAACAGTTGAACACATTCATGTAACTAATTAGATAACGCATCTAAAAGGCGTAATGTTTGCCGCCAGGTTTCACTCGTACATTTTCCCATCTGTTCTCAACATCTTCACAATAGAATAAACAACTGTGCTCGTGTGCCCACTAAACGCTACCGCGGGTACTCGAAAACGATACGCTAATCAACATCTACAGTAGAACTCCAATTATCCGAATTAATGGGGACCGGGACCCATTCGGATAATCAAATATTCGGATAATCGGATTTTTTAAAAAAATTGCCATTGGAGAGAATAAAAGCTACGTTTTGATATTGCACTATTTTTTTATTGAATTAAATGAAAGAAACATGAAATTTTCACATGTTTTAAATATAAATAAAATGTACTTATGTACAAGTTTAGAAATAAAAATCAATGTTTTTTAAACATCTCCGTTAATGTAAGCTGTTTTGCGGTCTTCAACCGTTTTCGGGCAGCCAGGTCACGCATTCGCTTGACGGTGAGCAGTTGCAAGTGGTCACACTCGGGCTGACGCTCCATCCACTTCAACTTCGCGGGGGGAAGTCAGTGTAGGCACAACGGCAAGTTAAGACAAGTCAAGTCAAGACTTGACGCGCAAACACTGGCTTCGCGGGGGGAAGAATAATAGCGCACTTAGACTTTTTTTGGACAATTTTTTGTGATTCGGATAATCGGCGATTCGGATAGTCGGAGTTCGGATAATTGGAGTTCTACTGTAGTATTTTATGAGTCGGAAAATAAGATTTATAATATGTATAAGCCTGTTCAGTCAATTTATGCTTGCTGATTGTTGGAGAAAATGGAAACAAACATTTTTATGTAAGTTCGTGCAGTCAGTACAGTAATCGAATGTTAAGACTTGACCAAAGATAACACTAAAATTAACTAGAGCGTTTCTACTTGCAACGTTTTGTCTGGTACAATTAAGTTGTATTCGAGTTTTTACGATATTGCAATAAACTTGAAAATATATCAAGTGATACGATCGTATTACAACAGGATGTTTCGTCGTGTCTGACATAAAACACATAATTAGGTGAGATTATTTCATATATAAAATTAATAGTAGTGTTTAAGTAAAAATATGAAAGCAAATGTATCGATAAAAAGTTCCAATTTCACCGGGAGTGCATTTCGAATACGGTTAATTACAGCAGTGGACAGTAAATAATTATCGGTTCGAGTACGTGTGGTAGCACGCTAACTTTCTTAATGGGGGGACCATGACTACGCATGATGTTCGAATGCAGATCTCAAAAGAATGGTCATCGTGCACCACACATCAACGTTGGAAAGTCAATGATGGAAATCTCACCAGTGAAAGTGTGTATCAACCGGGTATCGGTTATTTCCAACGCTGTTTCCCTGATCGTTCCGGTGATGACTTTAAACTATGAGGATGCTGCAAAATGGACGCTAAATCAAATTTGTTACGTGTAAAGGAATTATTCAACTCAGTTACGCCGACAATGCGATTGCCTCGTTGTTTAGTATCTTTGTTTTGTTGTTTACGACCGCCGGGTGCGGTCAACGACTCGTATTTTTGCTAGTTAATTTCGCAAATTCAGTATGTAATGCAATGCATCAGTGAGTTTGAAGGAATTGCACTTTTTAACGGTTTGCTGGCCGCATGTATTGACACAATGATCTTTGTTCATGCTCGAGCGTTATTTATTGTTGCAAGAGAATGGAAAAATATGTCAGTAGGAAATAATATTCAGAAAAACATAAAAATAAGGTCGCGAAAGATACACAAGCGATGCTTAATGTTTTATTGAACAATAGCACCGTTCTTAATGTTCTTTTGTTATTGTTAATCGCACAAAAACTATCGTGCTTGTCAAAATACAAAAGCTATGTCCTGATTTTTCCTTTCTCTTCAATCATCCTTTAGTGGATGGTATTGATAACACGGCCTATTTTATTTTTTGTTATATTCAGTCTCAGTTTATAACATTCTTCCCGTGGCCACCAATCCGGATCAATATCATTTATCATATTTTTAAAATCTTCTAATCCATAGTGTGAAACGCCCAGAACATACAGTTACAGCCACTCAATACGGATCACCTTACACTTCAACTGTTTACACTCTACAAGCTTTCTATTTGTTTTCAAAAATGTGATCGAGCCGCGTAGCTTGTTGGTCAGCACTGCACTCAATTATCTAAATTGATGTGTACTCAGCACTTGCATGGAGTCCATCAAACGGTCCCGCTGCCCCGTCGCTAATTCAATCAATTCCAAGCGTAGCCGCTGTGTCGTCCACCTTGAATGCTCTTTGTTAATCATTTTTAAGAGGGCTTTTGTTGATTTTATTGCTTTGTACCTCATGCCTATACTATTGCTCTACCTACTACTAGGATGTAACTCTCCGATTGGTGAGGAAGTGTCCTTGTCTCGTGTCCTTATCACGTGTAGTAAAACACATATGATTGTGTTCTATAATTATTTAGTTTCATTATGTGCTTAAATTACTGCACCTGTAGCAATTTTCAAATATCCGTTCTATAATCGGTTAAAAGCTCAAATAGAGCAATCTTGGGTGAATTTAAAAATAAAAAATAATTAATTTGCTTCCAAAATATTATGAACGCCAGGTGTAAACTTATAGTTTTATTTAGTTGTACGCGTTCGCTTCAAGAGGTACCTATCAGGTTAATAAACCACCGCAAATTGCTATGATACGTGTAGCGGGTTGGCCTGAATGTATCATGTGTCGGCTCGCAGCCAACCGCACTAGCATTGTGATTTTTGGTATCATGTTAGTTTTGTGATTAATTTAATTAGGTTTATAATTACTTGTGCTTTAAATTCAGATTAATTAATATACATACTATGTATTGGCTTGAGAGCTGTTTATGTAACCGAAAAACTGATTGCATGGGTTACGTTTGCCTTTTACTAATTACACCCAAGAAGTTTAATATTTTAATATTTCCTCAAATCCCGAACGTCACACCCGCATGACGACTCTTGTCCGCAAAACCACCGCGAAGTGCACGGTCGTTAATTAATATTGAAGCTCATTAAAACTAATGCCGGCTTTAATTCACACCGTTAGCGTTACGTAAAATCTTTTGTATGATAATGAAACTGGAACCAATTAAACGCGATACATTTGGACGAAAGGAAAATTAAGTCGTTTATATTCAGGTCTTTTTACACAACACTGGTAGATAAGCGTCTCGTTTTAAATTAAATGCGAATGATGAATTTCTTTTTGATATGGGTTGTTGTGAATTTTAATTTGGCGCAAAAGTATGATAACGATGAATTCATTGTGCTATTTCTGTACGAATTGTCAATAACGAGGAATGTAGTCACTGTTTTATTATTTCCCTGCATGGTGCGTAATATTATAATGACTCCTGTATGAAGTTATCGTTAATTTGTTTTACTATATGTATAGTAATAAATATGAACTTAAATTGGATCTTTTTAAGTATGTATTATTTGGAATATTCACACAATGCAAGACCATGACGTAGTAAGCAGTGCAGCGGTGCGCAACTTGTACGTCTAACTTTCAAACTTCGAGCGCACTACACATTAAAATCGAACCGCCGACATATATGGGTATTGGGTAACTTTTTGTTGGCGACAAAGGCCGGCGGCTTCGCTCTATGCAAGTCAGAAACTTTGTCGGCAACAAGGCTCGATCAAATCAAAAACATTTTTATGATGCGGTTGACGTTAAGACGAGTAGAGCGCTTGCGTTGTCAAAATGTCATGTCAGCGGGCAATCCGTGCGGGCTTTTTCCGCCGACACGGGTCTTTGCTTTAAAGGCAGCTGGGTTGTGCCGGCGGGCTGTGTCGCTGGGCCGGCGGCTTTGGTATGTACTATGTAATGCACTTCAGGATGTACTAAAAATACCTAAATAGTAAACTACGCAAATAGCTTCTCGTCAGTCGCTCCACAATCGCACAATGATAAACGAAGTTATTAAACAACAATTTATAGTCGAGATACAGATCGGCCAGTCTCCACTTATCTCATTAACTATGAAGAGTCGTGTATAATCGTCAAAAGAACTCTTGCTTATTCGTGAGAACCTCACAACAATGCCTCATAAAACTATGGGTCGTCGGGCCATCATTAAACGCTTATTACTTGATTTTTTTAAACGTCTTATGAACATAATATAAAATATAGCTATAAAATATAACTTAAGTATCTTAATTTTATTTTTTTTATATCTCTTCTGGCTATGTCACTCTCGTTGCTAAGTTATGAATAGTAATTGTACGTAAATGAACTTAAGATTACAAGAATATTTAACCAGGTTTTTGTACTGATAGTGTTAAAATAGACTAAATTCATCAGTCTGTTGTGCAAATTGAACTATAATCCGAAACGAAGTTTCAATGTTCAAACGTCGTCGTACGTAAAACTGTAGGAATATGCCTTGTTACTCAATAAAATGTTTGTATCCTCATTCGTACGTCGTAACCATAGACTAAGTTCGGAGTGAATGAAAACTGTCATAGAGAATAGTATTGTTTATAGAAATGAAAAACTTTTACATTTCTTCGGGCGTCAAACTTTCGATCATTCCAACTTCTTTTCAGATCATAGAGTAACCTTCCTGAACGTAAAAATCGGTGCGCGTACAACGCTACTACAATGTAGAGAACAAAATATCTAATAAATATTCTTTTTAAAATAGAAACGTATGTATTATAATTTATTGACGTCAATCGCCATCGGCCATAGTAAAATTCCCGAGTTACTCAAAGTGGACAGACGAATTGATAGAGTTTGTGATAGATCGCTAGAATGTAGACCGCTTTTATCGGAATTCTCTGATTTTTTAGGAGGCTTATTCACAGAGTACTGGCGATCAGTCTGATAATCATGATGAATTAAATACCACTTACGAGTTTAGGAAAACTTGCCATCGGTCCATAAATACTCGTTTTTTATGGTATTAACATCCCATAAAACTAAAATTGGTCAACATTTGAAGCGTTAAATTGGACTATCGTCTTTTTTAAAATTCCAATTGCATCGGTTTCCTAAATTGCCTTGTAAATTTAGACAATTTATTTCCGCTCCGTTTCAATATTTTTATTACAAATGGTAACAGCATATTACATTTACATAACTCTTAAATGCTTAATAACGTAACTGATTTTACCTAATAAACTGTTTCTGTATCAGCCCATATACGTCCCACTGCAGGGCACGGGCCTCCTCTACAATCGACAGTATGATTGAGAGTGGTTAGGCCATGAAGTGCGTGGTGGCCTGTTGGTAAACGGACTAGACGCGACTGCCAACATGTTCACGGTAGTCGCGGGTTCGAATCCCAGGGCACACCTCTGACTTTTCGGAGTCATGTGTGTATTGATAGTCAATCACCACGCACTAAAACGGTGAAGGAAAACATCGTGAGGAAACCTGCATACCATAGCGATTTATTAAAATTTCTATGGTATGTAAGTCCGCCAACCCGCACTAGGCCAGCGTGGTGGACTATATGGCCTAATAAACTGTACTGAATAAAAATAAAAATCATTCTAATAAATCAGAGGGAACATAAAATACACGTTGTTTCAGTATAAACTCAAACTAAAAGTAATAATAAACGTAATAAATAAAACAATCGAAACTAAATAATTTTGCGCCTTCTTTTATCTCAGACTTATTTATTACTTTTCGTCTGAATGAAATAAATTGGAATTAAAAAGAGATGAGCCGTAAAAACCGCATTGCGGTTAACTAAATTATTTTTTTCTATAAACATTGATGGGTATTCAACAATTTCATCTGTCTACTAACCGCAAACTTTAAAAATAGTATCGTATTTTAAGTTGTGGCTTTCGCGACTGAAATACAATCTTGATAAGTTACTACAACACATATAAATTGTTATAATAGGACTTTAAAAAAAAACAAGTTCATTATTTTTAAATTGAAGGCTTTTGTTTCGTACGAATAGCGAATTCCTCTATTCACACGTCACACATACACAAAAACTTCAATTCAGCCGGGCCGCTTCCGTGTGCTTTTCTAGACAAATGACTATATTAAAATTCCAAATCTCACGTCCAACAATATTTTTGACCTGAAACAATCTCATTGTGCAACAATTATATAATTGAATAGTTAAACGCATGACAGACAAAAATTACGACACATCCCACACAGGTTGAGTCACACGAAAAAATTCACATTGACACGTGGGACCCGACACGGCGTATGAAAACTTTCACGAGACTTTCGCCCGGTAATTAAACTTTGCTATAGAACAATAGCAAAGAAGCAAGAAGCAAGATCTCGATTCTATTGCCGTTAATTGTCGATCGGATCGCACACGCTTTCTACGTGCCGTGTAAGTAAACTCGATAGGTTTTCCCGCCGTGAAGCACCTGCCATTCATCGAGATCTGTTGGTAGTGGCGCAGGTGGCAAAAACAAACGACCTGCGTGCACAACAATGGTGGATTTTTTTGCTCAAGGTTTCGTCGGTAGAAAGTGATTTAGATTTGTTGTGTCTCATTGAATGTTACTACGATTTATTTAAATTTAATTGATACTTTCTTTACTAAAAGAACGCTTAAATAAGTCATTAAGTCAAACGAGATCGCAAACAATGTAAATACCGCGTACTGTACCGATTTAAGTCTAAAAATAATATGTACGTGGAATGTTATCTTATCAGAGCAGTGTTACAAATAAAGTCGGTTATCTACATATATCAGATGACGATGTTCAGTGAACGAAAATATTTGATTAGGATCACCACGTAAAACTGACCCGAAGCGATTACCGTGCGTGAAGTTTCCCACACTTTTGTTAAAGAAAAAAGTCATTTACGTATCTTATAAACGTTACCCTCTTATATGTGTAGATATAAACTAAAATAGGTTGCTGTTAGCAATGTAAACAAAACAATTGGGTAGAAAGATTCAGTTGAATAAAAATACGTTAGCATCTTTTACGTATTGTTGTTTCCGTCATATATTGACATATTTACATATATCATTCATCAATATTATCTTGTCCCTCTCCACGAAATAATTCTTGAAGATATAAAATACCGTAGTATACACAAGTAAAAAAATAATATGGAACGGTAAGAATTTAGCATGAAACCGATGTTCGTGCAACGTCATGTCACAGTTTTACCTGTCTGCTCATAATGTGACACGAGAAATGCGCCGAGTGAAAATCCTCAGCGTCGGTGACCAAACAGAAAAAAATGTCTATCTATTAATTTTAATATTACATCCGACGTTACATAAAGCCCATATGTTCCATAATTAAAGTAATAAATACACCAAATTTGAGTCATATCGGTAACAAATCGACCCTTAATGACGTGGTTTTCGACTTCCGTTAAGGTAGCTGATTGTAAGAATAGGCTCGTGATCGGTCGGGGATTCAATTGAATGAAATTTGTAATAATATATTTTGGTTTTCATATTTGTGTTCATTATGCGTTTTAAAATAAAAAGAGTCTCATAGCTGAGAACTACAGAAGTGGTACGGTCGCCGAAGATTTCAATAAGTGTCAATATTTGACTATAAACTTAAAATGCATCCTCATGCTACAAAGTGACGCATTCATTTCAATTATCTATTTTTAATTATAGTCTCACAATTCTATGGTAACGGCGTAAATAATGTGTGGCATATCTATACTAATATTATAGAGGAAATGTTTTCAAAAAAGTTTATCTGTACCGAGGCAGAGCCGGACCGCGCCGCTAGTATGTTTGATAAAGATTTTACTTGATTTTACATACGGCTGTATGGATGTCAATTGTTCGTAATTATGAAGTCGTAATTAGTCCCAACAAAAACACTACGCTGGAATTTCCCTGATCGAGCAACATCAAGCCCATTTCCCAAGATCCACTCTTCGTTGCGACTAGACCAATAGATAGACCACCTGACAATGTTATTGAATAAAAGAAGAGCCGCAGTAAGCGATACGACGGGATACTTTCACGCGTGTCAAATTGGAATACGCTTTCATCGTGTACGATTATGGAAAGTCTTTTTTTCTAATGATACATTTCCTTCCGATTTGCGGCCTTGTTTGCTTCGTTTCGAACCGTGATTGTGCGCTTATCTCCAACGTAACAACTAACACCAATCGGTTCGTCATTCTTACGTGTACGAAGAGAAATAAACGATGAATGGCTTTCATAGAAACATGAATACTAGTCACTATTGTAATGTGATTGCAGTTACGTCTAAAACATATCATTTTGCATCTCATTCTGTAATACAATTAGAAATAATAATGATACGTCACATCTACAAAACATGACGGTGTTCCATGCTAATAAACAAACTGTATAACCAAACCCTATTTTTATTCGATTTAAAGTAATCCTTGTAATGCGGTACTTTGTAAATAGCACAATGACTGCATTCGGTCCGTGCAAAAAGCAATCGAGATATTATATCAATTCTGCATGCAATTCGCTGAATTCCTGAATGTAGGTCAAATTACTAAAACTATAAATTTACGACGCAGTTTTATTCCATATTATTATCAAGGATAATATGCATATCTTATACAATAAAATGTTATATTTTACTCCTATCAATATTTAACATTAGCATAAATTGAGTCCATTTTATATTAACTATAAAAGAACTAGTTTGATTATAAAAATAACTGGTATTTGTTATAATAAAAATCGCGTCATATTTATTCAAGGTTTTTTCACAACACAGTCTTTAATGTCACTTGTCAATTTTAAAATACAATATATTTCAAATTATTTGACCCAAAGCGGATGACAATATTACGTCAAAAATAATTGAACGAATACACAATAAATTATTAAAAATGAAATTTAATTAAAATAAAAATAAAAACGTGTATACCGATCATAGCACCGTATTCACCTATGCGGCAACTAGCCGCGCCGAATCGATTCAATCACCGCACATTTCATTAACACTCGGCATTCAATTAATTTACTTCTTTAACGGGAGAGAATAAAATCATTTGATGTTCACAAGACACATACAAATTACAACAATTCGTTGCCTTGAAAAATAATAATTAGCTCTCTTGGAAAGTTCGAACACATCACAAAATCTATTAAAATAACAGTTGGCACCTAACATTTTCTACATAGGGTTCATTATGTTCTGATGCGTTTTCCGGAAAATTTAATAGCCAATATTTATTGGAGTTGTTTGAACTTGCCCTTTGCCAGTAATGTTATTCATACAGACATTACTACATAACTTTAATTCAGAAAAATAAAAGAATAATCATTGGACTTTGTATGACTCTATATTGCTTAGAAAAGTACAGCCAATACGAGTGTATGTAGATTGTAGACGTAACAAAAAATACATTGTAAAGGTTGTTATCACTGATAACATTGATAGCAACCCATAGCTTTACGTACGACACAATAGTCAGCTGTTTACGACATTATAAATATTTACACGTGCCGAAAGCAGCATGAGGTTTCTCGACGTATTCGATATACATAGATGTCGCTACTTTATAAGAGCTCTAAGTTTATAATATTAGGCTGCTTGGGGTTTTCTCAACCTTATTGTTTCAATGCAATTTGATAGACAGAAAATTCAGCTCTTCAATCATTGAGCGAAGCGTTTCAAATCACGCGTCAACTACAGGACTGTTGCTGTCAAAATCACTTAAGCGTTTGTGTGCGTGAGCGTCTACGTGATAAATTTGGCGTACACACTGCCACGGCAGCCGCTTATCTCGACGCTTTGATACGATATTTTTCACATAATTAGAGCTTCCTATGAGATTAGAAATTTAAAAGATTAGCTCTATATTTTTTGTGGCGATCAAAAATTCTATATGTATTATGTCTGTGACAGGGATTAAATGAACGAATGATATATGAATATGTGGCAATGTGTTTTGTACCTAAGTCAATGCTAGATAGTTATCTAAATTGTAATTTATATTGTAGAATCATTTATACTTGTCGCCACTTTATAATTTAAGACGACATTTAATTAAGAAGGCTTTTGTGTGATATTAGAAGCTTAAAGGTCTTTGAGAGAATATTATAGCTCAATAGTAATGTGTATAATAATTGCCTATATGTTGCCTATGCTTCATTGGGGTCTGTATTGTTTAATTAATATTAATTTATATTCCGTAATCCGTATGCTATTTCAATGTAGTCAGCCAAACCCTTAACCGCTTCCCATACAAGCTTTTGAAGGTCAACAAAATCAAATCACATAGCAGACAATCTTCAGCCGACTCGCCATTTATCGATAGTTAAATTCCATTAAACGATTTTCATGGCGCATAAAATCTCATATTAATCATACACAAAAATTAAAAGACACCATTTACAGCAGTCATATCGAAGATTTACGGCGCAATTCTTGATAACCATTAAAATCTACGCGAAAACCAGTCGTGCGGCCTTCGGTACGTACCAAGTTGAGTCGCCTAGTGTACAGTAGACAAACAATAAGAGATCTACACTGGCGCTTAAGCGGCGCACGGGCCGTTGACCCTCCGGCCGCGGGTTAAAGTACCAAGTTTCATAAACCGATTTACATTGTACGTAATCGCTGTGTAGATTTTTTAATTGTTACGCCGAAGCGCATAACCTTGATGTGAAAAATTATGAATAGTCCAATCTGTTTTATACACTTGAAAGCTTGAAAAGACCTTTATGAATGACTCGCAGAATCTAGAGAAAACAAGCTAAATATAATTTCACAAAAAGTTGCGATGACAATTGTTTCTTCTTGCGTGCTGTGCAAAGAAGTTGTGGCGTCATAAAGTGACCTTAGTATTGTATTAATTTATAATAGTCTTCAATAACATGATTTTCATTATCTGAAGTTTGTAGTTATACAGAGATTTTACTGCTATTCTGGCTGTTTAGTGTTAAAGATTCCATAATTAAACGCACCTCTAGAATAATTTATTAATTAAACCTCAAAATGCACTTCGCAGAGGCTTTTGTAATAGCGTTAATTATTTTTGGGGACGCTTTTCCACACGTCATAGTTTTTCAACACGTCTATTTCTCGTGTGAATGAACTCCGCGGGCGGAGACTGCGCTCCAATTTTGAGATTGATAAGATAGTGTCTAGATTATGTAGTGTTGTTTGCAAACACGGTTTTCCCCTTTCATATTGCCTTAAATAGGGAAATCCGTGAGCTTCTTCTGTGTATGAAGAAAGTAAATTGATGAAGAATTTATAAGTTTAATTTGTCAGTACGAACACTTAGTTCGTCGACAGTTTTTAGATGATCTCTTTTTACTTATTTTTCAGAGAAATTATTATAAAATATAAATATAACATGAATGCAGATAATAAAGGATAGTAAATAAATATTTGCCAACCCGCACTAGGCCAGCGTGGTGGACTATATGGCCTAACCACTCTCAGTCGTACTTACGATTGTAGAGTAGGCCCGTGCCCTGCAGTGGGACGTATATGGGCTGATACAGAAATAAATATTTAAAAAAATGTGCAATAATAAAATATTAAAGCTTGAAAAGCCCATAATAACAAATCTATTTGCGGTACTTACCATTCAGACTCTGATATAAAACTGCAGGAGGTCTGCTCACTGTACGCCCATAGAAAAGAAAAAATGAGCACACTAGAATGTAGTTATTATTTTCTCTTACAATAAGAGAAAAAACTGCCTATGCTCATGATCATAACATAATACTTTTGTTTTGCTTTCTATATTACATATTTCTATTTTCTGAAGAGAGTGAATTTATTGACATAATAATTTGAATAATTGTCGGTCTTTACAATGTCTATCAGAAATTAGTTGTTCATTCTTTACTGGTGGTAGGTCTCTCATATGTGAGAGGCTGCCTGGGTGGGTACCACCGCAATGCCTATTTCTCCCGTCAAACAGTAGTTTAAATGCACTGTTGTGTTTCGGATTGAAGGACATTGTAGCCAGAGTAACTACTGGACATATTGAGACTTAACATCTTATGTCTCAGGATGGCGAGCGCAGTGGAATGCCAAGCATTGCTTTGTAAATCAAGGTGTTGTTTGGTTTTGCTTCTGTTCATGAGCGGTCGCAACGCTTACCATCAGGCGAACGGCATGCTCGTCCCGCCATTCACTGCAATAAAAAAAAAAATATCATTGCTGAAATCACACGCGAGCACTTTACGCGCTCTTCAATCAATCTGATAAAACTTTGAGAAAGCAATCAAAAGAAAGGTACAGACATTCAAATAATACCGGAAGTGGCCAATAAAACAATGATACGCATACAATTGTCGGTTTATTTATCTATGCCATAACTAGGTGACTCTTATAACATTATGTAATGCCTGCCTTTTTATAACTTGAGTAATGTTGAGTGTTTGGATACGTAATTGTAACACATTTTAATCTAGCATGTTACGCTAATAATTAATGTTTCTTTATATTTTATTTTGTTGCATTATGCAATGAAAACAATGTGCCTCGTGGTTTCCTTTTTTTTATTGGCACATACTGTACCGGTTTTGTATGATATCATTACAAGAAAGTTTTTTATACAGTCGTCATGCATTCGCGGATATACGGTGCTTTTGTAAATTATATTTTGGAGAAAATGTGATGGGTTAAATTATAGTCAGATGATGCTTTAAATTCTCCACAACTCTCCTATTTACTCTATTTTTTATATAAATAATAATGTGTAAATACTTATACTATTGAATATGATATATTCTCGCGAGTACAAAGATTTCGAGAGCATTAAGTCCAGTGTGCTGGCCCTCAGTTTCGCTACGTGGCCGACGTCCCTCCAATCCAGATGGGAGGTCACCGAACCCCGGACAAAGCGGCCCGGAGATTCCTTACACCTTGTTACCGGTAATTTATTGCTATCCCTTCGACTGCTAGACGCAGATACAGTGTTGTGAAAACATCATGATTTACTACTCTATCAATAATATAGTAATTACACGGTTTATGTACGTGTTAGGTCGTTGGGAAATATTCAACATGAAAATGAATTTTATGTGACTTTTATTGTTATCCCTATATCAAAACGTTGTTTAGAAATATTTGTATAGATACAATAATAATTAGAAGAGTTAATATTGCAAATATTATGTACTTATTTATTGCCTCAAATTATAATATACCTGTTTTCCTATATATCGGCTACTGTCTACAATCAAATAATTTGATTTGTAAACTTGATAGTTTTTACAAAGATAAGTCTCTAAAACACAAAAATAAACGAAACATCAGCAAGCGAAGAGTACAATACAGTTGTCCACGACCCGACGACGGCATGCAAAGAACAGGTTCCGCACCAGGAATGCGCCATCTAACCCAACATCCCACGCACAACTGAGACATATCAATCGTTGTCTCTTACCATTCGATAATTTATCACATTTCTCCCCTCGATAACCGCCTTGCAACCGAAATGCTCACGCAACGTCGAAATACCGCCGACTCCGTTATGTAACAGAGTGGGTGCAATTCTGTGTGCCTCTTTTTTGGACTTCTGTTTTCACAAGGTTATCCCTCTGCAGTGGTCGAGGCTACAGTCTCAGTCATTAGCGGTTTCATAATTTACTCTCTGTAATTACGAGAGTTGTTCACAACGCCATGGATAAATCGAACCCTTCAGTTCATTTTACTTGTGAGAAAAACAGTCAATGAACACAAGCCTTTTGTGTAACTTACTAATAAGTTCAACATTCGGGTTTTCTCATTGAGTGATTTTTCACAGCACATCATTCCACATAGATGGAGATCAAAGGAAATTATTCGTTACTTAAATTTGTGTTACACTATTTCCTGCCTCATGCAAATTAGTTCACGCGGTATTTAAACAGGGTCACATTAAAATTAAATTCGGCGTAGTATGTTGCAACTTGTAGATGTTTGGAATCGCTTTATTAAATTATATTTAAAACTGGTATGCCATTCTACAATCAAGATGACACAATCAGCATCACGACCTTGATATTTAATAGATTTGAACGACTCATAAATATATCCATTAGTATTAATTAGCCGTAAATCAAAACGATTCGCGAATGTCATTAAGCCATCAATGCGAATTTGCCATTCTCTCGATTAATTATTATATGAACAAAATTGCGACTTGTTTTCTGGTACTGTGCTGTTTCTGTATCAGCCCATATACGTCCCACTGCAGGGCACGGGCCTCCTCTACAATCGAAAGTACGATTGAGAGTGGTTAGGCCATATAGTCCACCACGCTGGCCTAGTGCGGGTTGGCGGACTTACATACTATAGAATTTTTTATAAATCGCTATGGTATGCAGGTTTCCTCACGATGTTTTCCTTCACCGTTTAGTGCTGTTTACTTTGGTATAATTAATTTATTTTGCTACAATATTTCCGTTTATTGCACAACATACTGCTGCGAACATGTTGAGTGATAGTAGGACATCCTGCGCCTTTTTGCATGTTTTTGTCGAGTTGTATCTGATTGATGTACATACGAGGGCGGTCCGATAAGTACTTAGCCTCACCGCCTGGCGGTGCCACTATCGCAAGAGAAGTTTACTATCGTGTAGAACATTCTATTAGACTTCTATTTTTGAAATTTCAGCCGAATCCGGTTCATAGTTTAGTTTTGATCGCATGTGGAAACGGAGGTATCAGCGAATTTTTGAAAAATGGAAAAGGAACAATATCGGTCGGGTGATTCGATTCTTGTTTTTAGAAGGGAAATCGAGCATCGAAATTAAAGAGCGCTTGGATGCTGTCTACGGTGACTCTTCTCCTTCGATGGCGACCGTCAAAAATTGGTACAACGAGTTTCAGCGTGGTCGCACATCTGTTTTTGATGAGCCACGCCCAAGTGCCCCGAAAACGGCTACTACGGAGGATAACATAACAAAAATCCACGATCTCGTATTGGCAGACCACCGATTGAAGGTACGCGAGATAGCTGAGACAGTAGGTATTTCAAAAGACCGCTTGGGTCATATCCTGCATGAAATTTTGGGTATGAGAAAGCTATCGGCGCGATGGGTGCCGCGTTTGCTCACTCCGGACAACAAGCGCAACCGTGAGACCTTTTCAGAGCAGTGTTTGACGCTGTTTAAGCGCAATCCAAAGGAGTTTCTGCGTCGTTTTGTGACCGTCGACGAAACATGGATCCACTGGAATACGCCAGAGACCAAGGAGCAGTCAAAACAATGGACTTTACCCGGCGAACGTGCTCCGAAGAAGGCGAAGACTGTCATATCGGCTGGAAAGGTGATGGCCACTGTTTTCTGGAATTCACAAGGTGTGATCTACATCGACTACCTGGAGAAGGGTAAAACGATCACAGGACTATACTATGCCGAATTATTGGGCCGATTTGACGCCGAATTGCAGAAAAAACGGCCGCATTTGGCGAAGAAAAAAGTGCTTTTCCACCACGATAACGCACCGGCTCACACCTCCGCCCCGCCACGGCCAAATTGGTCGAATTGGGCTACGAATTGCTGCCCCATCCACCATATTCTCCAGATTTGGCCCCGTGCGACTTCTTTTTATTTCCAGACTTAAAAAAGTCACTCGCAGGGCAGAAATTTGCATCGAATGAGGAGGTCATAGCCGCCACGGAGGCCTATTTTGTAAACCATGGGAAAACCTATTTTTTAGACGGGTTAAAGAAATTGGAGCATCGCTGGGTGAAGTTTATGGAGTTAAAAGGCGACTATGTTGAAAAATAAATACAAACTTTTTCAACATTTTCGCGTTTCATTCGTAGGCTAAGTATTTATCGGACCGCCCTCGTATATGGATTGGTTCTTATTGCAAACTAAAAAAACATATAATCATAATTAGTTATGTTAAGATTTTACGTTATATTGCCAATGCCAAAAAAGAATAAAAATATAAATAGTTCGAACAAACCAGTTTTTAAAATAATTAATTTCAAGAATTATGCTAATTTACTATTAAATATGTTAATTACTTTATGTCGTTTGTTAAATCGCTCATCCAATAGAACATCGACGTAATTACAATGATGAAAATGTTTGATTGTATTATATTATGTTTTTTTAATTCTTGGGTTTTCGCACGAAATTGTTTTGAATTATCGTTGATAGTAAATAAAGTACACACATAAAATAATAAAAGATTTTATCAAAATGATTGGAAATAATTTATATTATTAATAAAATTTTAAAACATTTCTTCCGAAAAACATTTAAAACGTAATTACGTCATTGTTCTTTTGGATGAGCGAAATGTTGTTCCTGCTAATGGCTAATTTGCTGCTCTAGAAATACATTTATAATTCTACATAATATATGTATATGTATTTACTGACATGAACACAAAATTCTATATACCACTTTAGAGTACATTTTAACAATCGAGCACATAATTCCCAATTCAATCAAGGCACGGGGTCTCTCTTTGATGTGACCATAGTGCACATTTTTTCAGCAGATACAAAAACCTGTCAGTATAACAACAATTCGGCAGCGCTACATCCGCTGAAAGGTAAACTAGCAAGTTAAACAGTTACGAAGACTGTTCAAGTGAGAAACGAGCGTAAAGCGATGCACGGGCTGGCAGGTCGGTAATTAATCCCTGGCGACTTGCGTGGTCAGGTAGCGCTGTAGACTATAGTACTGTGGTACTGTAGCAGTGTGGCGGTGTGGCGGTGTGGCGCAGCGCGACCCGGCCGGCGACATTCCACTCAGAACGAAACCGAGAGTGGTACGCAATCAACGAGTGGGATTACCGGAATGAATTGCCGATGCTGCAAGGTTTTCGACGGTTTTTTAGAAGCACCTACATTTGTCATTGGGCATTGTTTACCATTGAAGGGCTATAAGATAGTTATTGTAAGTTGATTTAGTTCTGCTATTATAAAACGAACGTATCTACAGAAAATAAGTGACTTATAGTCCAGTGTAAATATTGCCATCCCTTAATTGCTAGCACCAAGCTTGGTTTACTACCGTTCTACAGCAATAATTATGAGAAAGTCATGAGCTCAATAAGACAACATTTTAACCGGGAATATTTCTACGATCCTCCCATGTCATTGTTAAGAACCAGGAGATAGGCAAATGAGATCGTAGATCAGGGTTTATAACACACCAAAAAATAAGACATCTGCTCATAGTACTAACTCATAGAAAATTCACACGATAATTAAAAATCTGAAACTCCAAACGATGTATTTATTAAACAGACATTATGTATCGAGTCAAGGCTGGTGCGAAGTCCGTACGGCTACTTCCTTGGCATTAGACGCGGCCGCTTCCGGTGCGCCAGTCCGCACTCGCCACTACACCTGTACGATCTCGTTCCACGCTAATGTCTGTTACGTGTAGACTGGTTTGTGACCTTATGCTACTGAACTGTATTCATATTTTTAATGTTTGTCAGACTGTTTGTAAGTTTTAACTTAGTTCAGACTCAGTTCTGGAGGGTTTGGTTGCATGCGGAATAATTTGTGGGTGATTTATTTGTGTCATTTCAAGCAATAAAGGGACGACCTATAGACATGGGGTTTGAATAAGTAAGCCAGTAGGCTTTAAACTGATATACTCTAGTTTTTATCCCCCAGAACACATGGCTTTTATACAATACCACTGGAGTTTAATTGTGCCTGAAATCGCAAATCAAATATAATCCATTGCAGAAGAAACGAACCGATTGATATTCCGGCGCGGCCGTCTCGATGAACGCGTGCAAGTTATTCACATACGTATTCTACGTATTGGTAATCGATTACGCGTTGCCGGGTAGGTTTATTTTCGGCGCGGACTTTCTTCGTACTAATTAAAGTTAACGAACTCAATTGTCGCACGGAATCTGGAGTTTTTTAATCATTACATTACAGAGGCCGCGGTCCAAGGCTGACTTCTCGGTTCTGATTATATAAGTTATTTCTGATAATGATAAAAACAGGAGAGACGAGTATGCGAGATGAGTGAAGTAAAAAGCCGACAATAATGAGGTAACATTTTGATGTCGTTAAAGACAATCTTCTGAACTCTGAAGGCCCAATTATTATTGCCGAAGGCTTAATACTGCATACTGCTCTCTAGCTTCACAAATTCTGACATCAGAATTATAGAATATTTTGTTCTCACTAGCAGAGATGTCTGCTCAGAAATCGATGGCGCTAGATCAGCTTACGAACTGTTGTAGGAAACCCGTATAACCAAAACTTGACAAATGCAAAAGAATAGGTAGCCCATTAATCCACAACAAAATAAACATTCTTCATAAGTATGTTATGCAAATATGAAGCTGGTAATTTTACCGCATTGTATAACGCATCAGAAGGCAATTTTTCAACAAGTTAACACAATGGCAGCGTTTTCATTTGTTACGTAAAAACGTCTTAAACAATCGTATGAAATGTTTTGTTGGTTAAACATTAACAAAAAGTTAAACCGAATACATTCACGGCTCTTAACCAGCTGTTTGTTACACAGAGCGTTTAAACAATGTGGTTCTTATTCCGCGTAGACAAGATGTCCGGAGGTGTAATCCCACGCTAAGATTTTCTTTCATCTGACTGCTGTAGTGGGCGGAAAAGCCGACTGTGAAACAAGAGGCTAAGAACTCAATCCCACACCGAGACAAATGTTTGCTTGATTAACAAATATTAATTTTTGTATAAGAATTGTTTCGTAGGTATAAATATTTGTTTTAAATGAAAAATAATAATATAAAATGCTGTATTTAGTAATTTCGTAGAAGCATAACCAATTCAGATAAACTATCTGTAATCTAAAGCAACCATTTTTTGAGTATTTAATTAAGTTATCTAAATTGTGTTTGAAACAAATTGGCCAAATAACTGTGATGAGATAAACAACGGGCCGACAAAGATCCACCCGACCGGATAATTGAATCCGACGAATATTTCACATCGAACCCCAATTAGCTGTTAAAGCGTGTTTTAAAATTGAATTCGCTGTTAATCTGAGTGATGTTCGACTGTGTAATTTGTTTTATATAATTGGTTATTGCAGTATTATTGCAAAGCTCTTATATTCTGTTAGTGGCATGTGTAAAAGCATAAGAGATGATTGAGTAGATGTTATGGTCAGATGGTTTAGTTTTTGTTAGATAAAATTTAAAAATAGTGAATTTAATTACTACTCTCAAGTCTTCAGGCGAATAAAATACTAATCCAAATAACGACGTTTCTGCGAGATTGGTGGTTCGATTTACGTATCCCATTTTATATCTAGGTCCAGGTATTGATGGGTGTTTGTGCACATTAAATTTATGAATGTAAACGCATCTAAGATAAAGGAATAATTCTTAAGTACAGCAGTGCCTTTTAAAGACAAACCAAAGTTATCACAAATAACCCAAACATATTTGCTTTACACTACAAATAAATGCATCAGGTTATTTAACTCGCGTGACAAACCGCGTTAACCTAATAACCATAATGTTTAGCTAATATTTTGTTTCAATTTGCAAAATATCTGCGTAATATCTTCCGCATATTACACGTTCACGGCACGGTTGTCCGATGCTCGGCCGGTAAACAAAACAGGTCATCTCGATAATTGCTCTACGCACCGGCACCATCTTTATGTAACGACATTATGCGAGGTGCTGTAATGTGTAATGTGTTACATTCGATCGCTGTTAAACTGAACGTTTTGCTGGCTCAAATACCAATAATTAGGTCACACACTGGTGCTATAAATACTCCTACAAATTGCGAGGAGGAAGGATTTGAATGTGTTTGATTAAGTCTGAAACTACTGAATTGATTTTAATAATGCTTTTACCAAAGGAAATGTGCTTGACCCAAAAGTGACTCCATATGTTTTTTGAAGTAAATGGTGTACCGGCACTATCTTTATGTAACTGCATTATGCGAGGTGCTGTAATGTGTTACATTCGATAGCTGTTAAACTGAACGTTTTGTTAGCTTTAAAACCGCTAATTTAGCCACATACTCGTGCATAAGCCATATTATGTACTGCAAATGCTATCTATACTAATCTCTAAAAGAGGCTAGGTTTTATTTACATAGTTCACAAACTAGCATTAATTTCTCACTTTAATAAAAATATATCTACTTCCCAAAGGAAAATATGAGTCTTAAACTTTTTGATACTTTCACGTTGCAATTTTATTTTACTTGAAATTTATTGCTATTTCTCGAGTTGTCGACTCGGGACCGTGTCAAACCTACTTTTGCTGCTGCATTTATTACTTTTAAAATCAAAGTTTTATTTTTTGTCATATTTGCGTCCCTTTCTTTATTCTCCTTCTGTAATTTTATAACTTACACATATAATTTATGCATTCGGTTTCGTTTGGATATATTTTTATTTTTTTAGATTCAGGTATCCACAAAGAATATAAAACATATAAATAAGTGGATCCAAGCAATAAAAAGTTTGGGCTTGATGAGTGGCACCAGCACATGCGGAAATAAAATCAATTCACTATGTAGTCCAATACATAAAAATAAAAGTAATCCAATTTGCGCGAATCTAATTTGTCGGATTTTATTTTAATCTCATTCAATACACGTGACGTACGGCGAATGTGTTTTGGCACGTGATATACCAATAAGTATTTTGTGGCTCACTAAAAACCCTACAAAGTCGTTGGAAATAAAGCTTATTATCGTCTGTTTTTCATAGTTTTACACTTAACAACCCCTGTCTACTTTGGTGATTGGAGTTTATGATGGGATGATAAAAATTGTAAATACCAATCTATTATAGTTCATCATGTCGAGGACCTCTATTCCTTTAGGAGGAATCAACCCAACTACTTTATTATAAATTATTATTATATTAACCGATATCAGCATGTCAATTAAATTATTTTTTTACAAACGCCGTCTATTACAATGTTGCCCCCCTATCGAACAATTAAACGTGGCATTAATACTCGATCGATGTATCAATCAGTCGGCGTAGAGGAAACACTCAATAAAATTTAAATGATGGATGCTATCAATTAACTAACAATGTTGAATGTATATGCGTAATTGCTCAACGAGGGCTTCGTACCTTATTGCCGGCGCTGCCACTCATATAGGTGTGGTCAGTGTTTATAAACATATACATATTGACTCAAAATGACGAGGATTAAGAATCGAGCTATTCTTCTTAATGCCTGCATCTGCAGACGTTGTCGTCGGATCGGTGCTGCGATCTTCAAGTGGAACGGACGGTTTCCGTCATTTAATAGATTTTAATAACCACTCACACGTCCACGTCACTGTCACTTATTTTGACAGAAATTTTCCGATTCCCGCCTTTTCAATATTCATAAACATAAAGCATTATATCCTTGTACCTATTCTAGCTGCAGGGAAATAAAAAATAGCTTTAAGTATCTAAAACTATGCAGAATTATTAGATGTGACAATTATTGTACAAATATAATTCAAATGTGTTGTAAACAAATAATAAAAATTCTATACAGATCGAATTTCAATGGTATTTCATTTTCAAATCATGTTTTCACCCATTAAATCATATTACATACCAATAAAATCCATTTATAAATAAAGTATATACTATAAGCTTTCTTTTGATATCCATATTTTACTACTTAAAGTTATTTTTATCTTATAAAAAACCAAAAAAATATACCCATAATCACATAACCAATTTTTGTTAAGTTTGCGTTTTGCTTAGTGACTCCCAGTTCCGGGTTACGATTCAATGTTGCCAAGTGATCGTATTCAGTGGAGTCGAATTTTTTACTGATTTTATTTTTTTTATTAATTAATTCGAACTTTTTTGTGTACATTTTTGTAACAAGTCTTTATATGTTATAAATATTCGTTTTTAATCGAATGCCATAAGCAGAAAAGAACGTCAATTCGACGTTTTTTTTTCATAACTATTATATTTAATAATAAGGCCACAACTTATGGTTTCGAGACATGCTAATGACTTTGGGGGTAAAAAAGCTTAAGATCAAATTGTCGACCAAGATTTCCTGCATGTGCATTTTCCGCCATCTTGAAAAGGGATTTAAATTCATCATTTTTTTTTGCAATAACTGTCTGGGTATAATAATATAAATCAGAATAATCTAGCTAGGCAGATGATGATAAGGTCTGGAAACGCTCGGAAAATATATATATTTACATTTAAGGTTTCCTCGTGACCCAATACGATGCGGAGAATGGACATCAATCATCAGCCAGCAAAGACGTGAACATTTTTTTAATCCGAATATATCGAAAATTAAATACCTATTAAATTTTACACATAAATATTTGTTTTATTGATTTATATACATGTCTTGCCCAAAACATATCTACGCTCAGATAAAAGTACAAAAACAAATTCATCTTCATATAAAAGTAAAAAGGATATTCGTCTCCATTCCATGCCTTGTTCTACCGACTAATGTCGGTCGTAAAATTTTATTGCATTTTGTACACAGCTTTGTATAAACAACTTTAAACAATCCGCTTAAGGTTGAATTTGTAAAAGATATGTTTATAGTGTGACTATAACTACATAATATGTAGAATTGTCGAGTGTTTGGTGATAGTTTCGAGTGTTACTGTTGTTTGAAACTGTGCATCTTGGGTTTTTTAAAATAATGGCAATTGATGTAATTTTTTTCAAATTCAGATATTAGTATTTGTGTAGATTACAAATAAAACCCTTCAAATGATATAAACAACTATTTATTTCATTTCATTTATACATTCAAAAGTATTCGTCGAAATATACAAATGTGTTTATTACAAATATGACATCTTAAGTTGAAATAAAGTACACTTTTGCCTTACGTAGCTACAATTTTACCAAGGTTCCCAACTGGGCGTACCTGAATCGGAGGTACCAAAGATACGAAAAAATGTAAAGCCTCTTATATTGGATAATATTTACATAAGCATGTGTATTATGTTATAAGTAATAGAAATGTCATAATCATCATAAATAAAATTAGATTTTATTAAAATTCTGACATTTGGTACATTGACTTTACACATTATTCATTTAAATATTTATATGAAACTAATATGAAGGGGTAGTAAATAAACACAAAAAACGAAATCGAACAAACATGAATTTAGATAATAATAAACATTTTCAATTGAATTAATTAGGATGCAACAACAATACAGGTATTTATAAAATTACGAAGTGAATTATGTCGAGCGCGACCCGAGGTTGCAAAAAATGCAATTTTAAATATAATTAATTTATTAAAATATAAAAATTACAAAGTTATAACTAATTAATCTAGATGTCTAGCCTGAGGGGCGAAGGCTTTGGTGTCCGCTCCGATGACGTCGGTGCGCGGCACGAGGCGCTGAATCGGCGGCTCGTGGTCGATACACGTTCCGCTGCGTCGGCGATCCGTCCGTTGCTAACTTGAATATTGGCAAATAGCATAATTGCAAGTCAGCGATATCTAGGGGTGGTCAATACGTAACAAGTGTCTACTGTTTGTGATTGTTACATTCATAGAAAACAAACAAATATTTGGAGAGAATATTTACATTTTTGATTATTGAATTGATGAGTAATGATTTCTTATAAGTTACGAGCATTATTTTCCAAATATTCAATTGTTTCCTTGACGTCACTTGCACTGCACGTTTAATACACGTATTCACTGCACATTAATCACTGCAAATTCACTAAAAGAAAATACAAGTAAATCTATCGACGCATTTGTTGTAAACAACATGGCGGCCCGGGGCGCAGACGCACCCCAAACCGCGGGTTAAGTAGGATTTGCACACACGTCACACTGTAATGATGCCGCGCACAATACCGCGGGAAAGAAAACTATTTGACAGAAGTTTTGACGTAACAATGTAATTAAATATGGCGTCCGTCTAGGCGACGTCGGGTAGAAGTAAGAGGTGGGGGCATCGAGGTAACTGTCATGTTCAATAGCCTGAGCCATAGACAAGCCATGTCGTAAGGCGATTTTTTTTATATGAAGATAACCTGCCGTGGATTTGCGCGAGGGGGGTAATGTCATGTCGTGGTATAGAGCATTGATTAAAAATATCGCAAATGTTTTATTGTACCTAATCAACCAACTCTTGCCGCCGCGTCTCGCAGGACATTTATTTGCATGTATTTAGTAATTTTGGTGTCCACTGTCGGTGCACAGTTCGCAACACACACAACCATGAATATCGAAAGCCGCGACTCTAGCGGCAGGCTACGGGAGTTCGGTATTTGGCGGGAGTAATCGGGAATGTTCGTTGCCTATAATCCGAGTAAAAATAATAGACGAAAATCTAACATTCACATTATGCATTTTTGTTTAGTAAGGTTTTATTTGTTTAAATATGTGATAAGCATTGTTTACTATTTTGTTTGCTTATTAATTGTAGTGCTATCGTTTTATTAGTAAGATTGTTGATTTTTTGAAAATATTATTTAATTGTGAGGTTTGTGCTTAAAATATGTGTTTATTAAAAAATCAAAATAACAATTCTCACCATTGTCATTCAGTGAAAAGATTTAAATTGTGTGCAAAGGTAGGTGTGTACCCGAGTTAAAATAACTAAACCAGCAGAAAGGGTATGTATCTCGAAAGTTTCATGTTAAAACTTAAAAGTTATGAACCGGCAACCGCACAGAGTACATTACTATATATGAAATAGAGGTCTATCTTCATGCTCAAAATGGAAAACACATGGTTGTCAGTTCCAAAACAAGTAGATGATGGCGCTGTTACACAATTAATGCTGGGCATACATAGAATGGCTTAACACATCATTATTCGCCAATAGATGTCAGGAAGTCATATTTTCGGTTTGTATTTCTGTTTTTATTTTTTAAACATGAATCCTAATTATTAATATTCCTATATCCTAATTAATATCCTGATTAATATATTAACATAATATTGTTCGGGTTCGATTCCCGCACCGAAACAAATATCTGTGTGATGTAGAGGTATTTGTTTCGGGTCTGGCTGTTTGTGAGACCGAAAAGTCTGTTGTAGTTCCTGATACCCACGACACAAGACTAGTTCTTTGTGTGGGGTCGAGACTATAAATGTCACTGTTGGGTGTATTTATTTATTTATTTGATTATATATTTGGATATTTGATTACAATATATGACAACATATTTTCAATAAACAATGATGTGTCGGAATTGATAATGACAGCTTTTCAATAATTCGCCAGCCCCCAAACCATTTAAAATCCACTAAAAGCAATTTTTCCCAACCAGGACCAAACTACCAGATTTTGTGGAAAATCCACTAAGTTGGTAACACTGGTGCAAAAAAGCTTGAAAGAGTGCCGCCCATGTAAGTTCTTGTCCAGACGATATTTGATACAAATGTTAGCCGGTTTAAAACAGCGCAGGGCCAATAAATAAATTACTATCGTGTAATAACATGAATGGAATATAAATGACTTAGTTCTATCAAATGTTAACATTGTTATACCTAGTTTTTTTAATGTATTTATTGATTTTGCATTAATGAAATTTTAGCGATCGAGACATGCAAAGCTGTTATCCTTTTTCATAGTGTTTGGTTTAGAAACCAAAATATAGTTTATGGTAGATTTTTAAGAAAATATCCTTAATTACGACGAGATTTGTATAGGTAAAGGTACTGGTAGGTATAGCGTAATCCATTACAATCAAAAATTGTAATAGTATTTAAAAATTACGAATAAGGGTAGTTAAGTGGTGGTTGAAAATTAAAACAAAATAAAAATATACAATTATTATTATTACAATCAATGAATAAATATTTAAGAATAAATACTGACAATTTCAAACCTATAAATTAATAATTAAAGATTTGTACGACTTATTTAGTATTTTTTTTTATTTGGCCCGGCATAGTAGCCCGGCACAGTGCCTCTGCCTCTGCCTCGGCTTCTGCCTCTGCCTCTGCCCGGGCCTCGGTCTCCCCCATTTCCGCACTGCCCGCTCAATGTAAAGTTCAAGTTAACTCTTAGCACTAGTGATGGTTTTTTATTTGCTTAATTGACACAAACTATGCATGCACTCTATCACTGAAATCAAAAAATAAAACACTCACGAGCATTCTTGCTTTTCCGTTGATGACCTAAAATTAAAAATGTATTTTAATATTATTCTTTTTTTATTTCAATAAATTTGTCCAATTGTAATATGTAGGTACTAGCTTTATATCAGAATAACTAAGTTAGTAAAGCCGGGTATAATTTATAAAATGCGGCTGATGGACGTAGCTGAAGATATTTAGAAAATTGAATATTCTGCCGCGCCGCGTCCGAGAGACCCTGAATATTATTACCACTCTTCAGCCGCGTTCGGCAGCCGTATCTTATAATTTGTTTTTGGCTTAATAGAAGATCATTTCAATGTTCGGATTATTCGCAGTCGCGCATCTATTATCTTATTGTAATGTACGTAACGGTTTGCGGTATCTGATGGCGGTTTCCATTCCGTATATACAACATATATATTGTTTTAATAGCCTAGACTGTGTCCCACTGCTGGGCAAAGGCTTCCCCTTTGTCATTCCATTTGACCCTGTCCTCGGCGAGCTCTTGTGATTTTGGCTCGAATGTATCCAACTCGTCTTTCCACGGTTTGGATGCATATTTGGAGAAGAAGTATTGAAATATTTAAACTGAATTAAAAATTTAAATCACCATATCATTGGCTTTATCACACTTAATTTATAACAATCACATCCAACATCAAACATACCGCACATTCTAGTTTGAACAAAATCTTTGGAACGCTAACACTGATCTTAATAAATATGGCGCGCGACTTTCTACGGAATACTGGAAATCAATTAAAATATTGAATTGTTTTGATATATTCTCAATTATCGAATGGCACCTAATTATTCTTTATGATATGTTTTCTATCTCTAACACTTTATTTTTCATTTTTTCATAGAATTGACACAGAAATATTTAATGAAAACCGACAAACAACGATCCTGATTTACTTTCGTGTCTAAAAAACTGCGAATCACGCGTCGAATATGGCTTATTTTTAGATAATTGATAATTATTAATGTAAAGGTATCTTTTAATAAACTATATAAGAACAATAAGAGAGTTACAAATCAATATTTACATTTTTATAAACTCCTGCGCACCACTCGTCGTTGTTCTCAAACAACACACGAGTTTGTCTTTTTTTTTTGAAATATGCCTATTGCTAATTTATTTTTGGCCAATGTAAGATTAAAGGTAGTTTATTCAAGCATTATATATATTTTTTTCATAACGCTTTTTGTAATATATTTTGAATTTAGGACGCTTTTTCATTACTAGTGTATTTTCCTATAAAAATGACAGCTTACGTCAAAGTTGGAGGTCGGGACGTTTGAGTGGATAATACTTTATTTCAACCGTGCGTTCCACTTAATCCCAACGCCCATCCAAACACGACGTCTGCGGATGCCTCTGTTGACGTGTAGAGGAGGCATAAGAGTCAGAGTATAAGATGAAGACAGACATACGAAACATCCATTCCAGTCGAGCTATATATTATTCATCTCCCCTTATAAGTCCTTCCTTCATAGTCAGGGGTAAGAAATAAGCCCACTACACTCATTCACTGTGAATTTATCGACATTCTGACTACTGGACGAGTGGCCCGGTATTCAAAGGTTTTTTAAGCCGTTGTAACAACCACAAAGCAATTCATTTACGTACTAAATCTAAAGTTTTTGCACTTTATCATAAAACATAACGATTTTGCTTTGTTTTTGTCCGTGTAAGGTCTATTACCAAACAGTGCCTTACCCAACGATACGAGCAGATATATTACAAGCCTCACACGGATTACTACAGAGGCGTGAATCATCCTACGTAATCGCCTGTATCAGTCGTGAATCACTCATTACAATTCGGGCCACGCGAAAGGGACGCACGTAATATGACTCGGGCTAATAAAAAATGGTTGAGAATTGCTAATTTAGTGATCGTTATAAATCGCGGTTTGCGCGGTTTCGATGGCTTATCAATGAGGTAATATGATCAGTCGTTTGGGCTAATAGCTATGCCCATTATACTCGATGTATGCACGGGTGCATTTTTGTTGCATTTGTACACGCAATATTTGGAATTCAATATGTCGTAATATATAGCCATGGTTTAATTTGATTATATATTCCCTTTTGGTATAATGTGAGCATCTGAAAATAGAACATAAAATATTTTCAAAGGTCGTTTTGAACACCTTCACTGTTTGGTTTACTGTTTTTATGGTATCTCTATGGAGCCCTGTTAAAAAAGTAACGACTCTTGATCAAGAGCGTTGACGTCAAATGAAATTGTCAACGCCTTTTTAGGGCTCGTAAACATTTGTTTTCCATAAAGAATGAAACCTTTTACCACTCCCGCACTAAAATGAAGCATTCAATGGCATAATAACAGTTTAGCGGCAATAATCTGTCGCCGTCGCGAATGCGGGCGCACGCTCCCTATTTGTCGATATAGGTAATAAAAAGCGGAATAACAAATAAAGAAGGAAAGCGACTCGGAAGTCGCGTGCTCCAAACATGTAGAAAGTGCAAGTTGGCATAAAATTTACAGCCCGTGGCGATACCATAACACTGTACGTTAACGTTAAATGTTAATTGAAATCAACAATTACTTGTGCGCTTTCTAACAAAACCCCATGTAGTAGTGGCGACACGACACGCGACCGCTGCGCCACTACATTAGATTGGCGTGTCTGAATGGAGAATGGGCCGCGCTAATGCCCCTTAAAAGGTGGGCGTCTTCTATTGGCAACGAGATATTCTTTGATTAATACGTGATGCCGTGCCGTGATGTGTTCGTTAGCGACATGAATATTCAAACAATCCGTGTATTGTACGAGATTTATTATTTATTGTCTTGCTATGTGGAAATTTTTAAGTATATTCAAATGAAGACTTGTTGCTAGATCTTGAGAGCGGTGCTTTATTACATTCGAACGTAATTAGTATGATTGTAAGTTTTAATATTCAATTTATATAAAATGATTACGAGTATTAAAATTTTAAAAATATAGCTAACAACGTTTCCATTCACAAATATTTTCATAACACATTAGTTACACGCCACCGGTCACTAAGCTTGATTGTCTTTTAAGACGTTTATCGATAGGTCAATAGCTCATCGTAGCGATAGGTACATAATCATGAGATATACGGCATACATGAAGGTGCTCGCCAATTAGCATTCCAATCACTGGCAATTAATGTTAGAGGATTTAGCTTAATTGGAGATTCGTATTCCAAGAAAAGGTAATCTATGTAATATCAGATTCGATACAATAAGTCCATTATAATTAAGCTAACTGTAACAACCGGTAACATAATGTACCTTTCTCGATACCAGGGCTATAAATAACTCGAAGTATTAAATTCCAAAATGAATGAATAAAATATTTTAAAAAAGCGTAAACAATGGCCTGTAAATGACTGGTTACGTCCAAAAGGATAACAAAATCACTATTCAAACTTGATTTTGTTAGCACTGCATACCTAATATCATAAAATAGTTCATAAACTTATCGATGCCATAATCTATGTACTAGATAAAACTAAATCCGCAATAGAGCGATATTTCCTGATATGGCAACTGTAAACAAATATAGGAAAGTGAAAAAAAAATGAAAACATAATATTATGTATATTTGGAATGTATGATTTATTTTGCAATTGAGTGTAGTGTGAACTGTCATAGCCAAAGATGTAAAATTAATTTTAATGCTATTGATGTGTGGCGAAATTTGGAACTACAATTAATATGTAAAAGATATATATTTAGTGCATTTTTTTTATATGTTTTCGTATTATACACGATCATCGTTGTGTTAGTAAAGCTGGCGTTTACTGTACAAAAAAATATTTATTTATAGTAATGCGCATTAAACGTATTAGTCATTGTCGGGTGTTTTATGTGACAATAAATTGATGTATTACGACGTGCCGTATCTGACATTTATTCTAGACGACCCTAAAGGACAGTGGCTTGCGTTTCATAGAGATAAACATACTGACCAGTCCGTTGAATAGAACACGAAAAAAAAACAAATAATTATTACTGTTAGATCCTTTTAAAATAGACCTTAATGGTCGCCGATTTAACGTCGCATAAAAGTGACTGCATCAGAGGCGCAGTTGTACTACGTTATTATTGCAAAGCTGAGTTCTCGAGTTCGAATCCCGCGTCGGGCAAAGTGATATTGTATTTTTCTATTCATTGTCAGTCCACAGTGACGAATTTGTGCCCGATATGGCGATAGACTCGCCTGCTATCACATCGCGGGACGGAAAATACTTGTATTTTGCAAAACATGGGTGTCTTTATTGCACCTCTGAAAAAATCTAAATACAAATTGACTGCGTATAAACCAATTCGTTCATCTATTTTTATCTTTTAATTTTTAATGTGTATCAGGGGAGTTTTTGTTATACAAAAATAAAAGAATACACCTCATACACCCACAATATTATTAGCTCGTGAAAAATCTCCTGGTGCCATAGCAACAAGATGAAAACAAACAATAAGAACCTCCGAGAAACATCTGTCTTGAAACAAATGTTTGCCTCGACCGTGAATCGAAGACTGCTTTGTTCAGAAATGCTATTTTATTTACTATATCGCCATACTTGTGTGTTTTAATAAATTTATTGTTTTTTGTTCATAAAATAGTAATGGCGTTTATTTTTACCCGGAACTCCATATCGAATTTTTTTTAACACACATGTTTAAAACTTATATAATCGATGCTGAATAATTTCATTTCGTGCTAACAACAAAATTTATGATTTCAAGTTTTATTAACCAGTTTTTATTACGCAACTCTTAAATGAACGAAGATAATAATAATTTTTAAATACCTAAAACAAGATTCAAAGCTCCAGATGTCAAGTCAATAAATATTGAGACTATTAACAATAAAACGAGTTCACAAATTAGCTGAATGATCTCTGATACATAAAATATCTGACTGATAAGCAAATAGTAAAACACGACCATATTACTGATTATTAAAAACATATAATCTTAATCGAAGGTTTAAAACCACATTAACTTTCTTAGTCCCTCAAGAAATAGCAGAAATAATTTAATAAAAATACTGGCCGAACAATGCAAAAAGACGCTTGATAAATGATTAAACGTGAATTAATTAAAACGAAGTACAAAAAGTCTCAAGCAAAAACGTGTGAAGGAAAAAGAGATATACAAGTCTAGAATGCGTAGTCGGTAATAAAAATAGACCAAACATGCGGAGTGACAGGTGCATAGACGAGTCGACTAACTGGAACCCATTCTATTACTAGACCGAGTTTAGATTCCACCGCTCGGGTCCGACCATTAGACCCCGCATCCTTTAACGGTCGGTAATTGGACGAAAAAATATGTTATTTAACATACTTATATTAACCATTTACGTTGCGGATAAATATATGTTTTTGAGTAATGACGTTGTTAATGTGGGTATTTGTCAGGTATTATAAATTTTGAGATATATTGGATTCTTTCTTGTCAGTGTTTGAGGAAACAAAATAGAGTGATTTATAAAAATAAGAATGAATTGTCATTTTTTTAGGAATATCATATGATCGATGAAAATGTATGTCTGAATAATTCAAATTCCTCCTGCAGAGATGAGTACGATTTGGTTCCATCGGGCCTTTTTGACGAGTATTTCGAATCTGTGTCCACAGGCGCCGAGTGTCCACCTAGCACAGGCAATATGCAAATTCCTGACAAACCTATGTATATTTCAAACGGAATGAAAGAGTACCGAATATCGGTGTGAGAAAAACAGCGGTAGGCAGCAATTGAGTCAGTTGGCGAAGTCGCAATCACTAACAATTTCCTCATAGTTTGTACGGTCAATCAAATAAATAATAGGGGACCGACGGTTTAATAATAAAAAAAGGTAATTGTCGTAACCCGTGCCGTAGCAGGAGAAAGATGCGGTTGTTATTGTACTTCTGATAAAATGCTTTAATATTAGGAAGTGGATGCCACGTTCATATTATTTTCAACCAACACGTATTTGTAAGAGGTGAATATATTTTAAGAGTAAAATTACTGCAGCCCTTAGACGTCAGGTGCTAAATAAACAATTGCAACAATTTTCATATTTATACCCATCGCAGTTATTTAAAAAGAAACAATTTAGTCATCCTTATATACTGTTATTGCCCATTGCCAGTTCTCTTTCTGTTAACTTTTGTCATCGACGGAACAGTAACAGAGTACAGCATTACCTTAAATAACTACATTTAAAATAACATTAAAATCTAGTTCCGTACGCATTATGTTACAAGTAAATGCACCTAAAGTAAAACACGTGAAATAATAACGAGTGCTCCAAATATCAAGCTGAGTGTGGAGACGCGGGCTGGTCGTACGGACAGATACGAGAATCGTTCGCAACCAGCCGACTATTGCAACACCTCAAACGCACTAGTGATGGGTTTAATTTTCGAGAAAATTCGCATGACTACGCCCTACTAAGCTTACTACACTGAATATTCATTGAATGAGTATGCGTATATGGATTTATAACTAAATGTCATTTTTCATCTACAATGATCCTGCAACACAGCTAAGGAAATATTACTTGTCATTGACTGTAAAAATCCGACAGTGAATCATTCATATGACTCGGCGTAATAAACTGCTCAATTGTTTCTCTTGACACTAAAGGACTCAGAGTTACTCATTTCTCAGTGGTCATACATACCATTGAGTTAGGAAATAAAATACGCTGTAGTTTTCCAAATCTTTAAAAGGCGCATATCTTGAGACATTCGTATATAGATGCAACACATCCCTATAGCAGGCAATCCGCACGGCTGTTGTAAAAACTCATCGCGTTCGACTCCACTGCCTCCGTTCCACTTTACAAAAACACGAATAAAGGACTGATAAGAATGAGGAAACACTCCGAATTGTTATTATTTTTTGATAATGTGCAACATGTGGCAACTGCCGCACCTGCTTGTGAAAGGAGACTCGTAAAAGTTTAAATGGCTGGTGATGACATGTGAGAGTATTGCGCTCACTTGTGTGTTATACCAATAAAGGACCTCATTCACCTACTCTGATGACATATTTGTGGGTTTGGTGCCGGTTTAGTAAGTTGGCTTTTTGTGGGTAACATTTGCACCTGCGATACTCTAAAAAAAAACATTTACTTTTTTACTATCTTAAAGTAACACAACAAGGCGACGGTGTAACAAGTTCTCAGATATTATTAAAACCTTTATTTAAATGTTTGAGGCACCGCTATAACTTAAACACCTCTCGCTATAAAAGAGAACACGAATTAGCCTCGGTCTAATGAATGGGTTGTTAATTTTTGTCTTAAAAATATTTGAGGTATTTACACGTAGCGCCGATTACCGTATACGGAATGTTTATACCTAAATTGTTCACTGATTTAATGGTTTCAAAGAGTTAAATATGGTCATGTTAGTTATAGAGCTTGGATCTTCTTGTAATGGTACAAGGATTGCTTTCTATATTAGGGTATATGGGTCATACCCAAGGTTGTCAACTTCAGTGTAAATACAATGTCAAGTTGTTTACTAAATTGTATGACTAAATTAAAATTTATGATGAAAGTAATAGTTATGTAATGGTTTCTAACATTCTAGATTTTACAATAAAAGTTATAAAGAAAGTAAATTATGTAAGCCAAACTAGTTCTAAAAGCTTTTACATGACAAAAAAGTAATGCAGATATTTTCACACTTTCGTGCTGTTATCCAGTTGGATTAAAGAAGACCCACGGCTCTTAACGATCCACAGAAAAACGTTCTACTTTTTTTAAAAAATGTCGGCAAAAAGCCTTCACACACAAAAACTGAAAGATCAGTGAAATTGATTGAACCTTACTTACTTTTTGAATAAGAAATAGTGATGAGTTGTGCGGAATATAAAAAGAGTAGTTTTCACGGTGCGTTTTTTGGTCCGCACTTGGAATACTTTTACCTTTTCTTATCTACGAAACAAATGGCGAACAAATGATTATGTATTTAAGATGACTGCAGTTCTAAACTATTAACTTAGTTTCTCGAATATATGCAATGATCGAAAATAATTTTAAATAAATAATATCCAAGAATGACACACATAGCCCAACCCTACATTAATCCAGTCTTGTATGGGTACTAAAAACTACGCGACTTTTTGTACTGTGGAACAAATATTGGTGATGTCACAAACATTTGTATCCATCTCGCGGCTTAACGTTTATGAACAGGCATCTTCACCAGTTGCTATTGAGGCTGTAAATTGGTTTCCGGTGGTTGTAATGCCTCGGTCGCGTGCTCAGGACACGTTGGTTCTCTAGTGGTTGCGCAACTAAGATCGGAAACGAGCGCTCGACGGGAACACGATGTTCGTCTTTGTAGTGTGATGTTGCGTGCGATGCGTGCTCGCAGCTGTTAGTTAACGATCACTCATAGTGTCTTTGAGGTTGTTGTCGGTCTGTTAATGTCTGTCTGTATCACACTGGATACTCAAAGATGTCGTGGTATTCTTTTTGACATTAATGTGTCGTTGATTTCAACGTTTACTCGCGAAAGTGAATGGGAGCACGTTGTTTTGTGATGTAATAAAATATTAAACGGTCAAAAAAATACGCTTAAACAAATATTCAAATAGGTTAATTGGCTTCTTTACTACACTATGTCTCAAAAAAAAAGAATGCCATAAAACTTGTTTCTTCCAACAGTACATGATTTATGTAATCGGTGCTCTTTTATGCCTGCATTTTCGTTATATTTTACCAATGTTTAAACAGAAAAATTCTAGTTGCTAAATTAAAGATCACCTACGAAAAGAAATAATTTAGCTCTGTGAAGGATAATAAAATACTATAATTTGATTCAACAAATGACCAGCGCTATAAATGCTGTGAAACGTTTTAATTTAACGTGACAAATGTCACCGAACGCATTACATCATTCACAATTCATGTGTTTACAACACTAACTAACAATAGACCGTGTGAGTAGTGCAGTACCAGAAATAAACGAATCCCCACCGACCATTATATAGAACACTTGGCACCTGCATACACTCGCATGTGATAAACTAATGGAATTCAATAAAACGTGCTTAGAGATTAAGCAGGTGGCTATGGACTGATTAAAAAAAACAATTAATTGTATATTAAAACAAATCTTGTATATGTTGGATGATAGTGAAAAACTGAATCCGTCATTAATTAGCTGTATTAGCCCATACGAGTCCAAGAGACACTGTTGTTTACTTTACAAAATGGAAGCTGTTTTATTGGTTGCCATTGAATTTGACTTTGATGCTTGTGTTGTTTTTGTCAACTCGCTCGTCCAGTTTAATTGCTTTACTTCGCACCCGTATATTTGACCATAAAATTTTATTCATTTATTTTGGCACTAGTCTGAATGACTTGCAAATGAATTTTCCATGTGTAAGATTGATAAGTCAGTAATTATTGATGTATATTTACGAAATTGAAAATATTTAAATGCTACGTTAAATTCTGAAGTACGCATGTGATTGTTAACTATTTTTGTTGAATTGTTATGTTTGAAACTTACGGCCGGGTGCAATAATATATTGACAGTTAAGCGGTAAAAATTATCCCCGATAATACGTGTCTTCTATCTTTGTTTAACTGTGGTTTAACCGATGTTTCGATAACAAAAACTAAACTAGGTTAACAACGATGAACGTAGATATTGCATATATCTCTGGTAAGAACGTCCCTCCCAAACGTTTAAATTTTGCACTTTTAATAGAGTTCAATATTTATTAGGTTAATTATTAACTTTATTTTGGAATTATCATAAATCATCTTTAATATATAATTAGAAGAATAAAACGTTAAAATATATTAATAATGTATGTTTGTGACAAATAAAGGCAAATTAAAAATTCATACAAAGCTTACATAGAACAACAAAACGCATCGTATGACTGATTTATAATATGTCAAATGTAAAAAAGAAGTTTACAATTATCAATGTTTTGATGTTTACCAACAAGAATGAATTCAAAAATGAATTTTACGGCCCTATTTCTGCGATAGAGTTACAAATTTAAATTGAATCAGAGACCGTAATATTTATAAATACGAAGAAAAGTGTGAAAATAAAACATTGCGTAGTTGCATTACTTTTTGGAATCAATATGACTTTAAAGACCTGAAATCATTTCAGTGCTTATCTACAAATAAATACTGAGGAATATTATAATAATTAAAACAATATAAATCAAATTAAGAATAATAATTTATTCAGGTGATCTTACTACCTATGCTAGAAGTTTTCGAAGTTGTAATGACTAGTTATAGAGAAAACAACTGTTACACATTTTACATATCACATAAAAATGTATTTACCATCGATATCAATGTTGGAATGGTAGAATATAAGTCAATGGTATTTACAAATAAAATGTAAGAACCCCCTTTTCCGCAGATTGTGTTATGGGTAAATAAAATATCAAAGATAATTTGTGAAAAATCTTTAATCTTTATTATTGACAAAGTTCTGAAACTTTATTTTAATTTAAAATAAGTAATTAATATTTATGTCTAGTCTAGCAGTGTTTGGTATGTCAATTTCATGTTCCACATCAGCAATACTTTTCATTCTTCAAATATTATCTGACACCGCTGTGGCACTCATAATGTTTAAAGTTGTGTGCAATCCCAAAAGACTTTTTTTCAGTGAATGATGTGGAAATATCTTCTTTTCCAAACATCATAAGACCTGAAATAAAGATGAAAGAAAGATGTAAAAGATGGAAGCAAAATATTAATTATAATAACTTTATATGAGCCACATTGTTGCAATACTCTATGGCAGACATTGAGCAGTGTTGTTAATAAAGTAGTATGTGGATATGCACTATCTCCAATTAGATATCTATTACTATTTTATTATATAACTTCTTCACATTGTACTGAAAATAAATATGTTATTTACAAAAAATAAATGATTTAAAGTGAAAATATGTTTTGATGATTTCCATCAGGCTGTACCCTTTTGAAACTAGGAACTATTAGGAAACTACTTACAAAAACATGTATTATTCTTAATATATTCTCTTAACCATTCTTCCAACTTAATTGTCATATTTGTTGTATCTTAAATTATTGTATGCCAATATGGCGGGTCATAGCTGCACAAAACAATTGAATGTAACACCATTTTCACCTATGTACCACAATAAAGTATTTTGAATTTGAATTCTTTCAAAATATAAAGTATGAGATAAATACCTTTTAGCAGAGTTGTTAAATATAGTAGTGTCATGAGCCCCAGGCTAGCGTTCCAATACATTCATGAAAAGTAACTGTGCAATACACATTTCTTGAACAATAATGCCTTTATTTTCCTAAATTCTTCTCCTATATTTGAATCTAAAAATAAAAATATTAAGATTAATACATTGTGATCAGATAACTGATACATAATACCAAGATTTATGTTAAAATCATAGACAATATTAATACATAATTATTGATTAATCCTAATATACCTAAAGGTAGTCATTACTAACCAGGTGGCTCTATGGGAATATAATATGTGCAATGAATTGCACCAAAGATTCTTGGGAAAACTGCAATTTTATGGAACCCATGCTGTGTGTGGTCTAATATTTTTACATACTGCTAATATAGCTCAGTTATAGCCCGAGGCACATCAGTAATGATTCGGCTGACTGTAGCTTTTGATACCCAAAAATAGTTACCTACTGAACATGCATTCTCCCCAGTACGTAAAACCACAATGATAGCAGCAATTAATGGAACAGTGACACATTATTGTTCCCGAGCTGTTACATTTATTATAGAATATATGATTTTGGAATAATTCAATACACTTATAAAACTTAATGAAATATTTGATATGTATGCTTACCAGGAGGAAGGTTCCTTGCGGGCTGGGTTTAAATGTAGAAATAAACATAATAGCTGATGTATTATTTCATCTAAAAAGTAAATCTGTAAATAAATTCTGAACTAGAATATTCACATAGTTTTTTTGATTCTCATAAATTACTATATAATCGGCGTCAAATACACCAGCTTTAAACATTTCGTTATCACTTTCATCACTGAATATATTAATGTCACTTTATTTTGCTGATTTTTTCCATAAAAATACCACATATCTGGGTTAATCGATGTATTATCCACCATATTGCAGCGATATTAGAAAACGTTGACAGCTAGTTAAACACAAATAACTACAGTAGTTCGAATCGTTATCGAAACGCGTATATTTTAATTTGTATGGAATTTCCTAACTATGGTTAGCGAGAGCCCTCCCATTGATAGATACAAATCATAGATATGTTTATTCATCTGTCTACGATTATTGAAACCGAAAAATGACAAAACTCATACTAGAGTTAGCGATTTTAACGGGTAGAAAAAGACAGACAGAGTATTGCACCCGGCCGTTACACGCACATTACATAGATAGATACTTCAATCAATCTTAACTCCAAATTCCCCGGCTTTCACTTCTCACAAAGCGTTCATGTTAACTCTCCGGTGCTTTTTACTTATGATGAAATGTCACTGCGGGCCCCCAACAGTGGCCCAATCTCGCCGGGTCATCAGCGCACCAATTGTTTTCCTTTTACCGACTTGCATTCTTGTTACATTTTTTAAACATCACTTTCATTTCCGAATACGTTTGTGGCTATCCGTAACTCGCAAGATGAAACGCTAAAACTCTTCTTTCTTGAATATTCAATTGTGAGAATGTGTAGGCAAGCTGGTTATTAATGACAGGAAATGTTGTGGTGTTTTTGTTGAAATTGTTGCGTAGTAAGTAATATGTGTGGATGATGATTGTAGTACTTACAGCTTATGTTATGTATATGTGCGGATGTCTTAGGATATAACTTTTTTTATATCTTACCAGTTAAACTGAACTTCGATATTTTTTTAACTCTTCCAAAATATTTTATCATAGTTGTTCAGTAACGTGTTGCGTCCTTTTTTGTCTGCCTATCAAAAGTTAATACGAGGTGATTACCAACATACTATCGTGTCACAAAGTAATTTGCCAACTGTCATATCAAGATTGTTGAGAAGGTCAGTTTTTGTAAAGTTTTGTTTATTTTCATGCCACCTCTATTTGTCCTCTCACGTCGTATGAAACATTAAATGTTTTCAACGGGACATGTGTTCATTGCGTAATTTCTTAATATCTTTTCGTATGATACCTGGTTTGATAGACACGTAATTTAATATATTAATCATACGGTTAATTTATCATACTCGATGTTATTTTTGCAATGTGGAAAATTTCACATTATTCGTTTATATGTTACTTGACAATATTTTCTGTGAAAGATTTTTTTTTGCAAAATGTTCATGAAAATATTCTTGCACACATTCTTGATCTGTAAAGATCGAATCGAAACGATAAGAAAAAAAACAAAACCGCTCTAACTTATTTAATGTATTAAAGCTGAAAAACTTTTAAAAAGTATTACGGGGTGTTATATTTCCACCACCTCCCACATACAAACAAACAGATTACAAGAAGAACATAGTACACAGTCAGCTCATAAACATTAGAATTTACTAAAATGATACAATTTACAACATTCCGCGATCTAGGGAATCAGCTGACCGACATACACCCACGCTTTTACTCAACTATCGCATAATTCCTACAATATTCCTTTACACGCCGATGTTTGTAGTTTGCAAAGCCGATATATTATGTGACATACATACAGTACTGGACAATGTTGGCGCCAGTTTGCATTCGGTTTTTAAACGCTTCCGAAATGGACGGATGAGGTCGCTTAATGCTACTATACGTCTTCCATTCGTTTATTTTATTTTTGACAGTTCACGCCTATAAAGTACGACATTACAGTAGAACAATATTTTGAAATAAAAGTAGATACTTTCTTGACGGGTAACGCCCACTTAGAGTTGTGCCATTCGTAACGAATGACCACAGATAACAAAAACGATTTTGAATAGAATCAATCAATCGGAATCATTTGAAATAAAATTACATTAAAATGCTAATGAAAACAGTTAAACGTAATATAGTACCCAATATTAGGATCGAATGTATTTGCTGCAAATTAATTAATATGAATAAAGGTATACGTATTGAAGTGACTTTTAATAAGAGTTTAATTTAAAATAATTACAATGATTACAACGAAAATAAATGTTTAGTACCTACTTGTAATAAACAGTTAAACCATGTTGGAATTCATAGTACTTTAAGGATTAAATAATTAAAACAACTAAAAGGTAATTTGTTAATATTTTTATTTATAAACAATCGTCTGTTTCGTCGGAATCGGCGTCGTCGTCACTCGTATCCCCAGTAACACTAATTATTAATGAGTGCATGGGTAAGTTGTCAAATGCGACATCGCGATCCCAATCAGACATTATTTCTTTCTTCGTCTTATCTACGACACTCGCCCAGTTATGAGGCGTCACATTTTCACACGCATTTTTAAGCAACTCCAGCATTTTGTTTGCGGTGAAAGGAGGAGTTGTATTTATTCTCGCAGCATATCCTTTCACTTGCGCCCATATTAGCTCTATGGCATTATACTGGCAATGATATGGAGGAATTCTAAGGACGGTGTGCCCATGTTCTGCAGCCATTTCATCTATAACGTATCGTTTAGGCTGCTTCCTCATTTTTAATATTTTAAGTAACTCTACTTTTAATAGGGACTCGTCCACCTCCTCGCCATTGTTACGGAGCCAGTTTATTATTTCATTTTTTTTACTGGCTTGCGTTGGCATTTTGTTAATTTGCCGAGAGTGATAGGACGCATTATCTATAAATATTGTTGATGGCTGTTCGAGTGACAATAACATTTCCCGAAACCATTTTTCATATACTTCGGAATTCATTTCTTCGTGGTAATCCCCTGTTTTCTTTGATTTAAAAGCTAACATAGCATCTTGCACAAATCCTTTTGCGGTTCCTGCATGACAAATTATAATTCTTTCACCTTTTCCCATTGGCACTGCGGTCGAGGAGCTAGCAGTGTTGTCAGTCCAAGTTTTTGATACCGTGTGATTCGCATTGAGCCAAGTTTCATCGGTGAAAATAACATTCGACCAGTCTTCTATTTTTTTAGCTTGTCTTAAAAATTCGCATCGATACAAAGCAACATCATTGCGTTCCATCAATATTTTTCTTTTGTCACATTTTTTGTATTGGAATCCAATCCTATTCAATACCTTCGCCAAAGAAGACTTTTGACCACGGAACAAGCCACTAGTTTTCAGAGATTGTACTAGGTTATGTAAAGTAGGAATCTCTTTTCTTTGGTAATAATCGTATATATGACGACGAATAGCATCACCATCAAAACTGTCAATTGCTGTCACTTTAAAGGGCTGACGTTTTTTCTTAGGTGTAGATGGCTTGTTTTGTTCCATGCCACTACTGCCGTAGCCTTCTTTAATTATTTTTGAAACTGTTGGAGCAGTAATACCTAATGCTGCTGAAACACGGTCTCTGATTTGAGTCACTGGTATAAGAGGTCCACCATTACGGCTTTCCCTTTCAAAGTACTCATGAAGTCGCGACACAAACTCCCTTGTTTGTCCTTTAAGCACCTTTCCTTTAGGCATTTTGAAAGTGATGAAGGCAGGTACGATGTTCTCAATTCAACCAAATGTAGGAATTCACGGGTAAAACAATACGGAGGAATATAAATACTCAACTCGACGTATGAAAAATGTGAATTAAAATTCAGCGAACGGAAAACACTAGCACGGGCGCGGGCGTCTCGTTGTGAGTGACCACAAAATGGCGGCGCGCGTCACCTGTCTGCCCAGTGTTGCCGTTTCACAATTTGTTTTTAACAACATTACTATTGCCGACGGAAGTGATAAGAATATTAACTTAACATGAGTAAATGGTTTATTTTAATATAATTATTAAATCAAGTAACTTAAATATCCCTGAAGTTTTATAAAACAATGCATGGAGCAAAAAATAAAATATGTATTAAATCGATTAAAACTTGTTCAAAAATAAAATCGTTTGTTATAAAAAATTGATTCGATAACGCATCAGGCCATCACTATTTGATTCAGTACTCGATGTGTCAAAAATAAAATAAACGAATGGAAGACGTATAGTGTCACCATTTCTGTGAATAATGCAGGATTTGACGGGATTTAGTGAAATAGAATGTTTGGTATGAGGAATTGTGTTTTTGGGAAGGAAATAATATATTTGTGTGTATAATGTTTTTATATCATAAATATAAAATACATATATATACTTATAATAAACTTCACTAATATTTCATACGCGGTAAATGAAGTTAATTCATTTAAATTAAATTTAAGCAGAAAAATGGCGGATGTCTGTGGCTAGAAGATAGCAGACATAGAAATGTTATAATTATTAGTATTATTTTCTAATTAAGTACAAAGTTGCTACTATAAGTTCAACATTACTAAACATAGATCTACGTCACAAAATTATAATGATACTTTACAATTCGTATTATGTAATGTCCACTATATTCGGAAACTAATGGTTTGCCTAGCTAATATGTTACACTCTCAGTACAAATGTGGGTTAACATCTAAAATAGAACGTCGTTTGGTCGTCCCGCGTCCGGTCAGCACTGCGAGTTTGGAAAACTCATCTCCTTTACGACACGCCTACGAGATTTTAATTACAGTTTGTAACATGTCATTTAGATCATCATTGTATAATGTTATAATATTTTAATAACTTACTCTATTGAAATATGGATGTATGTATGTACATGACTTCCATGTATACATGTGTATGTTTTCCGTCGCTCATATTATACTCGTATCATTTTGTAATGTATTTTGGTCTTAGCCGCGTACTTTTAAATACAACATTAGCTAAAAATAGTTGCAACATAACAATATGCTATCTAAGAGTATAATGGTTCATGTTAAATCGCTAGTCAGCTCTCTTCACAGTTTTTTCCGATATTATATGCAATACAAAATATTAGATATTCAATTGATATAAAAATTACTTGTTATTCGCAGGCACACAGAGCTGTAAATTTATAAAATATTACCGAAGTAAAAGCTATAAAGATATAGGTCAGGCCAACCAAAAAAGAGCAAACAACAAACTGTAACAGCTGTTGTAGCTTTGCGGCCCCGATTTGCATTTTACACCCCTCGTGCAAAGAAAACACGATACAAAATTGTTTTTTTTTACAGAATCAACCCACAATTCATTACAAAATATTTAGTTAATAATATTGATTTCTTTATTCGATAAAGTTATTGTAATGCGCCCGATAGTATGTGCCGTGAAACCCAAGAGGAGAGAATTGTCTCTCGTGATACAATTATAATTTCCTGTTTAAAACCTGACATACACATGCTGAATCGTAAAACCATTGCGTTTCAATATGAAAGGGCTTCCACCATCGTATCTGGTGGTCGCTATCCGGGCCGACGCGAATTGGTTTACATCAAATAAAGTATTTTGGACTTCCTGTGGCTGATATGATGATGATGATGATGATGAAAGTATTTTGAAGAATAAACATTGTCATCTCGTCTAATTTGTAGATTGTTTCGCGTGTGTGAGTGAGTACGTACGGTTTGATGAACTCGCTTCCGGCGCGACGCACGCTGAATGCATGCATTATGTTACGTAACCAGCTTTATATAAAAACCTCTCGGAAACTTTTGGATGCGTCTTTCTAGTCTTGATTCCAAATGTGGATGATTTAAATTATTTACACGCATCACGGGGTACAGGAAGTGATGCAGTGTTTTTAATAAAATTCAAACCTACAAACACTCAACATAATTACATATCATTTGAACCTATACATTTGTCTTGCCTTCTGTGCCTTACAATTACATCATTTTTCAGAATTGTCTCACTGAAATTCCAGTACACAGTTATTTTCTTGTGACGAATCTTCATGATTTTCCTTTTGCTATAAGTCATTCGTAACAGCCAAACAACATTTCACGGCACTTTAAAGAGTATAATGTCTATGTTCAAGTTGAACACATGGAGTTTTTTTTTCTAACCGGCAAGCCAGAGGCAGTGCCGAGCTCAGCCTTCCCCTCGTGTTATTACGGGGTGTCGAGTGTTTCCTTTGTGTCTCGAAGAAAAATAATATAAAAGTTAGTCTTATTCATGGCTACAGTTGCCGTGTCAGTTATGTAACTTTATTCCTAACTTTTAGCACAAGTTTATACGTTTTAAAATAAATGTATTTACATAATAATTATCCGTATGAATATATAAATTCGTTTTGCCCTATAGATGTTATCTAAATATGCTAATACAGCTTAATATTTTAAAGTGAAGTGTGGAATTAACATTTATCACGCAATTCGGACAAATATTATCCACTTTTCTACTATTAGCACGTGATTTATACATGACTTATTAAGAATGCATACATATTTGAATTGCGCAGGCTAGGATAATTTTACCGGCTCTTACTTTCTATAATTTAATTCGCTAATCCATTCATCCTTTCGTCTCAATCTAGTCATTAAACATTCTTGCCATAAAAAGTATATTGATTTTCCAATAGAAATACAATAGTGGTGTTCGTAAAAAAATTCTATGGTCGCTGGACTTAGTAATATGAATGACATGCTCTATATCGCTGTACAAATCGAGATTGCATCCCTTGTTCCCGCGAGACCAGACTGGCGACGTCTACACACGCATCGGTAGAAAGCGAGATAATAGCGTCTCCGCTCGTCGCTCACATTTCACCTTGGATCAATTAAAATTTCAAACTACTTTAAAGTGATTCTAATCGTATACGGTTTGAATAAAACGCCACTGGTATTTTTAAGTGTTGGAAATGCCTAGAAAGCTTGCATATGTAATTCAGTTTAATATTTTTTTACGTCTACCGTATGTTATTATTTGAATGCTGTTTTTTGACGGATCATATTAATTATGCTGATTTATGGTTCATAAAATTGATAGCATGGCAATTGTGTAATGTTGCGGATAACATGGTGCGACATGTTCTAAGTTGCAATACAATGAAATTATCAGTGGAAGAGTTTAATCCACCTGGTACAAAATGTTTGTCTAAAGATATTTTTGATGAATAAGTCCTTTTGATAGCAGAAGTAGATAATAGAGTAATGTATAACAAAATTAAATCAAATTCATAATACTACATACATTTTATAGCACAAAAGAAGGACCGTCTGGCCGCGGTTTATCTCTGCCTAATAAATTCACGTACCAATGACTTTTTCCACATGCTTGTCCACGTAATATACACTTGCTATGCGAATATAGGTATAGATGGTGAGTTAGGACTCCAAATCTAAGAAGAATGTGTTCGATTAAGAATATTACGATATTGTAATTTGTAATAAGTGTACGATCTAAGTTTTACTAGTCCACCCATCATTCAGTCGAGGTGTACATAAAATGCCACGTCAAAATAACCCTAAGTAAACTTTCATATAACCGTCCGAAGACAAACGGTTTCTAGGTAATTGATACGAGTTGTAAAATTCGTGTGGGGGGCAGTGATGCGTAGCCAGCCGCCCGTCTGTCGGCGCAGGTGGCGCTGCAGTCAGGAGGCGAACCACCCAACGCGCCCCCGACACCGGTGGGCCTGGGATAATCGAGTTTGCTAACGATTACCGGGATCTTTTGGAAAATAATTCTAGAAATATTTGACTTGGTCTTACGAAATTTTTGTTGGCATAATGTCCGTATCCAAGACGATTTATTTACTAATTTTAGTAACGCAAATATGTATATTATTGAAATTATTATGATATCTGGAATCTAGTTCTGAACAGACTTTCCCCGATGTTTTCTATCGCGAACTATTTGATGCTCCCTTTTCTCGACAAGCACCTATAATATTATGATTTCTTCCAGTTAACACATTAATATTTTTTATAATCTTTTTATTTTCGTTGCTCTACGTTTAAAATTAAGCTGTTTATTATTCTTCAAAATTATGATGTTCTAGGAAACTGTAATTTGAGCAACTAATTAATAATACTCATTAGAAGCCTTTCAACCGCCCGCTCAATTTGATAACATTGCTTAATAACTTGGAATAACGTCGGTCGTGCTCATTAAGCCTTTATTTATTATCATCTCTTCACTGACTGCCCAATTTGCGGGCTTAAGAAGTTGACTCCACTTCTGAATAGATACTTAGGCGTATAAAAACAAGCTACTGAAAAGTGAATTCTCGTCTGAGTGTAGTACCAGTTTATTTCAATGAATATTTCAGTCATTCAATTATTTAACTGATTATCTGAATATTACATATTTATTTTAAAGATATTCAAGCCGCGAGGTAAACACAAGCTAAATATGTTTTCCAACTTGTTGAGAATATTATGCATACTATTACGTATTTTATCATAATAGCAGAGTTTGGAGAAGACATAAAACTTAAAAAATATGAGAATACATTTATTCCGATATTATTAGTTTTGAATCGCGATCAAAGACCAATAAAACTGCATATTATGATGATAAAATTTCGCACAAATTCAAGTTTTCACAACACTGAAGAGTCCGGTTGAGCAACTAGCAATAAATAAACATAATGTGACATTTATCTAATTTTATGCAGGATATATATAGTATTATTATATCAGTAACAAAAAACTGGAAATTTAAAACTTGTGAATGCTAGACCATTTTGTAAATCGGTCAAGGTTATCGCTGTTTGCAAATAACTAGACGATCCTCGCTATCGGTGACTTGCACGTTTTGACTATAAATCAATTCGTATTTTTCACTTGGAAGTCTGCAGTACCAAGTCTAATGACTACTGCTAGTATTAGTAGTTTCATGTTATAATGGTACCAAGATTTGTATATTATATTTATGACAAGAAAGGTAAAGGTATTTTTGGCAGGTGTGTTTGTATTACATATATAAATGGTAAATATTATTTTTAAATTGTTAGTAATATTTAAAGTAGTATTAATGGTGTGCTGCATTTATATTTCTAAATGTGCTATTTGCGTTAACAACATTTTTATTCATCTCTGTTTAGCCTCCCATATTTATTGCTGTATACCTGTTTTAACAACTGCAAGAAATGTTTATGTTAATGTTTACTCAGTACATGAGTTTGCAACACGAAATTGTTAAAAATATCGATCGCACTGAAGCTGTTAATTAATTGGGTTAATTCTCTCCCACGACGCCCATTAACTCGCTAACGACTCACAAGACCATTCATAATGCAATATTTATAATTAGTTTTGCGCGCAGTCACTATTTGTGTGATCGTGATCGACTAAAAAAATACTTTGATAAAGGTTAATTTTTATGATTTTAAAACTTATTTAAGTACATATTTTGTATTAATAAAGCCAGCCTTACTTGGCTGATACCATACTAATTTGATGATATATCCAGCTTGAATAGTCTCAGGAGTCCTGCAATTAGTATGCGTACAGATAACACAATAAAGATAGTACAAAGAGCAGAGTGCAGACACGTCGGCATTGTGTAAGGTTTTGTATATCACCACACACCACACCGCACAGTCGTCAATGTCACGTGTACGTCGCGCCTTGCCCTGCTGTCGCGTCGCGTCGCGTCGCACACGCCACCTCCACTATGTGGCACAAGGTTAATGGGATTTCGATACATTGGACACGCGGATCACCCGCTTCTTGAAACTTCCAAGGAGGTTTATGCGAGTATTGGAAAATGGTTTGCGCGAGGAAAACTTCCGAGGTGAAGTGATTTTAAAGATAAGCTGCCAATGCTTACTGCCTTTAATTGCTTAGAGTAAGTTTGTTTAGGAAGCTGAAATTATCGATGCCTCCTAGGATATGTAATTTATTTTAAAAATTTCCTTAGTGATTTTTTCTTTCGCTTGAGTTTCCTCGTTTGGTCAATCATCTCCTAATATTTTTAAACCAAACAAGCCATCCAATTTGTGCGACATGTAACGTGATTTTCTCCCATTTTAATATACGTCGCGCAACGTCCATTTCTATTACCTTTACAGTAATGCAATCGTTATTGGCGTGTTAATATAAATGGACTTTTACCGTATACACTACGCGCAGATCTCTAATATTTTCACATGGCGCACAACAAGCGCGTCTCGTAGATGGCAACATAATTTAGCTAGTTTCCAGATCGTCGCCAGGTAGGTAGGTAGATATATAGACAGGCAGGTACTAGATACGTGTATAGGTAGGTAGGTAGGTAGAGTGGTCGTGTTCGGTGGCGAGTGGCGACAGATGGCACGGTCGCCCACGCGGCGCCACCGCGCGTGTCTCTCATGTTGTGTTTTTGAACCGTTTGTGTGCGAGCGGATTATCTGGCTTTACTTTTGTTTATTACGCACACATGGTGTTATAAAGCATGGTGGATGCAAGATTATTCCGAAATGTTGCTACGTAAAGTTTAGGGGCAGTAGAAATCCTTCAGCAATTGTTGTAAAAATTCTCAAGAAGAAATTAATAAATTACGGAACACAGCAGTTTGCGATGCTAACAAACCCATTTATTTACATATTCTGTTTCTTTTTTTGTATTAATTGTTGTATTAAATATCCCAGTGCGCTATATAAAATATCCCATGGGTGTAGCTTTTATTGCTATCACACCCAACATTAAACATATATCAATTAATTTTTAAACCTTTTCTACGAAAATTATATGCCTAAACAAAACCGTATATTTACGTAAGAAAGATAATGCATTTCTCTATCCAGGATCGCTAACAGTGCGTCCGCGCATCAAACGCACGATCGAGGCCGAGTTTTTACGGCGGTGTCGGTTTCGCCGTTCGCGCGTGTGGCTTGTTTTACGCTCATTCCACGACGGAGACTACACACTGCAGCCGGCAGCCAGGGTGCATCATATCATAGAAATCTATAACCTGCAATACCTTTTATAACCGATCAGTGTTCATAAATGGGGTCGGCGCGGCGACGCTGCTCCTTGGATGGTGGATTGCGCTTTATCATTTCTTTTGATGTTTACAACAAAATTGGAAATGTTAGGAACATGATAGGTTGGACGTCTATTTACGTTTTACTTTTAAATCATAGCGGTTAAGGTTAAAACTTATGACTTGTAGAGGTGCGTCGCTTGAAACTACTTTCGTCTGAAGAAATTAATATTTTTATAATCAATACAAGTCCATACATCTAGTCGTGATATATTTTTATTAGACCGTTGCAATTCAATGTTCCAGTGATAATATAGCAGATACAACTTTCACGTAATGGTGCTATAGTTCCTTTTTATCGTCACATGAAGAATCACATCTGACTTCGCCTGTCGTGGTAAATACATACAAACTTTTGTCAATCCCTTTTGTACTGGATACTTTGTATGGATGTAAGAATGACTTATTTTGTTTTAGTTAAGTTATCACTTTACTAAATGAATGACCAATTAAAATGTTCGCACGCCTTGACGCTACATTCTGCACCCGTAATCATCAAAATAAAACGATTTATTATTAGTTACTAGATAACCATGGATAGAATTAAAAGGTTTCGCAGATATCAATTGCGCTGGGGCCAAACATTTCAATAGCACAATGCGAATTATTATTCACTCAATGGGCATGTTAGGAAGCCACGCTTGACATTGTGAACGTTTGAACCCGGCAGCGAGTTGAATGAGATTGAAAACGTGCCATATGTTATTTCTATATATATCTCGGATATAAATAGATGGGTTTTTTATCGACGCTTATAGAATATCCTCGCTTCCGCGAGTAGAGGTTCGGGATCGGTCGGTGTCTTCAGTTTCGCTTATTTCTAGTAATTTACCTGAAATTAAATAACAATGGAATTCCAATTATTTATTTGTTGTAATAGGATTCACTTTAGTGGTATAACAGAACACACCTTCCATTTGCTGGTTGAAATAAATGTTTTTACGCACAACACACATGTGTTATTGTGTGAGAGTATATATTCCCTCACCGTTTTAGTGCGTGGTACACACATGACTCCGAAAAGACAGAGGTGTGCCCTGGGATTCGAACCCGCGACCATCGTGAACATGTTGGCAGCCGCGTCTGGTCGGTTTACCAACAGGCCACCCTGCACTAAAACGGTGAAGCTACCTATTATCTTATAATAGCAAACTCTAAGGATCACATGTTTACTGCATAGCAATATCAATTAGCGTATGTAAACAACCTTTTCTATAGATGTCGTCACTGGCACGTGACGGTGTTGATTAACACACGCCGCGTCACTCATTGTGGTGAAGAGCTCTCGGCGCGAAGCATTGAACTTGCCTCAATGTCGCCACCACGACCTTCAATTCCACACGGTCCGGACTTTGTTTGTCAAAATCATTTTCAACATTAGCTGTTTAGTTTCGCCTCGTATTTCGTTCTTTGAAAGAGGAAATACAAAACAATAGATTTGTTACGGTGGGGCATGCAAATGAATTTGCTGTTTTGGGAAAACATCTTTGGTTGGTCTGAAACTGTTGACGATTTAACAAATTTAAATACGCTTATTAGATATTTAATACTAGGAAAATGGTTTGGCTTTATTAATCCGATAAAGGGATATAGGGATCAAATGGAATTTCCTGCCCACGCACGGTGTTAATATAAATCTTTTATATCTTACTAAAACCTCCATTGAAATACTAATATACATATATGACCCCCATTAAACTTCTGCGTATTGCGAGCGTCATCATACAGTTTACTAGCCAGCATATCACAAAGAACTCTGTGTGGTCTGTTTCTTTATCTACGCAAAATAAATGCCTTTGACCTGCCTACAGAACGACTTGCGCGGCTTCAGTATTACACATTTTAATCCGATTTGAGGAGATTTTATATTATTTTCATTGGATCTAAAGATTTAGCCGATGTTGTTTGGATTTGTCAGGGATTTAAAGCAACTATTGTTTATGGCCCATTTACGTATAGGATGAGTGATAAAGATTATTACCTGCATGCAATGAACTTGGATTATTAATAGCGCACTTCGCCGGTTTATTTATATTTCCCTTTTTATACAAAATCCTCTATTTCTAAACGTTCGCTTACCGAACGGAAACATATAATAAATAAATTCACAACAGATTTGGCAATTAAAAACACAGCCATGCGTGTAAATGCATCCTTCCAGAAATCGTCAGTATATATTATATTGCTTTTGCATCAGTTCGCTTCAAGTTAGCATGCACTTTGGACGCTAAAGGAAAGACCCTATTGAGTACGCGTGCACTCGGGATGCTTTAACCCGGCGATCGCACAGTTGGGTCTATTTTACCCACGCCTTTTAAAAATGCGCGCATTTCTATAAAATATTTTTGCGACGTTGCCACACTTCTCATTAGCTGGAGCTAATGGTCTCCCCTTCCTGTCAAATATCGCCTTACAGTGGTATCGTGTATGCAGCGGTGGATAGACGCGGATAAACACAAAAAAGGTAAATAAGACCCAACTATACACTTGGTGTCGTAATTTCGCGCCATCTTTTTTTAAATATATTATTGTCTTATTGTGTTGTTTTCAGAACCTTTGCAATTATAGATCGCGAAAAACTCGAACTGCAGAGAATTTTAGCTATTCTGCAATAATCCGAATCCGAATATGAAAATTCTACATCAGAAAACGAGGAGGAAGATCATCTGAGTGTTCGCAGCCAGGAAAGTGACACCGATCAAGATATATCTGACACGGATAGTGACGATGTGCCCCTTGTTGAACTACGATATCAGCTACATTCTTCATCGTCTGAAATACAGCACAGTTTTGATACTTATTTGACTACCACTACCTCTGAAAGTCAGATATGAACATCTTAATTTTTGGAAAAGACGAGACCAAGTGGCAACCGAGGCCTCCCCGCCAAAGTGTCCGAACTAGGGCGGAAAATATCATAACACAAGTGCCAGGTATTCGACCAGTAGCTCAAAATGTCTAGAATAAATGCATACATAATACATAAAAAGAACAATAATACCACGACAAAGCGTAGCAAAAGCGGCGCAAAAGGGTAAGAGATTTTTAGGAGAACCTGATCAGGAACCACCAGTGAAGATGTGTAATGTAAAAAGAAGGTGTCAGGATTGTCCTGCCAAAAAATACAGGAAATCTAGAAATACTTGTCGGTGCTGTAAAAAATACATCTGCAGTGAGCACGCTGTGTTGTACTGCAAGGATTGCGCAGATGAAAGAGAAACTATGACTGAATAATTATAAGACTGTTATAGAACATAGTTGTTATTCCTGCTATAAATGTCATTGATATACTTACTATTACGTTAAAATTGTGAAAAAGTTTGTTTTCTTAATTTTTTTTTAGTTTAAGACAGAGGTTACCTATTTTGTTAAAGTTTTTTCATACTTTTATAAAAATGACATTAAAAACTTATATCTCGTACCAGGTTGTTTTTGTTTATCCAAAAAGTCATAAACAATAGGATTTTCATCCAATTATTATGATATTTCAGTAAATTTATTTTAATTATTGAAGTTATGGCGTTTTTTTATACGGGTCCCTTAGACCCAACCCTACTACCGTTGTAACATATTTCCACTGTGCTGACGCCGGGTTAACGGGGAACCTTTCTTTGAAAACACGCGCACTTATCACAACATCAAGCAATTTGCTTTGAGTACACGTGCACTCGTTAGAACTGAAGAACGATAGGCGATAGGATTTTCACGGAGGAATTGCTACGCAGTCTTGACTTGTGTCAAATAAGATTGCTAAGGTTTTTGAGAAGTCACTAATTTAAAATATCGGAAAACAATAAAATAAAATAAATACCTGTTTTCTGTGTATCATAAAAATAAAAGTTGAAATTTGTTTAAAGTATACTTAACCTTATAATGTGTCCACTATAAACTTGTTTTGATACGAGCGATAAGATTAATATTTATAATTTTTACAATGCCAATGGCTGGAGAGCCTCTTGTCCTAAAACAAATATTTGTACAACCTAGAAATATTTGCCTCGAAACGAGGCATTCTATTGTGTGACTTTGGTATCAAGCACTTGAGACCACAACTCCAAGGCGTTCTGTACATAGGATTATTTCTCACTACCGTTTGTTCGCGATTTCCTGCGCGAACAAATACAGAAACTACTTTGTAAACATACGGTCTTGAACAAATATATTCCTTGTTTCTTTACGATAAGCTACTTTTTATAAAGTCACACGTTAAGTATAGTTTTCCGACGGAAGTAAGTATTATTTTTATAGGCCGGAATGTCGATTATGAATGATAAGAATCTCGCGCACGTTAGTTCATGTTGTGTTTCAACGTAATTTCAAGCGTAAAAAACCGTATGTTTCAACTTCCTTGCGTAAGTGCACTTGAAAAGTTATATTCAAGTTAAACATTTTAATACACGTTAAAAGCATATGAAATGAATTGAGTAACAAAGAGACCCCCACGTTGATAACGTGAAGCTGTATAAAATTATCGCACAACAAATATCAAAGAGAACACTTTTATCTCATTTCTTTTAAGTACACTTTCATGGATCAGATAACTCGGCGTACAGTATGACTGATGGGCGAGCCACTGGGCGTCATTACGTAAAACGTGAAAGTATTAACTTGACAGATTATGAAGATCAACTCTTTTATACTCTTCGCTGTGGCACATCGACTATTTAAATTGTGGCGTTTATGCGAATGAAAAGGCACGGTGAAGTCCGATTGATTTAGAGCAAATTCTCGATTTGCGACGCGAATTGTGCCGTAAAATTAAACAGCCACTTGTCCAAGGGAATTTCGGCTATTGCACGGTTATGTTTTTGAATTGGTGATTTCTAATGGTTTTCTACGGTCACTTAAATACTTAATGAACGGTTTTATTTCCTAATCTATTCAAATCGAACCTCTATTCATAAATCTGGTTATGTCAACGCGGTGCTAAATTGTATATCAGATAAGGAAATTACCAGAAATAAATTTTGTAGACAGCTACAAAGAAGCTTTTTACATGTATCCACCGGGGTGGTTATTATTTGTTTTATATAGTTTTTCTTATATTATAAAAACGCAGAATTTGATCAGATACTATATATTTCAAAGCCACATTTTGTGACATTCTTGAGGCATATTTAATTACGTGTTTTATATTCTTATCACGAATTATCATTTTTATAAGTTTGCGCGATGATTGTTCATATTCCTGTTTATCTTTACCACGAGTATAAACATTTCTTTATATCGTTAGCAACATAAGTAAGTGTTAAGAAAGTGATAAGCGCGTGATAACAGCGGTGGCGTGTGCGTTTGTCTAGAAAATTCTCTTATCACATGAATGATGAATAGTGTAATCTGAGAAAAGACATAATATTATATTGAAAGATATAAATAAAATATCTAAATAGAATCACTGAAAACAAATAAGTAACCCGTAATATTGATACATAATGTAGCAGAATAATTCAACCTCGAACGATAAGCCTGTGACCAAATGTAAAGACGATGGTACAAAGACAACACTGTACAACTCCTTATCTGAATTCACATCTGTGTTGATTCTCTATGTGTTTACTTTCATTTACATTGGTATTAAATCAATTACAACATAATAAATCTAGAATATTCAATAAAATTTAGGGGTATTTATTATGACGAACAAAACCGAATGGAAGATTAACGTTATTAAGCCAACTGAGATGAAAGACGTATCACTTTAGTTATCGAAACTTGAATTAAATCCGATGTATTTAAAGTAAGATATGCGAAATAACAAATAAGGCACTAATGTTAATCTTCAGATAAAAAAAAAACATGTTAGTTTAAAGCCACAAACCCTCACATTCTCTCTCTATTTCACGCGTTAAAAAGGAAACATGATGATGCAAAGAAAACAAATGCTATTAGTCTTGAGGGCGGTAACAAAGTGAGCCGTCCCATTGATCCGTACAGTGATGAAGAAATCGGGCTAGCATCCTGCACCACGCTTGAATAATTCCTAATTACTCAGTATAATGGAAACGGGAAACCGATCAGTTGCGTGATACTGTTATTTTGCTTTTTATTCATATTATATGGCCAGTGATTGATTTGCTAACAACGTGATTTACCGCTAATTCCTATAATGTATAACAATCACTAGCATAAAGTATGAACCTACTCGTTTAATTGTGTTGAAAGTTCACGTAAAGGTACGTTCGTTTAATTTCAAATATTTTGTTTTCTACAAACAATGCATTGATAGATGACGGAGGTGTCTCTGACAGATTCCATTCCAAGAGATAGACGGCTTAATCGCACTAGGGGAGCCGCTGACATCCTGAAAGATGTTGAAAGGGTCAAAGGTCCCCATTGTAGTGATGGTAAGCACTTAGTGGGGAACGAGGATTTGTGCCCTCAACAAAAACTAGTTTTAAATGTTATGACAACACACAATCAGTAGTGAACTATGTTTTTGTAAAGTATCCTCTAAAATTACTACTTAATTAAATTAAAATTGATTTAGGGAAACAATTGAGAACCCCTGGTACATTGGAAGGCCAAACTGTGTAGGTAAGGAATTTAACAGTGTTACGTATGATCTATTTGTACTTTCAGTTCGAAACAAAATATTATGTCACCAATGCCGCATTGCAGTTGGTTTTAAGAATCGAAGCCAGCTTTGGATAGTAAACAACCTTGACTTTGTAATCGGACAAGCGGATAAGCCGTAAGATTAATACTTTCTAGACCCAGTTGAAGTGGGGGTAATTGGGTTCTATCACTTTTATGCAAGAAACTTCGTCAAATAAGAGTTTCACTTACATTGCGAAGTTTGACGAACAGTTCTGTATTATGGAAAGAAAAACAAGTAAATAAGTATCTTTGAAAAGGGTTTATCAAGTTCTTGCTTCAGTTGTGAATAAATTTTTAGTAGCTTATTTGTATATGACAAAAAAATCAGAATTTTCTTGCTGTATGTAGGAAATAGATTAGAATCAAAATGTAAATGTTGTACACGGAAAGAGCCAGGAGTTTTTGGACAAACATCTGTCCCGTTTATGTATTAGAGGGTGCACCAGGTCTGCAGGTGGCACCGCAGCGGTGCATTTATACATATTACATTGTAATTAATTTGATTCGAGATAATGTTATCGGGCCCTGTGTTCCGCTGTCCACGACAAAACTCCCCACGCAGTCTCGTTTCTGGGTCATAGTGTAAAACACTAGTTCAATACACTTTAATAGACTTAATAATGACTCAATTATTATTATGTACTAGAACAGTAGATACTAGACGCTTAGAGTCACATATGTATATTCTAGGTATACGCACGACACGTTGAACATTGTTTATCGTGTAAAACTAGCATAATATAATAATATCTTAGAAGAAATAACATGATAAAAAAAGTAAATCTGCCAACATACTACATCCGCTTAATAAAAATCAAATTTATTTGACAACAATCAAAACACTGGCAAGTCATAACAGCATACCTTAGCATACCATTCGCGCCATTTGGCTCGAAAAAAAAAAACAAAATCCATGAATGAAACTGAATAGAGCACGCTTATAAAAACTAAAAACAAACACGGTGCGTTCATTTCATAACATAACGCTGGTGTTATCAAACAACGAGGCGACCTTGTACGTACGTTTGGCCCCGCACCAAGTGCCGATGACTTGTCGAGTGTGCACGCACTTTCTAATAGTTTTTATTTACGATGACAATTATGCGCGCGTTGCATTGCTGTGCAATCGTAGTGAGGGGAGATGTTTTTTAAATCGAGTTTCGTTTTCGACTTCGTGTTTGCAATTAGTCGTATTAGGTCATAGTCGTATTCTCTATTGTTTATCTTATTTTTTATAATACAGCTGACGTCAATTACACAAATAGTCTAAGTACTATTATTTCACAAAATGTATCTCATATATATTTCGTATTGGATATTATAATATTACTGCTGTAGTGGATACATAACTCCCACACTAAGCTAAACGTGTATCGTGGGTAAACACTGTAGATACTCTCAGGGGTCTAGAGTGTTTAGGAAAAAATATATGCATAAATCAAGTAATACAAGCAAACGACTCACAAGATGGTTAGCGATTACCACAGCCAGTGAACATTTATAATTCAGTTGATTTGTAGATACATTGCCGGTCTTTCAAAATGTGAAGAGCCTCTTTCTTATATTCTTATATTGGGCTACCGGCAATCAGGAAGTCAGTATGTATTTTTATTTTTAAATAATTTATGAAAAGCGAATAAAGCTCCAATACCTATGCATATTCAAAGATTGTAATAATCCAAATTAGTAGATCCAATTGTCACTCACACTGATGCGTTGTGTACGGAATCTATGCGAAACTTTTCAGGGCAATTAGCAACGCTAGTAATAAATGTCTACCATTAAATTTATGCTTATATAAGAAGTAAAATAACAAGTTTGACATTTATTGTAGTGTTTTAGAACAACCCTATTTTTATGTCATAATATCATCAATTCTGTGTTATTAATAGAATTTACTTTCGAGCCAACACATTCCCGAATATCAATGCCAAACATTCTCGAATACATTGTATTACGCGCACATCGCGCTAATACTCGCCACTATTATATCATCTGCCATAGTAACCGAGCGATGTACTTGCACCGTTGACATCACAGAGTTTTAGTGTTGATTAACTCCACGCAAATCGTTATCTGTTTTGTTCGTGTAGGGTTATCACGTAGAGATAAAATGATTAAAGTTTAAATAAAAATTACTTACAAATAATTTAATATTAATTAGGAAAGCCTCGGTGGCGTAGTTGTTCTACGGTACGGTTCCAAGCTGTAGTCTGGAATTCGAATTTCGAACAAGCAGGGACCAGGGTCTGACAAAGTAATATTGGATTTTTCTATTAATTATCAATCTGGAGTCAGGAACTTGTGCCCGATATGGCGATAGGCTCGCCCCCTTTTACATTGTAACACGGAACATACAAGGTGAAATGTGTGTGTCCTGGTAGCACGTTTGCCTACCCCTTCCGGGAAAGAGGCGTTAGGTATGTTTGTATGTAAATTAGAATTCAGTATTATACAAAAAATTATGAATAAGCTTTCTGGCGTTTTCTGGTAGATGATAATTTGTATTTTAGTATCCATTCTGTTTACTTCTTTAAGTAAGAGTTATCTTACTGTAAAATCTTTTATTATAAAATAGTTTTACAAATCTAATACCTGCTTTCAATGGAACTGATGTACACCATTTAAAATACCGTGAAATATTTTTAAGCTTATTTCTATAATTGAAAAGGATGATTTATAAGAGCTGTATAATAAAAACAGTATACGTATTAACTAAATATTTCACAATTAGTCAGCCCTAAGTTCCATACGCTATGCTGGCAATTTGGCGACACTATCAGCTCGGCTTTACTCCGGTTTATTGGGGCAGCATGAATGTATTGCCATTATTGTATGAGCTCACTGTTCCCTCTTCATACTCAGCTTTTTATCAACTCAATTGCCTTGTTTTCCAACTGGTCATGCGGTTATTTGGATATCCAAATAAATGTTGTGCAAGAAAGCTTTTAATTCGCAAAATTATTAGCCTTGTCCGGTTAATTAATGTTATTTGTTTGGTACTGCCAAACATCGGTGGCCAATAATTTAATTTATGTTCAATTCGCAACATATGTACATGTATGTATGTCATAATAAATTCAGATACATTTAAAATGATTAAATATTCCTGAATATTATTAAATCACAATGTGCGTTGCCAGACCATTAATATGATTAGAGCCGTAACATTAATTCATAGAACAATTTGAAATAAGAGTGGGTGACTTTAATTGATCTAAACATCAATGAAAAGCGCCTGAATTGTGAAGATACTTAGTTTAAATTTATGAGTAGTCATTAATAATACACGAAATTTATTGAGAGACGAATTGCTGCTATTGTAATAAAACATAATGTACCTATCGTATAAATACATGTCGTGAATCGCTCACCTGCGGTTCATTATGATCTCAAATTATTTTATCGTAAGTTAATTGGAAAATTAAAACGAAACTCAATACTCAAATGAAAACCTTATTACATGAATACTCATAAGGATACTAATAAAAAGTGCGTGGGGGCCTATTGGTAAACGGACCAGACGCGGCTGCCAATTTGCTCACGGTGGTCGCGGGTTCAAATCCCAGGGCGCACCTCTGACTTTTCGGAGTCATGTGTGTATTGATAGTCAATCATCACAAATTTTAAGGAAAACATCGCGAGTAAACTTTGCATACTATAGCGAAATTGTAAGAATTTCTATAGTATGTAAAGTCCGCCAGCCCATACTAAGGCATCGTGATTCGTGGTGGCCATATGGGCTGATACAGTACAGTACATTAATACTCTATTAAGTTAACTTATAGATACTTTTATTTTTTTCTTTTCTGTAATATTTTAACTAATTGTATCACTGTAAACAATCCTTAATTAATAAAATAAAATAATATACATAATAATTTCTTTTCCGAATGCGTATCGAAATGTTGAATCTAAATTCTAAAGGCAGATGTGTAGTAATGAATTCCTTGTCGCACCTGCCTCCGCGCTTCATTATACGCGACGTATGACGTGTGCGTATCACCGGCGCGGCGTATGATCTGAATGTGTCGTCCTAGTTACAGCGGATTAATTATAGCATAAATACTTTACTATGTCGTACTAATCTAATTTTGGTTAGGAATTTCATAGTTGAAATACCAAAAAATGGTTTTAGTTGAGCGGAAATCCTAATCAAATCTTACAAATTACCGCCTAGTGTGTTTACTTAAACCATTTTTTAAGATGTAAATAATATTGTAAACGACTATCGTGCATGAGGGAATTTGTGTTAGTGGGTTAAGCTATGTATGCACAGGTAACTTGGCCCGATTACCCCGGATTAAAAGCTTATGAATGTAAACGATTCTAAGCAAATCCCTACCAAAATCTTTCAAAATATTGTATTTCCATTCTAAAGAAAGATTCAATTAATACGGACAGACATACAAAGAGCCATTACATTTTATGATACATAAGTATCAATTAATATTTAGCACGTTGTTAATATAACTCGTTTAATTCGTACCAGTATTATGACGCAAATGCTTGTCATACAATTTCTTCATCACAATTACACTGCCCTAAAATGCGTGTTTAAATTGGATATGTCATGTGTCCGGGCAATTCGATACCGGCACAGGCCGGCGTGATGGTATCTTTGTTAATTAAACCGTTGGCTTACGTACTGTTGACTATGTACGAACCACTTAATTTGATGGTTTTCGTTTCGTCTGGAATTCGTTTATTGTTACGAAAACACATTGGCCCATTCATAAAGTGAACAGATATTGTGAACAGATATTTGTAATATTTGATTTTTTTATTTCCGTAGCTGTGGAAATTCTTGCGGGGTACCTATGTCCAGCAAATAACTTTCGCTCAGGAAGACAAGAAATTATCCCTTGTACATTTTCGAAGATATACGCAAGAACAAGAACCTACTTCGCATCGTAAACGGAAGAACTACCCTGTAATTTTCAGTACTACACGAATAGACCGGCTCGACTCTTGGTACTACTGTCTCACAGACTGCCAATGTAACTGCTTAGCAATCACGTTTCGTTCGGTCAGTAATTACTATCCTTTTCCTATCTACTCTAAGTTCTATTCCCACGGTCTTTCCAACTGTCTAGTAAATAAAATTTCTCACACGGTTAAGTACACCTCAAGTTAATTCACTAATTGGTAAACATATTGAAACTTAACATCTTGTGTCTCAGGATGGCGAGCGTAGTGGAGTGCCAATTCTGTATCAGCTCATATTCGTCCCACTGCAGGGCACGGGCCTCCTCTACAATCGAAAGTACGATTGAGAGTGGTTAGGTCATATAGTCCACCACGCTGTCCTAATGCGGGTTGGCGGACTTACATACCATAGAAATTTTATAAATCGCTATGGTATGCAGGTTTCCTCACGATGTTTTCCTTCACCGTTTTAGTGCGTGGTGATTGACTATCAATACACACATGACTCCGAAAAGTCAGAGGTGTGCCCTGGGATTCGAACCCGCGACCACCGTGAACATGTGGGCAGCCGCGTCTAGTCCGTTCGACCGAGTGCCAATTAATCCTTTGTAATTCAAGGGGTTGTGTGATTTTGAGAGGTCGTATTGTTTACCATCAGGCGAATAGTATGCACGTCTCAACAGTCAGTACAATGAAAAAAATATTCCCAGACTAGGAAACTCCCAAATATGTATAAGCCAAGCTATAAAATAACAACCAATAAAAACAAAAAGCATAAACACTTGTTAACACTCAAGCAGGTATCAAAATCATTGTAATAGTTGCCACGTATAACATTAGGCGCTTGTTTATTGTTGTGACTGTCGGGCCGCCCACGACGAGCAGCGGACTCCGGGCGGCCGTGCAGTGCAGCGTGGTGGCATGGCGTGGGCGTGGGCGTATGGCGCCGGCGACGCCTCCGTGCAACTTGCGTCACTCACAACCTGGCATAACTTAACAGCGCGTAGGTTTCGGGATATTTGGTTAATTATACCAGTTGCGCTGGCTAAGGACTTGATTTTGATTGATGAGCATGAATGTTGTTACAAAATAATGTATCGTTTTTAAAAGCATAGTGTGAGATTAATGTTTCGATTGGTCAATTGTGTTCACCGGACTAGGAATATGATTCAGATGGTCGCTGGATCAAATCCAGTACACACGAATGACGTTTCGATGTTATGTACGTATTTTTATTTAATTAACGCTCAAGTTAATAGTGACGGAAAACAACGTAAAAAAAATTGTACGACTAATTATAGTTCTCAATTAGAAATTTCGAATATAAGTTTATCATCATAATCGACGTAGCCACAGGAAATCCACTGCTGAATATAAGTTCGCCGAAAAAAATACATGTTTTTTATTATATTTATATTTACTATAAATTATTTATTCTCGATTAAAGATATGTTGGACAATTTGTATACATTTAGTGAGCCGTAGGCATTGTACAAAAAATAATTTGTTTGTTGGGCAGGAAACAAAATATTATGACACGATATTACGTCAATGTTTATGAAACATCTGAGTACCAATTGTTTTAACAATTCACCAGTTTGTATTTACATGACGTGTTTAGGAATTTCTTGTGTTTCGCTACGGGAAAACGGAAATACTATGCCTACGACTAGTCATTTGTCTATGAGTAACAGTTTATACGAAAGTTTTTGCATAGAAAAACCCTGTTGCATTGGGGGTGTGTTACTTTATTTTTTCACTTTAACAAATATAAAACGTTTCTACAAACCCAAATATTTCGTTGTAATAATTCACGAAAATCTTTAATGAAAAACAGAGAAGTGCTTATAAATAACTAAGCGTAGTTACGAAGAATGATCCTCAGAAACCTCGAGTCATTAATAAACCCACTTATAAATCATAATATAAAGCCGAGTGTAAAAGGCGCCCTTTTATGATTAGCAGCCGAATAATTTCTCACACGTCTCTTAATGTATGCGTTCACAGTTCTCAATCATTAGCACCGGATGCGGCCCAAGCACTTGATGTGTACGGTGTGAAAGAACTCTTGGAGGCGCAACTTTGTCTTCTATGTTTGTACTCACGCCTTGTCTTTACCGTCTCGCACTATTCGTAAATCTAATTGTAAAGCTGTCACACACATTACTGCTTTTTCCAGGAATTCACTTGATCTTCTTAAAAAAAACTTATTGAGGCAGATAATTCCTTAACTCTGTTCCATTTTATTTTTTTCGGATTCATTTCTCAAACTTCATTGCTAGCGAAGGATAATGGATTCATTGACAGATTTCGATCCAGTGTCATATTGGTAGCAGAGCTAAAAACAGACGCATAGATAGCTTCATTATACCGCTTGAAGTACCTTCAATATGATTTCTCACTATGATATGCCTTGAACTATATACTGTACAATAGCGTAAGATATAGCAAATATATATGATACTATCAGTGCAGTAATTAACCGATCACGCACAGCTCCCGTCGACGTCTCGAGTTTCGCACAGCGCGTCAATGATCGCCGCTTGGTTGGCCCTCGGTAATGTTAAATGAAATGCTCCATTGATCGCCGACAGCGCGACAGAGACATGTTTACATTCAATTTCTAGAATTGAAAGTAAAATGTTTGCGAATATTCCTCATTTGCGAATGTTTAGCCATCGTATCTACATACGATGGCTAAACATTTTCTTTAGCAATGCTCGCTCTTGCAGCAATAGGATTTGCTAAATGAAGTGTTGCGGCGACACAAAGTGACCCTTGTCTACAACATAAGCACGTGACAGACATTTAATGGTTATTACTTGAGCAAATACTCGCAAGCACACTTGTAAAAAGGAACCAATTGTTTTAGCATATTAAGACATAGAGGTTAAACTTTACTCTGTAACGTGATGAATAAAATAAAAACATTTAAAACCACTTACTAAAATTAAAATGTAATAAATAAAACGTGATTAAAACCCTCCAGCGTCATAACACGATAGTCTCCCGTCGTAATTTACTCCAATGTTTTGACAGTTCCAATTCAGTTTAGTGCGCAAGAAGGTGTGGTACATACACACTACATACGCTCGCGGTGGCAATAATTCAACGTCCACGCACATCGCAGTTGTAAATTGCCAAACGTTGTTGAAAAATGCTGGTGTTTTGCATCGACAATGTCGATACGTGGAGGTCTGTTTCGTCAGAGTGGTGGGCAGAGGATGTTGCGTCAAAGGCGACCTGCTCGTTGCGTGGCCCACGTTTGGCCCAATTTCAGTGTCGGAGTATTCTCGGACCTTCGTTCTCTGATAATACAATTGTTGTAATAGTTTGTACTCGCACCAATGGAACTGGTCTGAGGAACTAACTGATCTGTTTGAGGTGTTTCTGATGAATTTTGGAGTAAAGTTCACCAATCAGTATCTAATGTTGCTTATTGTGATTAATAAATGTGTCCCATTTTATTTTAAAAGCGTTACATAACTCTAGCGACAAATTGATTGTCATTTGAAGTTTCTGAAAGTAATTAATGTCTACTTTAAATAATAATCTTAATATATCGCCACAACGTCTCATACGGCAATGAAAGAAATTCCTAAATGACTATATCATCATAAACTATAATTACTTCGCGGAACTCGTGTCTACTCGTGTTATTCGTACTAATCGTTTGATTATATTATCAGACCACGATTCCTAATATCCACTGATACCTCATTTTAAGTAAAGCGTAGACGACCATACTTATTTATTTTGCACGTTCACATGTCAGTTACATAAATCTCTCGAAATGTGTTGATTTTTTAACTGCTATTTAGATATTTTGGGACCATATTCAAATAAGAGTATGTTGAATGTTCTTGTTTTCATACATTCCTCAAAACAAGGAAATCCTTATGCAAAACATTATATTCTTTACATCTACATAACAGCCAAAACAAAGGCACCCCAGATGTCAATTTTGCAAATCCTTCTCGTTTTTTGCCTCACGTCTCGCAAAATGTACGTATTAGGTCATTTTACTAACCCATTGTTCTGGCTTCATTGTTCCATGCCAAAAAGGCCAATTTGTGAAATATGAATTGTGTTTCACTTAAAAAAAGATATAAAGAAACATAATGTTGTATAAATTTTCTACATTTATGTCGAATGTTGCGACTGGCTAAATTTATTCATATTTTTGTTTTTCTTTTACAGGTAAGTGATGAGAAGAGATTTGCAGTGTTCAACGTTTGTAAGTCTAAATATTTCGATTTAATTCGTTTCTACGTTTTTTTTCCAAGCGCTGTTTATACTCTCTAAACATTCGCAATATTATAGTGAAAGGTTGACCTGTATATCTCATGGGTTAATTTGTGTTGTACATCGAGTTGCCTTTGAGTTGTCTTTCAATATTATTGTTTCTTGCATATTCAGTTTCTGAGTCAGTGCTATAGAATTTGTAAAAACCAGTTCATGAATTTTTAAATTCTCGTGAACTTATCTTTCACTTAAACAGTGTAATGCCATCAAAACTTTTTTTGTTTGACGTTAAAAATTCGAAAGCTAAAAATCCAATATTATTTAAAGTCGAATTCTAAAATTATTTTAATACAGAAGTTCCTTCTATTTAATCATAATTTGAATTATTCAAGACATGGGATCCGACACGAATGGAACCCGACCAACTTCGTTCGTTGATTTTACTAATTAAAAGCAAAGCGAGTGCGACAGTATAAATTCCGCAGACAAAAATGATGCATGACAAGACGTTCAATCTAATTATAAAAGCCCATTAACGCGAGATGAAGGACACATCGTCTGTGAAGTTGTCAAATGGCTTAAGTCACTTTACAGCCGTTTTGAGTATTCAAAAGTTAAGGATGACACTCTATAATATAAAGAAAATAATGATAGAGGAATGGAAAAATGATTGAGTGTTCCCAAAAACTACACCCTTTGCCCCAATTTACATCAACTTATTTTGTATCTGAAGGAAACTAATTGCGAATGTAGTATTTGTAATAGCTTTTAAAAAGAATGGAATGAAAAGAAAGGCATCTACAGCTGTCATCATGAGCGTAGTCCGTAATTTCACAGTACACATATGAAATATTGTGTATGTTTATTACTAGTTTGTTAAAAGCAATACTACCACCATAAATTAATTCTCGTGCAATGTTTTATGAGCAATTACATAGTCATTGAAAGTTTATTATACCATAAAGTAGCTGATTTGTCTTGCGTTATTGTTCAAAATCATACATTGGGAAAATTTCAAGGGTGAAAATATCAAAGTAAAGTGCTTGTTCATCACTTCGTGATTTTGATATAAATTGTATTTAAATTTGGCTTTGCTTCAAAATTATATTATTTACTTGCGTATTAACAAGCTCAAGGATATTTAGCTCGATTTGATTTATTCTTTACAGTCATATTTAATTTAATTATTATCAACCAATAACGGTTCAATGTTACATTCATGGCTCCTCCAATATATGACATTTCACTGTGCTGCTAGCATGTCTGCTTGGCATTTTCAGCTTCTGCCAGCGACATTTTGTAAATTTTCTATCCAGGTTTACTTGCTTCAATTCATTAATTGTTAAAAAAAAATATTCAAATCTATTTATTTTTATGTTCGATAAATTAGAGCTAGTTCAAATGCAATAAAATATTGGCACATTCCGTGTACCAATGTTGGTGGTAAGTTAGTTGGTGAACATAACAGGAAGACGCCGGCGTCCCGGCGCGCCCGATCCGTTCCGCTTCACACGCTCCTGTGGATTACGTGGCCCCTTATAAATAGTCCCTTAAACCCGACGGCATTCGAAATATGGACATTCTTTGTGCGATCTCGCTTCTCTTTTTGTGTTCCAACTTACTGACTAATGATGAGTTGCTCGATTTCAAACAAGAGATTGCTGCTAAGGGGGATATTTTAATGAATGGGTTTCATCACAGGTGAATTCTAATTGGAAAGTATAGAAAAGTCTTTTCCGTCTGGAGTTCTTTTTTGTAATCACACGCTTCCATTTAAATAATTCTTTAATCTAAATTAGTCTTCATTAAATCGAACGCAATGTAACCTATGTAAACAATTCACGACAAAGATGCGCTTCAACCTCACAATCTCAATGATTGGCTGCTTTCAAAGTGCGTATAATTCGCTTGAACAAAAACCTGGTAAGAGTCAACGCAATTTATCGGAACAATAGGTGCGAGTGATGCGCGTAATTTGTAGCCGGCGCGGTGACAGGTTCCGCAATATGTTATGTCTAGGAAATAAAAGCAAGATGGATGATCTCAATAGAGATGCCAGCCAAGCATTCCGATCTGAGATATTGGAATGATAATAGTCGATGGTGGATTTTAATGCTTCACGGTTTCTTCTGCGCTGAAAGAGTTAAAAGAAAGTTGGTCTGTCTAGTCTAACGATTTACACGTTGTAGGAGATAATTTAAAAATTAAAATAAATTGAATCTCTGTCGCTGATCTCTGATGATGATCGATTCTGAAAATAGATCGATTGACAAATTTATCAGCACACCTACATTTGACTTATCTTCACTGTTATATGTATTTTCGGAAGCGATCCTTAGATAGCGATAAGGCTTCAAGACACTTTCTCCTGCTAGTCCAAAAAAAAACATTGGATTGACTGTTGGATCGATGCTCCCTGAAGTTAAGTCCATTCCTACCTCACATTATACGAGGAAGCACTGCCTTTGTCCACGACGGTGGCCGAAGGCATTTAATGCGCAGAGCATCATTATCTGTATAAAAAGGACATTTACCTCCACGCTTGTGAATTCATGCACAAATAGTGATGTATCATATTGTAGATTTTTATTGGCTGAGTCACGAGCAAGAATCGAGATGATTGTGTTGTATGGGTTCTTTATACGATAGCGGCGGTTCGAATTATTGCGTAAAGTCATTGACGTCAATATTCAGGCTATATTTAGAATTTTGATACAAAGCGCGTGTATGTATATCAGTCTTTCGGCTTAAATCTTCTTTGTTATGACAACTTTTTAAAATACCAGAAATTGTTTTTTAACAAACCCGACCCCAGAGATAATTATTAATTGATGACACAAACCTGCTTTTTAATAAGAAAATTGAAACTTAATCGCTCTCTTCCAGCTAATCTCTAACAGGTGGTCGTTATACAGTAACAAAACGAACAAATATGATGATATACTAAAGTAATAGAACATCGTTCACTTTATATAACGCTCATCATATGCCTGCCTTATGTCATAGGAGGATGCATCGAAACGACTTTCGTACTTATTGTGTGACTTCCGTCCTTGTGTGTAAGCATGACAGGCAGGTAGGTGCAATCTGTAGAGAGCATACGATCAACAATCCCGATAACATTGCTGATTGTTTTATTGTGTTCATCCTTTGCTTAAACCCTTTACATGATGAGCATTATAAACGAACGTTTATAGCTAAACGTTGGGGCATAACATACGTTATGTATGACTCATGAGTCCTAACAGAAGAATTTCACATGTAGTCAGCCGGGAGAACAATCTATTAATAATATTTTCGACTTTGATTTAGCACATTTATGTGATTTTTTCTTTTGATAATCCCTAGATACTTGTTATATTTTAGACACATTGTACTTAAGCTACTCATTCATTATGAAGGGAAGATTAAAAAAGAAAGCGAACGATTTACAATATGGCACATTACATAAACAATGATTGGTTTCCCTTTCGATATTACGTTTACGTAATGAGAGCTCCTCGGATCGTGTCCCGGCCTACCTCTCAATGCGTTATTGTTCATTGTTTACCATCGTCGTGGCTATTTCTATAAACAATATTGTTTACAACCGAGCCGATCGTCCGCGGGATTGTGAAGTCATTATCATCGCGAATCGTACCGCGGATGCTAGAATGCGGGAAGCGAATCTCTTTATATTACTTTATTTTAAATTCGTGACACGAACTCCGGCTTGTCTTTGCAATATTCAAATATGGTAGACGCTTAGAATGAGAGTTGCGATTTGGTTTTCGATTTTCTCTTGTTTGAAACTTTTATTGAGTAAACTATTTTATGTTTAACAATAAAGTACGGTAGTAATACGAGGAATCAGTCTGCTAATATAAAATAGGAATCTATGAAGACCCAATATAAAGATAGTATAAACTAGACGGTAATGAAATACATACTTCAAGAAATAAAATATGGAATATATGAATGAAAGCGGAATAAACATCCTTACAGTTATCTCAATATTAATTAACCATAATTATTCATTAGATACTTAAACCGGATAGAGCATGTAGACCTAAATACCGAACATTCTAGGTCAGAATGCTTGTCTAAATATATTTATCTCATTAAAACTGAATACCGCTACGTCGCGTGTCTTGCACCACGTGGCGCGTTGCACGCGGTGTCCAAATAATAAATTATCAATCAAAACAAAACGCAGCCTTATTCTCTGTCCGATAACGTTAAAATGTCAATAGTTCCACGCCCACTCGATCTGATGCTGTGATATTTTTAAAACGCTACGGTACATTATGTATAATAGGCTAATATGCATATTAACCGGAGATTTATTGCAAATGACCAATTCTATTGTTAATGTTTTTGATTTGGAACAATGTTATATTTTCCCTTTATATAAATATACGTGATTTCGGCACAACATAGATTATTTTATATGGTTTATGATTTGATGGCCAGTTTATTCACGTGGAAAATTATTATCCAAACGAAAGTCAAATTGAACACTGAATTTCATAAATTGCTCGTGGATGATATAAGTCTAATGAAGCGTCAACAATGTGTAGTCATAAAAACACCTATTACTGTGGACACACACGCATTAAAACTTACATTGTTATTTTATACAAGCCATATTACGTGTACACTGTAAATTACGTCTCAACTGGGAATTCATTCGCGTAAAATTACGCTTCGCATATATTCAAAAGAGACCGTGCACGGGCATATAATCTTCAAAAGAATCACATCGTGTGAATGCTATATGCTACGGCGTGAAAAAATAACGCTTTACTGGTGGTAGGCCGTCTGGGTAGGTACCACAATGGCTATTTCTCCCGCCAAACAACAGTGTAAATGCACTGTTGTGTTCCGGTGTGGAGGACATTGTAGCCATGTAACTACAGGACATATTGAGACTTAACATCTTATGTCTCAGGATGACGAGTGCAGTAGAATGCCAAGCATTGCTTTGTAATTCAAGGTGTTGTTTAGTTTTTGCCACTGTCCATGAGCGGTCGTATCGCTTACTATCAGGTAAACGGCACGCTCGCTATTCACAGTAATAAAAAAAATCCTACAAAAATAAAAGCATTTATAATATTAACCGGACATTGCTAAAATAATCTCAGTTTTTAAACAGCAAGTAACATGTACATTATTAAAGAACAAGCGGGGAGCCTCCTGTCTTCTATCCGTCATTGTTGGCCCACTTTCGACAATGTTCTTTAGACAGGCCGACGCGCCGACGCTAATGATGCTAACATTTCGACGCGACATCTCTTACCGCTTCGATTGTTGTTGCCAAATATTTTGCCGCCCTCATTAAACGTTAATCGACTTTCTATGTTTTAATTATTACTTACGGATATTTAAAATTCTATTGATTAAAGTTGCGACCTGATGGACTAAAGCCCGGAAGGTGATCTGACCTGATATCCAAAATATTATAAAAGATGGTCTCTCAGGTTTCCCTCCATCAAGCTACAGATCGCAGCAAATGGAGAAGCCCGCTGCAAATCTTCCGATTATTCCAAATTCTTCATCAGTGAGAGAACGATTTGAGGACGAAGAATTACCAAAACATGCTCCGTATGGATCGTATTGAATATTAAGCTTCTAGAATTTATGCACCTACTAATTTTCTCTCTTCACCATCCAAAGGTCGACTGGCAGAGAATGCCTCAGACATTAAGTCCGCCTTTATACTCTGCATATAAAGCACAAACAATAAATAAATAACACCCAACATTCACATACATAGTCCTGACCCCACACTAAGATCGACTCTTGTGTCGTGGGTATCAGGAACTACGAGAGACTTTTCGGTCTCACAAACACCCAGACCCGGAAGAAATATTTGTGGGCCGCACAAACATTTCTCTCGGTGCGGGGATCGAACCCGCGGCCTCTCGTTTCACAGGCGGCGTCTAACCAACTGCACCACGGAGGCTGTCAAATCCAATGTCAATCCTTCCATACTAATAACCCAAAGAGTTTGTTTGAACACGCTAATCTCAGGAACCGCTGGTCCGATTTAAAAAAATCTTTCAGTTTTGGATAGAACATTTATCGAGGAATGCTATAGGCTATATATATAGTCACGCTATGACCTATAGGAGGGAAGCAGTAGTGACATTTCTAGAGAATACGAGGAAATTTTATGCGTTTTTCGTGTTCCGATTGGTTGATATTCTAAATTGATAGTCGGTATTTTAACCGCCATTTTGAGACGTGTATCTGCACCTGGACAGAGCTGAGCCCGACCGCTAGTAAATACATAAATTAATGAATATTCCATCAAGTTCAGTGTTAACACTTTGTCCGTAGAAAATACTTTGCAATGTATGTATGTAATGGAAGACTAGTCTCTATGGTCTAGTGGCTGCGCAGATAGGCTGCGAACCGTGAGGTGTTGGATTGTGACGCAGATGAATTATCGTCTGTCAAGCGACCGATCGTATAATCGTAAGGCAAAACCATTCAATGGCAACACGCGTGTTACGCCGATGATATGTTGGTGTTTCTGTTCGATAAATAATCTGAATAAAGCAAATCTGACTTGAAAATGACGAGTAAAGATTTTTTTTACAATTATACAATTTCCGATGCAAGTTATGCGGCACAATTCCGGTCCTAATGTAGAATCAGTTGCCGCATTTACTCTTTAACATAAAACAATATTCTGTTTATACTCTTCTTAAATCCATCCCATGGTTGTCTGTAAGACATTGTCTTTCGGCGATAACACCGCCATTGTTTTAATATGTGTGATTTCTCTTTGTATTAGTTTTCTTTTTGTGCAATAAAGTGTAAATAAGTAAATATTCCCTTCCATGGTTTGTACCGTGTTGATACTACAGGATACAAAACTTTTATATTTATACAAACACTAGGAAATAAATCAAGATTTATCTGTGATATAAATCATAGGAATATGATATAATGTATTTACGATACATTCCCGGTAGATTTGTTTAATTCCCGGCGGAGCCACAAAAGCAGGGTGAGCCGACCGGAATCTAGACATATTGCGGGATTATAGTTGTCCAACTAACGGACGACCGGCTGGGTTCGTGCTATTTAGTGCTGGATGCACGCCCTCATACCAATAGTTATTTTTATATTTTTTTTAATTCAGTTGAAATTGTTCATGATCCATGTCAATTATTTATTCTACACCTAAATTTAAACAATCAATCTGAATCAAACTAGTGTGGTTAAACTGTACTATTTAGTGAAAGCGCGATTGACGCCTGTTTTCTTTTAACTGTAAATCAGGTACCAAAGTCTGTAATTGTATTTCAGTAATAAATAATGTCAGATATGTATACCGATACGTCAATGCCTAATTTGTTAAAATTAATCCTCAAAAATAACACAGAAAGCCAATGGTGGATCGTTTAAAACACACCTCCATTTTCCACAAATCGCAAAGACATGTTTACCTTTCCAAAACCAGACTCTCGATCGATCAAATAAATAACGTGTAAGTCAACCAAAAGATCGCTGTTCAATGTGAACGTATGAAACGACGGAAAAACTCGTAAACACGTGCGTTCGAAGGTGAGTGACCCATTTTAACAAGATCGGAGTAAACAAGCATCGGCGGCGGCGATACATCGCGCCCACGCCACTCCTGTCACTGTTCACACAAGCAAATCACTGATTCGCGATTTGTGCGAAAATAGCGATTGGGGATAATCGATACAAGTAAAACATCGATATTGTAATCGATTTCAGGTGTGGTTTTGAACATCAATTCATGATTTTATATAGAATGTATTTCAAGTTTTGAAAGAGTTAAGAGACATGTTAACGTCCTCCGGAGAAATTATGCCCTGGCACCTCTTTTTATAATTGCTCAGAATGGAATTGGCCGTGGAAGAAAGACAAAAAAGGAATAGTTAAAAAAATAAGATTTTCACAACATTGTAAGAACGAAGCGAAGTATCGATGTGAAATCAGCCTTTCTGAATATCGATCATCCCTAATCTCGATCGGCCTTGGTACAGATACCGGCACAGTTAGTGTTACCGCTCGTTCTCTATCGCGTTACCGTTCTGAAATTAGCCCCCGCGGATATGGCGGAGTAACGGATGGCGCGCCGGCAAAACAAAACCGCGCCACTCGCGACTTACCATGCCGCCTTCAACAAATTGTCTAATTACGGCCAACGCAACGGTTTTAATGTCCGGCCTACGTGTTTTATGGCTTTATTGCAGACTCTATGGGCTCATAGTAAAATGGCTCATATTTCCACAACATGTTTTTTGCATGTCTAGTGCATTTGTAAAATTTATTTTCTTTATTCTACAGCTTTGTGTTTGGTATTTTTGTTCTGAATAACATCATCTCCTTTATATTATAAATAAGCTATCTAGCTTATAAGAAACCTTTACATAGTAAAAGTACTTCCATGTCGAGGTATGTAAGTGATGGTTGTTTTTATTATCTATTTGTATTGCACCAATGCCAAAAGTTCTTTAACGCTAATTACACACATCATCTGGCGGCTTAATTATCTTCATCCATCGCATAATTTACACTAATACCGGCACGGCATGCGAGTTTATTTACTTCTATTCATTAATATCGCTCGCACCCATCTATCACGGTAATGTTTGCGTTTTGAACTATAAATGTGCCACCGGTGGTCGCGCTCATTGCTAGAGAAGCTCTACCGTCTGTGTTCCTTTTCCCGCCTGATTAAAATACCGTATGTGGAAGTGAGATGGGAAACAGATTAAAGCGATAGCTCGGAATGCCACGAATTCCAAATGTCACGTAAGTGCCTTTACATAATCCTAACGTGTTTGTCCATTCCTTCATGCCCGGCTCTCTGAGCTGTGCGAGGTATGGAAGTCTTCAAGTGTTGCTCTTTTTAAATTAACGTCTTGCATGCTGTTTGAGCAGGTGATGGTGTAAGTGAAGTGCTATTTATATTAGCATTAAATAATAGCTGCACTTTGTCTGAGTTGTCAACATTACATATGAAATTGCTTAGTCAAAATTCACAAGAACTAATAATAACTTATCGAGATTATTTATAAATTTAATATTGTGTACTTTGATAAGCCCTATGCCAGTTTCTTTTACTTATTTTAATCCAAAGGAAAATAAACAACCTTAACAACACTTCATCCCAAGTTTACTAGTTTTTTGCACTCATGTCATGTCATGTTTATATTCCTGCACAATTAAGCATACAGTACCCAATCGCAACGCTAGAAATTCCACCAATTGTAATGCTTGCAGCCATGGGCGTAGCCACGGTGGGGCAGAGTGGGGCACTTGCCCCACCCTGGATTTGATCTGTAAGGTACTTAACCAACTCTAAAAAAATAAATGATCTAGGTAAAGTACTAGGCAGGTGAGCAATAAGAAAGTATTTAGGATAATTCCAATTATAAACACAGATACAGAGTGTAATAGAAGAATACCGTGGGTACAGTTTGCTAATTACATATGATTTAAGACTTCTGCCCCACCCTGATCCCACGGCTGGCTACGATCATGCTTGCAGCGATTACACAACAAGTGCGCCAACGCGGACGTGTAGCCGATGCGAATCCATTACGAGCGCGCGCGCATCGTCCTCAGTTAAGTCGGAATGCGTGTCTATTGGTTGCGGTGAGGTCGCGTGCGCAACGGGACCTCCGAGATGGATTCCCAATAACCGATGATGGTGATTGTGCCGCGGTTTGTGGGACCGGGTTTTTATAAATCTGAGGTGAGGCGTTCTCTGATGTGGCTTTAGAGATGTTGATTTTAGATCGAATTTAGATCACTCTTCTTCTTTCTGCCACTTCTTATGGTATATGTAGTTGCATGTTGGTATATCTTGCGCGCCAAGTCATTGATGTAAATGATGGTCTTGAAAATGTCAAACTAAGAAGAAATTATCTTCCATAATTACGAATATTAAAACACTCCTACGATATTTGATATAATGATGATGATGAATCCCAGGGCACACCTCTGACTTTTCAGAGTCATGTCTGTATTGATAGTCAATCACCATGCACTAAAACGGTGAAGGAAAACATCGTGAGGAAACCTGCATACCATAGCGATTCATAAGAATTTCTATGGTATGTAAGTCCACCAACCCGCACTGGGCCAGCGTGGTGGACTATATGGCCTAACCACTCTCAATCGTATTCTCGATTGTAGAGTAGGCCCGTGCTCTGCAGTGGGACGTATATGGGCTGATACAGATAGCAATGTGTCTTACTTTTAGTAACACCACCAAGAGTTTTGTTTTAAAATGTAAGTATTTACTGAATAGACATACCAAATCGAACTTAATACATATTGTCTATAAATCCACGATGTTGCGATGGTTTACTGTATCGGCATTTATTACATCCATCAATAATATTGCCCTGCTTTGGAATCACAATGAAAGGAAAACATAATTTGTATTACCTTCATTGTGTTGGTTAATAGAATTGGTTAATAAAACGAGATATAGTAGAGTATGCCATTTTTGTTAATGGATTTATCCGCTCTCTTATCGTTTGAATAGAATGCTAGATAATTTATTATTTATTTAATGTTAGGTACTATACAAGCTGCAGATGTAAGATACAAGCTGAAGATTGTTGTCAACCATGTTTGGTGGTAAATCTAGGGTTCGTTTTGTAGCTGAGCAAACATCTTCTCCTTTTTTATTGCAATGAATGGCAAGACGAGAATGCCGTTTGCCCAATGATAAGCGATACGACAGCTCATGGATAATAGCAAAATCATAAAACACCTTTAATTCAAAAGCCATGCTTGGCATTCCACTGCGCTTGCCATCCTGGGATATGATATGATGATATGGTGTTAAGTCTCAATATGTCCCGTAGTTACTCTGGCTACAATGTTCCTCTTCTCCTTTGAATTCTTCGATAAACATTTAGCAATTGGCAATTAAATGCCAAAGTAAACTTACTCAATATAGTATATATATGTGGGAATAGTTCCGTAAGGGGTCAAATTAAACAAAGATCGTCTTTGTAATCTTCAATATATTAAATAAAACTCGTCTTCACTTGATACGTCTTCCGTCTTTCACACAAACCACGTTCCATATCAGTCATACGTCAACGTTCCATTCTACTCATCTTTCTTCATAACATTCAAATCCTACATCTCGGCCATACTGACATCTGACTGCCCTCAGTCAGGTCCTATTTATAACACAAAATATACAACAACACAAATCACACAATCTCCCGAACCACATAACATCCTTCATCTACTTTAAGATATATACAATATTCTTTATAAAAACATCTTAACATATAATACTCGTACTAAACAACATTACAGATCTTACAGCAATATAAACACAATATTTCTCTTACAAAACAATTAAATCTTTTCTTTCTTTTCTTCTTTTTAATATTACAATTTTCTTGAATTCTTCTAGGTCTGTTTTCCACGAGGTCGTCATAATGGTCTAGCAACAACTTCCATCTCAAAACATCATCTAACGGTTTCACAATTGGTACAAAATCTTTAATAAATTTTCCAAAATGAAGTCCTATAAAATCCTGAATCTGCCTTGACATCTTTAGTCCAGTGTTCTTGCTTCCAAACTCTCTTTTCTCTGAAGTTGACTCGATTGATAATAATTTCACCTTAATATCACTTTCAACGCTAACTATCTTCTTGTTAACAATTTTTTCCTCTTTAACAGAAATCCGTCTTGGTTGCTGAATCACTGATAATTCGTCTTTGCACACATTGGGCAACATAAGCTCATCTTGTTTTGGACTCTGCATTTTTCCAAATATGTCATTTTCGCTGCTGTTACCGCTGTCATACGCGTTGTCATAGTGACCATTGTCGTCGTAAGCACTCGGTTTGCACTCGGTGACACGCGCAGTTCCCATAACCATGAGGCAGCTCGACTTCTCATTCGTTGTGGTCTGAATGTATTCCTCCAATTGTTCTTTACATTCCGATGCAATATCACCAAACACCTCACAATAACCTTCTTCATTAGGCGAAAATTCTTTTATTATTTCGGCTTTAAAATTTTCTAGCGTCGTGAATGGTTCCTCAGCTCTTAACCATTTTTCGGCGGTGCCTGTCAATGATTTTTTGGCAAGAATCAGCGTCTGTCTGGATGTTAATTTGAACATTTTGCCAATTTCTTCTATTTCTTGCATCCATCTTGTTGATGTGTAGGTTTCGTCATTACCACTAAATATCGGTCTTGACTTCCACCTGAATTTCGTCATTAGTCCATCCATTCTTCTCGTAGTAGTCTTTCGTCTTCTGCTTGCTTCTTCTTTTGACCCGAAATACGGAACTATCCCGGACGAGCCCCCAAAAATATGTGGGAATAGTTCCGTAAGGGGTCAAATTAAACAAAGATCGTCTTTGTAATCTTCAATATATTAAATAAAACTCGTCTTCACTTGATACGTCTTCCGTCTTTCACACAAACCACGTTCCATATCAGTCATACGTCAACGTTCCATTCTACTCATCTTTCTTCATAACATTCAAATCCTACATCTACCTGGTCTTATCTCACTCCAACATGATTCGAAACACGTAAAAATGAGTAGCTTTATCATTCATCTAAAAATAAATGTCAATGTATTATATCTTGTTTCTTTTGTCTGTGTTGTCTCAAGCCGTTGTAATCGGAGGCGTGTTGCATGTGTTGATAATGAAACATTTAAAGTGTTTGTTCACGGTATCGCTGGCGCATCGGTGAGGCAAACTGTCGTGGGAACTCGGACGCATGAGAAGATTCGCAAGCTACGCTAACATCTGCCACGAGGCAGACCCGAGAGTGGCCTGTCATTATTTTTATTGCAATGAATGACGAGACGAGCATGCCGTTCGCCTGATGGTAAGCGATACGACCGCTCATGGACAGTAGCAAAACCAAAGAATACCATGGATGCAAAAAAAGCAATGGTTGGCATTTCACTGCGCTCGCCATCCTGAGACAAGATGTTAAGTCTCGATATATCCAGTAGTTCTTTTGGCTAGAATGTCCTTCAAATCGAAACACAACAGTGCATTTAAACTGCTGTTTGACGGGAATAAAATAAAATAAATCTGGTCTACGAATATCTTTGTGTTATTGAACTGTATTTAGTACATTTACTGGTCTGCTTTCTTAACGATAAATTGTGCAATCAACTACCTGTTAGCATCTGCGCTCTTTACTTACAAGTGAAGAAGAGCGTCTCGAATCGTTAATAGCATACATCTTTCCATTCCGGTATTAGTATTATTATAAAATACAGTTCATTTTGCTCTCGGATTCAATATTATGAAAATGTTCTAAGGAAAAGGATAGTTGTGAATAGTTATCACATCAATATTATCAAGGCTTACGGCTTCAATTACAACAAGAATCATCAAATATTCCCAGTCACATATCTGCATCAGCCCGTATACGGCCCACTTCAGGGCATGGGACTGCTCTTTAATCGAGACTATGTTTGAACGGTATTAGGCCAAATAATCACATATTCATCACCATCACCATCATCATCATCAACCTATTCGCGTCCACTGCTGGACATAGGCCTCTCCTATGGCACGCCACTGGGCTCGATCTTCAGCCGAATGTCTCCAACATACTCAGCAGTCAACTATTCAGCAATTGCAAATTCAATAATCACAAACTGTTTAAATCCGAACACAATAACGCAGAATATTATGAAGCAGCAAGCCCGTTTCCACGTGCCGGCGCGTGCGTCCAAAACCCTATCGTGCGGGTGAGATCCAAAGCAATTTTAGGAAAAAAATTATGTAATGAAGGCACGCGAGTCAATCGCTTGCATAATGGACACGATACGGGCACCGTTCGGCCCGCTACGTGCGAGATGCCGATAGTCAAATTAATTGAGCCTGCAGACACGACCGCATGGTTATGGTTATTATGAGTTTCACGCGTGCCGCGGGGATATTTATACTGAGATGTTGGTAAGTGTTAGAGTTGAGTCTGTGCTGGGATTTTGGTTGTATTATTGTGATTTACAGAAGAACATAATATGTAAATTGTACAAACATTGCAATCAATGCTTGTCTTTAAATCTGTATTAGCCCATATTGTACGTCTCATTGCAAGGCAAGGGCCTCCCTTACAATCGAGAGCACGATTGAGAGGGGGCTCTAAACCCCATATAGTCCGCCACGCTGGTCCAGTGCAGGTTGACGAATTTAGCATACCATAGACTTTTTAGAAATCAGTTTGGAATGCAGATTTCCTAACGATGTTTTCCTTCACCTTTATGACGTATGGACACATGGACACACAATACACACGTGATTCCGAAAAGTCAGAGGTGTCTCCTGGGCTTTCAAACCGCGACAACCATGAACATGTTGGAAGCTGCATCTGGTCCATTACCAACAGGCCACCACGCACTTCTCTTCAAAATGCACTTGCAAAGTCGAGTATCATCGAGAATGGCCACTGTGTACGCGTCTCACTTGGACCGCTAGATTTGTAGGCCACACTCGAACGGCATTGCTAATTTTTAAATAGTATTTTGCGGGATAATAGTTCGCGTTATGTGCGGTGCGGTTGTAATGTCCGCGGCCTTCGTGCATTTCGACACGTCGCGTCGCCATGTTTATGGAATAGCGTCTGTACGCAATATTGTAAACAAAGGAATTATACGGAAACCTGTATTTTTTAAATTAAGAATTCCAGAAATCTCGAGAGACAGGTTCGTTTATATGCTTGTATGACTGTGACTGTAATACCTACATTTGGTGGTAAACTATTTATAAACTTCATTTTAACAATAAAACGATATATGGTATCAAAGAGGTCAGAATAGGTATAATTAAAAACCATTATATGTTGGCTTCGTGTCCTCCTAAAAGTAATACGGATTTGTTAAAAATCTAAGTTAGTTCTAAGTAAAATTGTAAGTTAGTAGGTTTATGTGTTTACGCGTGATTAGCGTTTGCAATTTTTGGCCAAATTGTGCTTTTTTTCTTTGCATTGCCATATTGCAGTGTTAATCAAGTTAATAAAAATAAATTCTTCTTTGGAACCTCGAAAAATTTGCAACTTATTGGACACGTAACCATTCATCACATGGGAGTCGTATACTTTTAAGAAAAAATAGGAATTTATAATTGTTTCTCAGTAAAAAAATTTCAATTCTTTGGCACATTGAAGACAAAGCAACAATTGTACTTTCACATTTATAATATTAAAATTTTACCTTCCAATAAAATTTGTATTATGTTTCCTGAGACGTCCGAAGTCCAATATGAGAGTACATCGATTTCCCGTCACGATTCGCCGCTAGATGTCGTTGTTTCATGGTTTCCTTTCAGTAAATTTCACTTCCGCACGGTATAGGGGGCGCTATTTCTCGGCAATGTAAAATGCAAGGCGCCATTTTGAGCTCATTGTTCGGCTCATATTATGAAATAGGCCAGGAAGACCTGACCTGGACTTCGGACGTCTCAGGAAACATAATACAAATTTTATTGGAAGGTAAAATTTTAATATTATGTGTTCCGTTCGACGTCCGAAGTCCAATATGAGAGAAGTGTTTGTTATCTCCTGGCGACTTGCAATATAAGTAATTAAATAAAGCAACAATGTGATTATAGTGTTATAATTTATTGATTATAATTAATTAGTGTGCCTACAATCAATGTCAGCATATAATCAGCTAGTGTTAGCTCACTAAGACCAATCAAGAAATTAATTTGATATTGAAAAATATTGAGATAATGATTTCTCCTCGACATTGCTTACCGACGTTTTAATTTGCCTTTGATAAAACTTTCTAAAAGTATTTTCGTGTTGCCAGTTGGCCTTGGCAAGAATATCATTAATAGGATAGTTTTCTAACCAGTTTAAGGATGCAACAGCTGATCTAAAACTTCCCGGAGTCGCCTGCAAGCCTGAATCTAATAACACCTTCTTGACCCAACCCCCAATAATTGTAGGAGAAGCTGGTTTAACGGGAGTTCTAGTAGTGATAAAAAGGTTTGTAATCGGACCCCTTATGTCCTTTGTTAGCTCGATTAAAGTTCTAAGCCAATAAACTGGATTTATATTTCTGTTCGGGGAAGCTAATAAAGTCCAGCTACTCTGTTGATACGAAGAGGTGTCAGTCTTAGAACCAAATTTTGGATACAAGATAATTGATTCACCCTTATCTATAAAATGATCTGGATCACAATGTAAAAGGGATAAGTCATGCACCCTTCGTCCAGAGGCCAAAAGCAGGATGGTAGCAGTGCGCCTAGCGATGTCATATAAGGTATTGTTTGGAACATTACTTTTCAAATAATTAATGACAACTCTTGCATCCCATATGGGTAACTTCTGAGGAACAGGCCTGGCTAAGGAAATTGCTTTTAGAATATGTTTTATAATAGGACTGCTAGAGATTTTACATTCAGATAGTGTTTTGCATACAGATGTTATTGCAGACTTATGAACCAAGATTGTACGATATGCTAGATTATTATTCAAAAACAAATGTGCTAAATACCTAGCTACCTCAGACGGCTTTGGTAGCTGAGGCGTTATCCCATATTGCCGACACCACACCGACCATTTGGACCATATTGGGGCGTATGTTTTTAATGTTGAGGATCTCCAGCACGTCGTTAGAAGTTGTCTTTCTTCCAGGGACCATGTCTTCGTAAGTGTGTCCCACCCGAAATGAGCCAAGCTTCCAACTGTAGATTCTTGACATGTGCTGGGGGTCGGCCAGTCACTGTGTCTATTAGGTTGGTCTGGAGGTTTCGGATCTTCCTCGGCCGGACTCGTGAACGACACTTGACATCCGGACGCCAAAATGGCTTCTTCCATTTGGGAGTTATCATTATGAAGTCGCCTGTAGCTGTGTTCAGGTGTTGAAGTACCCGTGGGATTAGACCCGGCGGGGGAAACAACCAAGCGAGGTCGTATCGCCAACATCTGCTGAAAGCGTCGTGAAAGCAAGCGTTCGAGTCTGATAAGTCGAGCGTAGCATAGCTTGGAACGACAAACGCTGTCTTCGAGGCGAACAGGTCTACGGACGGTGTTCCCCATACCTCGAATATGCTTGACGTGGCTTCGCTTAGTAAATGCCATTCGGAGCCGGCGCGGTTGCGCGACAGTTGATCGGCTTCCGTGTTGTACACACCCGGGAGGTGATGTGCGATGAGTACAACATTGAGGCTGTCCACCAGAGCCAGTAGATCCTTTGTCAAATCTAACAGTAGTTGAGACTTCGTTCCGCCTTCGTTCTTGATATACGATACCACTGTCTTGTTGTCGCTCTGAAGCACCACTGTCGAGTTCTCGAGGGTAGATGCTTCCTGTCTCAAGGCGGCAGTCACTGCGAACATCTCCTTTGCATTGCAATGCCACCTCTCTTGAGTCCTGCTCCAGCATCCTTGTATCTTCTTGTTGTTTACAAGTGCCCCCCATTGAATGTCGGAGGCGTCGGTGACAATGAAATTTGTTCGCAGTCTTCTTTGGTGGATAGGAGAAGTCTGGTTGATGTTCTGTTGCCACCATTCGAGATCTTTTCTCACCTCTTCTGGATAAGGAGCCGGTTTTCGAGGAGCATTGCGAAGTAGTCTGGTCTGACGCTGCATAGAACGGCAATGCAACCTTCCCCGTGGGGTGATGAAGGTCGCGAAGTTGAAAAACCCTAAGAGGCGTTGCGCCTGCTTGAGGGTCCAACTGCCGGCAGCGAGTCGAGATGATAGGCTCTGGCGGATCTTGACAACTTTGTTCTGTGGTAGGGACTTCGTGTTGTAATGCGTGTCCCAATTGATGCCCAGATATTCCAAAGACCTGGTTGGCTTGATGATTGATTTGTCGAAATTGATGCACCAGCCGAGACTGGTCAAGAAACTTACAGCATAATTTGTTTGTACTTCGAGACTCTTCTGATCGTGGTGGGAGATACAAAAGTCGTCCAGATAAACGACTAATCTGAGCCCTGAAGCACGTAGAACCTGAGCCGTCCAATTTGTGATCGAAGCAAACATCTTGGGTGCTGTGGCCAAGCCGAACGGTAAGCAGGTCATCTGAAGGAGGCGGCCCTGGTAACTGATACGGAGAAATCGCCGATGCCGCCTCCTTATGGGTACATGATAATAGGCCTGGCTGATGTCCAATTTTACCATCCAGTCTTGTGGCTGAAGGAAACTGGGCATGAGGCGATGATGAAAAAGATGGAAGTTTGACGTTTCCATGAATTGGTTCAGACTTTTCAAGTTTAAAATTACCCGATTTTTGCCATCGTTCTTGGTTATCAGAAAAAGCGGGGAAATGAAAGATGGAGTTAGCGGTGCCTCTTCTAAAACTTGACACTGGATCATTTTTTGTATTTCGGATGTCATCTCTGAAGAGATCGGCGTTTGAAACCGAGTCATGACGTCCGGAGTTGGTAAAATTAAGGGCGGCGTGCGAGTAAATGGAATTCGAGCTCCTGCTATCATTTTTGCAATTGTTTTGGGAGGATTGAAGCGAGCCCAAACAGCTTGATAATGCTGTAAACAACCTCCCGAAAACTTTATCGAGTCACCTATACTTCTTTGTATTTTTGCGCAAGCCTTTGGCTCGTTGTCCTCCCCCCTTTTTGTTTCCAAAATTGTTCTTAGGTTGGGAATTGCTGTTATCCGACTGTCTCGGTCTGTTTGGCTGTGTCCGAAATGTTGGCTCTTGCCGAGATGTTGACGGTTGTGGGGACTTTGGACGAGCTTGGCGTAAAAATATTTTCGGTTTCTCCAATTTCTCTAATCCTCCTATCTTTTGGATAAAATCCGACAGTGTATTTGGATTAAACATATACTCTGCAGATGGAGGAATTTTCTCTAGACCCTCACGCAGATATCTGTCCTTCAAAGGTTTCAAGAGAGCCCGCCGCCGGAGTTCTAGGACTTCGGCTCTCTTGCCGCATATTATTTGTAGTATGTCATGCGATACACTTTTATAATCCGAATCTTTACCAAACAGTTCACAAAGTTTTTCATATAGAGCCATTGGATTTAACTGTGCATCCGATTTAGCTGACCAATCAATGATACTCTGTAGTGCCGCATTTACCGCCTCATTTTGTGACAAGAACGCGTTCGATAATGCAGCAAAACTACGCTCTATCTGAGAGAGTCGGAAGGACTCCGAGTGACCTTCGAACCGCCGTAGTTCTTCGTTGACTTTTAGATCAGAGAAGGCAGGAAAAGCAACATATTTCTTTTGACTATCTGTATAACGAACCGCATTCCAATCGGGAGAATCAAATCTGTGCAATTCCGAAATCTTAACGACACGTTCAGGGATAGCTCTATTCACAGTAGGTTCTTTAATTGCAACGCTTAGATCGGCAATCTTGTCAATCTTAGTCAACGGAGGTTGTAAAAATGGGCTATCTACAGTGGGTGTGTGGGTAGGTACATCCGAAGATGATCTCGTTAATAAATAATTCGCTTGAGAAGTTGCGGGAGCAGCGAAATTATTACACAAAAAATTGTTGAGCTGACTTACCAGTTGCTGGGACAAGAATTCAAACCTTGTTTCTAAGTCAGTGTCCATGCGTTGCCGCTTACGTGACGGAGACGACGAAGCACCGTCACTGCCGCTACTGCCGCTGCTTTCAACCGAAATCGACCGTGTGCGCGATCTTTTTCTTGAGTTTTCCTGTTCGTTTGGTGCACTAATTTCTTCCATATTTGAATTTACTAACTTAACGGAAACCAATTTTAAATTAAATTTAATATCACTAGAAACTTTTCTAGGAGCTATTTTCTACTTTATTCTCAAAAATAATAAATTAAGCAACGACTTGACTTATAAGGGCGATGTGCTCGGTATGAAAATCGACGCAACAATGAGCTCAAAATGGCGCCTTGCATTTTACATTGCCGAGAAATAGCGCCCCCTATACCGTGCGGAAGTGAAATTTACTGAAAGGAAACCATGAAACAACGACATCTAGCGGCGAATCGTGACGGGAAATCGATGTACTCTCATATTGGACTTCGGACGTCGAACGGAACACATAATATTAATTTAGATTGTACCTACATATTATCATGATACAGACGAGGGAAATGTCAACATTTACAACAAAAATAAAATTGCCACATCGCTCATCATTAACTTAATGTCCGAAATCACAGCTTAATAATTTAGAATCCAATTAGAATGTCGCTATTCATAAGAAATAATGATTTTCAAGCGTAAAGATGTGCAATATAACATTCGGATGCGATTACAGTATATTGGACTTTCTATAAAATAAACGTGACGATGCTCCTTGGTTTTCTCCGATATAATATTTCTTTCGTATAAAATATCTTGTGAATTTTGCCGCTTATTAAATTACTAAGGGATTTAAATTTAAAGAACCGTTTAGTCACTTCGAACACATTCGAAGTACCAAAATTAAGGGTTGTCAAAAGCTTATTGAGAGTGGCTGTAATAGCCACTAAAAGCTAACAAAGTAAGAACGTATTTTATAATAACACCGAGATAGTATATTTTTCCACGAATGGACAGCCATTGAAAAATCCAGTTATGAAATTCTGGAACCGAGTTTTCTTTCATCCGCTTATGGGCTTCCATCTAAGTAATGAAATATTTTCTTTTATATTTCTTTACTGTCCTTTCTACTCTGCATGTGTTTTTAAAACTTTTTATTGAATTATTGGAAGTAGTGTGCAATTTTTCATTAATAATGATCTATGTGTCCAATGTATTTGACAAACATTCTCGACTCTAAGGTACGTGTTAAAATGAATAATATTTATATTAGTACCATTACAAGTTATTTCGTCTTGTGGTTTCACTCTTATGACCATATTCATCCTTTGGTAACACATCCTATTCCTAGAAATTTATTTATTTGTTTCTGTTTCTTGGTGAATATTGTGAACTCAGTACGCTACCGTTGTTTTATACAAATGACCTTGTATATTATGACAGTGTATCTATTTTTAAGCTATTACAATAAATACGATTATCCCAAAATAGTTCATTCTGATGATGTTTTCTTGAACAGCTCAAATAAAATCCTAATATCAGACGAACTAAAAAATCATTAACTGGAAAGAAGACATACAAATCTTCCAATTGATAATAAATGTAGACATTACCCCATGCAGTTATGACAAAATAATAATGAAGTTATGTTTACCGATCGTACGGCGTGAACGTTCAATAACAATAACATAGAAACAACAATTGCCACTATACCAATACGTTATTAATCTATTAAATTGCGAAACATATTGACCAACCGACAATCACTTGATTGGAAAGCAATCCCAACTTAAATACATACATACATGTTATTTATTGAAACAATACGTTACTCAGCTCGTGCTTGTATATTTACATTATATTGAGGCGTTTCGAAAAGTTTAAAAACATTTTTGTTTACTACCTTTATATGCCTGCAACTTATCGGGAAAAGCTTATCCACCGCCCCTCTCTTCCTATTTCCCTACAACCTCACTAATATATGTAAAGAAGCTTAGGTATTCCTCCGCCACTCTGGCCCTATCTCTTATTTTTTTCAAATAAAAGAATCCGACGAATTCAGAACCTCCTCTTTTTATTTGAAGTCGGTTAATTCATTTCACCTGTCACGGAAAGAATTCACATATATCGCGATTTGTTTTTTATTTTGGAATGTCTTTATTGTCGTAAAAATAAACATTTGCTTAGCGTGCCACATTCCAACTTAATGACTAATATTTCTTAGACTTTTATCTCGCCTTAATATGTCTGGAGATCCTAACAAGATTTTCTTTAGTCCAACTATGAAGTTCGTTTACTCCAATTGGGTTAGCATGATGAAATGAATCCTTATCCGTCTCATTCAACTCTCACCTGTAAATGAGTCCCGAACAATTATTTGCTGCTACAGTACAGTGCAATCACATAAATCGTCTATAAATATTACCTCATTTGCTGAAAAAGATTTAATCAACCATAAGTGATCATGTCCAAACGTTGTTACCGTCAGTCTTGCATAGTCAAAATATGTATAGTGGCCAAGACCAGAGTGGTACCCACAGTCTTGAGGGTGACTCAAAGACCGGCAACACTCCCCGATTTCACAGGTGTAGTGATCACGTGCGGAAGTGATTACTTACCGACAGGTGAGCCGTGTGCTTGTTGGGCCAACCTATGCCATAAAAATAAAAGCATATTATGGCATTATACGTTTAATGGTATATGAACTTTTTGCTTTTAAGTTTGTTTTACAATCAATACTGATATGGAGTAAGTTGATGTAATTTATGTTTTGCATATTTAAATAATAGATATAAATAATGCTTCTAATCTCAATAATGTTCCTACAAAGATGCCTTAGTGACAAGACCTATTGCAACACCCCTACCAAAATCGCCAATTACTTTCATCTCATATTTATTTTATAACAAAGAACTTTTACATTGTATGACGAGGAAACAATACTGGCGGAGCATACTTTTAAAACGCGACGCGACCCAATGCGACGCGACGCAAAGTTAAATCAAATCTTACTATTTCCCATGACCAGAACCATATTACGAACACACACACACTAATGCATTTCTGTCTAATACTCATCAAAATCGACGGCTGTAACGTAGATGGTGGTAAAGTGTAGATCTGTGTAGGTGCATAAAAAGTGCAGCGGCTGGCGCCTGGTCGGCCCGCGCCGATATTTTTAGTCACGGCCAGAAATAAACTATGTGTGTCGCATCCCGCGCCGCGCCGACGTCGGCATCTTTACGCAGAGGAAGGGTCATCTTAACTACTGCTGGGGGTGTATGTTATTGATTATCGACAACCCTAATAATATTTACTCGCTTTATTATTTCCTCACTCAAGGAGGAGAAAAATACAATAAGGGTGTGGGTACTCAATGTTTAGTGATAGTAAACAATAGATTATAATATTTTCTTGCTTAGTTGTTTCTTAATTTAGAGGGGAAAGAAGACAAAAGGGATGTCAAATACATAGTTTAATTATAGATGTTATTGAAAAACAGGCATCGAAGAGATAATTACAATATTTAATATGGTGACTACAACGTATCATCAGTTCCTCAGATGTGATGTGCCGAGTGAGAATATTAACGCGGGTTCTGAAGGGTCATCTTATCTACAGCCGAGGGGATATATTATGTTATTGATTATGGACAACCCTAATAGGGTGAGTAGTATAAATATTTGCTGAATTGTGTCCTTATCTAATAGTTTCCTTACTTCGAGGAAAATAAATAAATAGGGAATCGGAAAATTCAATGTTTACTAACAGCGCTCACGGCTCTCTATGGAATATAGGCATTCAAAAAGTATAATATTATTATATATAGTACAACTTATGATCAATTCCTCATACGCCATGGGACGGCATCAAAACATTCACGCCGCGCCGGCTCTAATCGGTCATCTGAACTGCTTCCAAGGGGACGTACGTTATTGATTTTCGGCAACCCTAATAGTGACAGTAAGAACATTTACTTGGTTAATTATTTATTTTGTCTTCACTTGATAGGGAAGTAAGGGATGACATACAGCCTGCCAAATGTAAGGTTTAATAATGGTCGTCATTGGAAAATATGCATTTTGTCTGTTACTTAATATAATATGAACTCCAAGAAGTCCTTCAGTATATTGTGTTTTTTTATATTGTTTATGAGTGGTGATAGTTACTTTTCACGAGCTGCATTCCCTCGAGAAGTAGGTCTTTAAAGTCCAACTATTGAAACATCTTTTATTTTTGGTTAAGTTCTCGATGAAAAGTGCTGGTATGCACATTTATCTCGCGTTAGTTTTTATAACCTTAAAACGAACATTAATTAAGTAGGTACTTTGTCATGGAATCAGGTAACATTTCTCGGCGGTTTATTCCACGACCAACACAATATAAGATCATCTTGGACCACGGAGACCTTCGCATCCATCCCTGCAAAAAAGTGTTCGTGAGATCCTTTAATATAAAATCTAAGAGATACCAGTACGCCGTCTCTCATAGTGACTGATACTTCTATATGTAATGTTACGTGTATTTATAAATAGGCTACAAAAATACCATGTTTCTTTCAAAGGAAGACGTCTGTGGTATTTATCTTCACAATCGTAGGAGCGTCGCGCCGCTACAATGTTCCGTCGTGCCAGTGCACATCCCACTCCGTAATTAAAAATGAGTGCTTTTAAACGTTGTATGATTCCGTATCATTGTTGCGGGTGCGTGTGCAAACGATTGTATTGTAAAATGGCTAGAAAGCAACAGCTTACTTGTCTTTTTATTCCCTATGCCGAGACTATCCGCTTTTAGTATAATCTCGTTCGAATTCAATAAAAAAATAATGAGTTCTCTGGTGCTCTTTGCTACTCAAGTTTCTTGTCACTCGGAATTGTATCTCTACTTTATCTTAAAGATGAGATATTATGTTTGTTTATCTGCTTTTATCTTACACTCCAAGATTAGCCTAAAAGTATTTTTATACTGAAAGTTTCGTGATTTTATTTACGTTTTTAAGACTTAGTAAATAGCGAAACATTATGAAAAATATACAATTCAGAAGTAAATAACTTAACCAGCCTAAGACATCAGAAAGCACTCAGTCCCAACCGGCACTCGTCTTATATACCAAAGGCGAAATGGAAGGGTATATTTTCTCAGATTAAAATGTAGTCTGGCCATTTCATAAAGTAAATGAACTTAATAATCGTTCAACTGCAAGTCTAATAAAGTCAGCGAAGAGACCCGACGACATTTTTTTACTATTATTACACGTCGGTTATGCGCAATCGCAAATCTTTTTATCTCTTTATCCGCCTCGGGTACGGACGCGGTTATCTCACAATCTCCATTTAATAATCAACATAGACACCTGACTTTATTAAAATAAAACAACACGCAATTTATCTCTTCGCCTTGGACTTTGTATTAAATTAAAATGTTGAGAAGATTTGCGGTTTTAAAACATCTTAATTGTTAGGATAATTTTAACGTGAATGTTATTCAAGGTGAGCGAGCGGTTTGTATAATCTCAATTTGGCGACTGAAAAATATCACTTAGTGCGTTTTAGAATAACTTTACTAATTTGCAACTTTTTCTTTTTTGTACAAGTTACGCTAAAATTATAATTTGTTACACTTTTTGTTTCTTTTTGTTGTTCTTTTTGTTTGTACTTTTTGTATAATGTACTGCTGCTGCACGAAGGACAGAAAGAGCACTTATTCCCACAGCCCGCTATAAAAATATGAAGTAGGTAACGTCAACGTCTCATTGGATTTATCGGTTCTAAAATGCAAGCTCAGCAGTCTGGTAGAAAATTCACGTGAGGCGCCGCGCCGTAGTCGACGCGACGTCTGCGTCTATTCAATATTTCACTCAAGAAAATGTCGCAGAAACTCCCCGCGAGGATTTTATTCTTTCAGATATATATAGCTTAGGAATGTACAGTAGAATGTTATTTATAACACATAAAGTAAAGAAAACAATTTATGTAACAAGTATCTATAATGTAGATATTACCAGTGAGAGATTCTTGTCCTGTCCTATATGTCTTGTCCACATATAGGACAGCCGGCTATGTAACATGAGGTTCAATCACGGCTTTTAGATAAACAATAATGTCACCTACATTTTTTTTAGTTTTTCAGATAACCATATCGAGCCTTTACCGCCATTTTAGCGCAACCGACAAAAAACAAATTTTACAGGAGAAGGTTTTTGTTAAATATTTTTAAAAAGAAATGTGTAATTCAATTGAAATTTTATATACATTAATTATTTTTATACATTTAAATATCTAATTCTTCCACAGGTTTGGGTCCGTTGTGGCTTAAAATACTACTTTCGATAAAAAACGCATTTTTGACAAAAGTGTCGCTTACGATAATTTGGCGGTAAGGGCTCGATATATTGGTGTGGACCGTGAAACTATAAGACCCAGCTGTTACTTTAAACGATCAACGGCATACATTTGTCATTTCAGATTTATGAAATTCAAATTGTATAAAGAGTTTATTGAAACACAAAAGTGCATTTAAACTGGTGTTTGGCGGGAGAAATAGAAATTGCGGGGATATCCACCCTGGCGCCCCCTCTCATATGAGACCTACCACCGGTAAAGATGCAACCGAGCATTGTTCTTTTGAGTATAATATTATAAAGTTACATACAGTTTCACAGCTATTAAAGTGCGCCACAGAGCGCGCTGCAGATGCACGCTGTGCGTGAACAATTTGCGAAGGTGTCGCAGAGTAACGGACGCAGCCACCCACATGCTGATAATATCCAGCACAATACGAACTGGGACGAGCGGTGACGTAGAACCTGCATAGACGCTTGTACCCGCAAAATGTTACTATTGTAGGGAAATTATAACAGAGAGATTTGATGTGTGAGATGTTCCTAGGCGGTCGAAGTACAAAGAAGTCACAATTTGCAGATCTGTTGCCAATGTGATGGAATTTCAAATTTAAAATACTTTTTATCATCTTGCTTTATGTATTCGGAGTTTTAAAGGGGCCTTATTTTTTTCTCTAATCGTCGTCTTTAACTAAAATAGGACTAGCAATTAGTTAAGTTTTTTTGGTGTCTTACTTTTACATGGCTGCATGGCTCGTCTGTCCATCTTCAGGCATAAGAGTACATGTCGTGAGTTTAGACGACATTTATGTTTATCTATTTGCACTGTCCCTGTTCCTCGTAAATTAGACAAATTGAGAATAATTACGGCAGTGATTTAGAGTCACAATGAAACCATTCATGAAGTAACCGTCAGCGTTACAAACTTGCAGCTGTTACACGCGTTATTTGTACTTTTATTGTTCCATTTGCAAAGCATTCACTTTGTTCTCCAGCTTCGGATTACAATCCTATAACATTGCGCATTGCCGACGCCTACTTAGAAAAAGAGTACTAAAAATAAAAGTCATAATACCGCGAACTACTCCGAAAATATCAACTGGCAACACATTCTCGTCTAAATTACACATTTAGGTGCAAAAAAAGAACTGGTAAACGCGAAATGTTATTACCAGCCTTGGTTCTGTATATCAGATATACTTACATAGCATTAATTATATACAACAATTCCCTATATTTTCTCCAAAAATAAGATTAAGCCGAAACGGGAGCTACACTTTATATTTCCTGACTTTAGTAAACAAAAATGATGTGTAATATTCTATACGACCCAACATGTTTACTATCACATAAAACTAAAGCAAAAGCAAAATAAAACGTTTTCAATATTCTTTCAAAGCGAATTATGTATGGTTAATTTTCAAAGAGTTTTTATTCGAACAGCGCGGCGGAACGCTAAAGAAAAACGTATGCTCTATAAATATGGCATTGTTGCTGTGTCACACCGCACACGGACACTTGTTGAAAACTTGTTGAAAAATCTTTACCAACTGACACGAGCCGAGTAGATCAAGTATTTAGAACGTGTAAACAAAGTTTTTTATTTTTTGCAAAAATATGTTTCTCGCCCCACATACTAGTCGGGTGGGGATTAAAATGAAAATTAAGTACTTGCGATGTGAACGCGGTTGTCGGATTTAATTGACGTATTGCTCTAATTCGTGCGCCATTATTTTTGTTTATGGATCTGGGACGTTAAGTGGGTGTTGATGGTGATGCCTAAGGCTCGTGTCTATTTCGTATGTCGTTAATATTTTAAATGTATGGGAATGTAGCACAAATTCTTATAAAATATAGAAACGTGTATGGATGGTATTTACATAATATACACATTACGAATAATGTATAAATATGAATAGAATAACATAGTTACTATATTTATATGGGAATGTTCATTCATTTAAAAAGTTGAGAACAGACACTTCATATTTAAACACAAGAATCATGTTATAACTAAAAACTAGAAATGAGATCATAACAAGAATGAATGCAATATTATTAAAATTTCCATTGTCAGCAATATTTTTGTTGCCTATTATTAAAATAATACGATTTACAATTTGGCCATATTCCTGTTATAAGTCATTCACCACGTAATCCATAATAGAAGAAAGAAAGAAAACAATTTTATTCTTCACAGACAATGAAAACAATGTATCTACAAATACAGGTGTAAAAAAACAAGTTGAAATATGAGATTAAATAAAAAAAAGAAGTATTCACGTCGTGGCTGTGACAAATAATAAGGCAATAAGTTTTAATAACCCCATAATATTTCACGGTTGAGATGCATCCAATGTCCGCAGTCCATCTCTCCCCGTATACGGCGCGGACGTGCAACGCGTGCTTCACTCTGCAACCGCCAAATCAAATTATCTCACCACCGCCCATACTCGGAATTTTATTCCCTACGTTACGTTACGTGCATACGCTCTAAATAGACTTGCATGCGGATACTGCGATTTTATTTACTACATTTCAAAAAGGTTATTTAATAAGACTCATGTGATTGTGAAGTAAGTTGGTAAGAAATAAGAATCGATGGAATCTAAATTACTGCAGATGTGCGCGCTTAGCCGAAACGTAAAACATCAAACATAAACGTATAATATCTGCGGTATAACATCAATGATAAATGGTTTTCAACCGAATATTTAAATTCTAAATTGTTAAACTCCACAAAAGATTTAAACCACCACAAAATGAAAATCAAAATGTTAACTAACTTTGAGCAAATCTTTACTCTGTGTACAAAGCATGGACTTGACCAATATTTTAGAAGATTTATTTTATTATAATAAAGAGACTAAATAGTTATTGTGTTAGCTCCTACACAAGAATACATACACGTGAAAACGTATCGATGAATTTACTACCAACGATCGGAAACAGCGAGGAGCCGCAAAGTCGACATAGGTGACCAAATATTTACCATTATTTGGTACGGTCCGATAACGAAATAACCAGTATTTGCGTTTCCCTGAAATTTATAGCTTATCGAAATTAAATCAATGATCACTACTACCACATCCCATACATTGACAACTCATTTCTCAAGTTTCTTATTCAGGTCAACCTTAGCACAAATCTGAAAACGATGGTTTCTTTTCGTCCGTCAAGATGACTTAAACTACAAAATTCAGTGCAGTATTTATTGATACTACAACATTTTTTTTAACCTGATTATCAATATAAAAAATAGAGCAGTAAGCATTATGAATTACTCGCTGTATTTACAGTTGACCTGTGAAGGGTACTAGGAACTGTAGGCTAAAAGCCATAAACACTGGTCATCCCATACAAACCGTTCAATTAGTCACGATCGAAACTGCGAGCGGCCGAAACGTGTTCGCGGCTGTCAGACGCTGAATTTAAAGCTATTGTTACCCGAAATTATTCTAATTTCTACCTTAATATACGATTTTGGTATTCAATACACGCGCTCCAATAATCCAGTAACGACAACCATTGTTTTGTATCAAGTCGATGTATGTATTTTGAACAATAAAACACGTGAGGTTGAACTACCGAAATATTGAATGTTGTAGCAATGCAATTTTGTGCTAGTTTTATGTAGTAATAGAAGATATAAGAGTGAAAGCTATTAACACAATTTAATATCTAGGCCATTAGATTACCAAGGGCTATAAGATTATCGATAGCGAGAGAATACGTACGACCGCACAGTGTACACTGCACAGCCGTAGTAAACAATAGCAAATAAACATGAGCATCATACTGCGCTTTACGCTACTAATTTAATAACAATTTCGAAGCCGCGCGGCGCTGTCGTGGAGTATGGAGTATTATTAGATCATTTTCTATGAAAGTTTCAAGTTTATAACACTAAGTTAACCACCTATTAGATATATAAAACATGACAAAAGGAAAAAATAATCTGCTGGTGATGACATACTCAATTTTCAATAAAAACATCCACACGAAAATATTAGCAAACTAAAATTCAAAACTTAGTAACAGCTTGAAAAATCCAATTCTGCTTACGATGTCAAAGGAATAGAATTTTAAAACGTGCCAACAATACATAGCTCGGATTTCAAAGTAGTTCGTGGAAACTCCGCGAGAGCGACGCAGCATCTATTTGTTTATGCAATACTAACTGACGCCCGCGGAATCTATATCGTGGATTTAGAACATATCAAGCAGGAATTTGAGTAAATAAAAAATTAACAAATGTGTAGAAAGGCTATTTTGTTAGTAAAGAAAACATCCTGAATTTCGAATAAGTTAGAAGCTAGAAGTCAGCATCAGATTTTTCGCAAAATACATTTAAAATTGTCGGAAAAACTTACGATATTCCTTCCCTCTGCCATTTACTGCTGTATTTGCATTTACAAGAACGAGTCACAATTATACTAACCATCAAGTCGGCTGTTTGTCCTTTCTACGCTATATAAATGTTATCTAAATAACTTGAAAACAAACACACAGTGCATAAAGTTATTTCGTCGTACTCTTAACATTGCGTCAGCCATCTCACGACCTGTGCTTATACAAACAGACTGCACATTTTTAGTTACACTAGTTGCATAATTCATTCGCAACAACACGTCCGATTAAAGATAACTCCTCAAATTGCAGTTGTAAATCCCGCTTGATTGGCGACCGTGCGAAAGCCGAGATAGAATCTCCATTGTCCATATTTGCCGCGTGCATTACCGAGCGCGGGCGAGCCGGGGTCAAAGTGGACCCTTATTACGTGCCGCCCGGCGAGTACCGACTGGCGATTATGGAGAACTGAGGATGCGAATGCGGTTAGCAACGGTCGTGCTCCTCAAATGTGCCGCCGGATCGGTTTTAGGAATTGCTTGGTCGATTCGGCGAATCATATCCCACAAAGGGCTAAAGAGGTTTTCTCTCAATTCAGTATGGCTTGTTTTAGGTGTATTTCCCAGCAAAAGTATGAGACCTTAAAAGTATTTTATACTGTTGGAAATTTCTCCTTCTTTATTAGATTTCTATCAAAGTCCATAAAGCTAGCATATTGTGACTGGTTTGATGTTTTCCCTGTAATATATTTTAATCTATGTTAGTTATCCACTAGTGAATTGACTCCACGTCTGTGGGCCATAATGGTCGCACGACCTGCGTATTATCCACTGACCTACGATCTCATCATCACAAAGCATCTCAGGGGATATTAAACCATTACTCTATTGTTAGTATTCCGCAGGTATTTCTGATCGATTTACTGTTTGTATTGTATCATTAAAACCTGCCATAGTCTGTCTATAGCTTGATTGATTTTATCTTGAAATACGTGAGATATCTTCGATTTAATCTAAACATGTAAACGAATTTCGTTAACACATTCCAAATGCCAATTAAAAATTGAGACATTAAAATTGCATCACACAATTTTGTTCTTCCGCGAGCCATTAAAAACCTAAAGCATCTCGAAGCGTTACATAACTTACTTTACTAACTAGTTCACATCTGCCGAGTCTATTGAATATTTCACTTGGTGTCGCATGCCTACAACTAATCCAACTTTCCTATTACATAAATGCATCCACCGAAAACTGGCATCTGCATTCCAACGTTCAGAGCATTCATCTGCAGTGTACGCGCGTCGGACGTAAATATCGCAATCGAGACGGTATCGAAGTAGAGCGTCCGTTAGGGCGATACCACCGGTCTCCATTCACAATGCACTGAGATATACCCACACTATGTTATGGAGTTGGATACACGCCAGGAGTTCGATTAATAACCGCTAGTGTCAGGAATTTAAAACACTGCTCGTAAAATAGTATGGTCATCAAATCAAACCATGACCATTCATGATTACCGTCAGTCATGACGGGATTTAAATTCTTTATATCATATCTTGTTTTTAATCCTCCATACAAATATAGCGAGTAAAGATTTTGTTTTCCTTTGCGAATTTCAAGGTACTTGCCTCGATCTATATTCCGACATAAGATTTTTGAGAATATCTGACCTTTTATTTAAAATTAATCAGTCGTATCATTGTATTCCATTTAGGATCTGATCTTATAAATCTGCTTTCTAATTATGAATATTAAAACACAGCTACTTTAGTTGAGTACCAGGACCCAGATAGCGTATAAACAAGGGTTCGTATACAAAAAAACTAAATTTCGTTCGTTGCTCTCGTTTCTTTAAATTTGTTTATTGCGGTGTTATACTCTATTCAAAATCTTCCGCTAATCTGGAGTCAAAATTCACATAAAACCAAATTTCTTCCTTGTTGAACATCAGTTTCTAATCCAAACAAACTAGCTTAGATCTATAAAACTGGCATGGACATCGCATATTCTCGCTTGCTCACATTAGCTTGTCATGTACGCCACGCAATGCAATGTTATATTTTGCATAAATAACAATATTGTCCGTCGATTTCACTGTTATTGTTGCTCTAGTGGAATTCTCTCGTCGTGTTGCGCGGGATTCCTCGCGTTGTCTGCCTAATGCGCTGATTATTCGCTGCCTTGTTCTATTGCTGCCCTCGGTTAGTGCTATTCAACTAGCCATTCAATTGCATCGTTTGAGATGTGCTCTTCTATTTTAAACTACTGGCATGGAATTATTGAAGTACCCTGATTAGCGAATTGCTCTAGTTTTCAACGATTTTAATGAACTTTCGGTAACACTTCGAAGTTCGGGTACCGCCTACAGTGACGTAATTCTAGAAGTTTTACAAAGGATAAAATCATAAAAATGGGCCGATCGAATAATACTAATTTGAGAGAAAATACAAAGAAATCATTTACTATAATCTACATTTTCTATGTTTGTTTTTGTACTAGTAGTAAACATTGTTTTTGAAATTGTTAACAGTGACGCCTACAGATAATTATTGGCTTGAATCCAGAAATTGAGGTTGTTACATTTTTATTATTATACCTTCATTCTCTTGCTAGTTAACCTAGTTTATAATTTTTCCGTTTCTTGTTTCGAAATGTATTTATTAAGCGGCCGTTTATTTAGTTCAATATGTAACATCACCATCTCTATAGTAAATATTTCTAAAATTACAATCCACATTATTGTACTATTTCCATGCGTACACTTCACGACGATCGTCTAAGATGGCAACAGACATTTGACACCCTTAGGGTTGTAGGTGTTAATGGCAGCACTGATCACTTACACTTGCTCATTTCCGTACCTATGCTGTAACAAAAAAATGTTTTAAATAACACCAACCTCCTTGCATCAACGTCTGGTCTCACGTTCATTTCTCCACTTTAATGTGTTTGTATACAAAAGGTGTCTTTTTTGTGCACATCTCGACACAGTCAAACATAAATATAGACAACGCAAATTGCCTTTTAACATGAAGTCGCGCTAACAATGCTAAAGAGCGTTTATTTATTTACATCAGACGGGAATGCTCGAGCTTTTGTTCTGCTTTTATTTCTGTTTCACCTTTGTTTATTAGCTGCATAAGCTGCATAAATACTGAGAAAAAGACGATTTCAGATTCTTATGTTGAATCTCTTACATCGGTTGGTATAAATTCGATAGATTGTGTTTGGGAATTTCGTTTGATTTTATCGATGTGTAAACCTTTACAATAAGGAGACAGTCCTTATTAGTCTACGAGGCTGTTCCAATGCGAGTTACTGGATATTTTTTACTATATCTAATATCCAATATTATAAAGAGGATATATTTCATTGTTTTTTTGCATTGAATAGGCTCCAAAACTACTATAATTCCTGATAAACATAGGTGATAGAATATTTTCAAAAAAGTTTACTCGGACGGGGCCGGGTCGGGACGCTAGTTTTAATAAAGGTAATTTTAGCCACTGAGGTCATGAAATAATATTCTACGAGACATTTTTATACTTTATATTTTAGTAACCACTATTATTGAAAATCACACCCCTACCCAAACATATTTAAATTGAATTTGAAACTTAATCGAATATTTCACCTTTAATCATCCTACGAATTCAGTGCAAAACCGGGCACTTTTACTTAATAAGCATCGATAAAGTTATATTAATAAGCCTCTATGTCATAAATTCTGATGCACTGCGGAATTTTTATCTTATCACGCTGAGGTAATAAATAGCTTAAGACTAGAAAGATGTATGAAGTCCTTTGTATCCATAACGACCTAAGAGTATGGCCTGGACGTACAGGACGTTGTGAGATAGCTTCCCTACATTAAAGTTGTGTATCTACTCTGATATATTATTGCAAGTGTAGTATGCTAGGATTAGAGACCTTGTGATTCACTACAATATATTTTTTAAGCTTTCTTCAACCCACCAACAAATCATATAAAGGAATATTTGTGCGCCGCACAAACATTTATTTCGGTGCGGGGATCGAACCCACGGCCTCATTTCACAGCCGGCGTCTAACCAACTGCGCTACGGAGGCTGTCTGTTTGTTCTTAATTCAAAAAGCAACCTGACCTAAATAAAATTTTCGATCAATATTTTTTTAAATTAGATATCACTCATCATAGAATTGAGGCAGTATCATGAAGGACTAAACGCTTCAAGAAATATTAACAATGCAATACGCAGATATTTGAAGCAAACGCGCTGCGGATTTTTATCTTATCACAACTGAGTGTATAAAGTCGGTTAATGCACATCAATATGTATGTGAGTGTGAGTGCAACGCTGTAATAACATTATATTCATAACTAGCTTTACGGGCGTTTATGCTTTTGAGCCGTTTAGTGGTTATTTTTTCATTGCGTGTTCAGGGATGTCAAATTGGTTGGAGAAAAATCCTATACAGGTCATTCTTGAGCTTAAGTATATTAAAATAACCCTTTCTAATGTAGGATTACATTTTGATATTTCACAAAACTTACCACATTAAGATTGTAAGAAGTTTGGATGCAATACTATGAGTCAATATTTACAAATATGGAAGACGATGAGAAATTCAGATTGCCGGCAGCCCTGTCAGCGGTGCGGCGAGGCGCACCGTAGCAACTTAGAACTCGGAGGGAATTGTTAAGAATCTCGTATTGCGATTTTTATCAGACGGCCGTAGTTTTTTTATCATACTTTGTAGTTTAATGACCGGTAAAAGTTGATTAAGAATGTACGTGCCGTTTTTTTAGTGTAACACTGTTGCGTTTACATAGTATGCTTGCCTATTACTTATTTAATAATGGCTTTCGTGCACTTTATTTTCCTATGAAATTAACTAGCCCACCGAGTTTTTTTTTTTTTATCGTAATCTATGCTGAGATATTTTTCCATTTAGAGGTTTATTTTACCCATAACCCCCAATTGGCCCTTTTAAAAATATTATGAACCAAAACACGAAGCTTTGGAAACATCTCGTTATCCCTTTTACGCTAAAGGCTCATCATCAGTTCGTTAGCGAGGTCGTGTCAAGTGGCTCGGCGATACAGGCTCACTGCCATTGGAATTGCTGTCCTATCATCCCGTCATCCCTGGAATTTTAAACCAGAACACCGATGAATAAGGCTTAAAGTCGAATAGTTTGAAATCTTCCCGAACGCTGCTGACTGGAAGGAAAGTCAATACAGGCATGATCTCGTAGGCGTCGAGTGCTGTTAGTGGCACTCGGAATAGAAAAAAACAGTTTGGTTAGGGAATTAGGTGTGTGTGTTGCTTTAGCCGTGTTTACCATTCTTCGAGGCGGTCGGTATTACGCGCTCGGCTTGCGGATCGGCCGGCGCGGCGCCGCGATCGGAATTTGCGATTAGTCGCGCTCGCAATTTGTGACGAGACCGTTGACATCTTAAACGCTCTCTTTATGCGCTCGCTTTGAAATTTCAACTAAAAATACGCTTTGCTTAGTTAATATATGTGCATTACAAAAATGTTTGGAAGTTTATTTTTGCGACAGCCAAGCTTTGATACAGTGTTCTGTTTACTAAGGCTTTCGATTAAAGCATGTTCACATGTATTATTTAGCATTTATATCTCACTACCTATACATATGAATTCCACTACTGGGCACTGGACTCCTTTATGATTGAGAGGAGTTTCGTCTTAATCCACTCTAGTGCTCTAGCGTAGTATAGTCTTGTCTATATATATGGTATTCCAATATCTTGATCCAGTATGAATTCGTCATCGACATATTTCCTTAGCCATTAAAAGAGCAAGAGTTATCTCCAAATACATCAAACTTCAATAAGTGTATGCCCGGTCCCAACTAGTCTATCATTCACTAATTTCAATCTGCATAAGCACAAACAATACTAATTTAAATTCATATATTATGGCGCAACAGTATGATCTTTGCTCCACGAATCGAATCGGTGTTTAATATTTACAACACTTAGCATATAAAATATAAGTTTTATTGCAGATGATGTCACATGCGAAATGTATCAAAATTGAACTTTAATGAAATGTTTACAGGGGTGAAAGGTTATCGCGTATCCGTTATTTGGAGATTATATATGCCCGTGACCCTAGCACCTCAGTCGCCATCATTGATGCTGTGAACACAACACACCTGCTCAACTGTAATCACGACATATTTATATTATTTTTGACAATCTTTGTTAGCTTAAAAATAGGAAAACAATACCATCTGCATACTAATGGTAGTAAGTATGGATAGATATCGAGTAAAGATTACATAATGTACTCTCTATAATATTTGTTTTATAGCACATGTATTAAGTACACACAAGGATCTTGTACCTACTTTAGGAATCAAAATACACAAGTGTCTATTAATTCCCACAAAACACACCCAAAACAAGTATTTGTTGACACTAAACCACCTACCAAGAATAGCGTTGGGTTTATACAACCATAAATATTAAAGCTAATGATTACGTGCGCGCATATTTTGGCGAAACAATGACTATGCAAAAAACACATAAATATTGACACAAAAAATAGCTAAAAACAGGAAACATAAAATATAATTGTCCAAAATGAATTTTTATACATTAGCTAAACAAATTGCTAGACTTCCTTATCAGTCTCCTTGGCGTGCGATAGTGTTAGGTCGTAAACACAATACCTAATGTTGAATTAGCGCTTATCTAGATTATTTAGTGCACGTAAACACAGATAATGTGTTCTGTTAGAGATAAAACTCGCATACCTGCAGAGACTAGTTCAGTGTGTTTCACTATTTAGTATTTTTGTATTTACTTTGATGAAGTTCTGCGAGTATGTTCATTGCATTAAATACTCGAGTGACTCGATACATCGATAAAGTGGTAATCAATGCAACTCGTTAATTATCAATGTACACTAACATGTATACACCTGTATCCCAGAAGGGATGATCAGATATGCAACGAGTTTTCATTAGAATATTCGTTCTGTAATGGAAAAGACGTTGAGTGCAAACATTGGAAGCGATAGATAGTAGGGAGACCTCGCTGTTCACTGGTCGAATATTCTACAACTATGTATATTTTTGTGTATATAATTACCGATTATCCGTTTATATTTTTAACTTATTTTTATTTTATGTATCTGTTGAAAGGAATAAGTTTCGGCATTTCGGAGAAAAAAAATACGTAGTATTGTAACTGTAACTAAAACGTAAGTATTAAACTACAATACAGAACACAATAATGTTCTAGTTACTCATGTAATAATTCCTAATACTGTACAACCATCCACATAAATTATATCTTACAAATCAGTAACTATCGCAAGTTATTTTTATTTTCACCCGCCAAGCCATGTCAAGCGACGCAAGCGCGTCAGCAGTGTAAAGCGCAATAAAGCAACAGCGGTACGGTTAAATCGAGCGGTAGTCTACAAATCTAGAAATACTGTCTAGTCTGGAACACAGCGCGACCTAGATGCCGCCGCCATCCCGACCAAACGCATTGTTTACATTCTTGTGCGATTGTGCGCGCGTTGTCAATTACTTGTTAGTTGTTAGTCAACGACTCGACAGTCGGCGGCCGACGCGCATGCACACGACTATTAATTGGCCGACTGTTGCTGGCTGCTGTACGGTGCACACACTTGTATGCGAACTGGGTTTACTAAATGTTTCACGTTTTTATTTTTATGGTGGCGCTATGTCACTTAGAAGGTATTATCTGCTGAACATCGACCGCTTGAAGATGTGGAAAAATGTGGAATAGGTAGTATTTGTCTCTGGTTCGAATCCCGGGTCGGGCAGTGATATTGGATTTTTCTATTCATGATCAGCCCGAAGTCACACATTTGTGCCACATGGCGACAGACTCGCACGTCGTAAAAAAAGGTGAGTATATGTTGAAGAAGTCTCAAGTGGAGCCTTAACTTGTTTTTTTTTTTTTTTGCTATCTTACCGAAACTCTCATGATTCCAATAGTTTAGCAGTAAAAATTATCGAATGTATGCGCGAAACTAATTGTGATTAATGCCTACGTCACGGTGTGCTGCTAACGGTCTTTGTAGTGCAACGTTAGACGTTTATTTCTGTATATTTCTTTGATTATTTTATTTATCAGGTTTTGAGAAATACATAGCAAGCTTCAGTAATAAAAAAAGAAGTTTAAAATAACAGAATTGCGAACAACCATTTCCCTACTTATTACACTTAACCTCGCTATACAATCGTGCTCGCGACCGAAGAAATAGCTCGTTAGCTTTCTGTTTGAATTTAATGAAATACACTATTAATTTAATTTAATTCAGGTCGCATAGCGATGTTCAATTTAATTGGATAATGTTTAATCAGAAGTACCGTACGGAACAGAATTGTGATAATGAGCGCGGAGACGAAATCAGGATTATCAGGCGATCGTAACTCTTACAAAGAATTAATTTGCATTTAAGCTTACAAGAAAATATAGATATATTACCATTTAAGTTAAAGCAGTTTTATAATTTCTTTCATATTTATTCAATGTTTTAAAATTAAAATGGATGTAATGGAATCTCTGGATAATAAAACTTTAACAGCTGTTTGAAAGCTGCCAACCGTAAGCCGTTGTTTAAAGCACGAACTTGTATACAGAAATTCCTAGTAGTAACTAGGCAAGCATTGAGAAGATATTTAATATTTTATACTCTGAAGCAGGTACTAGGTGGATGTCTTATACCGACATTTTATACCCGTTGGGACGTACAGGCACGTGGAAAGTGACGTAATTAAACTAGATCACTCAACATATATTCAGGATTTATCCTAGCCATAAAATTTTACTAAAAAAGCCCTTAAATGTGTGGTCAATACTCGCGGATACTTCGCCGCACGCGACGCCACGCCGCAATTGAATTAATTCTAATTTTAGTCTGGCGCGCTCGCTCACTCACACTTTTGACTAATGCGATTACACGACACGGGCTGGGCTGTTATTTTACTATTTACCTCTTTATTGATTTTATGCAACAAAATAATAAAACTATTTATATCGCGAGGTTTATGAACTATCGTCTACAGCATCTTCAGCCGCTACAACTCTAATCCAGGATATATCCCTTGAGAAACATTTTACCAGGCGTTTTTACAGACATGGTCTCATCGCTCTGATGGCGCCGTCTTAGTTGTCACTCATCAGATATTATAATTTGATTACTGCACACCAGTAATGGTTTTCCCACTATTGCATTGGTCGATCATCAAACGTTAACTTTGGGTCCAGAAAGTGTTGTTTGGAAACACTTTTCAAATATAAATTCTTACAGTCGGGTTGAATAATGGATACTTATATTGTAGATAATTCTTATAATAGACGCAATAAAACTACAATGTTCTAAATGTAACTCAGCTTCTCTCGTAATTTATCAGATATTATAACATTAACTCGAGCAGGCAATTGGGTCGCGTGAAACGTTCATTTGTACGCTCCGTGTGACTTTGTAACGAGTACGTCACATAAAACCACGCGTCATTACTTGTATGGGGAAAAAATGTTGCCTCTTAGTATAAAGTTATCTCCGATCTACAGTAGCTTTGAACGTTAGTTTTTTTTTAATTTGATACTCTTTACCCACGTTAAAAATGGGGGCTTTTCACAGCTCAACTTCAACAGACTTCAATACACTGTAAGATGAAAAGGAGCGCTTATGTGTCACTGAGGAGCAAAAAAATGAATTAGTGAATGTCCATGGACGATCAATCAATGACTTGCTCTTTACACTATTTATCTGCAATGTACAGGTAATTAGGCCCATACACCCAAGGCTCTTGCCGATTTTAAAGGCTGGAAAAGTACATTGCGAGTGTTCATTACTGAATAATGTCAATATCTTTGAAAAGAACCTACACCAGTACAGCGTGATCGCACTAGTGTTACCTGCTGAGCTACGAAGTTGCTTTATACAAAGGAAGTGCTAAAGTTTCCTCTCGAGTTTTATCTCCGCCCTTTGTTAGTCCGAGGCGCCATTGTAGCGCCGCGCCACGCCGCGCCGGCAAACTTGCTAATTAAACCGTCCGCGTCGCTTTGTGTATGTTTTTATGACATTTTTCTTTTTTATTTATGATCGTATAATAAACTTTAATTATGAATATTTTAAATATTATTATTTAATTTTAAAATTAAAAATTAGAGCATTGTATGCAAAATTTAAGTTGACGTTGGCTGATTTTATTTTTTATATCCATAACTTATAAATATTTTTTTTTCTTCAGAGTAATTTTCATTTTGTAAAAAATGTAAGGTCAACAAAGGTGAGACGCCAGTATTTTCGTTTTATGATTGGCTTCAGAAAATTGAACGTTAGTTCTCACGGCTAAAAGAAAATTACTTAGAAATTGTGGATACATTGTTAAAGGAATCGAGGATTATATTAAATCCAATGATTGCATTCAATTTTTTGAACAAAATACAATGTCGGCAAAAAATAATTATTGCAGGGTATTCTGACAATTGTTGGCTGTTAAATCGGGATTTTAAAGGTATTTGTGGATTTGCGACTGTTTTCTCGCTAAAAATATCATCCTTTATAGTCTAAGATCCCGCCATACATCGACCTTCACCGAGATGTTTATTTGATGAAACCTATTTTATATGCAATTTAATATGTCAATAAATATATTGTATATGGGTTGCCTTGCAAATTTCAGTCCAGAATACGATTAATTAATTATTAAAATAAAAAAAATTTTTTTTACACATTTCACCTGTTTGATTATTAAACAAATTCTATACCAATCGAAAGTATGAAACCCATAGAATATGTAAACGTTAGGTTGCCTATTTTTTTCCGGTCACAACCCTCAGGTTGCCAGGTATAAACAGGTAAATCGCTACTAGCATTTTGCGCCGGTCTGATTATTGAATGGAAATTAAATGAAAATAAAGATCATTTTATTATGAACACGGTGGTATAGGGTTGCCTGCGAAAAATCAGTCCCGAATTGCGGTTGTCGAATTTAGAAAAGTGAAATATTGCTCCGAGTGACACAGCATAGCAGCTGTTCGAAGTCCGCTCATAAAGAAAGAGGGTGCGCATGCTATTTATTCTTGAGAATGAAAAGGACAGCGATAGACTCGTATATGCTGTGTTCTGTGTTACCTGGCAACCTGAGGGTTGTGACCGGAAAAAAATAGGCAACCTAACGTTTACATATTCTATGGGCTTCATACTTTCGATTGGTATAGAATTTGTTTAATAATCAAACAGGTGAAATGTGTAAAAAATTTTTTTTTTTAATAATTAATTAATCGTATTCTGGACTGAAATTTGCAAGGCAACCCATATACAATATATTTATTGACATATTAAATTGCATATAAAATAGGTTTCATCAAATAAACATCTCGGTGAAGGTCGATGTATGGCGGGATCCTATACTATTACTTGATGTCGAATTCTTCATCGTCGAGACGCCTCCTGTGCTGCACATCCGCAATGTTTAAAAGTAGAAGATATGTTAAAAATTCTATCTGTAATGAAGTGCTGATATTTAATTGACAAGTAAGTTGCATAATTTACGAACGTTTAGATTGAAATCAACACTGAGGAACTATTTAGTTTCATTGATGTATTTTGGTGTGGCTTTACGAGTATAAACAATATTTTAGGCAAAAATCAATAATTAATGTATATTCGATATCTCTGACTGTGGCTGTAGTTACAAATCGATATTTAATGATGCCTCGTTGTTACAGGTGACTCACAAGACTTCAAGCAAAGTGATGGTGTTGAAGATGAACCAACAGCGCGCCAACCGGCCCAACATGCTGCGAGAGGTGCAGCTAATGAACAAACTCAAGCATCCCAACATACTGGGGTAAGTAGATAAACTATTCATTCTTACATGTGTACTATCAAGAAGACAAATAGATCACGTACTTTGATACCAACCAAATAGAATATTTGTAATTCTTTTCCTGGTAGATCGAGTTCCAATATAGATACAACACACATACATACATAAACCCACGCCTTTTTCCCAGAAGCGGTAGGCAGAGGTGCCAGGACACCCACATTTCACTTTGTATGTTCGGTCCCACGATGTGACCCTATCGCCATATCGGGCACAAATTCCTGACTCCGGGTTAATAATTAATAGAAAAATCCAATACCACTTGGCCCAAGTCGGGATTCAAATCCGGGAATTAAGCTTTGTAACGGGACCGTAGTACGACTACGCCACCGAGGCAGTGAGGAATATTATTTAACATATAACACACCATTGAAAAATGTCTGGAGCTTAGACACTCTTTGTCGTAGGTATTTTCTAAATGCACATACAGAGCACTGAGTCATTCATAGCAAACAATTCTTATTCAATAAATTCATTTATTCATGTTAGTGTACAAAAATAAATATGTATGTGATATTCTGACTTTATTATTGAATGTAGTGGGTACGGTCACTTTGCCGTGTCAAAGTGTAGTAATTTAGGGAAAAGTTGTATTTATTATTAATTGTAATTACTTGTCAAAAAAATAATTACTAATATATTTTTAATGTAGTCAGTCATCTTTAAAGCGTCCTTGGCAATCGTATATTTAATACTTTTTTATTAGAATTATTACCAGTAATTAATATTGCTGTGTATAATAGGTATTGATAGACAAAAAACAATAATATTTATCGACCAATAAAAATGAACCGGACTAATCAAATAAAAATTATTTTTAATGCCGCAAGCGTTTCGAAACTATAAATCTGTAGAAAACTCGATCCGATCAGGAAGTGTTTAGCAGAAACAAGTTAATGAGAGGAATTATTTTAATTCTCGTCGAACATCAACAGGTCGGTGAGGTATGAGTTACGATCGCGACCATAAACTTAATGAAATCGAACTGAAAACGGCGACTATAAAATAAATTAACATAATCTTGGACCAGTTCGTAGTTAGTCAGGTACACGCGTCGGTGTTGCCGAGTTTTGCATTCATTGATCGTATTATGGCATTTATATACATTACATAAATTATGAATGTGATGTAAAAGCATAAAAATCAATTGGTACAAATATACTAGACAAATATTAAACCAGTTAATTGTTGCGCGAGATTTAGTCGTTTTCTAACATTTTTTGTTATTTATTATTATTATTATATAATTGGGTTCAGATAGACTCTTAATAAATTAGCCACCCACGTAGAACATTGAACTCGCCAAACAATTTCCATAACAAAATATTTATCCCTGCAAATAATCTGGTAAAATAACCCAACCTAACAGTGAGAGCACACACACGTTGATTCCGGTTGACGTCACCGTTGTTTGCCGACAATAGGCCCGTTGATAATTAATTGCAATGATGACGTCAATGGATCATGCGCCCGAGTTGACTGCACCGAGCTTTCGAGATGATTGAGAATGATGCCTATATTTAGAACTAGTCTGCGGTTTAGGTATGTAGTGATACATTATCTGTCTGTTTATACAAGCGCGGTGACGCGTACACTTGCTATGATATAAAAAATAGCAGGCCTCACTTGACGAAGACGATGTATGCGTTTCATCAAATTAACTAGAGAAATCCTTGAACGTTCAACATGCTGCTTTATTTTGCAACTCTCGCAGTAGGTACTAACAAGACACAACTGTGTAAAGCAAAAAAAACTAAAGGTAGTCACACGGTGCGTCTTTTAATTAAAAATTCTTTTGTAATTAATCCTCTGCATTGCGTTGGATTTTTAAAACGGAGTTATAAATTGTAAAAAATAATACAAGTAAGTAATGTTGATTTACCAGACGAAAAAATACCTCCGGGCTCCGAGCCGATGGGATGAAGGCCTACCCGACAATTTAATGCATTTTTCATGCAATAATCTCCTGTAAATGTTTCTAGTCTGACTCATTGCATGAATCAGTAATTTAATATGCAGGCATACTGATTGCGTTTCGCATAAAGCGGTCCCCCGATTGCCAATAAAATTGTACAAAATTTGTACGCCACAATAATTTTAACAGAATGCATTCGCAACTGTTAATATCCTGAGAGATCTTTTAATATTTTATTTAAAACACGATGTTTGAAATCCAATATTTAAATCAAGATTTACGTGTGGTGAGATAGGTACACAAAATACCTCTGTTGAGCAGCTTAGCTATAAAATAATCAACATAGTAGATTTTTCTTATATTCTAATGAGTAAAACGATAATGACAAGAGGCTGCCAGCGCTCAGTAAACACAATCGTTTTATAACAATGGAATGAATTAAAGATGGCTCATCATGGTCGGTCTTTACCGTTGAGACCTGCTAAACAACTATAAGTCTGACGATCATACCTTCATATCAACATGAATTTAGCGGAAAAGTCACGACTTCAACTGTTATGATTCCCTAAGCTTGGGTGAATTTCTGCGAAAAATGGTTACAACTTGCAGGGACAAATTCTTGGGGTCAAAGAATAAATAGGAAATATTTTGTACAGTAGAATTCCATGAGAACTACTGCTTGTTATTTTTTCGACTAAACATTCACCTTTTCGCATGAAGTATCAATCATTTAAAAACATTTTTTATGCATGATGGTTGCTATTAAAAAATATTGATTTACTCGTTTTCATACGTGAGTCAGGTATAATGTAATTCTAGACGTTTGACTCTTTTACAATACCATCAAACATAAACCTAAATTAACGCACTATCACTGTTTTAACGATTAAAAAAAAAATCAAGAGCCCGATAAAAATGTTGAAACGTGTCTCCACATTAGAAACAAAGATAATATTGTTTTATTACATTTTTACTTTACTTTGGCAAAGTTTTCTAAACCGCAGATAACATCGTTCTTATTAATGGGTGCCAAAATTCGCAATGCGGTGGAATTAATTTCAAATATCGTTGAGAAAATGTACGTGAAATAAAAACATTCCAAGGTGATAATATTTTTCAGATTGTGTAAAGGTTATCTGAAAGGTTTGTCTTTTCGGCAGATCTTGTGATGTGGCTCGAGATGTTACGTATGAAAATATTTTATCGCTCGCGGCAACGAAAACAACTTCTTTTTGTATTGTGTCTACCGACCTTCTTGAAGGGTGACTATTTGATTGAAAAAGTGCGGCATAGGAATTCAATTTACAGAACACTTTTTTCTTTTAATACCTTAGATAAAATCTTGACACCGATTGGCAGGTCATTTAAAGAAGATATAACTTACCACCTTACTGGGTTTTGCCGTCTTGTGCCAAAAAAATAGATATGATTCAAAAGAAAAGAACATTAATTTTATGAAATTGATAATTTTTACGTATCTTCGTTCGGAATTTGAAAACTGAAAACTGAAAAATGGCCACCGCATCGCCCTTCCTGAAAACTCTCAACTTTTTTATATGATAAATATTAAATTGTGAGATTTTATGCAACTAAACCATGTTTCGTTGAATAAATATAAACTGACAAATATGATGTTTTACTTCACTTTCAACACACGTAATTGAATGTATTAATTAAACAGGAAATACTTGAGACCTATGAATGAGCGATTCAAATCAGATCATCGAACATTTACGTCAGTGTATAGTATCCATTAATATGTTTACGATGTATTAATCTGTGTTTGGATTACTGGCGGATTTTAATGCTTAATTTAACTTGAAGTCACGTAAGTATTTATGTAAAGAAGGAAGTATGCCATGTATAAATCAGCTGGCATAATGCACTTGTAAAGTCAAAGAATGATTAAATGCATGGATGGATGTTAAGAATTATTTTACTGTTCGCTATACAGACTTGAGACAAGAAAAGGCTATTAAATAAGGCGGCTGTTCATATCCCTACTCTACGTAAATACAAATAATAATAATATCTTGTTTAATTTTTTTTTTTTTTTCTATACTAGCCTGGCATAGTGGCGGCATTGCACCTGATGGAAAGTGTCAATGCCGCCCAGGCAGAGTATCCATTGGCATCGGACGGCAGTCCCATGCCAATGGAGACAATTATGCCGGCCTGCTAAGGTGCCTCTTCACACCGCGGCGGAAGGACCCAGGATTGTAGGAAGGAGGGAACACGTACGCCGGCAAACAATTCCACAGCTTGACGGTGCGGCACAAAAACGAATTTGAGAACCGTTTGGTTCGCGCCGGGATGGTGTGGACCTTCAAGCTATGGCTTCGCAAGCCAGCACGCGTGGTTCTGGTTAGGAATGGAGAGGAGGGGAGCAAGTTGAACAATTCTTCAGAGCACTCACCGTGATACAGGCGGTAGAACACGCTTAGAGAGGCGACATCTCTCCGGAGTTGTAGCGACTCCAAGTTGCTCGTAACGTCTGCATCATTCACAATGCGGATGGCCCGCCGCTGCAATCCATCCAAGGCATCGAGCAGGTATTGGGCGGATCCATCCCAGAGGTGCGAGCAGTACTCCATACCCGGCCGGACCTGCGCTTTATATAAGCGACAAAGCTGACCGGGCGTGAAAAACCGACGCACCCTGTTCAGGACTCCAACCCTGCGTGATGTGGCAGATATTACGCCCTCGATGTGATTCCTTGGATTGAGATCACAGCGGATATCCATACCAAGGATACTCAGGTCATTCCGCACTGAGAGGGGAGTACCCTGAAGAATGGGGAGGGGAGAGAACGGGGATTTTTTGCACGTGAACGCACACACCTGGGTTTTCTTGGCATTGAACTCAACCATATTCTTGGAACCTCATGTAGAAATGAGATCCAAGGTCCGGTTGAGCTCAATGACAAGATCTTCGCGTCCCATCACAGTTTCGACACGGCAACCTGGAGGTCCGCAGTGGTATCGCCCATGAACCGTGCTGTCATCTGCATAGCAATGAATGTTGCCAAGCGACAACATGTCATTGATATGCAGAATAAACAAGGTGGGCGACAGCACCGAGCCCTGAGGAACTCCGGCATTTACCGACATGAGCGCCGAAGCGTGTCTGTCAACGACTACACGTATTCTACGCCCATGCAGAAAGCCGGAAATCCACGAACACAGGTTGCCGGGCAGACCGTATGCCGGAAGCTTGGACAGATGACCACGGTGCCAGACCCTATCAAACGCCTTGGCAATGTCCAGGCTCACGGCAAGAGCCTCGCCACGCCGGTCAATCGCCTCACCCCAGCGATGCAGGACAAACGCTAGAAGATCACCCGTCGATCGATTATGACGGAAACCGTATTGTCGGTCACTGATCAACGAGTGATCCTCCAGGTAGCGGATCAATATGAAATGTATTAAAGCGAAATTGCAAATGGTTTAAGTGGCACCGTCTCATAAGTCGATTAGTGTAAGAACCTTGCATATAGACAAGTAATTAGGATAGGTCACTACTATCTTAATTTACCTGATCTTTTTACTTTGCTTAGATATGATGCAAAGTAGCGTTACAACTCTCTGTAGGACCAGCCCTATATTAAAATAAAAAAACAGGACGGAATATTATTCTGAATTTATTTCATAAAAAAGACAGAACGATATCTGTATCCGTCTATGGATTTGTATTATGCGAGAAAAAAACTGCACATCTTAACGCAGTAAATAATCTTCAATTAGCACAAAGCAATAAGTTATTTGCCGTCTTTGATGATTATTACCGCAGCGCGTTCAAGGTACACCTTTCCGCATTTCTTTCATAACAGAGCCGTGAATCACACAATTCACAAAGGTGGGCGTTAATTTACGCCTTTTTGTGATACCACTGTTTGCGCGTCGCGGGGTCGGACACCTGAATTTGGACATAGGGCCGTCACTGCCTAAATATTTTAGAAAATTATTTTGTAAGTTAAAAAGCCCTGTACTACCTTATCCACGATTAAAAGGGTTATTTGTCAAACACATAAGTTTCTTTTAGATAAATTCGAACATTTTGTAAAGGATTTCCATTCAGTGATTTTGTTCACCTTTAATTTTAAGTTATTTTTTTTTCTATTCACAGATAACAAATTATCACAGATACCAAAATGATTGTATTTGGTAACTGATTTAAAATCTTTCGTCGAACTCTTAGTCTCTGTGATAATTTCTAGCAATTCAATTAACTCAGAAATAAAACACCGAAACTAGACTGCTTTAATTTCGACGCCGCGCCGCGCCGTGCCATTGAAATGTTATTTCAGACAATAATTTCCCGCCAAACCTATTTCGGAATACTACACCCTGCACTATTCAGCCTAAATAAATGAAGCATTTATTTATTTCAAATAAAACAAATTTATTTGTGCGAGTAAATAATAGAAACTCCGGAGTGTTCTGTCGTGACAACCATACAGCCACCCCTACTGTCCAGTCTGTAGATATAAGGAACAAAGGCCGGCCCCTGAACTGCATTGTTGGGTTGTCTTGCTGACAGAATGGGTCAGGCACACTGGTAGTTTTCATTTGTGTTACTCGCAATAGAATCCATTGCGGTAGACGTTGTTTTTTTTTTCATCTATGGCTAATGTGTCCCACTTGTAGGCTTTTACAGCTTCGGAATGTAAGCGGAATTATTGAGACATGATTTTTGCGTTTTACCGTTGTCTCTCCATTATAAATTAGCATGCCATTTTTTTATTTCTCTGATACATATAATTTAATATAATAAAACCTAAATAACTGCTTAATTACCGCCCACTAATGTACTTAAAATAAATATTTGGCGCCTTTTTATTATGGAATAAATCTCGTATTCCGCAGGGTTGCATACTGGCGTATTAAAAATTAATGATCTTTGGCAATTCTGTTAGGTATGTATTATACTTGCTTAGGTTCGATAATAGTAGCATATTCAAAACACTATAATCTCCTAAATCTAATTCCTTGTTATTTAATCAATCGCTATGTGGAATACCAATCTGTCTGGTGTCCATGTATTTGGATGATAACAATTGTACATCGTTAATATTTTATTTGGCTTCTTTCTACAACTTAATTTAAATTTAAATTTGTGTTGCTTATTTTTGTGAGTATTTCTGCATCATCAGAACAAATGAGAACGTCCATAACACTTATTAACTAATATATCGATGACTCGTCACGACATTCTTAACCTTATTTCGTGGCCCAAAATCAGAATTCACGTAACTTGTTACGAAATCCGATGCATCGAACAATGGGTCCCAGTGTCCCCCATTTCGCCGCTTCCTATCCGCGTATCTTCACTTTTAACAATGCCCCCACTGTTGGCGATTGTTTGTGATTTTTACTCTTCCATTCATCTCGTCTGCTCCAGTTCTGTTGTATAAATAAGCAGGAGCTAAGTGTAATTTTTACGACGTTGCCCCGACTTTTATTGTATAACAGATGGTATGAACCTAATATGATGTTTGCTTTGGAGTTTGCACTTAATCTGTAATTGTTTATGATGGGATGTAATTAATTAATGTGCCGTTACTCGGGATACATTTTTTTACAATATTGATAACTGTAGTGAGAAATAAGAGTTTAGCCTGATTCGGAAACATACAATACTGAGCTGTACGGATTAAATTTTTGTGGCAAGTATCCAAGGAAAGTTTTCAAGACGAAAAGTATTGTCTAATGCACCATTCTTTTCTCTGATCAAGAATTAAACAGTAAAAAATACGATTGTATTAACAAATTAATTTGAAAGCTCAATAATAATTTACAACCCAGTGTATTGCGCTACAAGTTTTAACAACACTTTTGCAAAAGCTTCAGATGACCTATTAACACCACACTATTAGCAAATTAGCAATCTTTGCATTAAGCCCCATTTAATATTCTAAAACACACTTGCACGCCAATAAATACTGAATTGCATCTGCATATAAATGTTAATTCGACGATGCGACGACGCCAGAGCCATTTCAATTGCATATATAGAAAAAATAATACTGTAATAAAACATAATTGTATAGTAAAGGTTGCATAACGTCTCCGAATTGCATTCGATGAGACGAAATCTTATTACAATAATAAACGCTGTGGTCATCCTTTGCGCTTTAGTCAATTGCAGTTATAATATCACTATAAATTATAAATTGTGTGGTGTATTTTTATAATATTTTAATTAAGCTATAAAGGAAAAACTAACATTATCCTAGAAAACACAAAACGAATGGGAAAGCAGCGCTAAGTTGTAATCACCAAAAGAAGCTGGAAAATGATGACCGCAACTGATAGTAAAAAAAACAAACTTACCAATTACTTAACAACCAGATAGTTATGTGTACATGATTTCAAAGTTAACCTGAAGGGAATCATTGCTAACACAAAAATTAGAACAGGCCTAATGTTCCACAGTAAAAGATAATCCAGTAGGTTCGTAAGGCAGAGGTGGTTTCATCATGACCTACGATAGCATCTATTTATGTTTATAATAGCGGATTTAAATTGATTGCTACGATTACACCAAAAACCTTGGCATCTGTCAGCATGTTGACACATTTATAATAGAAATATTTGATGCATATATTTTTATTTCCATCATCATTTTTCGCAACATTCCTATTCTTTCGTGTTGTAATTTCACGAGAACATAATTGGCAATATATGGTGGTTTCGAAAACCACTCTTTTGTTAGCAAACAATTTTAAATGCACTACACTGAAGATCGTGTTTGATGCAACATTCTTGTACACGTAGTTTAGTGTAAAGGAGAAATTTCCTTTTAACAAACACTAGCTTAACTGTGGTTTACCGACATACCTATTAACTTCTCCGAGGGTTACGCGTAGCGCATAATATAAACTACGGTTAAGCATTGATAACAATACATGATGTGAAAGATATTTTAGAATGGCATAAACTGAATACTTTTTATGCAAGGAAGCAGTCTCCAGCGTCGTTTATTTACAAAGTAGGCTTTTGTCAGTGTTATGAAGTCCTTGTGTAGGCGGAATAGCTCGCCTACTGCGTAAAAGTTTTTCGCTCGCCTTTATAACAAATCAACCGCATACAAAGCGTATATAATGAGCATTACTATTACATGCATGCATAGATGTAGGTATATACAACGTTGATATCTCACGAAACCGTTCTCTCGCTATAAATAGAACGCGTTATCTGCGTTTGGCGCTCGGTTTGCGCATCTTCAATCGTCGTTTCCCATAATGGGAGAGCTAATTTTAAAAGCAGATCAAACGGCCCGATAGCGTCGGACAACTTGCCCTGTCAGCGTTTCAATGCTCGCGTCTTTTATCGACAGCCTATTGAGGATTATAATTATGGCATTCGCTATTCGATCCAAATAAATTTAATCAGATTTTTGATCGTGTTTTCGTGCGCTCGCGTTTCCCTTTTAGAATTTACGATAATGTATTTGCGTCTTATTTTTGTTGTTGATGCAAATTGGTTTTTTATTTTATACTATCATGCTATACTAACGAAATGCAATATTAGTAAAAGTGTATTAAATTAATCTATTCGTGTTACGACATAATTGTAAATGTTAATAGTAAAAAATATTCCCACAGTATAATTTTATACTTACTCTAAAATATACGACTCGTGTAATCTTACAATGTGGTTGCCCTTGATATTTTCGCTCGATATATTACCATTAAAAACGAATTCACAATCCGAGATCAGCATCGATAGTCAGTCATGCGCGAATGTATCCAATCACTATTTTTACAGTAGCCGAGTTGCGCGCATCGTTTTGTTAGGCAATACGGCGGAGCATTCCTCGATTCCATCCATTCGGCGCATTTGCACTTTTACTAACTTTGGCACGATTCTGTCTCCTAGAATGCCCATTTATGGAAAAACTACATATATAAAACTTCCCCGATAGTGACCGCCGCAAAAAATGTTAGACGTACCACTTTTTTTTTTAAATCAGCAAGTGTCATCCTTTTAATTATATCGATTAAATAATCGAATGATATTGTATGCCCTTTTACGCATTACGACGTATTTTACATAGGCCTCTAACAAACTCTTGAGCTCTCTCCACGTAACAATCAAAGCTACCATGGTAGGTACTTACATCATGAGCTACTAATTAATGAGATTTTTTCCTGCCACCGTGTCCATTGATGAGCTACACAATGGAGCTATAAATCTGTGTAATAAGTAACGTCAATGGATATTTGCTCGCAGATGTAATCGCGTTGTGGCGACTTTCCCTGCTTTTTCATTAGTAGCGGCTACCTACGCTTTTCATTTCACTTTCTGTTGTATTATTATTTAATTTTATAACTGAAAGCGTGTCTACACAATAGCTTTTGGCATTTGGTGACAAATATTGCTTCCGCCACTTACGTTTTGTCGACGAAAATGTTTTCCTGTTACTTCTTCCTTAACTACCAGTCTAACACAATGAGAAGCTTATTTTTAGGACTTATTAACTTACTACTACTTACTTAATTTAAATATTTATTAAAATTTATTCAACTGTTATTTTTATTCACATACGTTTTTAACAACATTAATTAATAATAAAAAAAATACGTAAAGAAGTCAAATGTACTTTAGAGAGCCTCCTACCCCAACTATAGTACTTTATATTCCTTTTATTCCAACTTTTGGCTGTTAGGTCCAAAAAAACCTCGCCAACAAAAAACTCTCAGGCTAATTTGATTGGGTCTAACAAATTTAAAAAAGTCTTTCAGAAGCAAAGTAAATTATTAATTGGGAAAGCAGAATTCTTGACGAGACTAACACAATGGTGCTTAAAAGCCTTCGTTTAATTGCTTCAACTCATCATTTTGATTAATAAGATTCCAGTAAGTAAATATAATATTGTATCTCTTTTTACATAATTAGTCAATGTTTGTAAATCTTTTAAACACTTAAGCCACCAATTTATTTGATTTAGATGAAGCATTTGATTTCAAAATTGCTAGAATTGCAACTGATGGCATTATAAAAATAATATAAACAAATGAAGGCTAAGAATATTTATTTGATTGCCAGATATCTACTTAATTACTTCTTCAAACACAAATGGTTACGGGCAATCATACTCAACCTATCAGCGTCCTAATGACTCGTCGAAAATTTCAAAATCATTCGTCATTAATGATGAATTCATCCGATGTTATAATAAATATATAATTAACGACGCGTGTGACCTCGTCCGCCTTAATTTTTTTTAAAGAAATAACTAAATAGTTTTTAATGAGATATGATGCAACACATTCTCCCATAGTACGCCACCCAGTTAGCCCTGTCTATATATCATCTGATTGACCCAGTGTCATCGAATACTTGTGATGTAAAATATTGATATTAATTAGACCAACGTAACATGGTATGAAATTGCCTAATAACCAATGCTTAGGAAGTATTACTAGTAATTAATATGTTATTTATGATGCAAAAATGATACATAATATAATTAATGATATAAAAGTCATCACTTCCGTCTGCGTTGATGGCCCGAAAAATGTATTGATACACTTTTACATATCATTCATATACAGGTTTTACTAAAGTGATAAGTAGAGAAGATAAAATAGTAATTTAAAATAATAAATAAAATAATAGCATATGATCACCAAATATGTATTTTCAATCGTATTTTTTCTTTCTCGTCACTAACTCTGTGCTTTCATTTTTCTTCTTGAAACATTTACCAAGTAAAACCGAAATGTTTAAACATCAACATCTCTATAATTTATTGGACGCTCTCGGTTAGTTTGCTGTACCAAGTTAAACCATAAGTTGACTAAGTATATTCAACCAGTTTCCAATTTTACCAGCACTATACCGACAAAATGTTCATTCCTAAAGATCTTCCATAGATTTCCCACAGCTAAATTCAATACGAAAGAAATCTTGTAATCTACATTATACTTACAGTAATATTTTATTTACAGTAAAGCAATTAACAACTGTATCATAACCAACTGGATGGTATTGCAGGTTCATGGGTGTTTGCGTGCACGAGGGCCAGCTGCACGCGCTGACCGAGTACATGGAGGGCGGGTCCCTGGAGCAGGTGCTGCTGGGCAGGCCGCCCGAGCCGCTGCCGCAGCCGCTGCGCATCTCACTAGCGGCTGACGTCGCCGACGGCATGAAGTACCTGCACTCGCTCGGAGTCTTCCATAGGGACCTCACTGCCAAGGTACCACTCATATTATAAATATTTACGAGTATTACTAGCGGCCCGGATGCAGATACACTTTTCAAAATGGCCGCCAAAATGCTCAATTCCGACTATCAATTTAGAATATCGAAAGTCAAATAAAATTTCCTCGTATTTGCTAGATTTCTACTGCTTTCCTACTGAAGGTCATAGCGTGATAATATACAACCTATAGCATTCCTCTATAAATGACCTATGCAACAGAAAATTATTTTTTTAATTCGCATCAGTAGTTCCTTAGATTAGAGGTAGCAAACAAAAAACTTTTCAACCTTATTAAAACGAAGCTGGGTGGTAGTTTTAGTGACTTCAGACACAATACAACTAAATTTTGTACAAAAATTGTGACTATTTTTTTTGTTATTTTTTTTCTATCGTCGTATTAGGGTGGTAAATGCATAGTTTTATCTAAAATAATAATGTACATCCATTTATTTTTAAAAGCACTATGGTACGCACGGCTTTAAATTATTATTTTAGCAAAACTATGGATTTACCACCCAAACTCGACAATATTTAAAAAAAAAATTAAAAAAAATGTGGCGTCTCTTCGCGAAATTTTTAGTTTCATTGTGTTTGTAGTCACTAAAACTACCACCCGGCTTCGTTTTCGGTAGCTCTCTTGATATACCCGGTATATTAGTATAGATGTGTATTGGTGGAAGTAGGGTGGTGATGAAAAATCAGCCGACCTGTTGTAACCAGTCACCGTCGACAGGGAATTGTGGCAATGCCAGAATGGTGGTATGGTATGATAGAGTAAAGCGCCCCACGATATGCACCTAATATAGGCTACAGTGGGAATTGACTGCCTTGCAAAAAGTGATATGTTTGTATCTGAAAAGTTATTTTCTTCAATACTCTCCCGAAATATCTGAAAATAGGCAAATAGATCCTAGGTGTTATGAGTGGAGATAAGTCTTGGTTAGGTGAATCGGTTTCTCGATTGTCGGTGCTATGCAAAACTATAAAATGCAGCAAATTCTGGAATATTGCAGATACGCATTAAAATGACAGGAAATACAAAAACCGTTATCAACAAGGTGACATTCCGATGTTGGAATCACAAATGCTGTTCTTGATAACACGGGCATAAAAAACTACTTTTAATTAAATGTATTTTATAAAGTCTGTTCAGTTTGCAGTAGTTAATATAGCGACTATACTAGACTGCGACTGCAAGCTATTAGCTAGGTGGCAGTTTTAGTGACTGGATAACAACAAAATCGTTAAAAAAAATCCTCTCATCTTGTTTTGGATGGAATTTTTGCGAAAATAATAATGTGAACACTCGCGTACTATTTAACAAAAACCATGTCGTTTTATGCGAATTTATATTGTGTCTGAAGTCACTATCACTAACGCCTGGCTTCGTTTTGGTCGCCGTCTGAATATACCCGGTAAAATCAAATAAAAGCTTGTTAAAAATTCATCACAAAACTGTAACGCTAAAATTACTAGTCCTCAGGAAATAGATATACTCCCCGGGTTAGTTCAATAAGAAAAACATAGTTTACTTTTATTAAAAATGTAATTATCTCCTTCCAGAATGTATTGTTAAGAAAATACGGCGATGGAGACTACATGGCCGTCGTCGCCGACTTCGGTCTTGCCGCAAAAATACCTCATCCTGTGTAAGTCCCTTATTTATTATAAGCTTTTAGGAATATCACAGAATGGTCTGTGTTTGGTTTTATGAAATTAGGGACAATTTTATTTAGATTAGAGGGAATCTTAGGTCAGAATAATTAATACAACGCATTAGGTTACTAACCCTTATAACCAGCTTACTAAACTAGCGAAATAGATTACATAAAATTGCAATCAAACATGAAAGATCTTAAATCGGAATCTTATCAAATCTATGTAGAAATCGCTCCATTTGTTTCCATTACGAAGTAACAGCAAAATTTCAGCACACATAATAAGGCACTATAAATTTACGACGAGATATGGCATATCTTCCATTTAGACGTGGCGGTGCAAAAAATTGAATCGTTTGATACAATTAAGCTGACGTTGCACACTGCATGGACACACACGCGAGATGGCGTGCTATGACTACTTGCCAGTCGTTTACCACATTCACCACTATGTGTTTCATCCCTCTTTATCTATAAATTGTCCTTATCCTCGTATGTGTAATTGACGTATAGGATTTTTAAACATGTTTCATAATCATTTGTATTTTAATTTTATGTCAGGCAGCCTGCTCCACGCAACCAAAGTAGTAAACTCCTAATTAATTTTCTTTCTGGTTTATTTTTTTACGGTTCAAAAATACGCTTATATCTTTAAGACACGCTCGGTGTCAATTCTTTACCTGCGACCTTTGATCTTGGCTCACAGAAGTTATAGTGGTGGGCGTGAGACAAGAACATCTACAGGGTGATATTGACACATGGTACTTAATTTATAAGAATATATGAGAAGATTTTTTGTCAAAAATCGGGATTTTGATTTTGACTATTTTGGGCCATCTCATATAGATACGAGTATTTTTACCGCTTAGCTGAACTTCAGTTCGGTTCGGGAACTTACCTGAGCCGTAAAAGACTCGGTATCTATAGAGGTTGATCAAAGCCTTGAAACCTAAAATCGCGATTTTTTATAAAACTATAAGACAGATTTTGTTCAAACTTGGTACAATGTTACCTACGGTAGTTAGGAACATGTGGTTTAATTTAAATACTATATGTCAATATCACCCTGTTAATGTATGTGTGTTATTAAAACAATGTAATATGTTTCAGTAACGGGTACCGGTTGCCGAGCGTGGGCTCTCCGTGGTGGATGTCGCCGGAGTGCTTGCGCGGCCGCTGGTACGACCACCGCTCCGACATCTTCTCCTACGGGATCATACTGTGCCAACTTATCGCCAGGGTGAGTGATCTCATTACTATACCTTTGGAAACTAGCTCTTATGGGATGTCGCGTACAATAATATGTGGGGCGAAGTAATAGCTGAACATATCTAGACTAGGATATTTTTATTGGAGCCTAGGAATAACTGTTTTCTTAGCGTTCAAGGTATAAAGAAAATTTGCTCAGATCTTACCAACAAGTTTATTATAAGACAGCAAAGCGGATTTACATCTATTATCTGTGAGACTATATATTACCACTTCCGTACTAACAGTCTAGAATGTTGTACCACTTTATAACTGTATTGGCATATTGTGTTGCAGGTGGACGCCGACCCGGACGTGCTGCCGCGCACGGACAACTTCGGCCTCAACTACATGGCGTTCGTGGAGCTCTGCGACGAGACCACCGTGCCGGACTTCCTGCGACTCGCCTTCAACTGCTGCATTGTGAGCATACACTACTCACACCTACCGGATGAAATTGAAAACAGCCGACAAATTGATATGGGTGATTCAGTATCAGTAATACTTTTACTATAGATCGAAATAAAACAAATTTAAATTGTAATTAAAAAAACCTATTTTTTCGCCTATAACGATGCAAACGAAGTTATTGCTTTAGGTAAACTCAAAATATCAGTACTTTATTATTATTTCTAGACGACTAAAAAGTTTACAAATAAATAAAATATTCAAAGTATCATGTCACATCGATCGCGCATTACGTGCGGCATTTACAGTCGTAGATCGTAAAAAGTTTGGCAACGCGTCGAACGGTCATTCAAAATTGTTTATCTATTTTGCGAGTACAAACTACAAACGCACCGACTCGACACGGCGACGTTGCCAAACCGTTTGATCCCGCCGCCACGCCGCCTAAGTACCTACACATAGGCTCAAGGCTGCAGTTACACGCGGCGCAAGCGCCCTCAAAACAAACAAAAAATCACCAGTCGTCCGAAAACTATCTCCGAGATAGGTCACGGTCGCGCATGCGTCATCGATTACAGTTGTTTGTAGGATTATCTTATGTGCATGTGAGTGTATTTGTGTGTGTGTGTGTGTGTGTGTGTGTGTGTGTGTGGTTAAGATGCCTAGAACGAGGGAAAATAGAGAGAAAATAGTAAATGGGACTACCCATTTACCAACCAACAGTACCTAGACATGGTTGTTTGGTACTTAGTTTGGTACAGCCTAACTCATAATTTGCGTGAAACACAACGAAGTGGCGGCAAAGATATCCCCAAAGAAATCCGCCGTCATTAAAAAGAATATTGAGTGCAACTCAAATCCTACTGGACTTCGGTAGCTTTCATGTTCCAACGCATGCCCAAGCTAGGGGGAGGGTACCAGCACACCCGAGACGAATGTATCAAATGATTAAGAGATTTTTTAATGAAAATCCACAAGCGAGCACGAGACAAGCAGCTAGGCGTTTTAAGAGCGTATACACCTTGCGCGCAAAGTCAACTATAGGTATTTCTTCGTTAATTTCACGCACACATAAGCGACCAAAGCTGTGTGCGTAGAGCTGCCGAGTCGGCTCGCTATACAATCGGCTCAAACAACTTTGATCCGTGCGCTTCAAATATTCAATTGAAATGTAACTGTAATATAATATCATAAAAATATTTTATTTGCATTATAAGTAGACAAATATTACTGTGCAAGCAAAGAATAATACAAATCTTGGATACTAATCATATTTTCGTTATTATTACATTGTTAAGTTGCATTCAAATCAGTGTTCAATCAGTAGACACTATGGACGTTTTATTAATCATTTCATGTTCGAACACATAAATAGTGTTAGGGGCCTTACAACTCCTTACAATTACGAAATATATTTAATTTTATATTACAATACATAACATAATTTAGCCTCGAAATTACGTCCCATTATATTACCTGAAACATAATTTATACTCACTACAAAATCATTGTAGGTAATAAAAATAATTAAATATTTTACTACCAAAGTACTAAGATATGGTAATCGCATTCCGCGCGTGGCTATTTTTACTACGCGCGGCATAATCGACTGCAGCCAGGCCGGAGCGACGAGCGATACGTCCTCCCTCTAGAAGGCCTTGCGGCGGTCTGATTTGATCCACGTCGGACAGCGTGTTTTATAGTGGTTTTTAAAATATTTGTAGAAAACATGAAAACTAATTTTGTTGAAATATAAAAATGGTAATTTATTGATAAGATGTTCTTCTATTATAATATGCAATTGTTATAAAAAATTATATACGATAAGTTGGTGAAAAAAAATATGTTCTTGACGAGAGTTTCTGAATAATTTCGCATTGTTTAAATTTTTATTTTTCAGGAACTAAACACAAAAAGATTATTTTTCTTAGCAAAATCCCTCCATAAGGGTCTTATTAGTCTGATAATATTTTTATTTTCATCTTATATTTAGTGGTTAAGGATATCTTAAGCTTCTAAATTGCCATTTAAAGCCTAAATAACGAAACTTGTGTACGGTAATCCGTATAGTACTCACAAATTATCCATCAATCTATAATGTTTTCCACCAAAATCCCTAGATGACAACCTTTTCTAAAATTAGTAATAATTATTTTTCCTTTAAATTGTTTATTGGTGGCTATTAACTCATTTGAAAAGTCCTGTTTTTAAGCCAAAAAGCGCGTGCAGGGTATAAACGCTCTTAATGTGAGCCAATATTACGTCTGGAAATTATTAAATGTGTCCGGTATGTATCCGTACCATTTCCAACGGGTACACGATATCGTCCTTGCTGACTATCAACCAAGAATGCAGTTTTGTAATTGGTTATTACAAAACTTAAATTGTAATATTCTGTGGACTGACGAGGCTACATTTACGCGGATCGGATTATTTAATATCCACAACGAACATTGGTGGAGCGTCAGAGGTCGTAACCATGGCCGGCAAGGTCACCTGATCTTACCCCACTAGACTTTTATTTGTGGGGAGAAATAAAAAGAATTGTTTACGAGCGAGAGTCCGAAACAGTGCAACAATTAAAAGACAAAATTTTAAGTGCATTTGAGGTAGTTAAATCGCAAACGACTGTGCTGCGTAAAATTAAAGACAATTTGCGGCGTCGCGCTTTGTTGTGTTTGGAGAACGGCGGTGGACATTCGGTGGAGATAAGGCAGCTACTACAAGAACATGTGAGTTAATTAACGGTGAATATTATTTAATTTAAATGTCAATTATTGTAAATATCGTAATTCCAACTTTTAAATACGCCAAAGATGCGATAGATACCTCTTAATACTCAAGTAACTAAGTGTTTAATTATGTTTTATTTATCGCATGATTGACCGTTCTAAGCCGGTAAAAGTATGAAGGGGAAGTTGATTTTGCAATTTTACTTACTCACGATGCGCGCGCGACGCGGTTAGCACACCCCCCGCGCGTCTTCCTATTCGTCATTCATTCATTAAGAAAACTAACACGCGTGGAATAATTGATTTGATACTTTTGATTATTATAAAGTTTTTTTGTAATATCAAAAACATAACTCGATTAATTTAATGATGTGCCCTAAATATTCTTGGTTACAAGTTGGGTTATTCATTTAAGTTTGTCGACTGAATTCGATTTCATCCTGTAAATAATCTGATATATATGTTCCGTGTACTCCGATATTTTGGATTGGACTTTTGACAATTTGACAAACCTTATTTCCTCTATTTAGAGAAAATTCAAGAAGTCGTGTTACTACATATTATATGACTTTTATATTATTTATTTGTTTTCAGTACGAGCCAAAAGCGCGTCCACTATTCCCGGAAATAGTGAGCAAGCTGGCCGAGGTGAAGGAGGGCCTCGACGACGCCGCCTGGTGCTCGCACCCTGCCAACAACAACTACGAGAGGTACTTATTTACTTTCTATTTAACCCAAAGTAAAAAAAAAAAACAATGTGTGGTTTTAATTTGTATATTTGAAATAGTAAAATGTATGACACCTGTGTGTTTGATATTGCAGTGAAGAAGCGGATTCGTCCGGGCCGCGGTCGTGTCCCGGGCTGTACGCGTGGCGCCGCCCGCATCGCTACCGCTCCGAGGGCAGCCCGCGACCCCGCGACCACCAGCAACGTGAGTACTGACACACACTTCCGAGGGTCAAGCTGGCGCCACCGTGATGTGTCCGCCACGGCTGGCGAATACCACACAACGCGAGCGAGGGATGGGATGCTTTTGGCGCCCCGGCGCGGCGTGCGCGTGCGAGCGACCTCTACCCACAGAGGACTAGTGTATGCGAGCGCTACTTGCGGCTAAAACAATCATGCACTAATTCCTTGGTAATTATGGTCGCGTTTGCATGTGCACGTCGCAAGAGCCAAAGAGACGCCCCTCGCTCGTGTCAGCGTAGTCAATAACCTAATTAATACCCCATAAAACAGCTTTGAACAATGTTCTGTTTGTGTGCAGTCCAACACCGGCGCTCCCTGTCGGAGCTGGAGTGGTGCGCGGCCACCGGCACCGAGACCCCCGCCGGCGCCGCCACCGCGCCCCGCGCCCCCGCCCCGCACCGCTCCGCGTCCGCGCTGCCGCCGCCCTCCCGCCTGGCGCGCGCGCCCCCGCCCCCGCGCCTCGCGCGCCTGCACCGCCTCGCGCACATCATGCTGCTGCGGGACGCGCACGCCGCGCCGCACCCCGCGCGCCGCCCGCTCGACACCTTCCGCGGCGTCAAGAAGATCCTCGAGCCCGCGCACGAGCGCGCCGGCGGCTTCTCCTCCTGCGCCGAGTTGCCCTCGCCGCTCGTGCGCGCCGACGCGCCGCTCGACGCGCCGCTCTCCGACGAGGAGCCGCGCGCCGCCTCGCTGCCCTCCTCGCCGGCGCTCAGCCGCCGCGGCAGCTTCGACGCGCCCGCGCTCCCCGCACCCCGCCCGCCGCGCCTGCCGCTGCCGCGCGTGCGCTCCTGCGAGAGCGGCATCTTCTCCGTCGCCAACGAGGAGCTGTGTCCGCGCCGCGCCGGCGGCTGTCTGTACGGCGCGATGTGTCCGTGCTCGCTGGTCGGCTGTCACCGCTGCTGGTGGTGGCGGCGCGACGCGTCCGACCGCTCCGACGAGCTCGACGGCTCGGCCGACGGGGACGACGGCGAGGCGCGCGTGCGCATGTGCGCCGTGTGCCTGCGCGCGTACGACCGCGCCCTGGACGCGCGCACGTGCCGCCGCCCGCCGCTCGACGACTCGGCGCTGTCCACCGCGACGGCCGGCTCGCTGCGCAGCCTCGAGGACGGCGAGGAACGCGGCGACGAGGCGGCCTCTCCCTTCCTGTGCGGCAAGCCGGACGCGAGCCGACCAGAGTCGGACGCGTCGGACGCGGCGGAGCGCGAGTATCACATCCTGAGCCGCTGCTGCTGCGCGGAGGGCGCGCGCCTGGAGGAGGAGGAGGCGGCGGCGCGCGGTCCGCTGGCGCTGCTGCTGCCGTGCAAGCGGACGTCCAGCGTGTACACGGACAGCTCGGAGGACGTGGCGTCGCTGGCGGGCTCGGACAGTCTGTACTGCGACGAGCGGCACCCGCGCCACGCGCGCTCGGCGCAAATCTCCAAGATCGTGGAGTACTTCGAGCGCAAGGGCGGCGACTGGAAGTGCGAGCGGCCGCGGCTGAAGATGAGCGGCTGCGGCGTGTCGGAGACGCTGCAGTTCGGGCGCGGCGAGCGCGAGCTGGAGTACCTGGTGGACGTGAAGCACCGGCGCGTGCCCGACGACGAGGCGGGCGGCGCGCGCAAGTGCCCGGCGCAGGCGCGGCTCATCATCTGCGAGGGCGCCGTCAAGTCCAAGCTGCCGCTCTTCGACAAGAAGTCATAACGATAACGCAGCGGGAGCGCCGCCGCCGCGCGCCGCGACGCCCCCCACGCCCCCCGCGCCGCGCCCCACGCCCCCCTCGCCTCGAGGTGCGATGTGATCGACGCCGGGAGCCAGTTCGTTTGAGCCGAATGAGGGTACGTTCGTGACTTCCGAGTGTAGTTGTTAAATATATAAGTGTATAGATGTGAGAGCGATATGAGTATTCATATTAAGAAATATAATCGCGATTATTATACAACAAAATAATAATAGAAATTCTTCAAGGCTCGTGCCAATGTCTCGTCAGAACTATAAAATATTAAAAACACTAGAAATTAAAGAATTGAAACGCTGGTGGATCATACTTAGCTTCCACAATAAAAAAGATATTAAGAGATTAATCAGTAATAATAACTCTTTGTCTTTTTTTAAATCAAAACGATAACCTAACACCGTGTACGGTTCTTTTTGTGTACGCAAAGTATAAATATATACACAAAGTACATTAAAAAACTTGCTCACTGTTTAAAATGTAATTAAAATATTTAATTACAATTTGAGTTATATTCGTTTTTATTAGTAGAAGCAAGCATCCGTGCACCGTGATAGGTTATTGTCTTTCTTGGTCATTCCAAATATTTTACCCAATCGTGACTTCCATCATTTCAATACTTTAATACTTTTATTGTATATCTTAATGAACGCAATGGTAATATCTACTAAAAGATTCTAAACAGCCAGCCATTGCCGCCTGCCAGTCACATTGACAATAATTTCTTACTAAAAGTTATTATTATGCAACAATAAATATATAAATATTTTAAACCCTATAGTTGCTCCATGCATTTATCAAATTCTTATAAAACTTAGTCTCGAGAATGCCACGAGTTGTCAAGAGAAACCCAGTGCGTTCATTAAGGAATGCAAATTATTTTTTCACTTACGACAACATATTATATCAGTCAATTTAATAATACTTTTTCGTCGACTGGATAAAGAATAGGAATGTTTGAAATCGATAGCATTAGATCGAGTTTTTTGAGATTATAAGAGGTTGTATGGCAGTTAGTGGGGATTGTTAAAAAAGGGGAATAAAGACTTTATTTGCAAGCACTCGTTTTACTGACGCTAACATCAGGGCAGTGGCTTCCAAACTTTCTTCAACAATAGAGAATAGGCATGCAATTTTTTTATATTTTAAATCAATTCTGTATGTTATTACATTATCGGAAAAAAATATAAGTCTTTGAAAATATCAATCAAAAAAGTACAAAAAAATAATCAAAACTGGTATCAGTTTCGAAGCATTTAAACGCCATGTTGGCGCGAACTCGCTGTGACGTCAGAGGGCACGATATGAACAACGTAGTATTTGGATTAAGTTTCTTTCATGAATTGCTACAGAACTGTATTTCATGACAAAATAATCCAATTTATTTAATAGTATAAAAAAGCACAAAATAACTCATAAACAAACGTAAAACAATACACTCAACAAGCTAAAACTTCATAAGAACGTGCCCTCTGACGTCACTTTCCTTTTCAAGCAATAGATCGCGTTTCGGAAAAAATGCGCGGCAAATTTGAAATGTCATTTTTTAAGTATTTATTTTACCGATTTAGAGTTGATTAATTTAAAAAAATATCTTTAAGGTATATTTCTATATTAATAAAGATTAAAAATAAAATATTTTGACTAATTTTGAAGTCTGGTGCATATTCCCTATTTTATATATTCTGAATGGGTGACTTCCAAGCTTTTGAAGGATGTAATGGACAGCGAATGTTGGGAACCACTGGCCTGACTATAAATTAATAGTAAAAAATGAGTGCTTCCTGATATGTCTAATGGTCGCGTAGTCCTACTTAGTGCAGTGGCCTACCCTTACGAGGGACTTAGTCGACTTTAGTCTAAATTTTTGTAATTTTTTCGTTTAATGTATAAATAAATATATTCTCTATTGAGCCGAGTATGTAAATAAATTTTAATACGGAAGACAATTCTGATTGCGATGCAAGTTCGCGAAACACTAGGTTGTGAGTATAGATATCCGCGGCGTTGGTGTTCACAACAAATATGCTTTCAGAATTCAACCGTTTCATTAAGTTTATACACAGTATTAACAGCGCTTGCCAGTTCGTCTTAGTTTTGTATATAATATGTTTACGTTACATTTCCGTCATAATAATTACTTTTTTTTATTATTATTTTGTAAGATCTTTTTTTTTGCGAACGTGGCAACTTTGATGTGTACCATAAGGACTGATTATAATTTTACTTGTGTTGATAAATTTTGATAAAGTCTAGTGCATAATTTATACACAAAGAATTGATTTCGCATCGACAAAGTCTTAGATTGCGTTTATATTAATATAAATTACATTATTTACTTTAATGAAAATGTTGGAACATTATGTATGGTGTATATTGTGAACCGAGCGCGTCCCTAGCGCATTATTATTCATTATATATAGATAACACGCGACTAGTCTTTATAAACGTGTTATTTTGAATCCGTCGATAATGAATACTGTGTAAGTTCCCGACGTGAACTCGTTAAATTAAATTATTTTCAAATTTTATCGCGTGTAATTTAATTTCAATTTCTTTCCACAGACATAACTATGAATGAACTCTTTCAGTGTGCATAGCGTGATAATGCGTCATACAATTATCTTCCAATTCCCCAATGGCGGATTATTGCGTCTTTTATAATATTGTCATGAAAATTATGGTATTTGCGCATTGAAAGGTTTCATTGTATCAATTCGACTCATTTTCGCAAAATGTCCACACTGAATAATACACATAGGACAAAATTTGGAAATCATTTAGTTTAACATGTCGAATAAAATATAATTCTATTTAGACGGCATGAGAGATGTGAAATTGTGCTCAGAGCATCTGAGATTTCATTGAACATAATCGTAACGTACAAATTTGTGTCAAAATCATAACTAACACTGGCTTGATGTCGGCTATTTTATTTATACAATTCAAATCTCAGCGCTATTAATAGTAAACAAGTCATTCTACAAAAGTGACAAGGACTTTTAAAAGAAATAGTTTTTCGCAGAACCAAATAAGCACTGTAAAAAAAACCAGTAGGATCAGTGTGTACTTTGTAGGATATTATCCCACAATGTAGGGATGACCTATGACCACCCTTGGGAACTAGGATACTATAAAGATTGTAAAGGAATGCCCTTAAAATGCAAGGAGTGGCCGTTCTATTGATACGACTATAAAAAACCTTTAAAATCAAAACAAGCAATGTAATTTTCATAAAAATCAGCTGATCATAGCAGTCAATGACCCGCGCGCTGTCAGATATTTTGTACGCTTTACATTGCTATAAAAAATACAAAATATCTATATCTGAAGCTTATATCTTGTACCAGTAAAGAACGATATAAAATGTAAATTATCATGAAAAAATATTTTGTGTAAAAATAGCCGACTTCAAGTTAATATCATTATTGATAAAAATATTTTTATAAATACAGTATTACGTATGTATTTAATATTTATCTATATTTTTCATTTAATAATAATCATGGTTACACGTTGTGTCAGGGTATAAAACGATGGTGTAAAATTGTATATAGGGTTGTCATAATTGGATAAAGTTAGGGTTTACGTGGGTTATAGCGATGGTTGTCGTGGGTGTATGTAGGGTGATTATCGAGGCTTACAAATATAGGACGTGTTGATCGATATGTTCGGTCTTTTATTGGTTTCAAAACAACACTGAAGACTGTTTTAAGTAAATGTTTCATGTTTATGTATCAATGCTATCAAGGCAAATACCTAAAATTAAAACAGTCACATTTAATATTTAATAGGACCTAAAAGTTAAATGTACATTTACTTAAACCCGCCTTCAGTCTTCTTTAATATAAAATCAGTGCCAAAACAAATGAACATAAAAGTTATATATCCTACACACATTGCGGGTGTTGAAACATTTTTTTATGATTACCGTCAGAACCGCTTATAACGATTTACGAATTAAACTCTATTGAATTGTTGAATTAAATCTAATCTTTCTTTCTGACGCTTTTGCTTCCCCTGTTTAGTGTGATATCCAAATACAGTCATAATTTATCATTTGTATCCAAAAACAGCTGCATGAATGTTAACAGAGCCGTTACAGTTTGTCTGGATTTTTTGCGTACCATAATGTGATGTGGGTAGAAGTTATTGCCTATCGCTTATGATTCGTCAAACTGAACTACAAAAGATTTACTATGTACATCACATAAAATAAATTTTAATATTTTTTCATTTTGAGACACAGCTAAAAAATCTCTATAATTTTCTATATATGCGAGTTTTTAAGAAGTCGTTATAAGCGTTCTGACTTAAGTAGCAAAGAGCAATTACGTGTCCGTCCAGTTATCGTTTCGCTTATTACGTATTTTCTAATGCAAGTGCTATTGTTCTCATAAGCAGACAAATCTCATACATGCTTATTTGATTGTTAATGAGGTAGGTTTCCTGGTTTAATAACAGGAGAACCTCCGCTACCCTTTCTAGGAAAAAGGCGTGAGTTTATACATGTATATAGTACCAACAAATATTGATACCTAATGCTTCTTATTGTTTAAAACTGTTCTATAATATTGAGACACATATTCATATGAAGTCCTATTTTTAAATATACTTAAATGTATAAATTTTATGACTGTTCATTAATTTCTTTATTACTTTTCTACGCTTCCATTATTTCATTTAAATAACTAAATGTTAAAGTTACAAAACACAGATGGCGTTGAATTCAACAAATAGTTTATACGCCTACAATGCATATTATACGTTAATGCTTCAAAAACTTCTTAAAGGTTCTTCTTAAAAATATTTTAACTGAATTAATAATGCATGCATTGGAAACAATAGCACTTGCAGAATAGCCACAGTGTAGTACCCTCTTAATAGATGGACACTTAAGACTGATACTACTTAGCAGCTTAACGGTATTTATAAATAGTTAAAAGTTATTGTTTAAGATTTGAATAAATAGGCGAATGAGGGAATACTGAATTACGTTCTTTTATTTTTAACGCATTTCCTCAATGTGCTGTCATGGGTGTTTTATTGAAATTAACGAGGTTCTTTAAATTCAAATGTGTTTCGCTAACCTTAGTTCTAAAGTGTTATCTTAATTATATTAATATCGAGTTTAATAAATATATGTTTAAATAAAACACTTTCTTTTGTTTTAATTTTGAAAGTGAAATGTTTCCATAAACTAGACTTTCATGGGGCTAGTTACGTTTATAAATAACTCGATGCTAATAAAGTTTTGTTAGAACTGAAAATATCTTGTAGACGCATAAGTAAATTTCGTAAAAGCCACAGAACATTCGTTGACATTGTCATAAAATGCTATGACTGCACATCTTTACCTAGCCGCAATTTAATTATACTAGCCGAATGTATAGTAAAAAATATTGATGTCCATTTCTGACGAAGTCCAGGTAGCTATATTTCTTGACTTAGTGATTTTTTGTAATGAAAATATTACTTAATTATACGCTTCTTGCATTTCTTTATTAAAATATATAAAATAGTGCAATATCTCAATAGTAAGATTAGGTTGACTATAAAAGTATGTATGATTATTTTTCTGATAAATTCACGACATAAATAAATGACAGCTAATGAAACGCTCAGAAGTAATTAAACTAAATTTAAACTTGATTATACGCAATTATTTTAAATAATATACACTTCATTATGTTTAAAGTCTAAACCGCAATTAACACATATGCGTTTGTATTACACAAAAAGAATATTCTACGCAAAATGGAACACAACTGGAAATTATATATACACTGCCTGCCTCTCATGCGCACATTATCTTCATCTATTTCTACGTATTTTAGGATATGGACAAAAGAGTACTTTGTATTTTTGCTGGACATAAATATTATCAGCTTTCTTTGAAACTCTTATCCTTCAATTGCGTGGATAGTCTGACGATGAATACACACGTTGACCGTTTTGGTTAACAGAAATCTTATTTAAACTAATAATCTGATATACCCATATATAGGGAATCATTATTTACATAATCAGAAATAATTTTGATCTATTCGCAAATCAATACGAAAATCTTGAAAAAGTATTCAAAACTCGGGATACCTCAAAAATCTGACAAACATCAAAATGCTCCAGATAATTAATGCATACAAGAGACCCTGATGGTCGTGCAACAAGTATTGGTCGATTTAATTCAATGGTTCTTAACCACGAGGAACCATTTGACCATACTATTTTTGTTTACCCATTGACCACCTGGTTGATTGACTTGGTCGGTTTGGTTCTTGTTAATGCAGTAAAAAATGTAAATAAATAAAGGATCTTTTTATCTATCTATTTATAAATAAAACTTGCTAATATTATTTTAAGGATGGCTCCGCAGACCACCTGTAATCCGCGGCTAAGAATCTTTGATTTCATTCGATTTTCTTCCGGACATTGCAAACTGTACCGCTCCTAATGGCAAGTGCGGCGCCTTGCACAAGGAGAGCTAATGTGTCTCGAACTATCATCTCTAAACAGTCGCTACAATCACTATACTGTAGTGCTTCTTAACATGTGCAAAATTTACAAGCCCTTTTAGAGCCCTTTGGGAAAGCATTATAAATCATTATCAATCGTCACGCATTTGATAAATTTATTTTCTTGACTTTCAAAATATATTTCTTCAATAACCTAAAACTGTTTTAATATATAAACAAGAGATTCGTTATATATAAACAAGAGACTCGTTCCCTCATTGTAGGTACTGCTCTTACTTTCTCTCGTTATTAACTTATTTTCCAAAATGTTTGCTTGTCAGGTGTTAATAATCCTAAAATCTACAATGATATTACGAATTTGTTTTCTATGATTTCTTGCGTGTAGAGCACAGCTTGTTTCCTTGCTGAATTACTCATTGAATTAATAAAATAATAAATATATTGAATAGTCTCACAAACACCCAGACGCGCGAGAAAAACCTAACACCAGAAACATTTGTGCGGGGTTCGAACCCGCGGCCTCTCGTTTTACAGCCGTCATCTAACCAACTGTGCCACGTAGGCTGTCAACTTACTTTCAAGCTGTAATATACATTGCTAAAACATGACTTATCTATTTCTAAATGGTAATTTTGTTATTGTGATTCTTATCACAACAAAATAAAGTGCTATATTCTTGTTTCCTATCCTCTCACGCTTACTTCTGATTACCTAAACAAATGTTATGGTCTACGAAACTGCTTTTACTGCTATTTGATTATATACCAATATAGTATATGTTCCAGTTTTGTTGTACATCCTAACCTATTCACAGATTGTATAACTCTTTATGAAACATAAATATGTGTATGGTTATAAAAGTTTTGCAGAAAGTTTTTCATAAACCTTTTCAAATCTTGTGTTTTCCCTTGCTCAGGAATGAGATTTCTACTACTCCCGCTGTATTGTAATATAATGATTAATGAATATTCTTGTGTTATTATTTGCGTCACTCTCTATGATGTAATTATGTGGTATCCACAGGAAGTTTGATAAACTAATAGATACTCTTGTATTAGTTACAGGAAAATAAACAACTATGTATTTTTAACCGACTTCAAAAAAAGGAGGAGGTTCTCAATTCGACTGTATGTTGCTTTTTTTTTTATCTAATTTAATAGTTTCTTCATTTCAAACGAGCACTTGTAGGTAGATACCTACGAAATTAAAACATGAAGGTAAATTATTTTTAAATATTTTATAATTTATAAATGTGTATAGTAATTACATAAAAAAGTACTCTTGGTTGTTGCAGTAATAATTGTCGACCTTTCCGATTGCTTTAGTAATTGACAGGGATGGACTAGGCATTTTGTGTGTATATAGTAAATATTCTGTATCAGCCCAAATACGTCCCACTGCAGGGCACGGGCCTCCTCTACAATCGACAGTACGATTGAGAGTGGTTAGGCCATATAGTCCAATTAAAAAGTGCAAACCCTTATATATTCAAAATTAGTAGTGCACATATCAAAGAATATTTGCCACAAATAAGCGAACTTTGAAGTAACTCGTTTCTCCTATTTCTACAGAAAAATGTTTCAACACTTAATTTATTTTAAGGGTGATGTTACACCGTCATGCATATCATTTTTCTGAATAAGTAATATATTGTAATTTTATTTTGTGTGCACAAGCTTTTAATGACTAACTAAGCTTCATGTTTATTTAAACATATAAAATGATTATTTTCGTAATTTAGTGATTAAAGAAACCTTTTTCATATACTGTACTAAATATTCCTATATTTATAATGTTGTGGTGTTCCTGAGAAATCTATTCATATACTCCCTTTTCTATTTATTTCCAGGAACCAATAAAGTAAGCTTGATTAGTTATTCATGCCACATGTATAGTAGCGTATCAAAAAAGGATATCCTTTATAAATATGAACAGACAATGCGATAACATAATCTAAAAATTTAATTCCATGGTAGATAATACCAACGCTACAGAAATATTAACACAAAAGTTTTATTGCGTCAAAGCGTCTTCTACAAAAGTATCTTTGTATCATGGTAGTTAGTTGCGAAACATTTGCTTGCTACTCAGTAAAAGTGACACATTTCAAGTGACACACTTCAATAGTTCTAGATCTTCCTTAAAGGTCAAATTTACCTTACGATCTTTACCTTACTCTCTTAATTTTATATCATTTAACAGGAACAAAAAATCAAGCTGTAACTTTGACTTATTTATTATTTGACGAAATTTTATACTGCTACATTATTTTTATTAGTCATTAAGGGCGGTGCACACGCGAGCTGTTGCGTTTGTTGTAAATAGTCCCTAACGTTCCTCGTTTTGTAAGGCACTAACGGATTTAATGATATTTGTTACGGTTGTGTACGTGTTAGAACATTCAACAAAGGATGATTTGTAAAATGAAAATGGTATTAAATATATTTTGTTTCATACGAGTATTTTATTTATACCCTTCGTTGTTGAATCATGGTGTTAGTCGATGGAATTTCCAACCGATAATACTGCGGTTTTATTTGTTATTACATTTTAATAATAAGTAGGATGTGCAAAGAACAAATTATTATTAGCACGTCTTACTACAAAGAACCGAATGGTAGGCAGAGATTTGATTAGATTTTATGGGAATATAAAATGACGCGAGTTAGCTGTGTTCACCTAATGGGCGCTGGATACAACTGATCCTGTATATATTCAGATTATACACAGTTAAACCGAGTCACTATACATGTTACAGAAATATGTAATAAACAGCCCCTTGCCTACATCCACATGTCACACCTCTACGACGGGTCCTTCGCCGTTGTCATTCAGCCTGAGATGAATATTCTAACACCGGCAGATAGGTCTTATTCCTTAGGCCACCAAGCTGACATAATGTAGATTGACGCACTTTATATACCATAGAATTTTTTATTAGATATCTATGATATGCAGCTTTCCTCACGAAGTTTACCCTGTTTAAAGTGCGAGGTAATTCAATAAGAATACACATGACTCCGATAAATCAAAGCGTGTCCTAGGATTCAAACCCCCGACGTTTGAGAAGAGTCGTGAGGTCCATTACCAATAGGCCACCATGTTGTTCTCATTGATTGTAAACTAAAATAATATATAACGATTGATTTTGATTTCGATGATAATAGATTGTGACTGAAAAACTTTACGTATTGGTTGAAAATTAGATATTGTACTTATTAGGACCAGTCTCCGATAAATTATTAGGAGATAGCTTCAAGCTGTACAAATGCTCTGATTTTAAATCTTTCTAACCAAACATACCAATGTCAACCCGCAATTAGGCAGATACCTAAGTAGTATCAAAATGAGATATTGACACCAACATTATCAAAATATACAACAATACATATGAAATAGTGAAAACCTATCCAGATCTGAAAATATATGTAGAAAGTACTTATTAGTGAACCAACTCGCAAATATTATGTTGTCCTAAAACCATAGGTACCTACGTCATTAATTTTTATTTATATCAATGAGCTACGTAAACTCTACGCATTTTTCATTAATAATATTATAAATGGCAAATCTGAGTCCCATAAATGTGTGCTTAGTATAAAACAGAGTTAACAGAAGAAGTAAAACGTTTCAGTCAATTTTGATTTTAGGCAATTTCACTATTGTATCAGCGCTATTTAAAGAAGCATTGTTATTTTTCTCTCATATAACGAAGTAGTTTTGAAAATATTGCAAAATATTTATTTATTATTTAAAATTCTAAAGACAATCAATGTAGTATAGTATGGTTTGCGCTTGCTACACTATTATATATATTTGCGTGGAATACATAATTGCTCACTTGCTTTATAAGTCAACACAATTACACTTCAGCTGCCATACACAGGTCTTCAATAGGCGCCTGCATGTCGCGTACCATAGCGGACAAGTTTTAAATATCAAGTACCTACTATTACAACGAGTATTGAGTTCCTAACTCCCAACTAGCTAAATTGTAATGCTTATTGGAGACCTGTCGAAGGAACGTGACAGGTACTGCGCCGACTGTAGTTAGGAATTTGAATCCCAGGCACGACTTTGACTTTACAAAGTTGATAAGCAGTCCAGTATTGCTTATGAAATAAACCATCTGTTGACGACGCACGCGCACATCACCCGGCGTAGCACATAGAACACATTATGTAAGGTCTCGTCACGCCACGATCGCAGTATGTGTGGGCGGATTGGGTGCATTTTTATTGTTTTTTGACAGGTTATTATTGAATAGCTTCGCACCCACCGCTCACACATTAATGATTTATATGTCATTTTAAAGGGCGTGACGAGACCTAAATAACGATGTATAATAAGTAACTAGAATTAGGATACTTGTGGAAATAAAAAGGAAAATGACCGCGCCCCGAAGTAAAAATGGACCCGAAATTAGGAACATTTTACGGGGGTCTCCCTATGGTAACGCCTCGGAGTACTTAAGCCGGCAAGCAAAACTAGGAAATCACTGGAAACAGAAGAAGCCTGGGAAAAACCCTGAAGACTGAAGAGAAGCCCGAAGTACGAAGCGATCCGGACTGCGACATTGCTTGCCGGCGTCACTACGGTCGTGTACTCCGGGGCTACCATAGGGCGGGGCGTGGTCGATTCCGCGTATATTTTATATCGTGCGTTTCATTACGTTGCCCGTCCTATACAAACCGCACCTTTCGGAGCGACATTCCTAGAGGCTAGACGTCAAATAGAGTGCCCGAACACGCACCAGGGGGTGCATACGCTGGGCTCCGGCGCCCGAGTTAAGGACTCGGATTCTCGCCCAGTGAAGTCGCGGCGGAACGTTAGTGCCCGTCACCGGGTTCCTGACCTCCGCACGCCTACAGCTGGTCCTTCGAGCCGGATTGTTCGCCGCACTCAAGATGCCAGTCACTAGAAGCACGAAGGGCGCTCCATCAAGCCTTCCAGCAGCGACGACCACCACGACCCCGACGACCGGCGCGACCACGGCGCCCCGAGTTGAAGGCACGTCGGGATCTACGGTCACCACGACGTGGTCACATGGGACCACAACTACTGCAACAACCGCGACCGAAACTCCTCGCGCACCCGGTCTACAAGAAGACGTACCGGCTGCGACGGTTCGAAGAGGACGCTCGACGCGGTCAAGCAACAAGAGGAAGGAGCTGGAAGCGAGGGCAGAAGTTGCGCGCCTCGAGCATGAGGCGGCGCAAGCAGCGGCAGCGGCCGCTCGAGCGCGACTCGAATTACTTCGAGTCGAAGAAGACGACGACGACTCGTCTACGGGTACAGGTGAGGATCCAGTCAAAGAAGACGCCGTGTCGAAGTGGGTGCAAGCCACTACGACGACACCCGTGAAGGAATACGAGGTCGAAGCTGTCACCGAAGAGGTCAAGCCCAGCGACGCACCGAAGAGCGACGCATGCGGTTTGGCAGAAGCCATAGTGAAGGCCATCAACGCAGCTCCGCGGGCTGGGACGTCTGCTCCGGCGTTCCTGCACGAACTACCGCCGTTCGACGGTACATCGGGAGAATGGATCGCCTTCAACACAGTGTATGAAGACACAGCCTCGTTCTTCAGTCGGCCACAGAACATGGCCCGACTGCGGAAGGCCATCAGTGGGATGGCCAGGGATGCGGTGAAGAGCGTCCTGTACTCCGACTGTACACCAGAGGAAGTCATGGAAGCTTTGCGCCGCAGATTCGGGAGACCAGACGCCTTGGTCTTAGGCGAGTTGGAAAAATTGAAGAGCTTGCCAAGAATCAATGAAAACGCGCGCGACGTGTGTATCTTCGCGAGCCAAGTGAACAACACCGTCGCAGCGATCCGGGGCTTGAAGAAGCCACAGTATCTCCATTCGCCGGAGATTATGAAGAGCATAGTGGACAAGATGCCCGCGGTCATTCGGTACCGATGGTACGACTTCGCCGCGGACACGGAAGAGGAGGCGCCCGAACTCATCTCGATGATGAGGTTCTTGAATAGGGAGGCCGACAGATGCAGTCCGTATGCAGTACAAGAGGTGGTCCGACCACGGGCTCCTGCGCGACAAGCCGCGCACGCCGCCGTGGACCACCACGAAGAAAGGCCAGTGAAGACGAACTGTTCACACTGCAACGGCGATCACCGGATGCTGGACTGCCAAGATTTTGGAAGAGCAACGGTCAAAGACAGGTGGGACTCGGCGAAGAGGAGCCGCCTTTGCTTCAAGTGCCTTCAAGGGAGGCACAGGAAAGAAGACTGTCGAAGGCCGCCGTGCAGGAAATGCAAGCGCGCGCACCACATACTGCTTCACGAAGAGCGGAGCCCGGTGCGCCGAGAAGAGGCAGTGGAAGACGCGGCCAAAGAAGTGGCAAACAACGTGCGCCTTCCGGTGAACGCGACGGTGGGAGCGAGAGCATTCCTCAAGATGGTCCCGGTAATCATACACGGGCCCAAAGGAACGAAGAAGATTATGGCTCTACTGGACGAAGGGTCGACGGTTACCCTTCTCGACTCTGCAGTCGCGGAAGAGGTTGGACTCAAGGGACTGCGCGAGAACCTCACTCTGGAGACCGTCGGAGGCAAGATAGTCTCGAAGAAGGACTCCATGAAGCTGGACGTGCAGCTAAAGGGCGCGCACCAGAAGAAGATGAGGTTGCTGAAGGGCGTGAGAACGATAGACGATATCAGTCTCACGCCCCAGAGACTCGACCGAAAGAGGCTGCGGAAATGCGCGCACCTCAAGAAAATAGCGGATCAACTGTACTACGAAGAAGAGTCTCCAAGGCTGCTAATAGGCCAGGACAACTGGGAGCTTATAGTGTCAAGAAGCACCAGAAAAGGTAATAAGAATCAGCCAGTGGCATCCTACACTCTGCTGGGATGGGTGCTCCATGGCTTGAATGGGAGAAGCGCGCAGGCCGTGCGCTTTGGAAGGTGCGCACACGTCTCCTCTCGAGAGGACGATTTGGACGCGCTGGTTAAGGAGCACTTTGCCGTGGAATCGCTTGGTGTGCAACTGAGAAGACCGACGACAGACGCAGACGCCAGAGCCCTGGCACAGCTGGAGGAGTCCACCAGGCGAACGCCGAGCGGGCGTTACGAGGTCGGGCTTCTCTCGAAGAAGGCGGACAAGGTGTTGCCGGCGAACTACAAGTCAGCAGAGAACAGGCTGAAGTCCGTCAAGAAGAAGCTTGACAAGAATCAAGACATATGGAGAAGCGGCGTCGGGTGGGACGAGCACATCGGAGCCGAAGAAGAGCAGCAATGGAGAACATACATAGACAACCTGCGCCTGCCGCAAGACCTACGGTTGCCGCGGTGCATCACGCGCACCGCACACGAGGGGGAGCTTCACGTATTCACCGACGCCAGCGTCAAGCCATTCGTCGCTCACAGATTGGCCGAGATCGAGGACACAACGAAACCGCAACAATGGCGCTGGGTGCCCACGAAGGAGAATCCAGCCGACGACGCGACACGGAAAGTTCCGAAGAATTTCGGCGCGGACCACAGATGGTTCAAGGGTCCGGCTTTCCTGCGCGAGGCCGAAAATAAGTGGCCTCGCGCCCGTCAGTTCGAAGCTCAACGAACAGGAGAAGCGAAAGAGACGCAAATAACGACCGCCGTTAAAGAAAAAACGAGTAAGTTCGCGACGCCATCACCAGAAAGATTCTCGCGGTGGACCAGATTGGTAAGGGCCACCGCGAGGGTGTTGTTGTTCGTGCGGCTGTGCCGAAAGAAGAATGCGATTGGCGCCGTGAACAGGGCGGAGCAAGACCCCGTCTGGAAGCCGTATCAGAAGAAAGGAGCGGCGCAGAAGAAGACCACCGTTCGGGAGCGAATTAGCAGAAACCTGCTGCCGCTCGACCCGGACGTGATACGCGAGGCAGAGAGGCTGCTGCTGAAGAGGAGCCAAGAAGAAGAATTCGAAGAGGACATTGGTCGCATTCGCAGCGGGAAGCCGCTACACAAGGGCAGCAGGCTGAGAGGGCTGGCGGTCAACATAGGAGACGATGGGCTCATAAGGATGCACGGGCGCATAGATGCGGCCACCGGCGTCACCGAGGATTACAAGAGGCCCATCGTGCTTGGCGGTAGTCACCGCGTAACGAAACTGTTAATACAGCATTTTCACGAACTGATACAGCACGGAAACCACGCGACTGTCCTGAACGAGCTGCGGCAGAGATTCTGGGTGCTAGGATTGCGCTCAGCGGTGCGCCACGTCGCGCGCCAGTGCCAGTGGTGCAGAGTGCGACGGGGTCAGCCGCAGGAACCGCCGACGGGAGACTTGCCTCCAGAACGACTACAACACGGGGCCCCACCGTTCACCCATGCGGCGGTGGACTATTTCGGGCCCATGACCGTCACCGTCGGGCAGCGTCACGAGAAGAGGTGGGGCGCGCTGTTCACGTGCATGACAACGAGGGCCGTGCATGTGGAACTGGCCGCGTCCCTGTCGGCAGATTCAATGATACTGGCCCTGAGAAGAATGGCGGCAAGGAGAGGGATGCCGGTCACTATCTATAGTGATAACGGCACGAACTTTGTGGGCGCAAATAAGGAGTTACAGGAGGCGGCGGAAGGCCTGAAAAACGAAGCGTTGGCGACGGCGGCCGAGGAAATGGGCGTGCGGTGGAAGTTTATTCCGCCTGGCGCGCCCCACATGGGAGGAGCATGGGAGCGTCTGGTTCGCTCCATCAAGACGGCGCTGGCGGCAACGCTACGGGAGCGGTGCCCGAAGGAAGAGGTTCTGCACACGCTGGTTGCGGAGGCAGAACACATCGTGAACTCGAGGCCTCTAGTGGAGGCAGACGACCCGGCACAAGAAGCCCTAACGCCCAACCATTTTTTAATAGGCAGGTCGTGCGGAGCTCGCCGACTAGGAGTGTTCGCCGACGAAGACGCGACGGGCAAGAAGGCTTGGAGGGTGGCGCAGCGGCTCACCGACCACTTTTGGAGTCGGTGGGTGAAGGGAGTACCTCCCCACTCTCCTGCCAAGAAGAATCGCCGGGCGGTCAGGCGACGGGCGCGATCTGCAGTGCGGGGACACGGTCCTCATAGTGGACTCCGCACTGCCGCGCTGTGTGTGGCCCAGAGGCCAAATCATCGCGGCGCACCGGGGACCCGACGGAAGAACGAGGATCGTCGAGGTGCGGACGGCGAACGGCGTGCTGCGGCGACCGAGCACCAAGGCGGTGCTCCTCGTCCCGGCGGCAGCAGCGGCGGCGTCGTCCGACGAAGAAGAAGGTGCTGCGCACGAGGGGGAGGATGTTGACGACGCACGCGCACATCACCCGGCGTAGCACATAGAACACATTATGTAAGGTCTCGTCACGCCACGATCGCAGTATGTGTGGGCGGATTGGGTGCATTTTTATTGTTTTTTGACAGGTTATTATTGAATAGCTTCGCACCCACCGCTCACACATTAATGATTTATATGTCATTTTAAAGGGCGTGACGAGACCTAAATAACGATGTATAATAAGTAACTAGAATTAGGATACTTGTGGAAATAAAAAGGAAAATGACCGCGCCCCGAAGTAAAAATGGACCCGAAATTAGGAACATTTTACGGGGGTCTCCCTATGGTAACGCCTCGGAGTACTTAAGCCGGCAAGCAAAACTAGGAAATCACTGGAAACAGAAGAAGCCTGGGAAAAACCCTGAAGACTGAAGAGAAGCCCGAAGTACGAAGCGATCCGGACTGCGACATTGCTTGCCGGCGTCACTACGGTCGTGTACTCCGGGGCTACCATAGGGCGGGGCGTGGTCGATTCCGCGTATATTTTATATCGTGCGTTTCATTACGTTGCCCGTCCTATACAAACCGCACCTTTCGGAGCGACATTCCTAGAGGCTAGACGTCAAATAGAGTGCCCGAACACGCACCAGGGGGTGCATACGCTGGGCTCCGGCGCCCGAGTTAAGGACTCGGATTCTCGCCCAGTGAAGTCGCGGCGGAACGTTAGTGCCCGTCACCGGGTTCCTGACCTCCGCACGCCTACACCATCATAAGGGCGTGGTGGCCTGCAATCGTGCGGTGTAAACGGTACGGGTAACCCCGCGGTCTGTGTACACATCGTTGTCTATGGTAGGATCATTTTATGAATTGAAATAATATTCCTACATTGTTGCTAAACAATTGAGCGACACTCATTAATATTGATAAGAATTTATAGATAAGCGTAATCTTTGTAAGTGGTGTGAACAGTGAAGCGCTGTTGTTTTTGTTTAGTAGTCCTATTTATTGGAAAAACTACTATGTAAAGAAATATAGATTGAGTTCCTTAGTAAGAAAGCAATTTCAGCGGCATGTCATGTGGGTTTAGGATGGTTTCTGTATCAGCCCATATTCGTTCTACTGCAGGCCACGGGCCTCCTCTACAATCGAAAATACGATTGAGAATGGTTAGGCGATATAGTCCACCACGCTGGCCTAGTGCGGCTTGGCGACCTTACATACCATAGATTTTTTTATAATACGCTTTGGTATGCACGTTTCCTCACGATGTTTTCCTTCACCGTTTTAGTGCGTGGCGGTTGACTATCAATACACACATGACTCCGAAAAGTTAGAGGCGTGCCCTGGGATTCGAATCCGCGACCACCGTGAATATGATGGCAGTCGCGTCTAGTCCGTTTCCCAATATATTTAAGGAAACCCCTCGCAAATACTGGCATGGGATTTACCGACTAATATACGATTAGATAATATATAAAATATAAAAAATTGCTATGCTTCGATTCGTAAAAAAAAGAACATACAGTCGAATTAAGAACCTTCTCCTTTTTTTGAAGTTAGTTAAAATTAATTATCTACTTATGATTATAGGTAATATCTTGAGAGCTTTTTATTTTCCTTTTCATATAACCCCATGACCAACATACATGTACGACAGGCGGTCACTGTTTTTACACCCATTGACATAATTATATGGACATGGCGGAAAGTGCGTAAATTGTTCCGATGAAGTGATACGCTCCAGTGCTTCTCCAGAGGAGTTTTACGGAAATTAGTAGTCGCACGCAACAATTGTCGAAATGCGTGTATTGTGACAGAAAGTTTAACAAAAATATACCTATAGGTAAATCATTCTTATCACAGTTATGAGAAAATCTATTATATTTTAGTGAGCCATCACCTTTTTGAAACTTTATATGTGATGTCTCTCTATATGATGGGCCTATCATTAGTTTTTAAAACCATTTTGACACCACAAAAATATTTCCTTGTAATTTTTACACCATCATGCATCAGCTTGCTCAACCGTAGACTTTTGAAAAATCAAAAATGTCATGTGCTCTTTAAAATCAAATTGAAGCCAGAACTTAGTAACTTACACATTCCACCCACGCTACAATACTAACCTAATATAAGAATACTACTTTAAGCTTGAGTTATTATAAAGACTTAGGATTTTAGAAGTTAAAGCAATTTCTCTTTATTCTGAACATCCTATCCTGAATAAGAGACACTTATCGAGTGCTTTGTTAAATGTCGTACTCTTCATATTGAATTAAAGAGAAGCCCCATGGTCAGTACTAGTACATTTATGAATATCTATATCGCTTGAGTCGTTAAGGCATTGCCGGCTTCTCAGTGGTAGAGTAAATCCATTCAGCAACCACACATTTCCAACGTAACACAGCAGCGAAGCCTTAATTTTACGTTATTCCTTGTGGACCTATGCTACCACCCCACTGAAGTATCTTTACCGCTTGCAAACCCTTTAAAATTGGAAATGTTATAAGGTACCTACATAATTAGGCGGTTTGTGACGTGTAAATGGGTAAGTTATGTATTAAAAATCCAATCCGGTAAACGTATTTTCCGGTCAAGAAAGTAGAACCCACGAGAGGTAAGAAAAGATGTGGTGGTTGCTTTTGGCAGTTAGCAAAGTAAGTATAGAAATTAAATAATTCGTCATTCTGATGTATTATAAATTATAATGTGTTTTAAACACTGTTCTATAAGAAACCTCCTACCAATAGTAAGTTATTCAACTAAATGACTCAGCCTCCACTCGTCCTCAAATCACTCCACTCCTCAATTCAACTCCCGTGGCGCAGTTGGTTATACGCAGGCTGTGAAATGATAGGCCACGGATTCGATTCCCACACCGAAACATATATTTATGTGAACCTCAGGTATTTGTTTCGGGTTTCTCATACCCACGACACAAGACTCGATCTTAGTATGTCGTCAGGTCTATGTGTGTTACTGTTAGGTGTATTTATTTATTTACATCGGATTTCAGATAGGTATCTATAATGGTTAATGTTATATTATTTAACTAACAATGAACACGCCATTGGAAATACTCGTATTTCTGCTTGAAGCGCTCATCAATGTTTTCTTCAGCCACAGGCAGCCGATTGCTTAATAAAGGCTTGTCACACTGAACTGTACAAAAGACAACGGATTACTACCTTTACATGGTCGTTTGTCTACCCTGTGGGTCAACGTACCATGCTACAATTGATTTGATAAAACCAATTTCTGAAACTTATCCTATACGTTCATGAATTTTTTTATAACAAATGTTTAAAACATTCAGTCGTCCATATCATCCTACAAACCATCTCGCTTTCCAAATTGCCGAAATTGTGAATAGATTAGGTACAAGATACTTTATAGGAAAGTATACTCTCAAACAAATGAATAAAGAATTAAAGACGAACAAAGGTTCTTCATTTTTAATGTGCAGAAAGGTGTCTCAAATAAACAAATACATATTTCGTAAAATGTGCGTAATTGGTCTATCAACAGTCGCATATACTTTTCCTCTTCTGCTCCACCACCTTTGTCTGAAATGGAGATAAAAGAATAGACATTAAGATTATTTTACCGTATATTATCCGATGTTGGTAGACTATTGCAATGCTCCCAGTCGGAGACAATTAATATAAAAGTTGGTGTAAAACCGACGTTTGTTACATCGATTCTTTTATTGTATAGGGCCAGCAAACAAGCAAACAGGTCACCTGATGACAAGCGATCACTGCCGCTCAAATTATCCACATCATTTAGATCATAGCGGAAAGGGAAAAGGATGGAAAGACGAAAAGGGGATCAGGCATTCGGCATATCACTACCGAACGAAACGCGACAGAAAAACTGTCGCTCCTTGTCGATCTCCTGTGAGACAGTGGTATCGTCTTGGATTGCTTGATTATTTATGCTGAGTCATTACTGACGATAGCATGTCTCTACCACTTTTTATTATTATCATACAGGGTATATCAAGACTGCTACCGAAAACGAAGCTGGGTGGTAGTTCTAATGACTTCACAATGTAACGACATTTTTTGCAAAAATTTGTGACGATTTTTTTTTGTTATATTTTTTCGGTCGTCGTATTAGGATGGTAAATACATAGTTTTTTTTTCTTAAAAAATAGTGTACACCCTTTTATTTTTAAAGACGCTATAGTATGCAAGGCCTCAAATTATTATTTTAGTAAAAACTATGGATTTACCACCCAAACACGACGATATTTAAAAAATAATAAAAAAAATTGTCGCGTTTCTTAGCGAAATTTTTAGTTGCATTGTGTTTGCAGTCACTAAAACCACCACCCGGCTTCATTTTCGGTGGCACTCTTGATTTACCCGGTATGTAGGTATACCATATACAGACATAATATATTCAAGATAATTTGCTATATTATCTTGAGTAAAATGTCTACAGGTCATTGATAAGGGGAATGTTTCCACGAATTGAAACATACGTAGCGACTAAAGAAATTATACAAGCACCTGCGTTTTACAGAAATCACAATACTAAAGTAGTACCATTATTGGTAATGTACTTCTGCATTAACCGGTTTATATAAAGTATAGACCTATGGTGACAAAGCATAGTACTTACTCTGCCTAAGCGAAGTTTTATTGACAGGGCAAGTAAATATATTTTTTTACGTTCAATTATACGGGAAATATTTCGAATGCTTATAATTAAATTAAAATCAATAACTTACGAATACTACTTCTAGATTTAATAAGTTCAATATTTCTGATTATCTACCTTTTTCTTATCACTAGTTTTCGTTGCAGCACTTGTCGAGTCACTATAACAAACTTGTCCTAATAATTTCTTCGACTTCGTAAACAAGCTGCCAAAGCGTTTATACATCAATGCGAAAAACGCCATGGCAAGCGCTGAACTGCCTAAGAGTGGGAGCCAAGGCGTTATTCTTTCAATCGCTGAGCTGAATATCCCGGGGCCAGGCTCCGGCACAGAAGCTTGTGTCCCTTTTTCTTTTTGCTTCCGGACATCTGATGCTTCAGCGCTAAAAAATAATTTAAAAATATGAGGTTTTTTTTATAGAAATAAATGGCGAGATATGCTTGGCGTTCACCTGATGGTAAGCAAAACGAGTGCTCAGGGACAGTAGTATCACCAAACACCATGAATTACAAAGCAATGCTTGGCATTCCACTACGCTCGTCATCTTCATACATAAGATGTTAAGTCTCATAATGTCGAGTCGTTAGACTGGCTACAATATCCTTCAAACCGGAACTAACCGATGCACTTTTATTGCTGTTTGGCGGGAGAAATACACATTGCGGTGGTACTTACGCAGACGGCTTCTCACAAAGATGTTCATGTCAGCATAAACATCAATTGAACATATAGCAGAGTATATCCTACTACTACATCCTAATCCCATCCACTAGATATTATTTAGAACTTACACATTACCTCAACATCAGAACTTACCAATCACACATTTTACGTATGATCTGTTTTATGGCGTATAATTTGACTTCTTCATTTTTTTGGCTTCTTAAATTGTTGGTTTGAAGAAATACCCTCTAAACTAAGTTTATGTATGCATAACATTTTTGGCTATTAGCTCGCCATTTCGGTGACTTTTCTTGACAGAAGAGTGCTGTTGAATTGTCGTTTTCTTTTTACATCGTTTGTTTAAAAAGTTCCGTTTCAACACTTGTTGCATGTTTTATGTATTTGACACTGCAAAATAAAATACATGCATAAATCAACATCTGCCCTCACTCTATGGTATTTTATCTCCTTTGAAATCCTACGTCCCATCAACAAGAAAACTCTACATACCCTCATATTTTCCCCCTTTACACTCATTTTGTCTAAGAAATCAAGTTGACTGGTATACAACAATAAATCAATGTAAGATACGCATACTCTTTTATATAGTCGTTTTATATCCTAGTTCACTTTTTTAATTAATTCTATGTTTGGCGAGACAAGCATGCCGTTCACCTAATGGTAAGCGATACCACACTTCATGAACGGTAGCAAACCAAACAGCACCTTGAATTGCTTGGCATTCCGCTGCGCTCGCCATCCTGAGACATCTGTATCAGCCCATATACGTCCCACTGCAGGGCACGGGCCTACTCTACAATCGAAAGTACGATTGAGAGTGGTTAGGCCATATAGTCCACCACGCTGGCCTACGTAGTGCGGGTTGGCAGACTTACATACCATAGAAATTCTTATAAATCGCTATGGTATGCAGGTTTCCTCACGATGTTTTCCTTCACCGTTTTAGTGCGTGGTGATTGACTGTCAATACACACATGACTCCGAAAAACATCCTGAGACATAAGATGTTAAATCTCAATACGTCCAGTAGTTACTCTGGCTACAAAATCCTCCAAACTGAAATATAACAGTTTATTTACACTGCTTTTTGAAGAAATAAATAGACATCGCAGTGATATCTACACAGACAGCCTCTCACCACCACCCAACTTGGAAAAATATCACTCTTTATCTATTTATATTACCAGTTACGAGACATTGTCAGAAGCTTAAACCTTGCCGACATCGAAAACGTCAAGTACCAAAACCAGAACTACACCCAAAAATATCGGCATTTTTATGATCCGATGAATAAAGAAAAGGTTGAATACACTCAGGAGATTAAAACTTATCCACTACTTAGGTATTTTAAAAATGCAATACCAGGCAATAATAGTGCTACTACATCGAATCGGATCATCCAACGGAAAACAGAATAAAAGCCTATGTCATGCTATTGGCGTGGTAGTGCACTGGATCAGCCCATAAAGACTTACTGCTAAGTACAGAACAAGGAACACCTCTACAATAGGAATTTCGATTGAAAGTGCATGAGCTATAATCGATTTCGTTGGCATATTGCGGGTAGCCCGACTTCACTCATAGAAAATCTTGTTAAGATCTCTATGAGTTGCGTATTTCCTATTTATAGTTTCCTTTACCATTAAAGCTCATGGTTATTGAATATCGGCCTGAATTCAAAATTTGTTCGAAAGGGACATAACCATTTGATAACTAAAATAAGTTTTAAAACTGATTATGAATAAAGCCGTAAGAATACACAAATGACCCCGAAAAGTGTCGTTACCTACCACTACACACTTAATACTTATCGCACTTCATATGCGAATAAACCCTAATCACCTATTAGATAAAATATGTGAATATCCTCTACAACCGCTTGATATAACAATAATTCTGAAGTGATTCCTCGGCCACTGACCTTGACCACTGTATCCAACAATTTAATGCAATCGACAGAAAAGAAGCAGAATTTTAGAACTCTAGGATTAGTCCTACGAGAGGATAAACGTACTAACGATAAAAAAGGAGATGGAGACATATAAAATATTATGATTGATGGTTTTAAGATAGAAACTGTGTTGTAGATAATACTATAAATAAAATAAATACATAAATTACAGGTAACATAAATGAAAAGTCGATAGATAACAATATAGATGGATAGTCGATAGATAACAACATAGATGGATAGATTGCAGTGACTATCGTAGGTTCTTGTTTTCATCAGAGTATAAATTAATCGTTTATAACTGAGATATAAGACCCTGGTATATTTATTATGTAAAAAGAATTAAATAACGCTATCATACGTAATATTATAACATGTAGATCCGCAAATAAAAGTTATTTCATAAACTTCCTAGTTAGTTTTCAACGATTGCGACGACCACTTGCTCACCATCAAGTGACTATCTTTCTCGCTTGTCTACCCTGATAAAAGAAAATAAAAAAGGATCACGCACGGGGTCTCGTCCTCCTTTGGAACAGGTGCAGACATAGGGCGCGTTGATTTGCTGATTGGTTCTGTTCTTGAGTGTGCCGCGTGGGCACGTGAAGAACATCTTGTAGATCAGCGTGACGATCCCGGCGCCGATGACGAGGCCCGCCGCCAGCGGCACCCAGCTGTCCCTGTTGCTCATATCACACCAGCACTCGCTTCCAGTGTTGTATGGAACTTTTACATGGTGAAGCCAAAACAGTTCGGTCTGACAAGGCTATGTCTGACAAATGACAGTATCTATCATACAAGTCAGTTGGCGTTGAGGTTTATAATAAAATAGTTCTTAACTGAGAGCAGAACTGATACTGAATTATCTTCAGAACGTATACGAAATTAAGAATTGTAGCTTTTCAGGCAAATTTGATAATGCAACTGAATACAGCCTAAGTAACAATAATGTAATAATAATAATTTTGTTCCTTTGCACTTCGGCATTTTCCCAGTGAGCTTGTGAAGATCCCCAGATCCTTACAAGGCTAAATGATTGGTTCTTATTCTATATAATTGTTAGTTCTTATAAGATCTATTTCTATAGGTACATAAAGTGAAGGTATTAACGGTATGCATACTTGAATAGTAGATATGTTAACGGAAATGTATGTAATCCGTCATTGTATACAATTCCTAGGAAATCTTTGTAATTCCTAAAATCGCCCGGAAATGTGTAAAATAAATTACACTAGACACATTTCCTAGGAAATCTATACATTTCCTAAATAGTAATCGGAAATGTAAGATATTTAAGATATCAAGGGGTAAGCAGGGATAGCGGAGTGAGGGGAGGGTATTGCATCATCCGATCGGCGCGGTCGCGCTAATTCGGCGTAAAAGGTCAATGCGTGTAGGTTAGGTTAGGTTAAGTATTATAGAATTTTGGGCAGAGGTTGGTCCCCCGAGAGGTCGAGGCCATGTTGGCCTCCCTCCGCAGGTCTGCTGTGGAGGAGTGGCGTTCCAGGCTGGAGAACCCTAGTGCTGGTACGAGGACCGTCGCGGCAGTGCGACCTGTCCTCGTGCAGTGGCTGGACAGGCGCCACGGTGCGCCGACTTTCCGGCTGACGCAGGTGCTCACCGGGCACGGCTGCTTCGGTGCGTACCTGTGTCGCATAGCCGGAGCCGAGGAGTCCGCCGTGTGCCACCATTGTGGCAACTGCCGTGAGGACACGGCCCAGCACACGCTGGAAGAGTGCCCAGCCTGGGACGAGGAGCGCAGCGCTTTCATCGCGGTCGTGGGAAGCTACCTTTCGCTGCCGGCCGTGGTCGCCGCCATGGTCGGCAGCCGAAGTTCGTGGCGAGCCATGCTCTCCTTCTGCGAACGCATCATGTCGCAGAAGGAGAGCGCCGAGCGGGATCGGGAGCAGACCGATCCCGCTCGACGCCACAGGAGACGTAGGAGGCGCCGGGACAACAACTAACCCGGCGCCGCAGAGGCCACACGGAGCCGCCGTCCCTACCTTGTCGGCCCCCCATGGGATGTTCCGTAAAGGGATTTTCCCCGCGAGAAAAAAAAATATTTTAGAATTTAACGCTATGATTGTTACCTGTGATAAAAAATATTACTCTCATTTGAACAACGTGTTTTATTACAGAAACCATTATTCTTATACATTTCCTAATACGATATTGGAATTTTATACAATGCCTAGGAAATGTATACATTTCCCAGGATATGTATATATAAAATAATTATTGAAAGAATATTTTATACATTTCCTAAATAGCTTCGGAATTGTATACATTTCCTAGGAGCTGTATACAATTCCTAGACTTCATACATTTCCGGTAACAGATACAACAAAAAATATTTACAAATTATTCTCAGTATTGAGAGAGTCATCATTAAGTTTATTTAAAATTTACTTTAGCAAGATTTTATGGCCATCCTCTTGATATAATTATTGAAGGGCCTATCATGGTATTTTAATCAATGTAAAATAAGTTACGTGTCCATCAATTTCCTTTAGGGTAATCTAAAGTTCATCATATTATGCTACTAATGAAAACATAACAAATATACAAACTCATCCCATGACGTCAATAAATAATAACTCAAAGTCGATCGAAATCGAGGTACGATTTTATATTTTTTATCGGTTAAAATCTATAGACGGTATTGTGCTGATTTCAAGATTATATTTGATTGAGCTTATCTTTGTATTTAAGATTGTTATTGCCGTGACATCAATAACAAAACATCCTCTAAGAATTTTTTAATATTTAATTTATAATTTTAATGACAGCCTGCTTTTTTGTTAAACCATTATTTATTTGGTCGAATTATTTATCTCACGCACCAAATGACTTTTATGTCTTGAAGCTCAAAAAAAGTAGACCACTTTCCTGTTTACTTTACCCCCCTTCAATGTTATCCCCGGTACGTACTCTTTCAGTGTTATTGCAATGAAGAATAATTATGAAGTATGCAAGTTGTAATGAAAACACTCAAATAAATAAGCAATATTTATTATATATGAATACAGTATAAAAAATTCGCCTCTCGCCATACCCCAGCTGGTGCCAGGGGCCCGCTATTCACCATAAAAGTGAACATTTCATAATAATTCAAACTAAATAAATACATCCACGAAATTAATAATACATACTTAATATTAAAATAAAAAATAGTTCGGATATTAATTATACCATTCAGTACACAGTTCTCTTATCTGCGCTTAGCAGGAACATATCACAACAGTTATCGTCAAACAACAACCGAATTCATAATGACATACAAAAATACTTTTAGAGAGAGTCCCTTGTGATCAGAGTTACAAATGTCTTATGGCAACGGGCCAAAATTAAGCGCAGACAATGAACATTGAGGTATAGGTTCATTACATTCTAAATACATTTCAGGTCTTCCCACTACGACATGTATGCCATGAAGGTGCTTTAAGCGAATCTGGCAAAAAGACTTGTGGTAGAACTAGAAGTGACACTGCTAAACGTTGCCGTGCCCCAAACATGTCCAGCGATATGTTTAAAGCAACTTGAGGGAACGCACATCACTACATAATATAAAACAAAGTCGCTTCCTCTGTCCCTATGTGTGCTTAAATCTTTAAAACCACGCAACGGATTTTGATGCGGTTTTATTTAATAGATAGAGTGGAAGGTTTATATGTATAATACGTACATATTATTGTACAGAAATCTATTTGTACCCGGGCGAAGCTGGGCCGGGCCGCCAGTAATTTATTAAAGCTTAAATCTCAGATAAAATTAACTAATTACCAACCTAGTTTTATTTCAAATTCATATTAATATAAAATTCATCAGTTATCAAATTAGTTTCCACTTACAACCAATTGCATACACGCTTTTCCAATCCTATAAGGGGGTTACCACATACCACACTGCCCTTCTTTTGGTACATAACTCACAAAGTTATTACTTACCTAAATTCAGTCCTGAGATCTCAACAAAACAGTCGTTCACTAAAAATAGCTACCCTCACTTCGTTAATATTAAAATACGTTATTAGCACCTAGTTGTCCCCAAAAAGTTTCGAAATTATTTATTGTATTAGCACGAAGTACATAAGAGATAGTCGTTATTAATTTTGCATTTAGCTAGAATAGCAGTATTCAAAGTGCTAGAGAAAAAAATAATCAAGTAAGTGGATTAATATAATGCCGCATGCTTGCTTTTAAGGACAACTTAATATTAATATGTATTCAATAAGCTATGAACATTTTCCATATTTATAGAAAAAATACATTAGACTAAACCACAAATTCCTTTCAATCTGAGATATGTTTACTGTGAGCGCACCACGCATAAACATAACGATGGCAATAAGCATCAATATGATAACTTTGATTCTTCCTGAATATAACAAAACAAAAATAATATTAAGTAAATATTATTGTATCACTCAAGTGTTTTAAGATTATTTGGGAAAGGAAAAATGCAAAAACTAAAATTATATCAGCACTTCCAACCCATCTGAACGTTAATTATTACACTTTACATAGCACTCGTGGATTCCTATCGAAACTAGTCGGAATTCCGTATACATACTCGTAACTACGGTCAAATATGCAAATACATGTCATTATACTGTTTGAATTCTTGCGGCGAGAGCAAAAACTTAGCGACAAGTTTGTAGTTGGTGGGCTGCTCGAGAATCTGAAGCAGAGGCGCCAACTTCGACGCGTAGCCTTGTAAAACATTATCATCGACTTGCCGAATTAGATTGTTGCTCTTATTCCAAAAGTATGGTATGTTTTTTGAAACGAGCGCCTTGTGTAATTCTGTAACCATGATTTTAAACAGAGTCGCCGGATCGGTCCTCCAAAATTTCTTGTCGTTCCTTTTTTTGATCTCCCAGAAGAATAGTGTCTTGATGTAGTAACTGGCAATCTTTTTCATGCCCAACGAGTCTCGCAACTTCTTTATCTGCAAAAAAATCAGGATTTCATTAGCTTAACTAAGTAAGATATTAGACACCTATATTTATACTGAATAAGTTCGAAGATTTAAAAAAGTTTTATGAACTCTAGTAGATTAGATATTGCTAAATTAACTATTGTTTCCCTAACACCGATCTTTATCTACGCTCTCTCTGCCTGCTTCGACCAATAATATATTTACCACCATCACCAATATATTGAATGATTTGTCTTAGAAGTTAGGCTATTGCTTATACTAGCGACCAAACTTCCGCGAAAATACCACGTCTTTGAGCATATCTGGAAAACAGACCCTGAGTCTCATGTCCAATTTGTACTTCAAGCATGTTTCAGTATTTACATTCTGTATCAAAAAAATATTATATTGATTACAGACTAATTGTAGCACATTTTAAAGTTGGATAAAATTTCTTCGAACAGATTTTATCGCGGGTTTATAATTTACGTATTAACGGAACATTTTAAGTGTAGAAGCCACTTTTTCGTTACCTTGGACTAATGTAGAAACGATCATCTCTCATGTGACAGAGGCCGCCTGGCACCGCCAAACAGCACTGTAAATGTACGGTTGCGTTCCGGTTTGAAGGACCAGATTGACTACTGGACATATTGAGACTTAGCCTCTCATGCCTTTGGATGGTGAGCGCAGTGGAATGCCAAGCGTTGCTTTGTAATTCATGGTGTTATTTGTTTTTGCTACTGTCCATGAGAGGTCGTATCGCTTACCATCTATCAGGCGAATTGTATGCTCGTGTCGCTATACATTGCAATACCGGCCAATTGCGAGTTAAACTCCCGCACCGAGGCGAGTTCCATAAAAACCTGTGTGATGAACTAAAAATTTAAGGTTTTCAAAATTTTTCATGTGTGTTTGCTATAAAAAGTTGTTTTATGTCATATTTTCAAGATTCTAGGTTGGCTAGAAGTATCCTTTAGGTTTTCATGCCTTTGCGAGTAACTGCGAGTTCAAAATATGCAGCGTAACTTGCTGTTTTTTTATTATGTTAACATAAAAGTTTGACTTTGTTACAGCTTCAAGGTATTATAGACCTAAGTTTTTGATAATTATGAATTTTAATTGATATATTGGAATACGCTTTCCTGATTAAAAGCGTCTAACTGACCACAAAGCTCCCGTTTTTTTCCTTTTAGGTAGGGAACCTAAAAAAGGGTTCCACTGTTTAATAGGAAACTAATGTCAACTGTCGTATTTGTTTGTTTTGTGTTTTTATTGTTTGTTTAGTTTGCTCAGTGAGTGAAATTGGAGGCCCAATGGCCATTTTCTCCTCCAAGCCTTTTTAATTTCCTCCTCCATCCCTTTTTAAGAGCTCAACATCAAAATTATGACAAAATATGAAAATAATAATTAATGAACTCACCAGTCGAATAACTTGGCGCAAGTTGGCCGTGTCATGCATCAGATCCCTCTCTTGATAGTGCAGCGCGATACGCCACGAACGCTGTTCATCTTGTTTGGTCGCCGCTGCCTTATTAGGCTTTCCGACTACCATCCAGATTTCTTTTTTGCAATTATCCGGAATAGGCTGATAAGCTTTGCTGATGGGCCAACGATCTTCAGGGAATTTGAGAGCGGGAACTAAGTCAACACTTAATTTAAAATTAGTCTGAACATTCTCTATTATCAATGTCATGGCTGGACCGGCCTGTGACCTCTTGATTACGTATTCTATGCCTTCCACCGTGTACACGGATAAACCATTTTTTGACTCAAACGTATTTAATGCTTTGTTGACAACGCTCTTAAACCAATCGAGAAATTTACTTTGAAGCAAATAGTGCGCATCATCTTTCCACTTGTATGCTGTTTTGTTAATGAGCCACTCAGCACCATCTCTCATATGAAGGTTTTGGAACTGCGGCCCCATTTTCAATTGTACGAAACCAGGGTTTATTGGCTGAATAACTACATCGCTTTGGTCCGGATTGCTTGGATTTATCTTCATGTCAAGTGAAAGACCGATAACTATATCAACATCTAAATCGTTTGGTTTTTGTAACAGGAGATTGTCGTAATGGCTGCCGGCGAATTTAATCTATAAAAACAAATATTATTGGAATGAAATTGTACCATATTTTTTTTCTATTAAATGCACTGTTGTGTTTCGGTTTTAGGGACAGTATAGCCAGAGTAACTACTGTACATATTGAAACTTAACGTCTTATGTCTCAGGATGGCAAGCGCAGAGGAATGCCATGTATTTCTTTTTGCTTTTTAGTGTTGTTTGGTCATCATCCATCGGGCAAATAGCATGCTAATCTCGCCATTCAATGCAATAGAATTTAAATATTCTCTCATAGGCTAAATCCTATTTATGAAAAAGTTTGACACTTTTAGGTGCCCCTTTTTTCTAAATCTAACATGACATACCTATCTCATTCATTCTTGATGTAGGAATTACTGTTAAATGCTAAGATGTTTATTACACATTATCAGATATAGCTAGATTACTAAATTAGATCATATTATATTTACATACAAGGATCTATGTAAATAAATTCTGAGACTTAATTATTCTGAATAATATTAATCTTGTCAGGCTAATGTGCCATGATATATGAAAGATAACAAAATCAAAGATTGATACTAACCATGCTTTGATATTTGTTATAATAAGGATCCACTTCTTTCATTTTCTTATTCAAGGGCAAAAATATAGCTTGAAAAACCTTGTAGTTCCGCTCAAATTCCTCTTCATCTAACTTGATGTACCTCGCATAAATGTGGGATAAAAGTGAATTCAAATTGGTGATTGGTGCCTCTGGGATTTGCTTCTTCGCTTTCACATTATTTTCACTATAAATAATTGTATTACCAACACATTATTATACAATATGTGGTGCTTAAATCTACAAAATGAAATTATAAAATGTGATAATGTTCCTATTTATACCAAGCTATACAATTTTTACAACTTTATTAATGAACTACCAAACAAGACTTTGTTATATAAAAAATATTATATTGCAGTATTTACATTCATTAGCAATATTTGCAAGTTTTCATTATTTCTTTTCCCTTATTTTGCTGATAAGTTACATTGTGGTATTTATATTAAAGCTTTTTTCAACATTAATTGACTAACTTTTTTGATAAACAGAATGTTTATTCAGATTATTAAGAAGCAAACTAAAAAAATAAATTTAATAAATAATCAAATTTATTATGTGACAGTAATTACTAAGAATTTATGCCCAGCATGGTATGGCTCTTATGTCTATCAGCTGTTGGAATGGAAATAAGAAGGGTAAACTGTGTGGGTGGCACTGCTGGCTGCTTCCACCTGCTCAAAGAATAGACCACTAGCACCTGCCCCTATACTAAAGCAATACAAATGTAATCTTACACAATTTTGCCATCAAGCAATGGTTGTAAGGCCACTTACAAAACTGTTTCTATGCTAAATGATTGGTGTACTGATTATATTTAAAATAGCATTCTGATTTTAACAAATTATGGAAGTCTGGAGATGAGGTTTAATTATTATAAGCTAGAATAAGTAAGCATAAAAAGTGTTGGTACCTAATGTTCCTACTGCATAACTTCTTTTTCCTACAAATTAGATATGGGTCGTTCGCGATTGATAGGGTCAAATAAACCAGCTCGCAAGAACCACGCGATCGATTCGATCTTTATGTACAATAAAACTCGATCATTCGATCGATCGCGATAGGAGAATCGCGTCGGTTCAAACGAACCGAGAACCGAGAACCGAGAACCGAGAACCGAGAACCGAGAACCGAGAACCGAGAACCGAGAACCGAGAACCGAGAGCCGAGACCCGAGAGCCGAGAACCAAAACCCGGGAACAACGGTTCGCGAGCCGTTAATGTCCTGTGAAGTGCGACCCGACCCGAGTCGAGCCGAATCAAACCAAACAAACGTTCGGATATCATCGGTTTTAGAGACGAATACAGACACTAAATCGTTAGAATGTAAATGACAAGGTTAATCAGTTTGGATCCCTAGTTCCAAAATTATTTTAAGTTATAAATGCCCCTCCATTACCACAATCTTTTCTGGAGAGGCCATTGCTATTCTAGAAGCGATTAAATTTGTAACTTCCCATAAATTAACGAATTCTATAATTTTAACAGACTCCAAAAGCTGCTTACAATCCATAACTTCCAATCCGTTTAAATCAAAATCCAGATACCCTGTCATCCTGAAAATTAAAGAGGCTCTGTTTATATGTCAACAACTCAATATAAATGTTGTTCTAGCCTGGATACCCGGTCACTCCGGTATAACAGGGAATGAAACAGCAGATTCCTGTGCCAAACAGGCCATTAACATTGGTAATTTAGATCATTATAAAATTAATCCTCTGGATATCTGCTCTAACATGAAAAATTCTATGATGGACGCTTGGAATAAAGAGTGGCAGATCACGAGAAACAGAAAGGGAAAATTTTACGGTAGCATCCAACCAATAGTTCCATCAAAACCTTGGTTTTCAGTGTTTCAAACAATTGACAAATCTATTTCGTCTATAGTCTGCAGAATTCGTCTTAACCATTGTTGCACGCCTGTTCATCTGGCTAAAATTAGGGTTCGGGATCATTCCCTATGTGAATGCGGTCTGGACGAGGGTAACCTTGACCACATTTTTTTCAACTGTCCCAATTTAATTCTTTCCCTATATGACATTCTTCCTCCCGAAATCCCTCGACCCACTAACATGAAAATCCTACTTAGTCTCACCTTTTCCCCATTTATACACCTCTTGTGTAAATGTATAAGGGTTAATAATATTAAATTGTAAATTTCATTTATTTTATTTTATATAATATCTGTGAATGGATTTTATCTCATTTTTCGTAATTTTTATCTGTTTTTAACATTTAGTACTAATATTGCTATTTTATTAATTATCTATATACTTTGTCTCATTTATATTATGTAATTTTTGTAGCGAAAAACTGGAAATTCTGTTTCGGCTGGTATTTAACACATGACATTGGCAGAATTGGGGTATGGCAACACCGCAAAAGCCAAAATATCAAGAACTGAACTGAACTGAACTGACAAGGTTAATATATGCTTTGAGTGGTAGGCTTTAAAGTTTATTTTGCGTTACAATTTTATAGTTTTGTCTTTTTGAGTGAGTTGAAATTAGTTACGTCTTGATTTATGATTACTTGCGAATTGCGTTTGAAAATATTGTCATCAAGTAATAACTCCTTTTTGTTCGTTTTTCATAATTAGTATCCCATTGTCCTAATATTTTGCCTATTACGTTTGTTATAAAATTGTTTTTCACGTGTTTTAGTTGTAAAAGTGATATTTTTGTGTAAAATAATAGGTAATATGAACTTTAAAACGTGTTTACCTACCTATACTTCTACTAAGGGCCTATTCATTTATATCAATGACTTAAACGGAACCAATCGTTCGATTGATCGAGTCATTTGAACCGGTTCATTTCATAGTTGGATCAGTATTGATCCGGGTCTTAAAAATTGAACGAATTGCACATTGCTACTACAAATTAATAATGTTTCTACATAACTAAACTATCATACCTGGAAATGATCAACCTCTCCAAATAATTGACAATTGATGTATCTTGCTGCTGTGCTGTAATTGTTTTATTGGTCTGAACATTTTGGCATTCATTACTTTTCTTATGATTTACAGTAACCGTTTGTATCTTAGTAGATGCACTGAGGCCTTCCTGCGGCACTTTATTTGCTGTTGTCGGTCGCTGCTGTACTACAACAGCTGGGTTTGTAACTGTACTCTGTGCTACTGGCAATGGAGCAGGACTATCAGTGTTGGCACTTGTTGACTGAGAAGATCCCATTATTCAAAACAATAAATATTTCACGAAATAATATTATAACACTGAACACACTTCCTGCGTGACTGAACGGACGCAACGAATAATCTTGACTGCCTCCTGTGTGCCAAGTTAAATATAATTTATTGCATTGCTGACGTGGGCTATCTGCGATAGGTTTGTTTCGCGTGGTTTCGCGACATTTGACGACAAAAAGCAACAAAAAGTGCAGTCCATAACAGTCAAAACTACATTATCTATAGCGGCCCACTATTAGCGGGTTCTTTCCCGATAAATATTTATTTGTAGCAGTGTTACCAGTTCTCAATAATACCATAATTAAAAACAACAATGATTTTTAGTACTCAGAAAATAACTTAAAAGTAGTGCTATTGACATTTCAACGTACACTTGTGGCGATCCTCCACATTACACACACTTCGAACCACATTCATTCACACACATTTATATATTAGTTAAATAACGGCACACCAACTGACCGCCGGCGCTCAGGTAGCTGTGACGTCACCGGACCCGCGCCGGCGCAGCCATTTGCCGTGTCGCAGCGCCAGTCGGCTTTTGCTCGATGCGCGCTTCACACGGTCCCTATCGCTTTCGCTTCCGCCTTGCTTACCGTGCGCCTTTGCATATTTCGTATTTTATTTGCTGTGTATAAACTGTCGCTTTCCTCTCCTTCTTAGTTTTTAGTGGACTGTAGTCTGTATTAGTGTGTAGTGTAAAGACCTCTTTTAGTATTAGTGTAGTGTGTAAGACTCTAAGATAGTGACTTTTGTACTTTCTATTTTGTGTGCCTTTTGTGTGTACATATTAAATCTTGTGTACGCATTGTGTGGACGTTTTATTTCGCCGCGTTCCTGCATAGGCTCTGCCTACCACACACACGCCAGCATCGACACGTAGTGGTGTCGATCACACACTACCCGCGTATCTGCCACATCGCGATACGCTCACCTACACCTCATCTACATCACCCACACACTCTTATTTTGACAACAAGAAATAATTGTGCTGTGATCTCTTCTTATAGTTTGTCGATATCGATAGATGAACTTTATTTATAGCAAATTCATAAACACAGTGGCAGATATTGAAAGAAAAATAAAGAATTTAATATGCAGTCTATTCGATTGGTAAAACTATATGGCCTACTTTTATGCTTATTTGGGATATGATTATCTCTCTTTCATTCTCTCTTCAATCTTAAGCAAATACAGTGTTGGTATTCCCATTAAAAATTTGTACGCGCAACAGCATGAATCTAATTTTGCCTAATGTCGTCATCTGTAGAGAATCTGCAATGAAGGCATTTTAATATGAAACAGAAGTTTATATCATATGGCATCCTAGACCACAGCCCTCACTACTACACTACCGGGTAGGTATTTTAAAGTAAAAGCCAATTGATGTAACATGGCTAGTAAACTAAAATATACATTATTTATATTATGGATAAAATGTGCAGCAAATCACTATTGAATATGTCGTAACTAAATTATGTCGGCGCTTTGGCCGCTTGTAACATTTGACATAACTGCACTTTTTAATTCGGTCGCGTCATTGATATACAAAGGGTTTTTATATCAATTGGTCGCGTAATCATACCCAACATAGCAATTTGACGTTTCCTCAGTAAACGTGAGCCGTCCTTAGCACATATTATTTGTCTCATTTTCTCCCATTTATTGGCGTATTGGCAGTGGCGTAACAATAGGGTGGCATAGTGGGCAAAATGCCACGGGCCCCCGACCTTAGGGGCCCCCGGCAGCCCGGTCCCTCAGGCCCGAGAGGCCGTAAGGAGAGAAGAACCTACCCAATTTATTACCAACAAAATTGATAATCAAAAACTATGTTCTTAGTTTCCAGTAAAGATACTAAGGTTTATTTTTGATATATAAAAATAATAACAATGGTTCTTTAGATTTACGCGAATTTTACTAACTTTTTTTAACTATCATGTACAGATTATAGTGCGGATTTGGTTTAAAAAAGAACGAAACTTCAATATTAGGCTTTTGAGGGAGCCCCATCACCATTGCTGCGTTTAGGCTCCAGCCACGTAGTAAAGATATTACGACGACTAATTGGTCTCGTTGTGGAGTTCTTTTTATGGCCTGCAGGCATACGAGGAGTCAGCGGTCACTGCCGCTTATAGACTTTTGCAGATCCAGGGATTCAGCAAAATGAAGTCGCTTCCTACTGTAAGGAGAGCACTTTCTAAAAGCCTAGTTTAAAGAAAGACAGGTTATAGCGCTCATGGAATACCGAAGCAGTGGGGTTCATTCCAGGGCTTGCACGTGCGTGGTAGAAAAGAACACTGGAAACGTACTTTCCGGGAACGGATAGTTTCCAGGTAGTAATAATGAATTCTACTGCGGTGATGAGAACTGTGATGGGAAAATAGCGATAGTTACACCATCTCCCTCAGAACACTTTCTGCGGAACAATTGATAGATTCCACAGAGAGACTCAAAGTCTCACTGCAATCCTAACGGCTCCACATTCTCCGTGAGATCGGGATTAGCGATGATTTGAAGAGCTCGGCGCTGTAATAAGTCAAGTGGGTCGAGCTGGTATTTTGGGGGCTTCTACCCATAGGTGAGAGTAGAACTTTACGTCGTGCCGGATCGTCGCTTTTGTAGAGCAATAATCGATGATCCGACGAAAAGTACCGCTTGGCTCCGTTGAGAATCCTTAACTTTTTGTTGGCAAATTTGCCTTTGCCTTCCAAATGACACCTAAACTGCAATTTTATCAATAATTCGGGTCAATGAATACACTCTGATGCTTAGAGAGAGTGTCTCCATGACAAAAGGGGTCTTTCTGGTTGCAAACGAGCCAACTTATATCTTCGTGGGGTTAAATTGTGCTATGTTCAATTTACCCCATTGAGAGGCCTGCCCCAAAGAGGTCTCGACTTCCGACAAAATTTGAGACCATCTTTCCTTAACGGATCCCCGATAGAGATTCTGTAGTCAGATGTATCTTGCCTCACTTGCACTAGCATCTGCATAGTAATGCCAGACAAAATGTCATTGACATGCAAGATAAACAGGGTCGGCGAAAGCACAGAGTCTTATGGAACAACAGAATTAATGGTCTTGGTCTCGATGCAAAAGCCGTCCAATACGACTTTTATACCGCGATCATCCTGAATGTACGATAGCGATGTACTTTCAGAGTTCGTCAGGTTGAAATACCAGGCAGGTGGCTTCCCCAAAACGACGCCATACCACACTCGATAACAATTTCAAGACCTACCATAATCGCCTCATCCCCACTATCCCATACCTCCACCTGATGGTGGGTGAGATAAACGAGAAGATCACCATCCGAACGACCCTCAGTTGGTGATCCTCAAGATACGTCAAGAGCTGTATATTTATAACTCGCTCCAAGACCTTGGAGAGTCAACATGTGGCAGCAATTCGAAGGATCCGACTGGTCATCCTTCTTGGGGATTTGATGAACATGGGCGATATTCCATGAAGCCGGGCCTAGATTGTTTTAATAGAAAAGACGCGTGAGTACGGGGGTTATCTCAGTGGCGGACATCTTAAGAACCACTGCAGGGACACATTCCGACCCACTCGACTAGTAGATGTGCAGTACAACCCAAAATGCGGAGTTTAGGGTATAAAACCCTTGGAGTTCTATCGCAGATTTTTGTTAGGGACCTGCCTCGGCCGGAATTTACTGGCGAGCCAGTGACACTAATATATTCCTTTCGGTTTTCTCCGGGGTACCGGAATATAAGCTTAACAGTTTTCCTCTCCATACAAAAAGGGGGGCCCCCATCCGATGATTTTGCCACGGGCCCCAGATGGTGTAGTTACGCCACTGCCTATTGGAAAAAAACAGGATAAGTATATGAGTATGTTTCACGCTCATTCTATGTTATTCATTATTCTAAAGCTGAAAACACATTGTAGGTTTTCGTCTTACGCATAGAGTAAAGAAGCGGCCATAAATACTAGAGCAACGAGTCATACAGCGATCTGAACAATGGATTCCTTTGTTGTGTGCACACTGTCGGTTGAAATTCGAGGGCATGACCTTCAAAAACAAAAACGTCTGAGACATACAGCGCATCTAACATAAATTGACAAGTGGTGAAATTAGGAACTACAAATGAATGTAAAAAATATCTTCAACGCTTTCATTAAAATATTCTTTCATAATTTATACAATTTTCATTTATACTAGTAGTCCAATAGTAGTAATGATAATAATTTCCAATGTAATGAAATTTGAAGAGAGAAAAAAATTGTAATTTCTCCGAGCACCACAGTGCTTTTGGGCGATTTGCGATTGTGGACAAACTTGAGTTTACACAAAAATAGCTTTTGTAAATATGGCTACCAGCTTTTTAAGCCAAACTAATATAACATTTCTTAAAACTTACAATTAAATTAGAATTTATAATACATACAAGGTATAATTTTCTTCATTCAATCTGCATACAAATTAAAATTGTTGAATACAATTTGGACATTTCTAATTATTTACATGAGGTGTTGCTGGGATTCTCACTTGACTTTATATAAATAAACACCGCAGTTCTTTGACCAGTTGTTTGTAAATACTAGACTGGACGTAATTGACAGCCTCCGTGGCGCAGTTGGTTAGACGCCGCCTGTGAAACGAGAGGCCGCGGGTTCGATCCCCGCACCGAGACAAATGTTTGTGAGGCCCACAAGTATTTGTCTCGGGTCTGGGTGTTTGTGACACCGAAAAGTCTCTCGTAGTTCCCGATACCCACGTGAAATAAATAATAATGATTCATTCATTGAATATCTCCCACTGTGTCTACAAATTGCTATAAATAAAGTTCATCTATCGATATCGATAAATTATCAGAAGAGATCACAGCACAATTATTTCTTGTTGTCAAAATTAGAGTGTACGTTGAAATGTCAATAGCACTCCTTCTATGCTATTCATTGAAGGTTTCCAAATCGATATCTAGGGCACCCTTTATTCCAATAACCCTAATTCAGACTCAACATTGAAAATTGTGGCTGCCATTTTGAACTTATTTTGTTATTCGTGCGATTGGTCTCCAAATCGATATCTGAGGAACCTTTTATTCGAATGACCTAAATCCATAGTTGAAATTGAACGGGTATTTGACGGTCATCTTAAACTTATTTATTCTTGAAAACCCCATTTGTTTTGTTAAAAAAGGCTATATTTTATATTTACATAATGCAAGGATTGTCATTTATGACAGCCTCCGTGGCGCAGTTGGTTAGACGCCGCCTGTGAAACGGGAGTCGCGGGTTCGATCCCCGCACCGAGAGAAATGTTTGTGTGGCCCACAAATATTTCTTCCGGGTCTGGGTGTTTGTGAGACCGAAAAGTCTCTCGTAGTTCCTGATACCCACGACACAAGACTCGATCTTAGTGTGGGGTCAGGACTATGTATGTGACTGTTGGGTGTTATTTATTATTTATTTATTTATTTATTACCAACCAGTGGCGTAACTACACCATCTGGGGCCCGTGGCAAAATCATCGGATGGGGGCCCTCCTTTTTGTATGGAGAGGAAAACTGTTAAGCTTATATTCCGGTACCCCGGAGAAGACCGAAAGAAATATATTAGTGTCACTGGCCTGCCAGTAAATTCTAGCTGAGGCAGGTCCCTAACAAAAATCTGCGCTAGAATTCCGAATAAAACCCTGAACTCCGTATTTCGGGCGGTACTGCACACCTACTAGTCGAGTGAGTCGGAATGTGTGCGCACCGCAGTGGTTCTTAAGATATCCACCCCTGAGATAACCCCCATAACTCACACGTCTTTTCATGGAATATCGCCCATGTTCATCTAATCCCCAAGAAGGGTGACCGCTAGGATCCTTCGAATCGCAGGTCGATTGCTGCCACATGTTGACTCTCCAAGGTTTTGGAGCGAGTTATAAATATGCTGCTCTTGACGCATCTTAAAGATCACCAACTGAGAGTCGTTCGGATGGTGATCTTCTCGTTTATCTCACCCACCATCAGGTGGAGGCGAGATGTGGCGATTACGGTAGGCCTTGAAATTGTCATCGAGTGTGGCATGGCGTCGTTTTGGGGAAGCTACCCGCCTGGTATTTCAACCTGAGGAACTCTGAAAGTACATCGCCAGCTTTCTGGATGATCGCAGCATAAAAGTCGTATTAGACGGCTTTTGCGACCGAGACCATTAATTCTGGTGTTCCATAAGGCTCGGTGCTTTCGCCGACCCTATTTACCCTGCATATCAATGACATTTTGTCTATCACCAGCTGGCATTGTTATGCAGATGCTAGTGCAAGTGAGGCAAGATACATTTGACTACAGAATCTCAATCGGGGATCCGTTAAGGAAAGGTCTCAAATTTTGTCGGAAGTCGAGACCTCTCTGAGGCAGGCCTCTCAATGGGGTAAATTGAACATAGCACAATTTAACCCCACGAAGATATAAGTTTGCTCGTTTACAACCAAGAAGACCCCTTTTGTCATGGAGACACTCTCTCTAAGCATCCATCATTGACCCGAATTATTGGTAAAATTGCAGTTTAGGTGTTTTTGGAAGGCAAGGGCAAATCGGCCAGCAAAATGTTAAGGATTCTCAAGAGAGTCAAGCGGTACTTTTCGTCGGATCATCGGCTATTGCTCTACAAAACCGACGATCAGGCACGACGTAGAGTTCTGCTCTCACCTCTGGGTAGAAGGCCCCAAAATACCAGCTCGACCCACTTGACTCATTACAGCGCCGAGCTCTTCAAATCATCGATAATCCCGATCTCACGGAGAATGTGGAGCCGTTAGGATTGCAGTGAGACTTTGGGTCTCTCTGTGTAATCTATCAATTGTTCCGCAGAAAGTGTTCTAAGGAAGATGGTGTAACTATCGCTATTCTCCCATCACAGTTCCCGTCACCGCAGTAGAATTCATTCTTACTACCTGAAAACTATCCGTTCCCGGAAAGTACGTTTTCAGTGTTCTTTTCTACCACGCACATGCAAGCTCTGAAATGAACTCTCCCTGCTTCGGTATTCCCTGAGCGCTATAACCTGTCTTTGTTTAAACTAGGCTTTAAGAAAGTGCTCTCCTTACAGTAGGAAGCGACTTCATTTTGCTGAATCCCTGGACCTGCAAAAGTCTATAAGCGGCAGTGACCGCTGACTCCCCGTATGCCTGTAGGCCAAAAAAATAACTCCAAAACGAGACCAATTAGTCGTCGTAATATCTTTACTACGTGGCTGGAGCCTAAACGCAGCAATGGTGATGGGCCCCCTCAGAAGCCTTATATTGAAGTTTCGTTCTTTTTTAAACCAAATCCGCATTATAATCTGTATATAATAGTTAAAATAAGTTAGTAAAATTCGCGTAAATCTAAAGAACCATTTTTTTTTTATGTATCAAAAATAAACCTTGGTAATCTTTACTGGAAACTAAGAAAATAGTTTCTGATTATCACTTTTGTTGGTAACAAATTGGGTAGGTTCTTCTCTGCTTACGGCCTCTCAGGCCTGCGGGACCGGGCCGCCGGGGGCCCCTAAGGTCGGGGCCCGTGGCATTTTGCGCACTATGCCACCCTATTGTTACGCCACTGTTACCAACTTCAATTAATAAATAAACCAAAGTTACGACAATAGTGTAAAAATCGAATACAAAAAGGTGGTGGCTTAAAGTTGCCATAATTTAGAAATAAATTTAGCTTGTTAAAAAAAATACACTACTGCTTTTGAAATATAATATATTATATATATGTTTATATTATATTATATATTATATTATATGTTTTTTACAGTGCTTCCATATTTTGTAAGGTGTTTCAATAAAAAGGAAAACATTTTATCTGAAAATCTTATCTTTCTTTCAAACCATCAATCTTCGTAGCGCAGTCGGTTAGACGTGGTTAGACGCCATCTTCTTGGTATGTGGACGCCACCTGTGAAACGAGATGCCGCGGGCTGGATACCCACACACCGAGAGAAATGTTTATGCGGCCTACAAATATTTTTTACCATCTGCGTGCTTATGAGACCGAAAAGTCTCTCGTAGTTCCGGATACCCTAGACACAAGCATGATCGTAGCCAGCCATGGGATCAGGGTGGGGTAGCAGTCTTAAATCATATGTAATTAGCAAACTGTACCCACGGTGTTCTCCCGGTATTTTTTTTCCTATAAAAAGTTTTCACCCTATAACACCCTGTATCTGTGTTTGTAATTCAAATTATCCTAAATACTTTCTTATATTCACCTGCCTAGATACCTAGATACTAGATAGTTTAATTTTTTAGAGTTGGTTAGGTACCTGACAGGTCACAGCCAGGGTGGGGCAAACGCCCCACTCTGCCCCATCGTAACTACGCCCATGGACACAAGACTCAATCTTAGTGTGGGGTCACGATTATGTAAGGGACTGCTGGGCCTTATTTATTTATTATTTACCTGCAGGACTATCAGGTTAATGCCATAGGTGTGGCAAACGAGCAAACATGTGATAAGTGCAGCCAGATGATTAGTGATTACTGCCGTCCAACGCTTGGATCATGGATGTTTTGCCGACCCATCAAATCGGGAGGAGATCGGGAGGAGTGCGGGAAGGAAAAGGCATGGGAAGAGGAAACAGACGTCGATCTCCTGTGGCACAGTGGTACCGCCCCGTATGAGCCTACCCATCCATGCTGAGAATGCTACTGTCTACGGTGCTGAGACATGTCTGAGCCTGACATCAGCATGGCTCTATCTTTGAAAAAAGTTTTATATGTCTAGACTCTAGAGGAAGTGGTCGAACCTCAGAACAATGACTAAAGCATCATTGTTCTGAGGCTCCAACCATTGATTTTAGGTGGATAGGCCCTATTTATATTTTTTCAGCCTTTTCACGAACATTTTTATTTAAATGAGACACCAACTATTGCAAAAAATCACTAGTGTTTAGGAATTTAATAAATTATTAATCGACTTCAAAAAAAGGAGATTATGTATTCGATCTGTATGTACAGTAGCAGTATGCATGTAATTTTATCAGAATTACACAGGTTTTGGATATTACTATTAATCAATACCAGCATCTGAACAAGAATTTCAAATTTTAAATAATGTATGTATGCGTGTACAAACCACGCATATCTCAAAATGTATAAGTCGGATTTCGTTCAATTCTTTTTGCGTTCGATTAGATAAAGTCCAACTTAGGAGCTTTATAAGTTTCATTAAAATCGGATTTGTACTTTTTAACATAGAGCAGGGGTGTCCAACATTTTTCAGTCCGCGGCGCGCGTACATGTTGACTATTTAGTATTTTGTCTCGACGTCCTAACCTAGATAGGTAAGGGTAATAAGTTTTGATTACTATAAAAGAAATTTAAAAAAGGAATAAAAAATAATTGAAAATCATTAAACCGACTTCAAAATTGTAATAAAAGGAGAGAAAGAAACTTAATATTTTATTAGATCTAGAATACCTAAATAGACCAACAATTTTTTTGAGGTCGGTGCCGGCCTTATTGTTTAAGATCAGCTGTGTCCCGCGGTTTTACTTGCATAGTTCCTAGCTTGGTGTTATAAAGCTTAATAGTCGTGTAGCTCACTAGATACTAGATAGTCCGGAGCAACGAAAGCGTACTTGAATTTATTGAGTTGCTTGAATGAGACCTGTGTAGATAGAAAATACCCTGAAAGTAAAAACCATAAAAATAATAATTTGCTTATATTAGCTTATATAAATAACTTGTGAAATGTTGACTTCACTTGCTATTTGTGTTTGCTTGCTTTTAATACCAACACTAATACCCACACTTGTACTGCCTCTTTGGCAGTAGCTGATGGACGACATCCATTGTGTTGTTTCAGTTCAAATGGTTGTAACAGTGAAACTCAAACGCAGCCCTTAAGTTGTTTATTTCCTCATTAAAAACAGAGTACAAACTAGCAAGAGAAGTTTCTGGAAATTTACAACGTCTTTATAATACATATATTTTGATCAAAACCCATATTACCATGTGGCAACATGCTGATACCTAGGCGTTTATCATGAGAAGGAAATTCACAAAATCCTTCAACAGCTAAGCAGAAAGCCAAAGAAAATAATATTGCAAATATTATTCGTGACGTAGATATGTCCAATTGATAAATAAAATTGAACATAACCAACAATCTGTGCAGCAGTTCGTACAAGCGCTTATTTGCATGCTTCTTAAACCAATTGTTTATTTACATGCATTATATAATCTGATATCATATGCAAAAACTATATTTGCAATACTATCAGCAGAGCATATGGCAATTCAATATCGACACTGCAATTAAATTATAAATCAAGGCGCCATTGATGTTGCTCCTCATATCTTCCATTATATTTTCAGGCATATCCACATTCAATTTTAACAAAGAATGTACAAGAGGTTTTCACAAGCCACATGAAATAATGCAATAATATTATACAAAACTTTCTTACAACTGGGGTTTACAACATGGGCTTGTCTTACGGCCGATGCCAATAATCAATCGAAAAAATTAGATTGAAATCAATCTGTTTTGTTGTCAATTGTTTTCTACTTTTCGATTGGTCTCCTGTCATGTTGCCATAGTTTTTTCACTACTGAGATTGATTATTGGCAATATAGTATCAGAAAAACGATTGAGCTGTCAATCTAAAACGGCAAATTTTGGATTTTATTTTATTGGCAGCGGCTGTTAATCACAATTTTGTATTATATGTGCATATGACCCAGTATATTTGTGACCCTCGAAACCGAACAATGTCATTTATATATTTATAATTTCAAAGAAAACACTTGACAGACGTTATTTGACCATATAGAATTAAATACTATGAAATTAAGGCCTTTATTTGTATCAACACATTTTGTATTTTTATGGAACCCTAAACTCTTATAAAACCGCTATATAACTGTGAGCAACTTGACTGTAGTGTTAAGGTTAATAAAAATACATTATTAAAGTCACATAATTTCCAACTCTTTTCTAAATTGTGTTTCTACTTAATATTGTTACAGACACAATTGTGTATATGCACCTTTATAAAAAAACATATAATCGCAACAAATACGTGTCAAATATTTCCTATTTTATGGAATGCTATCATTAGCCAATCTGATATTTTTTTTAATTATATTATAGGAGGCCATCGAGCATACAGTTCACCTGGAGGGTTCTTCTATACTCCGACATTACGACGAATATTCGAACATCGTAGATAAAACTGTACGAATATAATACTTTACGAAATGTTGGAATCCTTTATCGGACGTCGTAACTACGGACTCAGTTTGGAGTGAATGGTAAGTTTAAAATAGAGTATTAATTATGAACTTTCGAACATTCGAAGTTCGTATCGGAGTATAGAGTAACCCCCTAATGGTAAGTTCCCATGTACATTATTAACACCATAGGGCATGGAGATACCTTACCGGCCTTCAAAGGAGGAATACGCTTGTTTATATCCTTACTAATATTATAAAGGTGAAAGTTTGTATGTATGTATGGATGTTTGTTACTCTTTCATGAAAAAACGGCTCAACAGATTTTGATGAAATTTGGTATAGTGATAGCTGACACCCTGGATTAACACATAGGCTACTTTTTATCCCGAAAAATGTAGTGTTCCCGTGGGATGAGTCAGGAAACCAAATATACATATTTTCTACTCTTTCAAATTCAAATTGTTGGCACGGGATGTCCTCTCCTACGGAAGGGAAATATAGTCGACGGCACGCGGGAAATATAGTTAGTAGACACGCGAAATAATATGTTCTTGATGTGGATTGGACTCAAAAACTATCTGCACCCGGGCGAAGCCGGGCCCGACAGCTAGTAGATAATAAAGTGATGTTATTCAGTTATAATTTTTAACGAAATTAATTTGAGAGCGTCCGACATTGGTCGTATTTGATATTTTAATCACAAATGAGTTTTTTTAAAGTTTAATTTATTATTTTCATAACACGTACTATATACTAATGCATAGCACTATGCAACACAATGAGCCAAGTATGTCTAACATAAATTGGCAAAAAAACAACAAATATAAATAATGCAGAAATATTTGACACATACTAGTATGTATAATCTATAAACTAATAAATATTAATACTAAACAAACACAGATAAAGTATCTCGATTGTATCTAACGCAGCGATGGATCCGCCTTATGCGCATATAATTGAATTTACAATTTATTCCGTATTTCTATGTTTTAGATTAATATAATAAAGATAATGTGCAGTCGAAGCGGGTACTTTTATTACACATCTAGTGACTTTTCTATACTTGACAAATTCAACTCCTTGGATCAACAATTTTGTTCAGCCGCTGAACTGTCTCATTTTTAAAATTTTATAGACGTCACTTTTATTTGCGATTGTTTATTTCAGTACCGCTGACTTGGTCTTATAAACGGTTTGGTTTAGTGGAGCTTTGAAAACCAAATAGCACGGAAAATAATTTTATTAGTAGCTAAAAAGTTTGGTAAATATTTAATTTTATATTTTACAGCACACTGAACAAAATCATTGCCCAATTATTTGTATACTCAATAAACTTAAATTCCGTAGCTAACAGTAAGAGATAGTTATATTTATATTATATATAACGCTAATATTATCAAGGAATCTAAATATTCTAACACAATATTCACTACATCCAGAAAATAGCATCAAATGTACATGTGTTCGTTAAGAACTAAAAAAACGAGGTCTTTGTAAAAACAAAACCATTTAAATGATATGTTCTGTAATAAACTATAGCTACACTGTGCATGGGTTGCTATGTTTTGGATGCTAGTTCATATAGTATGTGACGAAATTGCTTCCGATATGACAATGCGTGTTGTAAACAAATTAATATTTTGAAAATAATTACGTACTCAAATCACAGATTGGCACTTCTACTGTTAAAAATAAAAGAGCCATTTATCATATCTTCGTGACAAATTCGTCACATGGTTAGAGAGTGCATAACTCAAGCTATCACGATATTCATGAGATTGAACTTTCGTCAAAATGAATTACATTAAATTGTTACTAATATTTATACATATTCATGCATATAATGCTGCTTTGCCTTGGCCCATTGCAATATCAGGCACTTGACGCAACCGTTTGAGCAACCAACCTTGACAAATAATACATCAAATCAACAAAGAAAATCATTTAATAAATTAGATTTAATATTTATTTGGCTTTTTTTTCAATTATTTTAAGTTGAACCATCTCCCTATAGAAAAATAAAATTATTTTAATATTTCAAAATCAACAATCATGGCAGTAATAATAATAGTAACTTTAAATATTATTTGACAAAATTGGCTCGAAATGTACAAGGCTTTGCCTTACAATATCTATTTTTGTTTCATGATATTTATATTTATAATACCAATGTTCGTAATGGCTTAACATTTTAAATTTATTGTATTTCATTATGAAAAACCGTTAACATCTCATTGTAACCGTAACTCATTTAATACATAACGCGAGCCATCTTATCACAAAGCGATACGTAATATAAACATATTTTATTTTATCAATCCCATTCAATAACGACATAAGCAGTATTTATGTAATACATTACTACAATGAACAGCTATGTGAGTAACAGACAATGTTAGTTTCAAAAAGTACATCCAAATGTCACAGCCGATAATGATTTGTTTCACAATAAATAAAATTTTATCCAGTGTAATGCGACTTCGTAAATATTGGAATTTCCCATTTCAAGATGAAAAATAAGTTAAAACTAGATCACAACTGTTTCAGCCGTTCCTAAATGTCCAACTGTAAATTTATTTTGTATGAAGGTGAAATCACGTCATAGTATTTAGTCTTGCGCATAGAATAAAGAGCGGTAAGTAAGCGGCCAACCGACCAATCAGGACAATGGAACATACAAGGTTCTTTGTATGTAGTCTGTGGTCGTCTTAAGCGTATGACTTATAATGTACACAAAACAAAAGAATCCATTGTTCAGATAGCTCTAAGACGCGTTTCTCTAGTATTTATGGCCGCTTCTGTGCTCTATGTGTAAGACGGAATACTATAGTATGAGTTCACCTTGATGCTTACCAAACTTCAATAGACAAATTTGACACACAACTATGATATCTAAAATCATTATAGCCTATACACTTGTATGTTATCACACAGACATAGTGGATAGACCGCGCAGTAGCTCCATGTGACCTCTCTACAAAGAGACAAAATGATCATGCTGCCATCTCAGAGCGAGAACAAGCCGCACTTGCTTTGCCTTTCCACTTCCGTCTCTTATTCATTTGACAGCTACCCAGCAACGCACAGTCTATACTCGATGTCCATGCACAGATTTGTGAAATGTCAGTGTCAAATTGACATATGTCAGTTGTGCTACAAAAACCACTCGGAACAAATTTTGAATTCTAGATTAGTACTAAGGCTCAGTTGCACCAAGTAACTTTGCCAATACCTTTACCTATGAAAATGTCATCGCCATACATTTGAGATGTATTTGACCTTGCGAATGTATGGAATTGACAGTTTCAAGGGTAAAGGTATAGGCAAAGTTAGTTTGTGCAATTGAGCCTAAGAGTATATGGGATGACAAATAAAATACGTGCGTACGCGTGTCGGTGTGTAGATGGGTGTGCGTGCGCGGCGACATTAACGCGCGCTGCCCGACTTACTGTGCGCGATGAGCCACTGCAGAGTGATGTCGATGTTGTCCTTCTCCTTGCACGAGATCGAGTAGCAGCAGATCTCACGGTCCTGGATGGCTGACAGGTTCCTGTGTACGCAAAAAGTCAAACGTCACTATCATTATAATCGTGCTAATATTCGAAGTGAAAAATTATTCAATTTATCGACTAAGGTTTAGTTGCAAAAAACGAACTTTGCCAGAATGTTGACCTTGAAAATGTCAATCCCATACAATAGCAACGTCAAATACGTCTCAAATGTATGGCAATAACATTTTCAAAGGCAAAGGTATTTTCAAAGTTAGTTTGTACAATTCAGTCTAATACTAATAGGTAACTTTGATGACAGGAAAATTGATAGCAGTACTACTGTATGTGTACTGGAAAAACTTTCACGCTGCGAAGCTTCGAGCCATAGCTTTTTACGAAAAAGTGTTACGAGTATTACTACCCCAATTTCGACTGAATATGAATGGGTATATAAAATAATAACAATTTGAGACATTTGTTTTCAAAAAATCTTTGCCTTTCGCTATCCCATCAATAAAGGCCGACTCGGCACATACGATGCTCAAGTCCTTGGAGTGTTTATGTGCGACGATAAAGAGGTACTTTTATGGCTGAAGCGGTGTCGTAAATGGGTCTGTAGGAGTTACTATATGGCGGAGTATAGACTAATTGATCGTATTTTTTATAGCTGTAAAACTCGATAACACAGTAAGAGAGAATTCTGTGGCAATTAATCTTACATCATAGAGTTGTTTGTCTTTCATTACTTTGTTGCGGATTAAAAACAACTTCGCATACCAAAAGTGATTTAGCTTTTAGTATCTATAACATTGTACACCCTGGTCTGATTGAGACAGCGATCAGGTTATACCAAACCCTTAGCATTGTGAAGGTCTATGAGCCGCGGTGACGTTTGCCGCCAAATAATCGTCTGCCTACGAATTAAAAAGATAGCCTCCGTGGCGCTGTTGATTGGGCGCTAATTGTGGAACAAGAGGCTGCAGGTTTGATATCCGCTTCGAGATAAATATTTGTGCCATCCAGAAGTATTTATTTCGGGTCAGCGTGTTTGTGAGACCGTAACATCCCTAATAAATCTTTATATTCACGATACATAATGTGTATCTTAGTGTGGGGTGTACAATATGTTCCTGACTAGTGAATTCGATCCTGCGGCTTTAGTTTTGTAAACATATCGGAGTACATTCGCACCACTGAGTCAGTCGATTTAAGATAAAATGTACGGATTTAAAACTATATTTAGTAACCAGTTACTGGTGGTAGGTCTCTCATATGTGAGAGGCTGCCTGAGTGGGTACCACCGCAATGTCTATCTCTCTCGTTAAACAGCAGTTTAAATGCACTGTTGTGTTTCGGATTGAAGGACATTGCAGCCAGAGTAACTACTGGACATATTGAGACTTAACATCCTATGTCTCAGGATGGCGAGCGCAGTGGAATTTTGCTACTGTTCATGAGCGGTCGTATCGCTTACCATCTTGCGAAAGGCTTGCTCGTCTCGGCATTCACAACAATAAAAAAAAATAGGCAGTGTGTATGTACGTACATGCGTTCGATGAGGCCGTGTTCGTCGAGCGCGTGCGGCAGGTCGCGCTTGTTGCCGAGCACCAGCACCGGGATGCCGGTGAGCTGCTGCTTCTCCAGCAGGCTGTGCAACTCGTTGCGCGACGCCTCGATCTTGTCCGGGTCCGCCGCGTCCACCATATAGCTGCAACCAAGACGCCACAACACGTCTATTAACGGCTGAACAAGTAATGCTGTCGATTCTAACCCCGGACAATACACCCCTGTCGACGAATTTTTAGAACTGCTTTTATTTTACATAAACCCTATGTTAACAATAATATATTTTTTTAAAAATTATATGGCATTTTAATGTAAAGATGACTGTATTATACGTCAACAATCGGTCACTGAGTCTCAAGTTCTATCAAAATATATGAACCAACCTTGGATGATTACACAGAATTATACTTTCAACTAGCCGTCCAAGAAGTGACGTCATCACGTTTCGATCGCTATTTGCAGTCACGTGATAATGGGTATTGAATAATACAAATTAAAATATTTTTATTTAATTTATTGCGGATAATTTTTGCCTTAAAATATTATAAGTTTCAAAATACTGTCTATAATGTGTAATAAACAATTTTACACAAATTTGTAACATGAGTCGACATCCCTATTAAAGGCAGACGGTGTGTAACGTAAGGCGGGTTCGATCCCCGCACCGAAACAAAAATTGTGTGATCCATCAGGGGCGTGCACTCCTTGTAGGCAGAAATGCAGTGCTTTACTTGCCATTCACAGATATTTTATTATAACGTTCGTACGTTTTAGATGACTGATAGATATGATATGATAGATGATGATGTTAGAGATTTATAGTAAATAAATGAATAAACAAAATATAATAACTTAAAAACGCCTAATATTTTATAAATAGCACCTATTTGCAATCACGCAAACATTGTGGTTGCCACGCGAAAAGCAAGAGGCGCTGCAAAGCAAATTAATGTACCTAATCAACCAAGTCATGCCGCCGCGTCCCGCATTACATTTGTTTGCATGTGTGTAGTAATTTTGGTGTCCGTGCACAGTCGCAAACGCACACACCCATAAATATTGAAAGCCGCGACTCCTGCGGCAGGCCTCGGGAGTTCGGCAGTTGTCGGGAGTAATCGTAAATGTTCGTTGCCTATAATCCGAGTAAAATTAATAGGCTGGAATCTAATAAATCACCTATGCACATTATGCATTTTTGGTTAGTAAGGTTTTATTTGTTTAAATAGAAATGTTTTGTGTTTCGCGGGGGCCATTTTGCTTTTTTATGAGTTTTTGCATTGTTTACTATTTTATACTAGTATGTTTGTAAAAAAAATAGATTTCTTAACGGATTTTTCATTTTAACATTTGAAAGTGTGTACATTTAACAGTTTATTACTAAGTTTCGATATTAATTGTAGTCATTTGCTTTTACTAATGTGTTTGTTTATTTTTTTAAATGTTATTTGATTGCGAGGTTTGTGTTAAAAATGTATGTTTATCAAATGAATGAATGAGGTGGCCGAAATCATGCGTTTATTTACATCGGGATAGGTATAGTAATCTCAACTAACCGGAACCTTGAATATGTGAAAATTTAAAGCTGACTAGGTGAGTTTTTTTTATTTTACTTGTTAGAATTTCTTCCGCCGCGACGATCGATCGCTGTTTTGTCTGCGTTGCCGTAGAAGATGGACATGAATAGTAGTACATCTAAGACTTGTTATGTTGGCATGGTTTCCGACTTAGAGATCCGTCGCGTGGCTGGGGCTATGCTAAAAAACTATAAAAGAAAAAGTTTTTGTGACCGAGTACTCCGCCGCATACCCAGTGTCATAATCCTGTGCACGCCGCTGTGATCCATAGGTATTTATTTCGGGTCTGGGTGTTTTTGAGACCGAAAACCGAAAAGTCAGCTCCTGATGCTTACGACACAAGACTCTATGTGGGGTCAGGATTATGTATGTTACTGTTGGGTGTATTGTATAATTGTAGCGAGCTGCCTGTTGCAGGTCATAACAAACAATTAAAATGACTTATAATTTGTAAAATTAATTCTTCTTCAAATGCATATGGTATGTATGTTGATCTATATAATCTTCATAAACTTATTAGTATTTGGTGACTATAAAAGTTTTAAAATTCCACTACCTTTGTATTAACATTATTATTTAGTAATTATTAATATCATTATTTTAAGTTGCTATAACATATTTTATAACAAATATTTCGTCGTAAACTATTCAAACAGGCTACATATTATCTAATATCTGCTATTGTGAAAGTGGAATGAGTTGGACAAATCACCCGCAGTGCTTATCAAATCAACGAATTAAATTCGGTGCAGAGCCACGTATTACATCCCGCTAATCTCGGACTACGTAATGATGTAACGTATGCATTGCAACGTAACAGAACCTAGGTTAAATTATATATTTAGACCTAAGTAAAATGTCCAAGTAAAAAATACCTATGTTTTGTATCTAATTACTCCCTAGTCAATATTTACATATTGAATAATCAAATTATAACTTCAAATCAGTTCTAATAATGCGTATAAAACAACGTGTTTATAATATGATTTCCTTCTGCCCCAATTTCAGTGATTAGTTATGTTCCATTGGCACACATAACCGATCAGATATTATGAGTCTCGTAAACTTGATTCGAATATAACACGCCAGTGTACTACGCAATTGAATCTATTCGTTTGTACTTTAACAATTTGAAATAAATACTATTGTTTAATAGCCTCGGATTCGCGTTCAGCTAGAAGGAAGCCGGCTAGAGGTCACAGGTTCTATTTCCGCACCCAATTAAATATCTGTGCGATCGATAAGCATTTCTTATCGGGGTACATTTTCACTCAAAATTCTCGTTGCATCTACGTATGGGGTGTTGAACGATAGGAAAAAGTTCGAGAGACATATGACTCTTTGCCTATACGTAATAATCAAATTAGTAAAATGGAAACGTCTAAAGTAAACTAAAATACCCAAATTAAACAACTTTCAATAAAACACTGTTTTTAAGAAATAATGTTATACGTACACAATAGCGTTGACGCCTCTGCAATACCGCTCCCACATGGATCGGAATCTGGGCTGGCCACCGATATCCCATACCTTAAATATTATACACATAATATTAATTAGCAATACAATGCATTCAGCCATAAAGATGCCATGGAAAGGCTTAAATGAGACCTATGTTCAGTAATGCACTTTTTATTAAAGAGTATGAATCCAAATTATACTATATGTATTGGAAGTAATCTATAGCATTATTGTTTCAAACATTGTAACAACCATACCTTGATAGTAACATTTCCTTTGGTGATTTTGCGCATGTTGAAACCGACAGTTGGTATCATGTCTTCACTAAACTGTCCAGACTGTAAAGAAATTAGTAAAAGTCAAAAATATGCAAGAGTGCTACCGAAAACTAAGCCGGGTAGTGACTAAAAATACAATGTAACTAAAAATTTCGCAGAGACGCGACAATTATTTTTAATGTTTTTTTTAAATATCATAATTCTTGGGTGGTAAATCCATAGTTTTGCTAAAATAATAATTTAAACTCTTCTATAAGTCAGATCATTTATAAATAAAAGGGTATTCACTATTATTTTAGGGAAAAAAAAGGCATTGACCACTCAAATACGACCATAGGAAAAAATTACAAAAAAAAGTCGCGTTTTTTTTGCAACATTTTCTGTTGCACTGTGTCTGAAGTAATTTAAACTACCACCCGGCTTAGTTTTCGGTAGCAGTCTGGATATACCCTGTACGTATATTATATTGCAAAATGGAGTTATTCACTTGCTTATTCAACTGATAATGTGTATGTGTGTAAAATCGTTGTATAGGTTTGAGTTTATCAGAACACACTTAACATAATCTTCATTGCACAAACAAACAGTAGACAAGTGAACAAAATACAAACATGTTTTCACTACATATACAGTGATAATTGTATGATTCTTTTACGAAAATTGATTTGTAATTGGATAATATAGAAGAAGGAAATCTTATAATATTTTTCCTGCCAAACAGCAGTATAATCGCACTGTTGTGTTACAGTTCGAAGAACATTATAGCTGGAGTAACTACTGGACATATTCAGATTTCTCAAGATGGCGAGCACAGCCAAACATTGCTTTTTAGAGTTCCGTGGCTAAATGGCAAAAAACGGAACCCTTATGGATTCGTCATGTCTGTCTGTCTGTCCGTATGTCACAGGCACTTTTTTCCGAAACTATAAGAACTATACTGTTGAAACTTGGTAAGTAGATGTATTCTGTGAAACGCGTTAAGATTTTTACACAAAAATAGAAAAAAAGAAACAATAAATTTAGGCATACCCCATATTTAGAACTGAAACTCAAGAAAAATCTTCATACCCATAAGGGTGAGGTAGATCTATTGGTAGGTCTTTAAAAATGATATTGAGATTTCTAATTATATCTGGGGGCGCGGCCGAGCCCCCTCCAAGTCGAGCTATAGGCCGTAACATCCTTTTCTCGAAGCAATTCAGACCATTTTCAACCCCCTATAACTTCGTTGTGGCTAAAGCATGAAGCCTGAATTTTCAGTTACTAAGCAGGCATTGTGTAAACACGGTATATTTAAAATTTCATTCAATTTGAACCAGTAGTTTAAGAATTGTAACTAGTCAAACTTTCTTAATTTTGTCACTCACTGACTGACCGATCATCAAAAGTCTAAGGCACTTCTAGCAGACATAGAACCTTCAAAGGGGCATGCCCACTCTCCATACAGATGTCGGCCCCAGCTGCCCACGTTTCAAAATATACTCAAATTATTATATGTATACAATGTAGTAAATCACTTTTAAAAGAATTGGATGCAATAAAACTTGGGGGTTCGAAGGAAAAACACTTTTTATTTTCTCCTTACTCTAGTTTTTACAACGTTGTTGTCATAGTTTCTTTATACCATATTATGTATTTACATTTGCGATACTTATTTTATTATACCATAATATAATATGTTAGGCGAAATTATACATATTTGATACACAACATACCTCTATGTACAGGAGTAGCATCGATGTCGAACTTTTACTATGGCGTTTTATTTTATGAGCAGATTTGTTCCATGATAAATATTGACATTATTTGTGTTAATATTATTCCATGTCATAAACAATAAGGACATTGTCCAGTTATTGAGCAGGAGGATAAATGTTGCTTTGATGCCGTGCCCATCCGAGATACCATATAACCACAGCCATATAACTGTCATAACATGGACACAGCATCGAACAATTCTACAACCCACAACACAATTACAGCAATACTTCTTTAAGGCGTTTATACTAGAATCATTGCCATTAATTAATTAATATACAAAATATATTTTTCGGTTTATGTGCCTACTTGAAATTCTGGCTCTTAGTATGAAGCAGCTCGAACCGGAGTTATTTCCTTCCGTTACACTAATTCGGTGGTTATTGTATACCTCTCCTGTAACAACCATTAAATATTATATGCTCACCGTAATATGAGCTTGCTTGTTTAATTTGGTATGTGTCTGGAAATCATTATTTTGTTCGTTTGAATGCTTCTTATAGAAATATCACACAAAATCATCAGCTTTTAGGGAATTATAAAAACATTACGAACTAAAATAATATATCACAACTACACCCAAATCCTCATTTTAAGAGAAAATAAAAAATTGGCAACACTTTCATGGCGTTTGATCTGGAAATGTATAAAACAAATAGTCATGCAACTGTTTTTCCGGTAGCTACTTTTTATTATAAAAATAATATTCCCGGAGTATTTCAGTAAACAAATGATACTATCATTGTGGATAAATTGAGTTATGATTTTGTAATAAAACGGTAAAGTGGGCAGGTTTAGGGCCAATTTTGGGCATTCTCCTTTAGAATATAATTAGTGTTTAGTGTCTAAAGTAAGGGAAAATTCAAACATTTCATAATTTGTGTCTAGTTTTCTAGATAGACCAACTGCGTGAATAACTGTAATCCCATATGAATGTATAGAATTACAAAGTGATCATTGTGCCACCAGCAGCATTATGTATAAATTGTACGATACATTATGTTTTCATGCGATGGCCAAGTCGATCCATTCATTTAAAATGTAAAGAATTTTTAATATTGATATGGTAATAACTAACGTAATAACTTTATATAGAAGGTCCCTTAAGGACTAAATAAATTAATCGACTTGGTATTACATGCATCTCACAACTTTTTGCGGTAGAAAACCTGAGCTGCGAGACTTGGCATTTTTTTACAGGTATATTTTTTCTGAACTGAATAATTTGCGCGAGACACACTTCCAAAGGTGTAAAATGTGTGCCCGAACCGTAACTTTTAAAATATGAGAATGATAAAAGTAAAAAATATATGATGTACATTACCATGCAAACTCCACCGAAAATTGGTTTGAACGTGATTAGAATAGTTTTTTTTTATTCATCATAAGTCCGCAATTTACGTTCACTATAAAAAATAAAAATACCATAACTATGACTCGATTGTCGTGATGGTTAACTTTTACTTATGTACCTATAGGTTTGTACGGACCCCCGCGCCGGTGGCGCAAGTCCGACTCACACTTTGCAGGGTTTTTTTTGAATTATGGTGTTGTTAGATTTGCTACTATTTATGAGCGGTTGTTTTGCTTACCATCAGGCGAATAGCATGCTCAAGCTTCAAATCATTAATATTTAAAAAAAAAACAGGCCTTTGTAAAAGGCCTGACTACGTTTTAAAGAGTCAATGAGTTTAAGATTAAACATTAATAACATTAAACATATTTAAACTAGAATTTTAGAAGTGTAATATAAATAACAAAACTACAGAAAAGGATATTCTTTTTTGTTAAATACACCTCAACCTTTCAACCCAACAAAATAGAAACTTAAAAAATTAATTTGTTATATTAACCAACTAATTGATTAAATCATTCTGCATGATCAGTGTTCATTTCAAAAATGTTCAGGTTAAACAATGAACACAATTCTAATACTTTTTTGCAATCACAAATTAGACAAAAAATACAGAAATATAATATCATAATAAGCTAAGTCACAGATTGCTTATTAATCCAATATGTACTTGCTTCTCAAGTCACTAAAATATCACAAATATAAAATGTAACATCTGTATGTTGTATTGAAACTTTATAAAAACAAATTAAATATTCAAATATTATGCAAAATGATGTGGTTTTAAATGGAGATCTTATGCAAAATAATCACTCAGACCTTTGCAAATACTGGTTGCCAAGTAACTAAGTATGTAATATTCTGTCTATTAATATTAAGTGTAGAAATCAAAGGACTAATTAATATATTATCAGTTAACAATAAATATATTTTCTCTTGTGGCTGGTAATATATTGAATATCATCATTTTCTTGCAACTTAAACATTATATGACAAATAATAAGTTACTCACAATATATTTTTATACTTATTAATGAATAACTTTACAAATTGGATAAAAAGTCCTTGAACAAAAAGAGCACAAATATATGGAAACAATATAACATTATTGTCTTTCATAACTTAAAAAGATATTAACATATTATAGCAAAACAAATGCACAACATATTGAAATAAAAATAATTTTTAAACAATTATACATTTAATTTTCGACACATAATAATTATTAATTATATTTACATTAAAATGGCTAAAAATTAAAAATGTCTTTTGCTTATTATAATCTTTATATTAAGTAATTTTTGAAATGATTGTATAGAGATATTTTGATCTTCAAATTAATCAAAAAGCAGTCTTGTAAACTATATTTAAAAAATTCAAGCCATACTCGAAAACACTTTTACCATGGCAATTGGCAATACAATACTATGATGTTTTATGATTAGTATAATACTAGTATTTATAGCCTTCAACTGAGGTCACTAGGCTACCAGTCCTAGGCACACTAATATCCCTGTTAATAAAATTAAAATTTTGGAGATTGGATTATATTTAATCAGGCTCCATGTGACCCGTTGATTCGACAGCGGCTTTTTCCACAAATACTGAGGATGTTTTAAAAAATATACCCTATTTCTATTTACATTAAGTGTTTTATTGCTTGAATGCTGTAAAACTGCCTCCTTTACAAATAAAGGGTTAAGCATCTGTGGCGCTTTTGGTAAAAGTTGGCTGTGAACCAAGAGGTTGTGGTTTTCATCCACACTTTGAGACAAATGTTTGTGATACCTGCAAATATTTGTCTGAGGTCTGGGTGTTTGTGAGAACGATAAGTTTCTCATAGTCTGTTACCCATATGACTCAATTGATCATTATTTTGGGTCTGGACTATTTATGTAACTATTGGGTGTATTTATTTATTTTATTAATCTATATTCATAGGCTTACCATATAATCATAGATATATTCTTCCATGAACACTATTAATGACCAGTATACAGAAACCCATATCACACTGCTATATTTTGGGACAAATGTATATTGAGTAAATTGTGGGTAGGGTAGTATTAGTCTACCTTACCTTAAAACATCTGCCTATTTCCTCAGTGATATTTGGAAGCTTATGTTTGAATTAAAATGTTTTATAAATAGTGATATGTCAAGCTCACATAATAGTGGGTAGAATAAGAAAAAAAAAGGACTTGCAATTAAGTAAAGTATATTTCACATGGGTTTGTTACACATGTATGAATTTAAATAATGGGTTATTATCAAGGTTATGGGACAGCTGGCTTCTGCAAGTATCTCTCATTGATATTCAGATTAATCATAATTTAAATTGAAACAGTCTGCCTACTATGATGGTGTTGGACACTAACTTAAAAGAAAAATTGTATTTACATTTCATATTATTTACCAAAAAAATCTAATTATAAAATGTGTTATGACTGAGACATTCTCAGAGTGTACTATCTTAAAATATATTACTAAATGTGTACAATAATATTATAATCATTTGTGATAAAATGGAAAATAATATAATTTTGATGTATAAATATCCACTTTGAGCATTATTCCATTTCAAGGTTGTCTGGAAGACAAACTCAATACAAGGATGGATCCACTCTTATCAAGTTCCAATTGTAACCGTCTCAGAGTCTTACAAAAAAGGGTTAGTTCATTACTGATTTTATTCAAATAGCCACATGGTCATAGAAAGTTTTTAAGCAGAATCTTTTTTAAAATATATTTGCTTTAAATTCTATTAAATATAAGCAAATGTCAAATAACAAAAAAAAATCAGAACTGTACTTTTTAGTGGTTGTATTACGAAAACGCGTATTTTAGTTGTCTAAAAAGATTAGGCAGCACTGCTTTAGAGATTGTGAAAGCCTAGAACACTGTCACTCGTTATTCGCGAGTACAGTTATGTGGACTGTGGTTAACATTGCTACGGTTGTTCTCTTTAAACAACGGCTGTGAATTCTGAATCATCCTGCCCGACCAATGACAACAAAGACTTATCTAAATTCAAGCCGACACGGTACGGCCCAATTAATTTATTTAAAATCGCTGTACAATCGTAATAAATTCTGATTGGACTCAAAATTAATCACAAGTTTCCGATTATGTCTCTAACATCATCAAATAACGGAGCACCGGGTTTTTGACGCTGCGAATGGTTTTGACAAAAAATATTGTTTTCATCTAATACTTACGGCAATGACGTTAACAAAAGTTGTTTTGCCCGAGTACTGCAGGCCCACTAATGTGAGCTCCATCTCCTCTTTCCAGAACAAGCTTTTAATCCAATCAAGGATACGATTGATTAAAGCGAGCATTTTTAACGACAAATAAACTGTAATATCACTGAATAACGTAAAAAATGTACGCCTCTTCTGAAAATCTGCTGCACAATTTGATTGACAGATCACAATTTGCGTTTTATTATTCCTGGTAGCTTGGAACTAATAAATGATTTGCGAAAATCTGCTCTACCAAAATTAAGGGTATTTAAACTGAGTATAATTTTGTTTCTTTTTTACAATTATGGACGTATACAATTTTAATATTATAATTTACCCTTATCATTACATGGTCTTTGTTTGCAATTTATTAAATAAAACGTATTTAGTTATCTTGAACGCGACCAATCTTAATGTCGCTAGCGCATGGACGTAGTATTTAAACAGGACTGCGCACTGTCATCGGAAAAACGAGCCGAGCGAGAGGTGTAGGACGGTAGGGTTGTGTCCCGTTCCTATAGGGTGACTATGTATATGTTTTGGGAAATACAGGAATTTTAATCAAATTGGCTAATATGGTAAATATTTCAGTTGTAATACGTCGAATGAAGCATTTTGTTTTTGAGGTAACAAACGTGATATTGTCTAACCGTTTAAAAAATATTTGACCACCAAAATATGGTCCACCATTAGGACCTAGCAAAAAAGTTCAAAATCATAGTTTTATACGTATACTTTTTATAGGTGAAATGAAAAATGAAAATAATAATAATAAGCCTTTATTAACAGCAAAATACAGTTAACAATCTTCTCGTCTGTTCACAAAGTGCGTATGTTGTGTATTATCAGTGCCATTCGTCAGGGTGTGGTAGCCGGGGTCAACACAGAGATTCTTACCACCATCTGTTCCGCCATTACCGTGGCCGCTACCATAACCAGGAATAGCGGGGCTGCCGGGGACTGGAGTCCTGATCCTGGTTTTAGCAACTATTAGGCTTTTTTATTTTTTATGCCAATACTCACCACGCTTGGCAGACGGATTCGAGAGCGCAGGAGGGTACTCGTGTTGTTGACGCTGCTGTCCGTCTTCAACCGGGGAAAGTTTGCGGCTAGAAGATGTTATTGGATAGGAAAGTATGGAATGTAGAGATGGATACTACAGCCACGAAGGGGAAAGTTGGTAGTAATAGCAGTAGCTCAGGGGGCCGAGATCGCATACCCCGCAATGACCACTAGATAGGAGCTTCCCTGGCCTACTTCGTACCAGATACATGTTATTATTCATACCAACTCTTGTAATAACTAAAATCAACGTACCGTCTATCTCATCCCTAACGAATATCCCTATTTTAATCGAATCATTAACAATAAAGTTCAAAATTGCGGCGATAATTATCAATTCTGACTCTAAATTTAAATTTTTCGTGTAAATGTGTGAACCACCCGTTCAGATATCAATTTTTAGACCACCGGATCAATAAAGAAATGAAATGAAATCCCATAATGCTATTTTTCTAATATTATTCACGCCATTATTTTCACTACCTTTCAACCCTTATTATAACCCCTTTATGGTTTAACTTTAAGGCTCAATTGCACAAACTAACTTTGCCAATACCTTTGCCCTTGAAACTGTCAATTCCATACATTCGCAAGGTCAAATACGTCTCAAATGTATGGCGATGACATTTTCATAGGCAAAGGTATTGGCAAAGTTACTTGGTGCAACTGAGCCTAAGAAAACGAAGTGTGCAGTTATTTTTGTTACAAAATAAGTAAAAAAGTTTGACATCTGTAACTTCAACAGTTTAGATTTTTCCATGCGTACTGCGTATCCCCTTGTTCAACCCCTTCAAGCGTTGTCTACATAACAAGCGGGAACCTTTTGCCCTTACCCAAGGTCTAATTTATCTCTGTATCAAATTCTATCAAAATTGGTTCAGTGGCTTAGGCGTGAAAATATAGCAGTTAGTGTAATACGTCCGTGCCGAAATTTTACATCACTCAGTAAATAAAAACTATCGCAAGAAATAAATATTTTTTAATTATACTTAATTCATGATCAATTGTATTAGAAAAACTTTTAACGTGTTTATTTTCACTTAAAACATAGTATGTAGTAGATGCAAATTAATGTGTATAAATTAAACATTACTTTAATAATAAAATTTTAACGAAAAAAGAACTGCTTTTAATATTCAAGCAGATTAAAAGTTATTCAATAATTCATCTGAACTTTGAGTTGTCGATCAAAAAAGTTCTAAGGCGGATTTTATTATGGTCACGCTAGCAAATAAGAAGGGATAGAAACCTCTCATACTGTCTCATTTGGTTTCGGCCTTCCTCCATGTCATTTACCATAGTAAATTAAACCTTATGCTACATGCACATGTCTTATTTCAGGATGACACCATTTTCTTCGTGCGCAATCCTGTTATTATATTACATCCATGCGCTAGCGCTAAATAATAACGAGACTAAGGTTTATAGAGACGTGAAAAGGTACAATTGGGACGAAAAAGGGTGTATAGGTACAGTGTGTGTAGGGTTGTCGCAACAGTTTTTTTTGTTGTAAAATATTTTGTCGCTCTTAATTAACTTTATCTGTTAATTATATTTATTTTTAATGCTGTAAGTTACATTGAAAGTACTTCCACTTAAAATAACTAAAATTTTACTTCAGTTGCGGTCACAATGGTTGAGATATTATATGTAGAAACTGCAGTAAGAATATTCTTCATAACAACTATTCCTTCTTGATAGATAGATCTAGTACTGTGCGATGCATGGAGTATTTCTATAAACATAGAAAAAACTGATTCGCCATTTTCCTCTTTCTAATAAGTAGTACACATTAATTTGGGCAAACCGCTAAACAGCAGTGTAAATGCTCTGTTGTGTTTCGTTATGACATTGTAGCCAGAGTCGCTACTGGACATATTGAGACCTAACATATATGTCTCAGGATGGCAAGCGCAGGCCTAGCTTTGCTTTGTAATTCAAGGTATTGTTTGGAATTGCTACTGTTTATGAGCGGTCATATCACTTACCATCAGGCGATCGGTATGATCGCCTCATCAGTGCAATAATAAAAAAGAGCATTACGCACTTAAGAAATTTCGTGTGTTATTTTGCCCATCAATTTTCTTCGTAATTTGTTTTGTTAGCGTATCTCATAATTTAGCACATAAGAAAGAAATCATTAGCTGATTCCAAACTATACATAATACTCTACGTATTACTTCTTAGAAGAATAATAAGACTGCATTATAGAATACCTAATATGTTGATATTTAAATTTTTGAAACTATATTTTTTGAAATTGTGATCTTTAATTATTTCATTTGTGTCACAGCAAATTATTACGATAAATAATTCAGAATATTTGGATGTGTCGGTTAAAAAGTAATTAATAAGAAACAATTGAGTGCCAACCCTTGTTAATTTCCCCATTGAACTCGATCCCGCCTCTATTACCCCCAAAATCCCCTATTAACCCCAAACCGTTATTTTGTGCCCTTTTTTCTTATATTCCAAGGGATCTAAAAAAAATTTATAGTTAATAGTCAAGACGCAACTAAGACTTAATGAAATATGCTATAACACAAGAATATTTCTGTATAATACTACCAGAAATTTCGTCGTGAAGTTGAAAATTGTCCCTATCCACCTCGTTTTACGGTATTCAATGAGTGCGAAAGAGAGCTACGACTCGCGCTGACGCGTGAAACAAAAGATATCGTATGAGAAATTAGCTTAGAGTAATTACCTCTAGAGAGAGCCTAAATGTACTGTACATCGCAAAAATGAGACACACCGATACGAATTTCTTTATGTCAGAATGTGATGCAAAATAATGTTCTATTTCATGTGACGTGCCGCGTTTTGTCGTTGGGCGAAAAAAGAATTTCGCCAGACAAAGCGACGTCGTTCAAGCAATAAAGCAACCTAATTTCATTGTAATAGGGTCTATTTTAAATTAAGACCACAATATGGCGCTTATTTTCTTGTGTTGCTAGATATAGCTATTGATGTCTCATGTGCGGTTACAGCGTGAATCTCTCTAGAGGTAATTACTCTAAGGAAATTAGCGTAATTTGGAGCGCCGCTCACGCGTCACTCAGTTGTCGTCACAGAGTACATTCTATATATGGAGGTTGTCGTTCTTATGTATACAAACAACTTCAAGCAAGCTCGTCGACTTCGTCAGTTAATTCGCAGTTTTTTTAAAAAATAAGTTTTAAAAAATAGTTTGTACGCTTAATCAATTCCATTTCTGATTTTCACAAGAAAGTAATAGATATCTTCGCACGCCAAAAAGACCTGCGAATGGATCTAGTATAAAAATATAATAAATAGTAAGCTCCAGTTTTTCAATTACTTTTTTTGTGAACCTCCATCAAAAAATTTCACGAGCCGCCTCTGGTTTAGACTTAAAGTTACCATGGCCCGTGAGAAATTGTGATACACAATAATCGACATCTAGCCATTTCTTTGTCAAACGATCACGTACGCAAGGAAAATATTGGTATAGATGCCATCCCTTCAAAGATACCTCCCATCTATTTTGCCATTCATCTAATAGTTTGCTATATACCACTGAAACCGGTTTAAATAATCTGTCAACTTTTAAAAGTTCACGTGCGGTAAAGGTGGTAAGAGGTGCAAACAGTATTCCATACCCTGCCGGACCTGCGCTTTATACAGGCGATGTAGTTCACCGGGCGTGAAAAACCAACGAATCCTGTTCGGGACTCCAACCCTGCATGCTGTGAGAGATATTACACCCTCGTTGAATTGAGATCACAGCGAATATCAATACCAAAAATACTCAGGTCATTCCGCATTGAGAGGCGAACACTGTGAAGAATGGGCAGGGAAAAGAACGGGGATTTTTTGCACGTGAACGCACAAACTTAGGTTTTCTTGGTATTGAACTCAACCATTTTCCTGGAACTCCATATAGAAATTAGATCCAAGATCCGGTTTAGCTCGATGACTAGATCTTGGTGTCCCTTCACACATTCATTAAATTTAATATTTATACTAACGCGATTTTAACGTTCGCCTTTTCAAACTCTTGAAATTTAGGTTTACTTTATGTATTTAGTTTTTTATTAATTCCAGCAATTTAAAATATATTACGCCATTGATTTAATTTTGATCAAATAAATCATTGGCTTAATCTATTATCATCGACACTCATCGAATCGCTTCACGTTTCTAAAAGCAATGGTTTAATGTTATTCACCCAACAAAATAGTTGAGTATACTTAGGGAGGACGGGGGAGTTCAGGAAGAGAGGAGGGGGAGAGAGCCAGGCTGCCAGTCATAGCCGCCGACAGGCGGCACGTCATAGTGGTCACGTGCAAGCAAGCGTGGCCCGGCGCGGCGCGATCGGCAGTATACCAATGAGCACGGATAGTTTCGCTACTTACCCCACAAAACATAATATAATGCGCGCCATGTCTAAGTGCTTGATACACAGCAAGTCAGACTGAAATATATTATTCTTTAATTTCAATTACAAAGAAGAAAACATTTAAACACGGGCTAAGAAATGTGCCGAAACACAGAGTCGCCCCGTGCCATATTTTGACGCGTCGCTGTCACATGATTCGTGCCGGCCGGCGAACATATCCGGCCGCTCAGAATGGCTGCGCAGCGCTCGTCGTGCGGACGTCAATATCGGTTTCATCCTGCATGCCCATAAATACGATAAAAACATTACTTAATATTGTTAGTTATTTTCGTTTGATGAAAATGGATTGTGAAGACCTTACATAAGTGTTGTGATAGTGCTAAAACTCGCTTGTGCGGAAAATGTGACAGATCTAATACATTTTGTATACTCGTCATTTAAAGTGATTGTGCTGATTACAGTGATATTATAATAAATTAGTTTTGTTGTGAGACGAAGTGAATATGGAAACGCGAAATTATTGGGAAGAAAATGGACATGCCGTCAAATATGACAAGTGAGTTATTTTGTTCTATGAATTTAATTTCACTTTATAGTGAAAAACTAATTTAAAACAATCCAAAAACAAATAAACGATGAGGATATTATTAATTTCCGAGTGGTACAGCAAGCTGCAGGGTCGACTATAGTCTGTAATGTCACTGAACTACATTCATAGATTTTCGAACTTTCTCAAAATTAACCTTGAGAGTTGAGTATGAGTAGGTACTTACATATAAAAACGTGATTCATCAAAAATATACATAACCTTAACCTGTCACGAAAATTAGTTGAATATTTTTCGTGCTTACGTGAATTACTTAAGTTTTAATTTTTCGTTTTCCTAAAATAGGGGAATTCGAAAATTAAAAGCTGTTTATTTCGGCTTTCTATTGTTGGCTTTATCATATACATTTTTTCATGTGGCTTATTTTCATCAGATTTTAAATAGTTATATGCCTTATTTATCCGTTCGTCCTGAACCCGTATAAGTATATGATTTTCTATTAATTCAGATGCATATTAGACATATAAGTATAGAATACAGCATTTTTATGTTGTTAATTAAATTCGTCATGTGATAGTCATCTGTTTGCGAGAGTGATAAATTCTGCTTATCGAAAGACAAAAAAAAACATTTTACAGAAGTTGACCTAAAGACGTGTTTACCTTGTAACGTTGTGAAGGATTTTATAGTACATTCATAACTCGTAGTTTTTGTGGCTTATTTGTTAGTAGATTGGTCATGTTACGGTACGTTAACTAGGTTTACAGGTGCTCCCCTTATTTAATGTAAGAAAAAATACTTAGCAACTATTTCAGTGGTATATACGATTATTTTTTTATCAACAAAACAGTACCTACCTAACGGCAATGATGATTTTAACAGAAATAAATAAATGAATAATACAATTGCAGTTAGAGATGCCCGATATGAATCCATCTTTTAGAAGATAGATCCTTCATAATACGACCTTCGATTTTCACATTGACTGTCATTAAATGTCTCACATTTGTTCTGGTGCGGGGTTCAAGTCTTGAAACGGTAGTTTCATTGACCAGTTTCTTAAATTACTTTACCACCGTTGTCGGTAAGAAAAACAGAATCCACTAGGACCTAGGTGATTTAATAATTATATTGTATTTGTTATTAACATGTCACAAGGCATTATAATAAATTATATCCGTCGTTTACTTCTGTCTCGATTGTGCAAAATGACTACACCCCGCTAATATTTATGTTCTAGCACATTATGGAATGGTAGCACACTTGGTTCTCACAAATTACTCATAAAGTATTGCCAAAAGTATACAAACGAATCCGGGCTTACACCGAATTATCCCCGATTGTGATACTATAGGATAATCGGAGAAAGGGTTTATTATTAAATAAAAATTGGTAATTCAAAGCAGGCACACTCATTGTCCTAACAAGTTACAACGCAGCAAGAATTACCAAGTGTTGTATCGTGGGTATGATAAACTAGGAAGTACGAGTCTTCGAGAGATTTTGTTTTTGTACGTAGACATTATTTATTCAGCGTAACCCGAAATTTTTGTATAAATATGTATCGCTTAAAATAAATAACGAGATAGATTTCTCAACATAGAACATTCTGAAATCATCTGTCTAGGGGTGAAATGGGATGTTGTTTAAAGCACCCGGTAGAGACAAGACCGTTACACGACCATAGGAATGGATTATTATAGATACGTATTAAATCTCTTATTCATAAGAAAATTGTACGAATTCTGTAAGATACACGTGATAATACTTAATAATATAGCTAATTTATTCTCTTGCAACGATTTCATCGGTTTGCATTGTAAATCAGACTGATCGTAGAGTTTCTGTACCTTGCAGAACTAGGCGAGATATTGTAATCAATATATTATATTTGTGCATATTGCTTAATATAGAGCTTGTGAAACGCAAGTATGCATTTCTTATCTACTCCTTATTCTAAAGCTATGCTAATCAGAAATAATGATATTTTTTATATAATTCGTTGCGTAGTTATAAACATCTAGCATATGTACATAGGAAGAGACAGACGGCAAACAACTTTGTTTTATACTGTGTAGTGATTTAACTTTCACATCTAGAATTATAGTAATTAACTCATCAATAACATACAGGTATGTTCCATTTTGGGTTACTGTTACATAGTTCTGTTAACTACTAACGACCTTATTCATAGACACTTTTTTTACATTCTTAGTTCTTAGCTATCGAATGTTTTGTTCCTTCAAACGACTTTTTAATTCAATTGAAGCGAAGAAAAAACATTCGATAATTAAGTAATATAGATTTATAAACTATCTAAGTATAACGAATTCAAAATTGTACTTCCTCTGCCACAACAAGTGTGGGGGACATCTTAGCTACACGAAGAATTTTGCTCCTCTAATTGTCTTCATGCACCACTTTTGTCTAAAATCTAATGAAGTAAATTTGACTGTGTTTATGGCAAATAAATGTTATAGTTGTAAGCTTCTTATTCCATGATCCATCCAGATAATATATAGTTTGTAATATATGTACTGTCACATATCGTACTGTTTATTGTTGTATGAGATGTTTACACCGTGGATCTGTTTCAGTGCTTGTAAATACGCAGTAAAATCATTACTCAACGCGTACAGCTTAAGTACCATTTAGAATAATTAAACTACATACGTTATCAGAAAAAAATTTTATAAATATTTGCTAAGATATATTATATTATAAATTTTATTGTATTTTACTCAGTCTCTTTATGTGAAGAACTTCTGGCTTCAACATACAGCACAGTACCCCAATGACAGGGAACTAAAAATGTCAAAGCAATCTATTAACTCATAACAATCTACGGTCATCTTGGTATAGATATACGTAAGTAGCCTAAGAAACAAGAAGTCGCGGTTTCGATATCCGAAACCAACAAATGTTCGTGTAATAGCCTTTCTAGGCTGAATAATAAAAAAAAGAATTATTTATTTTGGTTTGACAAAACAAAACATAAGAGAAGCCAATGGTCGTGAATGGTTTATATTTGTCTATTTGTCACAATAATAGAACGCCAATGATTCATCAACGGTAGGATGAGTTCTGTGAGTTCTGTCTGCGTCATGTAAAACATTTTTTGTTTTGGTAATAGGTGCATAATATACCTATTAATATGTATATCGTCATATTATTATTATTTCGTACATATTTCACTATTTATATATTTTTATTAATCTAGGTAATCAGTACGGGAAATCCCGATTAACTTTGATTAGGTTTGTATTGTTACCGCCTTATTTATAGACATAAACCTATTTTTAGTTATCGATTGATTTGGCTTGTTCACGCAAACTGAATTAAAAAAGTAGTTTGAAAGGGACACATTCGATAATTAAAATAGCCTTATTTACTACATGAACACGGCTCCTAATCTCTTACACGCATTGTAAATTATAGTGTTTCATCATCATCATCAGCCTAAACTGTTGTCCACTGCTGGACATAGGCCTCCTCCAAGTTGCGCCATTTTACCCTGTCTTCGGCTTGTCGCATCCAGCATCTGCCAGCGACCTTTCGCAAATCGTCACTCCACCTAGCCGGTGGGCGTCCTACACTACGCTTGCCAAGACGCGGTCTCCACTCAAGAACACGTCTGCTCCAGCGGTTGTCGGTTCTTCGACAAATGTGGCCAGCCCACTGCCACTTCAGCTTGCTAATCCTATGTGCTATGTCTACGACTTTGGTTCTCTGCCGGATAAGATCGTTACGGATCCTATCCTTCAGAGAGACTCCAAGCATAGCACGCTCCATAGCTCGCTGAGCGACATTGAGCTGGCGGACCAGTCGTGCTGTGAGTGTCCAAGTCTCAGCACCGTAGGTCATAACAGGTAGGACGCACTGGTTGAAAACTTTAGTTTTCAGGCAAATTATAGTGTTTAGGAAGAGTCATTGTTTAGATATTCTCTATTTAATGTATGTATACATCTCAGAGCATTTATAATACATTTAGAAGTGCTAGTATTTCGAAAATGTAGATAGTAAAAATGGTCGTGCCGGGCCTTTTTCTGTGTTCTTATTAGCTGCCATTTGACTTGTCCAACAGGCACGAATTGTTTGAAAAAGAAAAAATAGCTTAGGCCTATTGAATTCAGCTCAAAATCATTTTAGAAGGATCATAATTTTTAAATTCGTCCTCCGACGAAAATAGCAATTTCTGTACCAGTCCAAATACGCCCCACTGCAGGGCACGGGCCTCCTCAACAATCGAGATTCGAGAGTACGATTAAGAGTGGTTAGGCCATTTAGTTCACCTCGCTGCACTGGCCGAGTACGAGATGGCTGACTATACAATTTACAATATTTTTTTAAATATGGGAGTGCTACCAACAGTACCAACATTACGAGTAAAACAATATCTACGTTTTTAAAGAGTCAAATATGGTCCCCAGTTTTATATTGTGAATTAAAATGTGCTATGTATGAATTATTATGTGTGATATTTTATTTGGAACAAAGTGATTGTAATCATATCTAGTAAGTACATATTATGGATGTTTGGCAAAACTCATCTAACATCTTATTTAATTATGTAAGTTATACAATTATATTACTGTAATAATATTATGTGTAGGTATGTTCATATTATTAGCATAATCTACTTTTTTATATTATTATTATGCAAAAAGATATATATTCTTTTAAATCCCATTGGTAGTGAATTTGACGGAATCCATAAAAGAATAAAAATATTATAAATAAAAAATATTAGTTCTTTACTAAGTAAGTAATCTTTTTTATTAATTTCGAACAAAATAAAACATAATAAATATTGTACAACCCCTAAAATAATTACAATTAATGAATCTGCAAATCCGCAGTCTTGCAAGTTGTGACTAATACACTATAATATTGTGTTGTTCGATATTAGCATAAGACAAAATTAACGTGTGTTATCGTCGAATGGCATAGTCAATATTCGATTGTGGCGAAAGCGAGGCGAAAATAACAGCTCCGTGGACACGTGACGAGCGTGGAGCTCCGTGGGCGCGGTGTAGCGGGGTGCGGGGGCGGTGACTGCACGCGCCGGGCGACGAGGCGTCCTCCACACGCCGCGCGAAACGTGACCGCAGGCAAGCGTGCACACACTCTCACCGTCTGCGCGTCGCATACGTGTCGAGGCGCGCACACTGCCGCGCGCTCACGTTCTTATCACCTGATTGCTGTTATACCCGACTGTTCGGCGTTCTCACTTCGCGCTCACACTGACGCCATTGTTATTGAACAGTGGTGCACGTTTGTGTAGTGTATTTTTATGCAAAACATATTTATTTTATCTAGTACAATAGTGTTTTACCATATTCATATATGAGCACCACTCTCAATCTTACTCTCAATTGTAGAAGAGGCCCGTGTCAATTACCAAGCACTAAAACGGCGAAGGAAAACATCGTGAGGAAACCTGCATACCATAGCGATTTATAAGAATTTCTATGGTAAGTCCGCCAACCCGCACTAGGCCAGCGTGGTGGACTATATGGCCTAACCACTCTCAATCGTACTCTCGATTGTAGAGTAGGCCCGTGCCCTGCAGTGGGACGTATATGGGCTGAAAAAGATTATTGTTTCCGTAATTTATCTTTATTTAGATTGTTGCGATATAAACAAAATGTGAAAGTAATAACTTTAATAACTGATCAAGGTATTTAAATTGTTTTACTTTCACGTAGGCACGTTACACATTATTTTGTGAATTTCTTTGTTCCTGTATCCTATCCTTCAATGACATAGCATTATTTAATTTAAGTTATGAAATAAGTCCCAGTTTCTTCAAGGCTGTTTCTCTTCTTTATAGTCACTATTTTTATTTGTTAAGAATTATCATTATAGTCAATTTCCATTACAATAATTTTAGTATGTTTTATCATATTCTCATATTATATTATGTGATATGATCTCAGCTGATCAGTTTTCTTCTTTTTTTTTATTGCCGATGACGTATTTTGAACTTTCTTTAATAAAACAAGGCGATGCGATGTCCACACCAGCTCAATACTTTTTGTCATATTCAGGCGAATTCGAAGTTACATTATTAACGAGAATTAAAGAAAATAAAATGAATAAAACTATACAATTAATTACATAAGCCTTTGAGACCTTATTCTATAAGTTAATTCTGCTACGTGACGCTGTAGGATTCACGAGTTGTTAAATTGTTTTCGTTCCGCAAACCTAAATTATTAGTTGTATTCCAATTATTGGGATTCCTTAAGTAACTGCTTGTTTGAAATTAAATTCAATTTATTAGGTTTCGAATAGGTAAATGTGTTATATAAACATATCAAATACGACTGTACAATTACTAGTTAAGTAACTTTGTTTTCGAGTAGTTTTTGAATTAATAACTGAACAACAACTGTACTTATTATTTTGGGGCACGTGCGGCCTTTAACTTAATTAAAAAATGTACCACAAAGATTCCATTTCATTATAATACATTCGCGGTAAATTACCTGCCTTATTACCACTCATCTGCTAACATGATAACCCCAGTCTGCTCTGATAGACCAAAATAGCTTTGCTTTCATCACTTTATAAAAGCTGACGGTCTGCGCATGCCTCTAACATCAGCATCAAGCGATCTACTATTGTAAAGTCTATATCGTGGTGGCTTTGGAAGTTATCAACTTCAATATGTCAAATAAGTTCAAAGATCATTAAAAGTGTTTGACTCCCAAGGATATAACTTTTGACAAAACATGTATAATTAAGCATTTGACTATAGCACTGGCAAAATATCATATTATTACTTAAATATGAAAATATCTGCAAACTTTACGTCACACTTTACGTTACAGTGACTACTAAATATACCATTGTGTACCGCTACCTACTTGGCGGAGACGACAATCCTCCCACCGAGGTTTGTATACAAAAAGACACGAGTGCATTAGTCAGTTGGCATCCTTGACTGGTCATCGTACCTCGTACAATGCACTTTGTCACGTGAGCTACGTACAACCACTTCATTGCAATTCGCTTTGATAATGCGTGCACGTTTGCTTACCTGCATCTTGGTGCATCTTTGAGAATGGTTTCGAAACACTCGTAATAATAAGAAATAACTAGTTACTTTTACAATCTTATGGAATTCTTGATTTATGTTAATTAATTTTACGTAAACTCGCATAATACCTTTGATAGGTAAAAATATTATAATTATGTTGCCGGACCGCCAACAAATTTCACTTTTTTTATTTCCATACGATACAAATAATCTAATCGATAAATCAGGACTGTTCGATATTTAGTATGTGATATTTAATATATGGCCTGCGTACTTATAAGTTTAGTTATTTTCACAAGCTCACACCGCAGTGTTGAACATGCTAACTTCTTCTGTTTTAAATTAATCAATGCAAAATGAAATTAAAAATGGCATTATAGTTGCCTTTCTGTAAAGATTATTCCACGTCACCTAGTATATGTATTATAAGAATTATATAGCCTAACTTTGCTAAATCCTATTCTTTATTGTAGAGAAATATGGTCTACAGTGGGACGTATATGGGTTAATACAAATAGGTACGATACCTAAGAATCGAAAAATCAACGAAAGTGTTCCAGCGGTAACACTGACTCACTCAGCGATTTGACCGTAAAGTAAAAGTGGAACCAGTAAAGACGATGACACGATCGTATTACAAATATGCGGATACGAGGCACGAGAAAAATTTCACGTTATTGCAACAGGTGTAAATAACACTCTCACATCACACATGCAAAAAATGGAGGACTTTCAAGGTCGTACGTTTACTTAATGTTTTGTGAATGAAAATGCGAATTGTTTTTCAGAATCGTAAATTTTTATCCATTTACAGCAGTAAAGTTGTACCAAATCCAGTAAGCGATTAAAGGCTATAAACTAAATTTACTAATATATATCATCATAAATATCATCCATCACGCATAAAATTGTGAAATACCCAATAAGTTATTCTTAAAACATAGGTGATAGAGCAGTGCAGTAATGTAAGTTCGTTGTAAATTGTGATTTAATTGGCAAGATAGATTGTATGACAACGGATTGAAATTCACGGCAATGGTAGGGTGGTGGCACCATATATCGGCCGTCTCCTAGTATCGGCCTTTTCGAGCAAATGGAATATAACTATTGAAATAGTGTTGAAAGCTATGCTTGTTTTGTGCTAAAATCGACTCTATGTCAATACGCATAACCTCCCATATTTTCGTGCGAGTGCCTCAAAAATCGAACCTTCAGTTGGCAACAGTAAACACGCAGGTACGGATGTGTTTCGTTTGGTAGCATTGCCGAGTCAAATCCCTGAGTCGACGCATTTGCGTTGGTAAGTATTTGAATAGAATTAAACACATTTATGGTAGTTTATTTTATTTGTTCTTGAAGAAAAATAGTCAAGCGTGTTTAAATAGTACATTTTTAAATATAATTGTTTGTTTTTTACCAAATAATCGCGGGGCCGAGATTAGGGATCTGTTTTATTGATAAATCTCAATATCGTCCGAGTGGCCGTTATTGGGGAAAAGGTTGAAAACGTTAAAATACACTTTAAGCTATTTTATATATTTGCAGTAATATTAATAAGATTAAAACTGAAAGAAAAGCTCAGTTTGACTACTAGATCCTAACTTCGGCCGCCTAAAAACGATTTTTATTAGCTACGGCCGATATAAAGGGAATTGATGCGTAATAACGGCCACTTTACTTCTGGTACTTCCTTTCCTACTAGCCTCATACTATACAATAAACAGGGACGTGGTACAAAATAGAAACTACTTAGATATATTAATTTTTGCCAACAGATAGGAATGCCAATATCATGCCGGCCCAATCAAAACTCGCAAAGGATCAAAACGTCGTCCAAACCGGCATCCCCATCTTGCAGTCGTCCAAATTCTAAATCATCCACGCCAACTTCTAGGTTTGTTGTATCACCAGCCTTAAGAAAACATTTATATGCTCCGAAAGAACTGGATTTTCGCGAAAAAAGCAAGCCGAAAGAACAAAAAATGCCGTTAGCTATTTCATCTGAAACCTGGAGGCAATACATTAAGGAGAAATAAAAAAGAAAACATTGTGAAACAACGCGAGGAAAAAAGAAAAGGATTGAAAAGCAGAGAGAGAAAGAAAAAAACTTGAAAAGAGAATTAAAAAACTAAACCAGCCAAAGAAAACAAAAGCAGTAAAGAAGAGATTATTAAAGGACAGCAATCGCGAAACTGATCTCGCTGATTTACCTACCCTAGACAAAAATATGGAGAAGGAGAAAATTATTTGTGCTGGCTGTGAAGAAGAATTAATTAGTGATGTCGAGGAAGACGAAGATAAAAATATTGGATGTGACATATGCCCCAAATGGTTCCACTTAAAGTGTACAGTTCATCGTGGGCGAAATTATTTTGATGTGGCTGAAGAAGATTTTACTTGCTATCACTGTTTAGTGCATTTAAATTGAAGAATAACTATAACAAAGTTAAATTTTCTGTACACTGTATTTGATTGTTATTCTTGTAATAATTTGTTCTTGAAGTTTCTTTATTTGTCTTAAGAATTTTGAATCATTGTGATCTTTAGTTTATTATTTATTTTAATTTCTATGACTGAGATAAAAGAAAAGACTAAGTAATTGTGATAAATAATAGTTAAGAAGTGACTAATAGTTAAGAGTACCTAAGATAAAAATATAAAACGTTATCAGTATTTTTTTACTTCCGTAGTTTCATTTTATTGACTCAACTTCACTTTATAAAAGGTATGCCGATATAAGGGCCACAGGCGGCGGATGATAGGGTGTTAGATGCCGATATTAAGGTAAATTGGCATGCTCGGAAAAAAACATCTATATTATCAAAAACAAAAGAGGATTTGTAATTTTGCGAATGTAATAATGAAGTATCAGTATCCCTCTAGCTAAAAAATGCATTGCAAGAAAGCAAAAGCTATTAACATTAAAATTACAAGCAGTCGAAGTTCAAAAAAAGTTGACATGGCCGATAATTGGTGCCACCACCCTAATACAATTAGCACAGCCCGAATTCATAAAAATGATAGGTCCATCTACTGATACTGACCACTTTTTGTGCGGCTATGCTAATATAAATATTATAACAAAATATTGTTTAGCCAAATCGAATTGCTTATTTCAAGAAATTGTATATAATGATTATGAATAACCTTGCAAGCAAATAGCTCTCGACCAGTGACAATTATGAAACGTACTTATTTATAGTGGCCTCTGATGCTGATTGCTGTGTCAGTTTCTAATTTTAGCTGTTTAATAATATATTTCATTTATTTTTCCATCTTGAATCATATATCATATCTTTTGAAGATCTCTGCATAAGTCTTTGGTTTTGCAATAACTTAGTTACTTCGAGGTATTATTTTAAGAACTAGGAGAAAATAATGACAACCTATTTATTCCTGGGAAATATTTTACATACAAAAATCTAAGGCAAATTCGCACTTTTCAGTATACTCATCTTCATATATAATGCTTTCTAATTGGTTTCTCTGGTTGTACATTATGTAAGTATTTATTTATTTGAACCCGCACTAGGCCAATGTGGTGGACTATTTGGCCTAACTTCTCCCAATCGTAGTCTCAACTGTTAACCAAGTAATACAAATCGACAAAAAACAGTCGAATTGATTACCTCCTCCTTTTGAAGTCGGTCAAAAAGAATATATTTATGTTTCGCTCGCTTTCATAGCAGCTCTTTTACTTGTGTTTACAAGTTAAAATTGTTTTCCGTGTGTCTTATACACAGTCTTATATTAGCATAACTTACGACTTATGACATGTATGTATTATATATTTTTAGACATTGCGGTTACTTCGTGTAGAGAATCAGAGAATAAGAATTCATGCATAATTTCATATGCAAATACTTGGAATAAAACTATTTTATACGCAACGGGATCTAAATCACAATCTTATGTGTCATCTCGTGCGGAACGCCTCATCTATTAACTGTTACCAAACGTCCCGACATTTCCAGGACTGTCCCATTTTATTTTTTTCCGGATTTTTGATATCACACAATATTCTCTTGTTTTATGTTTATATAAATATAAAAAAACTTTATGCAAAATCAAATATTGATTGTATACATCGCTTTGTTAATGGGGTAATGTTTTGCTCAAAGCCTGCAGAGTAAATTACTTGTCTCCGAGAGCTGAACTATTGTCCCAAATTATTCCTCAAAACTTGACAACCTTGTAGCTGCCGCGCTAATCTGTTGTCAAATTTCTTATCTATTTATAAACAGCTTTCTTCGATAATCCTGTAGAATGATAATAAGAAAAATTGAGATTACTTTCTCGTGCCACCCAAATTATCATGTGGGCTGATAAATAAAATTCACGTTTCTTAACACGCACACTCAAACCAGATTTGTATTATCTGTGAGATTGATTTATTTGCATAAAATATTACGCAAGAGAAAAACGGAAAATTTTGGCCTCCTTGATAACGGAACTTAAAAGCTTTCATGTCAATTGTCATCATTGATTTCAACATGATCAAGCTTGGAACATCCTCCAACAATAGTTATGTGTATCCGTCTTTTCTTCTGGTAATAGGGAATAACTTCTGGTAATGATTTTCTCGTGGTAATAAGAAGTCTACGGACCACCTGATTCAGCCGACCCATTTTAACTGTTTTAACAACCTCAAGCAAGACTACAATTTACATACAAACGGACTTATTCACAGAAAGTTTAAAATCCAATTTTAAATATGTCCTTTAAAATGACTTTTGCATTCAATTTATGAATAAGGCCGAAAATATTATTTAGACTGACAGTGTTAGTTGGCATCCAGGTATTACTGACCAATTCGTAACCTTAGAAAGAATTAAACCGAGTATTGAATCAAATTAAATCAACCATATTATACTTAGCTGGTTCCAACAACACGGACTCAGCATTCTTGAAGCTTATTGATATTCATATTGCTGAGTTGGTGTTGAGTCTCGCATACTGTTTACCAACACTGATAACACTAGTCAACAGTGGTTCTCCCACCTAAGTGATTTATATTGTTTCTGTTAGGCACCGTACACCTAACCACAAAAGTAGTAATACTTACGTTCGCTTAGCTACCGTTATTGAAATAAACGACTTGCGAGTATTCTCCATTTTTACATTTTAATCACGGCGGTAGTTCGTAAAATAAGCAAACTACCGACACAAGTCCAGTCTTATTCGAAACGGGATACAGTAAGGTACAAAAATGTCGCGCAGTTGCATAAATTCTCCGGATCAGTTTTGTTACGTGTGTGGAAAGTTCACAACCGATAGCCAAAAAAAGAATTTTACTCCGTATATTCAAGATTGTTATTTTAACTATTTTAAAATTAAAGTTGCCAATCTAGATAAATCGTGGGTGCCCCATGTGTGCTGTACAACATGCTATAAAAATCTATCCGATTGGGCTCATAAGAAAATCGTGACGCTGCCCTTTACGAAACCGGTCATTTGGCGTGAACAAAAAGATCACATTAGTGATTGCTATTTTTGTCTCACTGATCTCAAAGGGCTAAACAGGAAAAAGAAACATACTCTAAAGTATCCCGACGTAAGTTCTGTTGACAAACCTGTTTACCTACGTGAGGATTTGCCAACGCATTCATCAGCAGACAACAAGACATCATCAGACAGTCAGGAAAATTCGTCCTCGGATCCTGAGTTTGATGCGCCTTCTACTAGCAATGCTCCAGTGTTAGTGAGCCAAGAGCGACTCGATGATCTAGCCAGGGATCTGAATCTGACGAAAGAAAAGGCTGAACTTTTAGGATCACGACTTAAACAGTGGAATTTGCTGGAACCCGGAGTCGTTATAAGTAAATATCGCAAACGTCACAGTTTTGTTGTTGGTTGTTTTTCGAAAGAGGAAGGCCTAGTTTTTTGTAATGATGTTAACGGTTTGTTAGTTAAATTAGGCCATGAACATGTTCCTTCCGAATGGCGACTTTTCATCGACTCTTCTAAGACAAGTTTAAAAGCCGTGCTTCTACATAATGGTAACAAGCTTCCATCCATTCCTGTAGCATACAGTGCAAATTTAAAAGAAACATATGACGTGATGAGACTTGTTTTAAACAAAATAAACTACAAAGACTTTCAGTGGGCTATCTGTGCCGATTTAAAGGTAGTTGCTTTAATTCTGGGACTTCAAACTGGCTACACCAAATTTTGCTGTTTCTTGTGTGAATGGGATAGTAGGAATCGTTTGGAACATTACACTCGAGAGCACTGGCCTGAACGAACAGCTTATATACCTGGCCAGAAAAATGTGAAAAATGTACCTTTAGTCGACCCTAAAAAAATTATATTGCCACCTTTACATATAAAGTTAGGACTAATAAAAAATTTCGTAAAGGCCATGGATGAAAATGGTCCTGGGTTTCAATACCTGAAAAAAAAAATTCCGTCTATTAGCTATGCCAAGATAAAAGAAGGCATATTTGTTGGACCCGACATAAGGAAACTTGTTCACGATCCTGAGTTTCTGGCAGCACTGAATGACGTCGAAAAGGAAGCCTGGTTGTCATTTGTAGAAGTGACCAAAAATTTTCTTGGAAATCATAAATCCCCACAGTACGTAGAAATCGTCAAAACCATGTTACAAGCTTATCAAAAAATGGGATGCAAAATGTCCTTAAAAATACATTTTTTGCAATCACATCTTGAATTCTTTCCTCAAAATATGGGAGCCGTAAGTGACGAGCATGGAGAGCGATTCCATCAAGACATCGCGTCATTTGAAAAACGCTACCAAGGCAAATGGGAACCCTCTATGCTTGCCGATTATTGTTGGTCCATCGTTCGAGAAACGCCAGAGTCGTCCTACACCAGAAAAGCTAAAAAATCAAAGAAATCGGTACCTTTTAAACCACTATAAATATAATTACTTGTAAATATTCATTTTATTTGTTATAAACCATGAATATATATGTTTAAAAAAAACAAGCACCAACTCCGACTTTTTATTTACTGTGCATTTATACCTTGGTTACGAAGATTTAAAATATACATGTTTTCATTAGGTGGGACAACAAAGCTGTTATTTTGTTGCTCAGTGTAATTACTCATTCATTGACGTCATACAAACGTGTCATGTTATTTTAATTGACCTAATTGTCGATGCATTTATTATTACACGCCAGTGGACTGATTTCCTTTCCAGCGGCTAAATGATATACTTTTATATGGTAACTAGCTGTGGGACCCGGCTTCGCCCGGGTGCAGATAGCTGTTGAGTCCAGTATTGATTTGGCTACAACATATTATTTCGCGTTATAACTATATTTCCCGTCCCGTTCTATCCGGTTTATGTCTCGTCTTATTCAGTCACATGATGAAATTTTAATTATCATTTATTTTCAGTTTTTAGTATTAGCTTTATTGAAAAATTTCTTTACATACAATATTTTGTAAATGTGATATTTATTCGTTGGTGGTAGAAGAAGCGCCCGACGTGACAGCCCAGTGGTGGCATGCGCGTGAGCTGCGCGCGGGCATTGCAATATTACTTTAATTTTCTAAAATAAAATAATTTTTCTAAAAAAAAAGTAGCCTAAGTTACTGTTTGTTATATCAGCTACCTGACAAAAAGAGTCCCGTCAAAATCAGTCCAGCCATTTCAGAGATTAGCCGGAACAAACAGACAGAAAATAACTTTTCTAAAATAAATGTAGCCTAAGTTACTCCTTGTTATATCAGCTACCTGACAAAAAAAGTCCCGTCAAAATCGGTCCAGCCATTTTAGAGATTAGCCGGAACAAACAGACAGACAGACAGACAAAAAAAATTTAAATATCACTTTCGGCACAGGTATCGTGTATATAACGATATGTAGTAGGACATTTTTTTTTATTTTCACTCTTAAAACAGACACTTCAATTTTATTTATATGTATAGATTAAGACTAAATTTTATTATTTCGAACGTGCGTTAACTTCGTCATTGGCAGGGGGTGATCTCGCTTTCCCAGCTCTGTTAATTTTCACATTTATATAGTATAGGTGTATATAGAGTGCATCAAATTAATTAACGAATTAACGATTTGAAATAGTTATAAGAAAAATAAGAAACACTTTAGTAAATGATAAATTTATGTTTTATTTATACAATTATTTACATATTATATTGTACATATTACATATGACAAACACATATTCATATTACATATCATCATATTATGTATTTACACTTTCTATTTTAGTTACATTTTTTTTGTTAATTTCTTTTTATAATACTTGTTTATAAACTATATTTATCGTTTTATTGTCCGGACTGTAAATGAACAAATTTCGAGGTGATCCTACTCGTGAGCATGCGACGTATAATTGGCCGTGTGCAAAGCATGGTTCTTTCAAGTCAACGCCACAGTATTGAATAGTTTGGCCCTGTGATTTGTTGATAGTCATGCTGTAAGCCAACTTCACCGGAAATTGTAAACGTTTAAAAGTAAAGGGCAATCCATTTGAAATTAAAGGTATCCGTGGTATAAATACTGTCTGTCCTTTTCCTTTACCAGTCATTATACTGGCTTCAATGATGTTCGTTTGTAGCTATTTAATGTAGAGTCTCGTGCCATTATACAGTTTCGGCGAGTTCAGATTTCGTAATAAAATAATTGGTGAACCAACTTTTAAATTAAGACAGTGTAATGGCATTCCTGGAGGATTTAATGAATTTAAAAATTCAGTAGGGAAATTGACGCTTTCTTCTTCATCAATCATTGTATCAATTGATGTGTAAATTTTCTCTTCTCCCGGAATCTTTTCCTGGATGATGTTGTTGATGCCGTTGACAATGTCGTTTTTCGTGGCTAAAATAATTCGCTCGCGTAACCATTCTGAATTGGTATAATTTTCAGCAATACTTAGATATACTTCATTTATAAGTTTTTCCGGTGTGGCCATTTTGTCTTTACTTTTGCTCTTTTCCACTTCACGTTGAACAACAGACTGACGATTTCGGATTGATCTTACTCGTAATCGCGTTTCATCGTTAGTGCATGCTCTTTCTTCTTCAGTCTGATTTCCTCTAATTCTGTTCACCCCTTCACGAATATTCGAAAGCCGTTGCTCTCTTTGTTCTTCTGTTTCATTTTGTCGTGCTGCTTTCTTTTTTTTTGAAACCGCTAGAGGTTTCGTAAATATTTTTTACGTTTTGGCATTGTGCATGTGCAATGAAAAAAAGTTATACATAACAATCAGTCTCTCGACTGAAAAACACGATAGAACTGACGAAAAGTCACTGGAGTTCGCTTTATATACTGTCAAAGATCGAAATTTCTAGAGCCAGAACACTCTAGAATATTCAAATAGTTCGGTCGTTTCCACTTGTCGAAATTACTTGAAATAGATCAATCACTGTTCATTCGTACTCTTATCGATCTTTACTCGACTGAAAACACGATAGAACTGACGAAAAGTCACTGGAGTTTGCTTTATATACTGTCAAAGATCGAAATTTCTAGAGCCAGAACACTCTAGAATATTCAAAATGTTCGGTTCTAGGCTTTTTAGAAGTTTCGAGATCATTCCAGAAAATTTTAGAACGATCTAGAACATTCCGGATCGATTTCAACGGTTCTAGGCTTTTTGGAAGTTTCGAGATCATTCCAGAAAATTTTAGAACGATCTAGCACATTCCGGATCGATTTCAACGGTTCTAGGCTTTTTGGAAGTTTCGAGATCATTCCAGAAAATTTTAGAACGATCTAGCACATTCCGGATCGATTTCAACGGTTCTAGGCTTTTTGGAAGTTTCGAGATCATTCCAGAAAATTTTAGAACGATCTAGCACATTCCGGATGGATTTCAACGGTTCTAGGCTTTTTGGAAGTTTCGAGATCATTCCAGAAAATTTTAGAACGATCTAGCACATTCCGGATAGATTTCAACGGTTCTAGGTTTTTTGGAAGTTTCGAGATCATTCCAGAAAATTTTCGAACGATCTAGAACATTCCGGATCGATTTCAACGGTTCTAGGCTTTTTGGAAGTTTCGAGATCATTCCAGAAAATTTTAGAACGTTCTAGAACATTCTATATTGATTATATCAGTTGCACACATTCTGGAGCTTTCTAGATCACTCCAGAAATTTTCAGAACTTCCCCTAAGTTCACATAAGTTAGAGAAGGACAGATATATATTTTTTTACATTTTCGCCACCCACAACCACCCGCTTCCACCCACCCCGACCAAACTCCCTTATTCACACCTGGAGACCAAGGGGTATTCACCACCCCAGCGGGGAATTGATCGGAGTTGTGGATGATAGAGAAAACCGTGGATTTACGTACTAACATTAGCATTTTATATATATATTAGATTAGATGCATAAGAAGGTTTTATACTTAGAACGTGTGCATAAAGAGTTCACGTATCAATTAACGCAACTAAAGCATTAATTGCATTATTGACATAGATGTTTAAAAATATTACGTATTCAAAAACACTTTCAACAGACATGAATGTAAATCTTCGCAAAATTATCATTGTTATATTATGTGCACGTTAAATAAGTTGTCACGTTAGGGATGCCTATTACTGTCACTTCGACATAAGTCGCACGAAAGGTAATAATTATCAGAAAATAAAAGTTTACATGTGTAAGCCATTGTCGGCTTCAGTTGTTTGTTTTTCACATAAAATGTCATGTGATATTGATAAATTGATAAACCAAATTATGATTGCAAAGTGCAACATCAAGGTCTTATTTTGTTGATATGACCAATCAATTTTAGTAAGCTATGTCGAGGAAGGTACTCACATCATAAAATTGATAACTGTAGGCGACGCAGCATGATGCATATCAAAATATTATTGAATTGTGTTGTAGACAGAAAATGTATAATGGAAGCGTAAAGAGTAAATCATGCATGGCATTAGTTTGTTATTTTTGCAAAATCTCTGTAGTACAAATGGAAATGTAATTAACAATTTTACTAATTATTATGATCTCCAATGAGTTAATTTAAAATATACAATTAACTAAATTTCGTGGAATATCTGGTTTATTTCTTCAACTGTTTTCATAACAGGTGAGTCATGTGATGATTATTTTTAAACATATAATTTAATAAACCGCACTAGTACTACCGTACTAACTTAAGGAAAGTTACCGCTCCCTCTTTTACGCGTAGTGATTCCGCGGCAAATATGTCGCTCAGTAAACAATTTTATGGATAAAACAGCATTCTTACAAAATAATAAACGTTTAATATATTAAGTATGCATTACAATTGTAGAATATCTTAAAGGACTTCGGTCTCGAAAACTATGTTATGACTAAAGGCGTGAGCGGTGTGTGAATGCCGCGTATCACGACCGAGCAGAGCTGATAAGTCATGTACAGGTTCAAAACAAACACAGAAAATGCATTGTCTGGGTGATTTAAATTTTTATTTCTTTTTTAATTTACATCACAACATTCTTTATATTTAAAATTGATAACAAAACATCCATCATGTAACTCCTACTGTATCTGAACATGGAATGCATATTAAAGCACGATTTAATATGAAATAGTAAAAATACATGATTACATAATATGATAGTGCAAGAGGGTAAGTATACTAAATAGTTATACGAGTTACTTTGTTCTGTAATTATGATCTAAAAAGGATGATTCCAACATTATCTCACCAGAAATATAATAAGTGTAGGTCCTGTACATGAAATGCGAAGACAGTGAAGACGTTCCCGTATTTACAAATTTTGGTAAAATTGAACTTATTCGTGCTAATTATTTCGGCAAATATTATGTGCATTCAGGTTAAAACGGGTTAAAAAACAGGTTAAAACGAATTGCATTTTTATTACACTTGAATTATTTTAGTATAATCAAGTTAAAACGTAAATATACCATCATACAGCTATTAACATTAAAGTTGATAATATGTACTTGTTAAATAGAAAATTAAGGCGTGTTGGCACGTAATTAGATGAAGATTTCATACCAAAACAGAATCGCATTGCCGACGATGATTCTTGGAAACGATCCCATACTCGATTTATACTCATTGGCACGAGACGTATTCAAATTTCAAATATTTGTTGTTGATTTAACAAATTAATAAATAACAGGTGTCGACAATCCGCGACTTGCCTTCGGAACAATAAACATTGTTACAACGGTGTTTATCATTTACTTCATTTACACTTTTCAACGTAGGTTTTTTCATTGTTATCACTTGCCTTTTGGTGGGTGGATTATTCCAATATACTTACTTGTCCTTGTACACTTGACTTGTTTGAGTATCAAGAGTCCAGACTTAATGGAACAAAATATATGTATTTATATGCCAATATAAATTGTGTGCCGCTAATACCGGAGGTCGTCATAGAATAGACGATAATTTTAATTTTAAATTTCTGTCTGACTATGACTGTAATGGCTAGGATTAACGATACGTAAGTAGCTTAGTACAGCAGCATTATGTATAAATTGTACGATACATTATGTTTTCATGCGATGGCCAAGTCGATCCATTTATTTAAAACGTAAAGAATTTTTAATATTGATAATAAATGGTAATAACTAACGTAATAACTTTATATAGAAGGTCCCTTAAGGACTAAATAAATTAATCGACTTGGTATTACATACATCTCACAACTTTTTGCGGTAGAAAACCTAAGCTGCGAGACTTGGAATTTTTTTACAGGATGTTTTTGATGGGATCTCACGTCTTTTTGTAGAGTCCTACTTTTTTCCTTTTCGGTACTTCTTACTTCTAGAATATCACTAACGATTTTTCTTAAAGCCTCTGTCTTATGTATTTTTCTTATTTTTGTAGGTATCAATTTATCACAAATATAGTGGATTTGATTATTAATGTTCTTTCTTTCATTGTAATTGATATTTTCGAGCTATTTAGTTTATTTATTTGCAAGTTTTTCTTCGTCATGTTTTTCTAGAGGAATGTTGTACAGTTTCATGGACTGAATACACCATTTCCCTCTCCATATCCCCTCCTGTTATGCCTCATATATATGTGTATAGATATCTATCTACAACTATAATTCCATCATATATGGGTAAATTGATTCATTAACTGCAAATGTAACTTTGTAATCCTATACATTTATATGGGATTACAAAGTTATTCGCGCAGTTGGTCTATCTAGAAAAATAGAGACAAATTATGAAATGTTTGAATTTTCCCTTACTTTAGACACTAAACATTAATTATATTCTAAATTTGAAGGTTCTATGTCTGCTAGAAGTGCCTTAGACTTTTGATGATCGGTCTGTCAGTCAGTGAGTGACAAAATTACGAAAGTTTGACTAGTTACAATTCTTAAACTACTGGTTCAAATTGAATGAAATTTTAAATATACCGTGTTTACACAATGCCTGCTTAGTAACTGAAAATTCAGGCTTCATGCTTTAGCCACAACGAAGTTATAGGGGGTTGAAAATGGTCTGAATTGCTTCGAGAAAAGGATGTTACGGCCATGCCACTTTTTAGCTCGACTTGGAGGGGGATCGGCCGCGCCCCCAGATTCAAAGACATGTGAACCATATTTGATGCGTGTTGTATTAAATTTGCTAAAATGATTTAACAAATACATTTTGCATGACTACATGTCGCCTGTGTTTTTATTATAGCCCCAGTTCACGCTTTGCGAATAGAAACGTTTCGACTTGAAAACTTCCGAACCTTGAAACGAACAAATGAAATGGCGAATGTGGTACTAATTTAAACTTTTTCGCGAAGGATATAAAGATGTGTTTTGCTTGATCACGTTGCTGGGCGCTGGCCGACCAACGCGCGGCGTATTATCGCTCTTACATCACGTCACGGCGGTTAGAACGTTCTACTGGTTTGCGCAACGGCCTCGTGGTGCGCAACGTGACCGTCGGCTACACGTGTCTCACCATGCTGGGGCCGAGACGCCAGAATTCGCTGATTAGTAAAACCTGTTACGTACGTGTCGCATGTTTTGTTTTAGGTAACAAGAACAAGAATAGCCCCTTTATTTAAACCGTTCGATTCGCCATTTTGTTTTCGATTTATGGCACTGTTTTTGTCGAGAGAAATAATTCATTTTTTAATCAGCTTTGTATATGATGTTTTTTCGATTTATACATTCTTGGTAGTTATAGATTTCATTTCGATAAGTTTGTAATTATTGAAATGTAAGTAATATTTTAATGCAAAAACGATGTTATTATTTGTTAGAGGTACATATCATCGCGGTTTATCATACTCAACAATGTTAGGCGTTTTATTATCAATGAGCGGGCTGGAATATTCCACCGTGTTTGAGAAGAAACTTCATGCCATGAGCCACGTTCTTATATGTATATCTTATGACTTCAAAATTTCTTAGTTTAAATACGAATTATAATCCTATTTGCGTATGCGTCTCAGAGTTGCGGAGTTATTTCTTTATTGTGCTCTTTATCGTTAAACTAAAATATTGTTTGGTGTGAGTGTGTTTTAATACGTTGAATTTTAGGTCAGACACGCTTTTATTTTATTTGCACGCTAGAATTATTCCATGCAAAATAAATTTTAAACTGTAAACCCAAGATTTAGAATAAGTTATAAACGATATTTAATACGCATGTAGTTATTTACTAAGGATCATTTGTCACGAATATAAATATTTATTAATGAAGTTTTAATAATTATGTAATTATTTGAATTAGCTATGTTTATTTCTTTGTTTTAATTTATTAGAATATTTTTTATCTGTCGTCTTTTCAACGCTATATACTGTGCTAAATAAAATTAATACTTTCAGTCTTTCACGTATGTGTATTTGTATGAACTACCGCGAAAATACTGTTCAACTAAACTACTTCCTTTTATATATTTTTACTTACTACGTGGTATACTTACTACTCAGTATACTTTCTTTGCCGTTGTCATTTTCTCAATACCAAGATCTTAAAATAATTTTTGCAATGTTTCTTACAATTGCCTTTGATGACCGTGTATTATCTATGAATAGTGTCCTGAACCTACCGCAATATACGAAGCTGCGCCCTTCGGCGGACGCACGTACAACTAAATATAGAACGAACGTGACCTTGTCAGCTTCACGCAAATCTATGCTTGCACAATGTTTATTAGAAAAAAAATATAAGTGAAAAATAAAATTCTGCTTTACAAACAAGGGTTATTTAGAATTAAGATTAAGTAACAAATAATTGATCCTTTTTTTAAATAAATTAACATAATTGTTGCTCACAACACGGATGCATGAGACAGGTTTGGCGTGTTTATTGAAATTGTGAATGTCGTATAAGTTTATTACGTCTGTTTTCGTCTTTCGGAATGCTAGTGATGTGCGTAACGCGTAATTCGGTATATGGATCGCGAAGCGTATACAAAAACGAAAGTATGTTAGAAATCGAAAACGAAAGTACGAAAGTATGATCTTAGAAATGTTCTAAAATACAATAAAAAATATAGCACATATTTCTAAGTCAAATTAATGCACACAAACTATAGAAATTACGCCCAAACGTATTAGAACCGATGATATTATGTGAAATTAACTAAAAAGAAATTAAAACATATTCTAAATTCTAATACTAGCGGTCGCGTCTGACTTCGTCCAGGTGAACATAATTTTTTAGTCCAGTCCATTTTATCAATATATTATATCTTGTACTAACTATGTTATATTTAAACTCAATGTGACCGCCGATGACTATATTTCTACTCCCGTCCCATCCAGATTCATCTCGTTCTATCCGGTTTCTCTTATTCCGTGTCATCCGTTTGAATTTGAAAGAGTAGCAAATACGTTTGTTTGAGTTCCTGACTTATCTCCCACGAACACTATATATTTATGGGTAAAAATAGCCTATGTCCGACCCATGGTCGAATATATCTATCTCTATGTTCAATTTTATTAAATTCGATTCAATTGTTTAAGCGTGAACTCCGAACATCTATATTTATAATATTAAGTAGGAATATTTGTGCTTAACTTTCTGATAATTCAGTCCAATGCGAACAAGTTGCCATAAACCAAATATTGTTTTTAATTCGTATTCCAAAGATGTAACCGATGACGTCCCTGACCATTCAAACAACTGAACCGAATATACATATACACCGGGCAGCACGTGTCTCACCATACTGTATTGCTTGTTGCTCGTGATTATAAATAAACACGTTTATAACTCTGATGCACATTCGCGTTCATACTTCATCAATGACATCATTGACTACTAGAACTAGACAAACCGACGCATGATCGCTTACGTCATTCAGCGAAAGTCCTTCGGAATATAGAAGACTCTTTCGCACGGTCTATAAATACAGTAGTTATGTTTTTCATTATATTCGGGCTTAAAGCTCTCGTAAATTTTAAGATAATGATGCGATTTGACGCTACACTGAACAAATCATAGTGTATTTGCAAAATAATTACGTGTACGTGCTAACACACATACGCACTGTCTACAAGCGCCACTTTCGCATTCGCACTCGCAATGATGCTAAATGACATCACTACGATTGAGGCAAAGTATGTGTCGTTATCTGGCGAGCTCGCGAGTGGCCCGCGGCCGCACGTGTCGGCCCACGCGCCGCGCGCCGCGGCTACTTCGCCCGCTATAAATACTTGTAAACAAATGGTGGGGAAATACGCACCGGATTGTGTATCAGGTCATCAGGTGCGATCGTGATCCGCGCCATGACACACACTGTCGGGAATCTCGCTTTATAATTGTTAAACTTTGTGAAAGCAAAAGGGGAAATAAGCAGGCTTTATAAAACGTGCGCTTTACGTAGATATAGATTTGACCGGCAATTACCCAATTTATTTTTAGTGTAAGAGAGGAGGTAGTGGAGGAGAAAAATATTCTAACAATTAATTTAACCTACCACAAAACATAGTCAATATAAAATTTTGGCAAAATATGCAATTATCGCTGAAAACAGGGTAAATATGCATACGAATATAACCCGGTCCATGGTCAATGGTTATACTGGATGAAGGCAAAAAAAATTAGGCACTTCTGTGATCATAGACGATATAACAAATAACTTATTAAATATAAACGTACATATAAAAATTATATTATTATGAAACTGAGTTTATAAAAGGAACATTTGGGTCACACGTGATGCGAGGGCGAAGACGCATCGCACATGGCGGTTACCGAGGCCGACGCAAGACACTCGGTTATGAACACTGTACCACAGAATACTAAACTAACAGAAGTCAAGCTCCATACAAAGCGCGCTAAATCAACGCACACATTGAAAGCGTTCACCGAAACGATATTTCAAACCAGTCGAGACCACTGCGAGCGCGAGTGTCACTCGCTTCGGGCACGCAAATAGTGAGATGTTTTGTGCAAAGATGGAGCAAATGAATACAAGTTTTTAAACTTGTATATAAAACACCAGATTATAATAATTGAATATAAATTTCATAAAAAAAAAACGTATATTATACAAATACAATTAAAAAAGACTTAGAATAATGACATACATATTCTCAGCGAGTTCATAAATGAAATTAAAATTTATTTATTGTATTATTGTGTGTTATATATTTTATTTTAAAAACTCAATCAAACGATACGAGTGCTATTAACATGATTCGTGTTTTCGCATAAGCCAGAGTTAACAACCCTAGCGCGAACGCCGAGCGTAGTGTGAGTGTGGCAACAAAAGTGAAGTACATACACAAGCTTGACTTCTGTTAGTATTCTGTGACTGTACACTGGTTAATGGTTATGACAAATTGTGTTGGATTATGTCATAGAGAGTACGATCGGTCGCTATGTACAGTCTGGTTTTAACATAGCTTTGAAGATGTATGTCTTCAAAATTTGATCAATGTGGATCAACAAAAAATATTTTCGATTTTTTTTCTTAGTTGTTTTAATAACATATACATCGGTATCGGGGAATGTTCATAACAATAGGAAAGAGACAAACCTGTGACGTGTGTAATCTTCATCATCCACACTTCACAGGCTCTGGACTCCGACTATACCCAATCGTGTTTGTTGAAATTTGCCCATTACCTCTGGTCTTGAGACCGTCTCGAGCAATATATCTCGATATATTTCTGTGGTCTCAGGCTTAAACTTCCATCGAACATAGACTTCTTTAGTCCTTTTACAATTCACTTAGAAATTGGTACACGTCAGCAAATAGAAATGTTTATAGCTTCAAGTCTAGACTCGACTATGTACATAATATAATATCTGTTTAAAGTTGTAAGTTAGGAGTGACATCATATTAAGATTGTACAAGTTGTATCATGTTACTGATATCTTTTCGTAGTAGTGTTCAAGATAACTAAAAATCAATCCTATTTATCTATTAATAATAACAAGAACAGCGACCAAGAAGGCTGACTTTGAAAATTATTGTAAAATGTCGCCAACAATTTTACGGAAAATCGAGAAAAGCCATGTTAAACATCAGAAAAGAACAGTTGAAGCATAAAGAAGATTATTTATTCATAAGCCATATGGGCTATTTTTTGAAATAAATATCTATTCCATAGAGTTCCATAATATGGCTGTTAAATCTCTCTGTTTCAAGTAAGTAGTATTTCGCATACGATCGTGTTATTATGTCAATATACGATCATTGGTATAGATGTTGTGGGACCAATTATCTCTATCCGCAAAATAGGTACAGCGAGTCTCCTGCTTATCAATGTACTAATATACAAAAACCAACGTAGTATAAAAGTATTATGATGAATAGCGCCGCGTCACTAATGGCGGTCGGGTTAGCATCATTATCTTACGTACGTGACCTCTGCATTGTGCCGTATTGTGCCTGCCTCATGCCTGTACCCATGTATTACTATAATTAGGACACTATAGTAATTGCATTATTTTGTAGTTTATACTAATAATTGAAGATGCTTTGTAGTTATATTTTAGTATAAAAGTAGTAAAACTATTCTGGAAACCTCGTATATGCTGAATTTGAAGCTATTGAAATTGTAAACTTAATTAAAAGCCATATAAATTACTGCCATTTTTAAAGTTAAATTGATCACACCTTACAATTTGATTACCTAATTAATTGTAATTCGGGCACCTGCGATTCAACTCTCGGGCCGAATGAGACCGTTTGAAAATATTTATTGTAGGTTGTTGACAGCCTCCGTGGCGCAGTTGGTTAGACGCCGCCTGTGAAACGAGAGGCCGCGGGTTCGATCCCCGCACCGAGAGAAATGTTTGTGCGGCCCACAAATATTTCTTCCGGGTCTGGGTGTTTGTGAGACCGAAAAGTCTCTCGTAGTTCCTGATACCCACGACACAAGACTCGATCTTAGTGTGGGGTCAGGACTATGTATGTGACTGTTGGGTGTTATTTATTTATTGTAGGTTATTTTTTTGTCCATAGCCCAAAGAAAAAGTTAACAAACCCTTCACATATACTACAATTTTGAAAAGTGAAATATTTATTGATTTGTTATATCATTTTTTCGGCTCACTAGTGCAGTGGTTGAGTGTGGTTCGTAAGTATATTAAATGATAAGAAAGTACAATATGGAACAAAAAAATTGAATGATAACGCTACGAGTTGCAGTTTACGTTCGCGGTGCGATAAACTGTGGCCATGAGACCCCCGGCACACCACAAACATAAACATCGATAACTTTACAGACACGGAGTTTTAGCGCATGTGGCCAGTGGCAAGTTCATGTGTCCCACAAACGACACATACCTATTAACTATAGAAAAATATGTGACCTCAGTGTGTAACGTATAGACGTAAATTTTTGACGCGAACTGAAAATGCCTTTTGCCATTGTTTTGGAGTTTTAATGAAATTCGAGACTTGTGAAGAGCAATTATCTCTTACCATTTTTTAATTCGTGGTGGATAATGTTTTAATCTATCAAACCTCCCCGTTTGGAAATGAACAACACCCCTAAAATGTTGAAGAAGTACTTCATTTAATTAAGATTTTTACGAAGCGCGATAAAATCACGGATTAGTTAATCCGCTAACCGCTTTATATCGTTTAGTCACGTTGGCCGGAGTCACGTGCGTGCGCCACTCGCCTGATGTGAATGAACTTTCCTTAGCCTCGTAAGTCGTAATGCGCGTCGTGAAATTTTTATTTATAAGTTTATTCTTCTTAAATAATTGCGATTCTAAAAATAACTCAATACAAGTATGTTTATTTTAGTCGTAATACTTTGATTCGTGCTATATTTTTACGAGATAAAATTATTGAAGTGAAATATAGTTCGAGCACGCATAGCTAGATGTCGCCGTCATAAAGCCTTAACTGTTTAATAAAATTTGATGAAGTGCCAAGGAAGGCAATTATATTAATAAATATCATAATTTTCAAACAAATTTTAATTAATTTTCAAACGCCGTAAGAGTAAGCTGTGTGAATTCGATTATCTTTTCATTGTGTTATAACTAAGCTTCATACTATTAATTATTATATCAATGATTACATTTACATCTGTCAAATATTTTCCGGAGTATTATTTATGAGCATTTAAATAGTAAAAATGACCTCTATAGAATGTAATACGCAATTTACTTACATAGAAGTGTGAAGTGACCACTGACCAAGATGTGACGAAACCAAGGTCGTCGCACTAGTTTTGCTAGTGAAACTTATGTTAGCTAACTTTTACCTTCAGGTATGCTTGCTCCAATTTAGTATTTTAGTCACTATTCACTCGCTGCTTTCCATCACGCACGCGCATTGTTCAAAGGACCTCATAGAAGGAGTGACTTATGGTTCATAATGGAATTCGCTCCAAGGGAATTCGTAATTTAAATATGTGATGTTCTTGCATTTCAAGATATGTATTGGCTCCATAGACTATTTTCACACGATTCGCAAATCCTTATAATAAGGATGAAATACTTATTCGATAAAATTATTGGCAGGCACCTTACACCTAGTAAAGTTCCGACCATATTATTTTCAATCACGTTAAGTGACATTTAAGAGCAGATGGGAGAAGTGCCTAAGATAATATTATGTATTATTTTGTTTTGTCATGTGGTATAAGTAATACTCGTAGAATAATTTGTGTCAGCACAGACGTTGAATGTAATCTAAACATCCATTATCCTATGAACTTAACAATAACAACAATAATCTAGATTCTAGATCATCTCAATTAACCTATAACTCTATTTGGTGTAAATAAAGTTTAACAATATTGCTCAATATTGTAACCTTCTTGGAGTCGTCGTTTGATAATTGAAATTATCATTAAGAAATTAACCATTTATTTATTTATCAATAAAATGCTACAAAAATCGATGCGTTTTCCATAAAAATACATAAAGGAATAATTGCTAATAACCGTCACATTCCGTCTCGTCTTTGTCCCAATTATGTTCTTAGCACGTCACATCACAAGACTTTACAAAAATGCATCATATGACTCACGTATTAAGACTCATTATTCAATTGCATGAATGAGTGACATATGACTTTACTGCTGATCATGTAAAAACACGTGACATTGCGATTTGCGCACCACGTTCGATTTCTGTTCGCCTCGCGCCATGATTCTCAAGTTAGGCGGAAAAACGCTGCGCGCCGCCTTAGAGCTGTCTACATACGAGTAATATTTATTTGGCTGTTAGTTTTGTTGACGACGCACGCGCACATCACCCCGCGTAGCACATAGAACACATTATGTAAGGTCTCGTCACGCCACGATCGCAGTATGTGTGGGCGGATTGGGTGCATTTTTATTGTTTTTTGACATGTTTTTATTGAACAGCTTCGCACCCACCGCTCACACATTAATGATTTATATGTCATTTTAAAGGGCGTGACGAGACCTATTTAACGATGTATGACAAGTAATTAAGAATAGGATACTTGTGGAAATAAAGAGGAAAATGACCGCGCCCCGAAGTGAAAATGGACCCGAAATTAGGAACATTTTACGGGGGTCTCCCTATGGTAACGCCTCGGAGTACTTAAGCCGGCAAGCAAAAATAGGAAATCACTGGATCCAGAAGAGCTCTCCGAGGAAGAAACGAAGAAGCCTGAAGACACTCGAAGCAACAAGAAACCTGAAGAAGCCTGGGAAAAACCCTGAAGACTGAAGAGAAGCCCGAAGTACGAAGCGATCCGGACTGCGACGTTGCTTGCCGGCGTCACTACGATCGTCTACTCCGGGGCTACCATAGGGCGGGGCGTGGTCGATTCCGCGTATATTTTATATCGTGTGTTTCAGTACGTTGCCCGTCCTATACAAACCGCACCTTTCGGAGCGACTTTCCTAGAGGCTAGACGTCAAATAGAGTGCCCGAACACGCACCAGGGGGTGCATACGCTGGGCTCCGGCGCCCGAGTTGAGGACTCGGATTCTCGCCCAGTGAAGTCGCGGCGGAACGTTGGTGCCCGTCTCCGGGTTCCTGACCTCCGCACGCCTACAAGTTTGTTTAGATTTAGCTATAAAGTTACGATTTTAAGCAATTTAAGTTATATTATTTTTCTTTATTGCGTCAAATTAACAAACTCATATTTTAATTATTACTTACATAGTTTTGGACAAATAAGTTTCCCTTTGCCATTTGAACTGGAATGAAGAGTTTTGTATCTGTTAATATTCGCATTTGATAATTGTTTATTTATCATATTCATAATATTTTCTCCAATTTCCTTTTCTTAGTTAATTATTTAATTGATTTTATATAGAAAGCGTACAATAATAAACGCCAACGTGGGCTGAATCATGGTGTGGCGATATGGAACTCTCACAAGTATTTTTTTTACAAATGAAAAGTTAACCCGTTCATACACTGCGAGCAGCACGTGCCCGGTATAATGAACACGTGTACAACGGGACTTATTTGACAAAAAAGAACAGAAAACAGCGACCTTTGCAACCTGTTCGAGGAAACGTGATGCAGGACTAACAAGAATGGACAGTTGACAAGCCACATTATGCCGCGGTGCTAATTAACTTTTTTCACGGAAAGTTAAATGCATTTTGAAGGAGAACAAATTGAATGTCATTTATAAAAATATTTGATTTGTAGTGCCGAAAAGCTTTGGAAAAAAATAATTAATTGGACATAACACACTGGTGAGTTCTTAGAGCTGAATAGTAAGGAATTATTTTTTCTAAAAGCTTGGATATTAATGAAAACGTATTTGTAAGTTAGTAAATTGTAGACTTAAATTTTGTATAGATATTGGTATTATACATTTTTGAAGCCAAGTCAATTAAAGTTTTTAATATTTTGATTTAGGTGTGTTTTTGATTTAGGTATGTTTTGACAAATCAAATGAAAAAAACACAAAGTATTAATATTAAAATATGATCACGTTTTTATCACAAAAAAGTTATACTATCAGGCAATATAATAAAATATATTGTATAACGATGGACTTGCCTTATCACGAAGGGTTTAAGTCACACAGCCGATTGTAATATCATTAAGCCCAATTCCGTACCATGCATTAAAAACATGATCTGTTGACCCCACATGAGTTTACATTATCATATTTTTAAGAATAAAATGGGTTTAATGGACCGTCCACAGAAGAAATATTTATAAGTACACACATATCTCTAAGTCGACACACTAATAATCTCATATTAAATGAAATGTATTTTTTGATTGACCAAAACAAAACCATGAGTTCTTGTAGATCACAAAACACCCAGCCTTGGAATCTATTGATTGCATTTGCATCGGGGCAAAATATTGCCCCATATATTAATGGTGGAAAGAACCATTAGAGTAATTTATGCAAATGTGTCGTATTTTCGTTTCAGGTGGGGTTACTCTATGATCCGACACGAAGTTCGAATGTTCGTATGTTCGACGTTCGAAGAAAGATATAAGTTTTCCACTTCTAAAAAACAATATCTACTATTCTCTATGATACATATCATTATCTCCGAACTCAGTCTATGATTATGACGTATGATAGAGAATTCAAACATTTTGTGGACTATTTAGATTTTTTAGACACATTAGTGAAGTTTTGCGTACGAAGTCCGGGTTGTATACATATATCCAGTTTGGTACAAGCCGATATTATTGCTTCGATCGGCGAAAGATATCCTTACCTGGCCGTTACATAGCATAGACACTCTATGCAAATTGCACTGCACTTTGTATTGTATTATAGACGCGTTGAGGCGCTATAAACAACTTGTTAAACTAAAATTAATTACGGATTACATTTAATTTTTATATTTTACAACTTCCCGATGTGACATTTCGATTACTTTGCAGCTTTCATGGTCTTGGGGCAGACTGACAAGATTGGGCAGTGGACAAGACAAATTGCGCCCCTAATGGTGGAGCTAATTAACCTTTTTTCACGGAAAGTTACACATTTTCCGACAAAAAGAAATTGGATATTATTTACAAAAATATGCGATTCGTGATTACGAAAAGCATCGGAAAAAATAATTAATTGGGACTAAAACTCTGTTGACCTTTCTCAGTGACCGAGCTAGCTGTAAAGTATTGAATAAACGTCGCGAAGTTTAATCAATATGTTATAAAATAAGTGAAAAATAGTTTTATTTCAATGTTTAACATTGGCGTAAATCTAAAAACCATTCAGTAAAATATCCATGATTTTTTGAAGTCTCCTTGTTGGTGTGTCGTCTAGTGGCCCATAGCTGTCAAACATTTTATAATTGGCAATACATAGGTATTAAAAGAATATTGTGGTGTGCCTTCTTTGCTTTACGACCAAGCGTCGAGTCTTCAAATTAGCATTATGGCTTCGTATAAAACACGTTGGATGCATTCCGTCACGTGCACCGTAAGTGCAAAATGTTCCAAGTGGGCGCGATAATCTGACGGCAGATACCAACGAATGTAATTATGATGCAATCAATAAATGGTTTATTGTTTTAAGGATCAAAGTAAATTTGTGTAAAGAAAGATTAGTGATGCTTCTAAAATTTGAAATAAATCGTTAAAAATAAAGAAATCGCTTGTGGATCGAAGGATTTATTTTATTGTTTTTGTATGTTTTCTTTTACAAAAATTGCGTAGTAGTTGCATATTTAAGGTCGTTTTATTTTGTGCTTATACAAAGTTGTATTTTACGTTTTCATTTTTAAGTAGGTAAGTATTTTTTTTTTTCATTTCATAGAAGCGTAATAATGCGATTCCAAAAATATGTCAACCCATCTAGTATGACTAGCATAATCTCTTGTGTATAGTGTTCATTTTATTTGTCCTTTAAAGATAATTTCAACATATTATTTGACTCTACTCCGAAATTACCATATCACTACATAGTATAAAACAAATTCGCTTTCTCTGTCCCTATGTCCCTTTGTATGCTTAAATCTTTAAAACTACGCAACGGATTTTGATGCGGTTTTTTTAATAGATAGAGTGATTCAAGAGGAAGCTTTATGTGTATAATACGTGCATAAATAAAAAATAAATAAATAAATAAATAAAAAATATTATTGTAGAGAAATCTATATGCACCCGGGCGAAGCTGGGCCGGGCCGCTAGTTCTATATAAATACCAATTACCTACGTCTATGACAGTCCACGTTGCGTTGGCTATAAAAACATTACCCCATGAAGTCAAACAAAAAAAGTTTCACAGTTTAATTACTACCGCGAATCGCGATACATTAGCATAATAAAAACAAAAAAAATACAACCGTAAGTAATTGAGTCTATTTTAACACATTGCGTTTAAAACGTTAACAATGAGATGATAGTGTGCGCAAACACAGCAGTGTTGCGGGCGTCATGGAAAATCACCGGGTGTCAAAAACTCCATAATGCATTATAATATTAATTTGTATGTGCATACCGCGGAGGGAATGAGGTGGAGCGCGCTCGCAGACACGTGCTGCGCCGTTGTTGTGCGACCAACACGCACGCGCGCCTCCGTTCGAGACGTAAATAGATTTTGTGCTGCATTTATGATTTGTTATTAAATTATTTATATGTGAATACATAAATCCACGTTTCTATCTCCGAAAGGGTGGACAAAGGCGTTACTAGTGACTCACAGTTCAGCTATTCCCATACAGGGCATAAATTCCAGGCCCGGATAAATCATACAAGATTTTTCTAATCTAAAATGTTAAATATCTAATTTATAAATACGAAAATATTACGATTCATGACATATAATCAGCAATTTCGGTGTTTTATAGAAAAAATGACCGAAGAACCATTGAGAAAAGAACGCACCCCTTTTTCTTAAGTCGCTATACACTACTGATTTTTCTAAATAATTCCACCTAGGTCCCGTCTGCTAGTTTGCGCCTATTCAACAAAAAAACATGTATGCAAATTGTACAAGTCAAAAGAGTTTCTTTTCAGTCTTGTGTGTGGTCAAGCGTATATCATTACTAGCCGAGTAGAAGTAGCTTTATATAGAATTAATTTATTATCGCCGAGTCACGTGAATGATAATATAGCAGCGTGAAAACGTGATGTGTGCCTCGGCGCACGTGTTTCTACGTAATACTGACAGATAAATTCTTAGAAAAACGAAAATACATCGGATGTTTGGCTTCTCGACCGCTGTGACTGACTAAGCTGGGTATGTTTAGGTCTTGTGTTCGACTCCTCATTTAGGAAATTTATATTGTAAGTCATCAGTGAAAAAAAATCACACGGATCACCCTAGACGGTAATTTATGCTAGTCATAGCGATAGGCTTGCTTCTTGACAAGTTTTGGGTTAGAGATGAAGTCCGTTAATTATGGGTGGCACTAGTGATACTTCCGCCAATTGTCACAGTTATAGTAACCTGAACGTTTATATGATATGTATTCGACCTCTCTAAACGTATTGGGAACTTTGAATTATAAGTGGAATTACATGATTGAAACTAAGTCGAACGAATCCGTTTTAAAAAACACAAAGACTCACAACAAGTCTAGACTACGCCGCCGGTTCAAAGGAAACCTACTTAAAGTAACAGATTCACTCATTGACATAAATATATGGATAGCGTAAAATGTTTCGACATATGTAAGTGGTTCGTGCGCTCCAGTGTATCTCTAGTGGGGCGTTACTGGGGCCCTACTATATTCATCCGAAACGAAGTTCGAAACTTCGGACGATCGAAGTTTTTTATACGATACGAATGTCAGTACGTACGGGCTGAGAACCGTGAGTTCTTGAGTTTGGTGTAAAGGTCAGGCAATCCCTTTTGTATAAGTTTTATAGATATTCTGCTTGTTATCGAATATTAAATAATATAAGCACTCCGTCTGTACCTTTTCATCGATAATAGTGAAAAGGAAGCCTAACATACAGCCTTACTTATCCTAATTAGCCCATTAAAATCGAAAGACAGCACGTGTGAACATCGAATTTCACAACTTATCGAGAGTATAATTCGTTAACGCTAGACTTACAACTAGTAACCACTGCACGAGCCGCGAGCAGTTCACATCGCGCGCCGGTCGACACAACTCGTATGCGAGTCACTCGTTTGCCCCGACGTGTTACTGTGATGAACGTGCTATTGACACCGTTCCCGAGGGCGGAAAGCGATCAGCTGCTCGTTGGATTCCGGTAGTGAGTCTAGATAATAATTCAGCAGATTAATACCCTGAAACGGATTAATATTCTTCCCATTACGCTGAATAATTGCATTTCCCTTATAAAGAAAAAATATAATGATGAGTTGAACACCTGTTCCATATTTAAATGTTTGATATCACTCCCGCGCATTCAAAGCTCGAGCAAATGCAATTTTTTGAATTGGTTTGGCTAGATGTTAGGTTAGAATTAGCATCGTAAGATATTTTGTTTTAGAATAGCTAGATAAGACGGCCGACACGTGATGATAATAATAGTCACCTACATAATGGCATACACTGTGCACACTACACACATCTGTTTATTGAATGCAAATATGAGATAGGCCGGGAGGATAAGGAAAATTTTATGTTGAGTTAAGAAACATAATAATATGTACCTTAGTATGAAAAAATAAACGTTTTTAAGGATATTATACACTGGAAGTGGGAAATAAGGATTTTTTATAGTTTGAGATTTTTTAAATTGTTATACCTCTTAGTTGGCGTGCGTCTTTGGCGCGCTGGTTAGATAAATTGACGTCAAATGATTCCAAATAATTATTTTATAGTTAGCCTACAAACAACACCTTGCGCAAGCGGAAAAATACTGGACATAAAAACCTTATAAAATGTAAATGGCATCATAAATATGATATTATTGTAATAAGTAAACGGAAATCACGATATGCAGCATATGGGTGTCGAAATAAGAAATGCACGATAAATCGGCATCACACAGGGCGACACGTGACGCATTATCATATCATGTTTGGTGTACACGTGTGCTGGGCAAAAACTTGCCGCATACTTATTACGCGGTGTTTCATGTATGTACAGCTCTATTTTACGCTACGTTGAGTCACTTAAAGTGCAGGATTTAGGGTTCTTGCAGTTTTGTATTGTATGGGATGAGGAAAAATGCAAAAAGTTTTCCATTTGGCAAGTGGTTAAAGGTGAATTCGGACACGACAAAAATTGACACGAGTCGGGTGTACTGTTGCCAGCTTTAGAGAATGAAGTGATGAGAATAATAAGGGTTTTATTTGTTTGTATTTGTATAGTTGGGTGTGAAATACAAAATATATTTGTTTCTTTCATTTTATTGCATTAACAAAAATATACTAAACTGCTAATTAACAAATTTGTGTTATGGATGCAATTACCCTACTTTATTCCCTTTATGTATTTCAATATTTAAATAATCTCCACAGTTGTGAGGGTTTTCGTTAGTTTCTAATCTTGGCCTATTATACTCATGTAATGTACTAATGGATCAAAATACTCGACACAATATTCCGGAATGCAGTGGTAGCAGTTATATGAACTGACGATCAATTGTGTAAATATCACCCAGCTGTGAAATGGGTCACTGATAGATTTTTTTATTTTGTATGGGCGGTATGTCTCAGGGCACTTTATGTGTGGTATCGTGGCATATTTTACTCACTCATTAAGAAACTTAAATTGCATCTGTATCGCTTTATACAGCAGATGATTGATCTGATGACGCTATCGTCAGGGGTGCCAGTGGTAGAACGAGAAGTCGCAGGTTAGAATCCTGCAAAGTAAAAAAAAAAAACATTTTCAGCTTATTATTCAGAATAACAGAAAATATTGTTAAAATAATTACATTCACTAAAACGGTGAAGGAAACATGCATACCATAGCGATTTATAAGAATTTCTATGGTACGTAAATCCGTCAACCCGCACTAAGCCAGCGTCGTGGACTATATGGCTAACCCCTCTCAATCGTACTCACGATTGTAAAGGAGGCCCATACCCTGCAGTGGGACGTATATGGGCTAATACATATACACAATTATTTTCACGCAATTATAACTAAGAAACTTAAATGTAACAACTAGGTAAATGTGGAGATCATTGGAGGAAGGCTATGTTCAGTAGTGGACTTCCTCTGACTGAAAAGAGAGAGTGAGAGAGCTAAGAAAACGTTTAAGTTGATTTTAGGAAGGAAGCTTATGCCAATATGTAGGTATCTCACTACGTTGACTTCACAACATAGGCTTATTTTTTTTTAAATTACCCTCAGTATCACCTACTACGCCACTAGAATACAAACTTATCACTGTAACAATCTTCAATAAATAGTAATAAATAAATAAATACACCCAACAGTCACATACATAGTCCTGGCCCCACTCTAAGATCGAGTCTCGTATCGTGGGTATCAGGAACCACGAGAGACTGGTCTCACAAACACCCAGACCTGATACAAATACCTGTGGATCACATTACACAAATACATATATTTTTCGGAGCGGAGATCGCACGCGCGGCCTCATGTTTCACAGCCGGCGTTTTACCAACAGAGCTACGTAGGCTGTCAAGTGTCAATTGATGACACAAGGCAATATTACATCGCTTCATACGCAGCTATTGTAACATGTTTGAAATTTAACAAATTGCTTACCTCCATGTTTTATATACACACGTTGTCCTATGTGTAATGCATGAGTGAATACAGTACTGTATTGAAAATGTTTGTAAGTGAAAATATGAGGACCTACCGCGCTTGTAACGGTTTCGTATTCATGACGTGACAAAATACTATTATTTCGAGAGCTTAGGGTACATCTTTGACTTCATTCATAAACACATTCATAACACAGAATATGTGTTATAACTCAGTTTTATGCTAAAGAAAACCTAGAGAAACTTCCGTGTATGAATGTACTCCATAATAATGTGTTTATTGTTGTAATCGCATCCGGGGTGCCGAAGAATTCTAATATAGGGTATGTGCTAAAACGGCTTGTATTAATTCAAGTACATATCCTACGTAACTCCCCGTATGGATTTTCCCGGAGCTGGAGGGTACTCTATAGTGTTCGGATAAATAGCATTAGCAGTCAAATACCAAGAAAAATCGATGATAATATTTCACAAGTTATATAAATAATTGTGATTCACAAAGCGGATCGGCTAATGTAACGAATTTATGCCGTTGCCCATAGTTAACGTTTTTTCTAAAAGTGGCAAAGGCTGACGCTGCATAATAAGATCCTATTGGCAAAACATTCCGTACCGTATGTCATTTAAAAAAAAAACGTTTCAATGTGTTATTTCATTACCTTCTATGCATATTCCCTAGCGTTATAAATTATGGCAATCCCTGAATGATGTAGGAACTAGGAATATTATTCTCGCCCTATAATTGGTTCATGGCGGTTGGACCCCGAAACTTTCCAGTAATAAAACCTACTATAGTACTATACTGATCAATATGTATAATACTTATAGTGTTCCTGGCCGTGTGTTTATCCCATAAGATCCGTCTCAAGGCCGTTTGAAACAAATAGCATGAATAAATGCTTACTAATATCACGACAAAAAACTACTGCGTTTTTATGACTACGCGCATGCCACGTGGGTCAAGATCGTAGTCCTGTTATTTGATTATTCGAATTATTTGAATCTACAATATATTAATATGAAAATGAATAAAAAGAACTTGAAGTAAATATTTTACCGGAAATAATATATTAGTTAAATTTTATCCAGAGAAATCTGTGTTCCACATTGTGACTTCTATTGACCGTTTTCTTCAGATAACTTCAGCGAAAAAATACGCAATTTATGCGTATCTGCGATAATATCTGGTAGACCTTATCACTCATCAATAGTTCGCGAAGACCACCATGATTTTAGTATGCCAAGAATCCGTGATTCAAGAGCTCATTAAGTCGCTCCAGAAACCACATATACACATAAAAGTTCTGATGGCACTGCTCTAGCCACTCTCTCTCTTTCTCCCTCTTCTGCTACAGAAGGGAAAAGCTCAACATAGGCCTCTCCGAGGTTCTCCACATTGTCCTGTTGGAAGTGGCATGCTTCCAGCGATTTCCTACAACCTGGACCAATAATTACTGATCTTGTACAAATCTCTCTTGATAGGAACGGTATTGGCCGTTCCAATAAATAGGGCCGAAATTGTTATGTCATAATGGATTACCTGGCAAGTAACAAATAGACTGATATAAATATCGAGGCCTTTCCCGACGTGACGTAATACCTGCATTTGACAGCCATTATAATAGGGTATTTGACTCATTTTTTTTTATTGTATTTATCAAAACTTTTCCACAGCTATGGTCTAACAAACAAAGAAATTTATAAATCCATTTAGAATTAAACAAGTTAGAAACGTTTTAAATCTTGTAGTGGGGGTAACAGAAAAGAAATGCAAAACCAAGATAGTGACGACACTAGGGTTATTATACATTACAGTGTGCGGGTGTGAAAGAGACAGCAAGATGTCCCCACCACACCCCCACTCTTAAATTTTAAATGTTAATATTTGCCTTATGTTACAAGCTACTTTAATACTTTTTTGACAGCAAGGCTTTATTTTTAACGTATTTGTATTTGGAAGCGAAATAATACAAAAAATCGATAATAGTCAAATACCCTATTCCGACTCCTCTTTTTTCATTTTATTATCTAATATATTTTTTGTAGGTTTCAATTTAACGCTACCTTGTTTTACTTTGAAGGACAGTGTAGTCAGAGTAACTACATAATGAGACTTAACATCTTATGTCTCAAGATGACGTCACAGTGGAATGCCGGGCATTGCTGTGTAATTCATGACGTTGTTTGGTTTTGCTACTGTCCATATGCGTCATACCGATTATCATCGAGCGAATGCCATCCTCGTCGCGCCATTCATCAAAAAGTACTTAAAGTAGTCTCTTGTAGTTTCGGATAGACACGAACGTACCTATGTTATTGTGGTATCTCTATACCGAGATCATCACATGTCAGGAGTTTTATTATTGATATTTGAGAAGCTAGCACGTTTCCAGCCATGTGTACGTACACCGAATGTTAAGCGTTGAAATATTTTTTACTCAAGGTGACGCGATATGTCTAAAATTTATTTGAACAGCCTGTAATACTTGACTCCGATTGAGAATTGTGTTGTGACCACGGCTTCACTGATAAACGGGATACCTTTTTGGCATATAACTTTGTAAAATCTATCAAGAATCGTTTATGCTTACTTAAAATAAACAATCCTATATTACTTCTTCCTGCGAATTGTTTATTATATCGTACTTAAACCTTGTTGTCATTAGCCAATTGCAATTTATAGTCTGTTATTGTTATTAGCCTATGGCAATTTCTAATCTGTTGTTGTATACAGTACTGTTAATATTATGGATTTAACTATGTTTTAAACTTCCTATACTATGTTTGAGAGCTTCCGTGTCTCACTTTATGATATTAGCACGTATTTATTGTAATTAAAAATCTAATGATGAATCTCAGACGCCAAAGATAATTGCGAGTATTTTTTTCACATGGTTTATATTTTAATTTTAGGAACTGTCTGAGCTAAGAAACATCGTTTTTACTAAAAACTTTACAAAAATGTACACATTGATAAAATGGGTAAATATCCACCATGAACAATTTTATTCTTATAACCAAAAATGTCCCTCAAAATTTGTGCGTAATGGTCACTCTAGCTTAATCTGATATATTTAAATAAAACTGTATGAAATATGAATATGATGTTGGCGTGTGGTTGTCTGTAACCTTGTATTGACTTGCGGGCCACGTTGCAAAGTCACATGTGCCCAATACCCAAGTTTATTCAATTGATTCCTTTTTTAGATGAGACCGGGGACAAAAGTAACACGGGAAGATAGAAACAAATGAATTTGAGATAAAAAATGACGGTCTTTAGGCATTTCGAACCTCCCCTATATACCTATCATCAGCGTTGTGCCATCAGGTTTTGGTTGTAGCGATGACTCGCTATAAAATACCACTTCTATTCCATTCTGTGTGCCCTTAAGTGCGAAATGAATGGGGCTTACCCCGTGGTACTACCAATTGTCAGCTAGGCAGAAAAATAGTGTCGTAGTACAAGTGTTTATATTCTCTATGGTGTCGTAGAGATTGAAAAAATTTATACTTATTGATTTTACTACCTAACTACGAGAATTACATAAAGTGTATTCTCATTGTCCGAAGATATGTGTGGTATAAAAATCTGACCTATATGTTTCTGTTTCCAGCTACAACTCGAACGATGGGTTCGGTCGCGCCACGGGCGAGCAGCTCAACTTCGCGGCGCCTTCCGAGGACGAGGCGGAGTACCCGCCCGGCGCCTACCTCAAGAAGGGGAAGGTCTCGAGGGCAAGTCATACTGAATATGCCCGATTTTCACTTCATGATTGCTTATAGCTCAATTATAAATAAAATAAGATGGAAGTGCAGCTTAAGTTCATTTATTGACAAAGTATAATGATTAAATTAGAAAATGCAATTCAGTAGCAGAATTTATGGAATTCAAATCTTGTTTATAAAATGCACTTTACATTAAATTAACGGAAGCATGCATGAAATAAATAAATAAGTTCATTTCACTATGACATTAGTAACCATGATAGTTTAATAATCTATTATTACAATAAAAATAATTAAATTTTCCATATACAGCAAGATCCGATGTCGCATCGAATAATCGAGAAGCGTCGTCGCGATCGCATGAACAACTGTTTAGCAGACCTCTCCCGGCTAATCCCCCCGGAGTACCTGAAGAAGGGCAGGGGCAGGGTCGAGAAGACGGAGATCATCGAGATGGCCATCAGGCACCTCAAGTACCTGCAGGAGCGAGTCAATGGTTTGTACAACGGAATGCAATTGGTCATTTATGACGTATGTATAGAGCTGTAGTGTTCCTGTCTGGTATAAAATGGTAGGTATTTCTAAATGTTATGCGTGGACTGCAAAAAGAAAATTTAAAAGTTTCATGGTTTTGTAACTTTCAAAGTACATATATTTTTATTGTTTCCTTTTATAATTAATGTCATACTACTATTCTGTTGTTAAATGATTAATTAATGAATTAATAATAATGAAAATATGTAAGGTGAGTTTATCAGAAAATGTCCCCTCAAAAGTAGGATGTACTAGATAATAAATTCCCTTAATTCTGCCATGTTTTGGCCATTCTTCCCTTAAATTAAGTTACAGGACTACCAATGACGTGGTTTTCTTCAGAAACTTATAATGTTTTCAGATTAATGCTGGAATAGAAGTACTATGTTAAATAATGAATCAGAGTAAGCAAAAGTATTTCCTGCATAATCTCAGAATAGTTAAAGTTGTTGCGCTGTTGAGCCATCTTGAGCACATTTTGTAAACTTTTATATGAACGATATCTACACATAAGTATCACGTACCTATTTTATAATGACAATTGACAACATAACACTAGTCAGTAGTTATTACTCATACATTGACAAAATTATTCAATCATTTATTAAGTTATGTAACAAGTACATATATTCTTAAAATCATACGACATGATTATATCAATTAGCGAGCGATAATCATCTATCGTCAGCTGATACTCCATCTAGACTGCACTGTAGTTACCATTACGTCTAGTCATTTTAATAAAAGTTTGAGGTATGTATTTTCAATTAATATGATGAAGTCTAAAAAATCTTAAGGTCTAGTCAAACAGCGGACGGAATGGAGCCGCGACGCTTGTCTCTGTGTGACATCCTTATTAATATTATAATGATGGTTTTACATGACCCAGTTGCTGAGTACTGAAATATATTGTTCTGAAACATTAAATAAAATAAAACATTACGAACCGTGTTTAAATGACAGTTCACAATTCATGTGATCCAGTTATTAGTTCGTGTCGATTTGACGTCAATGGCTAACAAGAGTCCATAATAAAACAAGAGTTTTAAAAATAACTGCTTTGCAGACACAACAATTTCTTAATTGTTGTGTCTACAAAGCAGTTATTTTCTACCATGAATTAGCTATTTTATGTACTCACTTAAAATGTTTTACTCGTATTCGATGTTTCTATTACGAGGTATTGGAATATATATTTTTTTATAACGACAAATATTTATGGTATGTATTATGTTATATTTCAAATTCGCTGCAGTTATTAGATGTTACACAGTATTAATAACTTATATATAACGTACAGTTTTATATTGAACACGCTTTTGGACATGCAAAAATCATGACAATAATAATAAATACACCAAACTGTCACATATATAGTCCTGAACCTACACCAAGATCGAGTCTTGTATCATGGGTATCAGAAACTAGGCGAAACTTACAGTGTCACAAACACCCAGAAAGGAAATCTATCTATGAATCTTGGTCACACATCTTGGTTTTTGTAAATTGAATGTTATATTGGCTTGTATGTGGTATTAATTGTCAAAATTTAACAATATTTCTTCAGCAAAAACCAGGCTTAATGAGAAATATTCAAGAAATATAAATACGGAAACGAAAGGCGAGTATTGATTTCATATGAAGTTAATCCATCGCATCACGTCTCTAGTATACTCATCAGTAAGTAGATAATACTAACATAACAATACTTTTACTAGCCTATTCCAAAGTTTACAAATCTGCTCGCGATATGGTTGCGGAACGTACACTGAAGGATGATAACGTTACTGGGAGTCCCCACCAGAAGATGCCATCCATCTTCGCGTGGGTTGTGTTTTAGCTGCCGAGCGGCAGGTGGGCGAGGAGTACAGGGCTGGCTACCAGGAAGCCGTGGCCGAGGCGGTGCGCTTCCTCGTCGAGGTGCAGGGGTATGGGCCGGGCGACGGCCTGTGCGTCTCCATGGCGTCGCATTTGCAAAGACATTGTGAAGTTGTCACCAAAGGTAAGACAAGATTTTTTTTATGGTGAATTAGGCATGAACTGAATTATATATATTATGTCGAGCAGTCAATGGATCATACATTTTAATAAAAGAATGACTGAAAATAAAGGTTGCCAATATACTTTTACGTCAAATGTGCAGCATTTCTTTTCGAAATAGTATTTCATTACAAAAAATAAGTGTGTCTTTTATTTACTACTAGCTGTCGGGCCCGGCTTCGCCCGGGTGCAGATAGTTTTTGAGTCCAATCCACATCAAGAACATATTATTTCGCGTGTCTACTAACTATATTTCCCGCGTGCCGTCGACTATATTTCCCTTCCGTAGGAGAGGACATCCCGTGCCAACAATTTGAATTTGAAAGAGTAGAAAATATGTATATTTGGTTTCCTGACTCATCCCACGGGAACACTACATTTTTCGGGATAAAAAGTAGCCTATGTGTTAATCCAGGGTGTCAGCTATCACTATACCAAATTTCATCAAAATCTGTTGAGCCGTTTTTTCATGAAAGAGTAACAAACATCCATACATACAAACTTTCACCTTTATAATATTAGTAAGGATTATTATTTGCAAATAATGTTGTCCCGACTTTTTATAACTGTATACATTAGTAATAAGGTGTAAAGTACCTAACTAACAAACAGAATGAAAAACATCTGATTGACAATATGTACTGGTGAAACGAGCATGCCGTTCGCCTGATGGTAAGCGATACGACCGCTCATGAACAGTAGCAAAACCAAACAACCTTGAATTACAAATAAATGCTTGGTATTCCACTGCGCTCGCCATCCTGAGATACATCTCTGTATTACAATACATAAGATGTAAAGTCCCTATATGTCAGTAGTTATTCTGGCTACAATGTCCTTCAATCCGAAATATAACAATGCATTTAAACTGCTGTGTGACGGGAGAAATAGACATTGCGGTGGTATCCACCCAGGTGGTATCTCAGAATATGAGTGATCTACCACCAGTATTAATAGAATGTGAAATGTTTGCAGGCGAGCCGCTGGTCCGCGACAAGTCGCGCTCGCACATGGGCTCGTCGTCGGAGACGGCCAGTTCGTCGAGCAGCTCGCACGGGTACGCGGTGAAGGCGCCGGTGATCGCGCAGGCGCCGCCCCCCGCGCCGCCGCCCTTCGCGCAGGAACCCTACGACGACCGCCCGCCGGACCAGCCCTACCCCATGGATTGTGATAGAGGTGAGTCAAATGCAATCAACACCAACGGACGTACCGACTACCGACTATCCGCATCAAACAGAGTTTATGAGAAGACGTCATAAACTATGGAGCTCCTCTTTGCTCGATCCTGATATACCATTATTTTACCTGCCCCATCATGAACTTATTGATAATATTGTGTCCATAAACATTACATTTATTTTACATCCAACAGTCACATACATAGTCCTCACCCAACACTGAGATTGAGTCTTGTGGGCATCAGGAACTACGAGACTTTTCGGTGCCATAAACACATAGACCCGAAACTAATACCTGTGGTACACACAAATATTTGTTTCGATGCGGGAATCGAACCCGCGACCTTTCGTTTCAAAGCCGGCGTCTAACCAACTATGCCACGGAGACTGAAACTGCATTCCTTACAAAACTGCTATATACCTTAAATTTTTCATATATGCGCAATTTTCAGGTGACAGAATATTCTTATATACTCTTACCACTATAGACCATGACTCCCAATCCACTAGTTGACTTCTCCTTTACCTAATATATGAACAGTTTATATTTGTAATTTTCAGTGTCAGTGGGTCAGATATCAGTGGCGACGGAGAGCGAAGTGACCGCCGACTCGGAGCCGTTGCCGCTGGACGGACGGCGCAAGTGCGAGCTCACACTGAGGACCGTCAGGAAGCCAGACCACGTCGACGACTATCTACACTCTTACAAATTCAAAAACTCCATCGAGAGGCGATTCTCGAGATCTCAAGATGAGGTAAATAATATGAATATCATTAAAATATATATCTAAACCCGAAGCGTTTTAAGAAAATTATCTACTGACAACATTAATGTGAAGTATTTGAGTGATTTGGTAAAAGCTAAGTTGAGGCAAAACCTTAAGATTGCCTTCGGCGATGTCCGAACTCGTATTACTACCTATTTAATCAATTTGTTTTGATAATATTTCATAAATAAATAGAGAACTTTTTTTCTCAGTGCAAAAATAACTTTATTCTTAACTTTAACTTCCCCAAAATATAATGTTACGTGCCGTCATTAGTACGGGTACCCTTGGTTTTCCATCGCTGGGTTAGGGTATATTGTCCTATGTTATAGTGTAATACTAAAGTTAAAGGGTAGTTTAAAAATGGTTGTATTGTTTGTTAGTGTGTGCGGAACGGCGGCGAGGTGCAGGCGGCGGAGCTGGCAGCGCGCGGCACGCACGCGCATGCGCACGGCAAGCTGTACTCGCACAAGCGACGCCGCGCCGCCAAGCCCGCGCCCTCCACCTCCACATCCAACTCCGGATCCACTGAGGACGCCAGGGACACCTCGCCACAGGTCAGTGACCCTGTGTATTGTTTATTTGTATTTATTTGCTAATGCTGTGAATGGCGAGACGAGCATGCCCTTAAGGCTTTGACAGCCCCCGTGGCGCAGGCGGTCAGACGCCGCCCGTGAAACGAGAGGCCGCGAGTTCGATCCCCGCACCGAGTGAAATGTTTGTGCGGCCCACAAATATTTCTTCCGGGTCTGGGTGTTTGTGAGACCGAAAAGTCTCTCGTAGTTCCTGATACCCACGACACAAGACTGAATTGATCTTTATGTGGGGTCAGGACTATGTGTGACTGTTGGGTGTATTTATTAAAAAAAAACAATCGACCGCTCGTGAACAGTAGCAAAACCAAACACCTTGAATTACAAAGCAATGCTTGACATTCCACTGCGCTCGCCATCCTGAGACATAAGATGTAATCAATATGTTCAGTAGTTACTCTGGCTACAATGTTCTTCAATCGGAAACACAACAGTGCATTGAAACTGCTGTTTGGCGGGAGAAATAGACATTGCGGTGGTACCCACCCAGGTGGCCTCTCACATCTCTCATTGTTGATAGTCCATTAAAAAGTTAGATATAGTTTACGAGTTGCAGCGCGAAAATCTTTTCCATCCCTTTTTCCAAGATGGCGGCTCGGCGGATAAGGGTGGTTAGCGACCCCACAAACTTAAGGAAAAGCTCAGAACAATGAGTAACATAGAAGTAGCGCTTTTGACATTTCAACGTACACTCTAATTTTGACAACAAGAAATAATTGTGCTGTGATCTCTTCTGATAGTTTATCGATGTCGATAGATAAACTTTATTTATAGCAAATTCATAGACACAGTGGTAGATATTGAAAGAAAAATAAAGAATATAATATGCAGTCTATTCGATTGGTAAAACTATATGGCCTACTTTTAAGCTTATTTGGGATATGATTATTATTATTATTATTTAAATCTTTATTGTACACATAAAAAAAATACAACATACAGAAACTAAAAAAAAAAAAGTACAAATGGCGGTCTTATCGCTTAAAGCAATGTCTTACAGACAACCATGGGATGGATTTAAAAGAAGGAGAAATAGAGGGCAGTGTAAAATAAATAAATAAAAGTGTGGAAACTAGATAATACTTATACTATCTAAACATAAAAATACACCAAGATAACATCTCTCTTGATTATCTCTCTTTCATTCTCTCTCTTCAATCTTAAGCAAATACGGTGTTGTTTTTCCCATTCAAAATTTGTACGCGCAACAGCATGAATCTAATTTTGCCTAATGTCGTCATCTGTAGAGAATCTGCATTGAAGGCATTTTAATATGAAACAGAAGTTTATATCATATGGCATCCTAGACCACAGCCCTCGGGCAGTGGCCGAGTGCTTTTTACCACTACACTACCGGGTAGGTATTTTAAAGTACAAGCCAATTTATGTAACATGGCTAGTAAACTAAAATATACATTATTTATATTATCGATAAAATGTGCAGCAAATCACTATTGAATATGCCGTAATTAAATTGTGTCGGCGCTTTGGCCGTTTGTAACATTTGACTTATATCATACCCAACATAGCAATTTGACGTTTCATCAGTGAACATGAACCGTCCTTAGCACATATTATTTGTCTCATTCTCTCCCATATATTGGCCCATTGGAAAAAACAGGATAAGTACCTATATGAGTATGTTTCACTCATTTTATGTTATTCATTGTTCTGAGAGGAAAAGCTTAAGTTCGTGCGTTTTCAGAGAGCGCAATTTTATTTGTTTGATGTAGATTTTAGCATAAACTAACCCCGTCTACACATAAAATAATTAAATTGCGTCCTTTGAAAAATGCACGCTAAGGCCTAAAAAGTTTTATATTTTAATGGACCATGACTATAACAGGGATGTGAGATGTCTTTGTTTTAATTTTCGATGAAATTAAACAATAATTTATTAAGCCAACAATTTGTAATCTAAGTAGATCAGTGTATTTAGGAAGTTAATATTTTAATATCGTATTTTACATTGCAGGACACGTCGAGCGATTCTCCTCACCATCACCACTATGAGAAACCGCCGCCGCCCACGCAGTACGTGCCGGTTTTCGCTCTGAATGCTTTAGGTATTTATTATAAATATTTTTGATTATATTTGGTTATGATTTAAATGTGTAATTACGTTTAAAGAATGTGGTTTATACTAGCAGTTTTTAATGTATAGTATTTTCTGAATAAGGATCTTAATTCTTTTGAAAATATATAGAATTATGTTTAATTATCATTTTCATTTATAGCCCATATTTCGTTGCTAAACATAGGCTTTTCAAGAATTTGCTTTTTTTTCTTAATGAAATAATTTATAACTTTTGCTTGAATAAAATATTCAGCTGTCTGATCCAGATAAAATGTTTTAAATTTGATGCATATTGTTCACCTGTTTTCTACTGCAAGGTGTAACGCAGGAGTTTATAGTTTCTATTGATAGTATATTCTAGTGATAGTATATTGTATAGTGGATAGTATAATGTGTATCGTGCAGGCAAGTACTACGTGCCGCTGAGCGTGGAGTACGCGTGCCTGGCGCGGCACCTGGGCCCCTACGACGTGCTGGACGCGCGCGCCGTGCACCTCGCCGCGCCGCTGCACCCCGTCACCATCCACGTCAACTTCCAGCCCTGCCTCAACTACCATCTCAAGCGCGAGCCCGCGGAACGCGACTGGCGCGCCGTCTAGTGCCGCAACACTACTCTACACGCACCCAGGCGGTGCCACATTACAACCATAAGGAAGCCACATTGGAAGTTACTTCCGATACTAATTGACTTTTATAAAGTGAAGTTTTTAATAAACCGCAGCTGTTTATACAGGAATACGTACTTTAACAAGTTATAATGACTAAAGACACTACTCCGATTTGATACGAATTTCAAATTAAGTAATTACCTTTTAATATATTAATTATGTACGGTTTAATCTTCTACGCTGTTTTACTGCAAGTTTCGGCTTATCTAGTCAAAGTGAAATTGATGTTTTTATTTTATTACCATTGTTGACTGTATATAGTTATTAAATTAAGATGATAATTCATTTATCGAATAAGCAGTTCTTTCGGCATATCAATATCCACAATAAAATTAGGTTGAAATTATTAAAGAAACAAAGTTACTACTGTGTGACCACAAACCAAAACGCACATCCTGATTCAATTGTCACTGAAAAAAACTGAAGTGTTTACAAAATCCTTTCTAAATCTACGGACTAAAAGACGTATTAAGTGAAAAGTTGAATACTGATTGGTCAGCCAGTGCCATTAAGCGTGACGATTTGAACGGAAGACTTTAATACTTTCGAAGTGGACAATGTTTTCAGTGTTCTTAGTTACGGCTGTGATATGTAATGATGTAGTCATGATTGTTAGATTGTAAAAAAGCGTTTGGTTGTCGAGATGCGACTCAATATCTCTGGTCAAATGTACATTTGGAGCATTTTTAACCAACTTCAGACGTGGTTTTATTTGTGTCAGAATATATATATTTTTGGTATAATAAACTTTAGTCCTAAGTGGACTAAAGTCGGAAATATATTTCCAATTACTTGAAATGTAAACGTAAATAGTTTTTAGTTGCCATTTCCGACGTCTTTTGGACATTACTTTTACATCCAGTGATTTTAGAATTATTTGCAGTTATTTAAAATGTATGTTATGCTATGTTCGTAAGTCTTCAATTCCAAAGATTTATCAAACTATAGATGGTTTTTTATCTCGGCAACCAGGCGTCAATATTTTTTGAAACATTATTCTAAACAAAACGGGTAACACATCTTTCACAGATTTTTTGTACTATTCCCAGCGATGTATGTTGACGACCGCTGATATTTCATGGGGCATTTGAAATATTGTTTCAAAGATATGAGAATATTTTTTAAAATAATTAGTTAGGAGGTAAAGGTGGAACGTTTTCGTGGTGTGGAGTCCGTTACACGGACAGGTCTAAGACTGAGGAATCTATTGATAAAGGTTTATTTTATGATTGTTATAAAACTCTGAATTCTGCCCCTTCTGAGAATTTTTTATGGTAATACAATTTGTCAGCCGTTAATGCCGGTTTTACAGGCATTCTTTAAACTTTTAAGAGAAATCACTAACAGGTGACCTATCCAGTTTAATTGTATACTGATTGGTTTTATAGAAGGGGTCGTTACCGAATTATCAAAGAATTCATTGTGGAGGTGAAGTGTCAAATTTTACGTAATGTTAGCCTGTAAGGTGTTAAGATATAGTCTGTTATATGTATACTTGATATTTTGTAAATAAAACTGTTAATTTGTTTAAGAGAAATAAATGTTAAATATTTTACTCTACTTGGTGTCTCAATTGGTAATGTCGGAAAATGAGGAAAAGGCGCTGCATTCAAACGAAGATTTTTATGTAATTAATTATCATAACATCTTTTATTCTATATTATTATTTTAAATTTTACATGCTTAGTTCAAACATTAAGAAAGAAATAATAATATTTAACATCTGGATAATATACAGCTCTACTATATTACGATCCACTTAGCGTTACAAAAATCATATATTTGCAAAATATTCCATTGTTAATCGAATATCTTATGTAAAACAAAGGGCGAAAGGGGGAAAAGGTGGGGTGCAATCACGAGGGGTCCAAAGTATACAAAAAAAACTAGTCGTAATATGGCAAATGATAGAGAGTGCGCCTTTTGTTCACCATAACAAAATATAGCTTTCACTTACATATATAGATAGACTATAATTATGTACACAGAAAATTCTCTACTGGTTGATAATTATTTATGAATGATTTATCACAAAGATTTTTTCCCATCTAATATACTACATAAACATTTAGCGTGGGGCTCGTGCCGCTGTGCCTTGTCGCACTCAAATATTATTCACTATTGTCGCGGCCACTGTCGCCGAAGTCAACAAGCCTCATATATATATTTACATCGTTTACAATATTTTCAACCATACAAATAACAGGAAGATATTTTTCCTTACAGTAGGTTTTTAAAAAACATAATTTTGTCCATCAATGCACATATATTTACATTTTGTAAAATAGTCCAAAATTTCTTAGGCGGATCTAATAATTAATATCAAATTCAAGTACAACAAAAACGTTACGAGTAATGATTGACGACTCACGTTTAAAATTTAAAGCTTAGTTTTAGTTGAGGACAATTCTCCAAAGGACAAGGTTACACCTAGTTCTATAGGTAAAATAAGATTGAACAATAATACCGATTAAATATAATATTTCTTGGCCCAGCAGCATATTTTGAAATGGATGCTAAACAGTATAGCATGTTTCAGCAAAAAGGCACAGCGGGACATACTCCAACAACAAGACATTAAGCGACAAATTTACACTTCTATTAAAAATCAGAAATATTTACATAATACATTCCTTTAAAACTCTTCCTAGACCGGCTGCGAAGAGGTCCTTTACCATGAATCGCTTATAAAAACACCATCAAAAAACAGTACCTTTCTCATATTATACACAATACAAAAATATTATAAAATCGTGGCTTTAAATAAAATGTGTTAAATCATCTGTACGCATATATATTTTACTAAAAACTATGCATGTTGCCTTGTAGGCGAATTATTGCAACAAATTGACTATACACTAAGTTACATTATGATTATGCATACAAGACTAACGTTTCAATTAAGTAGTTTGTCCATGAGTTTGATGGGCCACAGAACTTTTGTACCGTAATTATGACACATTTTGTGAAAGATGGAGACGCAAAAACTTATTCCACTAAGACAAGTTTGTTAACACTTTACGTCTAAATAGCTACAATTACTAGAGCAAAATTTCTAATTGAATACAGAGTTACGATTCCTACAGCATTACTTGGAAAAGGATACTAAATATTGGAAGTATAGAGTAAAATCGGATATTTTATTAACATGATTTACTTTATCTGATTCACAACCCATCCGCTCTGTGGACAATCACACTCAGAATCACCGAAAGCTGGTGATACACTGGACGAGAACGATTTAAACTACGATGGCTCAAGTTAAAGTTCCCATTTACAAAATGACTTAAAAAAATAAGCAGCCAGTTTATTATCCATTCTTAGAATTTAAGCAAAAAGCACACAATCTGTATAATTTGGGATTCCCCGATGATATTGTGCGGAACCGCAAGTTTTTGAGCAATGTTTTTGGGATGGAGCGTGCAACACTGGGCGACACAACACGTAGTTAAACTACTATCACAATTAATATTGCAACCACATTTTTAAGTTCGTTAGTATTCACACGATGGCTCAGGAATGAGATAGGATCATGCTAACAAGCAACATCGATGTTTTCTGTAATTTAAGCGCATTAATGGAAATATTTACTGATGGGTGAATAACTAAAATACTACGGCTTTTTCGCGATATATTGGCCCGGCGCCATAAAATTAATTGCAGCATAATTCTCATTCCCTCACCATTCAAATTTAGGCCAAAAATCGTTAATTAAGCAAGCGCGTTCGTGTGACGCACTACGTATTTCCAACATTGTTGTTATTCTTACATATTATGGTTTTACAACAAGTATTATGAAGTTTAAGATCGCAACATCTTGCATGAAGAAAATACCAATCACGTTTAGATCCAAACAGCTGTTACCAAACAATATAGGCATATCAAGCCACAAAACATTACATTGCAGAACTAAAGAATTCAATCACAACAAAATATAAAAATAATAAATATTAGTTCTTTATGCACTCGGTTAGTTCATAACACAAATTCAGATCTGCTGATAGTTCCAATCGGCTTAGAGTTGGACCAACATAATCACCAATATAAATATGAATATATTTTACACGGTTTATCGGCTGGCGGCTCCCCACTGACGCTCCTATATCGATAATAATTACAACTCGATATTCGCTGCTAACTTCTGTGATGTATCTACCATTAAATATGTAGAATTGTATAGATATGTCTTGTTTTATGTTACTTATTATTTATACGGTATAGAATCAAAAATGTACAAATCTTCAATTCATGTACGATTAATGTTTTATAAATGTTTATAGACATTAGACAATATTATGTGATGTGTACAAGATTGTGTCGTCGCTCCCCGCGGAATCATTATTCATTATCACCTCCGTTGAATTGAACTTTACACATTAATTGATAATACAATTATAATTAACTAGTCTTTAAAATACACGACAATACTTAAGAGTTCTTACTCTGCGAAATATATTTATCACTAAGAACAAAATCCCTTCACAGCAACAGTTGCGGATTAGAAGCCGTGGAAGCATTAAGCTAATACCATTTAAGCGATCTATGATCTTCTTCTGCGTATTTTTTAAACCTAATTGAACAGATAGTGAGACCTAACATAACTTATCGCTAATCATTGAATTTACAATATGATACAGCAAATATCGCGCGTAGCATTATTAAATATCGCGTCGTTTGATCTTTCACACTATGTGCGATTTGCGTTACTTCCAAATGGATTTAATTAGATAGTTCAAATGAAATTAGGAAATATATTTCATATCACAACAATAGCAATAAACATGTACATTTACGCGGTAAATGACATGAAACCAATATTCCTTGACCTACACGTGCAATAATTTAATAAATTCATTTTATATCTTACGATGGGAACATTATAGCTCAATACTTCCAGGGTTGTAAGTCCGCGGCTGTCAATTTCCCGACCATGTATATGTATAACAGACAGAATATTTTGCAATAACGTGTTCTACAGTACATTATATCACTGGGTGTCGGGTGGACAATGCACCCTATCGGTTTAGCCCGAGCTTGTTCACAACTTTCACTTCGTTGTTAGTATGCGCGCGTGCATATCACTTGTTTAGTGGAAAACTGCAAACAATACACACGACAAACTATTTTTATCAAAAGATATTTTATTACCTTTCGCTTCAAATTGATTAAATCATCTTTCTACACTGCCGGATTAAAATATCAAATTAACTGTCGGTTCTTGAATTTGCTTTTGGATTTATATTATTAGGTAAAGTAAATAAACAAATTAAAGATTTTCAATCAAATCTCACTATAATTGTTCCCTGTGAAATTCAATGAAATAAAATTTCAGACGGAACAAAATGTCCGACGCGGAATAATTTCATAATACGAAAATGTGTTTCAGTGTATCAACTTCAATATCATGAAAATTACATTATCACTTTATTACAGGCTAGGTGTATAAATATGTAGCCTGTCAAATTATGCGGCAATACTCAATGGTCAATCATATAGTTTATACATAATTTCTGCCGTGGACTATTTGCAGTTTTCAAATAATTGCTATACACTTGTAAATCAGTTGTTAAGGACGCCTCAACACCATTTGAGGTTATTCACAAACCATTGTATATACACAATCTGGCAAACAAAGTACGCAACAATAATATTCACTATAAATTATATTCACAACAAAATGTTGAACACGCGTTTCGAGACGTTAGCACAAAATTACAAACAGCTCAATACTTTCTATGCGAAATGCGCAACATTCTCCTGTTGAATAATGTGCTCGACCAAATAACACGTCAAGCATATGACGTGATATTGTGTCAACTGTCAACTGTCACTGCATAGAAAGGCTTGTAATGAGATGTTCTGATTCTTAAATTAGCACAAACAGGGGGAATTGGAAGCGACTCGTGACGTTACCATACACAACATAAATCTAAATGTAATAAACAAATACAATGTTTATAAGTGATCGCAATAACAGTTGGAAGCTGCAACAAATAAGCTCCATCATATTTCCGTTTTGTAATCGATGCCGGGATAATTACCAACGCAAATAAAACTGTAACCCAAAATGCCAGTACACGTTACCATCTCGTAGCGCGAGGATCGCACCATGTTACCCAGCTGCCAACCTTGCCTGTGATGGTGGAATCATTTCACACACGCTCCACTTAAAAGTATAACACAGATATAACCTCTAAAAATGGCTATCATTTTTACAGTATTGAAACATTTCTAAATTACATGTGAAACGTTCTAACAACTAACAATAGACCTAGGTACCTATGGAGAGCCCTCGGACCCCCTGTAAACACTAGAAAAAAAACGTAAAACAATAAAAACAACTATAATTTACTTAAACATTATGCGTACAAAAATCCTAGCCATCATTCCCTAAACGCACTATCGATAGATCGTTAATAAATAAGTATATCGATAAGACGCATAAACATTGTACATATATAAAAAATCCTCTCATACCATTATACATATATATCGTACCGAGCGGGCCGCCTAACTTAACTCTCCTATATACAATATTTACAAAGGGAAATAAAAACAATTTGTACTTGCAGAGAAACCGTGAAAAATTAAAAACGTACAAGTGAAAAGGGAAAATATACAATGTACCTACACGCTAGGAATCGTTAAAATTATCCATTACGCTATATGTACAGTGGCGGCGGAGATTTACAAGCGCAGAGCCGGCCGCACCTCTACCTGTCGCACCGCTTCGGTACCGCGCCATCTGCCGACAAACAACAACATTGTACATAACTCTTCACAAACAAACACTTTCTACCGAAACATATACATATTCAGAATTATTGCCTAAAGCATTGAGGTATTGTGATCGAAATGTTACAACGCTGCGTTATAGGAAACGCATACTGTGACAGAATAAAATAAATTTTTAATACAAAGCCGTGTATGATAAAGGATATATCACACCACAGAGTTGTGTGTTTCGAGCAACAGGAGCTCAGTCTCTATAATCTATCTATCTTTAACAAGAGATTTCATTAGATATTTCGATACATTTTATGTTTCAATAAAAGTAATGGCTAGGTAAGATAAATATACACGTCTATATCTTTGTTTATTGAAGCATAGAACTGTAACAACATACTAATGGTAGCTACTTTGACCTCTTATTATAGATAAGATATAGAAATCGGCCGTTAAGCTGCTTTTTACTTATGTGGTGGTGTGTATAATATATAGATCCACTATATCTAATTTGACAGCATTTCCAATATGATTGTCAATTCCTACAAATTTCCACTTCAGCTCATATCCGTTTCAGAGGAAATTGACCCTTTAGCAGTTGTAATAAGTGTTGAGGTGGCGTGTAGATGCGTACCGGAGCTGTCGGTGGGCGGGCGCGCCTCCTCGTCGTCGGGCAGCGCGAGCCCGAACTCCCGCCTCAGCCGCGAACTCAGGTTCTCCCGCTGTCGCTCCGACGCCGTAGGCTGGGCGTCGAACACGCCTGCAACAAACGCACACTATTATATTTCTGCATAAATAGATCTAACCTATCTCTATTCTACTCTATATTCATTATAACTAAATTTACCGACACTCGGTCGAGGAGTTGAAGCTCACACGCTCCAGGAACGCGCGAGCCCAATGAAGGTTCAGTCCAGCGGTGTTAGCGGTAAGATCATAATAATAATATGATATGCTGCTTAATGAGTATGGTACAAGGATCAAAGGATAAACTTAAATCAGCGCATATAAGCGCTACAAAAGTTTTCTTTTATCTGGTTGTCACATAATTTTAATTGGAACTATTGGTAGCTCGCTTTAAAACCTTATCGGCATGGTTGATTGATATTTATTTTGTTGTCTTTATTCCTTATCGAAACGAGAATAGACCAGCCATTAAATAAGAACACGGAGGGCATATGAAATTGAGATTTTAATTGAATATACATTTCCAGTTACATGAGTACAAGAGTGGGATAAATTAAAAGACATAAAACAGAGTGTAACACAAACACAAATACATCGCACATTGTGCGTTACATCGCCGCTGCGGGCGGCTAAAAATAAGCGGCACCGGCTCGACTTCATCATTAGCAATTTGCCAAGCGATTACAGACTTTATTGAGCCAACGATGAGATTAATAAGCGTGTTCAAGAGACAATATGGCATCGTCGATATTATCTCATTACATCGGCATGTGTGTGTATATGTAAAAAACATATAGTATGAATATATTAGTTTATTGTTGTATGCGCGGGCTGCGAGTTGCGGCAGTGTGCGCGTGTGCGGGTGTTGTGTTTACACTCGCCGTCAACACTCAAGGCCGTCCGAGCCATGATTTCAGTCGTTACCGGTGGCTAGTGTTTATGCGCAGCTTGATTATTCTTCATACCAGCGACATGTGGGTTATTTCTTTTTATTGTATTATACAATTCACTCAATGCTCAAAAGTATGCTTCAAAGACTACACTCACGTGTTGCATTGAAGATTTTATTATTGCATCCGTGTGTACTCTTTTTGTTAATTGTTGCATTGTTTTAAAATATATAAGGAGTAGCTTAACTAAATCGACCTATTTATTTACAGATATAATAATTTTCTTTGGTTTTCCAAAATATTTTAAACCCAGTGTATCTAGATATATGGTAAAACATCGAATGAGTAATTTTACCATAGTAAAAGTTAATTTCAATTACATGAAATTCTCAAGTCAATATGCCACCAAGATTTTCGTGTAAAATGTTGCAAGACGTGGCCATAGTACGGGCGTCAAAAAGTTATCAGATCACATGTAGAGTCAAGTTCTTACCCTTCACGATCTAACTCTACAAATTCTCTACCTACCTTAGTCAAGTGTAAAATGTTGCAAGACGTGGCCATAGTACGGGCGTCAAAAAGTTATCAGATCACATGTAGAGTCAAGTTCTTACCCTTCACGATCTAACTCTACAAATTCTCTACCTACCTTAGTCAAATAATGTGGCTTAACCGTTTCGGTCATATAGCAGTAAGGAATAACAGAAAATTAATGCACAGTAATAAATTCACCGTATGCCTGTGTAAATATAGCGCGATATGGCCAAATCACAAACAAGTTTACATACCAAATTTCAGCTTTATAGGACCTTCCCTTAAGAATTTGGTTGATCATCACAATCAGTGATGAAATCAGGGTTTTTAAATGTTAATAAAATCCGTAAAAGTTTAAGTCCGCTATAGGCAACATAACACAAGAATTTTATTTATCTAATATAATCCAAACCTAAATTATGAGAGTTTATGAAAACGATAAGGTACTTCGAGAAAAGATAGATAGGTAACCCTTGCGGTTCGCTTGGTCGTCTTGGCGGATGCACTCCCGTGCTCCCAGATTCTGATTATTTATGATTTTTTGTTAAAACAATTTACATATTTTCAACTTTACTGTTCGTATAATATAATGTCAACACCGGATGGGTATATCCTCTGTTAAATTAAAGTGTCACCGCAGTTATCATTCCATTTTGGTCTTTAATTCGACACAAATCAACATTTTCAATGCCGGAGAATTGCTTCTGTTTTAAAATTATGTAAACAATAATTATTAATATAAGCGAGTCTTCTAATGGTACCAGGTGCGGCTGAAACCTACAGACGTTTTACGAATACTACTAATGAATTTTAAAAAATCTATAAATTTCATTTATTCCACTTTGTCTTTTGTGTTTAGGTGTTTTTTACTTAGCTATGTCGAAGGTTGCATGTTTGGTTTGATATTGGCGACTTTCGAGAAATTGTTGACTATATACATGAATCATTATTGTTGATCACTTATTATTGCGGTAATTTAAAATCGTTTTTGCATACAATGAACCGCGCAGTAATATATGTTAATTCCATTGTTTGGTAGATACCTAAACATAATATGTAGACATATCTTATACTTATTTGTCTACGAATCATTATTTTAATCATCATTGGTCTTAGACCTTGCCAGTATTCGGTCTGTAAATACGATAGCTTAACGGCCTTGTTCACCATCTTCGAGTAAACCGTTGATTAGTTACTCTTCGATTAACGTTAATTGGCAAGTAAAAGTGCCGAATATCTTCGTTCGATTTCACAAGTAAAAATAAGGTACGCTAGTTATTTGAACCTAGTTATGTGAATGACATAAGAAATTGAATGAATCGCCCTCACCTCCCGCTGAAATGGCAAAGATTTTTTTTAAAGGAGAAAATTGTAACTTTATTTTACCCACTAAGAACATACGTTTACTGGCAGAAGGTGTGGCCAGTAAGGTACTATAGTATTGTAGAGCGTAGTGAAATTGAGTGATTTTAACAAATAACTAGACTACTTGACGCTTAACTACAGGGAAGTGAATGAGGCCCTTAATATCATAAGGTATTCGACTATCCAACTAAACTAATCGGTACCGTCTGTCGTTCCATTCTTTAAAAGTTTAAGCAACTTTGTAAATGAGTAACCCACACAATTTCATAATTTTTTCCCTAAAACCACAATTACATGGTTTTACGGTAAATGTTATTGAAATTGTGTGATTTACGCCTTTACAAAGATGAAAAGTATGAAACAGCAAATGCTGCCTATTAGTTTAGTTTAGTTGGATCTTAGTAGCAGATGTTATTCCCGGCATTTATTTTTAGGTACTTATTTCAATTACATAATATTATAATAAACATTTTATTGTCATAATAAACGAATGTGTTAGCCATTAAATAAACATTTCATGCAGAACGACTTCTGAACTTGTCAACCTTTGTCATTTGAAAACGTGTAAACAAAGATGAGGGTAAACTGTACAAGTAACTTATCTAAGGTCATACATTACGCTATATAATCAAATATGATATATAATCATTATTTAATACATAACAATACATTACATGTACCTTTTCTTTAAGATGGAATAGCGCCCTTTAAGAACTTAAAGAGCTATTTCCATCTTAAGTGGCGCCTAAATAGGGTATGCGATAAGATTCAATTATTGCAATTTTTACATTTGGAAGGTAAATAAGAACATATTATTGAAACTAACTTGATATTTGACAGTTATCAGTGTATGAAGAGGTAATTAACGAAAGTCATACATGATATGGTTCTGACCCCACAGCAAGATACCAATTCGCGTATTATTTATATCAGACTTACTATACTTTTTATACTACAGATAATTTTTGTGGTGCACACAATCATCCACGGCATATTGTACACCCGTTCCTAAGCTGTTGGTCTGTCCTATAGTTAAGTAAAAAGCAGCAGTGTATACCTTTGAGTAGATGGTTGAGGTGGATAAGGTGCTATAGTTTAGTGAAGAGTAGTAGTGTGTATACCGAGACGTATTGCTGTACACTGGTTCCTTAGCTGTTGTATGGTGCTCTAGTTAGTTGAAGAGTAGCAGTGTATGTACCTTTGGGCAGTTGGTCGGCGCCGAGTTCCTTGTGCAGCCGCTGCTCGAGGTCGTCGACGGCGGCGGCGGCGGCGGCGTCCAGGCGCTGCGGCGACAGCGACGCGCCGCCCGACGACGACGACCACTCGGGGCCCGCCTCGCACGCCTCGCTCGCCTCGCAGCCCGAGCCGCCGCCCTCGCCCGCGCCGCCCTCCTCCGCGCCGCACCCCTTCAGACGCTTGCGATACTCGCTTATAGAGAGCTGCCGCAAACCACACAATATATTAACATTTCATCAACATAATCTGTATCTGAACGCCCCCGGATAGCAAAATGCGACGAGGTAGACCTCGAAAGGGATGGCGTGACAACCTTGACAATTTCAGCAGCGCATGGACGGCACGGTAGATAATAGATAAATGGAAGGAGTCATGCAGTGCAGAAGTGGGACATTATAAGATCATACAAAAAAAAATGTAACTGTATCTAGTCATGTACGTCCCACTGCAGGGCACAGGCCTCGTCCACAATAGAGAGTACGATTGAGAGTAGTTAGGCTATATAATCCACATCATGCTTCTACAAAAATAACACGGCAACAGCGTGACACCTACGTGGTGGTTTTCGGGAACAACGTGCTTGCGGTTATCACACTTGATGTGTTCTTTACACACTTGATACGACCGAACAGCACTGTTGGAGACTTTTCTATTTAGTCGCGGCAGTCAAATTGTTGAACTCAATTGACAGAATTTGTATCCCCTTACTAATAAAGGCTTTACATTTGGATGCTATCGTACGAATTGTGAGTTTATGTAACGTTCTACAGTTTGCCGACGATAAAACTGTAGTTTATTTTGGCACTATGTAATGTTCCCTTTTGCCGTTAGATGGTTGCACGATCGCTACTCTATCTGGGGGCGCGGCCGAGCCCCCGTCCAAGTCGAGCTTTAGGCCGTAACATCCTTTTCTCGAAGCAATTCAGACCATTTTCAACCCCCTATAACTTCGTTGTGGCTAAAGCATGAAGCCTTAATTTTCAGTTACTAAGCAGGCATTATGTAAACACGGTATATTTAAAATTTCATTCAATTTGAACCAGTAGTTTAAGAATTGTAACTAGTCAAACTTTCTTAATTTTGTCACTCACTGACTGACTGACCGATCATCAAAAGTCTAAGGCACTTCTAGCAGACATAGAACCTTCAAATTTAGAATATAATTAGTGTTTAGTGTCTAAAGTAAGGGAAAATTCAAACATTTCATAATTTGTGTCTAGTTTTCTAGATAGACCAAATGTCAACTAGTAGTTGACATGGTATAAAAGTGTATATTAACGGTCTTACTAATAAACATTTATGCATCGTGTATATGAGCGTTATAGCGAAATCATTACTAATAAACGATGTATAGGGATTTTTAACTTATACGCCCGTTATAACAATTGTATAAGTGTATGCCATTTTATACAATCCTTATGCAGTCGGTTGACCTTGTTTAGAGTGTATATAGCCTACAAATTATAAATTATTATCAGGTCTCATCTCGCGACGTATTTTAATTTAGTGTTAAATATGGATTTATGCATTATTTCGACTATTTTGATATACTTGAGGTGGACGATGAGGAGCGGCAATCCTAAAGGTCCCGTTTCTCTGGAAGAATGAAATGTATGTCAAAGAAGTGGTGGACTTGATCCGAGAAGATAAAGAACCGACAAAAAAGGGTAGTGGCTTCTTTGAGGAGCTTCAAGTTCGTACAACTCTCAGGGTATAGGCGCGGTAAGAAGAAAGACGCGACTACCAACATGTTCACGATGGTTGCGGTTTCGAATCCCAGGGCACACCTCTGACTTTTCCGAGTCATGTGTGTATTGATAGTCAATCACCACGCACTAAAACGGTAAAGGTCGTGAGGAAACCTGCATACCATAGCGATTTATAAAAAAAATCTATGGAATGTAAGTTCACCAACCCGCACTAGGCCAGCGTGGTGAAATAAATGGCCTAACCACACTCAATCATACTGACGATTGTTGAGGAGGCCCGTGCCCTGCAGTTGGACGTATATGGGCTGATACAGAAGACGTACAAGACGATGCAGCTGACATACATGGCATGAGCCAACAATCAATCACTATTGTTTGTCACCGCGTTGCCATCGCCTTAGCAAGTAAAGCAGCGCAATTTATCTATATACCACGAACACTCGAGGAAGAAGAAGAAGAAGTGAAGGCTAGATTCCTTAGTATTTTTGGGTTTGGACAAGTGATAGGTGCAATTGCACACGTATTAAAATTTAAAAAGTTGGCGGAGTTAATGCCCAGTATTATATCAACAGAAGGGGAGTGTCCTCAATTAACGTGCAAGTATGTTACTCCAAATTGCAAATTATTGTAGATATATTGTAGCACACTGGAGAGGCAGCACACATTACTCTCTAATATTTAGAGAATCACGTATGCGATAGATGTTCGGCAATGGACACTTCCATAGACGCTTACTCGGAAATGCTGGTTATGGGCTAAGTAGCTATTTGTTTACACCTGTACAAAATCAATAATAAAATGCATACGAATTAAATATACGAAAAACAACGGTTTGTTTTTAACTTTTTACATTTCTTGCGCAATATGACAGTTGACGTTTCAATGCGCGTTCAAAACGTGTTCTCTATTTTTCGAGGACAATTTACAGAATGGGAAATAATAAATAAACAATTTTGAAACCTGTATTTTTTAAACTGAAAATATTTTTTCATAAAAAGGAATTGTAGTTGTCCTATTTCTCAAGCCATGGGTAAATAAAATCATGTAAATATAAAAATAAAATCAAAAATAAATAAATGGTGTATTCAACATTTTAAGGTTTCGGAACGGTTCCCAAAATGTTACCAGCAGTTTGTGTCATAACAAATAAATAGTTATACAAGGCTTATACACTGTTTATTAGTAAAGTATTGTATAAGTAGCTATTCACACCCTATCTATTGAATAAATATATAAACGTTAAACAATTGTATAATATATTTTTATTAGTAAGACTGTTACAGTCTTACTAATAAAAATATAACAATTGTATAATATATTTTTATTAGTAAGACTGTTAGTCTGTTAGTTCGTCAGTATGATTGAGTGTGGTTAGGCCATTCATTTCACTACGCTGGCCTAGTGCGGGTTGGTGAACTTACATTCCATAGATTTTTTTTATAAATCGCTATGGTATGCAGGTTTCCTCACGACCTTTACCGTTTTTTTGACTATCAATACACACATGACTCGGAAAAGTCAGAGGTGTGCCCTGGGATTCGAAACCGCAACCATCGTGAACATGTTGGTAGTCGCGTCTTTCTTCTTACCGCGCCTATACCCTGAGAGTTGTACGAACTTGAAGCTCCTCAAAGAAGCCACTACCCTTTTTTGTCGGTTCTTTATCTTCTCGGATCAAGTCCACCACTTCTTTGACATACATTTCATTCTTCCAGAGAAACGGGACCTTTAGGATTGCCGCTCCTCATCGTCCACCTCAAGTATATCAAAATAGTCGAAATAATGCATAAATCCATATTTAACACTAAATTAAAATACGTCGCGAGATGAGACCTGATAATAATTTATAATTTGTAGGCTATATACACTCTAAACAAGGTCAACCGACTGTATAAGGATTGTATAAAATGGCATACACTTATACAATTGTTATAACGGGCGTATAAGTTAAAAATCCCTATACATCGTTTATTAGTAATGATTTCGCTATAACGCTCATATACACGATGCATAAATGTTTATTAGTAAGACCGTTAGTGTATATTTCCCGTGTCAACTAGTAGTTGACATGACGTGGCACGTTTGGATGCATTAGAAATCCGTTAAATATGGTCACTTCGGTCACACTAAGGGCAATTTGTATTACTATTTCAACCTTGACAGGCATGAGCGGCGGTGCGGATAACTTTGTAATCCCATATAAATGTATAAGATTACAAAGTTAAATTTGCAGTTAATGAATCATTGTACCCGTATATAATGGAATAATAGTTGTAGATAGATATCTATATATATGAGGCATAACAGGAGGGGATATAGAGAAGGAAATGGTGTATTCAGCATGTCACATGCCCTTGCAAATAAATAGACTAAATAGCTCGAAAATATCAATTACAATGAAAGAAAGAACATTAATTATCAAATCCGCTATATTTGTGATAAATTGATGCCTACAAAAATAAGAAAAATCCATAAGACAGAGGCTTTAAGAAAAATCGTTAGTGATATTCTAGAAGTAAGAAGTACTGAAAAGGAAAAAAGTAGGACTCTACAAAAAGACGTGAGATCCCATCAAAAACATCCTGTAAAAAAATTCCAAGTCTCGCAGCTCAGGTTTTTTACCGCAAAAAGTTGTGAGATGCATGTTATACCAAGTCGATTAATTTATTTAGTCCTTAAGGGACCTTCTATATAAAGTTATAACGTTAGTTATTACCATGTCAATATTAAAAATTCTTTACGTTTTAAATAAATAGATCGACTTGGCCAGCAGCATTATGTATAAATTGTATGATACATTATGTTTTCATGCGATGGCCAAGTCGATCCATTTATTTAAAACGTAAATATTTAATTTTGATATGGTAATAACTAACGTAATAACTTTATATAGAAGGTCCCTTAAGGACTAAATAAATTAATCGACTTGGTATAACATGCATCTCACAACTTTTTGCGGTAAAAAACCTGAGCTGCGAGAATTGGAATTTTTTTACAGGATGTTTTTGATGGGATACAAATTGCGTCGCAAGCATGTCAATGCTTGCGACGCAATTTGCTCCGCCATGTCCATATTATGTTCATGTCAATGAACATAATATGGACATGGCGGAGCGCGCGTAGTGTTCTGACGTAAGTGGTGCCGCGCTCCAGTGCATTTCCAGTAGAGCGCTACTGAAATTAGTCGTCATTCGCAACGCTTTTGTCAAGATTTGTTTTTTGAAAAAAAAAAAAAAACAATTTTCATCACATTTAAAAAAAAAAACATGGAGTAAATTTTTAATACTTATTTAAGCATATCTATTTTCACGCAGTTACGAAAAATAAACTAATCCCAATATTTTGAAGGGCCTATTCTGAGTTTTTAAGTCAAACGTCGCAAATGAAAAAACTCTAAAATGGGATTTGCTTTGTTTGAAACATTTTTTATGCTTCATTTAATTGTTTCTTGTATATACAGGATATATAAAGACTGCTACCGAAAACGAAGCCGGGTTTAGTTTCAGTGACTTCAAACAGAATGCAACTAAAACTAAAACTTGGTTTTCGGTAGCAGTCTTGATATACCCTGTATGTAGGCGGTGTTAATCATTTTCTCATGTAATAGCATGTTCAGGTACATCGACCATAATTACAAACAATTATTTATACATGCAATCAGGCCGCATTAATGGAAGCATTTTAAAACTTTAATAAACTAGGAGAGTTGCAACAATATAAATAAATGTGCATACATTATTTACTGAAAAAATCAGTAGGTACGTCTAGATGTAGGCAATATAGTTAGTTTGTGTCATATAAATGAAACGTGAAAATAATGCAAAAAATATTTGTCATTCCGCTATCCACAAATTGTTTTTAAAATGATTTGACATATTGTTTATAGACATATGCCGAGTCCACCTGTATTTTAAAATGCTTATTGTGTACGACACGTAGGGCGCGCAGCAAGGTCAAACAAAGATACGCTTTTCAAAAGGGTCCCATTAGCGATGCCCGGCTAACGAACAATAAGTAAATAACATTCATACGGAACATACGAAGTACCAGTAGTAAGGCAGGTTTTTTACTGCACATGTAATGAAAAGGAAGTGAAAGCTAAACGGGAATGTCGGATAACATTTACTTTTATGAATCGTGACTCGTATATTTCAACATCTATGATAAATCTGTTTTATGCACTAATAAGGTAAATTACTAAAAACGAAAATGCACCGACCGAATGGATATTTCCATTTTATAAGTTTCTGAATTTATTCAAATCTATACTGTAAATATTTTTAGTCTGAAAAGTAATATTACAGAAATAGTAATCACTGAGACTTCTCAAGTATTTAATCTGACATCTCATTTGTTATATTTCATTACTAATAATTTTTATATTTATGCCAATGCATCTTAACAATGGATGTTACGAGATCAAAATCCGTCATAAGTCGCAATATGCATGACTGAAAGTCCAAGAATGTATTGTAAGGTTTACATTTGTTACATTCTAACATTTAAAAGACATTTCGAACATTAATGAGTGTAAGAGGCCAAATAAGATGCACCATATTGTGTAGCACAAAAGTCTTACATTTAATGGTTTGAAGGAACTGTGTACCCAGGCAAGAAAAGAAAAGTCATACAATTTATGTACGCATAAATTCCGAGTTTATAACATATTCTAAGTATATAAATGATTCTTCGTATCATGTCAATACGTAGGTACGAATCCATTACATAATATCTAATAAAGCACACTGGAAGTGGTTTGTAATAGCGAGGGAGATAAAGTGAGCGAAAACAATTCTGCAAGCAATCATAAAAGTCAATGAACCCGCGGCCTGGTGGCAGGAGCGCGACACAGGCACGTCTGGCGAGCTATCGTAGGTCTCAACATTCATTACAAAGGTACATGGCACAATATTAGAATTCTCACAATGCTATATCCAGTTCTAGAACTACGCGATAGATGTAAAATTATCATCAATTCACATCGATATTAAACTGCTTTCGAGGGATTATTTAATATGCAGGTACTCGATGTATTCAAGATCAAGGCGATTAATATATTTATGTGCATGTGTCAGTGCTTGTGAATTGTGATAGTGTTTTAAAAACTACTACACTTTTCTCACTATCTCACTATCAAGAGTTTACTAAAAAATAATCAACATACCACACCGGATAATAAAGCTTAACGAGTGAACCTCGGCAGGGACGCAAATATGAAACAAGTACTATTTCACAGCTCCGGCTCGCATCTCGACTAACAAATGTCAACGACGTTATAACATCATAAAATGCATTGAATTAATTCAAGCGAGAGCATATTATAGTAAATCAATTTGACCTCACAAGGCTTGATATAATTTTCCTCTTATCTAATCTAAGGCCTTGGTTTGAATATAATTTAAATATACATAACATAGTGCGCGACGTGCATGCACAAAATGTTATGCATTGCACGGCTTCAGAATTCTATAAGAATTGCAATATGTTATGTTTTTATACATGGCGTCGTCCCAAGAGTAGATTATAACTGTCAATGCTTACGAAATGTAGTTATAATAACTAAGATCTTTTTAACTTTGTTTATAACGTTAAGTCTGATGTGGCATACTTAATACATTACACTGATACAAAATGCTGTCGTTTCTTGAGCTTTAATATTACATGGGATATGACAAATTCTTATCATTTTGTTTACAAATCGCAGGATAATATTTTAGGAAGATTCCTTATGTCTGAATAGCTATAAAAAAACCTAACCATACTAATGTGAGACTAGATCCGATAGATATAATTTTATAAAAAGACACATAATATTAATTTGGTAAGTGATAAAAAAATAATGAAATTTTAAATATGTGGTCAATTAATTATTCGAGTAATGTCAAGTATGGGAGCAGTAACAGCAACGTGTAAGACACATTTAATTTGTCGAGATACTTTATAATTAACGATAATTACAACCAGCGAACTAGCAACGCAGTTTCGTTCATTTCTTGGACATCATTTTAGTTACAATAGGGTTGTGTCCAAGATTTTATTTGAGCAGTAAGTAATCATTCCTTAAAAGCATCGTTTATAAAAACAAACGAATTTGAAAACAGCATCAAAATTGAATGTAAAATGACTGAGATATTAATACATTTAATAGTACGGTGGGACCACTCGTTGTCTCTTTCGCACGCGTGCACCTTATGGAAGATGACGTCACGCCGTGCATGTTGCATCCTTTTCTATCACTCCTACCACCAACTTTCATATATTTGTAGATTGCTTATTACTTAACGGATTTTAAAAAATGCGTAACGTAACCTTCCGTTATAAACAAAAATGTATGAAACTAGCCTATTATTACTAATAAATATTACAAAATCCTGTATATCACATTCAACGCAAAATATTTAAAGATCAAGTATCAATTTCAAACAGATGTATCTGCAAGACAACTTACCTTCCTTCTAACTGGTTTTGGCTTTTCAACAGGCGGAGGGTTCAGTCTGGGGTCATTAGTCCTGGCGTAGGGTTTGGCGGCTGACTTGGTGGCCGGCGCGGGCGACGCCGTCGACGCGGCCGCCAGCAGCCCACACTTATTAGAACTCTTCAGCACCCCCGACAATATCACACTATTATTAGAGTCCATATTGTTCACACGGGTCAGTATCTCCTGGACGCTCTTCAGCTCATCCACCGGCGTGATACTGTCCTTATCAAACAAACTACTATCTAAACTTGTAGTCCTATCTATTGCACTCTTTATTATAGACATGTTCGGCACGTTCTCATTTATTTTACTGTCCATGTTGAACGACTGAGACATGTTGCTGAAAATTCCGGAAAACAGTCCGGTAGAACTAAATCGCGATGAGAAAGGTAACGTTGAACTTTCGTGCACGGATGGTCGATCCACGTTGTAAGATTTCTCCTCTTTGGCGATCGGCGACGCAGGCCTTATCGATTTGACCGGCTTCATCGGTCCTGTTGGCAGAGGTATCGTCTCTGGCGGAGGGATTATTGGCATGGGACTTGGCTCCTCGGGAAGAGGTATATTTTCTGGTGCAGGCAGAGGCATCGATTCGACTGGAGGCAACGGTATATTTTCAGGAGAAATGTGAAACTTCACATCATCATGCACAGAATTACTTATGTCTTCATGAATATCGCCGTTGACTTCTGGCGACTTCGAGCTGTTATCATTCTCCGTACGTAACTGAATACTGATTTGGTCGTCGACCATGTTAAGATCGAAGTTTAAATTCACTTTCTTCCTTTTCTCTTTAGGTTTTTTGTTTCTGCTTTTTAATATTTGTATGTTTTCTGTGTGAAAGGAGTGTATTTTCTTCTGTATGTCGTCCATCTCGTCACGTTGCGGTGATGAATTCCCGCTCGTGTCGGCAGATTGGCAACTATTAGGCTTCTCGTTGGGACTGTCTATCCTCTTGATATCGAGATTATTATCTATGGATTCTTGAATTTTAGGCTGCGGTATTGTAGTGTCAATCTCCATAGGTACAACTTTATTATAATTACTCTCCTCCGTCTCTACATTGTTATTGTTCGTTTTGCTAATGCTGTCTCTTCTAGATATTTCCGGAGGTACTTCATCTTCCGGCGTAGGTACACCGATTATCCTCCTAATATTTTCGCTGTCATGTGGTCCTTTTAAATTAACGTTTAACACATCATTATCCATATTGCACTGGTCGTCGGAACCCTGCCCACTATCCGACCGCGTCCTATCCCTACCGTATATACTGTCCATAATATTTCTCACTTTATACTGCCGCGTTATGGATGGATCGTCTTTGATCGGAGAATCCTCCGAAGTCAGTACTGGCGACGTTTCTTCATTACACTGGAGAACAAACAATATATTAGTAAGCTGACAAAACCCAATTAATTCTTCTTATGTCAAAATATACTTACAGGCACTATAGTGTTTTGTTCACACGACAACGATTCTCTAGCTAATCTTCTCTTTTTCAATGGCGTGACCATTTCGTTAGGCGGTGATTCTGAAACAAATACATCTACAATCAAAAGTAGCAACAACAGCTCTCAAATAAGGCATAAAACTATATCTCGAAAAACCAAAATTACAAACCTGCAGAAGGCGAATCGCTTTCTTCGCTGATAGCTTGACGTAGCCATCGTTTCTTGGCACTGTGTTGCGGCATGATAGGGGGAATCACCTCGGGCACCTCCGGTGGCGTGCTCCTGGTTATTCTTTTCGCTTTCTTCGGCGGTCTGTTGCGGTCGCGACTCGGTGTCCTCGGTGGAGACGTACGAGCGTCTTCATCGTGTTCAATGTCGTGTCCACCACTAAGATCACCGATCATCGTAGACGCTACTCGCACCAAGCTTTCTAACGATGGAGCCGATACTAACGAAGGTCTATATGGTGATCGATAAGGAGACGGCGTCCGTTCAGGAGATCGACCGATCCATTCAGTAGCCATAGTTTTCTTCGTCTTGGGTAATTTGAAAGCAGATTCAACTGAGCCCACAGCGGCTTCCACTAATAGACACGCAGAACTCAAACCAAGATCCTGTAACAATGATATGAATAAAGATACATACACGTGGAATCTGTTAGTAAAAATCTGATACATTTCTTATTGGAATGGTGATGCTTATGCTATAGATTATATGCAAATAATGAGAATTAAACCTTAGTTTGTAGCACTCACCTCGGAAACAGCATCGTTGACCTTGTCGAGATGCGCCGGTGTATGATGCGACAGGGGGTTGGAGTGAGACTGCGAGGGTGGCGGGGAGAGGGTGCGCGGCGCCTCGTCGCCTGACGTCACGAGGTCGCTGTCGGCCGAGTTGAGTCGCCGCCGGTTGGACTGCGACGCCGTGCGAGCGCGGCCCTTGCGTCTGTTGGAGGAATGCACGGTCAGTCTGCGGGACCACCTGTCACACCATAACACTTCCATAGTTCTTAACTAAATAGTAACATGTTCTTTCTGCTGAAGTAAATTTTACCTAGAAATGTCCCCATATGTAACAAATCTCAAGTACAGCTTTTTTACTTCATTGGATACTGTGCGGCAGGAAATATGCTGACATGTTTCCAAGAATAGGATGGGTGTAGGGATGGCATCCTTACTCTCAGGATGAAAACTGATACGATTGTAATAGGCTAGAAATGTCTTTAGAAATACAACTTACTTTTTTCTCTTCTTTGACGAACAGTTGATGTCATCGTCATCATCTTTGTCTAAAGAATTAGGATGAGGATCAGACTCTCTTCTCTTCTGTCTCTCCTTTACTTCTTGTTTTCTCTGTTCCGCCTTTTCCATACGTTCAAATGCTTTCATTATAGCCTCCATTTTACGCTCCTCTCGTGTCTAAAAATATACAAACTGTTAACACATTTCGTTTTTTATTTTAATTAAATGAATTATTGTATTAAATCTACATACCATTTTCTTCTTATCTTTTTCTTTGACACTAGTTTGCAGTTTATCTTGTGAGTCATCAGTTTTGTCATCTAAGGAATCTTGATTCACGCAAGTGGTTCTACTGGATCTCGCTGACCTGTCGTGACAAGCGGATTTAGCAGTAACTTCCTTACACATCTTCTCGTCTTCCATTTTTATTTCTTCTTTTAGCATATTTTCTTCCATTTTTTCTTCTTTCTCATCATCAGAAAGCACAGGTTCATTTTCAATTTTTGGTTCAATTATTTTTTCTTCCTCTTTGGGGGAAATTATTTCTGGTTCTGGTATTGGTTCAGGTTCAGGTGGGATTTCTTCTTTGATTTTTTCTTCTATAATTGGCTCTGCTTTGACAAAATCTGGTTCATCTAGGTCTTCAGGTTTCATTTCCTCTTTGGCAGTCAAGTCAAATTCAGGCTTCGGTTCTTCTAAAGGCTCCATTTTAATTGGCTCATCAAAATTTAAAGCCATCACTGCTGGCTTAACAGGTGACAATGGGGGATACTCATGCTTGATAGGCGATTTCTTTTCTGTTTTCACAGGCATTAATAATTGAGGCGGAATTTCCTTAGTTGGCGTCAATAAGGGGGCAAGCGGAGGTGAAACTGGTGACGAAGAGCTAAAGCACCTTGTCCTGCTCCTCTTCTCTCTAGGAGGGTAGTCTATGCTCTTTCTGCTTGCGAGTGTATTGAGTCCATTAACTTTGCAATGTTTGGGATTGCCACAAGCACACGGCTGCTTGCCTCCATCACTATCATGACCCACGGTGATCTCTGTGTTTGACTGTATAACGCCAATAGTGACTAAGTACACATGTAATGTGCCTTTAACAATGCAATGCTGAAGCTCAGCATTAGGTTTACAAGATCTTCTTACAAACCTTGCTTCATTGCCATATGTCCTAGTATCTATACATATCTGAGTGTTGTCTTTGGGTAATCTGTAGAAAAATACAAATGGTCCCGGTTTTTGACTGCCGGCTCTGGCAGAGTTTTGGAGCTGTGGTCTGTGTTGATTTGATAACATATATTTTCCTCTTAATTCAATAACAGGTGTGCTCTCTTTTAAATCTTTTGTAGCTATAAGGATTTTCCCACCCGCATGTGGCACGGTTGTGCATAAGTGTGCGTTCATAGTATACGCCATATTAGGCGTACTGCCTAACTTACTACTATACTTCATTATTTTCGCTCTTAGTTCTGGACTGTAATGATTTGTCACAGCCAGCTCATAAGAATCCTGCCAATGCGATTGGTTTGACAAACTGGAATTGTATTTGCTTCTATTCAACAGCATTTCTTTCTTTCGTTTAACTCGCTTTTCTGACAACTTTCGTTTAGCACCCTTTCTCACAACCTCTGGTTTCTTCGGTCTTTTTGGACCTCGCTTAGGTAATGTCAGCGACGGTTGAGGCAATGGTGGTAACACTGGTAAATTGGAATTATATGTGGTTACGCTTGAACCACTTGTGTTTGTGTAAGTAGTGACAGTGAGCAGCCGCTTCCTTCTCTGTCCCGGTAGGCGGCCGCATTCTGAAGAATCTGAATCTGACGCACCTAGTGCACTCAATTCTTCCCTTTTCCTTAATTGTATGGCACGAGCGTGACGGCGATCTATTGGACGTGGGTGGCAAAGTTCACACATGTAGGCATCAGGTATGTTCTGTCTGTCAATGCCCATACAATCCACATGTTGCCATTCGCCGCAACGATCACAGCAAATCATATAACCGTCATCATGTGTAAAGTCACATATACACCTCGTTTTGCCTTCTTCCTCGCCTTCTGGAGCTGTCTCAGTGTCGCTCCCGCCTCTATTGCCTGGCCTTCTATCGCCGTCAATTGAAGAGATTACAGAAGCGGCATCGTCATCCGGAGGCGGTGCTGGTTGCGGCTTTAAAGTCTGTGGAGTCACTTGAGTAGAAGTGACAGGCACTGGAGTAGCCACAGTGCTAGTGGGTACTGTTACCGGTAGATCATATGAGGCTGTTGACATTATAACTGGTGAAGTTCTTTTCATGGGGCTCATAGGAGATGTAGTCACTGGTGGCGATACAATAGTGGTAGGTGCTGCAGTCGAAACTGGAGTCGTTGGCACCGTAGGGGAAGGTTGCTTTTGAGCAGGCAAAGCGTAAGTATGATCCAACATAACCAAAGCGAACGGTTGGAATGAATATCGACGTAACTCTTCAGAAAGATTTGGTCTTTCTTCCATTCCAATAATATCATCTGCCGTTTGTAATGTAGACTTGTCGCCACTGAAACAAAAATATTAAAACATGAATCTCTTGTTCAAAATATAAATTAACATTGATAAAAGAAACTATGAAACAATCACTTACAAAACTATTCTTTTCTGATTGACTGGTTTAATATCCAATGGTTCTTCTATAGGAACAGGGGGCGTTAAAGTCGACAAACTATGATTTACTGGTGTAGGACTTTGCTGCAACATCAACTTGGGTTGTGACAATGATTGCAGAATCTGAGCAGTAAGTTGCTGATTCGCAGAGACCTGTGCTATTGTGGATATCTGATTATCTGCTGTACCATATGTTTGCACATATCGCAAATTGGGAGTAGCGCCTGATTGGACATAGTGTGGACCTTTTGGTAAGCTTGTGCTTATTGGGGCCGTCGAAATTAATACAGGACCGCATGGCGACTGAAGTACCAAGCGTTCACCCTTAGAGGGGAATTTCGACAGTGACATAGGCGGGTTTTTAGGTGTCGGACTACCAACTTTCTGTATTATCTTAGAGGTGTTCGAGTCAACGACTCCAAAAGTCGGCTGTTGACTTTTATACGTGACACTGGCGACAGGCCAAGTCTTTGCCTCAGATTTTTGTGCTGACCCTGCTTGTTGGATAATTTTAATAGGCCTCGATTGATTTTTCTGTCCTGAACTTTGTGAGTTTTTAGATCCTTTAAAAGCATTCACTTTCCTCCCAGAGTGTACAGACATTTTGTTTGGTCCAGAAACAACTCGAGACAAGATATGGCATTGGGTATTACCAGATGAGACTGCAACCATAGCATTCAAGTTAGCACCATTGTTAACCTTATTCAATGCCTTATTTAAATTTGTGCTTTTCGTAAATGTATGACTATATGACACATTCTTAATTGGGCTGCTGTTTATCACACTTGGTGATAGAGTTGAGCACCCGATGAGAGATTGACTCTTTGGTGGTTTAGTGCATAGAACTGAATTGTTTAAATGTTTCTGAGATACAACATTGGTGTTTAGTTTATATACATGGTTCTGCGTAGCGTATACGGGCGTAGCTACCTCTTTACCTTGTGTTATATACTGTTGAGAATAAGTAGGGTTCTTCGGAATAGATATGTTGCTTAATATTTGGACTTTGGATGTTTTTGGACGACCTATATAGTTGGTCTCTGTAACAATATTAGCTCTTCTTGCTTGATTGGCATCATTTACATAGCTTTCGCTGGTAATAATTATTTGTGACACACCAGCTTGTGATCTGTCATCTTCCATTTTGCTGTCTGCTGCAGCTGTATTAGTTGTGAGTATTGTGGGCAACCACAATGTCTGATTGCCTGTCACATCTTGTGACACATTCTGTATGGCTGTAATATTGCCTACGGCCGCATCTACATTTATTGTAAAATTTTGTGGTAACTTTGTAACATTCTGTACAATTGCTGTATTTATTGGAGCTTGTATAAGTGCAGTGGAGTTCTCGACATAGTTGCCATCATTAGAATCATCAGCTTCCTGTAATATGGGATATGCTATGCGCCCCACAGTATCTAAACTAGTCTCATCAATTCGCACTAGACCAGATAAAGAATCCACTGCCATTTCTGTGTTGCACCTCTTTTCCGCAATATGATATTCAACCTCTTTATCTACTTTGTGTACTGAATGGATAATGCTCTCAAGATTTGTTGAGTCAGGCTCTGGATCACCTTGAGTAGGAGACAATGGTAAAGCCCTCAATACAGGAGTCCTTACACTTGGTAGGCTCATATTATCCATTAATTTATGTTCCAAAACATTATCATAGTGATTTTCACTGGAGGTGGCCGGCCCGTAATCCTGCAACAATATGTACACAATATTAATGGATATAGCACTTAAAAAATCATAGCTCATGAGTTGATTCAAACTCCCATAATAATTTATGTATACAATAGCTCAGTGGTGTTATTAACTTTTATCATTTTCATGACATAGTGTAAAATAATTATCTTGGAGAATAGGAATGCATAAGAGCATTTAGCATCACACAGCAAGTTCTATAATAAAGCTGGTCGAATGAATTTATTATCTTACAATCAACATAAATGGTGCTTTTTAAGTACTCACATGTAGTCATATATCATTTAACAGACATTCTTGTAAATTCAAATATCTGGTGATAACGACCATCACAAATGTACATGAAAAAACCTTTACTTACCCTCAACAATTCGGAAACACTGATTATAAGGATATCAATGAATACACTTTTGCTTTCAAATGTTTCTTTATTACAACATGTCCCTGGCAGTGTAAGCTATATGATTTTCTCTAATTACATTGGCGATTGTGAAGTACATCTGAGTAAACATGACAGAACAGAATGTAAACATTCAGCTAACATCTCTTCAGTACTTATTGATCATAGTTAATGAACCTTACTTAGCACAGACATATAAGCAATGCATAAAATCAATGAGAATAAAACCATTGGAGGTTTAAGACATAGTAATGTGATGGTTTTGATAAACAAAATATTGATGAAAGTACACAACATTTATATAATCAAGTTATATGACTAGTTAGGTATAGAAGCTGTGGATAAGGTGTTATGAAAGTAGAACCGTTTTACTCACTTGCCGGGCCACTGGTTCGTATTCTGATGAACTTGACATGCTGTATATACTATCATCTTGGGTCAGACCCGAGATGACGCCTTGGAGAGCTCCTCGGCCTCCAAATTTATTTCATGTGACTGCAATCGAAAATCGATTCTTTACCCATATATCTTCGAAATCGTCGCGAATATGCACGATGCACACCATAATGTTCTTGGTAAAATATTTTTAGTCCACAAATAGGATACGACCGTCGAGGTCATTGTTCCACAAAACAATTCGAAAGTCACTTTATTTCGTTTCCTACGAGAAAATATAACGAATCACACTAAAATAATGCATCATAAACGCTACAGCATTGAAATATAAGCACAAAATAAATGAATAGGTTAATTCACTGCCGCCATTATTGTTGCACGGAAACTGAAATGTCTTGCTAATAAACATCAGAAAAAGTAAACACTAACCTAAAATAAGAAATATAACTGAATCGAATTGATAATTCCACTATTACCAACAACTTTTGCCTTCGTGAGTCGGCCAGACCCGCTTAGCAACAAAGAATTGAAAATATAAGTACATACAAAAATGAGGTTTGTATATTTATAACAGTTCAATAAAACAATAATGACTTAAGTATGAAATAGATACAAACAATTAAGGCTTAGTATCGTAAATGAACTGAATATTTACTGAAAATGACAACATCACAAAAGCCAAGTACTATGAAATCCAGATGTAAACACTTTTCCAGAAAATACTAATGTATACTTGTACTAACCTGTGCTTTGACAAATTAATAATTCCTAAAACGTAGCGAAACTATTTCCGTCAAGTAATTGCATAGCACATATGAAATAGGCCTCAAAGTCCGAAACTACGACCAAAACATTCACAAGAGTCGAAGATGGCGGCCATTGCATTTTCTTGATGCAAAACAACGGGGTTTCACGGAACATGTCGAAGTACCAAAGTACTTCCGGTCAAATAGTATTCTATTTTTTGTTATCTAAATGTAGACTGTTTCACACATTATAACAAAATCATTATTTATAAGATTTTTATTATACATTGATAGGCTAATTTAATACTGGAATATATTGATTAAAACAGAGATACGAATAAAATGTATTCAAATTGATTGTAATTTTGTCTATGAACCGGATTCATAAACATTTTTATTCTAACCACTCACACGTCCACGTCACTGTCACTTATTTTGACAGAAAATTTCCGATTCCCGCCTTTTCAATATTCATAAACATAAAGCAATATATCCTTGTACCTATTCTAGCTACAGGGAAATAAAAAATAGCTTTAAGTATCTAAAACTATGCAGAATTATTACATGTGACAATTATTGTACAAATATAATTCAAATGTGTTGTAAACAAATAATAAAAATTCTATACAGATCGAATTTCAATGGTATTTCATTTTCAAATCATGTTTTCACCCATTAAATCATATTACATACCAATAAAATCCATTTATAAATAAATTATATACTATAAGCTTTCTTTTGATATCCATATTTTACTACTTAAAGTTATTTTTATCTTATAAAAATCCAAAAAAATATACCCATAATCACATAACCAATTTTTGTTAAGTTTGCGTTTGCTTAGTGACTCCCAGTTCCGGGTTACGATTTAATGTTGCCAAGTGATCGTATTCAGTGGAGTCGAATTTGTTACTGTTTTTTTTTTTATTAATTAATATGAACTTTTTTGTGTACATTTTTGTAACAAGTCTTTATATGTTATAAATATTCGTTTTTAATCGAATGCCATAAGCAGAAAAGAACGTCAATTCGACGTTTTTTTTTCATAACTATTATATTTAATAATAAGGCCACAACTTATGGTTTCGAGACATGCTAATGACTTCGAGGGTAAAAAAGCTTAAGATCAAATTGTCGACCAAGATTTCCTGCATGTGCATTTTCCGCCATCTTGAAAAGGGATTTGAATTCAGTTTTTTTTGCAATAACTGTCTGGGTATAATAATATAAATCAGAATAATCTAGCTAGGCAGATGATGATAAGGTCTGGAAACGCTCGGAAAATATATATAAATATTTATATTTTAGGTTTCCTCGTGACCCAATACGATGCGGAGAATGGACATCAATCATCAGCCAGCAAAGACGTGAACATTTTTTTAAGCCGAATATATCGAAAATTAAATACCTATTACATTTTACACAAACATATTTGTTCTATTGATTTATATACATGTCTTGCCCAAAACATATCTACGCTCAGATAAAAGTACAAATACAAATTCATCTTCATATAAAAGTAAAAAGGATATTCGTCTCCATTCCATGCCTTGTCCTACCGACTAACGTCGGTCATAAAATTTTATTGCATTTTGTACACTGCTTTGTATAAACAACTTTAAACAATCCGCGTAAGGTTGAATTTGCAAAAGATATGTTTATAGTGTGACTATAACTACATAATATTAGAATTGTCGAGTGTTTGGTGACAGTTTCGAATAAGGTTTCGAGTGTTACTTTTGTTCGAAACTGTGTATCTTGGGTTTTTTAAAATAATGGCAATTTATGTAATTTTTTTCAAATTCAGATATTAGTATTTGTGTAGATTACAAATAAAACCTTTCAAATGATATAAACAACTATTTATTTCATTTCATTTATACATTCAAAAGTATTCGTCGAAATATACAAATGTGTTTATTACGAATATGACATCTTAAGTTGAAATAAAGTACACTTTTGGCTTACGTAGCTACAATTTTACCAAGGTTCCCAACTGGGCGTACCTGAATCGGAGGTACCAAAGATACGAAAAAATGTAAAGCCTCTTAAATTGGATTATATTTACATAAGCATGTGTATTATGTTATAAGTAATACAAGTGTTTCATCATACATAAAATTAGATTTTATTAAAATTCTGACATTTGGTACATTGACTTGACACATTATTCATTTAAATATTTATATGAAACTAATATGAAGGGGTAGTAAATAAACACAAAAAACGAAATCGAACAAACATGAATTTAGATAATAATAAACATTTTCAATTGAATTAATTAGGATGCAACAACAATACATGTATTTGTAGGAATGTATTTGTGGTGTAGACGAAATAAAAGTTCACACCAAGCATACGCAGTATTTAATTCCGAGGCACACAGATTACATGTTCTTAAGTCTTATTCATTAAGGTAAGGTAAGGTAATTACAGTAATATTATCTACACACTGCTTAGTCCTATAACAGTATACACATACTATGAAAGAGATGGAGCGATAGTTTTGCAAGGTTCACAGCAAAGCGGTACGAAATATTATCCCGAAACTATTGCGAGCGGCAAGGCAAGCTAGGCGACGCGACGCGACGGTGCGACGCGGATAATGTGCCGGTCGCCAGAGCAAACTGAAAGGCGCGGCCGCTCGGCTGGCTGCGTTGGCGCGGGTCCGATGACGTCACGAGTACCTGAGCGCCCGCCGAGCCGGGGCGTTGGTGTGCCGTTATTTATCTAATACAAAAATTTAATTGTCGTGTGTCATGTGTGTGTATCTGTGTACGTGTCTGTGTGTGGAGCCTACTACATATTTATAAAATTACGAAATGTCTACTGTTTGTGATTGTTACATTCATAGAAATCAAACAAATATTTGGAGAGAATATTTACATTTTTGATTATTGAATTGATGAGTAATGATTTCTTATAAGTTACAAGCATTATTTTCCAAATATTCAATTGGTTCCTTGACGTCACTTACACTGCACGTTTAATACACGTATTCACTCATCACTGCACATTAATCACTGCACAAAGCAATCCTTTCTGGTCATTACAGTTGCAACTTCACTAAAAGAAAATACAAGTAAATCTATCAACGCATTTCACAATACTTGTTAATTGTTATCCGAACTCCGAAGTTGTTGTAAATGTAAACAACATGACGGCCCGGGGCGCAGACGCAGTAAGATTGTTGATTTTTTGAAAATATTATTTAATTGTGAGGTTTGTGCTGAAAATATGTGTTTATTAAAAATCAAAATAACAATTCTTACCATTGTCATTCAGTGAAAAGATTTAAATTGTGTGCAAAGGTAGGTGTGTACCCGAGTTAAAATAACTAAACCAGCAGAAAGGGAATGTATCTCGAAAGTTTCATGTTAAAACTTAAAAAATATGAACCGCACAGAGTACATTCATTGATTTAAAAACTTTAAACTAAGGATAGGCCCTTCAGTACATTGAGTACGTCAAAGATATGTCTATGAAAATCGCGCCATCTGTTGGATTTTTACGTCAAAGGCGGCCATGAAATTCAATAACGCTAAAATAAATGTTATACTGATTTAAGGTAGTATAATTTTACTTAGTGGTGATAAGAAATGTTATCTTTTTTTTGTGAACTTTCGGTCATCTTTATTTCAACCACGACGATACAATTAGGCATTTGTCGACGACTTACAGACCGGTGCGTTGTGTCGTCACAACCGTTGCATTGGTCCGCCGACCACTTTCGTGACAATACTTTTCGTACTCTCCGCCCCCTCCATATATTTTACGTCAATGAGTACATTACTATATATGAAATAGAGGTCTATCTTCATGCTCAAAATGGAAAACACACGGTTGTCAGTTCCAAAACAAGTAGATGATGGCACTGTTACACAAATAACGCTGGGTACCTCTATATTTATCGGTAGATGGCCCTGTTACACAATTAATGCTGGGCACACATAGAATGGCTTAACACATCATTATTCGCCAATAGATGTCAGGAAGTCATATTTTCGGTTTGTATTTCTGTTTTTATTTTTTAAACATGAATTCTAATTATTAATATTCCTATTTCCTAATTAATATCCTAATTAATATATTAACATAATATTGTTCGGGTTCGATTCCCGCACCGAAACAAATATCTGTGTGAAGTAGAGGTATTTGTTTCGGGTCTGGCTGTTTGTGAGACCGAAAAGTCTGTTGTAGTTCCTGATACCCACGACACAAGACTAGTTCTTTGTGTGGGGTCGAGACTATAAATGTCACTGTTGGGTGTATTTATTTATTTATTTGATTATATATTTGGATATTTGATTACAATATATGACATCATATTACACGCTTTATATTAGCTTCACTTGTATGTTTGTTTGTAACCGACTTCTTTGGGCGCGATTTTGACCCACTTTAAACGGCCAGATTTCGTTCAAATTTTGCACACCTGTCAAAGACCGATGACAATACAATAATTCGATTAAAATATATAATTATCCTGATTAGATTCGCCAGGATTAATTATTCTTATAATTGATGACCATTGCTACTGACCACTAGGTGGCGTATAGATGAACATAATTTGCTACTGACTAATAGATGGCGCTAGATGGCGTTAACATTGTATTCTTCAAGTGTCAAATGTTACTACTGACCAACAGATGGCGTTATTGATTGGAAATACAGCCGTAGATGGATGTTTTTAGTCAAAACAATTATATAATAGTTAAAAAAAACTAAAATACACGCTTTAATAAGATATACAACTAAAAAAGTAAAAATAATTGATACTGAATTTAAGATAAGAAAATGGAGTAAAATACATATATTTTATTGTTACAAAGCGTGGGGTGTTTACAACAATTACTTATCCTCCTGCACCCCACGCTTTGTAACAATAAAATATATGTATTTTACTCCATTTTCTTATCTTAAATTCAGTATCAATTATTTTTACTTTTTTAGTTGTATATCTTATTAAAGCGTGTATTTTAGTTTTTTTAACTATTATATAATTTTCAATAAACAATGATGTGTCGGAATTGATAATGACAGCTTTTCAATAATTCGCCAGCCCCCAAACCATTTAAAATCCACTAAAAGCAATTTTTCCCAACCAGGACCAAACTACCAGATTTTGTGGAAAATCCACTAAGTTGGTAACACTGGTGCAAAAAAGCTTGAAAGAGTGCCGCCCATGTAAGTTCTTGTCCAGACGATATTTGATACAAATGTTAGCCGGTTTAAAACAGCGCAGGGCCAATAAATAAATTACTATCGTGTAATAACATGAATGGCATATAAATGACTTAGTTCTGTCAAATGTTAACATTGTTATACCTAGTTTTTTTAATGTATTTATTGATTTTGCATTAATGAAATTTTAGCGATCGAGACATGCAAAGCTGTTATCCTTTTTCATAGTGTTTGGTTTAGAAACCAAAATATAGTTTATGGTAGATTTTTAAGAAAATATCCTTAATTACGACGAGATTTGTATAGGTAAAGGTACTGGTAGGTATAGCGTAATCCACTACAATCAAAAATTGTAATAGTATTTAAAAATTACGAATAAGGGTAGTTAAGTGGTGGTTGAAAATTAAAACAAAATAAAAATATACAATTATTATTATTACAATCAATGAATAAATATTTAAGAATAAATACTGACAATTTCAAACCTATAAATTAATAATTAAAGATTTGTACGACTTATTTAGTATTTTTTTTTATTTGGCCCGGCATAGTAGCCCGGCACAGTGCCTCTGCCTCTGCCTCTGCCTCGGCTTCTGCCTCTGCCTCTGCCCGGCCCTCGGTCTCCCCCATTTCCGCACTGCCCGCTCAATGTATAGTTCAAGTTAACTCTTAGCACTAGTGATGGTTTTTTATTTGCTTAATTGACACAAACTATGCATGCACTCTATCACTGAAATCAAAAAATAAAACACTCACGAGCATTCTTGCTTTTCCGTTGATAACCTAAAATTAAAAATGCATTTTATTATTATTCTTTTTTATTTCAGTAAATTTATCCAATTGTAATATGTACTAGTTTTATATCAGAATAACTACGTTAGTAAAGCCGGGTACAATTTATAAAATGCGGCTGATGGACGTAGCTGAAGATATTTAGAAAATTGAATATTCTGCCGCGCGCCGCGTCCGAGAGACCCTGAATATTATTACCACTCTTCAGCCGCGTTCGGCAGCCGCATCTTATAATTTGTTTTTGGCTTAATAGTAGATCATTTCAATGTTCGGATTATTCGCAGTCGCGCATCTATTATCTTATTGTAATGTACGTTACGGTTTGCGGTCCCTGATGGCGGTTTCCATTCCGTATATATATACATATATATTGTTTTAATAGCCTAGATTGTGTCCCACTGCTGGGCAAAGGCTTCCATTTGACCCTGTCCTCGGCGAGCTCTTGTGATTTTGGCTCGAATGTATCCAACTCGTCTTTCCACGGTTTGGATGCATATTTGGAGAAGAAATATTGAAATATTTAAACTGAATTAATAAATTAATTCTTTGATATTGAAAAGTTAAATCACCATATCATTGGCTTTATCACACTTAATTTATAACAATCACATCCAACATCAAACATACCGCACATTCTAGTTTGAACAAAATCTTTGGAACGCTAACACTGACCTTAATAAATATGGCGCGCGACTTTCTACGGAATACTGGAAATCAATTAAAATATTGAATTGTTTTGATATATTCTCAATTATCAAATGGCTCCTACTTATTCTTTATGATATGTTTTCTATCTCTAACACTTTATTTTTCATTTTTTCATAGAATTGACACAGAAATATTTAATGAAAACCGACAAACAACGATCCTGATTTACTTTCGTGTCTAAAAAACTTCGAATCACGCGTCGAATATGGCTTATTTTTAGATAATTGATAATTATTAATGTAAAGGTATCTTTTAATAAACTATATAAGAACAATAAGAGAGTTACAAATCAATATTTACATTTTTAAAAACTCCTGCGCACCACTCGTCGTTGTTCTCAAACATCACACGAGTTTGTCTTTTTTTTTTGAAATATGCCTATTGCTAATTTATTTTTGGCCAATGTAAGATTAAAGGTAGTTTATTCAAGCATTATATATATTTTTTTCATAACGCTTTGTGTAATATATTTTGAATTTAGGACGCTTTTTCATTACTAGTGTATTTTCCTATAAAAATGACAGCTTACGTCAAAGTTGGAGGTCGGGACGTTTGAGTGGCTAATTTTTCTTCTATACTCAAGATCCATAGACAAAACCGGCAAACCACAGACAAAGTTCAATGCTTTTATAATGAATGCCATTCCATACTACGATTCTATTCATAAAACCCTAGTTTAATAAATCACATAAAATTAAGTTAATCCGATTAATATACTAATTACGGGCAGCGCGGAACTGCAATTAAATTATTTGCATTAATCTTCACAGAAACCAACACCAAAAGTATATTTTTTAATGTTAATATATCGACGGTGAAGTGCCAATACCTCCTATCTGAAAATTTGTAAGAAATAAACTTTTTTATTGTTTAATTATAAAGGTATTATGCCGATGTTTTAGTGAAACCTCCTAAGTGTATTTCTACTATACATGTGACTATACATTTACATTTTTACTATTCCCCATCAATAAATATATTAACTACTAACCACTCAAACGTCCCGACCTCCAATGTTGACGTAAGCTGTCATTTTTATAGGAAAATACACTAGTAATGAAAAAGCGTCCTAAATTCAAAATATATTATAAAAAGCGTTATAAAAAAATATATATATAATGCTTGAATAAACTACCTTTAATCTAACATTGGCCAAAAAGAAATTAGCAATAGGCATATTTCAAAAAAAAAAGGCAAACTCGTGTGTTGTTTGAGAACAACGACGAGTGGTGCGCAGGAGTTTATAAAAATGTAAATATTGATTTGTAACTCTCTTATTGTTCTTATATGGTTTATTAAAAGATACCTTTACATTAATAATTATCAATTATCTAAAAATAAGCCATATTCGACGCGTGATTCGAAGTTTTTTAGACACGAAAGTAAATCACGATCGTTGTTTGTCGGTTTTCATTAAATATTTCTGTGTCAATTCTATGAAAAAATGAAAAATAAAGTGTTAGAGATAGAAAACATATCATAAAGAATAATTAGGTGCCATTGGATAATTGAGAATATATCAAAACAACTCAATATTTTAATTGATTTCCAGTATTCCGTAGAAAGTCGCGCGCCATATTTTGTAAGATCAGTTTTGCGTTCCAAAGTTTTTGTTCAAACTAGAATGTGTGGTATGTTTGATGTTGGATGTGATTGTTATAAATTAAGTGTGATAAATGATATGGTGACTTAAATTTTCAATATCAAAGAATAAATGTATTAATTCAGTTTAAATATTTCAATATTTCTTCTCCAAATATGCATTCAAACCGTGGAAAGACGAGTTGGATACATTCGAACCAAAATCACAAGAGCTCGCCGAGGACAGGGTCAAATGGATTGACAAAGGGGAAGCCTTTGCCCAGCAGTGGGACACAATCTAGGATATTAAATATAAATATATATATATGTATATATATACGGAATGGAAACCGCCATCAGGGACCGCAAACCGTTACGTACATTACGATAAAGTATAGATGCGCGACTGCGAATAATCCGAACATTGAAATGATCTACTATTAAACCAAAAACAAATTATAAGATACGGCTGCCGAACGCGGCTGAAGAGTGGTAATAATATTCAGGGTCTCTCGGACGCGGCGCGGCAGAATGTTCAATTTTCTAAATAGCTACGTCCATCAGCCGCATTTTATAAATTGTACCCGGCTTTACTAACGTAGTTATTCTGATACAAAACTAGTACATATTACAATTGGACAAATTTATTGAAATAAAAAAGAATAATAATAAAATACATTTTTAATTTTAGGTCATCAACGGAAAAACAAGAATGCTCGTGAGTGTTTTATTTTTTTATTTCAGTGATAGAGTGCATGCATAGTTTGTGTCAATTAAGCAAATAAAAAATCATCACTAGTGCTAAGAGTTAACTTGAACTTTACATTGAGCGGGCAGTGCGGAAATGTGGGAGACCGAGGCCCGGGCAGAGGCAGAGGCACTGTGTCGGGCTACTATGCCGTGCCAAATAAAAAAAAAAATACTAAATAAATCGTACAAAACTTTAATTATTAATTTATAGGTTTGAAAATGTCAGTCTATATCAGCCCATATACGTCCCACTGCAGGGCACGGGCCTACTCTACAATCGAGAATACGATTGAGAGTGGTTAGGCCATATAGTCCACCACGCTGGCCTAGTGCGGGTTGGCGGACTTACATACCATAGAAATTTTTTATAAATCGCTATGGTATGCAGGTTTCCTCACGATGTTTTCCTTCACCGTTTTAGTGCGTGGTGATTGACTATCAATACACACATGACTCCGAAAAGTCAGAGGTGTGCCCTGGGATTCGAACCCGCGACCACCGTGAACATGTAGGCAGCCGCGTCTAGTCCGTTAACCAACAGGCCACCACGCACTTATTGAAGTTGTCAGTATTTATTCTTAAATATTTATTCAATGATTGTAATAATAATAATTGTTTATTTTTATTTTGTTTTAATTTTCAACCACCACTTAACTACCCTTATTCGTAATTTTTAAATACTATTACAATTTTTGATTGTAATGGATTACGCTATCCCTACCAGTACCTTTACCTATACAAATCTCATCGTAATTAAGGATATTTTCTTAAAAATCTACCATAAACTATAATTTGGTTTCTAAACCAAACACTATAAAAAAGGATAACAGCTTTGCATGTCTTGATCGCTAAAATTTCATTAATGCAAAATCAATAAATACGTTAAAAAAATAGGTATAACAATGTTAACATTTGAAAGGACTAAGTCATTTATATTCCATTCATGTTATTACACGTAGATAGTAATTTTTTTAATTGGCCCCGCGCTGTTTTAAACCGGCTAACATTTGTATCAAATATCGTCTGGACAAGAACTTACATGGGCGGCCATCTTTCAAGCTTTTTTTCACCAGTGTTACCAACTTAGTGGATTTTCCACAAAATCTGGTAGTTTGGTCCTGGTTAGGAAAAAATGCTTTTAGTGGATTTTAAATGGTGTGGAGTCTGGCGAAAATTATTGAAAAGCTGTCATTATCAATTCCGACACATCACTGTTTATTGAAAATATGATGTCATATATTGTAATCAAATATCCAAATATATAATCAAATAAATAAATAAATACACATAACAGTGACATTTATAGTCTCGACCCCACACAAACAACTAGTCTTGTGTCGTGGGTATCAGGAACTACAACAGACTTTTCGGTCTCACAAACAGCCAGACCCGAAACAAATACCTCTACTTCACACAGATATTTGTTTCGGTGCGGGAATCGAACCCGAACAATATTATGTTAATATATTAATTAGGAAATAGGAATATTTATAATTAGAATTCATGTTTAAAAAATAAAAACAGAAATACAAACCGAAAATATGACTTCCTGACATATATTGGCGAATAATGATGTGTTAAGCCATTCTATGTATGCCCAGCACTAATTGTGTAACAGGGCCATCTACCGATAAATAAAGAGGTACCCAGCGTTATTTGTGTAACAGCGCCATCTTCTACTTGTTTTGGAACTGACAACCATGTGTTTTCCATTTTGAGCATGAAAATAGACCTCTATTTCATATATAGTAATGTACTCTGTGCGGTTCATAACTTTTAACATGAAACTTTCGAGATACATTCCCTTTCTGCTGGTTTAGTTATTTTAACTCGGGTACACACCTACCTTTGCACTCAATTTAAATCTTTTCACTGAATGACAATGGTGAGAATTGTTATTTTGATTTTTAATAAATACATATTTTCAGCACAAACCTCACAATTAAATAATATTTTCAAAAAATCAACAATCTTACTAATAAAACGATAGCACTACAATTAATAAGCAAACAAAATAGTAAACAATGCTTATCACATATTTAAACAAATAAAACCTTACTAAACAAAAATTCATAATGTTGCCTGCCTGCCTGCAGCCTGCTGCTGGAGTCGCGGCTTTCGATATTCATGGGCGTTGCGAACTATGCACGGACACCAAAATTACTACACACATGCAAACAAATATCCTGCGAGGCGCGGCGGCATGAGTTGGTTGATTAGGTACATTCGTGGCCCAGTAACCGCCCTTAAAACATTTGCGATATTTTTAATCTATGCTCTATATCACGACATGACATTACCCCCCCTTGCGCAAATCCTACACCCGCGGTTGGAGGGGGTGGGGGCGTCTGCGCCCCGGGCCGTTATGTTGTTTACAATAGTGTTGAGTAGGACATGACTTGAAAAAGAGTTTGTCAGAGTAGCCTCATTTTTGTACCGAGCCAGTACAATGTCCCACTTCAATTGAAGTGAGGCGTACTGACACTTATTTATGGCTCTTAACTTTGCCTCACGGCTCACGTCAATGAAATGACCTTACAGACCAAGTAGTACACCAAATATGAAGTAGTACACATTAAAAAGTTGAGCCGCTCTTACATTTTGACGTCATGTACGGGACAAATGTACTGCCTCTTGTATGTCCTGCTCAACACTAGTTTACAACAACTTCGGATAACAGTATTGTGAATTGTGAAATGCGTTGATAAATTTACTTGTATTTTCTTTTAGTGAAGTTGCAACTGTAGTGACCAGAAAGTATAGCTTTGTGCAATGATTAATGTGCAGTGAATACGTGTATTAAAAAGTCAAAGAACCAATTGAATATCTGGAAAATAATGCTAGTAACTTTGAAGAAATCATTACTCATCAATTCAATAATCAAAAATGTAAATATTCTCTCCAAATATTTGTTTGATTTCTATGAATGTAACAATCACAAACAGTAGACATTTCGTAATTTTATAAATATGTAGGCTCCACACACAGACACGCACACAGATACACACACATGACACACGACAATTTAATTTTTGTATTAGATAAATATCATATATACTATGCGGTTCAAGTAAGAATAGGACTGACCCTGCGCCATATTGGTTCGTAGTAGCTGTCAAATCGCACAATTTAGGTAGGGTGAGCAAAACAAGATTTCTTAAAATAATATTTTTGTTGAATAAAAATAATATTTTTAATATTTAATAATTCGTAAAAAAATTAATGAATGAATAATGTCGTGTTATAGTTACTCTCTGGCGAATAATTGCATATGAAGTAAATACAAAATTTAAAAAATATACTTTTTTAAGCTATTTATGACTAAACATTCTTGTTTATGTGTCCATATAACATTTTGTAATTGTTTCAATTTATTTAGTTAATTTATGTTCAAGAATTTGACTATGCAAAAAAAAATATAATTGACGCGTAAAAATTTTTTTGTTGCTAACCATACTTTTCGTGTGATATTTGACAACTAAAGGTCATTGACGTTCCTATTCTTATTTGAAACGCATAGTAATATCAATCACCACGCACTAAAACGGTGAAGGAAAACATCGTGAGGAAACCTGCATACCATAGCGATTTATAAGAATTACTATGGTATGTAAGTCCGCCAACCCGCACTAGGCCAGCGTGGTGGACTATATGGCCTAACCACTCTCAATCGTATTCACGATTGTAGAGTAGGCTCGTGCCCTGCAGTGGGACGTATATGGGCTGATGCAGATTAGATAAATAACGGCACACCACCGCCCCGGCTCGGCGGGCGCTCAGGTACTCGTGACGTCATCGGACCCGCGCCAACGCAGCCGGCCGAGCGGCCGCGCCATTATCACACGTCACAGTTCACACTATCCGCGTCGCAATGCGCCTAGCTCGCCTTGCCGCTCGCAATAGTTTCGGGATAATATTTCGTACTGCTTTGCTGTGAACCTTGCAATACTATCGCTCCATCTCCTTCATAGTATATGTATACTGTTATAGGGAATAAGCAGTGTGTAGATATGACTGTAATAGCCTTACCTTATTGAATAAGACTTAAGAACATGTAATCTGTGTGCCTCGGAATTAAATACTGCGTAATGTATGCTTGGTGAACTTTTATTTCATCTACACCACAAATACATTCCTACAAATACATGTATTGTTGTTGCATCCTAATTAATACAATTGAAAATGTTTATTATTATCTAAATTCATGTTTGTTCGATTTCGTTTTTTGTGTTTATTTACTACCCCTTCATATTAGTTTCATATAAATATTTAAATGAATAATGTGTCAAGTCAATCTACCAAATGTCAGAATTTTAATAAAATCTAATTTTATTTATGATGAAAGATTTCTATTACTTATAACATAATACACATGCTTATGTAAATATAATCCAATATAAGAGGCTTTACATTTTTTCGTATCTTTGGTACCTCCGATTCAGGTACGCCCAGTTGGAACCTTGGTAAAATTGTAGCTATGTAAGGCAAAAGTGTACTTTATTTCAACTTAAGATGTCATATTTGTAATAAACACATTTGTACATTTCGACGAATACTTTTGAATGTATAAATGAAATGAAATAAATAGTTGTTTATATCATTTGAAGGGTTTTATTTGTAATCTACACAAATACTAATATCTGAATTTGAAAAAATTACATCAATTGCCATTAATTTAAAAAACCCAAGATGCACAGTTTCGAACAAAAGTAACACTCAAACTGTCACCAAACACTCGACAATTCTAAATATTTAGTTATAGTCACACTATAAACATATCTTTTGCAAATTCAACCTTACGCGGATTGTTTAAAGTTGTTTATACAAAGTAGTGTACAAAATGCAATAAAATTTTACGACCGACATTAGTCGGTAGGACAAGGCATGGAATGGAGACGAATACCCTTTTTACTTTTATATGAAGATGAATTTGTTTTTATACTTTTATCTGAGCGTAGATATGTTTTGGGCAAGACATGTATATAAATCAATTAAACAAATATTTATGTGTAAAATTTAATAGGTATTTAATTTTCGATATATTCGGCTTAAAAAAATGTTCATTTTTTTGCTGGCTGATGATTGATGTCCATTCTCCGCATCGTATTGGGTCGCGAGGAAACCTTAAATGTAAATATATATATTTTCCGAGCGTTTCCAGACCTTATCATCATCTGCCTAGCTAGATTATTCTGATTTATATTATTATACCCAGACAGTTATTGCAAAAAAAAATGATGAATTTAAATCCCTATTCAAGATGGCGGAAAATGCACATGCAGGAAATCTTGGTCGACAATTTGATCTTAAGCCTTTTTACCCCCAAAGTCATTAGCATGTTTCGAAACCATAAGTTGTGGCCTTATTATTAAAAAAATAGTTATTATGAAAAAAAAAGTCGAATTGACGTTCTTTTCTGCTTATGGCATTCGATTGAAAACGAATATTTATAACATATAAAGACTTGTTACAAAAATGTACACAAAAAAGTTCAAATTAATTAATAAAAAATAATAATAAAAACAGTAAAAAATTCGACTCCACTGAATACGATGACTTGGCAACATTAAACCGTAACCCGGAACTGGGAGTCACTAAGCAAAATGCAAACTTAACAAAAATTGGTTATGTGATTATGGGTATATTTTATTGGTTTTTTATAAAATAAAAATAACTTTAAGTAGTAAAATATGGATATCAAAAGAAAGCTTATAGTATATACTTTATTTATAAATGGATTTCATTGGTATGTAATATGATTTAATGGGTGAAAACATGATTTGAAAATGAAGTACCGTTGAAATTCGATCTGTATAGAATTTTTATTATTTGTTTACAACACATTTGAATTATATTTGTACAATAATTGTCACATCTAATAATTCTGCATAGTTTTAGATACTTAAAGCTATTTTTTATTTCCCTGTAGCTAGAATAGGTACAAGGATATAATGCTTTATGTTTATGAATATTGAAAAGGCGGGAATCGGAAGATTTCTGTCAAAATAAGTGACAGTGACGTGGACGTGTGAGTGGCTAATTTATTTAACAAAAAAATAAACCTTTTTTATAGTTTGTGTAAATTTATGACTTTGTCAGTTAGGAGTTATTGGCACTTCGCCGTCGATATGGTATTCCCATGGACGTAATATATAAACAGGACTGCGCACGAGCAAAATGGTGTCATCCTGAAATGAGACATATGCATAAAGTATAAGGTTTAATTTACTATGGCAAATGACATGGAGGAAGGCCGAAACCTAATGAGACAGTATGAGAGGTTTCTATCCCTTTCATTTGCTAGCCAGACCAAACAATATTCGCTACGGTGACCATAATAAAACCCGCCTTAGAACTTTTTTGATCGACAATTGAAAGTTCAGATGAATTATTGAATAACTTTTAATCTGCTTGAATATTAAAAGCATATTTACAATTTTATTATGAAAGTAATGTTTAATTTATACACGTTAATTTGCATCTATGTTTTAAGTGAAAATAAACACGATAAAAGTTTTTCTAATACAATATTTTTTTATTCTCTGGCCCGGCATAGTGGCGGCATTGCACCTGATGTAAGCGCAAATGCCGCCCAGGCAGAGTATCCTGGGATCACCAGAAACAGCGCAGGATCACCCCGCAGGTCAGAATGTTGTTATTCCTCAAAACAATAGTGACCATCAAATGTGGAAGTTGTTATTTGAGATGCAACAACGTCAAATGATGGAAATGATTCGTACAATGAAGCAATCCAATACGAAAGACCCTAAATTGGTTCTACCCGAATTTAACCCTGAATCACAAGATAGCGATGCTCGAGCTTGGTGTGTCACTGTTGACCTATGCATGCAGGAAAAAGAACTATCTAGTAGCAACTTAATAATAGCACTGAGTAAAGCGCTTAAAGGCACAGCAGCGTCGTGGCTGGCTCAGAATAGTTTTGCTGGTATAACCTGGCCTCAAATGAAGGATTCTTTTCTTGCCAGGTTTGATTATGTTGAAACACCTGCTGCCACATTATGCAGGTTGTTTAACGAGAATCCCAAAGATGGAGAATGTTTGGCATCATACGCTAATCGATTTTTAAGCACACTCATGAATCGATGGCGCTCTTTATCTAACGAACAAATAGCAATTGCTGTAACGTTAGCACATGCATCAAAAATTGAACCGCGACTACAAAGGCTGGTGTTCACCACTGAAATCGATTCGCGGGTGAAATTGCAACAAGAACTTATGGCTTATACTTACCGTAAGAGAGGGCCTTTGACGCAGGATAAACTACCTGTCAATAGTGATGCTAAACGACCTCGATTGGATCAATTACGTCGGTGTTACTTATGCAATAAACCAGGTCACTTGGCAATTGATTGCTATGCCAAGAACGTTACATCTCAAGCGTCTACGTCGAAAACTCCAGCAGAGGTTCCGAGGAAACCGTCCCCGCTTACGTGTTTCTCCTGCGGCGAGCAAGGCCACGTGTCCACGCGCTGTTCGAGGAAACAAAAGTCAACAAAGGAAGCGGTTGCGGAGCGTCGAGTGGATGTCTGCACCATTAAGCCAGCTTCGAACCAACTTGTCACTGATAACGGTGAGACGTATTTATTCTGTTTTGACTCCGGTGCTGAATGCTCTCTAATTAGAGAAGGTATAGCTGAAAATTTCCCTGGTAGGCGACAACATGCAATAGTAACTCTGCTAGGTATAGGTCGATCTAGTTTGCAGTGCAACACTCAAATATTGGCCACTGTTAATATACAAGGGTTATCATTACAGTTACTATTCCACGTTGTTCCTGATGACTGCATCTCTCATGCCATTATGGTAGGTAGGGATTTACTGACGTTAGGGTTTTCCATTGAAATAAGTGAGAATCAACTTATCCTTAAGAAAACTAAGGTAATCGCGGTTTGTGACGTAGGCTCTAAAGTAAAAGATTTTCAAAGCATTGATACCGATGTACCTAGTAACTTTCGGGCACAACTACTTACTTTACTCAAAGAGAATGTCGACTATTTCGTGGAAGGGACTCCAACAGGTAGGGTTAGCACAGGAGAATTAGAAATAAGATTAGCTGATCCCAATCGTACCGTACAGAGGCGACCATATAGGCTTAGTACAGAGGAAAGAGAAGTAGTGCGGGATAAAATCAAAGATCTCTTGAACGCTGGTATAATTCAGGAAAGTTGTTCCCCATTCGCGAGTCCCATTTTATTGGTTAAAAAGAAAGACGGATCCGATCGACTCTGCGTAGATTATCCAGAACTCAATAATAATACAGTGCCCGACCGTTACCCACTCCCTCTTATATCCGATCAAATACAGCGGCTTGTAGGAGCCAATTTTTTCACTTCACTTGACATGGCCAGTGGGTACCATCAAATACCAATTCATAAAGACTCTGTAGAGCGCACTGCCTTTGTAACACCAGATGGGCAGTTTGAATATCTGGCAATGCCTTTTGGTCTTCGGAATGCCCCTTCGGTCTACCAGCGCGCTATAAATAAGGCGCTTGGACCCTTGACTGAGACCTTTGCAGTAGCATATCTAGATGACGTAATTATCCCGTCTCGTACAGCCGAACAAGGTCTAGATCGATTGCGTCAAGTATTAGCAGCCCTAACTGAAGCTGGTTTCTCACTAAATTTGAAGAAATGCTCTTTCTTGAAAACCAAAGTCGAATTTTTAGGTTATTATGTATCTGCTGGTGAAATACGTCCTAACCCACGAAAAATTAAAGCATTGACAGAAATCACACCACCTCAGACAGTTACGCAGTTAAGACAATTTATTGGGCTGGCTTCATATTTTAGACAATTTATTGCCGGATTTTCTCAAAAGACTGCTCCACTTTATAGGCTAACATCAGGTAAAGGAAAAATTACGTGGACGCCGGTTTTGGATAAAATTAGGAAAGAAATTATTGCGACCCTCACTGATAAGCCAGTGTTAACTATTTTTGACCCTGATCAGCCGATTGAATTGCATACTGACGCCAGCGCTGAAGGTTACGGTGCAATATTAATGCAACCCATCGATGGTAAATTACGTGTTATCGAATACTATAGCCGCCGAACCTCCAGCGCTGAGTCGCGCTACCACTCCTATGAGTTGGAGACGCTAGCCGTAGTGAATGCCATAAAACACTTCCGTCACTATCTGCACGGACGTAAGTTTGTAGTAGTCACTGACTGCAATGCTGTCAAGGCTTCTAAATCAAAAGTAGACCTCACACCACGAGTCCATCGTTGGTGGTGCTTCTTACAAACTTTTGAGTTTGATATCCAGTATCGCCAGGGTAAAAACATGAGTCACGTTGATTTCTTATCTCGTAACCCATTACCGGTAACGACAAAGCCAACTATAAAAGTAGAACAGAAGCGCGTTTATTTGACAGAGATTTCAGACTCGTGGCTACAAGTAGAACAACAAAAAGACGAAGAGATTAAGTCCCTGATTTCAAAACTTAGTACAAATGAGCTTAATAACGAAATTGCTAAGACTTATGAAGTAAGGCGAGGCGTTTTGTATCGTAAAATTGAGCGTAATAATAGGAGTCTTTGGTTGCCAATGGTACCAAAAGCGTTTCAGTGGGCTATTATAAACCATGTTCATGAAAGTATTATGCACTTGGGATGGGAGAAGACATTAGAAAAGGCTTTTTGTCACTACTGGTTTCCAAATATGAACAAATATGTCAGAAAATTTGTAGACAATTGTATTACATGTAGAGTATCCAAGTCGCAATCTGGAAAAGTTCAAGCTGAACTATATCCTATTCCAAAAGTAACCACTCCCTGGCATACTATTCATATGGATGCCACTGGAAAGTTAAGTGGCAAAAGGGACACCAAAGAGTACGTTTTTGTAACAATAGACGCATTTACTAAATATGTACTCTTGCATCATTCACTAAATATTGACGCTAAAAGTGCCATAAGAGCTTTGCAGGCAGGTCTTTCCTTGTTCGGTGCCCCCACACGCGTTATAGCAGACCAAGGTAGATGTTTTGCCGGAAAAGAATTTAAAGAATTTTGTACGACCCATAACGTTAATCTACACCTTGTAGCAACTGGCAGTAGTCGCGCGAACGGCCAAGTTGAACGTGTGATGTCAACTTTAAAAAACATGCTTACTGCAGTAGAAACCGAAAAAAATAAGTCGTGGCAGGCAGCGTTGCCTGAAATACAACTAGCCATCAATTGCACTTTTAATCGCACCACTAAAGCTAGTCCCCTCGAACTTCTGATAGGAAGAGTAGCTAGACCTTTGCAACTAATGACTTTAGAAATGGAAGAAATTGACATAGACTTAAACTCGATTAGGGAGCAAGCAGCGCAGGCTATAGAGACAAATGCCTCTATAGAAAAAGCTAGGTTCGATAGAAGCAAAGCCAAAGTAAAGAACTTTGAACTTGGTGACTATGTTTTAATAGAAAATCACGAACGTAACAAAACTAAGTTGGAACCCAAATTCAAAGGTCCGTTTCAAGTGGTCGAGCTGCTTGATGGTGACAGATATCTGTTAAAGGCATTGGAATCAGACGTTTGATCATGAATTAAGTTTAATTAAAAATATTTATTTCTTGCAATAATTTTTATTTACTGAGTGATGTAAGATTTCCGCACGGACGTATTACATTAACAGGTCCACTGTCTACTACATTTTCACGCCAAAGCCACTAAACCGATTTTGATGAAATTTGATACAGAGATAGATTAGACCTTGTGAAAGGGCATAAGGTTACCGTTTGTTATATACACAACGCTTGAAGGGGTTGAACAAAGGGATGGCAGTACGCGTGGAAAAATATAAACTGTTGAAGTTACAGATGTCAAACTTTTTTACTCATTTTTGAACAAAAATAAATGCACACTTCGTTTTCTTAAAGTTAAACCATAAAGGGGTTAAAATAGGGTTGAAATGTTACATAAAAAATCTAAACCGCTGCAGTGAGAGAAACCTTTTTATAAATGAAAAATAAAGGCGTGAATAATATTAGAAAAATAGCATTATGGGCATTATGGGCAGCATTTTATTTCATTTCTTTATTGATCAGATTGGTCTAAAAATTTAAATCTGAACGGGTGGTTCACACATTTACATGAAAAATTTAAATTAAGAGTCAGAATTGATAATTATCGCCGCCATTTTGTACTTTATTGTTAATGATTTGATTAAGATAGGGATATTCGTTAGGGACTAGACGGTAGGGCAGCTACGTTGATGTTAGGTATTACAAGAGTTGGTATGAATAATAACATGTGTCTGGTATGAAGTAGGCTAGGGACGCTCCTATCTAGTGGTCATGGCGGGGTATGCGATCTCGGCCCCCTGAGCTACTGCTGTTACTACCAACTTTCCCCTCCGTGGCTGTAGTATCCATCTCTACATTCCATACTTTCCTTTTTAGTTAGACAATATCACGTTTGTTACCTCAAAAACAAAATGCTTCATTCGAAGTATTACAACTGAATTATTTACCATATTAGCCAATTTGATTAAAATTCCTGTATTTCCCAAAAAATATGGTCACCCTATAGGAACGGGACACAACCCTACCTTCCTACACCTCTCGCTCGGCTCGTTTTTCCGATAACAGTGCGCAGTCCTGTTTATATACTACGTCCATGGGTATTCCACATAATTATACAGTGACCACGATTATGATGTTCAATAGTGCTGGTACCTATTATGTACATTATAAAGAAGTGAATTCAGAATTAAGTTGCTTATAATGATGTGTAATTTTCAAAGAAAATCATAGTGAAATTTCCATTGTGGAATTATTCAATATCTGAGCTGTATTGGAGCTTGTAAATTGCAATACTTTTATAGCCATAATTAATATGGTCATAAAGTAAACTTTCATGCTGTAGAGTCTGAAAACATTATATGTCCTGAATTAAAATACAAAATAAACAAATGGATTTTTTCGACGTCTTGTATCGTTCAATTTATTTATATTATTCCCTGACTTTCGATTTATCTCATATATTACTTAAGTTTTAAATATACCCGAAAATAAACCAGTTTTTCCATTTTAATTACATTCCAAAAAATTCAGTATTCCAACAGTAGTTTCTACATAATAAACTCGCTATCCGTACTGTAAATACCAAATTCAAGGTAGAGATCAAAATATATAATGGCTGCCATTTCGACAAGTCTAAATGATTATTTATCATTATTTATAAATTAAAGATAAGATGATTCATACAACACGTCCAGTTTATTATTACTATTTATCCCAGAGTTTGAATAAAAAGGAGAAAGAAAATGATTTTTACATAGAAAAAAATATGAAGATTCAAAAAAATGTTAATTTTAAAGTTAAAATAGAAAATATGTATTCTTTTGATATATTACAAATATATAGTGTTGGGATTTAGATATACATCATTTACTAAGTCCCGACATCATTATCATACTTTTCTAAAAACAAATAACACTTAAATTCCTCGATATTCGCGGCAAACTGTCCGATAACTGTTAATATGGTTAAAAAAATTAACGTTTACGAACATTAAAAGTTATAAATATTTTAGACAATGCAATATTGATCTCTGATGACTATAATGTTGTGTCGTAAGTTTCTTATATTGGTTTGTGGTTGTGACTATACCAGTTAGAGAATGAGTTTTTGCGCCCGAATAATGGAACACCATTCAAATAATAAGTTGCTATTAACAGCACATGGCCCACTTAGCCAGAACATTTAAGCAGGAATAACGTAGTTAGAATAAGCGCATTTTATATTTAAGTTGCGTTCCAGTATTTGGGCGTTGGTCTATGTTTTTAGCATTCAAATGATATGCTAGAAATTTTAATTTCTCGTTTATAAAATGACATGAACACAACTGTCATGTACACGTTTTTATTTTCTATTGAGGTTATGTTTTTACATTGTTGAATGCCGTATGTCGATTTATTTTATAAATAGGATAAAGTTCGTGTAATTAAGCAGAATGGGTGATTTTGTTCTCAACGATAGTGATACAGAAGTGGATTCAGATGAGGAGGTGGGACAAAACAATACAATTTGAAAAAACGATGCAATTTTTGTTTAATGTTATTCATGTGGTTTTGTCTTTTTCTAGTTACAAGAGGCTTTTGCTAAAGGCTTAATAAAGCCCGGCCTGAACGAAGAAATAGAAAAAGTTGAAAAGAAATACATAAATAATGTTGCCGATTTGAAATCAAAGTTGAAAGAGGTAAAGTTGAAATTACCATGGGTGGAAACTTTAGATTTGGTGACAACGGTAGCTCCTATGGCCCCAGATGTTGCTTTGCAAATCCAGGAAACAGCACAAAGGAGAAAGTAAGTTTTAAATTTTAAAAAATATATAGGTACCTATTCTATTTTTCGGTCAAGAAATAACTTATGTGTGATTCTCTTTTTTTGTTACTTTTTATTTGTTTGCTGTTCTTTTTATGCTTTGTGATTTATATTGTTTACTGCTATATTGTGACTGTGTTTTACAAACATAAATACCACTTGATGTCTACATTTCATTGGATCCTGCCTATTTGATGCTGGATGGAGTATGCTTGCTCCATCGGACAGATATTGTACCACATAATCATACTAAGGGGAGATTTTATGAATTGATGTCTATACCATTCCCATTATTTATTATATTCGGATTATATTCCACAATATATGTTAAATAAATATTGTTGCTTTAACCTTATTGGTTTTTAAGATATAGATGATATGTTATTATGATATAAACTCATGCATATGATTAAGTTTAGAAAAACAAATAAATTAGAAACCTAAATATCGTGATATCGTAAATATTGTATGGGCAGCCCTTAAAATTTATAATTTTTTGTGTAAATCTTAATGCTGTTCACAGAATACATTTACTTAGCAAGTTTCAATAGTATAGTTTAGTTTCATATTACAGTATAGTTTCATATGATATATATAGTTTCATGACATATGGATGAACACAGACAGACATGATGAATCTATAAGGGTTCTGTTTTTGGCCATGGAACCCTAAAAAGGAGGGGGTTTTCAATTCAACTGTGCTCTTATTACATTAATTTCCATCATACTGAGGTTTCGATCATTTTACACCAGCTAGTTTCCCGTGCAAATGCAGTATACCACATTGAGTTTTGTTTCAATGTGCAACATTCATGCAAATCTAAGAAACCAATATGAAATGTAATAAATAAATGCTTTTTTGTTGTAGGAATGTAAAAGAAAACAGTAAAGGCAACAGAGTATATGACCCTTCAGAAGATCCTGTCCTGAATGAGTTTAAACGTGAAAATCTAATCCATCGACAAGCACAAGCAGCTGTTGTTGAAGGAATAAAGAAATTAAAAGAACTAGGAATTCCTACTCGGAGGTAATGAATAATTAGATATTAGTCACGACAACACATTTCATATGGATTGGTTTTATGTAATAAAATAGAGAAACCACCCAACAGATACAATATTATTCATACCTTAGGTGACAACAGTAGATATTTAAATAAATATGTTGGCATCTACTAGATTTACGATTTGTTATAATTTAATAATTTTTATCAATACTAAAAAATCACAATTTGTTATAGGCCAGATGATTACTTTGCGGAGATGGCTAAAACGGATGAACATATGCAGAAAGTCCGTAAAAATCTCATGGCTAAGCAGGCGGCACAGGCGCGTATTGAGAAGGTTCGGCAATTGAGAGACCAGAAGAAGATTGCCAAACGTGTCCAGGTATGTTACATTCTTAGAGTATTTATATATAGAGGGAGTGCTGTCATACATTCGCGATTTGAAAAACGTAGATATTTTCTTGTTCGTAATGTTGGTAGCGCACCTATATTAGTAAAAATTGAATTAATTATTTAGCAATAAATTTCTATAAATTCCTTTATTAGCCGAAATTATATTTAGCTATTATCCTTTTAATATGAGTTTGAGTGGAATTAAAAAGACCTAAACTATTTATTTTTAATTTTTTTTTCAAATAATTTATGCATGTTGCACAACCTGTTCCAATATTAGCCAATAGGAGGGCAGAAAAAGGTGGCCCGGCACCACCATTTTTATCTACGTTTTTGAAGTACCAGCGCTCCCTCTATATATATATATATATATATATATACTCTAAGGTTACATAATTAAAACCTTAAACTTAATATTGTTCCTAGTGGCAAATTTGTAGCAAATTAGTTACATAAATATATTTTTTTAATTTCTTTCCTGTCTAAATTACATTATAAAATGATATATTTCTGTGTATAAAGTCTAATTTAATTTAATTTTCATATTTTTATACTAATGTTACATTTGTAATTTCAGATTGATGCAAAACTAAAGCAAGCATCTGAAAAGAAACAAATGTTGGAACAGCTGAAGCGTGTTAGGAAAGGCAAATCAACAGATTTAGATTTCTTAGATGATAACAAAAACAAAAATACTAAAGGAAAAGGTCAACAAAATAAAATCTCGAAAAAGCGAGCATTGAAGGATAAGAAGTTTGGCTTTGGTGGGAAAAAGAAGGGTTCTAAACTAAATACAAGGGAATCTTCAAATAATATGGATGGATTTAATAGTTCTGCTAAAAAACGACCTGTCAATTTTAAAAATAAATCATTCAAGCCGAATAACAAGAACAAGAACCAGAGACCCGGTAAATCTAAGAGGAAAAATGCAAAACGATAAACAATTTAATTTTAAGTGATTATTATAATAAATGACCATACTTTATAGTTGATTTTTCTTTTATTTCAATTCTTTATTTTGTATAGGTAATGTTTTATTTGTTGCATAGGATAGTCGAGGATAGGATTACATGCTTTAAAGTCCCAGAGCAAAATAAGACGGAATATAATGGGATGAGATAGGCAAAGGAGGATAGAAGGCAACTGTCATATTGAACTTTTTCTTGTGAAGATAATCGATACCACCGCTCATGGTCAGTAGCAAAACCAAACAACACCATGAATTATAAAGCAATGCTTGGCAATTCACTGCCCTAGCCATCCCGAGACGAAAGATGTTAAGTCTCATTATATTCAGTACTTATTCTAGCTACGATGTCGTTCGAACCGGGACACATCAATGCATTTAGACGACTGCTGTATTGCGAGAAAAATAGATATTGGAGTGATATCTTTCTAGGCAGCCAGTACCAAACATATAGGACCTATGCCTTATATTAATTTAAATATCTATATGTTTGGTACTGGGCGACCCGCCTTCAATATGTTACGCATATATTTTGATTTGTTGGCTAGTCAAGTCATTAAGCAAATTAATCAACATGCACGAGCTCCATGAAATAAATATTATTTTTTTGCTTTGGAGTGGTAGTTATTATTTTATTTATTTTTGGTTTTTAGTGGATTTTTGTTTTGAAGTCGGTTTTTATTTTTTTATTATAAATTTTAGTTATTTTTATCTTTTTAGTGTTGATAGGCATTTAAATGAAAAAGATTTGGTCTCCACAAGGAATATGTTCTTTCCGATGACAATAAAATCGCTAAAATCGGCTAAAAGCTGCCAAAGATATTGAAATAGTGAATGTTTATTATTTGTCCCTCAACTCTCCAGGTCAGAACATGATAATAAGATCTTAATGTTGTGTTCCTGGGATCAACCTGTTAATACGTTCTTTCCAATGAAAAAGAAATCACTAAAATCGGTTAAAAGCTGCTGAAGATATTAGTATTTACGTGTATTTTAATTTTATCACCCCCCCCCCCTCACCCATACCCCTTTTTCCCTCCCTTAATGTAGCTTAACTTTTATAATGAACTTAATGCAAAAAGAACCATTGGAATCCTACTAAATTTTGAAGAGTTCTATTCTCCAGGTCCGAACATAATCATCATATCTTCATATCGTATTCCTGGGATCAACCTGTCAATACGTTTTTTCCAATGAAAAAGAAATCACTATAATCGCTTAAAAGCTGCCGAAGATATTAGAATTTACGTGTATTTTAATTTTATCACCCACCCCCCCTCACCCCCACCCCTTTTCCCTCTCTTACTGTATCTTAACTTTTCTAATGAACGTAATGCAAAAAGAACCATTGCAATTCTCCTTAATTTTAAGGAGTTCCCCTCTCCAGGTCCGAAGATATTCATCAGATCTTCACCATATTTTTATGGGACCAAACGACAAGCATCAGCTTTCAATCAAAGAAAGAATGATCGAAATCGGTTCAAACAGTACAGAGAAACGAGGTAACAAACATAAAAAAAAAAAGCAACATACAGTCGAATTGAGAACCTCCTCCTTTTTTTGAAGTCGGTTAAAAATAAAACACTCCCTATTTCTACCTATTGCTCTTCCCACTCCATCCAAAGGTTGTCTGGAAAAGATCGCCGTCGTTAGCGAAAAGATCGCCCCTTGTACTACCGATAATGTATATTTAAGCCTGTTTCTGTATTATTATTTTTTATTGTCTTTTTAATCGTGCACAATTAAGTATTTTTAATAATGATAATAAAACAAAAATCTGTGCTGATATAAAATGTTTATTTCGCTGCACAATCTACCATTTGCGACCTTTTCCCTTCTTCTTCTGTTGCTGCTTGCGTTGCCACGCGCTTTCAGACTGTTTGGGTTCCACCACGCGAGGACTCTTGGCAGAGGTAGCGGACGACGGGGTCGTTTGCTGTTTACTCATATCACTGGAAGTTGAAGATAAATATTAATCATTTACTCATATATTAAATGGCTGAGATTTCAAAAGATGATGGGAGAAAACTATTGTTTCAATAAATTAGTATAATTAAATGGTCAAGTTTTGACAAAAATTAAATTAAAATAATTATGCTTTATTGTACACCAAGATAATACAGGATGACAAGATAATCACACATAATTATAGGGCAGCCTTATCACTAATAGTGATTTCTACCAGGCATCCTTTGGATGGACAGGAATTATAAGAATAACTTTCGGTGTGCAGTAAAAGCATAAAAATCTAGACAAAAAGTTTGCTAAAGATGCAAAAGTTCAATTGACTTATTAAGGTTAGATGAACGTACTATTGGTCGGTGGCAGTGGTGGACATGCCCTGGCTGCCCTTGATGACGTCACGGCGCACACCACGACGCTTCCTGTACGCAGTGCGCTCGTATTTCGGCAACCATCTGCGAAAATACATGATATTTAAAAAATCTGAACTAATAAATATAAAATTAAGAGGACTTTACGTAATGAGATCTTGAATTTGTATATAAGGTAGGGCAATTTTAAGTTTAATAGGTACCGTAGAGTATTTGACACATTTAATTTACATAAGGAATCAAACGAAAAAAAGTATTTGTAAATGTATTTATGATTAAACAAGTTTGAAACGTTTTAAAATCAGGTAGTAGGAGGAAAAGAAGAGTTGCGAAACAAAACTAGTGACGTCACTAGTCTTAATATGCATTACAGTAAGCGGGTATGAGAAAGACGGAAAGATGTCGCCACTATGCTGCCACTCCTTCATTTTAACTACTAATATAAGCAATATTGTTACTAGCTATTTAATAATTTTTTGTCAGAAATGTTTTATTTTAATTGTATTGTATTGTGTTTGTACGAAAAATAATACAAAACATCGATCTTCGTCAAATACCCTATTATAAGTTGCCCAGGATTTTTTGTGGTCAGCATGATTAGACATAAGCTCGCCTATCTTATCGTGCTTCGCAAGCCATATATTTTCATTTAAAAATATATGCATGCCGTTCACCTGATGGTAAGCGATACGACCGCATCAACAGTAGCAAAACCAAATAACACCTTGAATTACAAAGCAAGGCTATTTTACTGCGCTCGCTATCCTGAGACATAGGATGTTAAATCTCAATCTGTCGAGTAGTTACTCTGGCTACAACGTGCTTCAAACCGAAACACTATAGTGCATTTACACTAAGTATTAGATTATAAGTATAAGATTGGTAATGTAACCTTTCTGGATCCGGAGGCCTGGAGAGGTCGGCGCTGGGCGGCAGCTTAGTCTTACGTTTGCGCTTCTGTTTCTTCTTCTGAAGCAACTCCGAACCAGGTGTTCTGTGCAAATAAGAAAAAAAATTGACATAAGTTGCAGAATATCATACACTCAGAATTTCTAAACAAATATAAATAAATAAGTGTATGACTGTATCAGAGAGGCTGTCTGAATTTTTTGTATTGTTGTGGATATGTGTTGTTAATATTGTAAAGTAAGGTAATAAAAACTAAGTATTCAACATTACTTACCCAGGCGATTGTTCCTGTTTGCTCTGAACAGTCTTCTTGACGACTTTAGCTCCCATCATCCATTTAGAGGATTCCAGCGCATCAATATCGATCTTGCTCTGCAATTATATTGTCGGTTAATTATAATCGTATATTTTTTGGTTTCTTTTATTTATGTCTGCGCTAATCAATATACCTAAAGGAGAATGCACATTTTACTATGGAAGTTAGTATCCCTGCGAAAATTTTTGTGCCTCGATGAAACCTACTTTTCTGTGTAGGAAAAAAATATATTTTCAATAAATATAAACATTATTGTGACCGAGGTCTCGAGTTCTTGGGGAAATTAACACAATAAAAATATTTTGTCTTTGGCTCTGACGATTACTACATTATAAAAATTTGTCGTTTATGGTAAAATAGGACAGGTTTAAGGGACAAATCATAAAAAATGCTATAATAAATTTTAAGTAGTATTGAGATTAATGATATTCTTATCGATACTATGAATAGGCATTTTTTATATTTTTTGTCACTAATTTGAAGTATTATTATTTATTAGCCTTAATTTTGTGCAAGTAGTAAGTCAGTAAGTGTAATTAATAATGGTAACGCCGTTGGTTTTTTGATTGGTGAAGAAAATAAATATGTGTATGTGTACCTCCATCTCGCTAACAGGCGGCAGTCCAGCAGCCAGTTCAGCGGCGCGTCGCGGGTCTGCTGGCGCGAGCGCCTTCACGAGCCGCGCCAGACTGCGCTTGTCGTGCGGCGCGGCGCGTGCGAGCGCCTCGTGCGCCGCGGCGGCCGCGTGCGCGTGCCCCGCGCGACCGTGCGCCGCCGCCGCCGCGCGCCACACCGCACGCGAACTCATCATGCGCTGGGGTAATATGATATTATATGTGTATACTAAATAAAACATTATTTTATAGTAATTTTATTAGTGAGGTCAGGGTGGAGAATTCCAACATAGTCTTTTTTTAACTCACATTCATAAATCACATTTGTAAGTAAACAAATTATTAAAGTGAAGTGAGATGAAAAATTAAAAAAAAAAGTAAAATACAAACAAAAAAAATAATAATACAAATCATACATTCTTTTGAATCTAAATCTAATTTCATAAATTAAATTGGGCAGTGAATCTCCTGCACTGACACATCTCTAACCAGCATCATACCGCACAAAAGCTAAGCCTGAATCTCACAAGAAAATTCAATATTCAAAAAGGATGATTAATCAAACCCTAGAAGTTTCCACCCAATCAATATTACGTAAGTAAGCCTGAACCTTGTGGATACAACGAAGTTCTTAGGGATCAAATTTGGTCCCAAACATCAATGGTGTCATACAACTAAAAATACTAGGGATAAGAACAATCTGGCTACTCACAAGACCAGACCCCACAGGATCAGCAAATCTTTTAAGGGTTTCTGTATACACATTTATAACAAAGATCCCACTTAAGTGCTAGGTTACTTGTATCTAATAATAAAAAACTAAAAATAATATAATACCAACCTCATCATTCTTAAAGTTTTCGTACAAATCAGTGAACAATTGCGAGGCCTTTTCGTACTCGTTGTCTGCACTAAGCAGCGTACACAGCACGCCCACCACGCCCGGACGGAATTTGAACTCGCTTTCCTCTAGAAGCTTTATCGCCGCCTTCCTGTCGCCCTGAAAACATATACATTATTAACTGACTTGCAGAAATATAGCTTTATTATATAATGACTCGAGCGTAATTATTTGTAATAGGCTAGTGTCTTCAATTTTTAATAAAAAGTAAAATTTAGCAAAATCATCAACAGAAAAAAAAATCAAATGCGTATATTAATAATTTAATTTAATCCTTTTTTGAAATAAACAGAGATGCAATTTGGATATTACACAATAAAATTAATAGTACTTATCACACTAGGTAAATTCTTACAGGCAACAATGGGATTGATATATTATTTATTAATAGAAGAAATAAAGGTTTAGTGGTAAGTAAATTACAAAGGCAAGGTGGTAGAAGACTAGGAGTAGTAGAAAAGGATGCAACATGCACGACGTGACGTCGGAAGGAGGAAGGAAGGTGGGGACTCTTGCACGCGCATAGAGATAAAAGTGTCCCCACCTTCCGTTTAAAAGTATTAATCCCTCAGCCATTTCATAAGTTATTTGGATGCAGTTTTGAATTAATATTTTTATAAGCGAAACATTTTAAAACCATTAGATACTCTTAACGCTCAAAATCTATCCAGGACAGTGGACACATTCCTTTTCTAATTGGACAAGATACTAACAATTGCTTTTTTTATTCAAATGGACCGGCTAACATGAATACTCGTCACTTTGAGCACTTAGATCACAGCCGACCATGAATAAAAATACTTTGGATTATAGATATGTTACCGGCACATTAAATCAGGAAACGAGCGGGACAGAAAAAGGACGGGAAGATTGAAAAGAAACTTGGGCATCCGGCAACCTCACATACCTACTTACAGCACAGTAGCTATATATAGAAAATTTAAATCACAAAAAAGTCTCTCTATATATTTTCGAAAGCAACTTAGATAGATAAATTATAGACATTGAGGTATTATTTTAGAGCCGACATCGGGAACAAAATCTTTGCGTTTTGTACGTGCACACCGGAACCCAGTGAAGCGAGAGCAAAGATTATGTTACGGCGTAGGCGTGACAAAGACAGAAACAGAAGAGCGGTACGGTACCGTTCATTTAGTTACAAACATTTTGTTTGCAGTATAATATCTTGCCCCCTCTAGTATTATATCTCAATGATTATAGATAGATAAAAACGTTTATAGACTTACAGTGGATAGTAGAATGTGCACGGCGGCGAGTTGCAAGTTGCCACCATGTTTGAGCAGCAGCGCCACGGCCTGCGCGTTCTTGCCGTCCTTGGCGAGCGACGCCGCCTCGACGAGCGCCGCGCGACGCTCGTCGCCAAACTCTTTCACCAGCTTCACGCAACATTGCTTGCAGAAATCAGGCTGGGGGTAGAAATAGATAAAATTACGCCTTTTTCATTAAGACACCTATGTCTTGCTCTGTGTTCCGTTCCACGAAGGTATAAGGGCCAATCAAATGGGCATAACAGGTACAAATTCCTGACTCCTGGCTGATAATGAAAGAAATGTGTCAAGTCCTCCAATTCACACTAGGACCTAACTCCTTTCAATCGTACTCTCGATTGTGGGGGAAGCCCGTGCCTAACAGTGGGATATAGAATATTGGTTGATCCAAATAAAGAAGATTATTTCTATCAAACATATAGTGGTAAAGAGTCAATAAAACAATATTATAAACCAAATCTATTTCGAATGTACCTATGTTTACTTTAAGATTTAGTAATAAACCTACAATGAGAACTTTAAAAGAGAGGAATTATGTTAAAACTTATACATGCCTGGTTAGAATAGATGGCCAACAAGGCCTGGTTGTATGTTATAGCAGAACGCTGCTTAGAGTTCAACTTGTGCTCCAATCCATCGGCAGTAGCTGCTTTCATGCGTTTACGAGAATCAAACACATTCCCATCTCTGAAATCATACAAAGATAATAGTTTATGAGATCCAAAGTGTATGAAAGTATGATAACTATTATGAATATAATGATATAATAAGAGTGATAGACACACAAAGAAATCAATTTAACCACATATAGTTTTTACATAAAAATATTGAATTACAATGATTCAATAACAATTTAGCTGTTGACTTTTTTTACATGTATTGCTTGACTCTTGGCAATTACAGTGAAGTTATTTCTATCATCTGAATTAATTATGAAGACATATGATTCGTAATAAATTGTAACATACCTGTTGATAACCACAATGTTGTTGCTAGCAACTGCAACCAATGCCTGATCACTAGGCTTGTCTTTCAAGATGTTCTGGTAGATAGATACTGCTTCCTTCTCTTTGCCCATTTGTTGGAGGCAGTAGGCTTGTTGGACCCTAAAAATCATCCATGTTATTATTCATGTAAAATTAAGGGGAATTTTATTAAAATATGTATATTGATTTTTAAATTTAATAATTTAATGAAGGTAATTAAATTGTAACATTTACTGAGAGGATGACTAATAGTTCAGACCAATTTTACCAATGTTAGATGTCATGTATCACATAGTTTATTCACTTTTGTTTACCACTAAAGGTTACTGGATATTTGGTTACAATATGTACTAGTTTATATGCACTTGGAACAAGCAATATCAGGCCAAGCTATGAATTTGCAATCTGTAGTCATTAGATACATTTTTATAACTGGATAGACAATCAAGTGTTTCTAATGCATACTAAAATATTTAATTACCTGATAATAGCAGCTTCTTCCTTGGCCTCTTCCTCAGTGCCTCCATCATCAAGCACACTCTCAGAGCAAGACTGTTCAGCCCTCTTCAACACATTGAGCGCTTCATTGTACTTGCCACGCATGGCTAGTGTGCTACCAGCATTATAGGCAAGCTCATATGTATTCTCATCAAACTGAGGCAGTTCTGATGTCTGTAAAATAAAATCAGTTAAAGAATTTTACCCCTAGCATTGTAAATTATGATTTTTTAAGAGAAGGTAGAAAAATGACGATTTTAAAACCATTGGCAATAGTTTTTATATGTTTAGAAAAAAAATCTACTTATTAAAGTGCTGCTATTATTTGTTGTTGAGTAAACTATCTTACTGGATTGAGAGCAGCCATGTTGGCAACAACAGCAGCCATGTTTGCTTTCCTTTCATCTTCATATTCATCCGTGGTGTTCTTTACCAGGTCACGGTATAAGTTGTAGCAATCTTGATATTGTTCCAAACGGTATAGGATTTGAGCTCTGAAATATCAGAAAATTTGCTGTGTAAATAAAATATTTTTATATTTTATGTCCTTTATAACCAATTTATAATTTTGCAATTAGTATACTCAATATTTTGGGGGTAAGGGTGAAATAAGACTGTGTTGAATATAATGCAATTTCATACATAGCAACATGTTAATGATTTGTGTCTTTAATTAAATATCTAAAACAGCCTTTAGCCCTTATGTGAGTGACAAATAAAACACCTTTATGAGAGTGACGAGGTACCCGGGTACCTTCATACAGTTTAGACGTAATGTAAACAATCAAGGTCTGTTTTAACATTACCCTCACTTTGAATATTATTATTTTAGTTAAGCTTAACAGTTGCCGATCTGTGGCGATTAAAGCGGGGGAGGGGTGGAGTGCGGTACATGATTATCGGCGCGCAAGAAACACATGAATCCATTCAATTCACCGTGCTTGATATTGACACTTGACTGTTTTCTGTATTCGTATTGTACAAGTTTACTTCTACTTTGTGAGTTTATAATTTTTTCATTATGAATATTGGAGCGAGTACTTCTAAACAAAGATCACGTGTTCGAGGATATAATTCAACAGACTGATAATGAACACGATTATATTCCTTTGGTTGAAGAGGGTGGATTGGAAATTTCTGATGTTGAGCCAGAAGCTGAAGTAGAAAATGAGATCGACTCTTACGATTCCGATGCGAGATTTGAAGGTGAATCGTTTGAAAACATTTTTATTGCAAAAGATGGAACGCGGTGGCAGTCTGATCCACTTCCTAGAACACAAACTAGTAGTCGAAACATTAGGTATTCGTCAACGGAGCGGGGCTGCATCTTTCAGTAAACTTTACAATCAAATGGAAATATTCATAAATATATTGTCCAATGAGATGTGTGACATAATCTTGAGGGAAACTAATCGGAAAGGGACTAAGATTACTGAAGCATACAATAATAAACTGATAGAAAATTACCCGCAAGCGACCGAAACAAAAAATATTCAAACCATTCACAGAACAAGAATTAGATGCATTTTTTGGCATTCTAATCTTTAGTGGGTTGCATAGATCTAATAAAGAGAATTTGACTGAATTGTGGAAATCCAGTCACCATTATTTCGGGCTGCGATGTCCCATGACAGATTCAAAATGCTGTTACGCGTCATAAGGTTTGATAATGATGTAACGCGCCTTGAACGTTTATTAGCTGATAAAGTTGCCCCTCTATGAGATATTTGGACTATATTCATTTCAAATTTGAATAAAATGTACAAGCCTCGTGAATGTATTACCGTTGACGAACAGCTATGTGAATATCGTGGGCGTACTCGCTTTACTCAGTACATGCCATCAAAACCTGAAAAGTATGGCATAAAAATATTTTGGGCTTGTGATGCAAATAATTCCTACCCCCTAAATGGACAAATATATACAGGAAAGTCACAAGGCAAAAATGCAAGCACACAAAGAGAGGGTGATTTATTCTTCTAACTTCGCCTTTAGTAAAAAACCAGTTTGTGATGAACATGCAGTAACTCGTCCAACATGTAACACCTGCTTCGAGAGCTGTACTAATTCTGCATAAACAAAGAATTTGTAATTTTTATAGAAATAAAACATAATAACAAATGATTATTATTTCATTTTTGTACCAAATCATAAATACTTTTTTCATAGTCAACCTAGACACAAAGAGGTACCCGGGTACCTTGTCACTCTATTGTGAGTTTCAAATATGTTTTGGTTTCCACAAAACATTGTAAATAGTTGACTGGGTTAAAAGATTAAAAAATATATAATTTATAAATAGTTAAGAGCTCTCAGGAAATCACAGCTACCTACAGAGCGTAAAACATACTTTTAATTAAATTTGAAAATGCTAAAGGTACCCGGATACCTCGTCACTCACATAAGGGTTAGAGAAATATCAGCAATTTGAATATATTTAAAAAAATCCACATAATTACAAATATACCTCAATTCTTTCAAAGCTGGTGTTAACTCTGGAGCATTATCAACAGTCTGCAATGCTTCTTTTGGTAAGTTGAGACGGTACTGAGCATACGCCTTCTCAAAGTGGAGGTCTGCTGCAAGCACTGCATTCTTGGGGCTAGTGAGGGCTACAAGAGCCTCCTTAAAGTTGTGCAGTTGGATGTAGCATATCACTTTGCAGTGGAATGCTTTCTGCTCAGTTGGAGCTATTTGGAGGACTGAAAAAGAGTGATATTGAGCATTAAAACTGAGTTTTGCAAGAGACTTTTAAAGTGCAAAAGGTATGTATTAAAAGTTTTCAACACATATGGGAATTCATTATCAACATGTATCAGTCAAATATCCAAAGTAATAAAGTCAATTTATCTGATATAATTAAATATGAATTAAAATTTAGTTTAGTCACAAGAATATTACTTTATGAAATTTTAAATAGGAGTTTGTAGTATGTAACATTCCAGCTAGAAATGTTAATGCTGTTCATGGAATAACAGGTAGCAATATTATTTTGTTAAACAATACTAATTTGAATAAATAACTTAATAATGTATCCATCTCTTTATAAAATTCGTACACGAAATACAAAAGGCTTAGTTTCTAGTTATTTAATAATATAGAAGATAGGCTATTAACATTTATAAGTGGGCTTATTTGTAAATTGGTGATAGTACAATTATTTATCCAATATGCTATATTAATGATTCTTTGATTTGTAGTTAGAACGCAAGGAAATACTTCTGTAAACTGAAATTCTAGATGGAATAGTCCTGATTTAACTATAAATATGGAATATTGATGAGAGGAAAGAGGGTGTGAAGTACATGTAATTTTGTAAACAGAGAATGGAGAAGACCTGTTAATTATTATATCAAAAATGTACTTACTTTTGCTCGAAGCTTTTAACGCTCTATCATAGTCACTATTTTGGCAGAATTTATTTAATTCAACGTAAGCCTGAACAAGGTTACTTTCCTTGTTGGCTGACATTTTTTTGACAACAGGGCAAATGTCATTGCTAGCAACCAACTTTTCACATGTTTGGTTTTTGCTCAATACCTTAGAGCTCAATACATATAATATGTTTAATATTCATGAAATAAATGTAGTATGTAATTTATATCAATATTATTGCTTAATATTATTACTATATAAATTTTTCATTACAATCTAAATGTATAGATTATTGAATAAATAAAAACAAATTGGGGATGAAATTATGTGCATATTCAAAGATAAAGAGATAATTATTTACTATTTCTTTCACTTGGACTTACATTACTGCCTCAATAAAATCATAGATGGCATAATTATCAATTTATATAAAGCTCAGCTTTTTAGGGTTCCGTACCCAAATGACAAAAACGGAGGCCTTAAGGATTCGTTATGTCTGTCTGGTCCATTCGTATGTTACAGCCACTTTTTCCGAAACTTACTACTTTTTACTTACTGTACAGGAAAATTCTATGGAAACCTCAGTGCGCGAGTCCGACTCACACTCGGCTGGTTTTTACACGCTTTTTATTAGCTTCACCTGTATGTTTGTATGTTTGTTAGTATGTTTGTATGTTTGTTTGTAACCGACTTCTTTGGGCGCGATTTTGACCCACTTTAAACGGCCAGATTTCGTTCAAACTTTGTAGATTTATTGAGGACCGATGACAATACACTAATTTGATAAAATTATTCCATTTTTCAATTTGCAAAATATGATTTCTGTTAATTTATATAATTTTCATGATATTCTTTTGCACTATTCCTCGCTAGATGGCGTTAACATTGTATTCTTCAAGTGTCAAATGTTACTACTGACCAACAGATGGCGTTATTGATTGGAAATACAGCCGTCTAACTACTGACCAACAGATGGCGTTATTGATTGGAAATACAGCCGTAGACGGATGTTTTTAGTCAAAACAATTAAATAATAGTTAAAAAAAACTAAAATACACGCTTTAATAAGATACACAACTAAAAAAGTAAAAATAATTGATACTGAATTTAAGATAAGAAAAAATGGAGTAAAATACATATATTTTATTGTTACAAAGCGTGGGGTGCAGGAGGATAAGTAATTGTTGTAAACACCCCACGCTATGTTACAATAAAATATATGTATTTTACTCCATTTTTTCTTATCTTAAATTCAGTATCAATTATTTTTACTTTTTTAGTTGTGTATCTTATTAAAGCGTGTATTTTAGTTTTTTTTATTATAACAAGGGATTTAAAACGAAGGAATAATTTTTGACTGAAAAAAATATAGGTATTACATTAAAACATCTGAAATCAAATCAAATGGCAAATATACACTTCAAATAATAAATAATTAATAAATACACCTACATTCACATATTAGGTAGTTCTGAGTTCTGATCCCGCAAAGATCGGGTCTTGTGTCGTGGGTATCATAAACTACGAGAGACTTTTCTGTCTCCATAACCGAGACAAATACCTGTTGATCACCCAAACACTGGTTTTTGTGTAGGGATCGTACCCGCGGCTTCTTGTTTCACAGGAGGCGTCTAACCAACTGCGCCACGGAGACTGAAAAAATATACCAATTAATCAAAAAAAAAATATTCGCCACCTTCGACAAAAAACATTTTGTTGATCGGAGTTCGCCACATTGTAATAATCACAACGTAATAGAATCACAGTATAAAATGAACTCAGGATGCTGTGTGAAAAACGGGATAAAACATATCGAATTTTATTATTTTGTCTACTTTTATTTTAACACAAAGGCCAAGAAATTTCTACGTCGCGTCGGCAAAGTAAACCCAGTTAAAGTTAGTTTCAAAAGATGAAACTGAAAGAAACTGCTATTGTGAAAGTCGGCGGCCGATGGCGGACGCTTATGCCATCGTGTGTCGAACTCATCAAACTTGGCCGTTCGCGTTCGGCAGTTGGCTGCTGAATGTTATACCAACTTTATGAACGTCCGAAAATTATTTTTCGTTCAACAAACACGATTATGTTCTATTTTCAAACAAAATCTTGAAAAATTCCTATGTAAAGCTTAGTATTAACCTCTTACCTTAGAGTGTTAAGCTAGTACAGTCAACGAAGCATTTTTTTTCTGCATAATTTGCCAGGAGTTTTTTCTTTTCATGAAGAGGTGGCATATGACCCCACTAAGTTAAAAACCCAAAATACTTACAAAAATGGCGTCCGCTAGAGCCGCCATTTTGGAAAACGCATTTGAAGCCATATCTCCGGAACCGTCCACTTTAGGCCCATCATGCTAAGGACCTTTTTTGTAGATAATTAAATTTCTAATCTTTTTTGTTCAATATTTTTTTTTGTACCATTTACCGTTCGCGATTTACAAGGTTATTAATATTCGTTTCTTGCCTTTTTGCCCATATTGCCCATATCTCTGTTAATAATTGTTTAAACAAAAAATTGTTAATGACTAAACTTTTAAATCAATAAATTCTTAACAACTTTTTACCCATACTTTTTTTCTCTAAAATCAATATTTTAGAAGTTATCGCGCGTTGAATGGTTTACTACCGAATCAAGGTCAATGGAAACGAAGGATGCATAGCGTAATTATGAAATCCAATGATTTCTCCATGATTATCACGTAATTAATTAAATACTGATGGCATAAGGGAACAAAGCAATGAGGAAATAGTAAATTTTGGTAAAAATCCATGTAAAATTTATTGTAAAAAAGGTATAAAATGAAAATTAATAACATTGTAAATCGCGAACGGTTAATGGTACAAAAAAAAATTATTGAACACAAAAGATGGGAAATTTAATTGTCTACAAGAAAGGTTCTTAGCATGATGGGCCTAAAGTGGACGGTTCCGGAGATATGGCTTCAAACGCGTTTTCCAAAATGGCGGCTCTAGCGGACGCCATTTTTGTAAGTATTTTGGGTTTTTAACTTAGTGGGGTCATATGCCACCTCTTCATGAAAAGAAAAAACTCCTGGCAAATTATGCATTGCGGACAAGAGTAACCCGTTGCTTCATTGCCTGTACTAAGCCTCTTACAATATATTTAGTAGGAATTATTTGTACATGGTGCTAGCTTAGTTCACATCGATATAATTTTCTGCAAAATAAGAAAATCCTTCAAGAATCATTGCATTTTTGGTAAATAATATACCTAATTTGAGGTAAATTACCATTAAATAATTTTAGTAAGTTTAATGGTTAATCATTAAATGATTAAGGAATTTGTCCTCTATCCAAACAAATAATACCAAATCCAACCTAATGACGTCCCACTGCAGGGCATAGGCCTCATGAATCGAAATTTCGATTGAGACGAAATATACCGTCCACTCGGATGACTTAGGTCAGTTTGGGGTACTTCACAAACCGCATTTTTTTTGATAATTTGCATGGAGTACATGTTTCTTCATGATGTTTCCTTTTGCCGTTAAAGTGCACGGAAATTGACAGTACCCAAATAAATTTGAAAAGTCAGAGGTGTGTTCGGGGGTTAGAACCCACTACCACCGTTCCGGTAGCCGCGTTGGGTCCGTTTTTAATAAGTCTTCATCACGCACAAAGGCCTATATATCAAATCTTTGAAAAAGTAACAAATGAATAGATATTAATTTGTCTAATTACTAATAAATTATATATAATTAATAGGTACAATTGTGGGTTATGTCTAATCCAGGCTGGTTGGCGAGCGCGGGCTAAAACTTCTCGCGCTGTTAGTTGATGATGTTTACACTTCTTTGACTCGATCTTTAAAAAAATCTATTTATCAATTAGTATATGATGTTCTAGTTGGATTTTACATTAGGTATCAGTGTTTATCGGTACCTGAAATGCAGATGCTAATGTTAAACGTGCTTAAGTATTCTCAGTAAATGATTTCTTTAGCCACTAACCCTCAGTATTGAATGAGTTTGTAAGAGGGCCACAAGCACAGCCACAAGTCATCGCTGACAACTCTAATAAATTGAATATGATTTGACAATCCCATATCTGTCTTTTGTGCGACATGGAAGAAAAGAAGTAAACTCTGTGCAGACTGCAGCCGAAGGCGTAGTTCGAAGATTGCGGGGGAAACAATGTTAAAGTAACATCCATTGTCGTTCGTGGCACTCTGTCGCGCGGACAACTCGACTTTTAATCGCATTATGCCATCGCCGTACAAGTTCCGAGTAAAGTTTCCGTGTCGCCACACCCGCTGCGAGTTTATCGCGGATGCGAAATTTTATTAAGTAGATATCTATTTAACTATTGACATTCACGATGCAATCTTACTTTATGAAGACGGGCACGAGGCTATGTAGTCGTAAAGTGGTAGCGTATGGTTGGTGCTGGCTCTTGAAAATCTCAAAACTCAAAACATTTGGCGTAAATAGAATAACTTTATAACATACTTTCGATTTTGACACAATGTTATATAACGCCGAAATGCTGCAATTTGCTATAGGTAGGTACTTGTTATTCTAAATTTTTAAGTCATATCGCATTGCTTTAATAAGTTTTTTCGTGTAGTTGTATTGAACAGGTATTAATATACCCACAGTGTTTTTTTAAGTTCGGCATGGTTAATGAGTAATTTTTCGACATAATATTTATATATGTAAGCTTTAGACAAATATATGATTTTTAATGTTCCACTGTGAATGCCCACTCACATGTTAAGAGACTATGCGCAGCCAAAAATAAACGCATATAATCAATCTATAGAGGAAAGAACATTATTTTCTCCAATAGAGTTTAAGTTAAGATAAATTCAATGAACTAAAACTCAACAAAGCGATCTTATAAAACCAGGGCCGTCTTGAAAATGGACTCAAGGGGCCGCCGTCCACGTATTCATTCCGAGAATTCCCGAAAATATAAGTTATATCTGGACTGACTCAATAAATATTGTTTTATTAATTCCCGTTGGCCGTCGGATATCAAATCAAAGCTCGTAAAATGTCATTTAATAAATTACGAGACATACCTACACACTTCGTTCGGATTAAATTGTATGGAGGGCAGAGGGGGGCGTCGTATTTTATCTGGGCCCGCCTGATAAATTGCGAGAAATTCAATTTAAAAGGGTAATGTTTGTGCCCCTATTACAACGTCACTCGGGGCTCGCCTATAAACTCTGTTGGTCCACTGAACAATTGAAATATTGGGCCTTTTCATACCTTACCTGTAAAAATATTGACCCGCCGCCATTATAGGTTTTCGTATTGGTTATGTATTGTAGCAAAATTTGCTGTGTAAATTGAGTGTGTGCGGACTACGGAGTTTATTTATTGGTATCACGTATTTAGTATCGGAAATATTTTTACCTTTTGGGTAAATGCTTTTCGTATTCAGAACAGTTTATTTTTTAAGATTCGTCTAAGAACGATGAGAAGTAATTTTTTTTACATACTCTTATGTCAATTGTACGTGGTGGGTATGGTAAACTAGGAATAATCTTTGGAATTAGAAGGTCAAACGAGAAAGGAGCTGTCTTCGAAGCAATTATTATATGATCAAGGAGGTGCATGTCTATACCTGAAAATTATTATCAATAATTTCAAATTGATCTATAATTATACAATATCTAAACCTAGAACATCAGCAAACTACACAGGAAATCTAGATATTGCTCTTTATTTTATTTTCGAACGGCCTAATGACTGTGCTGCACCTGATCGTAAATGCCGTCCAGGTGACAGGCGTATCCCAGATTTATGTAGCGTCCGTGCAACATAGAGTGACGGATTGTAATTTTGAAGCTACAAAAAAAAAAATGGCAGCCTGCTAAATAAAAAAATCGATGTATAATATTGGAACAAGGCAACCATTTTTTTTAAAAGTATACGCCTATCCCAAAATAGTAAAAGTCACATGGAAATTCTAGTGCAATGATAGAAATCTCGCGCGTGCAGGCATCTCCTTTTTTAACCGACTTCAAAAAAAGGAGGAGGTTCTCAATTCGACTGTATGTTGCTTTTTTTTTCATTACAATGCACGCGATGATTATTTGTGAATTGAATATATGCTTAACTTTGAAGTGTATGTCATAAATTAGAATATGCTCCTTGCAACTCGGCGTTATTGTCGGTAAAGTTACTTTTTATCGACATCCAGAATTTTTCGTTCTCCCCTCTAGTATTATGATCTGAAATATATCAGCTTGAAACCATTTTCTATTTTAATATAAATACGTTTATGGTCAAAAGCGGGATATCACCGTCCCAGAGTCATTTGGATTTTATGAAAATATTGAAAAGAATAGCATTTAAAGTCACGTTTTACGACGCGGGTTATGACCTGTTGGTCATGCTTCAATAATGCATGTTTATCTCGCTTTGAAGATTCCGCATATTAAAGTATGCACAACCGGGTGAGTTCAATAAAAGGTCAAGGCGACCTTATAATCTAGTGCAGAATGTTCACGTATTCAAATTCATCATCATTCATCATCTATCAGCCACAGGAAGTCCACTGCTAAACATAGGCCTCCCTTAATGATTTCCACAGTGACCTGTTAGAGGCAGCCTGCATCCAGCGATGTCCCGCGATCTTTATCAAGTCGACTGACCACCCTGTGCTTGTCTTATCCTATGCTACGCTTTTCGTCACGTGGCCTCTATTCAAGAAGTTTTTGGCCCCGTCGGCCATCAGTTCTTCGCACTATTTGCCCCACCCACTGCCACTTCAAGTTACTAATCCGATGTGTCGGTTACTTTAGTTCTACGGATTTAAGTTCCCTCACGGCGTTTTCTTTCGCCACAGCTATAAGCGTAAATCACAGGAAATTAGGTAATTTCTAAGAGTCAGCAGTATATTTTCTAAAATTGCAACTCAAACCAGCATTGAATATCTTTCTCAATTTAGCAATCGGTCCCTTCCTTCCACTTTATAACAAAATACAAGAAAGTTTGTTATAAAAGACGTGTTGTGAAAAAATAGAGCTAGAAACTATTTTCACCTAGACGTCTAAATGGATGTGTTAAACAAAGATGCCCGTGAAATACACACGGGGATAGCAGATTAGAAATTTCCGTTAGATCAAAAAAGGTTGGACCCATTTGTTACAGCGCGGGACACTTTTTTCCTGACAAATTGCCTGAAAGTAATTTTAAGCCCAAGACCAGTTATTTATGTGTATTACTTCAGCTTTATGCGCTCTTAGCTCTGTAACTTGGTGTTATCTATTTTTAATGGTAATTGAACCGATGAGTGTTACTACAATGCTGCCATTAAATATGCACTATGACAAATGGATACAATTTAGTTGTTTATGAGTCTTTTTTTTTTTTTTTTTTTTTTTTTATATTATAGGGGGCAAACGAGCATGCGGTTCACCTGATGGTAAGTGAACACCGCTGCCCATGGACATCTGCAACACCATAGGGCATGGAGATGCGTTGCCGGCCTTTGAGGTGGGAATACGCTCGTTTTTTGAAGGTCGCCAGGTCGTATCTGTCCGGGAATGATGCCGCTGGCAACTGGTTCCACAGATTTGTAGTACGTGGGAGAAAGTGCCTGGAAAAACGTACTGTAGTAGATTTCCAACCTCCAAGGTGATGTGGGTGGTATTTGGAGGTTTGTCGTGTTGTACGGTGGCGGAACTCAGCAGCAGGGATAAGTCCGAACAGTTCTTGAGAACACTCCCCGTGGTAAATGCGATAGAGAATGCAGAGTGAAGCTACATCTCTACGCAAAGCCAAAGGATCAAGCCGGTCGGAGAGAACCTGATCGTCAATGATTCGAGCAGCCCGACGTTGAATGCGGTCGAAAGGAAGAAGCTGGTACTGGGGTGCCCCTGCCCAAAGATGGGAGCAGTATTCCACGTGGGGCCGGACTTGCGCCTTATAAAGTTGCATACGTTGACCCGACGTGAAATATCGCCTCGATCTGTTGAGCACACCAAGCTTCTTTGAGGCCAATTTGGCCTTACTTTCAAGGTGACCGCGGAACTGAACGTCACTCGATATCTCGACACCAAGAATTCCGATACTGGCTGTGGCATTTAGAGGAGTGTCTTGAAACTGAGGTGATACGACGAAAGGCGATTTTTTTGCGGTAAACGCGCAAACTTGTGTTTTTGAGGCGTTAAATTCAACCAAGTTGTGTCGGCCCCAATCCGAGACTCTGGATAGTAAGGACTCGACTTCAGACACAAGTTTGTTTCGGCACTCATAGACGTTTTCCTGAGAAATATTGGCTCGGCCGGTATATAAGGCATCACCCGTGCTGTCATCCGCATAGCAATGTATGCCGCTAATTTGCAGCATATCATTGATATGCAGAAGAAATAGCGTGGGAGATAGCACACAGCCTTGTGGGACACCAGCGTTCACGGACTTGAGATCCGAGCATGCACCGTCGACAGCGACCTTGATGCTCCGGTCCGCTAGAAAGCTAGCTAGCCATTTGCACAACTTCTCAGGAAGCCCGTAGGAAGGAAGCTTCGACAAAAGCGCTCTGTGCCAGACCCTATCAAAGGCCTTCGCTACATCCAGACTAACGGCCAGCGCCTCCCCCCTACTCTCGATTGCCTTCGACCATCTATGTGTTAGGTACACGAGAAGATCACCAGCCGAGCGGCCCCTACGGAAACCGTATTGACGGTCACTCAATAGCTGATGATCCTCAAGGTACCCAAGGAGTTGGCTGTTGACAATGGATTCCATTGTCTTCGAGAGCAAGGAGGTAATGGCTATGGGCCTGTAGTTGGAAGGATTCGAGCGCTCGCCTTTTTTAGGTATCGGATGCACTAAAGCTGTCTTCCACGAAGCCGGGACTACGCCTAAGAAGTAGGAGTGCCGAAAAAGACGCGTTAAGACCGGAGCCAACTCAGGAGCACACTTTTTCAAAACAATAGGAGGGATACCATCGGGTCCACTCGATTTATGGATGTCGAGGGAGAACAGCGCTTTACGCACTAGCCGTTGCGAAAACCGAATTTCCGGCATATTGGTGTTGCACCGCGGGATAGTCGGCGGTTCGCTTCCCCCGTCATCCAGAAAAGAGTTAGACGCAAAAAGAGAGCCTAGGAGATCGGCTTTGTCTCTTGCGCCATGGGCCAATGATGCATCCCCCCTACGAAGAGGTGGAAAGGAAGGGCTACAAAAAATTCCCCATGGCAGCTTTGGCGAGTGACCAAAATGCACGCGTTCCCGAAGGGAGACGAACCAATCTCTCGCCAATTCTGCCAATGTGATCCGATTTCGCTTTTGCTATCACTCTTTTGAAGGACCTCGAGGCAAAGTTATACTCCTTTTTTAAGACGCTAGTATTTAAATCCTGAGCTGCCACTGCATCTGCCCAAGCCTTGTAGCATGCCTGTTTACGGCGATTTGCCATTTTGCAGGAGCGGTTAAACCAAGGCTTGGATCTACCACCAATGGGCACAACAGAGGATGGAATAAATAGTTCCATTCCTTGCAGCACCACATCGGCAATAGAGTCAGCAGAGGCGTCAGGATCATCCGGCGTGAAGCAAACTCGCCCCCAAGGGTAGGACGCAAAGAATGATCGCATCCCATCCCAATCTGCTGACCTGTAGTGCCACACACGGCGACAGCCTGCAAACTGTGGACGAATTGGGCGCATGAGTGGCACCGTCGTCCTTATCAGACAGTGATCAGATGATCCCAGAGGAGCATCGATCACGATCAGATAATTGTCCGGATGTGAGGTCAACAGAAGGTCCAACAGGGAAGGTGTATGGCCTTCCACATCGGGTATTCGCGTCGGTGCGGCCACCACTTGTTTCAGGCCATATGCCAAGGCGAATTCGTAAGCAGATCTGCCCGCATAGTCGGTGGTTGGGGACCCCAGCCATTCAGCATGGTGGGCATTAAAATCCCCAAGTACCACAACTTCTGCGGATGGAATCTGCTCTTGGATGGAATCTGTAGCCGTTTGAATGCACTCCATGAGTCGGTCCGTTTCTGAATTACCGCTATGAGACCTGTAAAGGCATGCGTAGAAGCGAGGATGGTCTTCGCCGTTAATACGCAACCAGAGGATGGACAGGTCCTTTCCTTCAAAATGATGGAGGCGTTGATAGCAGACATCCTCTCCAACAAACACCGCACACCCCCAGCCCGCGGCACAAAAGAGTATTCTAATTTGTACCCCGGGTAGGAGAGGTCGCGGCGTCTGCCGGAGAAGATATCTGCGTCTCGGTCAAAAAGAGCAAGGCCGGCTTAGCCGTCTCGAGGTGGTGGTGGACGGCATCAAGGTTAGAATGTAAACCCCTGATGTTGCAGAAATCCACGGTAAAAGTGGCAGGGATTGGCGGCGATGGGTTGCTCTTACCCCGAGTTTTCCTCCCATCAAGCGCAGTAGTGCCCCCCCCAGAATACGTGGAGCAGCCTGGATGTCCATGACCCGGTATAAATCCAGGGTATGGACGCCCAGGAGGGGATTCTCCAACGCCGTGGCTGTTGGTACCCCTCTGGGGTAAACAAGTTTTATACGGCGCTATCATAAGGAGGGGTAAGGGGTTGGGCTTCCGGTAGCCTCACTCACTCGGTGAAACACAGTACTGTGGGTACTGCTTCACACCGGTTTTCTGTGAGGTCGTGGTATCACTCCGGCCGAGCCAGCCCATTTATAGAACTGCCTAAGCAGTTACACGGCTCTCCCACGAAAGAAAAAGAAAGAGTCTGAAGTAATTAGGAATGAATCTCGGACAAAATATAAGAATCGTGTAATATATTATATAGGTACGCATTTCTTTAAAATGCTTCTCGTATACCAATATCTATCATCCTGAACATCCGTAAAGACACAAATCTTCAACACATTCATTAGACCGATATGAAGAGAGTGTGACGAAGGAAATCAGGGACATTATAAAAATAACAAGCTACGCAGGCGTAAATTGAAATTTATATCGTCTAATCAGTGTGAAGCTCACTCGTTTAAGACGCTATTAAAATGATCCTTAGCTCGTGTAAGTGGCTATAATTTTTTCAGAGTGTGCAATCTTCTGTCGCGTAATTGCTGGCATTAGGAATCGGCATGCCTCCACGGCTTATTACCTACAGGCTACACGTACTGCCAACATTCCCTTTAAGTATTTAATTTCATTTGAAACGACGGTGGTCAGATATGTATTGAGGGTGTGGATTTGCGGATATTTGCTATTTTTATGGTTCATACTCTATTAAAATAATGTATGCATGGAATTGCTTAAATATATTTATGGTATAAAGTAAATAAATTCTATGCTGACCTAGTCGTTTCAAGAACAGTTAAAAATTCAAAATGAGGAATCTTCATAAAACTTTAGTACCTACCAGTAACCAATAAGTTTTCACGAAAATATATGTTACAGTTAGAAAATAAAAACGACGATGATACAAAAGAATGACACCACCAGTAATGAATGCAGGAAATTACTGGATAGAAGTCCTCTTCAATACGGACGGTGTGGACATACACTATGTTCCTATTTTTTCCAGCGGAGTTCATGTAGCTCAAGAATATAAAGAAAAATAGTCGCAAGACCCGTTAATTATTACCAAATCTAATTCAATGCGATTATGAACATACAATCAAGTATAGTCATTAGAGAGTCAGTTGAAGTCATCATGCAGCGGTTCATCTCCAGTCCAAAACTTCCTAATTCCAGCCCTGGGTATTTCTCATTACAGTATATTAACCGGCATCGGATGCAGGTGGATGATTTGACGCAAATTGGACAGGTGTCAGACGCTGTGGTGGCGAGATGACGACGCGATCCTCAGATTCTACTCGTCGTTAGTAGTATACTAGAGTTAACGAGTTTGCTTCTCCATGCGCAGGGTTGCCTGCACGAATATTCATATCAATAATCATCATTCAATATTGGATGTATTGTAAATATTTTGAAGATGATGATGACACAAAAATATGTGGTTTAAAAATACTAATTTGGATGTTGTTTTGAATTAGTTAAACTAATAAAATATAATATAGTGCGTGGTGGCCTGTTGGTAAACGGACTAGACGCGACTGCCAACATGTTCACGGTGGTCGCGGGTTCGGATCCCAGACACACCTCTGACTTTTCGGAGTCATGTGTGTATTGATAGTCAATCACCACGCACTAAAACAGTGAAGGAAAACATCGTGGGGAAACCTGCATACCATAGCGATTTATAAAAATGTCTATGTATGCAAGTCTGCAAACCCGCATTAGGCCAGGGTGGACTATATGGCCTAACCACTCTCCATCGTACTGTCGATAGTAGAGGAGGCCTGTGCCCTGCAGTGGAACGTATACGGGCTGATGCAGAAATGAAATATAATAAATAGAAATGCTATCCATAATTAATTTTTAAGTAATTACTCGTACATCCAACAGTCACAAAGATAGTCTTGACCCAATACTAAGATACCAAGTGCAATGTCGTGAATATCTGTAATTACGAGAGACTTTTTGCTCTCAGAATATCCAGATCTGAAACAATTATTTATGGGTCAAGCAGATATTTTTCTCAGAGGTAGTGAAAAAAAAAATGACAAAATTACGTTATTATTCAAACAGTAGACTTTGTATTATTTACCGGGGCAAATACAAGAAAGAAAACGTAATATAGAAAAACATTACACATAAGATACAATGAATTTTGAATCAAACTGTGGATAAAGCATATCATTATTTGATCATTGACGCAATAAACTTATTATGAACTCCGTTACAAACGAGAGTTTGATTCAAAGGCGCTTGGCCACAGTCCACCACTCTGGTTTAGTGCGGGTTGACGGACTTCAAACACCAGAGTGAATCTCAAACATAAAATATAGAGTAACTTAACCACATTCTGCCACCCCTGAACGGAATAGGATATCAGGAAGCCACCTCACACGCCACTCGAGGACTATCGCTCGGTATTGCCTAATAAAGGTCGAGTATATGACATTTCAATTTTGTGGCTACCAACTTACAAACAAATTCGATTTATTTTTTAAATGGTATGTCACTTGAGCCATCGGAATTACACGTGAGCTTGGATTTTATGCTTATAACCATGGATTATATATTTTTAAATATGAAACGACAGGCCAAGTTAACGATTCCAGAGATTTTGTCAGACTTTTTGAACGAATTATATTGAAGTTTGTTTTTGAGTTAATGATTTTTGGAAAGATAAAAGTTATATCTACATATACTAATATAATAAAGCTGAAGAGTTTGTTTGTTTGTTTGTTTGAACGTGCTAATCTCAGGAACCGCTGGTCGGATTTGAAAAATTATTTCAGTGTTATATAGTACATTTATCGAGGAATGCTATAGGCTATATATCATCACGCTATGGCCTATAGGAGGGATGCAGTAGTGTCATTTCTAGCAAATACGAGGAAATTTATTCGTATTTCATGGTCCCCTTGGCCGATATTCTAAATTGATAGTCGGAATTAAATATTTTGATCACCGTTTTGAAACTTGTATCTGCACCCGAGCGTAGCCGGGCCCAACAGCTAGTCCATTTTATGATCCATGATCCTATATGTTGAAGTAACAACAATGCACTAATTATACCAATGAAATGGATTAAAACCAAATAATCGCATATAATTACGTACAAAATTGAAATATTTACCCATTAAAAACTGGAGATCTAATATTATAAGACCCTGCATCCTAGTTCTCCTAATTTTCTCGTTTACAATTTCATACTTGGACGGTCAAAGTCACGAGCACAAAGTTCGCATTACCTTTGCATTTACGTATGTTTGAGCTATTTACATGCAAGCATTGGCTCTTATTAAAAATTCAATTTAATCTACATACATTTATTATTTTTATTAGGAGTAGATGCTGGTTATGTCAACTTTGTATTATGGTGTGTTCTTTCCGCAATTTTGGCTTTTTAAGTTTTATTCCGGCGAGACGTTAAGAAGTTTCCAGATTAAAATTGAGCTCAACAACGTCTAGTAGCACAATTAATGATTCATTTTCTCTTAGAGACTTTAATTATCTACGCATCAGAGAATATAATTGCATAATTAAGCTCGCGTGATTGATAATAAATTAAAAAAAATACTTTTAACATAAACTTTTACACGTGTACTATGTTTCATTAGTATTCTTGACCTCTACCTTTGACCAGTCGAATAAAAAATGTACATCGCATCTGAAAGCATACATTAGAAGGATTTAAGGAGCATATTTAATGGTGCTTCAGAACAAATTGCTTCTGAACCCCAATAACCTTAAGTACGATCCAGGGAAATGTAGGTGAGTTTCGGGTTTTATGTACGTAAATATATTTTGCATATTTATACTTGTATGCTTGTTATATTACTTTTTGTATTTATCGGTTTGTGTCTTTCGATCAGCGAATGTGAGTGATAAACAAGCATTCGCTAGTTGTAGGTATATGTAATGTAATTAAACAAAGACATCGGAAACACTATGCATTTAGTCAATATCGATATTATACAGAGCAAATCGAATGGTTTAAACCGGGCTAGGGATGTCGACCGATGAAAGACGTCGAGCTATTACCGGTTGATGTTCTATTCGAATCGTATTGCATTATAAGACGGTGATAGTTGCATTAGAGCCTGTACAAAAATATCAGCTTAAATTAATTACCGCAAAATGAGTAGCTAAAAATTCCATCCCATAATGGATAAAGGTGGGATAACTAAGAATGTCGTCGTCTTGGAGGCTGTCACAGAGCGCAAATACGTAATACATCAAAAGCGTGTTCTCGCGAGTGTCGCAGCTTCTAATCAACGGGAGATAATGAATCCGCCACCTATGCACTGCGCCAGACAAGTTGTGACGTTATATGTGATTAGTTACAGTGGCGTGCTGGAGCGCATTACGTTCCAGTTGATATATGATTTTAATCACGGCTTGGTGGAATTTCACGGTTTGACAAGTTGTATGATAGCGTGACAATTGTACGGTTTTTGCTGTTGCGCTTACGAGTTTGCTGAATACATTCTCGACTCGTCAATGATCTTATTCTAATGGACAAAGCATGTTCTATGGGGCTTTCTCCGAGGGACTTTTGAAGATGATACATAATACTTTCTCCATTTGCTCTAAAATTGCTCTACTAGTAGCAGAGTTCGTTCAAACACTGTCCATACACGTTCGCTGCGGCACTGTTTTCAGAGGACTTTCAGACATATACATATCTACTAGATCTTCTAGCCATCCTAATCTTTAGTATATTACATTTTACACGTCAAGTAGGCGGAAAGAATTTTTAGAGACCTATTAGATCTCCTAACGAATTGAACGACATAGTACTTTTCCAAAGATTTGTACACCGTGTAGGTGTGGGCGTGTTTCTTTAAACGAGGATTAAAGAGACTATTAATTACTAGGGACTAGGTTTGTAGCGGGTTGGATGTATCTTTGGCATTGTCAAAAGTTACAAGTGGTAGTGGCCCTTTATCTTCAGGCGAGCCGCTCAGCGTTTCTGCCTACGCAGGTAATAGAAATACTAATAAACATTTAATGAAAGTTAGCGAAATGGGAACGGTTATTCCATAATATGTTGGAGTTTATATTGCTATTTATTTATTATTATTTTTTGTGTTCTGTCTTTGGACTAGCAATGGGACTATCACTATGTTATCCTTATTACATAATTTATATTCTATATAATTAAAAATACTAACGTTGCGCTATAGAGTTGTGCTGTATTAAGTATACTTATGTATTTACTAAAGTGGTAACTACTAAAAATGAATTGAAATAAAGAGTGTTTTGAATATAAATAATATTTAAAAGCAACACAAACAGTCCAGCTCCCTCGGCTCCAGACCAACAGACAGAAAACAAATAAACATCCAGCCATTAAAGCAATGAATTTCCGATTTCGCGCTCAATAATTCCGTTGCTTTTTACTATTTGGACACAAAATCCCAATAAGTTTCCTAATAGCCAATAAGTGGAAAAATCCGCCGTCGATATTCGTCGGAAGCAAGCAAATCCTCATTGGAATCGAGCCTAACAGTTCAATTATAGAGGTTGCAGTGAGCTATATACGTCCTGATCGCCTACATCTAGATTTGATTCGTTCTAACTAGACATCACAATCCGTTAACCGCATGCGACTATTGAAAACTTATCTACAATGGCTGCAGTTTTTTTACCATGCGAGGTCGATGACTTGTGTATATATTTTTTTCTAATACCCTATTATACCTGCCGTTATAATACCGCTACGTAGTATGTTTTTTTTAATGTTATGTGTATAAACAATTACTTGCAAGACGTTAGTTTTTTTAAAAGTATCTTGTGTATAGCTTTACTGACTCCATGGATTATTAACGGAAAAATTCAAGTAGAGTATTGCCCAACCGCTTGTGTATTTTTTTTTTAAAAAGCATAAAAAATCCTAGTTTGGTACAAGCCTGGCTCTGTATGCCATGATGACAAAACTTGTAAATATTTTAATAATTTGTATAATATTCCCAAATTTTGTTTGCATTGATTACATGTGTCCATATCTCTCCGAGAATCTAGACATGATTATTTGCATATAGAATTTATTTTTAACAATCCCATATATTACATATTCTAATACAATTTACGTTTATTTACAAACAGTCTACCTTTAAAAAAATATACTTCGGAAAAAATAAAAGTAATACTGCTATTATAGAAGCACCGCGTGGGTTAATTTGGCCGATATCGGTGGAGGCGCGCTTGGCGCCCATCGTGGTGCGCGCGATCGCACGGAAAATTGGCCCCTGCACTATTCGATTACGTACCAAGATCCCTTGCGAGGATCCACCTCGTACTAAGTGAAAAATAAATTGAACAATATGGGAATCAGGTAGAGTAGTTTTTTAGTCGGTTACACTTGGAGTATTTCACTCAGACTCGGGACAAGTGTCCGGCTCTAATTGCTGTTGCAGTTTGTACACTTGTGTGTATAGAAACGAGAGAATTTATTTTTAGATTTTTAAATGATTAGGAATATGTCATTGTTTCTCTAATAGTTAGTTGTGGTTAGTTTAGCGGTAAATTATTGAATTAATTTATGAAACCTATAATGCCCCAACTTGCTGCAGGACTATTGAAATAATTTCATAAATTTTGGGGATTCAGTGTAGTGTTATTGCTAGACGTAGACATATTATTTATCTTATGTCAACCACTCATATTTCGATGACGCATATTTTCTCCATTGAGTGCCTATCGAAATGACTAGTCGTTATATTCCAAATTTCTAATTCGATGCTTAATGTGAGTGTTGTCTGTGCGTTTTCTAATTTATATGCCGCTATAAAATCCTAAAATATCTATTTTAGTTAAACACTTTCAGTTTCCATTTTCAAAAGTCGTATCAATATTTAAACTGATCATAATTCCGCTGAGAGACGCAAAGAACCTCTTAACCATTAAACATCGTATGATCGTACGATTGGCGAGTCGAACAGTTTTTAAACTGGGATTTAATTAAATGAAGCGACGGCGCGCTGCGCTCCGAAATCGTTTCCAATCAATTATCCCACACGTTTTTAATCCGTCTCACATGTGCCGTTTCACCTACGGAATGAATGGAATTTATAAACACGCTCGCGGTGCCTGTCGCCGTCTTTGTTGTAAACCACTGACTCAAATAAATGCATTAAAGGATAATAAATGCAATAAATGTTAGAAATGTATGTAATATTTTGTTATACGAGTTTGTTAGAATACTGCCACAAAATACCGCAACAATTTTTATAAATTTCATTGAAACTAGCCATCGTATGATTCACAAATAGTGGAGAATCGGTAATATAAAGCGTTGTCTCACTTGGATCGTCACTTTTCTAGTGACAACGACAGAGGAAGGACCTTATCCTCGCCGGTAGCAACATAAGTTTGAGAAAGAAGACATATTATTTCGATCGTGAGTCGTTACACTGAGCGGAAGCTCTGAGAGTGAGCAGTGAGGAGAACCAGGATTGGCAAGTTATGTTATTAATATGATGTTTTGTTGCTTATTGCTCAGAATATTTAAATATTATTCTGTAACATTGTAATTGTCGATTGTGGTTGAATTAAACCATATTATTATAAATATAAATAACATTTAATATAATTGATAATTTTGTAACATTATAATAATTATTGACCATTATGTTAAGTGATAAATGTTAAATTAATATGGTTAAAAAATATGATTATAGATAAATCTATTGAAATACCCATGTTTATATTATTTTATATACCTTTTCCCACAAAAATTCTAACAAGTTCTTAGTGAAACTGAAAGGGTTTGCAAAACATTACTAAGGAGTGTGTAAGTAGTACACGAGTAGTTACGAGTAAGAGTAAGAGTAAGAGTACACACATAGTATATAGTTACGAGCAACATATGTTACCAACCCAGTACCTACTCCTTTCCTCTTCCCATCCTTTTTCATTCCCACTCTTCTTTCAATTTTATGGGTTGGCAGCACATACATGAACCAAGCGTTGCGGATGTTCATGGGAGGCAGGTAGTGGTCTATTCTTTGGGCGGCAGTGATCACTTACCATCTGGTGACTTCTTTACTCATTTGCCAGACCTACACAATGAAAAGTTTGCGTAGGAATTAAATACATAAATATGTACTTGTGTGTTGTTCTGACAAACAATTTGGAAAAAAAACCACAATTTGGTAAGAATTCCACAATTTAAAATATATCAAAAAAATTATTCACTATTTATTAACACAATGTTCGTTCATAAATATACTACAAAAAAAGCAGTTAAAATATTTTCATCAATTTTAACACAATGTTCGCTCAGCGCGGCTGGGTAAACAATGACTTTGGAAACTGTTCGACGCAGTTGGGCAAGTTTCCCAATTAAGGACGCCAAGGTAACAGTGATTATGACGAGTTTCCACAGTTAGCTACCTACGTGAGATGTGCCACCTTGGAACATTGTTCTGCCCACTTCGAAATGGGTTCAACGCATGTTTCGATACGGTAACTTGTTTTAATTTTACACAATCATCGACTGAAATTCACGGATTGTTTTGTTTCAATCTCATTCTGTAATGCATAATAGGTCGGGGAAAAAGACTTTTTGTAATTTATAGTATGTAATTTGTATAAAATATCTTTAGCTGTAATATTTGTATCTGGTTGATTTTGATGACAATAAAAACATCAATAACGGGATGACTAAAATGCTGAGGTCTCGGGTTTCAATCCTGGTTTGGGTAAAGTTTTATTGGAACTTGGATTTAACAAAAAGGCGCTTAAATAGTATAATTAAATGAAAATAAATGTGTATAGTTTTCATTTAAAATACGATTTGTTTTACCAAACGAATGGATTTTATATATAGCGAAGCTAACATCAAATTGTACGCAACCATATCACAACACAAAAAAAAAACACTTTCGGCCCAAAACGTACCTGTTAAAGGCAAAATAGGTGAGAAATTCTTAAATTCCAACAACAAAGATTACCGGAATGGGAAAATAAAAAATCCAATATAAACTACGTACGCCCAATGGACTCCCGCGGCGGGTAAGAATGTTTTTGGCATTTAGATTCTTTCCATTCATGTAACCGCGTGACCCTTGTAACTCCGCGCCCGTTGAACTAGAATCAGGTGGACAGGTGGCATTCTGGGAATATTTGAGCAGACAAATCCGGAGGTAGTGGACCTGGGTTCCGTTGATCAATTAAAGTGATTTGGGAGAGGAGTATGAGAATTTAAAAGGCGCGAGTTATTATGGATCTGGGTTGTTTTGGTTCTACGTAAGATCTCTTTCTAAATGTAAGCCATTGATCGGAGAAAAATGACATCTATAACAAAGAAAATCTGGTGTTCATGAACTGTACATACGGTTATAGGAGAATTATCCATCCTTTTTAGCTAATTGTATTATAAAAATGAAGCCACTATTAAACTGCACTTTGTTGTAGCATTTGCTTTATAAAGTTTAATTTTATTATGTTTTTCATTGTTTTCCAAATTGATAACCTTATTATTTGCTTTAGCAAAGCAATTCAATGCATGTAAAATTCAGCAATGCTTATTATACAAACACTGGCATTATAAATTCCAAACCTTTGCTCATAAAAACCAAGCACTCAATTTCATTTACCTCAGTGCTCGGGCTTATTATTTCCATCAATTCTTTATTCATAAGTTCACCTCCAGGATGCTCCCGTGATGGATTTCGCCGTCTCATGGGCCAATGGAACCCAAAAAAATTGCACGGACCTTCGTCAGCTGTCACCGGCCAAAACTCGCGCCAGAAATTTAATTTACCGCCGTGTTACTTCGGGGCCAGCACCGTAATTTAATAAGTGATTTAGTATTAGCACAACACTATTTTGTGTGCTCGTTTACCATGTACCAATTGAATAATTGTGTGAGCGCCATATTGGATTTAGTATTCTGTTGCCGCAGGCTAACGTTTGTTTTTTGTTTCTTATAATTAGACGTATGTTTGGTCTGCAGAGGACGGTTTTGTTTGGATTATTGTTAGGTAATTAATATGATTTCTTTTATTATATCATTAGTTTAGTCTAGACAAGTATAAAATCATAATGCTTTGACCTCGCATAAGTATGGAATATGTTCTGAATAAAACTAATAACGTGAAGTTTATCAATTTTTTTTTTATATGGCCTATTCTGTGGACTGTGGCTACTCCATTGTGTCAGATTATCATTTGTAAATTATAATATTACGCTCACCTATTTCTAGAAGTAAAAGAAAGGGTAAAATTCTAACAAGTAAAACTAAACATTATGTATAACAAATAATATTTTAGAGCGCTTAAGCCGTCTTTATATACGAGTAGCACACTTATAAAATGAGCATTTTCAAAATTCTAAACATGGTCTTAAATCTAAATTCATAAAACATTCTGTCAGTAGCTGTTGTAGTTTCCAAGTTGCGAAGTATCAAAACAAAGTAATGTAATGTCAACGGTTAGTATGGGCCCGTCTAACCTAAGCCAATCAGTGTCTGGTCTAGGAATTTACAAATTTTCCAACTCCTTGATTGAATTCAGGCGAGTCTATCTTTGAGTAGGTACATAAAATTTGACCGTGGTGTAAGTATTAAGCGAAAATCTTAAAATTCGTTGTTCAGTACTATTTTGTAAGAACCAGTCTTTTTTATTTCTCATATACTTTTAGATAATTATTAGTTCTTATTTAGAATATTTATAGAATAAAGTAAATATTTTGTGGTCACTTAAGATGTATTCAAGTGGGTATTAACAAGAAAAATAATATGAAATAAACATAATCTTATCCATTATAGTTTTTATTTATTACCAAATGATTTCTACTTACACTCAATCACATATTATTCATCAAATAGCTTTTTTATTTCATACTAAGGCATCACGATTCACGCATATATTTGCGTACAACAATTTCAATTTTCACCACTGCAAATGTATAATTTTAGACGACAATAATGACGACAATATGTATATTTTTTACGATGTCACGCCATGCCATCTTTGTTATTTTGTTGTTAACCGACTTCAAAAAAAGGAGGAGGTTCTCAATTCGACTGTATGTTGCTTTTATAATATTGATAAAATTAAAATACACGTAAATATCTTAAGCAGCTTATGACCAATTTTAGTGATTTCTTTTTCATTGGAAAGAACGTATTAACAGGTTGATCCCAGGAACACAACATTAAGATCTGATTATCATGTTCGGACCTGGAGAGTAGAACTCCTCAAAATTTAATAGGATTTCAACGGTTCTTTTTGCATTGGGTTCAGTATAATAGCTACGCTACAGTGGTTGAGGGAAAAAGGGGTAGGCGCGAAGGGAGGGGGGGGGGGAGAAAAATAATAAACATGTGAATATTCCAATATCTTTGGCAGCTTTTAGCCGATTTTAGCGATTTCATTGTCATCGGAAAGAACATATTCCTTGTGGGGACCAAATCTTCTTCATTTAAATGCCTATCAACACTAAAAAGACTTCAAAACAAAAATCCACTAAAAACCAAAAAATAATAAAATAATAACTACCACTCCAAAGCAAAAAAATAATATTTATTTCATGGAACTCGTGCATGTTGACTAATTTGCTTAATGACTTGACTAGCCATTTATTTTTTTTATTATTTAAGAGGCTAAATTGATTATTCAACAGTTAAAAAGTTGGTCTCCAGCCAAACATTCTGTTTATTTAAACTAAACATATTATATCTTTAATAATCATATATTGATCAAGAAAATACGTACCCGTATTAATGTTAATCAAACAATGTGAAAGTGTCAAAACCTTAGAGAAAATGGTCATTTGGTATTTCTATTTTAATCTAAATATTGGTCACAGAATTTAGGTTTATCTACAAAGTATTGAGTTTCATTATGAGCTAGCTCTCAAGATAGGTATCAATTGAAATATGACATAGGTATATTTATATTTTATAGACTATAGTATATTATTTATTGCTATGAATGAAAGTTTTATCATAAGTTTATACATTTTTATAATAAATTCATATAATTATTTTGGCAGTAAACTGTGATGTTCGTTAAAAAGTTTTAATTGAAAAAATGTGCAGTATGAATAGTCGAAACAAATTCGGACAAAGTGTTGAAAAAAGAGCTGTTCCATTCATTGGAGTCTGGTAACATTTTTTGTTCTGAAAATTGCGACGGGATTTTTCAATGATACTAAGCTTCGGTAATCGGTTAGGATGGTACGGAATTGTCAAAGCATTGTATATATTCAAACATTATAAAATATTATTTTGCGGAATACCATGTTTCTAATTCTCTTCTCTAGATAGCCACACGGTCATATCCTCGGCAGCCAAACACAGAAAAAATCTATAGATTAGGTCTAAGTCTTATGAATTGCCTATTTTTGATACAGGTCATCAATACTTTTCAGCAAAATCTTACTTTTTTTACTTGTGTAGACCACGAAGTAAATATGACCTGGATTATATCTGCAAAAGTAGGCGTCTGTTATCATTATTCTACATAAGATGTATAGGTATGTACATTAATTATACTTTAACAAAATAAACCCAATGGTCAATATTCTCTTGACTGTAGTCAGAATTCTCATCCAAAACCACAATTTAAAAATCAAATTCTTTTACTTTCCTTCTCATGACTTATGTATGTTACATTATTAGGTACTTTAATCTTTTCGCCTATAACTTAAGCTGAATTATTCGAAAACTAGTTGTGGCGTAAATTTCTAAATTTACACACGTAGACTAAAATCGATTTAGCCGGTCCTGTGAGGCGTTTAATACATTTTATATAAGTGAAAGTTATTTTCGTAATTGAGTTGATAGCTCTTTTGATAGATGAGTGTAATAGATTTTGAACTGTGATTTTCATTTTTGGACCGAGGAAGAATGAGGAGTCAGCTTTATTCTAATGGAGTACAATAAAAGATTTACCATGTGATATTTTAAAATAATTCGATTCCATAACTGATGGTATGACATTGCATAGTATAAGAAGATCTAAGCAATTACTTCTAACGTCCAAGTCAACTTCACCTGCTCGCGATACATTGCGAGCCATCACGACTTAGATGTTTTCTAAAAGTAAGCTCCTTTTTTGTTCAATTCCACATAATATGCACCTCTAAACATCACCGTGAATATCAGCATTACCGGGAAATTCCACCTTCCAGGAAGGTTAAACGTGAAACATCTAATAAATACGTCGCTCCGAGGCAATATGTCAGACAGATAAGAGGCTTGACTCATTAATTCCACTCAGATTTGTCTAACCGCACAATCAGCAGTTCAACAACAAATCTTGAGTTTTACCAATTACCATGTAAATTTGGGAAGTTCACGAAATAATTTAACGGGCTGTAGTCGCCGGTTTCAAAACAATTTATATGTTAATTACAGCAGCGTGCTCCCGGTTTCACTCTGTGTATGAATTACTTATGATTCTGATGAAACGTTAAAATTATTCTTAATCGTCATCAGACTGTTCGGTGTGGTCATTTGCATATGCTTTGATGATGACAGGTCTAACGTGAGCAATAACCATGAAAAAGTGGCTCATGTGTGTCTACGGGATCGGACAATTCTCATGCAGCTTCGAGATGTCAAGCATAGTTGTATCGTTTGGAAAAAGATCTCTCGCTAGTTGACTGTGTCTATGTAGGCGCAAATGTATTTGGTTACGTTGATTACTTTAGTAAGTAATTATTTGAAATGTAAATAACAAAAGCTTGTGGAAATTACAAAACGTGGTCTCAATACTATTACTGGTGGTAAGTCTCTCATATGAGAGAGACCGCCTGGGTAAATACCACAAACAGCAGTGTAAATGCACTGTTGTGTTTTGGTTACATCAGCCAAATGGCATGTCCGTCTCCCCATTTATTGCTATAAGAAAAAATAAATTCTATCACATCAAACGATGCCGTCATATTATTGCGCTAAAGGCATAGTATAATTCAACCTTTTAAATAATTCTTCACTTAACTACACTTATGGCGTATCACAAAGTACTTATTATTATTTTCGTACCAAGCATAACCGAAATATGTGGTTGCGTCAACAATATGTTTAACATATATTTCAGACCCTGGTAAACAAAGATTTTTCAACACAAACTTATGCAAAGTGGATAATCTATAGTGGGAATCAAACTTTGATTCTGGGAATTAAGTCTTTATTATTCAATGTGGATAGACTATTAAGATGCCCCAAATCTTCAAAACTTCGTGAAATTCATTCAATATTTTATAGGTGTATGCATAAAATAACATTTTTGATTCGCAGAGTCCTAAAAATTCACAGGAATTTTCACGAAAAACATTTTATAAACCTCAATTCTACGTGAACCTTTGGTATCGTTATCCGGATATTCTATCCAAATATGTATTTGCTACCATCGATATTCGCCTGTAACGTATTTATATGTGTATGTGCCTATCATTTTTGTATAAATTTGGCGTATAGTCGATAAAACAGAGAAAAACACTTTAATAGAGCAGACGCTTATTTTCCTAGAAACAATTTATCACAGCACACACGGCGCTGACCGTCAATATTGCGTCGGTAATTGAAAAGGCAGTTTGACCGAACATGAGCTGCTCGCACGAAGGCATCACAAGGCAACTTTACTATACGTTAAATCGAATCCAAATCTGCAACTGAATTGCAATCGAGAACTCGCTGAATCAGAATCGATTAACGAGAAATTTCGAGTTTAATCGATTCACTTCAAGTATTCCTCGGAGATGTTAGGATATCCAAGTTTACCCGTAGTTCATACTCATCTGCATACTCATCTGATTGTATCGTGTTCAAGATGATCCTTATCGTTATATTAACAAATTAATAACAATCACTTGTATGATTTCTTATGAGTGAAATTCCAATATAGCATTGAGTTTTGTGTATTTTCTTATATACTTATTAATCTTTTGATCATATTCGAACACTTGCAATATGGCGTTTATATACAAGATAAACGATTTGTGCACTAGCAGATATTCTGGTATCAATTTGTTATATAAAGGTAGTATCTTATGTTTTTGTTTCCACTTGTTATAGGGCATAAGTTTATAAGCGGCACGTTCTATATAAGTTTTCTCAAATTTGTTTAGTTTTGTAGTCATTATTGTAGGAACTTACATTTTTCATATTATCATTGTATACGGTATACCATAATTTGGTGGGACCTACTTGGTTATGCAAAGGATAGGCATCGCCATCTAAAGAGGAGATGCCTCCTATATTTTGGACTTTTTTGGTCCAGAGAATATGACGGGCGGTTTAATTGATTTGAGTTTTTAGTAGTAGTAGGGTTATCCGGTAATCCAAATTCGTAGGGACACCTGAAAATTGTGAACGCCATTTTGAATTTTTTAATGAATGATCCGAGCGATCGCAAGATCGATATCTGAATGTCCTTGAATATGTTCTTCAATATTCAAAATTCATAGTCGGATTCTTTTTCGATGATCTAAATTCATTAATTTACTGGAAAATAGCTTTGAATATTTTTACGCATCTTCGTAAAAATATTCAATAATAAACACGAAGTCACAGGCAAATAAATATACCTACAATCATATTACTTTATTAAATTTTAGTCAGGAAATTGATAACACAGCTCTGTTAATAGATCAATCAGTCAGTAAACAGCTGATCGAACGCACGTACCTACGTAGCTACGTTACCCGGTGATCGTCTACGGTTCTCAAACTTTGTGCACCAACAATTACGATTTTGAATCACGATGTTCACGTGTAATCGGTGTGACGTCGAATTTAGAGATGGAGTTCAGTGTTCGATATGTCAACTCCAGTTCGATTTTCCTTGTGCTGGTATCACAGAAGGTGGATGGCGTAAACTAGGAGACAGAAGATTGAAGTGGAAGTGCAGTGCTTGTAAGTCTTCGGCACCGATGAGTCCTTGCGCATCGTCCAAAAATATTTCAACCACTGATGTCGATATGATTTTATCTGAACTTAAGCAATTGTCAACTCAAATGGCTTCACTACCAACAATAATGGAAGATATTAAGGCAATCCAGTCAGAGTTGGCAGACTTAAAATCATTAAAAACTGAATTGTTATCCCTCAGGAAAGATATGGATGATTTAAAATCGTCTATGGAGTACACACATAAATCAGTAGATGACCTGTCCAACAGAACTTTGGAAGTGGAGCGTCTGACCGGAGATCTTAAGAAATCGGAGGAAGTATTACTCTCTTTACAGAAACAATTTAAAAATCTAACGAATTTTCAACAAGAATATGAACAAAGATCTCGTATGAACAATATTGAGATAAAGGGAGTACCTGAATTAAAATCAGAAAATTTGTTTGATGTTGTGTCTAAAATTGGTGATCTAATCAAATTGAATATTCCTAAAGAACAGATTAACTACGTAGCAAGGGTTCCAATGCGAGGCGACACACGCATTAAGAACATAATATGTTCTGTACATAATCGATATATTATAAAGGACAACTTCGTGGCTGCTGCAAAGAAACTCAAAGTTATAAACGCTTCTAGTATTGGACTTCAGGGCGACTCAAGGATATTCGTAAATGATCATCTTACACTGGACAACAAGTTGTTATTGAACAAAGTTAAATCTTTGGCCAAAGAACGGGGTTTTGTGTATGTGTGGGTGAGGGGTTGCAAAATTTTTATACGGAAAAACTCTACTTCTCCTACACTGACCATCAAAACAGAAGACGACTTAACGAAACTCATCCATTAATTACAAAGACAATAATGTGTAAAGTACGTGTTTTGCATTACTATTTCATCTATGCTGTGCAAAGTTTTAGAAACATTGGTATTTTTTGTGCCCATTTTTTGCGCACTCGCAGTCCTTTTGTTCTTGTATCGAGTCGAGTCGATAGATCCGTCGCTTATTGTAATTACAACTTTACTTCTTATTTCCTCATTTTTAGGGATAAATATTGCTTGGCCATTCTACATCTGCCTTCTTATAAATTTATGTTTAAATTATTGATACCGTCCAAATCTAATATTAAAATATTTATCGTGTGTTATGATTTAATTAGTTATGCCTCTTAAATTTTACTATCAAAATGTTCGTGGGCTGCGGACGAAAACACATGCGTTTTATAAAAATATACTTAGCAATAGTTTTGATGTCATTTGCTTAACTGAGACTTGGTTAGCGGAGGGTTTTGAAGACAGTGAATTGTTCGATAACCGTTACATTGTATGGAGACGCGACAGAAATTATTGTGAGACGAATCAAACCAGGGGTGGTGGAGTATTAATTGCTGTTAAGCGGGACCTCCCAGCCGAGCTCTGCAGTGAGTGGTGCTCATCTGCTGAGGATATGTGGGTGACATTAACCCTTCGTCACAGAAAATCAAAAGTGTCATATAAAATACACTTATGTGTTGTTTATATTTGCCCACAAAATCTTGGTTATTCAATGTCTGCACAATTGGCTAATTTTTCTGAGAATCTCTGTAATGTTGTATTGGAGCATCCTCTGGACAAGTTTGTTATTTTAGGAGACTTTAATTTACCCAACATTAAGTGGCGCGTAAGTGATGACGGCCTCTCTCAATATCCCGATAATATTCAAGGACACGTCCAGGACGATTTTTTTAATAACATGCTTACGTGTAATCTGTGGCAATATAATACCTATGTCAACTGTAATGATAGAATTCTAGATCTAATATTTTCTAACAATATAGTTCATGTCACACGTTGTCTAGATCCACTTGTATCTGAAGACCCGCATCACAAGGCTCTTTGTATAGATGCTGACTTTGTACAGCTCCACACTTTAGCTGCAAAACCCCGTCTCAAGATGCTGTATGATCTTGGTAATTTTGATGCTATTTGTGTTGGTTTAGACGAGGTTAATTGGCTGCATAAACTTACTTCGGTGCCCTTGGAGGAAGCTATTGATTTATTTTATAACATATTACACAGATTATGTGACATTCATATACCAACTAAAACTATTGTTCCCAGGTACAATTATCCCCTCTGGTATAAAAGCCCTCTTATTAAGTTAATAAAAGAAAAATCAAAGAACCACAGAAATTATAAAAAATATGGTAACATTTCTGATTTGCATTCTTTTGTATTGCTGCGCGAGCGTGCTAAGATCCTTGAAAAGGAGATGTTCGCCGATTATATCGCACACATTGAACACAATATCCGTAATAACCCGAAAGCGTTCTGGGCATTTGTTAAATCTAAAAAACAGTCTCATTGTTACCCATCAGTTATGAAATACGGTGATCGATCTTCAGAGAATGGGGAGGATATTTGCAACTTGTTTGGAGATTACTTTAATTCAAATTTCTTAACATATTCTCACTCAGCCAATCTACTGTCCACCAATGACTTTCGACCGTTAAGTAATATAAATGTAGATTTGTCTTCAGTTGAAATACTGGAACATGAAGTGTACAGAATGTTAAAGTTCATCGATCCCAATAAGTCTGCTGGGCCAGATCGTATTCCTTCTATTCTTATAATAAAATGTGCTAAAAGTCTCACTGTTCCTCTTTCCATATTATACCGACGATCGCTGGATGCTGGCCTGATGCCCAGTATTTGGAAATCTGCACTAATTACCCCTGTTCATAAAAAAGGAGTTAAAAATCGTGTTGAAAATTATAGACCGATTTCGAAGCTGTGCCTCTTTGCAAAAATTTTAGAAAAAATTGTGTATAAGCAAATGTACAATGCTTTCAAACACAGTTTTAGCGAATTTCAACACGGTTTTTTAAAAGGGCGTTCCACCACATCCAATTTGATTCTGTGCAGTGATTTCCTAACGCATCATATGTCTCGGTGTGGTCAGGTAGATGTAATTTACACTGACTACAGTAAGGCATTTGATCGTATTGACCACAAAATTTTATTGCTTAAATTACTTTCCTTGGGAATAAGGGGGAACCTATATAGATGGTTCTCATCGTATGTGGAAAACCGGTGTCAAACTGTGGTCTTAAATGGTTTTTCTTCAACAGCAATACATATACCCTCTGGAGTTCCCCAGGGGTCATTGCTAGGTCCATTACTTTTTACGTTATTCGTAAATGATATAGCATGTTGCTTCAGGAACTCTAAAATACTTTTATATGCCGATGACATGAAGATTCTGTGTCCAATTAGTTCCGTCGTAGACTCCGCCCGGCTTCAGGACGATTTGAATAGGTTTCAGAGTTATTGTCACGTCAACAAGTTAGATCTTAATCCTAGCAAATGCTATGTATGCTCATATACACGAAAGCATACTCCAACACTACATAATTATTATTTATTGAACACCATTATTAACCGTGTTAACACCATTAAGGATCTTGGCGTTACTTTTGACTCCAAGCTACTATTTAATATCCATATACAAAATACAATTAAGAAAGCATCAATGGCACTCGGTTTCATTCTTAGGCTAAGTTCGGATTTTAATGACATCAAAACTCTTAAAATCCTCTATTGTGCTTTCGTCCGCAGTCACCTGGAATATGCTTCGCAAGTATGGAACCCTAAATATAATGTGTATATTGACGGCATTGAAAAAATACAAAAAAAATTCTTAAGATATTTGCAATATCGTTCCGGAAAATATTACAGCAATTATTTCAGTAGATGTAGAACCTTTCATATTCTACCATTACATGAACGTAGAAGAGTAGCTGATTTATCGTATCTTTTAAATGTGTTTAATGGTAAAGTTGACTGTCCAGAATTACTGGGTATGATAGGGTTGCGCACTCATACTGCCTCGCTCAGGAAACCAAATCCCTTACATGTTCCATTTGCTAATTCTGTATACCGACAAAATAGTTACCTTTTACGAGCCTGTCGATCACTCAATGCTATCTATTGGGATGTTGATATAGATCTATTTAATACCAATACCAAGAAATTTAAGAAAACAATGTGTAATATTTACTTTGGCGCACGTACCTAACAAGTAATATCTGTACTTGGTAAATATTATGTATTATTAAGTTAGTTATAGTTTACCTCCTTCTTTTTTATTTTCTTTCTTTTTCTTTACATACAGTTCATATCAGTGAAAACTTGTAATTGACCTTTTCTTTGTTTACTGTTTATGTTGATAATGTATAATGCTAGTTGTAAGTTTTCCTTAATAAATAAAAAAAAAAAAAAAAAAATAATTGGTGTAATTTTCTTCGTGCATGCAATAGGATCTACATGGTTAACGCTAGAGATTTATGTGCATTATTATGAAGAAAAATGCAGTATTGTGTTGCCACCAGTAGTGAAACTAATTCGTGCCTTTTAGCAACGTGTAGAAACTGTAGCTCGCGCGCAATATCTGAAAAAGAAATAAATAAGTTTACTTTGTAAGAATGCCTACGATATATTGAGTCAATAGATTGATGGTGGTAGGTCTATTTCTCCTGCCAAAGAGCAGTGTAAATGCACATTATTTTTCCGGTTTGATGGACATTGTAATCAGATTAACTACTGGACATAATTAGAGATAAAATCTTATGTCTCAGGAAGGCGAACGTAGTGAAATGTCAAGCATATTTTTTAATTCAAGGTGCTGTTTGGTTTTGCTACTGTCCATGAGCGGTTGTATCGCTTACCATCAAATGAATTGCATATGATCATTTCGCCATTTAACGCATTTTTTTTGTTCCAATGAATGGCGAGACGAGCATGCCGTTCGCCTGATGGTAAGCGATACGACAGCTCATAAACAGTAGCAGAACCACACAACACCTCGAATCATAAAGCAATGCTTGGCGTTCCACTGTGCTCGCTATCCTGAGACATAAGATGTTAAATCTTAATAGGTCCAGTAATTGCTCTGGCTACAATGTCCTTCAATCCGAAACACAACACTGTAAGCAAATAAAAATAAACTGTAATAAGCATTATTATTGTCCAGCCTATGCAATAATTGTTACTTCTTAGTCTACATTTTAACAGTAGAGCTACCGCTCTGCCGAAATGAAATCATCATTTTTTTTTTTTTCAAGAGGAAAAGCTATTAAGCTGCCCTTTCGGTACCCCGGGGGAGGCCGAAAGGGGTATGTCAGTGTCTCTGGCCTTCCAGCCCGGTACACACGCGGATATTGTGTCCGAAATGGGTCCCTAGCAATACCTACGCCAGCATACTGACTAAAAACCTTTCGATAACCCTCACACGCATTGTGGGCAGCACCGGACATCCCAGGGCGAAGGGCGCCCCGATTTACGTCCTCGAACCGCCCCGCGCAAAACCATTGCTGGGCCTTATGTTATCATTATGAAGGCCCAGATTACCTCCATGAAATGAAATCACTCTGACAGAAAATTTAAAATTATCTGTCTGCCTCAGCTTTTATGTGCGTCACTGCAGGGCATAGGCACTCTACAATCGAAAGTACTATTGAGAGCGGTTAGGCCACATACCACGATGCCATAGTGCGGATTGATAGACGTTACATACCATAGAATTTCTACACATCGCATATGCAGGTTTTCTCACGATTTTTTACTTTACCATTATAGCCCGTGATTGTTTAAAATTATACAACAGTATCTTTTTATGTAAGAAACACCCACCACTCAGCACTATGGAGTTTAACTACAACAACTCGAATTGTGATTAAAAAGTTCACTCACTGAAACGAAAGTCGAGAGTGACATCTCATTAAAAGGTCCAGCCTTGAATACCAGATTGGTCTTGGTAGTGAGGCCGAGAAGAGCGACCTCCTTCTGTATAGTCTTGTCAGCTCGGGTCCAATTACTTTGAAATGTGCTGTAGCTTACCAGGTTGCTCTAAAAATCATATAAAATAGGTACGTTGAATGAATAATATTAGGGACAAGTATTAACTGTCTGGCTAACGAAAGCTTAGCCTGGCATTAATTGTAAAATTTGCATTTGCCCAAACTTTGGTGTTCTCACTATAACAATGTTGTGACGAAGGCGACACAAGTGACTGTTATGTGACAAGTAGAAACTTGTTTTATTTTATCAGTTACGGTATGGATATAATACATATTAATTTATAGTTTTTCACGATCAAGATCCGATAGCCAGACAATAGTTTCGCAAATACAACCTGATTTAATATACACATGCGACACATTTACGTAGGTTGGGATGACGGGAGTTCCATCAAGTGAAGTGGTCGCCATCCAGCCGAATACGAATATACTGCCATCAACAAAGGATATGGAGCAATCACACAAATCGTACGAAAAGCCACAGCTAAATTGTTACTTTGTATCGGCTTTATCATAAAACGTGGCACTCCAAGTGGCCAATTTACCAACGCAAACAGTGGTATTAATCGTATATCGGTATATTTTCTTCACAACAGTCTTATTTTATTGTTTAAGCGATAATTACAATTTATTGATTGAAATAAAACTATTATTTACGGATTTTATCGCGAATTTAGTTCAATTTTCTTAAATTTTTGACTTCCCGACGCGACGCGACGTTTCGATTACTTTACAGCTTTCGTGGTCACGGGGCGGATTGGATTTACAATTTATTGTTTGCAAAAGTTCTTTGGTGTTTTGTCTCCTCTATTTTATCTCCATTCTTCTTGTAGATATAGTTCGAGAACTAATTAAATCAATAAATATATACACATTATAATGGTACAAAAAATACTAAAACACATACCTCATGCGTAACCTCATTGCTATGCCAGTAGAAAAGTAAGAGCTGAATTAAACAGGCCATAACAAACACGCAGCTGGACACAAGTGTCGGCAGGTCGTCCTCAATCTGCAATACCGGCCTCTCATGTGATAACGCTCCTAACAATTCTACGCAGGATATAATCCACTTTCCTCTAATTTTACTAGATCTTCATATTCGATACAGTCTCAAACATATTTTTTGCCTTCGTAATATCTTAAATATTTATTTTATTATTCAAAAAGGCTTAAAGTCTATTGTCTGTCACATTTAAAATAATAAATAAGTAATATATAAAAAAAAAACTCTTGTTTACATACCTCAGCTATGTGTATGATACAAACTCCAAGATTTACGGAAATAACAATTAAATAAACAAACATTACCGAAGATATCAAGTAATTGAATTTCCTCTGATATCTGTAAATATAAAGTATGTGCATTAACATTATTTTGAAGCTTAGAAATTATTTCAACAGAATTTATGAATTTTGATCCCGGATGACCTTTTGGTTCATCAGATAAGTACAGTAACACTCAAAGGCCAATGCGGGAAATAGGCAAAAGCTATATTATCTTACTTGACTAATTTAATATAAATACGATGGCACTCCACTATATTCTGATGACTTTCTTCATTGTTAGTCGTTATCATTCTCGTACAATACAACCTAACGATTCTCAATTGACCCGCAAAGAAAATCATTATTGAGACTACTAAGGTGTCCCAAGCGACGACATAAGCGCTTACAATATGCCCAAGAATCGTTTGAATCGCCATGGAAAAATAATAACCGGGGGGATTTCTATCAAATGGGGTGTAGCCATCGAAAATATACAAATACGTGCTAGTTCCGTTTTCGTTGACCTGATTTTTTTGATAGGGCTCGGAGAATATTCCGAAATTGGAGAAAAAAGCGAGTGCCCAAAAGAAGTAGGATACACGTCGATTCTGGCGTATGTAACTCTTACTTATTGTATTTACGTCTTTATCTCTGTTCGCGATTTGTTTCCTTTCAAGTGAGGACATGTAGTCAATTAATTCTTCCCATGTTTTATAGTTCTTTTGGAATAGGCATGTTTTAACGATCCCCATGTGGAAAGGAGCGTACTGGAGAATCAATTTCAGGTATTCGGCATCAAATTTTATAACGCACTTTACGTATTGACTAAAAAAGAATACCACTGTGGTAAAGAAAAGGAATAGTTTCAATCGTGTTTTAATAGATGTGAGGTCAGGATGCCACAGGCCAGTGACGCCCAATAATTTGAGATGAGGACCAATCGAAGGATATCTAGGATCCTCTAGATTTTCCAAAATCCTTGCGAACCACTTTAGCTTTCGTGTGGTGTCGACCATCTTGCCTAGACAAGACTGCTCGACTCAATATTTCCTAACGAAATGAATTTCGTACAAGTAATATATTCACGGTAATTGTCGTGAGAATATTTTAATAGCTATGCAGTCGAGAATATACGTAATTATAGGTTAAAATTGCCGCGTGAATTTAACGGTTGAATAAGGCAGATAGCATTTGATTTAAATCGTTTTATTACAATGGGTTACGTAAAATTGGAATAAATGATAAACCAATATTTAAATCGGCTTTAAATCGTTAAAGCTAGAGTGGCCCAATTAATTAACACAACTAATTTAAATATGTACTTGTATTATAGACTTTCTAAAAAGGATTCAATTTGGAAGTTGGAACTGATTTAAAGTACTACTACCGGCCTGTGCCAGGGCGAGAACAGAACTGATAATATTAATAACTTCAGTTTTTTACTTTAATAGCTTATACGTGCTTATCTAATTGTATAGTACACCTCTTACCAATTTCTGTGAAATACATTTTTTGTTTCCATGCATATTTTACTATCGTAATTATGTGAATGAAAGACAGATTCGGCAATCGCTTATTTTCAGGGTTCCGTAGTGATGAGAGAAATCGACCTTTGTGCTCAAATGTTAGATGTAATACAGATACATAGTTCAAATTAACAAGTGTGGGCTTATTTAGAACGAAATACATTTTATCATGGATCCATTAATTACTAGAGATTTCTATCCAACACCCTCGTCCGAAAAAAATATGAAACTGCTCTGGGCGCCGCTAGCGTGTCTCTTTGGTGTCTTGGTCGCGGAGTTCAAGCCCTATCGCATACGCCCTATCAAATAATGCCCGGGACAAATCGTCCCATCCATTATAAAATTTATAGGCTGAACTAAATCTAGATTATCAAAAACTTAACTAGAATTTTCGACCAGGTTGTATTCATCTTATCCAATTAATTTAAATAACTATTCTCAGACATGAATAATTACAGCGTGCTACATTGTTTCACTAAAATTTATATTTGTATATAAGTAATTACAAGGTATTTTACAACGCGATGCCTATTTGTTTTGTGTTAGCCCCAGCAAGCGTGAATTCTGCTGTTGATAGCCACTTAAAAATTTAATATGTGTTTGTGAAACCTATATTTTTGTTTACTTTATACAATATTGTGAATAGTTATACCTACCCGGTGATTTTTTAAGTCGCCATGGCTGGCCAAGTCCGAAAATGTGAGCAATAGCCAAAAATACTTAATAAATACTATCCAAAAACTAACAACCTGACTCGTTGGATTTTTGATGGATAAATATTCCTGGCGAGGAATCGAACCTGATGATTTTGAATAAGAATACATAATTATGCTATATTTCAATAACATTCGACAATATTGTTAATAAGAATAACATGTTAGGAAGTGAAGATACGGCAAACTAAAGGAAAGAGGTATTTTTAAGCAAAATACTAGTTTTTCTTCCATTGCCTTAGTATCAAATCTCCATGTTGGAGGTTGAATTATTAATAATTGACTTATAAATTGGTCGGAACAATTATTTGTAACACTTTATTTTAAATGCCTGCTTAAATTGTTAGATTGCAATGACAAGGCAACGTTTTTGTTTTAAAAATATTAATCCAAGTCGAGTTAAAAAGCGGCACAGCCGTAACATCCCTTTCTCGAAGCAAGTCAGACCATTTTCTACTCCCCTAAAACTTCATTGTGGTTAAAGCAAGAAGTCTGAATTTTCAGTTACTAAGCAGGCATTGTGTAAAATTTCATTCAATTTAAACCAGTAGTTTATGAATTGTAATTTGTCAAACTTTCATAATTTTGTCACTCACCGACTAACTGACTGACTGACCGATCATCAAAAGTCTATGGCATTTCTAGCAGACATAGAACCTTCAAATTTAGAATATGATTAGTGTTTAGTGTCTAAATCAAGGGAAAACTTAAACATTTCGTAATTTCTGTCTAGTTTTCTAGATACACCAACTGCGTGAATAACTTTGTAATCCCATATAAGTGTATAAGATTACAACGTTACATTTACAGTTAATGAGTCATTGTACCCGTATATAATGGAATAATAGTTGTAGATAGGTATCTATATATATGAGGTATAATAGGAGGGGGATATAGAGAGGGAAAGGGTGTATTCAGCCCATGAAACTGTACAACATTCCTCTAGAAATACATGACAAAGAAAAACTTGAAAATAAACTACGAAAGATAAAACACTAATAATACAATCCACAATATTTTTGAAAAAAATATACCTATAAAAATAACAAAAAAATCATAACACAGAGGCTTTAAGAAAAATCCACCACCAAACCAAGTCGGTTAATTTATTTAGTCCTTGCTTAAGGGACCTTCTGTATAAAGTTATTACGTAAGGTATTATTATATCAATATTAAAAATCCTTTACGTTTTAAATAAATAGATCGACTTGGCCAGCAGCATTATGTATAAATTGTACGATACATTAAGTTTTTATGCGATGCGACTTTTTACGGTAGAAAAACTGAGCTGCGAGACTTGGATTTTTTACAGGATGTATTTGATGGGATTAATATATTTTTAGTGACGCTTAATGGTAAAGAAACCACGTACATAAAGTCTATTTATTCGGTACAAAACCGCGAATGACACTACACACAATATGCCTCTATTTAATCAAATCTATCATTAATAATTGAAACAATGTTGAATTCAGCATCTCGGTATATTTTTGTACAAACTTTACGAAATTCCTCCTCACCAGACACAGGAACACTTGAATATTGATTAAGATAACGGAAGAAAGCTCTTTCCATATGGACAGAATTCCGGAATTTAACCCAAATTAGCAACATGATCGAACGGTATTGGTATGATTCAGGGCGAATAAGATTTGATTTGTCTAGATCGTCGACTCGTAGACCAAATAATTATCAAGTCGTAATGGGCCGGGTACAAATCACGAAGAATTACTGAAGGCCGCTGGGGCCCAACAATTCTGGAGTGGTGAAGCTGAAAGGTGAAGGTAGACGGACAACTTGGATTAGGTTGCAGGAAGTCTATGCAGGCAGCGTTTAACATGTCCCTGTGGATGTCTCAGGTCTATGAGGGAGGCATTTGTTCAGCAGTGGAGTTCCTGTAGGTGAAAAGAAGGAGAACAAAGAAATGACCATTCATTGTAGATAAATTTTAAAATTTATTCAAGCTTAGAGATTTCCCATTCTTGTTATTGCTAAATGTTTGGACACAGGATGGACGCCTTATCGGTGTCTTTGTGGCACAGAGGGACTAAATCACTGCCCTCCGAAAATATAAACCTAGGTCACTTTGTAGCAAATTTAAGAAATTCTTGAATATTTATAAACAAGCGGTTAAACGTAATCGGCAAAGAAACTTATAATTTTATGGTTTACTTTCTGTGGTATTAACCGTACCTACATAGTTGAATAATGTAATAGGAAACAAAACTAAAATATTGTTTACGTTTTATGAGAATAAAGAAAAAAAAAATGTCAATCCATACTTACGTAAAATATGTAGCCGCTCGATTTTATAGCTGACCGAAAGCAACTACACCTTCATAGACTTCTGTAGTTCGTCTCGTAATTAAAACTTTTGATGGACAAAGTGTTGAAAAAACATAAGAGTACCTATATAACAGCAAATAAACTAAGTGAAATTGTGCCTATTTCCGAAGTTTTAGTAAGAGTCTCCCTTGAATGCTAAGGCTGTCGTTATGTCCAGATAAGATCGGGAGCGGAAATTAAGAGGAAATTGTATTTGTTTCTTAAACAGCGACGTCGTCACAATAAAGGCGACATTTTATCTAGTAGATACCCAGTATTAATTTTCTGTTAAGTACACTATCAAATAATATGAATCGAGTTTTGTTAAATATTATTACGTGATTTTAATATGCACAGTTAAGCAAGGTAACTTTGAGCCATTCTACTTTCAATTTACAGGATGAAGATCATATTATTTTATAGTATTCTTTGTTTTAAAGTTTTATTGAAGGACAGTCACACAGTCCCTGTGTGTATTTTAGTATACTCGTAGATAAACAGTGTACACAAAATATTTTATATTGTCAAATTATGTAAAAATGAATTGAAATCGTTTATAAATGAACTACATAACTTGGATTTTTAATTAAGGCACTATAGAAGTATAATAAAACAAAGGTTATTCGATAGGTATAACAAGCTTAATTTTTTATTCTTTTTATAAAACAAGTACAAAATACAAATCGGTAGTTCAAGCCAAGGCAGTTGTAGCGTAAAATGAAACGTTCCGCTTCCCCCCGGTAAGCGGCTAACGCGCACGTCAATTTAAAAATTTGACGGTTACAAATGCAATTCAAACTTCGTTCTGTTTATGGGAATTAAAACTGTGCCAATTTAATTAAACAAGACGCCAAGTGCCGGGATAAGACCGTTATTGATTAAAGTGAGGATACAAAGTGTTGTGAACGCCAGTCATAGGGACTATCTTAATTCGATGATAAGCAGTCCGTGGCGGGCCGTTGAAAATGGTTAAAATGGAAAAGGGACCCGTTTCCAACGGGCCAAAAGGATCCACGACTAGTTTGGTGCCTTCGAAGAGTGGTTCGACGCAGAACATGGCTGCGAACATAAAAGTGGTGGTGAGGGTGCGCCCTCTCAACGATAGAGAGTTGCAGCAGAACAGTCGTGTCGTTGTGGACGTGGTTGACGACAGTATGCTGGTATTCGACCCTAAAGAAGAAATACGGCCTTTCTTTTACCAGGGCGTGCAGCAGCCCAACAAAAACTTCATGAAACGCGGCAATAAAGAGTTAAAATTCGTTTTTGACCATGTATGTGGGCAGACAGCTACCAATAAAGACGTTTTTGAGACTACCACCAAGGATATGCTGTCGGCTCTAATGGAAGGGTATAACTGCTCAGTGTTTGTATATGGTGCAACTGGAGCAGGGAAAACATTCACAATGATTGGCAGTAATGAACATCCTGGAATCACTTACTTGACTATGGAGCATTTGTTCTACACAATCAATTCCTTTGCAAATGAGAGAGAGTTTGATATTGGTGTTTCATATATTGAGGTAAGTTTGCAGATTTAGTGATTTTTGGTGGTATGTTTTCGTTGTGATCTTGCTAATTATGTTTAAGTAAGTAATAATGCCATGTTAAATTGGTTTTTATAAAAACATTTTATTATTAATTAAGAGAGATTTTATAAAGTACATTTAATAATAAAATATTTGTAGCTTATTCATTGATAATTTGGTTTATTTAGCAGTAATTTGTGTCATAACGGAAATGTCAATTGACTTAATGCTATTATTAAACTGAGTAATATTATTACTGATTTGTAGCGATTATTCACATAATTTTGTATTTATATTGGCTAAACCAATATACCATATTGTTGTATGTCATTTATTATATTAACTATAATTAATTAATTCATTTATTATGTTAACTATAATAATTTGCTGTTAATGTGTGGGGAAATGCAAATTAATTAACTTTACCAAAATATTATTCACAACAAATACTCAACCTCTCAGTACTGTTTTCCATTTTACATCTGATATTAAAGTTAAATGTGTATTTCAAATAATGGACCAGCATGGTGCACTTACACCTAAATCTCTCTCAATTGTTGAGAAGGCCCATGCTCAGTGTACTATTAGTTATATCTTTAAAAAAATATATTTTTGTGAGGTATAAAGTTTTATACATGACTTATGCGAAAAGAAAATAATTTTCTAATAGGTTTTATAAGATTTAAGATTAGATTTTATATAAATCTTATCAAATAGCAGTTCAAATCACCCTCTAATTCGCAGGTGTACAATGAAAATGTGTATGACCTGCTGAAGCCTTCGAGTACACCACTTCAGCTACGAGAAGACTCCAAATATGGAGTGATGGTGGCTGGTCTTACATTAAACAGCATCAAAACGGCCCGAGAACTTCTCAATATGCTTGAGAATGGAAATAAAAATAGAACGCAACACCCAACTGATGCCAATGCTGAGAGCTCTAGGAGTCATGCAGTTTTTCAGGTAATATACATTGTATTGGTGTCATTGAGTTATGGAACACCTGGTAGTTGGATAGAGGTGCGTCAAACAGCTATGAATAAACAAACTCACATCACACCTGTTTCCCGGAAGCAGTAGGCTAGGTCCTACCAAGAGACCCACATTTCCCCTTGTGTGTTCCTACAATGTGATAGGTATAAGATGGGGGTTGCGTCTATTTCCATTTAGTCTAGCTAAAAAGTTTTGGATAATGTTGAATTTTTTTTTATTTTGGTTAAGCAATTAGGGCTTGAATACATACCTGCACTTGGATTATAATTTCTGTGGTCTATAGGTACCCCATTTGGGTCTGCATATTGTAAGACTTAAGGGGCTCATATTATCTGATGCCTATATGAGTAATTGATTAATGTACTAAATTAATAATCCAATTCCTATTTGTTTTATTAGGTGTATGTAAAAATGCGTTACAAAACGAGCAGTCAGCTGCGCATAGTGAAGTTGTCTATGATCGACCTGGCGGGCAGCGAGCGCGCGTCCGCCACGGGCTGTATCGGCGACCGGTTCAAGGAGGGAGCCAACATCAACAAAAGCCTGCTGTCACTTGGGAACTGTATCAATAAACTTGCTGATGGCAGCAGTTACATACCTTACAGGTTTGTTGCGCTTTGCAATTGGATTACTCTAGCAGACATTGTAAATGGTAAGGGTTTCGGAAGGCTAAGAAAGGTCCTGCGCAATCTCCTAACCCTGTCTAAACATAATATTTGAGTTTATAGTACATGACCAGAGGTTTTTTAAACTTGTTCGTAAACCAAGGGTTCCTCTACCTATACCATTTGCTGCCTATCTTGATCCATTTAAATATGGATGAAGTAATACAATATATGTTGTACTTGCATAATTATTCTTCCTGACTAAAATGTTATGTTCCAACTGTACTAAAGTCGCATTTTAATAAAGGCAATTGGCAAACAAACGTTTTTAGTCCATTCAACTGTTGGATTTAACATTAAATCAATAAAAAAACACATCACACATGGTATTGTAAAAAAATCCTTAACTAAAACATTTTCATAGAAAGATATATTTTTTCATACAGAGACTCGAAATTAACTCGTCTGCTGAAGGACAGTCTGGGCGGGAACTGCAAGACTGTGATGATTGCGAACGTGTCGCCCTCTAGCGTGAGCTACGAGGACACCTACAACACGCTCAAATACGCCGCCAGGGCAAACAAGATACAGCTCAGCATCAAGAAGGTAGTATTACTAAAATTTTGTATATCCAGAAAAAACGGTAACTATTTGTATTTGAAATTAATTTAGTTAAGTGCTAAGACATTTTTGGTTCAAAAAGTTATTCCGATTTGTTTTAAATTATGTGTGCACTGAGTTAAACTTTTTAATATGTTTTATAAATTTTGTAGATTTGCAAGTTAGTTACATTCCTGGTTGCAAACTATGTATATGTTGTTTCTTAAAATAGAAACAACATATACATAGTTAAGTTAAGTTACATATACATAGTTAATATAAAATAGTTTATATTTTCGTATGTTTTTTAAAATTAGTATCATAAAATTTTATATGAATTTGTTCAGAACATCGTTGATGGAGACATGCGTCTTTCACAATACGTGAAAATAAACGAGGAACTAAAGAAAAAGGTGAAGGAGCTGGAAGCCAAACTGTCTCTTTCGAATGTGAAACAAGTTCAAAGGGAGCCAGATTTAGTCAAGGAGAAAGGTTTGTATCAAATCTATTCCTATTATTCTGACATTATTCTAGCAGATATAAAACTACATTAATCATACAAGGTGTAACTTTTTTGGATTGTCAATAGTTTTGTAATTATTTGAATATACTTAAATGACTTAGGCTTAATTGCACAAACTAACTTTGCCAATACCTTTGACCTTGAAACTGTCAATCCCATACATTCGCAAGGTCAAATACGTCTCAAATGTATGGCGATGACATTTTCAAAGGCAACCTTTGCCTTGGCAAAGTTTTTTTCAACAGTAAAATAATAAGGTCGACATTTTTGTTTTGTTTCTCCTACAAGTTAATTAAAAGGCTCCTTTTTTATGTTGTACTTTTAGATGCTAGTTTAAAATAGATTTATAAAACACGTAAATTAGTGATCACTGCTGGTCGTCTCGAGAAATAACCATGAATATATTGTGGATACGTGCGTAGAGCCTGCAGATTAATTCCGTTTACTCTGATAGCTCAATGATAGTGTTTTATGATTGTTATAGGATCATCTGTTGTGGACACGTACGATACCTCATACACCTGTTTTATGATTGTTACAGCGAAGCGCGAGTGGCGTCGTCGCATCGCCGAGGAGGAGGAGTCGGAGGCGGCGCTGCAGGGCTCGCTGCTGCGGCTCATGTCGCGGCAGCGCGTGCTGTGCCTGCGCCACCGCCTGCGCACGCGCGCCTTCACGCACGTCGCCGACCTCGCGCACCGCTCCTCCACAGACGCTATGGATCAGGTCACACTAAACACTTTTCTTTATTATATCTGCAATCAGTCTCCCGACTATAAGCTGATGATTTGATGAGCATCGGACATAAAGACGATGAGGCCAGCGCGTCACCTGTCTTATCACCATACATCTTTCCTTTTTAACCTTTTAGAATTTTAGAATTTAAGTCGTTATTATATGGTACTCAAAATTTTGCATTTTTATAATTGTTTCTTTTAATTATATTCTGTAATATCTTCAAACCACTATGCTACTTTTAATAACATTGATTTTATATTGTAACGCTAATTGGTTCAGACTAGGATGTTGATGATGTATATTCTTATTTGATTTGCATGTGGTGTTTGCCTGTAATTAATTGTTGCTCTTATGAATTATTATTTAATCTTAGTCAAATAGTTATGTAAGAATTGGGGTAAGCAATTGTTGGCAAACCATTTATATAAAATAAAATAATAAAAAGTTGTGAGTCTTAAAACACGAGGCAGCAAAAATATATTTGTTTGTCATTATTGTCCAAAGGCAAATGTTTAATATGAATTTATATTTTTTTACTAAACAGATGTGCACAGAAGATATACCGCGACAAGAGCGCGCGGCTGAAAGCTACATGAAGCAGTCGGTACATCTCGATTCTAAAGTGATGACTGCATGGACTAAATGGGACGAGAGCAAGAAGAGACTGCAAATTATTTGCGACCAAGCTGTGGCCGACTGCCCCGAGTTGTCCGACTATGTCGAAAACCTACACCTCAAGAGCGAACTCCGACGTATCAAGGCAAGCGACGAGCTGCGATACAAACTCCTTGCGATAGAGAATGAGGAAATCAATGCGTTCACGGAGTACATGAGTGATATGCCCAATATGTTGAAAAAGTTGTATCTGACTCTAAAAGGTTATGACAAAGCACCACCAGCTTTGACGGCTGAATACTTGGAAATTATGAAGAAAGCGAAGTCCGCCAAAGGCATCTCTTGGTCAGACAAAGACAGCGAGAGTGATGCACATTTCAAATTCATCTCCACATTAGACTTGGACAAACCATCGACAGCCGTAGAATACAATAAGAAAGACGACATAAATGTTACTTTAGATATAGTGACGGATAGTGACGACTTGACAGACATAGAAAATAGAGAACCGGCGAAAATTTCCCCTAGAAAACGTAAGGGTACACCAATAAAACTACTCAACAATGAAACTATTATAATCAATGACTCCTTTGAAAGTTTAGATACAACGAGGAATCTGAATTCAGTAAAGAAATTAAAGAAGGAATACGATAGTAATGCTGACATAGAGAATTATGGCGTGTTGGACCCCAAAGACTTGAACTCCACATTCGTATTGGCGGGAAAAATGGACGCGTTGAAGAAACTCCCTATCAAGTTAGAAGTCAAGAGTGAAAATCTACCTGCCAAGCGAGGTTTGGTTGACAGAACTAATATACAGAGGACAATCAGTTTCAATGATAAAGGTAAATATTATTAAACTATACTATTCCTTATTCTTATCTTATGTTATTCTTTTGCATAATGTAATATCAGTTTTTTATAGTTCACATAAGAGATGTCAGTTCCAATATAGGAACAAATTAAAATTCAAAAACGTTTCAGTAAACTATGAATTTGTTTGTTTCGTAAGCAAAACCAGTGAAGCCAGTAGTGGGCAAGGCGGTGGCGTTCCGTCGCGCCGCGCCGCACGCGCCGCCGCCCGCGCGCGGCGCCGGCTTCGGCTCCAGCCTGTCGCGCGACGGCACGCCATTCCAGAGGAACGTACAAGGTGAATACTCATCATTATAATTATATTTTAACTGTCTTGTGTGTAATTGTTCTAGAAAATTCTGTGTGTCTGTTTATTTATGAATGTATTAAAAACTATATATTATTTTGTAGAAACTTTATTTACGTATGATATGAAATTTTTATTACAGTATTTTATTAATTTGAAGATTAAATATAGTATAGAGTCACAAACTTATCTGGCCCGGTGGCCAAAACTGGAAACAAAGACGTCATTTTAAATTGTCAATCTTCCTGCCAGTCGCTGACATATCCGCCATTGGTTGTTTACTCAATGTATTTATTTTTCCTGCATTATTTAAAACTAGTGAAAAATGCCGAAAACTTTAAAAAGTGATGTTAGGAACGTTAGACTTCATGTATTAAATTTTACATAGGCAGAAAAGCGTCTTCAGACACCAATAATACCCTTCGAAAATTTTTATTAACGCGTAGCTGCCGCCAAAGGTTTGTGTTGTCAGCTTCACAAAATAAATTCCACGAAAACAGAATTTTGTACGTACTAGTACAATAGATGTAAGTACATATCATAAACTAAAATGCATCGTTACTTGCGTGGTGGCCTGTTGGTAAATGGACCAGACGCGGCTGCCAACATGTTCACGCTGGTTGAAGGTTGGAATCTCAGGGCACACTTCTGACTTTTCGGAGCCATGCGTGTATTGATAAAAACGCACTATAACGGTGAAGGAAAAAATCGTGAGGAAACCTGCATACCATAGCGATTTATAAGAATTTCTATGGTATAATCTACCAACCCGCATGAGGCCAGCGTGAAGGGCTATATGACCTCAATCGTACTCTCGATTGCGGAGGAGGATACAGATATACTTGTTTAAGGGTTTTGGGAAGCGATTTGTTAGAAATCGTGTGAAGGAAAAATAATATGCAGATGAAACTGATCATTTTCTCGACACTATTGATCGGATTGAAAAATCTTACTTTACCCACTTTATTGCAATATCTATTTTTAATGGCAACACCAAATTCGATCACAGCCACTCTCTCACCGGGTCAGATAAGTTTGTGGGACTATATATGTATGTAATTTCAATATGTGTGGTAAAAATGACATAAATATATACATATAATATTTTTAAATGATAACTAATATAACGTATATATCTACGTATTTATATCATGTTGTGCCGTTGTGTGACGTCCACTAACTGTTTAACAGAATCAATGTGTCGTGTGAAGAATAATGTCACTCAAAAGTCAGTGGGTTTTAAAGCGGTACGTGCGAGGGAGCGCGTGCAGAATCATCCGTACTCCCGGCCCGCCGCCATTAACTCCAGGAAATGATCGCCACCGACACCGCGCCGCACAAAGCTGCGAATTTATCTAACTTTGTATAGTAAGTGTTAATTTTGTAAAAATGTATAAATACTATTTCAAAATAGTGAGACGTGTAAATTATCCAGTTAATTATATTACGATCAAGTAAGTTTTTTTGCGAAGCCAGTAATGATTTATTTAGACAATGATTATGGATTCCAGTTTACAATGCACGCCATGAAATGTGGTGGCCCCAATTTTTGTTGACTCTAACAACTTTCGTTGTTATATCAAAATTCGCTGAGCGAATTTCTTTTATGACAATTACATCGATATGAAATATTGGGCCAATATTTGATAATATACAACTTTACAGACTTTTCAATTTAGTTTTATTATAGCCAATAAAAGCAGCTGAAAATTGCATCTGTTAATACACCATTGACATTACAGTTGTGTTAAGAGTTTGACCAGACATAGATCAAATCTTTAATACGTCCAATATTGTGTGCAAAGAGAAGTTAGGATTTAATCGAAATTTGGTACTAGCTGTGAGTTGTGATTATTGTGTAGTCGAAAACGCTTTGATACGTGACCTCGTATGAAATGTCGTGTTTCGCATGTTTGTTGACTTGTTACGTTCCACTACAATTGTTTACCATATAACTATGTCATGGTGAAACAATAATTTACTGGTTTTGTGTGTTTATTAGGCTCCATAACTATTTTGGTGGTAGATGATTTGTTTACGTGATATGTTTCTGAATAACATATTAGTAAATATTGCTTTCTTGGCTTTTGGAATATGCTTTAAATCATTGTTTATAAGTGTTGTGTGAGCGTTTACCGTGAATGTGAGTGTTCCGTAAGCTAAACAGAAATACGAGTATGAAGAATTTGAATGCATCTTGCTGCCGTGACGTCAATACCTTTGTATAGCGTTGCTATTATAATCAAATGAATAAATACAGAATTTAATTAGACGATAATTGTGCACTTAAGTGTCGCGAACATTTTTCTTTTACTTTTTAGTTGCCAATGTCTCGATCTGACATTTGCATTTTGATAGCTTTAAAAACGTAGCGTTATCTAAACTATGTTTAGCACTATGTTAAAATTCCCTAAGAGGGCAAATAAAGTAGAAATATTAAAAAATATTACTAAGTTTTGTTCAACAATGTTTGAGACGTAATTTTAGTTTTGTATAAGTGCACTTTTGTAGTACTTGGAGCTTTTGTAAATGAAAGATTGTATTTATTTGATAACTTGTAATTGATAAGTGGTTTTGATGTTTTTAAATGTTTTATTAGTTTAGTACAATGATTGTGACTTTCTAAGAACTGTGGGGAGATTAAAGTTGCTATTTCAATGCAATTTATTTTAATTCTTTGTATTAGAAATAGTCATATTGAAGAACAAATGATAATTAATTGATACCGTTTATAATACGTAGGGATTGCATTAAACGATCTAAGGATCTGACCCTTATAGACACTATTGATGACATATTATGGTCTAAATTCCTCTTGTGTCGATCTTTGATTATTATTTTCGCCCCAAAAGGTTTGTAGGGAATATAATGTTATCATTTTATGTTTTATCGTCCCAAATTTCATTTTTTATTTTCTTTAACTTTCATACTAATAATTCGTAGATGTTCATAAAAAATGTGATTTTCTATTTGTTAGATTTACTATATTTTTATAAAGGTAAAAAATATTGATTTTATTTGATTGATGGTATTGAATATAAACTAACGTAATAAATAAAATACGAAGCTTTATAAAGACGCGACACGGTTTTTAAAATTTGTTGTAACATGTTTTATGATCAAGTTAATTCTTTTGAAAAGACAGATGGACTTTTTATAGGGATCTTTTAGAGAGATTCTCTTTTGGAGGGATCTGTATTTCCATTATAAATATTTAATTTCTTATAGGTAAATTATATAATTACGGGAATATAATATTAAATGTCTTATTATACGGGGCTACATTTGAAACATTATGCTTAGAATAACTTAGATTTAAAATCATAAATGCGGACATTTGACTGATGTATTTTATAAGTTTGTCAATATTTATAAGTTTTTTTTTATGATTGTGTGAGAATTTGATTAAATTTTATAGAACTAATTGTGGTTTTAATTATTTACTATCTCATGATTATTTAACGATTTCCGAACTTATTTTGAATGAGCTCTTGTAACTAGTCAGAAGCTGCGCTTATGCTGATGAAAGACAATCTTAAACACTTGCATTACTAATCTTTACTTTACGAGTCGCACCACAGATTTGGTACAAAAATATAACTAATATGACTACGTAATATACGATATGTTTTCTACCAGGTGCGTCCTATTTTCAATTCGATTATTGGAAATTGGAAATTAGAATTCGCAAATTACATACAAAAGTTGAGAAAGAATGAAGTATATTTTATCACTGTACTCGAGAATCGATGGATAAAATATTCTGGAGTGGTTACATTTCTAGAATTTATGGTATAAATCCCTCTCAATGTTTACAACAGGTGGCAACAATTTTTTTTTGCATTTAAATCTTAACGGTCCGTCGTAATTCTTGACTGTCATTTTTCACCCTTAATAAAATTGTTGTCAACCACTAAATACAGTGCGAAGTTATAGAGAGCAAACAAACTACGGTTCCCATATAACAGACTACTTTGTGTTACGGTTCATATGGTAAGTGTTCGCCGCTGCTCATGAATATCTGCAACATGATAGGGCTGAGGGCATAGAGATGCGTTACTGCCCTAGGGTGGAAATACTGTCTTAAATGAAGGTCCCATTCATGGGCGTAGCCAGCCATGGGCTCAGGGTGGGGCAGAAATCTAATGGTGGGAATGGTCTCACCCCGGTTATTTTTTCATAGAAAAAGGTTACACTCTATAGCACAATGTATCTACAGGGCATATCAAGTGTGCTACCGAAAACGAAGCCGGCTAGGCTGGTAGTTTAAGAGACTTCAGACTCAATGCCACAAAAAAATTAGCAAAAAAAAACGCGACGTACACCCTTTTATTTTTAAAGACGCTATTACATTTTACAATTTACATTGGACCTGTAGTTCTTCAGCAACGGGTTATCACCTTTTTTGAAGAACCGTACCACTACGCTCCTGCTCCATGCCTCTGGCGTTCAGTTCTCGAGGAGAACGGAACTGAAGGACTTCCAGTAACGAAAATAATATTAAATAATTTAATCTGAATATAATATGTGCTTAAGGATTTAAATTATTATTATAGTAAAAACTATGGATTTACCAGTTACCACCTAAACACGACGATAATTAAAAAATCATAAAAAAATTGTCGCGTTTTATACGAAAATTTTAGTTGCAGTGTGTTAATAGTGTGGTCAGGGATGCTCCTATCTAGTAATGGGTATTATTGCTATTTCAAATTAACATCACCATCTTGTTATTTTTGAAGCTTTAGCATGCTCTATATTTTTGCTATTGCTAATTGCCCCCCACAGAATTTGTAAATAAAAAATCTGACAAATTGCCCCACTTTCAACTCTGCATCGCTTCTCATGCCCAACTTTTCGTTTGAAATCAAACCCATTGTAAGAATTAACGGAACAGTTAACTTTGTATGAATAATTTTAGACGTGAAAAATGGTTATAATATTATAAGTCAGATTTTTTATTTACAAGTTCTGTGGGGGGCAATTAGCAATAGCAGAAATATAGAGCATGCTAAGGCTTCAAACTTCAATAACAAGATGGTGATGTTAATTTGAAATAGCAATAATACCCATTACTAGATTCCTATCTAACCACAATATTAACACACTGCAACTAAAATTTTCGTATAAAACGTGACAATTTTTTTATGATTTTTTAATTATCGTCGTGTTTAAGGTAACTGGTAAATCCATAGTTTTTACTAAAATAATAATTGAAATCATTAAGTACATATTATATTCAGATTAAATTATTTCATATTATTTTCGATACTGGAAGTCCTTCAGTTCCGTTCTCCTCGAGAGCTCAATGGCAGAGGTATGGAGCAGGAGTGTAGTGGTACAGTTCTTCAAAAAAGGTGATACCATTTTGCTGAAGAACTACAGGCCCATCTCGCTTCTGAGCCATGTCTATAAAGTTATTTTCGAAGGTCATCACAATCACAAATCGTCTCGAACGCAGGTTTGATGACTTCCAACCTTCCGAACAAGCCGGTTCCCGAAAAGGCTTTAGTACCATAGACCACATCCATACGCTTTGGCAAGTTATACAAAACCGAGGAATATAACTTGCCGCTTTGTTTAGCGTTTGTGGACTGTGAGAAAGCCTTTGATTCGATTGAGACCTGGGCTTTGCTATGGTCTCTCCAGCGGTCCCACATCGTCTATCGGTACATCGAAGTGTTGAAGTGTATATACAACAACGCCACCATGTCGATCCGAGTACAAGATCAGCGCACGAAGGATATCCCACTACAGCGAGGCGTGAAACAAGGTGATGTCACATCTTCGAAACTATTCACTGCCGCGCTGGAAAACGCCTTCAAGCTCTTGCAGTAGAAAGGATTCGGCATCAACATCAACGGCGAGCATATCACTCACCTTCGATTTGCCAACGATATTCTAGTCTTGGCAAAATCGCTGGAAGACCTTAGCATTAGCACTTAGAAATGAGGAGATCCGTAAGAGAACTAAAGTAACTGACATAGCCCAGCAGATTAGTTAGTTGAAGTGGCTATGGGCGGGGTACATAGCGCGGAGAACTGTTGGCCGATGGGGCCAAAACGTTCTCGAAACGAGGCCACGTAGCGGAAAGCGCAGCGTAGGACGTCCATCTACAAGGTGGTCAAAAGACCTGATAAAGGTCGCGGGACGTCGCTGGATGCAGGGTGCCTACAACAGGTCACTGTGGAAATCATTGGGGAAGGCCTAAGTTCAGCAGTGGACTTCCTTTGGCTGATTGATGATAGATGATGTGTTTATAGTCACTAAAACTAGCACCAGGCTTCGTTTTCGGTCCTCGTCTTGATATATCCTGTTAAGTACAATTCGAATTGACCAAAACATTTTCTTATTGCTCACCTTCCTATACCACGAAATCATCCAATTAAAAAAATGTCTCTAACTTCAGCCGTTTGGGCTCTGGGAGTATGCCAATTTGTTAATCAGTCAATTTAGAGGTTTATATCTATCCATAGATAGTACTTTAATTAGATATTTTTTTTTAGGTTTGGTTAGGTACCTTAGAGGCCAGAGCCAAGGTGGGGCAAGTGCCCCACCCTGCCCCACCGTGGCTACGCCCATGGTCCCATTTGTCATATTTGTACAGAAATGCTCTTGGCAAGTGGTTCCGAAGGTTTCTAGTATGTGGAAGAAAGTGTTGGAAGCACAGTACAGCGACGGATTTCGAGCCTTTGAGGTGAAGTGGATGGTATTTGGAGATTTGCAGCGTTGTGTGATGGCGGAACTCTTTAGAAATATTCCAACAATTCTCCAAAGCACTACCCTCCCGCAGCTCGGATCACGGCGACAAAGTTCTTTCCGATCGGCTTGATCCTTTGGCTTTGCGTAGAGTTTTGCATCTTTATGCATTCTCTATATCTATATCATTAATAAAATGTGGACTGCTGAGCATCGTCGGCTGTAAGTAATGGTTTTTGGAAGCAGCAGTTTCTGCGATCTTTTTGGGTTAGTCTGTCTATGTTGTACTGATGCTTGACACAACTCGGCCCGCTTACCACTACGTACCCTCATAATTGATGAATAATCTCTAGAGACTGCAAACTACATAAGCGTTGAGACTAATAACCTACGCATAACATACGAGAGACTGCAAACTACATAAGCGTCGAAACTATCAAATACCTACGCATAATATGCCGATACCTTTTTCAAAATCACCAATACCAGGTGTCGCAAATAATGGCACTTATCGTTGATTCCAGCTATGCCTGTGCCTGAACACGCGATCGTGCCTCTCTGTGTGCAAATTTGTGTTGGAAAAGAGACGTACACACTAATTAAATTAAATTCATCGTGCAAATAGACCTATGTGCAGGCAGCCAGGGTGCCTCAGTCTAATTACGGCTGGGACAAATTGAAGGCTTTCAAACAGCCCTACTCGCCTCTTGTGTTAGCTCACTGGCGTCTATTTTGCCAGGCCTTCGACTTTCGTGCTAGAAATGGCAATTATTGTCGCATGATGCTTTGGAAATTTCGATTTAGTTTATTCGCATTGTACTTTAACTCAAATAATAGGTTTATAATTACGATAGCATTCAGAACTTTAGTCGATATGGAAGATTGATAATCATTGAAAGGTTTGTGTACTTGGACTTTGTTCTACAAAGTTAGGTACAGAAAACTTTCAAATAGGACTAAGTTGGTGCCTACACGCCACTTCCAACCGATTGCTCTGGTATATCAGAGAATGCTAGTTTTTTAAAAACTATGCCGGAATCAGAAACGAATTAGGTATATCGTTCATATATAAAATAACATCTGTCGAACTGTCACATACATAGTTCAAACCTTACAAAAACGTACATGTCTTGTCTCGTGGATATAAGAAACTACGAGAGATTTTTTGGCCTTCCGACACCAAGACCCATAAAAAAAATATCGAGGTTCAAACAACTATTTATCTTGTTGCTTGGATCGAACCCGCAGCCTGTCGGTTTCCAACCGCCGCGCCATCTAACTTACTGTGTCAAGGAGGTCTACACAAATACAGTATTATTCTATCCTTTATGGACCCTGCTTCGGTGGTCTGACTTTAATTGCCTTAAAATAAAGTGATCCGATATTCTAAGACATAATCTATTTCCATGCCAAACTTTGTTATGATCTGGCATCCGCCAATCCTCTCGATCATAACTCAAAACCAAATATTCAAGTAAGATTTCAAACTCATTAAGATATAATAATGTCTCCTTATATAGATAGATGGGTTGGGCATCCACGTCCATGGAAATCTATTTTACTTTCCTATTTTTGCTGTAAACTGATTTAACATTTTGCATAAATGAAGTTCAAGGCGGTTGTATACGTTACGGAATAGACGTGACTGTAGCCTCAAAGGTTTAATTACTGTCGTTTGAAAACAAATTTGTATTCTGTGCCGCAAGTTAAGCACTTCATCCAATAACTATATTCTCGCAACTAACAACCCTTCCAGAAAGAGGCCTTTCTGAATATAATTTTTCCCGTATACTATCCTTAAATTTATATTTTGTCCAAAAATATTTTTATACGGGTTATAAAAGGGCCGGCGTGAGACGTCTTCATAGATACTAAATCTGAGATAACCTGTCTCGAGAAAATGATGTCAAATTTTGTCCAGTGTATATTGAACCTAAAATGTCGGCGGGGTCGAGAATTGAGCCCCGCTTTGGCTGGATGACGAGGCATCCTATTTTATTTTGGAATGGCTTTGCAAAGTGGCAGCGCCGGTAAAAACTACCGTGTGTTCCAACTACATTTCGGCTACGTCATTATGTACTCTTTGTATGATATGAATTACGCGCTAACAATAGGATTTCTTTCAGAGTCAACACTTTTATACTGAGTAGATTTTAGTATAAAAAATATGATACCTACATTTTTAAAATAGATTTAACAAAGTGATAGCAACAGGCTCATCAAAAAGGAAATATCATAAAGGAGAGCTACAGAACTCGCATTGCAAAAAAAAACATATTAGAAAAAAAGAATACTATGAAAAGAATATGATCATATCGTTTATATCAATAATTCATTATGCAAGATAAGAGTTAAAGGAACAAGAAACCATTGCAATAAATAGCTGAAACATGTTTTTTCTCAGCCCGTTTTATTATAGCTTCATTAACGTAAGTAGTCGTATAAATTCCCCTGATTGTGCACCATATCCCTGCGAAGCGTGGAAAGCAAAAAACGGGGCCAAGATGTCAACAAAAACTCACACACTGCACGCTCGCCGCAAATGAATTGATTCAGCGCAATCAATTTTTTCACACCCTTCCTCGAAACGATCAGCTCATTCACTCGCGGTCTGATTAAATCGGTCAATCATTCGGTCTCACCGTTCAGTTAACTGGAAAATTGGTAATTAGGTGTTATAGGTGATAAAACTCGGGTCCGAGTGTGGTTGGGAGATAAAAATTAGTACGCTTTTGACGATAGGTTTGTTCTTTCGTGTATTTTTATTTGTAACTAATTTGCACAAGTTGGGAGTGGTTCGGATGACATCCGTGTCCCGGGATTGAATGGGCGAGCTTTATTTGCATAAAACTAATTATCTTGTATACGAGTGTTTGCGAAGTCGGTTCCCTGTCAGCCGCGATGGTAATAAAGCTGTGATTACTCGTTATGCTGCTGAAAAATAATGAATGAGCATACGAAAACACCATTTTCAATTTTAAAGTGCATTCTCGTTGATGAATTTTTGAGCTCTGTTTTATTGGATTTAATTTATAAGAGCAATCGAGAGTATATTGGCTCAGTTCAGGGGCACCTTTTAATGAACTTGCACGGCGGGAAAGGGCATGTTTAAAAATATCGCCTCGTCTCTCCAGTACCTATGAATGCTTTTTTTTTATTACTTCGGTCCGGCAGACGAGCAAATAGGTCACCTGATGGTCAGTAATAACTGACGCCCATAAACAATTCTTACGCTTGGATCATGGATGTGTTACTATCCCATCATTAGGGGAGGAGCGGGAATGAAAAAGAATGGGAAGAGGGTATTGTATTGGGCCTTCGGAAATCTCACTCACCGAAGAAAACGTGACAGCAAAGCTGTCCCTACACGTCGATGTTTTGTGAGCCCGTTATACCGCCCTGGACGAGCCTTCCCATTCATGCTGAGTCATGACTCACAACCACATGCAATGTATATTGTGAAATTAAGGTCCTAAATCTGTAGCCATTTCGAGAAATATTTTTTGGGGTTTTGTCGATTACAGGGAAACATGGTTTGGAATGAACTCTTTGTCCGAATTGGCGGTAATCTCTCTTTTCCGTTATAGTATATGATCTTATTACCGCTTGACTGTATGGATTGGCTTATTGTAAATATGATACAATTACTTTTACCAATAGGTCTCTCATTTGTGAGACGCTGCCTGGGTAAGTACCACCGCAATGTCTATTTCTCCCACCAACCAACAGTATAAATACACTCTTGTGTTCGGTGTGAAGGACGTTGTAGCCAGAGTGACTGGTATACGGATATGGTATATGGAGTACTGGACATATTGAGACTTAACGTCTTATGTCTCAGGATGGCGAGCGCAGTGGAATGTTGCTACTGTTTATGAGCGGTCGTATCGCTTACCATCAGGAGAAAGGCTTGCTCGTCTCGTCATTCATTGAAATAAAAAAAAAGCAAACGGCTCTTCTCATAATATTTTTACATCCATCTTGAAAAATCACATGTTTTTACCAATTACCCTAGTTTACAACTCCAAAAGACATTCATTTAATGATATGTTCGGCTATAATCGCGAGCAGGCGACACGTATTCCGCAACTTGTTGACTACTCTTGCAACTTAAGGGAACTTTCTTCGGATAATTTATCTTGGTCAGCTATGACGCACTAGCCTAGAAAACATTAAGTGCGCTGTTCCGGATCGCTTTGGTATTTTAACTTGAAAAACTCTCTGTGCAGTTTGAACAACTATTATTTCGAAGAATGTACTCGTCTTTGTGACATAGAGAATATGAATATAAAAACGCAAAAGAGATAAGTCTTTTTGGAGGATTGAGTTAGTTTGTGATCTCGGAAGATAGAAAAAAATACTCGAATATTCTGTGTTTGTGATCCTTTCTTTTTTATAATTTGACGTCACTAGATATCAAATTATATTTCATAATCTCAATTATACGTAAAGCTTTGTTTAGCATAGAAGCAAATAATGGCTTTAATCCTCTCGTTAAATTAATAAAAATATTAATTCCTCAATATTTAGGATTCGAAAGGTATAAAATGCATTTTATTGATTAGTTTAAAGTAAGCGATCTGATATCCTCATAGGTGATAATTTAAAAAATCTGAAATATGTTTTTTGTGACTTCTTCTCCTTTAGTGTCAATGTCCATTATCTATTCAGTTTCATAATTTTCGACAGATAATTCAATAGCCCATAAAGGTTAACCACATCCACACGTAAATACTTCTCATCTCCAACCTTCCAAACTCATGCGTAATTTCGGCAATAAAAGTTGGTGTCATTCAAATAGCTCAGTGCGGAAGGCGAAGTCCCCGAGGGGCCGTTAGCCGTGTTCACAGCCCACCGAGTCTGCCCAGCTCCCGACAGTTCCCCTTCACTTTTTATAGATCCAGAGCCGCTAATGTCGCTGATTCCCAAATGATTTCTTCGTTGGAACGCTAATTTTATTTTTTGTGGGTTGTTTTTGTGATTTTGTAGGGTTTTTGTGTTAGAGGTATAAATTTGTAATAAATGTATTGCAGAAATTGTACGATGGGAAATTAAAATGTCTGATATTTTATTTTTAGTACTGATAGATGTTATCGTCATTGTATCCTATTAATAGGGTAAGGCATACTATTTACTCTATAAAATCTAAATAAATAATTAATACATAACCAATGATAAATAATGCAACCCTGAGTAAAGTCTTAATTTGTATAATATAATTGTTTGTCTGTCAATTTTTTTTGATATTTGTAAAGAAAGTAACTTTGGTATCATTTCTACAAGTTACGGTCACTAAACTACAAAAATCCGTTCATACGAGCTCTCGTAGTTTCAATCAACGTTAGCTCTTTGCCAAACCACCTTTTTGTTTTTTTCCAAGCGTGTGTGAATTTATTTACTTTAGTTAGTAGGAATATACGGGCGGGAGCGAACTTGTACCGCGTGTATCGACCTCTTCTGTTGACTTTAATTGACAGCAGAAGTTGTTCTAAACTCGTCTTTCTCAGGTTTAGATGTCTTCGTGCGGAATCTTTTTTGTTTCCACAAGTACTCGAATGTGTTCTTATAAACGTTTTGTTTTGTTATTTTCAAGGTAGAGATTTATCGGCTGCTTTTTATCTTTTAAATTGCAGTTATGGTGAAATTAATCTATAAATAATGTTGGTTTATTTGAACATAACCCAGAGGTGATATGGATATGATCATTATAGTCATTTTTCTAAAACATTTATTATGCTAAAAATCTTAGTCTGTCTCCCAACATTCTATATATTTTTCAATACAGGCAATTCTTAAAAAATCGTGTCTCAATAATAATAGGCATGAATTTCTATCGTCTGCAGCAAAGCAACATTTGATGGCAATAGATTGGTGAAACATCGTCGACGAGCGATAAGCCACTGTGGTGACAGTGGCTCGCGCGCCTTTGTTTGAACTTTCATTGTTCCACCACAATGCCGCTGACGTGGACGCCTTCAGAGGGACAGTTAGGGATGAAAACGGGGACGGTGATAGTATCACCACCACTGTGATAGTGATAATAGTAACAAACATTAACTGCACTATTATTATTGCCACGATAATGTGTCTATAACGGTAATGCAATTTAGATAGGGTTTGACCCGATGTGCTTCTTGTCGGTAAAATTTCCTGATTGTTTCCGGATATACTATAATATGCATAGGCGAACGAAATGGGTTCGCGATATAAGGGGTATCGCGGGGTCATTATGACGGCTCCCTAACCGCTAGGTAGGGTGGTAGATATCCAGCGGGTATTAATATTCTAATTTCTATCACATGTACTTTGTTATATAGAAAATACGAAGGCTGAGTGTTTCCGATTATTTGATGCTTTAAATCCCGTATTTTGTATATTATAAATCAAGAAACAAAAAATAATAAAGAAAATAACTTTGCTATTTTACTATAAAGTCATTAGTTAGTTGTTATCGAGGGACATTTTGGGGCCATATATTGTAAAATCTAGAAACATATTCAAAAGTTGCAGTAGTGATTGATGTTTTATAAAATACTAGCGGCCCGGCCCAGCTTCGCCCGGGTACAAATAGATTTCTGTACAATAATATGTACGTATTATACATATAAACCTTCCTCTTGAATCACTCTATCTATTTAAAAAAACCGCATTAAAATCCGTTGCGTAGTTTTAAAGATTAAAGCATACAAATGGACATAGGGACAGAGAAAGCGACTTTGTTTTATACTATGTAGTGATATATATCCAGACTGCGACCAGAAATGAAGCCGGGTGATAATTTTAGTGAATAGGTACAGTCAAAATGCAACTACAAATTGCCTAATATATTTTTTTTGTGATGTTTTAAATATCAATGTTTAGGCGGTAAATCCATAGATTTTGCTAAAATATAAATGTATATAAAAGGGTATTCATCTTATTTATTTATTTTAGAAAATTCTATGTATTTACCACCAATATACGACTAAAGCAAAAAAAAAATAATTAAAACCCGTCGCTATGTTTGCAAAATTTTTGGTTGCGTTATGTCTGAACACATTAAAATTACCACCCGGCTTGGTTTTCGTTGGCAGCCTGGATATTATACTCTGTATACACATAAGGTTGGCACAGTTGATTATACGACCCCTGTGAAACGTGAGGTAGCAGGTTCGATCCCCGCACTGACACAAATGTATAATATTTGTGGTGTTTGTGAGACCGCAAAGTGTCTCATAATTTCTGATACCCACGGTTCAAGAATAATTGATCTCGATACGAGGTCACGGCTACGTAAGTGACTGTTGGGTGTATTTATTTATCCATCCTAGCATGTAATCCCGAAGGGTACTTCTAGTATAAACTATAACCTACAGTTCGCCAGTCTTATTTTTATCTCAATATGTAATAGGAGTTGAGTCTTTGAAATGCTGGGCACAAAGGACAGAGCTGAACAACTAATGAGATTTTTCATAACAAAATACTAACACCGAGTAATTCGTCTAGCTAGATTGAAATCAGGATCTAACGACATAAAACTTCTAGTTAGATCAAAGAGGCGCCTCTAAATCAGCGAGAAGGTTGCCAGTCTATAAAATTACGTAAAGAACATGGTTTGAAATGAATAATTTTGTAATAATTTAATTTTATAATATATTGAACAATTAGGATTAGTTTAAGTTATAGTTGTAGATACATTTCTGATGTTACAATATTATTGTAAATTAATAACTTGCAGTATCCAAATAACTTCCTAAAACCTTTCCAAAATCCAAGCTATTATAAAGTCTGGATTGTCGCAAATATTGAACTTCTTAGTAATCCAGAGTCTGTCCCTGTTAAATCCGTCTATTATCTAACTGCAAGCCTTGGTTATTCGGTTTCAATTCCAATGACGACATTATCCCCTACTACAGCTTAATGAAGGCACAACTTCACATCATAATTACTTTGATCACTTCATGATATTTCTTTTATTAAGGAATCTAAAATACTCTCCATGATTTCTTTGTCTCATAGATATTTTTCTAATTTATCGTATATTTTACTTCAATTAAAAAAATGTGTAAAAACAACCCCTACATTTAACTGTATTTCTTGTTATTTACGACATGGCGTAAATAGTTTTGTGTTCAATAATTGTTGTCATTCATAATAAAAACGACGTTGAGGCCTTGTTTCTAACTTTTTAGAAAATATTTTTGTCATCTTGTTTTAGCTTTTAGCTATATTTTTATTATTATAATAAATTTATATCGTTATTCTATACTCGTATTATTCTAGTGAATTTGGGGGATCGGAACGGAGGAATATAATTATTTTTTGTCCTAATTTAATTCTGAATATATGAGGTAGCTTTCAATAACATTCGAAAGATATTCTTTGGAAGAAAATGTAGTACCTTCGATTAGGGGAAATTGCGTAAAATTTTCTATCAAATATTTGCGATTGTTTCGTTTTCCATGTGAGCGCACGCGAGTATCAGTCAAATATTGTTAGCATTCACTTTGCCGTGTGTATACACTACAAGTGAATACAGTAGAACCTCTGCAAGCTTCTTCAGTGAAGGCGGGCATGTTCGTCTTAGCGAGACTTGATTATAGAAAATAATTGGTATTAAAATGCAGATGCTAGGTACAAGTTGCTTACAACAGGTAGTTTAGAAAATATTTATGGAAATCCGTGTTCGGTTGTTGACTTCCTGTGTTTGGAATTCTAAACCGAATGCGTTTTGATAAAAAATTAAGTCACAATCGCTTTAGAAACTTCACAATTCTATTTAAACTGAAGTGTTAGTATTATTGATGGCTTTAAAATTAAATTAAAACCAAATATTGGCATTACCCGCGCGCGGAGTACAAGGAAATTCACTCCAGAGTTTAATGGAAGATGTGATAAAACCAGGGACCGAAACCCATTCGACATTACGGTACCGGTATCGACGAATTTCGGTTACCTTTAAGATTTCGGTAACCGCTATGACGCAATATAAAGGTTACCCTTATATACGGGAACCGTTTTAATACCGGTAACCTAAAAAGACCGTGAATGCAAAAGAAAATGCGTTGTTGTTGCATAACAAATAAAAAGCATACTTGTCGTGTTGTTTACACAATATCGCTGGATACGGTTCATTTCATTTTTGGTGGGTAATTCTGTTGAAAAATCATGAAATGAGTAAAGATAATTTTGTGGTATATTGCCATAATGTTTAGTAAAGATAAACGGCGGTATAACCACACACAGGCACTGCCCCCGCTTTGACTTATAAGGAATTTCGCATGAAACATAAAGGTAACCCTTATTTCGGTTACCGGTATGATACCGGTTAAATTCTAGGAATCCAATAAAATTGGCGGATACCGGTTACCATTAAAAATACCGGTATTATTTTTTTCGGTTGATACCAAAAAATACCGGTATTTTCGATACCGGTTTCGGTCCCTGGATAAAACATTAAGTGTTGTAAGGACAGAAAAATGTTGCAGAATACAGAATAGACTTGTATATTGTAGGAATACATCTTATCGGATCTGTTGTCTATTTTTCTGCAAGTTTTAAATATATATTTGTATTTATAGTGACAAATTGTAGTATAGATTATAGAATTCAAATATTTTGGTGCATGTAATTGGTGAAACTTCAATTTCGTTAATACAACAAACAAGTTTACAAGATAAATTCAATATGATAATATGCAATTCGAAGAAATTCGAAATGCTAGTTTCCGTTCTGAATTCAACCAACCAGCATCAAGAAAAAAAAAAACATAATTACATTGATTGTTTTATGACGATAAATCGAAGTCCGTAATATCGGGACCAGAAAGTGTTTAGCAATAGACAGACGACATCGGTTGTCGATAAGTCAGTCCACATGACTGACACCTACTGGTGCGCGAACGTGGGAGTCAACATTACAATTTTTGCCTTATTTTCGTCGCGTTTTTTCGTAGAAGTCGCTTTGTTAACCTTATTTTTCGTTCATATTCTATTGTTGACGAAAGTAGATTCCGTTTATAGTTTCTATTTAATTGTTATGTATCTGTTTATAGCATTTATTTATCGCTTATTCAACGTGAATCGAAAAGGCGATGGTGTAACAATCATACGTGTAAATAGAATATATGTAATTAATTAAAAGAAATCATTTAATTTTTTGTTTGTAACTTAATTTAAGAGTTCATAAATAATGTCAACGGTAAGGGGAATTTGTTTGATATCTTTGGAATTTAACAAAAAACCTATGGCTTGTTAAGTCCTGGTGGATGCTGGACTGAGCCCCCTCAATCCTAGAAACAGCTTGGGCACAACTATAGGACGCATAAAAGCTGAACTATGTCTTTTTCAAAATCCTTACTGCGTCACGACTTACGACCGCCATCTTTATTTCCCACCATTACCCGTTATAAATTAGTATCAATCTAAGAAATAGCGGGGGTACTAAATTTATTCGTTTTCTCATTAAGTGGCGATCGGGCGTCGCGTCGTGTCGATTGTCCCGGGGCGGGGGCTAATAAATGGACCTTAGCAACAAGTAGCCGGTCTTAGCAATAAGAGACCTTTTAGGTACTACGTCGGACGGGAAAATAAGTGGACATGGCCGATAGTCGAGTTGTTGAAGTGTTGTGTTGTTTTCTTTGCTACGTTTCTTTTATACAGTATTTGATTTTATGAACCATTTTCAGTATCGACAATCGATTATTGATGATTGATTTAGGAGCAGTAAATGCGTTTTTATTTGAATTAAGAACATTTTTGGAATTTAATAAATGGAATATAAAGTCATAAGCATTACTGTAGTCGTAAGTCGTAGGCTGCATTAAATAAATAAAGCCTATAAATAGTTTAAAATATATCTAGATATTAATTTTCCATTGGCAATTTCAGCAGACGCAAAGTAAAACGATTATGGATCCACACAATAACGAAGCAATCGAATGAAGTCGCATAACATTAATCCGTCATTTGAGAGGGCTAATCTTTTTGACGCAGTCGGCGGGATCAATGGCGGCAGAGATCTGCGCGCTGACGACGATCTAAGACGATTCAGTCCGACTCATTAGCGATGCCTCATGTCTCGGATAAGCTTTTTTGTTGCGGATTTCAGCGGCTTTTATTAAATATAGACATTCATTAAAGCTATGAAGTTTATGTTCATTAATCTGTATATAGTTTAACATAGGTAGCAATTAATAGGCAGTTTTTTACTGTCAAAATCAGAAAAGTATGTTAACAGTGACCTGTGTGTTAAGTGATTACATCCTTAGCACTTGGGATGGTAGATACTTTGCTGAATTTCCGAACCGTGGGGGGAAATAGGGGAACCAAAGACTGCAAGAAAAGAGATTTTAGTTTCTTACAAATTTATTTTACAAAAATATATATTATTGTTTAATTAACTTGTTTCTATTGTTGTTATTGATTAATTATGTTTTTAGAATCACATAATCAGCATGTCCGTAGTTACCGTTTATAATGTATTCAAACTTTCCTATAGTTTATGTTAATGAGAATTTCAATTAGACACAGAACATCATAAGTGCGTGGTGGCCTGTTGGTAAACGGACTAGACGCGGCTGCCAACATGTTCACGGTGGTCGCGGGTTCGAATCCCAGGGCACACCTCTGACTTTTCGGAGTCATGTGTGTATTGATAATCAATCACCACGCACTAAAACGGTGAAGGAAAACATCGTGAGGAAACCTGCATACCATAGCGATTTATAAAAAAATCTATGGTATGTAAGTCCGCCAACCCGCACTAGGCCAGCGTGGTGGACTATATGGCCTAACCACTCTCAATCGTACTCTCGATTGTAAAGTAGGCCCGTGCCCTGCAGTGGGACGTATATGGGCTGATACCATTACCACAGAACATCATTACACTGTTTGCAAAGTATGTGCAATCAAATTTAATGAAATTGTCGCTTTCTAACGGTACAATGATCTTTTTTATATTTTAACATAAAGAATATAAAAATATAAAATGCGTATTTGTAAATGCAAGTGATATTATAGTCTACTACGCTGGCCTATTGCGGCTTGGCGGATTGTACGCTACAGAAGTTTTACAAATCGCCAAGGTGTGCAGGTTTCCTCACAATGTTTTCCTTCACTATTATAGTACATGGTGATTCACTATTAATTCATATAAGATTCCGAAAGTCAGAGATACACCCAGGGATTTGAACCCGCGACCACTATGAACAATAAATTTTGCATGTTTAGATGACACAATGTAATATGTAGTACTAGTAGCCCGGCCCAGTTTCGTCCTGGTACAAATAGATTTCTGTACAATAATATGAACGTATTAAACTTTTCTTGAATCATTCTATCTATTTAAAAAAAAACGCATCAAAATCCGTTGCGTAGTTTTAAAGCTTTAAGCATACAAAGGGACAGGGACATAGGGGCAGAGAAAGCGACTTTGATTTATACTATGTAGTGATATTTGTTTTATTAGTACTCGTATATAGGTACTTATGTATTCGTATTTTACAAGTTACGAACTTCATTTTCATTCCTTTTCTTTATTGTGGACCGTCGTCTACTACTATTCCCGATACTGTTCATCCCACGATTGTCTGGCAGATATCGCTTTAAGTGATAAGACTGCCCGTTGTAACTATTGGCATTTTTTTTAACATTACCTTGTTTTATTACAATAAAGAGTTAAAAAAAAACAATGTTCTCCACAAACAATGTTGTCCTTTTCTATGTAGTATATGCTCAATTTAAAACTGGAAGCGTCGTGTACCAAAATTCAAATTTGTGAATGTGTATAATTTTTTGACATGAAATTATTTAGCAGGCTTAATTGGAGATTGGCGATGGTCGGCGGGTCCGGCAACATGAGTCTGATGTTCTCCGCCGTAATTGGTTTTATGTAAATATAGAACGAGACGCGTTACTTAGTGGCCATGACGTCAGCGGGTACGTACTCTTGTATATAATAAATAATAAATTAATACCCCCAACAGTTACATGCACAATCTTAACTCCACAGTAAGATCGAGTTTTGTGTCGTGGCACAGGTCGTGGGTTTAAGAAAATATGCTATAATATTTGGTCTCACAAACACCCGTCACAAATACCTGTGGATCACACAAATATTTATGTTGGTGCTGGGATTTAGCCCGCGGCCTCACGTTTCACAGCAGGCGTTTAATTAACTGCGCCACGGAGGATCTCGTATGTTATGTCGTCATAATTACTGATCACAGAACATTACAGGTAACATTTTAAAAGTATTTATTTAATTATTATTTATTAAGTGCGTGTTGACTTTTCGGAGTCATATATGTATTGATATAGTCAATCACCACGCACTAAAACGGTGAAGGAAAATCGTGGGGAAACCTGTATACAATAGCGATTTATAAGAATTTCTATGGGATTTAAAGTCCGCTAATTCGTATTAGGCCAGCGTGGAAGTCTGTATGGCCTAACCATTCTCAATCCTACTCTCGATGGTTGAGGAGGCCAGTGCCCTGCAGTGGGATGTAAATGGGCTGATACAGATGTATTTTATGCTTTGTTTGAAATAATTTATGTTTTCATAATATAAAAAAACAATAATTTATGCTCGTAATCTATTAGTATTAATATGTCCAATGCAATGAAATGTGAAAGAAAAACTATTCTTATTATTTTGACAACAGCGCTTTCGGCGAGAGAAGGCCTAGTTGATATGTAGACTATTTTTGTATGGTCATAAAAAAATGCTGAAGTTTATTTGGTGGTTGCATGATTCTATCTAGGTAGCGTCCATCATACTTGACGGAAAAGACATAATGACTCACGATTTTTATTAGCTGGACTGCCGGTATATACTCCATATAGATATTTTGTAAACTGGCATGATATAGTACCTTTAATAGTATTGCACCTGATGGTAAGCGCGGTGCCACGCCGTTCAGACAGATTATCGAATAACATGACGGTCCCATGCCATTCGATACAATTATCCCGGCCTGTAAACTGACTGCTGTGTTACTAGTACTTTGTTCATCTTTCTTCAGTAAAATAGTATAACGGCTAATATATTTTTATTTTTATTTATTTATTTTAAACACTTTGTACACAGAATGTAGTACAGGCGGACTTAATGCCCAAGGGCATTCTCTACCAGCCAACCTTAAGGTAGTGCAGAGAGACGGAAGCAGGTGCTTATTAATAAAATTAACAATAAGCGAACAGAGAAAATATATAAAATATAAATAATAATATTTAAACTGATATATAAAAAATTTAATTATATATATACATATATATTTACTAATATAATTTTATATATAAATAAAATATATACATAAAAAACTAAATAAATAAATAAACAACTAAATAAATAAATAAATACCTACATTAGTGAGGAGAATCTGCTACTTCTGCGAGGAGTAATAGCCGAACCTTTAGCTTGAAAGCCATCCGTGTTGTGCACGACCTGATTTCAAGTGGGAGTGCGTTCCAGAGAAGAATGGATTGGATAGCAAAGGAAGAATGAAGAAAGTCAGAAGTATGGGGAGGACATTTTAGAAGGAGATTGCTAGACGAGCGAAGATTTCTAGAATGAGTATCACTCAGGTAAACGAAGTCAGGAGACAGATAAGAAGGAGGGGAAGGAGACTTGAGAATGGAAAAAAGGGTAGTGAGGGCACGCAACGAACGGCGCTGGCGGATGGGAAGCCATTTTAACTGAGAACGGTAGGAAGAGATATGGTCAAACTTACGAAGATTAAAAACAAATCGAATGCAGTTATTTAGAAGACGGTCGAGTTTGTTGAGTAAATCTGCATTCAGATCAAAATAGCACACATCACCATAGTCGATAACCGGAAGGATTAAGGTTTGCACTAGCATAGCCTTGGTTTTGAACGGTAGGAAATTCTTCAGGCGATACAGAGAACGAAGAGTACCGATAACTCTCTGACTGACGTAGGTTACCTGGGGCCGCCAGCTCAGGGTGGCGTCGATGAGTAACCCTAGATCTTTGACACTTGGGCACCAATGTATGACAGAGCCATCAAAGATAACCGGCGGGATGTTAGAAAAATTCAGCCTGCTAATCATTCTCGGCTAATCATTCTAATATAATATGTAGATAGTCCTATTCGTATTGTATTTAAAAACAAACTCAATAAAACTGTACCATGACAAAATTTCCTTTGGATATTACTAAATCATTCTATTATACTGGGTATCTCAAGACTGCTACCGAAAACGAAGCCGGGTGGTAGTTTTAGTGACTATAAACAAAATAACGCGACAATTATTTTTTATGATTTTTTAAATAACGTCATTTTTGGGTGGTAAATCCATAGTTTTTGCTACAAAAAAATAGTTTTAACTCTTTTATACCTTAGAGTGCTTATAAATAAAAAGGTATACACTATTATTTTAGAAAAAAAAAATGAATTTACCATCCAAATACGATCATGGGAAAAAAATATCAAAAAAAAAATCGTCGCCTTTGTTTTCAACATTTTCTATAGCAATGTGTCTGAAGTCACTAAAACTACCACCCGGCTTCGTTTTCGGTAGCAGTCTTGAGATACCCTGTATATTATATTGTTTGTAATATGAACACAAATGAACCAAAAACATTTTATTCAAAAATCTAATATAAGTTCAGTTCTATATTTAAAATACATTCTCGAATATTTGATACAAAAATCTCTCGAAATAATTTGTATGTAATTCCACGTGGCTAATTATATTAAAAATAGTACGTCAAAATATAAAAGTTCAATTAGTAAATGTTTAACATTGTTAACAATGTTATTATAATTAACTATACTAATGATAATATTTTAGATAAAATTAACAATATTTAAACACTCGACACTTTTACCTTGGCAGCCTTCGTGGCGCAGTTGGTTCGACGCCCACTGTGAAGCGAAAGGCCGCGGGTTCAAGCTCCGCAATGAAAAAAATATGAGTGTGACCCACAGGTATTGAGAGAAAAACATGCATTAAATGGTAAGACGAGCATACCGTTCGCCTTGATGGTAAGCGATACGATTGCTCATAAACAGTAGCAAAACCAAAGAACACCTTGAACTACCAAGCACTGATTAGCATTCCACTGTGCTCGCCATCCTGAGACATAAGATGTTAATAATAATTTTACGTATACACATAATCTCCATAACAACACATTTCCTGGCCGCACATAAACATCAATTCCACAAGTAATATTTGAATTAAACCGGAGACGATTCAGACGGCCCGAGGGATCGGTGTCGCCAAAATGGGGTACCGGTCGCCGAAATGGGCTTCAGGCCTCAACACGACTCCACTTGTACGGGTTAATTGATTTATGTATTTCATTCTCGTAGGCCCCGGATTAATAGATTTGTTGCTTAAATAATAATCCGTGATGAATTTCGAATTGCCAATTGAAGTTTGGTATGGAGATTCGGTATTTACGTTTCCACTGAGGATTTGCATCGTGCTGTAATTAAACTGGCGGAGACTTTCGGATTGTTGTTCGGATTTTCGTGAAGGGTCTTGAGAAACCAAAGGGTCGCCGCCCCCGTATTTTAGTTAAAGACGTGCCATCCTCCATGGAAGACCGCGCTTTCTTAACAGCATTATATCGTCAAAACATCAAGGATGAATTGCCCATAAAGGAGGATGACTTTTCAAAGTCCGTCAAAATAACTCGCAGACGTCTTTTAGATAACGGTCGTAAATGGATAGGATTAGAATTGGACTCAGAGATTCGCAAACATTTGATGAATACAAAAGATAAACTTTTCATTGATTGGGCCACCTGCCGTTTTATTGATGACATAGAAGTAGTACGTTGCTTAAATTGTCAATATTACGGGCACGTTCAAAAATTTTGCACAGTTAAAACACCAACGTGCGCCATTTGTGCTGAGTCTCATGAAACTAAGACTTGCCCGCATAAATCGAACCCGGAATTTAAGTCAGTGTGTGCGCCTTGTAAAAGATTTAAAAAACCACATGACCATCGTTGTGGGTCTCAAGAGTGCCCAACATATAAAAACAAAATCGAGCAATTACTTCTTTCGACCCAATACTAAAAAAATATGGATAAATTTACAATCGGTCAGTTAAACCTTCATAACGATAGGGTAGCGACGTCAGAATTAGACACGTTAATTCATGATTATAAATTAAATATCGTTCTAGTTCAGGAGCAATACCAACATGCGCGATTACGTAGTAAGGTAGTACAACTCGATAACAACTCACGAGCTGGTATTTTTGTGTCGGGTTCACATCTTACCATTACCTCAGTGCGTAATCTTATGACGTCACACTGTGCTGTCGCTGAGGTGTCTAGTCCGATTTGTAAGGTTTATGTTGTGAGCTGTTATTTTCAATACTCAGATCCTGTGGGTCCTCATCTGCATCACCTCCGCTATGTCTTGCGGTCCCTCGCAGGACATAAAATTATTATAGGTGCTGACGTTAATGCGTCATCTGTCCTTTGGTATGGCAAATATCGCTCCACTGATACCGAGCGACGTTGCGCTGTAGAAGATTTCATTGCAGAGATGAATCTCGAAATACACAACACCCCCGATGCACCACCTACTTACAGTAGCCCTACGGGCGAATCTTCTATTGACGTCACACTTTCTAGTGGAGACGTCCGTATTGATAGGTGGCGCGTCCTGCCGGACGCGTCGTGTAGTGACCATCGCCTGATTGTGTACGAGTTCTTGCCTAGATTGACACAGGGTCCGATACAGAATAATTTTAATTTTAGATATAAATCTAGAGGTGCTAACTGGGATTTATTTGGCTCGCTATTTGCTCGGCATGCTGGGGACTTCACTCGCAATGATCTATCAGCTGAAACCTGTGCTGAGATTATGTCGGACACTTTTACATATTGCGCAGACATTACCATCGGTCGAGGTTCCATCACTAACACTCGGAGGTGCGATTGGTGGAATGACTTACTGGTCCAACTACGTCGGACTTTTCGCAGAGCGCGTAGGCGTTTCAACGGGCTTAGGAGACGTTGTGTCACAGGGGAAGCAATTACATCTGCTTTAAATAAACTGAGAGTTGCCAGATCACATTATAAAGCGGCCGTCCAAAAATCGAAAGGTAACTTGTTACGTAAAATTGTGGCCCGGTTAGATAGTGAGGGTCCGTGGTCTCCTTTATACCATGAATTTAAAGCGAATAGGTCAATCAATTTGGCTTATATTGAGAATTTAAAAATTGACAACAACTTCACAACTGGTATTGAGGAGACAGCGGAGGCTCTGTTACAATCGTTAATTCCGGATGATAATATTGAAAATGATACGGAATACCATAAGCAGATTAGGATGTGGGCCTTGGAGGTACCGAACTCCTCCGATTCAAATCTCGCGTCGTTTGATGAATTTAGCGAAATTGTACGAGCTTTGCCCCTAAACAAGGCTTCCGGTGACGATAAAATAACTAATAAAATGATCAAAGAAGCGAGTAAATCGGCCGGCGATGCATTACTCACTGTTTATAACAGATGTATTGCTGAAGGGGTTTTTCCGCGGGTATGGCGTACCGGTTTCATTCGTATAATACCCAAGGGTGGCGATAAATCTCCACATGATCCTAAGTCGTATAGACCTATTACACTCTTACCGTCTCTAGGTAAACTTTTAGAACGTCTTATCGTCCCTCGATTGCTACCGGGTGGACCAAAGTTTCATGAAAAACAGTTCGGATTTACAACGGGTAGGTCAACTATCGACGCGGCAATATCGGTTAGAAGAGCTGTAAGTACATCGGCGCGCAAATATGTACTCGGTATTTTCCTGGACATATCCGGTGCTTTCGACAACGCTTGGTGGCCGATGCTGCTTCTTAAGTTGAAATTACGAGGTTGCTTTAAAAATATATATTCACTTATTTACTCGTATTTCTCGCACGGAACAACAAAACTTAAACTTGGACACTATGCTGTGTCGAAACCACTTACGATGGGCTGTCCACAAGGTTCAGTTTTAGGTCCTTATTTGTGGAATTTAGGGTTCGACGATTTTCTTGCAATTCCCTTGCCGTCAGGGTGTTCTTTGACCGGATATGCGGACGACGGCCTTTTGCTTATAGAGTCAAATAGTAGATCGGGATTAGAAATTATGTCGGACGCGTGTTTAAAACTAATATGTGACTGGGGCCATCGAAATCGCTTAACCTTTGCACCACAAAAAACTTTCCAATTACTTCTGAAAGGAAATTTAAAATCACAGCCGCGAATTAAATTTAATAATATCAATGTTAAAAAAAAGGAATCGGTTTGTTATCTTGGTTTAATTTTAGAAAGGAATTTTTCCTTTCTTGAACATATTAAGAACGTCGGGGAAAAGTCGAAAAGGAACTTTTTTGCTTTGACAAGAATATCAAAATCAACGTGGGGGCTATCTTTCAATACACTAAAAATCATCTACGGAGCAACTTACTTAGGATGTATCTGTTATGGATCTCCCGTATGGGCTGATAGGGCTACTATCGGTGCTGTGCGAAGAAAACTGCTCCAGAGCCAACGTTTGGCGTTGATATTCTTTTGCAAGGCATATAGAACTGTTAGTACCGAAGCTTTGCCTGTCCTAGCGGGTGTACTTCCAGTCGACCTGGAGGTGCAACGTCGCGCCGCGATGTATTACTCTAATAGAGAGAATATGGATAAAAGTTTTTTCACCGCACGTGAACTTTTAAAAGTTGACAGATTATTTAAACCGGTTTCAGTGGTATATAGCGAACTATTAGATGAATGGCAAAATAGATGGGAGGTATCTTTGAAGGGCCGGCATCTATACCAATTTTTTCCTTGCGTACGTGATCGTTTAACAAAGACGTGGCTAGATGTCGATTATTGCGTATCACAATTTCTCACGGGCCATGGTAACTTTAAGTCTAAACTATACTCTTTTAAGCTTGTTGCGTCGCCTGCGTGTTCATGTTCAACACCTAATTGCGAGTATGAGCAGTCCGCGCATCATATACTTTGGGAGTGTAGTCTTTGGCATAATGAGCGTAAAATCATGCTAGATAGTATGCAAATATCATCTGGAGTTGTATACTACATGGACCTTGTAGAGACTAGAAAGAACTTCCGTGCTTTCCGGCGTTTTTGCCATACCTATTACTGGAATCAAGCATAACAGTTCACATAATAGGTCCCATTTAAATGTAATAATAATTTGATCCGTGGTGCTTCACAGCTGGCTTCTCCGGCTGTGAAAGTCTTTTTGCGAGGTTATTTACCTCTTCAGTTCAATGTTTTGTCACCCGCTTTGCACGGAGGGAAGTGGACAATAATTTATTTCCAACTCCTCCTATTAATTTAACTTTCTGATTTATTTCGTTGCGGGTTAAAGACAAGTTAGACATTCCCGGAGACTCGCCGAGCTTCAATGCTCGGTGTCATTACTTTGCGTGCCACTGTTGATCCTGGCTCACAGGAGTTACAGTGGTGGGTGTGAGGGTGGGACAGTCTCCTATTACATTTGTCACGGTTCAAGGCACAATCCTGCGAGTTTTTCTCCCACCTATCCAATTCGTCTCGCCATCTTTTTCTGGGCGTACCACAATTTTTTAATTCTAAGGTTAGGTTAGGTTTCCTTTCTGTTGCTGTTTTTGACCTTAGTTCATAAAAGAATAGGATTGTTGTTCGAAATTAGGTGATGGATTGTGTATATAAATTATAAACACATAATATTGTCAATAATGTATTTTCTAGATTATAAATATTGTGAATATTGTTGAGTTGTTTTTTATTCAAAGTTGTAAAGTCTGTCGCCATCGAGGTACTAAATTGAAGATCGCAAAATATAGGAGTTTTCTTAAATCCAAAAACGCATAATCTTGATTGCTTGACTTGATTATCTGGCTCAGGCACTCATTGTTCGCAAGTTATATTTACACGCCGTTAGTATACCATTATTAAATAATTATAAAACTAGTTACGAGAATATATGTATCGTTTTAACCACAAAAATACATATTTTATCTCATTATAAAATACTAAGAATAAAAATAGAATTCACCAAGAAATAATCCTCAAACCTCTTTTTACGAACACATGAGCAGAACAGTATATTGTAAAAGTTTCATTGTGAATCCGATCACACGCAGTCTACTTTTATTTAAAAGAAACAAAAGATAAGCTTATCTTTGTGGCTTTGTAACAAAGACTGCGTGGAGCCATTAACCTCACCTAAGATTTACTTCAATTACATTTGTAAATTAACCAATGAAAGAGTGAAATTCTACGTGTCGTGTTTACTGATTCTTTGGGCTTTCTGTTCGGGTTTGAGATTGAACCAAGCAATTAGTTAGGACTTACACTTTTTCTATTTGACTATTATTTTTTAAATATTGGTTTATGTTCTTTGTTCGTCGTTTCTGTCTGACTAGTCATTAGCGTCTAGTGAAGTTTCTCAATGGTTACAATTTTTTTGAGCAAGGAAAAAAATTCTTAAATTTTTGATGAAATTACTAATCAGTGTATAGTATCCATACAACATTGGATACATTTTATTTCAATTTGGAACAAAAATCCCAAACGCAATGTTGGTGGGCGCCTATCCTACGTAATCATATTTAACTAAAAGCCACAATTCTATAGGCCGTCTCATCCATCTACATCTAGATGCAGATAGCAAAGACCCCATACGACAGGACCTTTAGCCACAATGAACATGGAGTCAATAGCAGACTTAATTAAGTCGAATTCAGCTGAAACTTGGACCATTAACGAGAGAATTAAGATGGAAATGACTTGCCTAACTACGTCTTGTTCAAGGTACAGTTTTTGGACTGTCATTTTGAGCATTCGGTCGGGTTACAATTTTCCGTCTTTGACTACTTGTTTTATAATTTTGTTGACTATTTTAAATTGTCTTTTTTCAGTTAATACTTTTTTGTAATCAGCTTTTCAGGTTCAGGTTTCAGGATTCAGGTTCTAAATTGATTGTGTTTAAATACATACAACATAGGCATTAAGTACATTTACTAGTGCATGAAAGTGTACTCTAGAATGCTCTCAGTTCGCAATTAAGTATTGAAATCGGAGTATTATGTCATCATGTAATATTTATTCAGCACCCAAATTCATACATAGGTACGCTTCGATATAAACTGAAAACAGCCTGAGCATTAAGTATATTATTATTTTGTAGTACTGGTCTCAATTTACTCGAGTACTTAGAAAAACTTTATAATCCGTCTGAAAATCGAAATACCATAGTTAATGCAGTTAGTAGTTAGGGTACAAAGGAGTCTTTACTTTACCAAGTTCGGTGATTAGCCGCTTTGCACGACTTCATTAAAACTTGCCTCAGCTTCTTTTTTACGTCTAATCCGACGTTAAAAAGGCAAACAAACTGAAAAACAACGTCGTGCCGTAAAACCTTTTCTTGTAAAAATGCTTGTCCCTTACAACTGGCTAATAAAGTTGAACGTTTCAAAATTATAGCACATTTTATATGTTTTCAACATTTATTTCTTGTTTTAAATGTTTTACTGCGTTAATAAATTGAGCGGTTTAAGCATTTTACTAACCATCATTCATCTATGATTTTGTAATTTCCGTTTTCATACGAAATCGCCATATATTTCGTACATGTTACGGACATTTGTGTATTTTATTTATGACTTTTGTTAGTGGACATCGTCATTTCTTTCTGTTCTACTGATCCGTTCCTCTTCTGTCTAATCACTAATAGTCCCCAACGAATTTTATCTCCTGTGGGTATAGTGTTCAACACATTCTACTTGACCAATATGTTATATATGCCGCTATATACGGAATACCGTATTACCAATCTTTATGAGGTACGGTAACCTCTAACCATCAAGCAGTTTGCAAGCTCGTTTTCTGCTACAAATTGCTTGAAAGTTAAAATACCTTTGGCAAGACTAGCATTATTTGAACATAAACATAAAAACATCATTGAAAATATTAGTGAACACAAATACCAACTTGATAATAATCATGTTTATTTTATTTTATTAGAGTGGCCAGATTAAAAAAAGATGCATGAATGTCAAAATTAATAATCGCCTTATCGCAAGTTTCAAAGTAAAAACGTCGATTGAATGGTATCTTTATCACCATAATACTTTACGTTAAAGTGGTATAATATGACACTAGAGCTATTTCTTTCAGTTCAATTCGTAATTAAGCTGTCTACGACTACACATAATTCTAATATATTAGAATATTTTTGTATATTATTTTTTACTTTCCATGCTGTGACAGACATTTGTTGATCATACAGTTATTAAAATGTGTATTTGTCGGTTATTTTTCTCACATGGCAATTCTTATGGTGTTCAAATTATAATTATGAGCCTGCATCGTCCCACTGTAGGGCAAGGGCTTCTCTTCGCGATTTTCATACATCTCTGTCAAAGGCTTTATATGACCAATTTTTCCAACAGGCGTACCAGCCGTCTTGCCACCTACGTCTGGGCTTTCCACGTCGACCACGGCCCTTCAGGACTGCGGGGTATTCGACACATTCATACGACACACATACACACACAGTCTAGCAAAGTGGAAAGAAAGACCTTAAAAAGTACACCCACCACCTCGTATTGGACAGGCGTGATGACATATTTATCTAAACATCTCCCGCATTTCTTAGACTGTTATATAAAAATATGTTCTGTATAACTAATTTATTTTTTGCTTCTTCATATTATGCTACTTGGTCAACATTGTCAGCCACGAAAAAAATAGTTCGTCACTTTAATATTTTTTACAAAAACAGATGATACAATCCCTATCGTAACTCCATAAACAGTGGAAATGGTACAAATTAACGCTTATTAATTAAGTAAAGCGTCGTCTCGGTTATTTGAAAATCTTGGAAGCCCGCAAGTTACATTATCAAGTCCAACAAAGTGCGCTAACTCCAATAATTGACTTAGCCGCGCGTCTTAGGAACTTTCCTCACATTATCTTCGCGGACAGTGGCTCGGAATCCAATTCATGCACTACGTCTCGAGCTGTAATAATGCTGTGGTTCATACTGCAACATCTTCATTTACAGTGCTGTGTGGATCTTTCGTAATTGGGAATGAATCACACGTCAACGCTCTCATTTATTATAATTATGCGAAGATGAACAGCACCAATTTTCGCTAATCCTACGCGTCTACAAAATCACTCTTTTCAACAGATAAACTCTAAATCAATTGATTGATGTGACTCAGGCCTAACTCTTCAATCACTTTTTAATGGCTGTCAAAGGAATAGCAAGTTCTTTTTCAGACTTTTTATCTGTAAATACTGCCAATTAATGTCAATTTCTGATATTTTCGAGAATTGCTGAATATCCGGGAATCTCAGTCATAGATAATGATAAAATATTTTAAGTGGTGTGGGGCGACTGGGATGGTATCACTGTCTAGAAAATAGCGATTTTATTATAGTGTTTTGTGCAGGCCATGAGATTGTGAGATGCAATCCCTGCTTTTCTTTAATCATTTTCAAAGATCAGCACCATGTCTACGATAATTGAAGTCATTCATTATTCTGCCATTAAATTAAGAGTGTGATTAGTGCCATTGTTTTCACCATTATGATTCCCGATTATCTCTGCTTGCACATTATCTGATCGTATGTTCAAAACCTTTGTTATTCAACCTTATTTCTAGTTCAATCGTGTTCGATGGGTCGCTTGTTTTCTATTTTTTCTTATCAACATCTCAAGACGGAGTCCGTGTTACTCAGAGGCGCTTTTTAGCTAATTGCTTTTAAACTCTCCTTGTAACTGGGGATTTCTAAGCGCTCGTTCACTTGTACTTCTACACTAACAACAGAAAACACTTTCATATATATAAGTGTTATTACTTTAAAAAAGCAGTATGTTGTTTTAAGTTGGAATTATTTAATGTTATTAATATTTTTTCGCTTCGTTTAAATATTTCATTTAGGTTCTTATGTATCAAAAAGTATTTTATGTATTAGACCGTGATGTTTTTGGTTCAAAGGTAGACATCACTGAATAGTATGAATATAAAATAAGGCTGAAAATGTTTTAATGTAGTGTGTGAATGTTCTAAATTTCTTATTCTATTGCTTAAATCATCACTACCATTCACACAGAAACTTGGCTCTGTCAAGACCATTTTTGAAAGTATTTATAACTTTATTTGAGGAAAGTTTGTGGCGTAAACCCTCGTTATTTCATTACAATCTGTTTTGCGAGTTGTCGTCTCAAAATTCGACGTGGGACTATCTCTTTTACTTCAATATCCTTCTTGAGTGACTTTCAAAGTTATTCTATTTGCGTGTTTTCGAATTATGTGTTTTGTTGGATTCGTTTGAGGTGTTTCGCTTTGTTACAGTTTCTTTTTGTTGACGTATCTGCTCTCAGCTTTGTTTTATGATAAAATTTTACATTGGTCTCCTAAGTGAGTGTGGTGTTCGAAAATTGGTTGGATGATGAATGTTCAATAATTCGCATGGTATTTTCACTGGATATTTCAATTACTGGAAATAATCCTTTCACTAATAGAAAGACAGCCTCAGAACGATCTTAGTGCGTAACAATATTCAAATTGTTAATTCAAGTCGGATACACGATAAAAAATCTTACAAGCTTAGTTAAATTCAAACTCTTAATGAAATCAAAGTAAATTTACTTCACAAGAAGCTAGAGTCGAAAATTGCATTCCAATCAAAATAAAATTCCAATATCAGAAAACTGCCGTCTAACTTTCAGTCGGAGCTAATCAAATAAATCTAACAATGCGTTAATAAGAAAATCAAGCGGGCCGTAGTCACCGGCCATCACTGAAGAATCCTGCAAGTTGCCAGCCCGGGCTAATGGAACGGATTCCAGAAGCGATCGGAAGCAATCCGATCGTCGGATGCCGTTCGGAATGCCGATCGGGCGGTGTAATTAAAACTGCCACGTCTTTTAACTGATCTCGCCACCTGCCTTGTAGACCGGGAGCTGTGGGCTTAGATTTAGATTGGTGTTAGATTTAGTAACATTAATTTCTTGTTTTTTTTTTACATTATTTTATATAAGTTATGTTTTTGCAATTTATGTAAAACTCTGTCTGACTTTTCAATCAGAAAAAGTCTACTGCTGAACATAGGCCTCCCCTAAGTGCTACGGCACTTACTGCAACCTTAGGGTTCATTCACATGGATTTCGTCATCGGTTTTATAGGAGGATACATGATTTGAGACGTGTCCGTCATTTTCACTGTTTATAATGCGTCTGTACACACACGGCCATATCAAAAGAATGGTAAAAAAAGAACTTTCATCAAATAAAACGAATCAGCCTCGTGGGAATGAGTCCTTAGTTAGAAGTCATGTTCCAATGAATTTGAATTGTAGCTTAACCCAAAACGAAATGAAAAAAAAAATGATTTGAATTATTTTGAGTAACTTTCGAAATATAATGTATAGTGTTCGATAAAATTAAAAACTTAGACATTTTTAAATTCTTTATAGCGTGATCGGATTAGCATTAAAATATTTTATATGGATAATAATGTTTGGTGTTGTAGTGGCTTTACTCTGACGCCACTCAAACGTCAAGTCAAATGATAACGTGCAAATGATTTTCACACGAGCAAATGGAGTTATCTAAAAATGAGGAGTGCGAGTGAAATTTCAGTAAATTGTGTGCGAAAAATAACTAATAAGCTGGCGTCGTGGGCGGAATTTTAATCGGATTTGACGTCAGCTGCGTTAAAACTCAGATAAACTTTGAAGGGATACATTTTCAACTTATTGTTATGATTCTTCATAGGGATTGTTGCGTCATAGAGGTCGTTTAGGATCACTGTTTGCAGACTGTTATCAATAGACCTTATTTTAATAGTTTTATTTTGCGTGCCCTGTTTGTTTGGTTGTAGTTTTATAACTTCTCTATATATTATTTGAATTTAGTATTACTACAATATTAAGACCTTAGAACTCATCTAAATATCATTTTAGTTTAAAACAGCGCCTAATTAATATTGCGGTATTTGGCTCCCGGTCTCCGGAAGAGTTTCCTTCCTGTAGGAATTTGGTTCCATCGTACTTTTGAATAGTTTCCCAACTTTATTCGGAACAATTGGCACAAGCGATGTATAGCCGGTTTACTTTTTATATTTAAACAGGATTTATGTTTTAGGAACCTTTGAGATATAAACTATTGAAAGCTGGTGGGTTGCTTGTGTCCGCGTAAATTTATATCTCTGTACAATGTTGAAAAATACTTCAAAGTAAAGAAATCTCGATTCGAATTTTACTTGTATTACTTACACTTTTGCCAACATGATACGGTGGTCACGGGTTCGAATCCCAGGGCACACCTCTGACTTTTCGGAGTCATTTGTGTATTGATAGTCAATCACCACGCACTAAAACGGTGAAGGAAAACATAGTGAGGAAACCTGCATACCATAGCGATTCATAAGAATTTCCATAGTACGTAAGTTCGCCAACCCGCACTAGGCCAGCGTGGTAGACTATATGGCCTAACCATTCTCAATCGTATTCTCGATTGTAGAGTAGGCCCGTGCCCTGCAGTGGGACGAATATGGGCTGATACAGTACTCACACTTTTATTTACTTCAGGCAGAGAATGGATCCTATTTAGTGAAATAGTGCAAGAGGTATTAACAATATGTTCAAAAGTCTCTTCTGCAGACGCTCTTCAGTACAACTTCTTTATAATGGACATCGTAAACTTTTTTTTTGTATTGTGCGTCTAATTGCGTATTTCTTTCGGGGTGTTTTATGTCCCATCACTACGTTAGATCAGATCAATTTTATGCCTAGCCGTAACGTCGCCGTAACGTCTCCGACACCTGCTCCCATCGTAAATCGTTTTGTCGTATCCACTGACCGACATTACGAAGACGATTTTATGCGTGTGTTTCCTGCTGGTTCTTTTCGTGTCGGTGTTGTTATTTTGCGGTTTTGCAGGAGTCTGGAAAAGGGTTGGAAACCGTAAATGTTTGTATTGTGTGTAAGATAGGAATAATTGGGTTCGACGACGAAGATAAATATGAAAAACATTTTTTTAAAGGTGAAAATATAATATTTGATTTCTAATGTTGTAATTTATTCTTATTTCCTTTAGAAGATATATTTTACAGCATGGTTTATCTTGAATACTGGGTTAGAATGGTGAATAGATGATTGATTTAGACCTTCATCAAGGTCGTTCTATATGCTCAATATATGAAATTCATTCGGTGAGTAAAATTGCCGGATGCTCTTCCCATCCTTTTTCCTTCCCGCCCTCCTCCGGATTTGATGGGCTATGATCCCAGCGTTGTGAATGTTCATGGGCGACAGTGATTACTTATCATCAGGTGACCTGTTTGTTCGTTTGCCGGACCAATGGAATAGACAACCTGAATTTTAAGGAGTCCAAATAATTTTAAAACCTTTCCTATCAAAGATAACCTTATCACCAGTAATTGCAATTTTTATCTCAATATCCCGCGTGAAAATTCTCTTGCAAATAAAGTTCCCCGCGCCGTTGTCACTTGTAAAGTTATAAATTTAGAAGAAATGTATTTGGAATTTATTAGTAAAGTTGCTCGAAGTGTAGTTGCGCTCCAAGACACGCATCCCTCAGCGGATACCCATCAATTCAGTTCTACGTTAGAAATTCAAAAATATATTTGTTATTTTTTATTCGGCTTGTGTTACAATTATTAGATTTTTCGTGTGTTACTTGGAGTCATGTGGGTGAAATGCTCGTTCGCAACACATGACTTTTATGTTAAAGCGTTGGTTAGTCAATAAACCTGATGTCTCAGTGGAATTAGAAAGTGCGTGTTATTTAATCAATTTTCTAATAATTATCGGTCACAACTGGCGAATGAAAGCTTTGGATAAAGACGGGTAGAAGAAGGAAAGAAATGCCTGGGTGGGTAATCCCGCCGCCTATCTGTCTATTTCCCGTCAAACAGCAGTTTAAATGCACTGTTGTGTTTCGGATTGAAGGACTTAGTAGCCAGAGTAACTACTGGCCATATTGAGACTTAACATGTTACATCTCAGGATGGCGAGCGCAGTGGAATGCCAAGCATTGCTTTGTAATTCAAGGTGTTGTTTGATTTTGCTACTGTTCGTGAGCGGTCGCATCGCTTACCATCAGGCGAACGGCATGCTCGTCTAACCATTTATTGTGACAAAAAAATGCCTTTGACCTGCAGTGGGACAGGATAGGGAGAATCGGTCACAGATCACTCGCAATCGTCCTGGAGTACCTGGTCTGATATCATAGCGTTCAAAATATATGAGGTCAAGGTGATATCAGTGCAGACAACACTAATTTGCCCGTTTGTGAAAATAGGTATGAGTTTTACTATTGTTTTTATTCTTTTATCCAATAAATAAATGAATAAACAAAGTGGATTTTGTAGGATCAAAGTACAAACGGATTGTTAGCAATTCTAGTATCAACAAATAAGGGCGTGACCGAATTCTAGTGTATTTTTGTTGAAATATAGAATTTAATGAGCCATCTACATAGCGGCTTAGCAACTGCTTAGCAACCCACTGATTTTCTGAGACGACTGTTGCGGGTTTTAACTCTCGTATGGACCGACATGTGCAAAGAGTAAAAACTAAAAGGACTTTACCATAGTCGGCAATGTTTTGAACGAAAAAACAGTCCAAAAAAGCTGACCTTTAAAATAATACGCAACTAGCACAGGCCGCTTACAACAGGTCGGTGTGGCGATGTATGGGGTAGGCCTATGTTCAGCAGTGAATTTCTTGTGGTTGAAGAAAGAACGTGGAAGGAAGAGTGTGTGAGAGAGAGAAGTAAAAAAAATATTTTCTTTAATGAGGTTTTCAAACAAACAACATAAAGTACATTTAAATATAACATGCAAATAGGCACCGCAATGTGAATTAAATAATCATATTAAAAACTACACTTCTTTAGCAAGTCTCCTTTTAAATATGAGCGCATTAAAAAGTGTGTAGCAAAATTTTGTTAAATAAGAAAGTAACAAAGGGACTTATGTATTTTTAAATTATTATACATATGTAGTATATGTATATATGAGAGATGTTATATTCGAGTGTTTATTTAGAGAGGCCATGGGACTGAACCCGGCCCGGTCGCCAGATGTCGCCCTTTGTCACTGAGTTATTAGTATTTTATATGATCCCCAATGCGAATTTGAATCCTTTTGCTTGTATTTCAAACGCCGTTTTAATACTTTTTAATGTTTGTGTTTATATGGTTTAAACTTGTTTACTAATAAAAGTGTGCGGTGGCATGTTGGTAACGAACCAGACTCGGCTGTCTGCATGTTCACGGTGGTCTCGGGTTCAAATCCCAGGGCACACCCTGACTACGGAGTCATGTGTGCATTGATAGTCAGACATCACGCACTATAACAATGAAGGAAAAACTCGTGAGGAAACCAGCATACCACGGCGATTTGTAAAAAAATCTTGGTATGTAGTCATTTATGACTAGGTCAAGGTGGTGGATTATACAGGGTGAGTTTTCCAAGTGGGCGTCAAACTAAAACAGCATACATAGATTTTTGATTAATCAATTTGCCTAGCAAACAACCCGTACTAGGCCGCCAACCCGCACTAGGCCAGCGTGATGGACTATATAGCCTAAGCACTCTCAATCGTACTCTCGATTGTAGAGGAAGCCCGTGCCCTGCAGTGGGACGTATATGGGCTGATACAATTTGCCTAGCTAGGAATCGAACCCAGCCATATTGAAAAAATAAACGCGCGGTATTATTACACTAGATAATGTTGCTAATAGAGATCAAATTCTGGGAAGTAAAGACAAGTTGGGCTTGGGCTCGTAAGTCCTTTGAACATTTGTCGCTATTCCTCATAGTTTCGGATTTGGCCATCCACGCCGACTTGAAAAACTGCATACTAACCTCCTTCAATTTATTTCGATTGTAGAGCAAGCCCTGCAGTGGGACATATATTGTCTGATACAGATACAGAATAAAATCGGTTGCATTAGTGGTAAAATTATATGGCAAATCTTCCTGAAATATGTTGAACATGGTTATACAATCCAACCGATGCCATGTCGGCGTGGAATGGGGAAAAGAAGAAGATAGTATAAATTATTTAATAATGACATATTACATACACATAAATAATATTTTGTTGTCATGGTGCGGCTATCACAAATATAATCCAATGGAGGGTAGCTACGTCATGATCGTAGGGTCATTTAATTAGTGTTGTGTGTGTGTACGTAGGCGTGGCGCGTGAGACGCTAAGGTGATATATTCTCGCCTAATTAGCCCTATGTTGTGATTAGTCTGGTTCTAGTGGTGTTCAGTGCTAATTCAGTGCTATAGGACATCATTGTCGTCGACACCGACTATCCAGCTTGGGCCGCCAGACGTGAGTACGCTTTCTTTTATAATGTTGGACGTTAATTGTCTTTTCTTTGTTCATGGATTTTAGTTCTTTTATTAGATTTGAGTATGCATGCATGATTATAAACATGATTTTTGTTTATGAAGTAAAATAATATGAGAACTGTTGACTTATATGTATTCAAGTTGGTTATGATCAATAACGTATTTTTTATTTTGAATATGCTAGTTCCTTCTTTCTCCTAAGTTGTTGCTGTACCCAACAGGGTCCATTGTAGTAAATAAATAACTCTGTAACATCTTCATATACATGTGTGCCGTAAAGAAGTATATATTGAACGTTTTAAATATCAACATCCATGATGAATCACGTTGAATTCACATAATATCTCGACATTAAACTAAACGTGGTTTTGTTTAATATATAAAAACGAATAATATTTATTTTTAAATAAGTTGAATAAACAAAACACACTAGGAGCTGTATAATGAGATGCTCACGTTTTTCATTTCACATTCGCCGGTGGATTATAAAAAGCTCGACTCAGCATAAACGGAATACTCGCGGATCATACAAGAATTTAAAAAAAGGAATGAAATGCTGATTATGTTATAAAAGAACTGATTTATTCCACTTTAGCTCACACAGACCGCATTCTGAAGCCGAAAGAGCGCGACTCGCGGCCGTAAGAGCGCGCCGCTCCGAGCGCGCAAACTTTCAGCGTTTTAAATTAAATTATTTATGTTACCTCCCCGCGCGAATAAAATAAATTTTTTTTTGTCTCTGGAATTTAATATTTTTCATTTTAACGTGTTTTATGAGACGCTCTTATTGAATTTTGTTGCTGCGTTATTTTTGATTAAGCGACGCCGCGTTTGCCGACCTTCGCGAGTGAAATTTTAAATATACTGACGCGTTGAGTTCCCTGCGAAAATTTTCTTATTTAATTCATTCACACAGGTGTTGGAAAGTTTCCGATGTGACGCCTTGGCGATCGGCGTGCTCCACATTTAATTTGATGTGTCAAAAGTCAAAAGTTAATGGAGTTGGACTAGTTTATTTTCCGATAGATTTTATATTTAAATATAATAAGCGGTAAGTGAAACATCAATACAATAAACATTAAAATAAATTTCTTTTTGTTTGTAAATTGAAATCAGACATATAAATGAATAGGTCAATGTCCTTAACAAACATGTTTGAAATATTTATATATAAAATTACTTGCTTATATTTCAACATTCAATAACCCAATAAAAATCAATCCTATTTTACACACTTCGTAAATCATTTTATAAAAGTTAAGTAAACATTGGTACCTTAATATTTAAGATGACAAATAAAATTACGATAAGGCCGTCTAAATTCTTAAATACTTTAGTACTTTGAGACTCATTTAATTCTATTATGAGCTTCATTAATGTGCCCATAATGGATTAACGCCAACAAAGGCCGGTGATACTTGGTACTGTAGGTAATTTCCGTTTGTTTTTGTTGTTTCCCGATGTCGCTGATTGTGGCTTAATATCCGGCTCATTGGGTGCTTATACTATAGTTTGTACGTTGAGTAATTAAAACTCGTTAAAGGATTCTTATAATGAGTTCCTACGCACTGCTCCTGCCCGCTCCTTATTACTGAAAGGCATTCACAATCCCCCTTCTTGCCAGGAGGTAAGGGGAATATGTGTTTCCCTACTGACTTCTTTTGTTCAATAAAGGTGGATATGGGACGAAGGTAACCAACCTCATTACTTATTATATAGCTTTTACATGTGCCTACCTGTAGTTTTAATACTCGTAGTTATTATTTTTACATGTGTTCATTGATTGCGTCGTTGGTTTGGTGATAATGTATAAGCATAGTGATTTTTAGAATTCAGACGCCTATTTTCTGTAAACTTTTTCATTATAAACGCAATGTTTTCGAGATATTAATTATCTATAGACCAGTTGAAAAAAGTCGTCGATAAAACCTTAGCGTGGTAAAAAGGAATATGAAATATTAATCTGCAATTTAAACAATCGTAATACAATTCGCAACCTCAGTCTTGCAAAACATATTTGCTGTTTACCATCAAAAAACTTTTGTGACCCAAATTCATCACAAGTTGAGACATTCCTAAATCCTCTATTCCACAACCAATAAATATTCCCAAGCAGTCCATATGCAAACATGTCCTAAACAAACCCGAATGTTTTCAGAATCGCTTCCTGATTCGGGCACGTAATCAATTATCATAGTTTATATATATACAACTGATTGATGGAACTCCCCCCTCTCTTCCTATGGACTCCCTTCGCGTTATCAGATCTTTTCGCCAGACATTTGTCAAGGACACACCTCTGGCACTGTGACGTGCTCGCTATAATGGCCGCGGAAGTGGTGAAGGAAGTTGATTTAATGTCTCTTGGAAATTGTAGCTTTTAATATCGAACATAATGTGTTTATGAATTATTGTAACAAGGCCTTGTATTTTTTAGTTTATTTATCGCGTAGCAACTGATCACTGCCGCCTATGAACATCCACGACGTTTGGATCATAGATGTGTTGCTCTTCCCATCGAATCAGGAGGGGAGGGGGAAGGAAAAATGATTGGAAGAAGAAAGTGGTATTGGGCATTCGGCAATTTAACTCAAGAACGAAACTTGACAGTGAAATAAAACTATTATTTACGGATTTTATCGCGTATTTGGTTTAATTTTTACATTTTTGACTTCCCGACGTTTCGCTTACTTACAGCTTTCGTGGTCACGGGGCGGAAAAAATGTAAAAATGAAACCAAATCCGCGATAAAATCCGTAAATAATAGTTTTATTTCAATGAGTAACATTCGCGTAAACCTAAGAAATCATTATGAAACTTGACAGACTATCGCTTCACGTCGATTTTAGGTAAGGCAGTGGTACCGCCCCGGAATCGCCTGCCCATTCATAACCATAAGACATACAAGACTCGATCTTAGTGTGGGGTCAGGACTATGTATGTGACTGTTGGGTGTATTTATTGTAAGTTCATACATATTTATTGTTTAGTCACATAAGGTAAAACCATATCTTATGTTACTAAACAATAGAGACCCACGGAAATATGTCGTGTTTATTACAGTATTTAAAGAACTCGGAACAATTGTGTTTACTCGTGATTGACAATCATCTTCGAAATTAGGTGTAGTGTATATTGCGTAAATTGTATCATGCTAGTGTAAAAAAGATTATGAAATAGACCCGTATTTGTACCAAATGGTAAAAATTACCAGTATCCGATTACGAATATAGTTTCTCGATATTTTGATTGGTCACTTTATTAAATGGCATTTGGAAAATACATTTAATTAAAAGTAGATTAATACATATTTAAAACAGTTTATTAAATCTTCGTAATCCATGATAATGACGTTACATTAAAACTTAATCCTCAATTAGACCGCGGGAATATGTTAATCCGACGAGCTGAGCTATCGGTAAATATTGGTAGATGTACACATTCTTGGTGATACTGAATCTGTGAAGAGGCATGAATCCTACTAATATTATAAACGCGAAAGTTTTTAAGTATGGATGGATGAATGTTTGTTACTCTTTCACGTCAAAACGGCTGAACCGATATAGATAAAATTTGGTATAGAGATAGCTGACACCTTGGATTAACATATAGGCTACTTCTTATCCCAAAAAGTGTAGTGTTCCCGTGGGATAAGTCAGAAATTCAAATATACATGTTTGCTACTCTTTTAAATTCGAATGGTTTGCACGGGATAGGAAAGGACAGGATTGAATACTTTTCGTCATTAGACTTAATGAGACGGGAGAGAACGGGATATAACGGGACGGGAAATATAGTCGACGGCGCGCGGGAAATGTAGTTAGTACGCGAAATAATATGTTGTTGATGTGCTCTGGACTCAAAAACTATCTGCACCCAAGCGAAGCCGAGCTCTACCACTAGTAATAAATATATACTAGATACTATCCCCCAATAGAAAAATGTAATATAATTATGCCCGACCCGGGATTCGAATCCGAGACCTCAGTTTTGTAATCATACTGTAGTATAACTACGCTATCGAAGCAGTCTAAATAAGAATTAGACTTGAGACAATCCTTTTGTAGCTAACTAGTCATGCATGTTCGGTACTCAAGTGTCCTGGGCGTATCTATATGGCAGTGAACGCTTCTGAAAATGAAATGAAATGAAAATAATTTGTTGTATCCTTTAAAAGTTCTACATCATTTAGATTCAGTCTTCTTTTTATCTACCACCCAGAGAAGAACGGGCAAGAAACTCAAGTGTTGCTCTTTTTAAAACCAGTTCACGATAGAGTGATTATTAGTAAGAGGTTCAACTTATTGCCGATAAAAAGAGGATATTTTGTTGGTTTTGGGTAGTCTGATTGGTTGATATTAAATTGATAGTCGGAATTGAACATTTTGACCGCAATTTTGAAACGTGTATCTGCACCCGGGCGGAGCCGGGCTCGACAGCTAGTATAGAACAAACCACTTGTAGTGTCATAAAATTAAATTATTTGATATTATCTTCAATTTAAAAAGTGTACACAACCAACACCCGAGTTCTGAAGGTAAAAGCGTCTACATTACATTAAACGATTTTTCACTTTTTAGGTTAGTACAAAACACGTAATTCCGGGCTCTGCCAAATGTGCGCCCTTAACTTGCACTCTGAATATCACCAGTGGAACGCTCAAGTCCACTTTCAGCTATAATTTATTGACTTAAGTGTCATAGTTACACTGCCGGCCGAGATGTATGCGTGTGTTATTTAAATTAAATGTAGTTTCGGGCGCTCCTCTCGCTCCACGCAAATGGGTGCTTTATATTCTGAAATGTCTAAATTAAGTTGTAATACGCCGAAGTCACATGCGTTGTGTCGTGAGAAATGAAATCTATCAGTGTTGGCACACTAAAAACATTAGGTGTCTTAAGATTTCCAACTAAAAATAATATCGTCCTTTTACAGGTCTGAGTTTGTGTTTTTGTGTTTATGCGAAATTTTCTTCGTATTTCATCAGTTGTTCATTATTTATCATAGTTTTATAAGGACCATCGCTGCAAGAGCTTCTCGTATGAAGCTGACTAAAAGCCCATAATTGGATATATCAATAACATATTTGTCAAAAAGTTTATTACTTAGAAGTAACTTTCAATCTCAAAGTATATGAATATAACAACAGCGATGAATGTGGGTCATTCAAATGTAAGACATAAAATATATCTACAAATATGTCTCTTAACGTGTAAGTTATGTTCATACATTAAGTACATGTAGCGATTTGAATCCTCGCCAATAGTTTGTACGATATGTTCTTAGCAAACACTTAGTGCAGATAAATAAAAAACTGGCAAGTGTGAACAGTAATGGAGCGTAGAGTTCCCGTAAATTTAAAGTTTCTATTTAATATTTCTACATCTGGTTAAAACAAAGGAAATCATGTTCTATTTAAAAATTGTAATGGTTTGTAAACTCTTTATACATACATACATACATAAACTCACGCCTTGTTCCCAGAAGGGGTAGGCAGAGGTGCCAGGGCACCCACATTTCGCCTTGTATGTTCCGTCCAATGTGATAGGTGGCGAGCCTATCGCCATATGGGGCACAAATTCCTGACTCTGGGCTGATACTGAATAGAAAAATCCAATATCACTTTGCCCAACCCGGGATGCGAACCCGAGACCTCAGCTTTGTAACCGTACCGGAGTACAACTACGCCACCGAGGCAGTCAACTCTTTATAATACGTAAAAAAATATTTTTTTATTAATGGACCAAAAGTAGATTAAATACTAATACTAGGTCTTCTGCATTTTTTATTATTGCAACAGCTTATTGCCATTATGTTCCATTTCACAAAGATGTGGAAATACTATTCCATTTCTCGTTTACAATTGTGTGTTTTATTCAACTGCACCACACTGTAAAGTGTAAAACATATATTTATTTTTATCTAATTATAATAAAGAAAAAATGTACGATGTACATTTAATAAATTAAATTAAATATATCGCGCACACCTCGCCTCGGCCGCACGTGTACGGTATCATGTTTGTACACCAAAGTGGCTTACGTTCTCACAAACATAGACTTGCAGATTACATGTTGGAATAATATCCAAATTTATTTTTGAATCGTTCTTATGTTGCGTAATCTTTTCAAAAATTTTAGATGGAATTAATATAGTGTTTTATTTTTAAAGTTTACATTCATACAAGAAGTTATAGGTATTGAGTTACAGAGGAGACTCCTAATTTTGTCTTAACATTATTTAGCACACTTTAACTTATATTGCGTAGCTATATATATATATGTAGATAGCATAGAATATTTTTGATAAAATACAAAGTTACTTTAACGTTAAAGTTAGTTTAACTTAATGTCGTGAATAATATCATTAGTATTAATAAAAGAGATGGAAAAGGTATGTTGAAAGGGCAACTTCACTTAAGGGAAAGATTAAGTGGTTGCAATTCATAATGCATACAGTTTCAATAAACTATACAAACGATCCAAATTGAAAAGCCGGAAAAATGTTACCGAGATTCACGAACCGGCAGAAAGGCTAAACACCGCCCACTTAATTAATCCTGCATGTTCGACGAGAGGGGGTGAGGCGGCGAACAGGGGGGGCTCGGGAGGGGGGCGTAGGCGCGAAGATGTAGATCTCGGACTGATGCGGCACAAAATTAATCAAGGACGGAACTAGCACATTAGCAGAGTTCGAATGGATTCAACCCTTTCGATTTCACGCCGCGAAACATACGGACTGGATAATCTATATATTAATACGTGATGCAAAAACTTTGGATCCCTTTTTACGAAAATTGCGCGGACGCAGGAGCATAAAATTTGGCACACTTATAGTTTATGTGTAGGAGAAGTGGAGAATGCTAATATTTTTCAATAATAATGCTTATAAAGTACCTTAAATCAAAAAATAAAACATTACACACACTGCTATGCATTTCACACACACATCCATACACAAGTATACATACTCTGGTGTCAAATTGTTTCTTTTCTTTTTCATTTTGTTCTTCTGACATAGACATATAAAAAAAAAAGGTTTTATTCGCCTAATGAGGTAATAATATTAATATTAAAAGAGAATATTAATTTTAAATGAGGCAATAATATTAATATAATATAAGGCCTAATATTAAATTGAATATATAAAAAAGATTTTAATAATAATGCATAAAAAGTACATTAAATCAATAAATAAACCAGCATGCATTTGACACACGCATACACAAGAATTTGTACACGTATACATACTCTTTGGTCAAATTGTTTCTTTGGTTTATTATAGACATAGTTGAATGTCAATCAGAAAAATTTGTTTATTGTGGTTTTGTTGAAAGTCAAACAGAAAATATTTATTTGATGAATACTACGTGAAATACTGAACGCTTATACAAATTGTGTAGCAGTAAGATACGTTTAAATGTACACGGACTATCATTATATGCATAAAGAAAGTTCTGTAGCAGCAATCTGCAATAACAACATTCAGGTACAAAAAATGTGCACGAATTATCAGAATAACAACATCATCATACAGGTAAAAACTTTTTCTCTTCTTGATTTGGTCGAATTTTGATCACTAGGCGACCACTAGTATATTTAGTAATGCAAAATAATATGTTTTTGTTTTTAGCTTTTTGATATTTATATTGTTGCATATATTGGTATTAATTTTGAAAGGCAGTGGGGTAATTAATATGAATACTATTTAACCGGTTCGGAATAAGTAGGTATAGTATTTTAGAAAGGAGAGGAGGACTGAATTTTTGTTTTGAAGAAAACGTTTACTAAGGCTCCTTTTATCTTAGAGTCACCGTCTTTCACAAGTGTTTCGTAGGTGCCTATACACGATTTCGCAACATTAATAGACTTATAAATACGTATTCGACTTATAAATACATCCACTTGGTAGAAGAGGTACATATTATAATATATTTTTCAACGTTTGAGAACTTGCACCCAAAGTTCCATAAGTCACAAACCAAATTTTTCTACACCTAAATATGGGTATAGTAGTAAGTAGCCAGAGCTGCCCTTCAAATCAAATTAATAAATAATATTTTGTAACAGCAAGTTTCATGGCCACATCGCGACTGTCTTACAGAAGTTAAGTCGGGCCGTCCTTAACAAGAATTGAACATTATGTCCGACATATTTGTCCGCCCCAAACTCACGCCACGCGTCGACTCACCCCAGTTAATTGGGGTGCTTTAAATAATATTGTCTTCCCCAACTCTTGACCTTAACACAACTCATTAAACAGCAACTGTGACCCTTTTACCGGTGATCGTTTATTTATGTTTTGAGTTATAAGTTGGGGTAGGCCCACAATGACCCGGGTTTCGGTTCGCTAAGTCAATACAGGTTTGTGCCTTGGCTTTTTAGTTCCACTATAACATGAGGGTTACGCGAATATTTCGTGTTAGGTGACGATGTATTCTGCAGATATCTATAACGGAAGAGAAAGAGAGAGAGAGAGAGGCAGAGGACATTAACGTCTAATCCACTGATATCATATATTTTTATTGCCGCCTCTACACGTCAACAGATGCATCTGCAGACGTCGTCTTCGGGTGTTGAGATCGTCAAGTGGAACGCACGGCTTTAATAAAATCAAAATAATAATTAAAATCTATTACATGACACAAACTGTGCGTCCCACTTGAACAGCAACACCCATCCGAAGACGACGTCTGTAGATGGATCTGCTGACGTGTAGAGGAGGCATATGGTCTGCTCCAACCTAGATGACGCAAACTCGTCCAAATTAAATACAATCAATGAGGATATATTCGATTTTCAAATTTAGATTGAAATAATTTGAACGGAATTATTGTATAACGAATTCATCACTGATTTATGTTCAATTCTAATTTAATGGGTTGCATATACCAACACTATAGTGGACTATGGCATCACATTTACCTTTATGAATATTGAATACAATATTCACATCCAAATATAATAATATTTGGGACAGAAATAGTTCGGAGAATTTGGCGTGGGACTATTCTTCTGCCAACCCCTTTGAGAATATAGGCATGAGCTTAAATATGACACATATATAACAGATTTTATCGTCCAATCATATGAAATATTTTTATACATAAAAGTTGGCAAACGGAATATACTGTAGCAGCAGCAGCCACATACGTCAATGCTTATGGATTGTTCATTAACTAATTAGAAATAGAGCCAATTTGTGTCTTTTATATCCACAAAATACCTTCTTTACAAAGTATTATAATACAGAGATTCTCAAGGATACCATGAACATAACCAGCCGTAAAAGGCGCAGGTACAACCCGAAAATCCTTTAAATCTGACCCACTTGTACACAGTTCATATCCAATACAAATGAAATGATTTTCCGAGCGATCGGTATGCGCTGATCAAAGTGGCCGGACGATGCTACTAAACAAAGCAGGTATCCCCTAAGGAACGTTATGTATGAGGGATAACTTGGAAGGATTTCCTTTATGCCTACTAAGGTTTGATGCGGGCATTCAGCTATAAAAGAAATGGAGTGAGCAAATGAGAATGAACCTATTTCTCTTTGGCTGAATGTTTGGAGTGCCCCGATTTGGATTAGGAGCTCGGTTGGGTTTTGTATATTTTTTACGAATTTTACTTGAATGGTGGGGAATGTCTATATTATATTGTACTATTTCTTGACTCTGGGGACAAATCAATGTACCGTATGCATGTTTTAATTATAATGTGTACTTGACAAACAAATAAACTCTACAAACATGCTACAAACTATCAAAATGCTTCGATATACATTAAATACAGCATGACACTATTGTTGTGATTAAAATAAAATTCACGTTTATGTGAACTAATCGGATAAGGAGGAAGGATTTGATTGTTTGTATTGAATAGGTTCAGAAACTAATAGATTGATTTGAAAAATTCTTGTACCATTAAAATCCTACACTATCCTTATGAACATAGGCGATAACATATTTTCAAAAAAGTGTAATTGCAACCGAGTGGAGCCGGGCCGGGCCGCTAGTAATAATTAAAAGGAAATCTAGAAGCCAGCGCGCAACGGGACGGAATGGCAACTGATTCAATTTCTCACCAAAGGATGTTCATGTTATGATTAGAATACGACATAAATACTATTGTTTTAAAGTGATGTGACAAGACTCGATCTTAGTGTGGGGTCAGGACTATGTATGTGACTGTTGGGTGTTATTATTGGGTGTTATTATTATGTCGAGAATGATGCTTTGCGATGGCACGGCATAAATAAATATTGGAATTTATGACGTATTTCCACCAGATAAGTTTGAATATCAACCGATACAAAATTAAATTGCCCTTGCCATGTCGTCCCGACCTGGGCTGGGCCTAAATCTCACTAATAATTACAAATAGAACCTGAAGCTAAACAATAGCTATCTTATCCGAAGCACTCACAAACGCAACTAATCTAATGAAGGATTCGTTCGTAGGTGGACGTACAAAGGCTGTATATTTTTAGTTTGATCCATCGCGTCTCCCGTAGGCTCAATCTGTTCGGACGAGGGTCGTTGATGGGGGTAGCCCGGCGTTAACATTACAAATTAGGTAACTTATATGTTGGCCGAATATTCGCGAGGCCCAACCTCTTTGCTTACCTTTTAAATTAAAAGGAAAAGTGTTGGCGTCTGATTTATAGTGATTGCTGTGGGAATATTAAATATTGAAACAAAAAAAAAAACTAAAGTTATTCACAATCGAAATCTTGAATGTAGACTTAGAGGATGCCAGTGCCGTATGGGACGTATATGGGCTGATTTATTATAGAGTGTGATATTGACATTGGCATTTAATTTAAATTACATCTTCGTAGCCACACCAATGAAAACTGTACCAAGTTAAAAAAATAGTTTCTAAAGATTTTGATCTATTCGTATAGGTAGGAGTCTTTTTACGGCTCAAGCAAGTTCCCGAACTGAACTGAAGTTCAGCTAAGCGGTAAGCAAAAATGTCAACTTTGACAAAAAATAATTTTTTATTATTTTTGCAATGTCAGCAGAGGTGATGAGCAACATGTAGGTCTATTTATATTTATACACTTTAGCGTTTGTGTCAGTTTGCATTTATGTTGAGATATTAATAAAATGTAAGTCTATCGAAATTATTTCGCATAAAGATGTGAATAAATTAAGAATATTTTTGAAGTCGATGAAATGTACAAACCAATATAAAGAATTTCAATGCTAGTAATATTAATGGATTGATCAGACGATTGATTGATTAAATATTGGCAGACGTGTGGATTAACATTAGAAAATTTATTGCAGCTTAGAAAACACAGTAATGCAAGTTTTAGTAAAAAATAAAATGAACATTTCAAAGAGAATTCACTAATGAAAGTTTTAAATGACCGACAAAAACAAAAAAGGTCGTGACCTCGTTATTGCGATTGCAATCTTTATTTGTGTCGTTAAAACCGCCCTTTTCTCCGTCCGACGCTCTTATATCGATGTAATAAGTGCGAAAATTGCTGGTTAAATTTCCATCCAGCCTGATCGTGTAGTGGTTTTTGTACTAAAAACTTTTTTGTACTTTTTTTATAAATCCGGCCAAAACAATTGTCTGCGAATTTCATAAAAAGGGCCCAAAAAGCGTCAATAACAACCCCCGAACAATGGGGGCGCGATTTGAGCAATTAATCTTTTCCGAGGAATCGAACTTTCCCGTTGGGCTTCGCTGCAGCGGGTGTACTACGTACCAAGGTTTTATTAAAACCTCATTTGTTTATATGCCTTGGTGTATGTTACTTACGACAAATTCTTATTATATTTCTTAGCTTTATATGTTTCTATGGTATGTGAAGACTGCTAACCCGCAATAGGTCAGCGGTGTGGACTAAAGCCTTAACCGTCTCGGTTCTAGGACAACTATAGTATAAATAATTCTGCCCAACTGGTGTGATCAGTGGTATCTTAACATAATACTTAGATAGCCGAAGTTTTTTAACTTTGTTAGCATTTTGTTTGATTCGTGTTGGACTATATGGTCTAACCACTCTCAATCGAACTTTCGATTATAGAATAGGCCCGTGCCCAGCAGTGGGATGTATAAGGATTGATACATTACAATGAAATTGCCAGTGTCCCAACAATCCATACTACTTATCTTCTATCCCTTCCCTTCGCCATCTATTTTCAAAGGTTTGTAATTCTCCTTTGGCTTTCAAGTATCTTAAAAACAACAAAGAAATCAGTATTAAATCACATCCCACAGCAAACACATTTAATTTCAAAAGACTCCTAAGCTCCTCTTAAGTTACCAATAAAACGTTTACCCGTACAAATACGGAGAATGTCCGTTTTCTTCCAATTATATCCGGGTGTGGAGAAAGCAAAAACTGTTGGTACAGATTAAACATTCCACAACACATGCGTCCAGCGGCTGTGTCCGCAGCATTCCAATTACACTCCACCCCACGCGTTGGTGCTATGCGATGCCAGTTGCCGCTATTATTATATATTTTTTGGCAAAATTATTATATTTGTTTGTAAGGAATGGCGAGACGAGCGTGCCATTCAACTGGTAACTAGAGTTTGCAACTTCATTTGTATAGCAGTATGTGTGACGTAACCGTGATGCCCTAGGTTAGAATCGGGTAGTTAATTTTGGGTGCGTGTTTTTAATGCAAAAATAGCAACATGAGCCTGCTATTCGCTAATAGCAAGTGATAGACCGCTCATGTACAGTAGTAAAACGAAACGGCACCATGATTTATAAAGCAGTACTTTTCATCCCATTGCGCTCGTCATCCTGAGACATAAGATAGTATAATTCACAGTGTTTCCAGGCTCTAGCAGTTCCCTGGGTACAATGATATCCAAACCGGAACACAACAATGTGTTTATACTTCAGTTTGGCGAGAGAAATTGACATTGCAGTGGACCCAGACCCAGGTGACCTCTCAAGTATACTAAACTGCTTCATTATCTTAAATATCTGAAGTGAAACCCTTAAGACAGTTTATTTTCCTTATGTCAGTTAATTGATCAACGTATTCCATTTAATATTATTCCTGAGCTCAGTATACCTGGGCAAAGGTTCGAAGGTAAACAAAATAGCATCAAAGGAGTGCCTTGGTGATGTCAAGGAAGACCATTGTCTTTGATAAACCACAAGAGTTCAGATTTGTGTTCAAGGTTTCTGATTGGTGGAGTGGTGGTCACTGTATCTTAGTCGAGGGTTTTCAATACAGGAATAATGAACATTTGATGTAACCTTGCAAAAGTGTTTCGATTTTTCTGATGTGTATATTTGAGAGTATATCTGCAGCGAAACGCAGCGTAGCTTCCGTCACGTGCGGCGCGTCCCAATGCGCTTCTGTTGACGACATCGCGTAACAAACTTACTGAGTTAAATAGACATAGGCTGAATACAAAATATCCTATTTGTTGGCTCAAAATGTTTGAGGGCGAAATCCGACGCTCCAGACCGTTGGTTTATATTTTATTTCCTTTGTTTGTTTAAGGAAATTTAAATAGTTTTGGATGATAATTTGACCTTGTCTTTGACCTAGTTGGATTGTACTTTCACTGGGAGTGTTCTGGAATAATGGATGTACTATTGTCAAAATAATCTTGGAAACGGTTACTATGTTTGTATCTATAACTTATTTTATTAGCTTTATTATTTATGCTACATCAAGTATTACACGTGGATTTTCTTGTGATATGACAACAGTGTGGTCAATATTTTATATATTGTATTTAAACTTTCTTAGCCACGATTTAGGAATTGGAAATCAATGTTACTAGCTCTCACATATTTGTAGGACCAACGATTAGATTAATAAAGGTAATATTTAACTTTCTATCATCCATTCGTTTACATAGATTTTTTTCTTGCATTTGCTTTATTTAGTTCATATAACTTGTCATATAAAAAATAAATAAATGAATAAAAGTTTAATTAGCGCTCTTATCTACAATATGTCAAAATTGATCTTTAGAAAGACTGAAACGTACATTAAAAAGTTCAAGGATAATTTACATTAACACAGGGTCATCTTCACCATTCTTAAAGCACAACAAAATTAAATTTCTCCAAAAACATTCGAAAATTCTCGAAACACGCCTCTTTATGTATGCGAATGAAATACGATATTAACGTCTCTCGTAATTAATGAGTGTTGCAGACAGCCAAAACTACACAAAGTCAGGTATAATTAATTTGTTCGGTACCTGCTCGAGAGCCGTCGCCGGATATTAATTACCGTGTCCCCTGATTGATCATTGTTTTATGATAAAACTCTGCCGTAGTTTAGTTGATATTGTGCCGGATTTTGTTCATGGTCACTAATATGAGGCTGCCATGGTGACGCAGTTGTACTATGGTACGATTCTGAAAACTTGGGTTCGGAGCCTGTGACGGGTAATATGATACTAAATTTTTTCTATTCATTATATCAGATCGGAGTCAGAAATGTGCCTGATATAGGCGATAGGCTCGCCCCCTATCATATCGTGAGACGGAACACACAAGGCGTAACGTTGGTGGTTGGTAACACCTCTGCCCCTTCTTGGAAAAGACGTGAGTTTATGTATGTGTGTATGATTCCTAATATTTTAAATCCAAGGAGTTGACAAACACTGATTTAGCAAATATTATAACTTGGGCAATGGTATATACCATTGCCCATCATCACCTAGGTCATGATGGTACCATAAAGGAGGACATAAAGGGTTTGAGTGCAGAAACCTTAATCGCACCCATTGTTATGTTTAACTTCCAAATTGTATACCCTAGGTAGTAGTGTGATATCTACATGCGCGCGGATAGCGTCAACAGAACACAATAATGGGAAGCCTGTGATGACAACTGAATATTGGACCCTTTGTAAAATATTCTTTAAGCCTGGCGTCAAAAGAGCGTATACAATACGGCAGGCTGCGATTGGCTGTGCCATGATTCTAGCATATAATAAGTCCATGGGTACTAGTGACTTCACATACTGTTGGGCGACCGATCCTCACTGTCCGGTTTTGATAAAAAAAAACTACTATATCCACAATGAAATAGGTTTAATTAGAGAAATTAAACTGCTACAATTTTTGCCACAAAAGTCCTGACTTCCTGATTCCTATTATAGTGTATGCTCGATAAGCGAATACCACTCGTCGCGAATGCCAACAAAATAAATTCTTCTTCTACATATATTAATGATAAATGGCTAAAACAAAATAAGTTAAAATTACGTGTATTGAAGGAAATTGACTTAACATTATTACAGTGAAATATTACAAAAGCCAACGCAAAGTAGAAACATATTATGATGTTTCAATCAGTTCATTTATGGTAATTGTAACAATACGTACTCGTCTGCCAATGACCGTTAATGAAAAACAAAACATTTTGACTTTGAATTAAACTTTAGAATAAATTCTTCACATCCACTACAGCTCGGATTATTAAACATAATATCCTCCGAGGGAACGAGATGTTTAAACTAATTACTCTTCAATTGTCCCCTTCAAAGGTCGAATTAAGTATCGTGTGTTTATTAGAACCGGACTGTAATAAAGTAAGTTGAAGCGTACCTAGGGGTATCATTATTGTTAAATTTAAATTAAGTGAGTAATAGCCTATTGTCTCAGTGCATCGAGTCGTTTGTTCAGCCTTATGGGCGCTGTGGAGCGGCGTTATAATTTTAATTCGTGAGTATCTTGTAGTAATATAAAATTTAAATTGTACCTAGGGAATTTTTGTTCAGACTTGGGGTTTGGTAGAACTCCGGTTGTGAAACGAGAAGAATTGGTGCTAATTTCCGGACGAAGGCAAATGCTTGCGAATTGTACAAATATGTGGTTCAGGTCTAGACGTTATGAACCCAAAAGCCTCTGGTTGTTTGTACACAATACAATTTATTTATGCTTTATATACAGTATTGTATAAAGGCGGACTTAAAGCCTGAGGCATTCTCTGCCAGTCTACCTTTGGATGGCAAACCCTTCAATAATATCTTAGCATGGGACAGGACGATGTGGATGTGTGTCAGTGTTAAATTGCTACTAATAACATATTCATAATATGTTATTAGTAGCAGTTTGCACGATTGAAATGAAATTAAAATAATATATTGAATCCATTAAGATGTTTTACATAATTTAGATTCAGTCTACCACCCGGTTCTGAAAGCGGTTTTCACTAGAGAAGAACGGACAATAAATTCTAGTGTTGCCTTTTTCAAAACCAGTTTACAATTTAGTGATTATTAAGTTTGTATATAAAATCTATTATAGTAATATAGTATTATAATAGTAGTATAATAGTATTATAATAGTTACCGGTGGTAGGTCTCTCATACATATGTGAGAGTCCATCTGGGTGGGTACCACCGCAATGTCTATTTCTCCCGCCAAACAGTAGTTTAAATGCACTGTTGTGTTTAGGGTTGAAGGACATTGTAGCTAGACGTGACATATTGAGACTTAACATCTTATGTCTCAGGATGGCGAGCGCAGTGGAATGCCAAGCATTGCTTTGTTATTCAAGGTGTTGTTTGGTTTTGCCGCTGTTCATGAGCGGTCGAATCGTTTACCATCAGGCGAACGGCATGCTCGTCTCACCATTCAAGGCAATAAAAAAAATAATGTACACAACAGAAGCGCTCGCCACGATATAAAATCAATTAGCGCATCGGCAATTGATATTTAATATCTTCCCACGATGTGCAAAATTATAAAAATCAAAATGCATCATTGTTCAGTACTCGGCACTTGGTAACACTTTGAAAATCGAAGATTGCGGCGACGCGACGCATTCAAAGTTCCGTCCGATTGCACATTTTCTTGGTGCAAGTTTCGGGAACCGGTTGAATTTGTGTTATCGTGCTTATGCTGTGTTTGCTTCTCTTTCTCTTGGGACAGCTATTTAATCAAAATCAAAATATTCTTTATTTGATTAATATTTTACAAGTTTTTGATATTTTTTGTCAATTAATACTACCTGATGGCCGGTTGGTAACGACGTGGCTGCCAACATGTTCATGGTGGTCTCGGGTTCAAATCCCAGGGCACACCTCTGACTTCGGATTCATGTATGTATTGATCGTCAATCACCACGCACTAAAACGGTGAAGGAAAACTTCGTGAGGAAACGTGTATACCATAGCGATTTGTATGAATTTAAATTACAATATGATATTATTTAAAAAAAAATTACGAAATTTTCTAGCAGACAAAGTATACTATAGTTTGACAGAGTATTTAACGGAAAGACTTTAGTTATGATGTAAACAACTGATACTAAACTATTTTCTTTTAAACCTACATTGCATTGACATATTTAATAAAAAAATACTAATGACATAATAAATAATCTATATATATAAAAATGAATTGCTGTTCGTTAGTCTCGCTAAAACTCGAGAACGGCTGAACGGATTTATCTTATCTTGGTCTTCAAATGTTCGTGGAGGTCTAGGGAAGGTCTAAACGGTGAGAAAAAATGGAAAAATTGCGAGGAAAAGCCAATTTTTTAATTGTTCAAGCGTGATGCGACCAGGCAATATAGGATGATCTTTGTTTGGTTGACGGGAGGGGTAAACGACGGTCAAGCTTCAATTACCAACCAACGTAAAATGATCTATGTTTCCATTGTTTTTCATTGACGGCTGACGAAATAGAACAAAATTCAAAAAATATGTACATTGTGTATATAATATCTAGATACGGCATCCTTCGCGTAATTTGTTAAATGTAAAATAAAATGATGTACAAAAATACTACAAAAATAGCCCATAGTTTTTTGACAGTATTGCGATAGTTTTAAACAAGATATACTCTATGAAGCGTTTTGCCGGAGAACACCAAAATATATCTAATTATAATTTTTCGTTTTCATAAAGGACATTGTTTTTTGAATTGATACCTTTAGATGCGTTGGGCGACAAATCTAAATTCCGCATTAATATTGTTTTCATACTCAAGAATAATAAAAGTATTGGTACGTTGATGCCGCATCCAGACATAATAACGAAACGATATGCAATTTTATATTTTTAAATATTTGTTTTATTACTTACGTCACCTGGTAAGGCAGTATGAAGGTTTTATTGATTTGTATATGTATAGAGAGTCTTCTCAAATAAATAAAAGTAATTCACAGAAGCGCGTGGTTGCCCGTTGGTAACGTACTAGACGCGACTGCCAACCAACCAAAGTTTACGATGGTCACGGGTTCAAATCCCAGGGCACACCTCTGCTTTTCGGAGTAATTTATACGTGAAATAAAATCCGCCAACCCGCACTAAGCCAACGGGGTCGACTATAATATGACCTAATATAATAACAGCACTATTTGTCTCCGGAAGGAAAAACGAAAAATGTTGTTCATTACAATGAATTAAAATAATGAGGTATTAAAATCTTAGATTTTAGACAGTATTAATGGCAAAAAATGTGGCTATACGAGGTTCAGGTATCATATAGGTACTTATATTAATTGATTTCAATGTATGTCGTCGGAGTAGTAACAGTGTTATAATATCTTCGTAGCAAAATAAAGATTTAAATCTGGAGAGATGGGATGGAATAGAATATAAGGTGGACAAAATGGGACAGAAGAATAGGTATAGGACGGGATTGGATAAGCAGTTTAAGAGAACGGCAGTCATGTTGCTTTCAAATAAAATATGGACTGGAATCTGTTTTTGCACCCGGGTGAAGCCGGGCCGGGCCGCTAGTATACTATAATATTAAACTTAATAACTATGATACATTTATATTTCTCTCTTTAAAATAATATAATTTTGCATATCATGTAGATGGTTAAATATGGCTGTTCGAATTAATATATGCTTCCACCACATTGTAATACCTGTATTTGCAAAATAAATATATCTTTATCTTTATCTTTAAATATATCTTTATCTTTAACGTCCTTTGAATTGTTGAGCTATTACGCTGCGTGATTACTTTTATCGAGACGCATCCTAGTAAAGTGTTAACTTAGACTTTCATGATAAATGAGTACCGTTTCTTAAGAGAGTCCACAGTGACAGGAATTGCCCTCTTTCTTTACGTGTCGTTCATCTATGACAATCCGTTATGTCAGAGGCATTGCTAAAAGTATTTGAAAGAAAGAAAGAACGTATTTGCACGGGCACAGAAATTACAATAAAGAATTGTCAACAAATAGAGAAAAAACAAAGATGATATTATGATAAAATAAAAACTTAAACATTTCTTACTTTACTTCTCGTTCGAACAAGCCATGCTATCTTATTGGATAAATTCATTTTGTATTTCAGCCTACATTTACAAATACTGTGATTAAGATATTACAATAATAACGTAATTAAAAATCTGATTGTTCTGAAAAGTGGAACCAAATTTGAATATTCGGTCTAGCTAGACTTGAGGCTGTAATTACTCGTTCCCTTTATACTGACTGCGCTATTGAAAATGTAGAAATTAATTATCTTGCGGTGTATTTAAATTATAAATAATTACTTTGAACGAAATGTTTGGTAATATTATCCTGTAGCCACCTTTGTTGGGCAAGCGAATCTAGAATTACGTTTCAGGTGTATTACCATTTGCAGCGTGGTTCATTTTAGTGATTAAAAATATTGCCACTGGAAAAGACGGGTGAATATTTAAGCTATAAGCAAGTAGAGCGTTTTCTTATTTATCAACACAGAACAAAACCGCATATATACCTAAAAAACTAAAAAAAATTGGCAACTTAAATATTTATCAAGTGATAAATGTGACCACGCACTAAAACGGTGAAGGAAAACATCGTGAGGAAACCTGCATATCATACCGATTTCTAAAAATTTCTATGGTATGTAAGTCTGCCAACCCGCACTAGGCCAGCGTGGTGGACTATATGGCCTAACCACTCTCAATTGTACTTACGATTGTAGAGTAGGCCCCTGCAGTGGGACGTATATGGGCTGATACGATAAATGTGACTAGAGGAACTTTTTATGAAGTGTTAAATTAATATATTGTCCCATATAGTCAACGATATTCTACCAATACCTTTTCTACCTCTTTATATGTATAATATAATCCTTGTAATCATTTTATTATCAATAATTTAGTAACTTATAAAAAAAAATAGGCTTTATTCATAAACGGCTTATAAACCTATTTTTAACCGACGTCAAAAAGGATGAAAAAATTTAAATTACTTTAGGGCATTGGTGTTTGCACTTGTTTGGTTCTTGGCGTTGGGTTCTTCAACCCAAATAATTATGATTTTTTGGCTAGTCAAGTCGATCAGCAAAATTAATTAACAGCAGAAATGACAGCCTCCGTGGCGCAGTCGGTTAAACGCCGTCTGTGAAACGAAAGGCCGCGGGTACTATCCCCACACGGAGGGAAATGTTTGTGCGGTCCACAAATATTTCTTTCGAGTCTGGGTGTTTGTGAGAACGAAAAGTCTCTCGTAGTTCCTGATACCCACGACACAAGACTCGATCTTAGTGTGGGGTCGGGACTATTTATGTTACTATTACGTGTTCTTTATTTATTTATTTATGAAATAATAATTTTTTTTTGATTTGCAGTGGTATTTTTTACTTTGTATTGTTTTTTTTTGTTTTGAAGTCGGTTTTTATTTTTTATCACTTATTTTAGTCTTCGAATATTTTATCGTCTCCGCTCCAACTGAATTTAAAAGTTATTTGAAAAGGACAAAACATTCAAAATATCTATGAATAAGGGCGCTTAAGTTTCCGCTAGACATAAGGCCATACCTTTAGGCATTGTATTACTTCACCTAACTCAGTCCTGTAATTAGACAACTATCAAGCGTGTATTATCATGTTTGATATCCGAACAATGCGACGAGATATCTCTCAATTAATTACGAGACGTTTAAGATTTTAATGTTGAAACTAGCGAGAGATCGAATGAAATGTTAATGAATGGCTAAGAAAATTAATCGGATCCAATGCTTTGTCAGTGATGGATTTGTGATTACAAATGGTGCTTTGTTTTAGGTAGTCTTTGTTAATTTGATTAGATACTTAATGGAAGTATTTTGTGATTAAAATTGTTCGACATCTCATCTCAGAGATTATCAGTATTCAATTTATTTTACTTATTTGACAAATATTACAGGGAATTATTTCGAATAAAGAGGAACGTAGCTTTAATAATCTCCAAGGAAACTACAAGAAACAAAATAGTTGTATAATCGATCTACATATATCTATATCAGCCCATATGCGTTCCATTGCAGGGCACAGAAGTCATCTACAATCGAGAGAACGAATGAAAGTGGTTAGGCGGACTTTATATAACATAGAAATTTTTACAAATCGCTATGGTATGCAGGTTTCCTCGCGATGTTTTCTTTCACCGTTATAGCGTTATAGGTTTACCGTTATAGATGATTAACTAGCTATCAATACACACATCACTCCGAAAAGTCAGAGGTGTGCCCTGGGATTCGAACCCGCGACCACCGTGACCATGATGGCAGCCGCGTCTGGTCAACTTACTAACAGGCCACCATGCACTTAATTTGTATAATAATATTAATTCGTTAATTTTTAAACGTATAGTTCAAGCTTTTTTTGTCAATTTGCTCTGGTCCTGACGACATGTGGAATGCCATCTATCGATAAAGTATCGACCGATATTGTGTTTTTTTTTATTTCAATGAATGGCGAGACGAGCAAGCCGTTCGCCTGATGGTATGCGACACGACCGCTCATAAACAGTAGCAAAATTCCACTGCGCTCGCCATCCTGAGACATAAGATGTTAAGTCTCAATATGTCCAGTAGTTACTCTGGCTACAATGTCCTTCAATCCGAAACACAACAGTGCATTTACACTGCTGTTTCACGGGAGAAATAGACATCGCGGTGGTACCTACCCAGATGATCTCTCACATATGAGAGACCTACCACCAGTACAACCACCACCACCACCACCACCACCAGTACCAGTATTGTATAATTATTTTTGTCTCTACATAAGGCCAGATGCCTTCTTGATTGCTTATTCAGGCTACGCCGGAAGAACCCAGAAAAATAAGCCTTATATTCAGCTAATTGTTTATATTAGATATACATCATCCGATTAATTACGATTCTATTATTAGTTTTTTGCTATTTGACTGTCTCAATTTTTATATTACGGCGTAAAGTGATATACAGGGTCTATCCTGACTTTAACTGTATTTAGACACAATATAACTAAAAAAATGGCCCAAATATATCGTCGCGTTCGGGTGGTAAATATGTTGTTTTTCCAAGATAACAATGTCCATTATTTCATTTTTAAAGGAATAATGGTAAGCAAGTGTTTATATATTATTAGAAAAACTATGTATTTACCATTCAAAGGTAGGTGGTAGGTCTCTTATATGTAACCGGGCTGCCCGGGTAAGTATCACCGTAATATCTATTTTTTCCGTCAGGTATCACCGTAATATCTATTTTTTCCGTCAAACAGCAGTATAAATGCACTGTTGTATTCTCGTTTGAAGGATATTGTAGTCAGAGTAACTACTGAACGTATTGAGCCCTAATATCTAATGTCTCAGGATGGCGAGCGCAGTGGAATGCCATTGCGTTGCTTTGTAAATTATGCTGTTGTTTGATTGTGAGCGATCGTATCGCTTACCATCAGGCAAATGTAATACGCGTCTCACCATAAAAAAAGTTACTACATTTCGGTTTGTTGTCAGATAGTAGCTACCATATTGGATGAGCTTATCTTTTTAACCGACTTAAACAAACGGACGAGGTTATCAATCCATAATTACCTACAGCAAATATCAATAATTTATTAACTCCCACATAATAAATTTAAACCCGTACAGAAAATTCCAAATCCGAGAAACAAATCCGAGTTAAAGAACAAAAAGCTTTCGAACTAGCACAAAGGTATAGATAAAACTATAAGTACGTCACTGAAATACCTGTACGTAGAAAGTAATTAAGTAGTTGTGTTGAAATGGTTCGGCCGCGATCGTCGATGCGAGTGCCTAATAAACTTTAAATTTCAAAACATTTCGCCCTACGATTAATGTGCAGATGTTACATTGCGGTGCAATTGTTGAGAGAATTGACTGCTTGTTTTTACATACATACATAAACTCACGCCTTGTTCCCAGAAGGGGTAGGCAGAGGTGCCAGGGCACCCACATTGCTTGTTTTTATTAATTTCATATATGGATAACTTAACCTATTAATTGTAAATGAAATAAAAGAATACCGCGTTATGCAGTTTATAAAAAAATGCCGCGAATCACCTTCGTGCTGTAACACCACAAAACTAATTACGCGCCAAATGTTTATGTGATCTTCTCATAAAGAGGTAATATTTGATAGTTTTCTTGTATTGAAATTCATAAAAATTCTCTAAAACTGTTGGACCAATATGAAATATTATTTTCTATTAGAATTCTACATTATACCTGATAAACGTAGGTGGTAGAAGATTTGCAAAAACGTGTACCTGGGCGTAGCTGGGCCGGGCCGCTAGTTAATAAATATATTTGTCTTCGATCAGGGTTGTTTTGGTTGTAAAAAAGCCTTTTCTATCTACTTTCTAATAGCTATAGCACAAGTGTACTGTACTCTTTGGGTATAAGATGTGATAATTCATAATGCTGTCGCCTTGTAAAGTTTTGCGTTTATTGCATGAGCTCTACGTTTGAGGTCATACATTTTGGGAATATAACAGTTGTGTAAAGCATGGTGCCTTAACAATAAAAAAACTGATTTATTAAACTTAATCATAGCACTAATGTAGATGGATTAAGTATTCCGCCAATGACCACAGCCACAGACAGTCCACTCAAATTAACGATTGTGCATGCTAAATGTGTATTTTGTACTCTTCTTCTACCTGGCGTTATCCCGGCCGGTGCCAGGGTCCGCCTTCCGGCAAATTCTCCTCCATTTCGCCCGATCTTCGGCATCCTCAATAGTGAGGCCATTGACCCTCATATCTTCCTTGACGACATCGAGCCAGCGCTTCTTGGGTCTACCCCGCGGTCGAGGTCCGGGAATATTGAGGCTCAGGCACACATTACCGACGTACTCCTGCGGTTTCCTTAGGACGTGACCATACCATCTCAAGCGGGATTCCTGGAGTTTATCAGCCACATCGCGGACACCAAGACTGCCACGGATGTGCTCGTTACGGATTTTGTCCAAACGCGTAACGTTGCACATCCACCGCAGCATCTTCATCTCCGCGACGTGAACCTCCTGGACGTGCCGCTTGAGGGCAGGCCACGTCTCAGAACCATACAGGAGCACCGGCCGCACGATGCTTTTATAGATGAGACCCTTGAGCCTCATCGGCATCCTGCGGTCGCAGAGTATGCCTGAGACCTCCCTCCACTTAGCCCAAGCAGCGCTTATACGGGCTTTGACGTCAAGGTCGATGTCACCGGACTCATGCAGTACGGACCCAAGGTACTTGAACTTGTCCGTCTTCACGGCAAGTAAATGTGTATTTTGTACTATGATAATAAATTCAGGGTGATAAACGCTGTAAGTTCATGAATGGCACCACACCGCAAAAGGCCTGTTGGACCAAGTTGCGAACTAACTACGAGGTTGGCAGCTGCACATTGCGTCAATATATTTGTATTTCGCATCTCGACATATAAAACAAAATCTAAATAGTATACACGGTCATACGAATATACATGTAATGTATTGTAGACCAAAAACGATATAATCCAGTCCATCCAAAGGTTACCTGGAAGATCGCAGCTAGCCTATTGTAACCAGGCCTTAAGTTTTTAAGTATTTTGCATGCGTCTTTTCGTCATTTTTCATTCGCACAATAAAGCATATATAATTAAATATTATTTTTAACTAATTGCAATTATTATAAATTCGGCTAACGAGCATACTTCCTAGGAAAGCATCAGCGTTTGCAACCTTTAGATCGTAGAAGTGTTACTGGTCATAATATGGGTTTACGAGAGGAGAAAGAGAAAAATCGGCAGATGGAATATTGGGCCTTCGCCGCATACCGCACTAACAAATTTGGGAAGTGTTTATTCACAGATAAATCGAAGAGCTGTCACAATTTCTAGACTTTTAGACTAGCAAAGATTAAGTTCCTATGGAAGTGCAATCAGGATTGACAAAATCTTGCATTAAAAAGACAACCAAGATCCAACTTATGACTTGGTGACATTCATTTGTCCGCATTTGACAAGGAAGTTAACCATATTAGCTCTCGCCCCACTTGTATTACCCAAGGGAATAGATATGTAACTAATGACATCCTCCATTTGCTGAAATTATTGCCGCCACAAGATGTGGCAGGGGCGAGACATGTATTAACCTCCATGTCGTTTATATGCTCTCATTGCTAATTATAGGCTTCAAATAATCCAAACTTCGATTGAGAATGTGTGTTCATTACGTCGGCCTATGGCTGATGACGGATGTAAGAGGACAAAGAAAGTGTATTTGATTTTCTTAAAATACTGCTCGACAAGTCCAGAGCCTCACATTCTACAACGTAAACACAATTTTCATTTTTTGATTGATATTGCTGGCGTATCTTCCCAGGAAGCCTTTTAAATATGAGAAACTAGATACCATCAGTTAATGCCATCACCTCTAGACAAAACAATTTTCCACATTGCAATAATACCAGTGAGTTGTTGGCAAGATACAAAAACACACCCAACCAGTAAAGGTAATTGGTTCAATTCTCAAACACTTTTTAATCAAGATACACAAGACACGCGCGGCACATCTAAATGTTGTCCTACATACACCAAGCTGCAGGGCGAGTAGGCAATTCTATGACAGAATATTGAGCGCGTTTATACATGCAAGTAGGGCAATAGTTTACGCATTCTACAACGTATACGGTTCCCGAATACATTGGCTCTGTCCATTCACACAACGTGTTCAGTTAAAAACTCCCACTGTCCCTATTCCGATCCTATTTGAAAGTCAGCGAATCTGCCGGTGTATCGGGCAAAAATCGTTTATGATTTTTTTTGTTTCTCTTATTGTGTTCTGGTTGGGATTTTGCCTTCACAGGCAGGTTGGTGTTTTTGTATTGGGAATATTTTTTTGTGAAACGTTGTACAGTAACCATTATATAGAAAGCAATGTCTGTTGTGATCAAGTTTCGTTTGAACTAATGCGTGTTGGATCATTTTCACTCTGTTCATTTGTAAAAATGCAATGGGGCTTTGTAAGTTCAATGTTACAGCTCATTGTAACTATTATTAACACAAATAAATTCGATTTAGTCATAGTTTATTACATTGAATTACATTAACTTTTAAGTCAATAATTCAATATTTGAGTACATTCAATGAACTTCATTTACCACCACCTACTATCACTATAGTAATAAGGGGACATGCTACATCTATTCGCGTTAATTTAGTGCACAGAATGGAGTGCAAAAGTAGTGCTAACACGACGCCCGCGGGACCTCGCCATTTACTCCCAATTGATTTTAAGAAGTGGAACGGAACGAGTGATGTACGGTTTTGTTCCTGTTTACAGCGAAAACAAAGGGAATTTTGCTTAAAGCTGGCAAATTTTACTTAATTTGGAATAAAAAAGAAATCGGATATATTTTGGTGTTTATTTCATTGCTGAGTTTTATGAGCTTGACAGAGGGTGAAATGAAATGTCATAATAGTGATACATCTAAGGTTGTAGACGGATTTGTTTTTTATATTTCAAACTATTATTTCACTGAAAAAATCTGATCCTGATGATAACCAAGATAAATTGTCATGTGCATTATCATCAAATGAATGAAATCTTATCCAAAACTTTTTACTATGTGAGTGAACACTAGCCGTATAAGATAGCAAAATAGATATACAGACACCAATTGAACAGCTAATTCATACACACAATCCGATCAAAGAATATACAGTTATCAAACCGCAACTAAATTGGCCGTTCTAAAAATCAGCACGGCTTCATAACTTCGAAGGCGCTGGTTTTTCGGTATTTCGGCAAACAAAGCACATGTAAATGCACGTACGGGGGAGCACCGGCGCGTAGTTTACAAACCCTTTGACGCTCCCACTTGTTCCCTAGGGAATTCATGATTTTATTGTGAAACGCTCGCAAAACTGGGAATTTACATGAGAAATACAGAGAGATTCCACCAAGGCTCTAAAGTTAAGCGTATTATCAACTCGATTATGGATTGGTATGCTACAGAATACATTTTTCGCATTGTTTTTGTTAATCTAATGTGTGTAGAGAACTTTGTGACCATTTATTGGCCTCGTGGTGCAGAGTTCTATAGCTATGTTCGGTTCAATTTCTAGGTACTATAGTAAGTATTTTCTCACTTGATTGATCTAGCGAAACATAAGTCTAAAAAGTTCATATCATTATTTAAAAAATATTTTCTATTATAATACTACAAAGATACAATATATATCTTAGAAGATAAAATTGAGAAACCACTCAGTTTTATATTTATACTAGAATTAATTTTTTTCTTGGACTTTTTGATTTGGAAATTCTGTTTGCCAGTATTTGAGAAAGAAAGTAGAAAGTCATCATCTAACATCACTGTCGCTGATAGCCTATTGCTGAGTGTTAATCGTGCTCTTCCCAAAATATCTTCAGAAAGACTTTTTCTTGCGTATTAAGCCCAAAATACCGACAACATAGCCTCACCTGGTAAATTTTTTACTAGACAGCAATAATTATATTCATCCTGCATCCAATATCCAAATGCTTGCTAATTTTTTCAGCCACATTTATGTTCTGTATCGTAAACATTTGGCCATTCCACTATGGAGCATCAGTATTTTTATTTCGTTAAAGGAAATTGCACGGGGTAGATTCTGTCTGATAAAAATATAAATTGGGTTTATTCAATACGTGAGCGTTTTTATCGCGTCGTCCTTTTGCTTTATGAGGATGGCAAGTGTAAAACCGAGGGTGTTTTCCATTATCTCAACAAGCTGTGTTTCTTAATCGCTAAATGTCTAGTTCTAAATTGGCTTAGAAAGTAATTTGTCAGTCGCGTTGGACTCTGATCTACAGCTTCGTCTAATATAATTTTTTATCATCCTGTATACGCCTCACTACTAAGCAAAGACGTTCTTTCGAATTGAAATGTAATTTAAGCTTTGGGAACGTAACGGAATTTTGGAAATCCTAGAAAATATACAGTAACTATACCGTCGACACGTTAAATATTATTTCAAACAATATTTTGTTCATCACCCTATATATGACAATTGACACGTGGTTTAAAATAATTTCATCCCGTCTCCAACACACTGTATATTACACATGATGTAAGCCAGAGCTCCAATTTACCAGCATGTATAACTATGGCTTAATAAACAAATTACACGGCACTTGTTAGCGTGTAACACGGCTGTTACGTGCGTACAACACGACACGGCGTTACCCATTCCTTGGATTAACTTCATTAGTGAGCTCTCGCCGTTGCTCTAATTCAATGAGGCCGGCTCTGTCTTCTTATATATGTGACACACGGGCTGTAGGATCGACAGCAAATGTGCCAATTGTTGGAAGTGGAGTGCCGATGGTTTCTACTACTTATTCCTTCTGTGTCTTAATTGGTAACAGTGGTTTTTAAGATTGGGCCTTGTCAGGTTTGATGGTATGTTACGTGTATGTGTAGGACGTATGTTCATATTTCACATAATATCAATTTATAAAACTAATGCCCAAATACTGGAAAGCCAATTAACTTTTAACTCCTGTTAACTAGCTCTAATGACCTGTTAAATTGATTCCAGTTAAATATAACTTCGATTAAACCACTTAAGAATTAAATATTTAATGGGGCATTATTCATCCGATTCGTATTCTCGAAAGCAACTTAAGAGTTTGACAGCTGTCAAACAGTCAAATTTTTAAGAATTTCTAGTTTTAAGCAGCCGTCGTCTTAAGGCCGCCTGCGACCACTCTTAACTTTTTAAATTATACATAAAATTTACTAAAATGACTCTCGCGTCGGTTTCATCGCTGTCTGATGACGATTTAGCTTCATCAAGGCGAGTCAATCAAGAAAAAAATCAATGCTTTTGACAAATACAAAGAAGAAAACATTCAAACAAAGTGAGGTTCCGCCTGAAGAAAGAAACTGTTCTGCATCTGTGTTCCTTGCTGGAGACAAAATAGAACCCACTACAAATAGAAGTCGATTGATAAAAACTTGCGACCAACTGTTACTTGCTTTATGATATTCTACGACAGGCAGTTACCAGAAGATTATTGGAGATGTATTTCATGTGGAACAGCCGACTGTACAACACAAAGTTGCAGCAGAGTTAGTTAAACTACAAAATCGTGGCATGAAAATTCCCAACTAACAACAACAATGCCATATTGCGAATGTTTTCTATGCGATCACAGGAGTGATTGAAGTTATAAATTTCATACGTATAAGGATCAAATCTCCAGGTAATTTCTACTTATAATAATGTATACATAACTATTAAGCTTTTACATGTACACAAATATATGTTTTCTTATCCTATTTTAACTAAATGTGCTTCTAAAATGCCTAGCGTATTTTATATTGTGTAGTAATCATTTAGAGTATCCCTTTTTACTGTTCATAATATATTATTAATCATAGAATAGAATAATATATTATGCACAGTATAAAGGCACACTCTAAATGATTTCTACACAATAATTTATATATATATATGCTTGTTGGAATCAAAACATTTAGCAGGTAATTGGCTCTTCCCCAGCCCACTGTACCCCATATAACCAAGCTCTCTAAATAGTTGTAGGGCTAAATATATAATATAATATAATTAATCATACAATGGTTTGTACTGATTGTAGCTATTCAGTATATACTGGAACAATGTTCAACTACAATAGTAGTTTCCTATAAAGAATTCAATTTTATGAATATATTTTTTCAATTTACATAAAATTATTTGTAGTTTTCAAATAAGAATATTTGCTAGTGCTCTAATTTTTATTATCTTGTTTTTAGGAGGACCACAAGCAGAAACATTTAGAAACAGAAAAGGCCATTTTTCTATAAATGTGCAAGCAGTCTGCGACCCTAACTTGAGGATAAGAAACATTATAGGCCGATGGCCAGGCGCGGTGCATGATAGTAAAAATTTCAATGATTCTCCTTTATGTGCATTTCTGGAAAGGGGAGACTGAAGAAGCTTACAATCAAGACCATACTAAAACAAGAAACCCAGTGGAGAGGGTCTTTGGTTTTACAACAAAGATCTTCTTGTCTGCAAGTTGGGCTATAAGTTTTTGAAAATTAGCTTACTATTATAGAGGCATGTGCTGTGTTACATAATATAGCATGTTCCCAGAATGATCATATATTGGAGATTGATCTTTCTGAATCATTTCCACCAGCTCCACATAGTATAACCAATGAAAATGTTGCAACAAGGAATAATATAATAAAATACATATTTTAAACCGTACAGTGCATTTTATTGAATTACCATGGAATGAATACAAATAAAAATGAGTTATGTTTTATTGTAGTATATTTATTTTAATAACATCATTAGTACATATTATATTTTTTTAATTATCTACATTTCTTTAGATCTGTCTTACATTTATATCTATATTCCTTTATAAACACAAAATAATAACAATTATTTTAACATTAATTTAAAACTAAATTAATAAATGTACTATTAAAAATGTACAATAGAAATATAATATGACATTTTTTAACAATGAAAATAGGTGAAATAAACAATTTATTTTATGTATTACATATTAATTAAAATTCATAACATTCTTCAACTTTGATTTAAAACACTGTTTTCTGATGCAAATATTTCTTCCTTCACACAATTTGTCTCATTCTTTTTTGTATATTTTTATATTACATACTCATTTCAAAAGGGTGTGTATTGTCCAAATGATTTGTTGTATGCACGATTTCTATAGCGTTACCTGCAAAAGTGTTTATGTTAAAGTATGTCATAATTTTATATATCTCTTTTTATTTTTTATATATATTTGTTGAGCTTACTTATTTAGTCTATAGCTGATATACATGGCACTATATATATGAGCCATATTTCTTGGACGGTCTTATTATATAGGTACACATTGAATATTTATGTACTCCACTCCAGCTCCTGAAACAAAGGATTATTTATAGTTATACACATTGTACCATACTTTATTTTCCATATTTATTACATAATACTACTATATGAGGAGGAGATAATATATAGGAGGCATAATATGAGAGAAGCCTATAGGTACCCAGCAGTGGGATCCTACAGGCTGTAGATGATGATGATGATTTAAAATGTGTGAATAATCGATTCATATTATATATTAAATAGTTAATTATCATATAAATTCGTTAAAACTTAGAGGAATACGTGTATACTTACCTGTTTATAATATCCAGCACAGCTTCTTTCTCATATCGTATTTATTTACATAGTCTTCTCCATTTGGTACTTAGGTGGTTCTGCAGCCGTTGTTTGGTATTTTATATACCTATTTATTGAAAAGATATTCCAAAAACTAACTTTCAAACCGAGTGCAATTACAACATGACAATAAATAAAATAAACAAACATCATAATATTTTTAATAAACTCGCTTCGGATATAGGGATTAGGGACATAAGTTTTTTCACCCACATGATTTTATTAACAGATTTTTAAAATAATAACATGGCAATATATAATATAGCTTTAAACATAATCGTAACAAAAGTAAAAACGTTACAATGATTCCTCATATTAAATATAAAGGGTTAAATTTCCAATTTTGAGAAATCATGTATGAAGAATATTGCGTCAAATGGAACGTTTATATTTATACAATAAAAATTGTAACTGAAAACAAACTTTTCGTTAATCTGTGGAAATTTAGCTGGATGTTTGCTGAGTAGACCGATTTATGAGCTAAATGGCTATCCAGTATTTCGTTTCAAAATTTAACGAAACCTCAAAATAACGTCATATCAAATGAGTCCGGTGGCTGAGTAGCAATCCAGTATTTGGGGGTAAAGGAGCTTAAATATAAAAAATTTAAGCTCCTTTAGTATTAAATATAAAATAATTACTCATTACACCCATTAGTCGCGTTGTTTCTTTGTGCGTACTGGCGCTATTAAATTAGTATGTCTATTAACAGTATTAGGTGAGTAGTTAGTAAAATAACTTGTGAATTAGGAATAAAAACAAATTACATAATTTTCTCTCTTCAGATGGGTATATATGAAGAGTGCTAAGAATTATTTGTTTGTGGAGTTTTCTAGATGTCATGTATAATTTTCAAAATCTTCATTTGTTTAAATGTATCATTAAATATAGTTGTATTCAATATAATTTACCTTGTTCACTTTCTTCGTGTATGTATTACGAGTAGTTATAAATGGAAACTTCACCGGATTTAGTTTTGCTCTCGTGAATTGTTTGTATTTATTAATTTCTGTCAGTTTCTCAAAGATTAAATGAATTAATAAATAATAACATGTTTGCGAATCAAACAGTGTCGGGCAATGATGAATGATCGGCTTTAGCAACACATTTATTAGGTCTATTAAGTTTGGTATTAAAACACGCCCATCCATCAATTGTTAACACTCACTTATTGCGAGCAAATTAGTGCATTTTGTATAAAATCATACTCGGGTCTGATAAATCGGATTATTACCAGAAGCGATTATCGTGAATCATGGTTTAATTGTAATCATCATTGCCATTTCATTTTTTTAAATAGCATGTATTATGACTTGTTGAGAACTTGTTATGTGAGAAAAATAAGGTGTGATATTGATGTCATATTTCTAAAATAAATATTTATCAAAAATAATCTAATGGGTTACTTTTAACACATCATGACAGTCAACCGACAGACCACAAGTTCGAACTTGCTCATCGATATTAAATTATGTCATTTTTTATACATAAGTGTTGCGATCGGGAAGACATTTGCAATTTATTATAGCAATGATAGGTAATGATTTTCAGCGTAGGGTCATACTGTTGGCTGTATCGTATTTTTAAATGACAGCCTCCGTGGCGCAGTTAGTTAGACCCTGGCTGTGAAACGAGAGGCCGCGGGTTCGATCCTCGCATTGAGAACATTTGGGTGACACATTGGTTTCATATCTGGGTGTTTGTGAGATCGAAAAGACTCTTGTAATTTCTGATACTTAGACACAAGACTCAATCTTAGTGTGGGGTCAGGACAATGTATGTAATTGTCGGGTGTAATTATTATTTATTTAAATCACAAAATTGCAACGTTGAGCACAATGCTACACGTTTTAAGAGCGATTGTGTCCCATATTCGTAGATAGTGTTATATTATCCGTCACTGTATTGCAATAGGTCATTTATTTCACCGAGGCCCTGAGCAAATCAGCCCCACGAATTAGAACTTCTCTTTTAGTTTTTATGTCATTATTTATTTTGGCGTAGAAATAGAAATGAAATTAAAATGAATTCCGAGAAACTGTGTACAATCTAAGTAGTAAATAAAGTTCTTATTAAACAAGTAATTGAATTAAATAAGATGAACTTTAATATTAGTTTCTGAATTATTTATAGGTTTAATTTCTTGAAGTTAATGAACATGAAATATTTCGAGATTGACTTGATATTCCTTTGTTAGTGTTTTTTATGCATCAGTTTTTACTCTTTCATTTATTGAAAAATAAATATATTCCTATGCTTCATCCTTATTGTTTTATAACATAATTTTAATGGCAACATTGTAGCTTAGCAATATCGCATGACTTTCAGTGCGGCGTGAGCAAAAAATGGCATACTCATGTTGTTTTAAATGTATTTATTTTCTGCAATTCTGTAACTGCGTGGTGGACTATATGGCCTAACCACTCTCAATCGTATTCTCGATTGTAGAGTAGGCCCGTGCCCTGTAGTGGGACGTATATGGGCTGATACAGATACAGAATTCTGTAATAAGATTTTATAATGTCTTGCATGCTGTAAATATAAATAAAAAGGAAAAAATATTGGAGATCATATTCTAATCTCATATGTCATAATTATGGTACGATCTGTATGTGTATAGGTAGGAACTTCATTGTAAGATACGATAGGTACTTAATCTTTTAACGTTTTCATATTTATTTACTTAATCCTTTTTTGCACTTTGAAGAAACAATCACAGTAGAGAAATGACATAATAATAATAGTACATGAAGCGGTCTTATCGCACTAGGCAATTTCTTCCTAGTAACCTTTAGACCGATATAACTAGCGAATTTTGAAGGCAGTCAGTAAGGTAAGTCAGGCAGTAAGGTGTATATGAAATAAAATATCTCCAGAGCAAATGAATTACTAGAATGTTGTGAATTATTTAATTTTTAATCATTATAAAGTGACAATCACAAAAATCGTTCGAATAAAATACATTATTGAACAGAAGCATCATTATGGTTCTCTTAAATTGCATACTGTTTAAGATAGATTTTATCAATTGCATTGCTAGTTTACTTCTACCAGATAAAAATACAGTACAACTCGTGCTCATGGCCTTAAAACATCTTAAAATATTAATTATCAACAACGCCAGGCCCCAGTGCCCTATCTATAAGTCTAAAAACAACAATTTTCATCCGTCTGTAGGCGTAAGAAGCGCCTCTGCTCATTTTTGTAGAGATTTTCATTAGTGCTTCCTTCTTAGTACCGATTAAAGCGGGTTTCACTCGTTTTTTAGCTCGACGATGCAGCTGAATCTCGATTAGTAACGCAAAAGCTGAAATAAGATAAGGTTTGGGATCAAATCAAAGAAATCTTTTTAATTGTTGGAAGCTTTCAATTTTGGAAAGAATAAAACAAGGACGGACGTGACTCGGTGTATTTTTTTTTATGATGGCCTGGCATAGTGGCGGCATTTAGTGAATCAGAGAGTAAATATTTTTGACAGCCTCCGTGGCGCCGTTGGTTAGACGCCAGCTGTGAAAGGAGAAGCCGCATGTTCGATCTCCGCATCTAAACAAATATTTGTGTGATCCACACGTATTTGTTTCGGGTCTGGGTATTTCTGAGACCGAAATACCCACGTTGATATTTATTTATATTACTAAAAATGATTTGATGATCTCAGGTTGATGAGACGAATTTCTTGGTGTCTATGCCAGGGCATTCAACTGAGAATTATGAATTTACACGTGAATCATCATTATGTTTATGTCAACAAAGATCTTATATGTATATACATACATGATCATCATCGTCATACCTACCTGCCAAAAGATGTCCGATTCCGAGAAGACAAAACGCACCCCGAAGCATCGTCAGCGATACAGGTTCAAGACCTTTCGTAGATTCCATTTGCACCTAGTTAAATTACATATTACTATATTTATTTTCATAAGCAGTTCATTTTTTTTTATTGCACTTAATGGCTAGACGTGCATGCCATTCGCACGATGGTGAGCGATACGACCGCTTATTAGCGAATTATTATTAGCAAATAAATCTCATTAGCTTTTGCTAATGCCAAACAACAGATTAAATTACAAAGCGATACTTGTTATTCCACTGCGCCTGCCGTCCTGAGAAATAAGATGTTATGTCTCAATACATCCAGTAGATACACTGGCTACAATTTCCTTCAAACCGATACACAACCGTTCATTTACACTGCTGTTTGGCGGAAGAAAAAGACATTGCAGTGGTCAGGCGTCCTCTCGCATATGACAGACGCACCACTAGTGTAGTAATATTGCCTTAAATATAGTGACATCTATCGGTACATACTTAAACTATTTGCTTGGTGATGGTCGTTCAGTAGATAATTAATTACCATGAGAAATAACCAATCACGTTTAATCTGTATTACAACACAGCTCTTCAATATTCACTTACACCCGTGTTCGAATCAATAAAATTTTAATTTTTAAACCTTACAGAATCCCGTTTAATCGATCTTAATCCCGATGCGAATCCCGGTGGAGGGGGCCCGCGTGGGATTAAGTTCATCGTTTTTTGTTTACTATAATATGCTTAACATTGTATAATCAAGAGCCTAAGAAGGTTTTTGGTCTGCAGTGGAATTTAGGCTTTTATTTCTTCTAAAATTGCTAAAATGTGAGATTTTAGACCATGGTGTAACAGGCTGGGCCAATATACGTTGATGGTCAACAATCGTAGGAATAGAATCTAGATTTTGAATATTATCTTAATCCTTATTTTTTTCATTTTGCGGATTTAACCCGATTGTTATAAAACCATTGCCTCTCTTATTTTGACGCCATTAAGGCAATCTTTTTTGCCAATGTACCAACTCGACTTGGGTATATTCAGGCCTAAGCAGCCGATGCTAATGTATTCCTAACAAACCATCCGATCACCAATATTGGATCTAAATTTCAAAGTAATGTGTCACCTGAGAAGTAGCTGCTGGTTCCCTCGTCATGTCACTACTCTCTCTGTCACTCTCGGTCACTGGCTCAGACCTTCTAGCTTGTTCTGGAAGGTTCTTATATTCGTCCGTAGTCATCTTGCTCAAAATGCCAGCCTCGAACAGGGTCATTACCCTTGAAATAAATAAATTAGAAAAAATGTTACTCCGAATGGAAACTTTTATATCAAGAAAAACGATTTATCTTGAGATGTCTAAAAAGGTTTTCGCAAGTTTCAATTAGGTATACAGAATTGTATTAATTAAGGTTTTCAAATTAAATTAGTGATTTACTGGTGTTGAATTAGGACCACATTTCCATATCAATTCATGTTGTTACAAAATATTTAACATTTTTTATGTTTTGATACTTGGTGAACTTTTTATTTCACAAGAACAGTAACAGGGCAATTTAAGTCTAGAATTCTTAACGTATATTAAGCCGTGACCTTTTACACTGTATAATGGCAATAACAAAGAACGAATAATTTATAAAAACAACTTAAAGCTTAAAGCTAGTGAAAAAAATACGCGTCTCATTTAGCAATTTTTAGATACGATATTTTGTGAAAAACATTTTTATGAAGGCTGTGTAGAATAACATTCCTTGGCCTTTCCATCGCCATGATAAAATATATTCGAAACGGATAATTGGATTAGTACTTACACATTATTGAACGTTTCCAAATAGGGGCAGCCGATTTGAAAAGCGATGGCAGAATATCTTGTGTAAAGTTTTTCGCTAAGATGAAAATTATGGGACCCTGAAAAATAGTGTTTATTTTATTCAGTTCAATATTTTCGATGGAAATCTCATTTTTACGAATTATATTTTTCGGAACCGATTATATTGGAATGAAATAAAAAATAATTTGGTTGGTACAGGAAAGAGCTTAAACACTAGCATTTAATACTGGATTTCAAATATAAAGGATAAAACCAGGTAGCGTTAATTTCTTCAATACTCCGTGAAATTAGAATTTTGATATGTTGGCATAATTGTATCGTAGTCGTAGTTTCGGTTTTAAGTTTTTGTATAAATACATAAAAAGGAAGTAGAATACCAAATCTCTCAGTATCATAGTAGAGGGTCTCACGACCGCCCAACACTGCCACTCGCTTGCGGGTTAGAACGAGTCGGACGCCCATCTCGACATTATGTACGCGTTGCACCCGCTGCCGACGCATCAGCCGTGCTATACGTCCGTACACACCCGTACCATTCTGAGGGTATGACATGGAAAAGTCATATTAAGCAATGTTTTTGCCATTGAAGGCATTTTTTATAGTATAAGTCTATCAGAACTGCAAATACAAAGTAGATGATAAGATAAATCCGCCAGCGATGAAATCGTACAACACTTTGATCATAGGTGTAAGTATCGGTATTTCAAAATAAGTGAGAGTTTAGTGACTAGATGGCGGACAGCAGTAGTCATCAGCAAAATTTTTATTTTAAGAGGCAGTGATGCTACACCGGTCGAGCCCTACGACATTCTTAAAGTAGGCTAAAGTACTTCAGGATGGCTTTACTGAATCAGGATCCACTAACAATGCATAATTTTGCTTGGAAGTAAAACCTACATACTGAAACTATCTATCACGTTAAGGACAGAGCTAAGCTACTTGTCTAAAATAATATACTTTGGGCTATTACAGATGAAACTGTTGACTTTTAATTAACACTAGTTTCGATCCAATACCAAGTACATAGGAAAGTCTATGGGACCGTATGAAATATTCATGAAATATAGCAGTCACGGCGAAGTTTTCCAATAAAAGCCCCGTTCGGATTAATACATTCAAAATGATCGAAAAAAGCTACGAGTACATTTGCCTACAACTAATCCGGTGAATGTAAAAATTTTCGTGTTGCGTTTAATTCCTGTATTTTTGCGGACGCAAAAGAATAAAAATATATATCCCGTTTGTGACTTCAAATGGATTGGCCACTCCCGCCGAATTGGTGCAAACCATATACTTAAATAGGCAAATCCATTGGATTGGATTCCCCAAGGAAAGGGTAAGCGTGGCCGTCCTAAACAAACCTGGCGACGCACTGTAATCGACAAAACCAAAAGAGGAAAGTCTTGGAGCGACTTCAAGCAGACAGCTCAAGACCGTGCAAGATGGAGAGTCACTGTGGATGCGCTTTGTCCCATCCAGGGATCCTAGGATTTGGATGATGATTATAGTGACTTAGTCACGGAGTGCATGGTGGCCTGTTGGTAAACAGACCAGACGGGGCTGCCAACATGTTCACGGTTATCGCGGGTTCGTATCCCAGGGCACACCTCATACTTTTCGGAGTTATGTATGTATTGATATTCAATCACCACACACTAAAATGGTGAAGAAAAACATCGTGAGGAAACTTGCATACCATAGTGACTTATAAGAATTTCTATGGCATGTAAAGTCCGCCAACTCGCATTAGGCCAGCATTGTGGACTATGTGGCCTAACCACATTCAATCGTACTCTCGACTATAGAGGAAGCCTGTGTCTTGCAGTGGGACGTATATGGGCCGGTACCGACTCACGGATTCTAACAAGTTGATCAAACTTTTTGGTTTTGGGTCATCTTTTGCGAGTAGAATAGTCTTCTGTTTTTCATAAGTTCAAGAATGGATTTGCTCTAGTTGGGGCATGATAATCTAAATCCATAATTACTTCCAAAATAGCCAGCGACGAGCTATGAGTTTCCACCACCAACTCATACCCGTGGTCTCTCATAGCTTCTTCCAGTGCTGGTAGGTTGCCTATCGGTTGCTCTCGCGCCGGTCTCGCTAGTAGGCTGGTCAGGTTGGCTGAGTACATGTCGCCGATCACGTACGTGGCTCCGAGAGATATGAGCACGGAGACCAGGCGCGCTTTGTGGGTCTTTGACGGTTCTTTGCTTGAAGCTGAAAAGGAAGTTAAGATTTAGGATGTTGTTGAAAGCAATTATTGTGAGATTTGGGTACTATATTTCTATATAAGGGATTTGAAATATTGAGAAGTAAGTAGCGATCTATTACGTTTTGTTCCTGTTTTACATGGGGAGCAGGTTAGTCATATTTTATGCTTATACTCACCGTGTGTAGGTGATTTTGCCATGGCAGCCATGATTACCTTAAAATGTCTCGGGTTTTGTGCCTCTGGTTACTTATTTAGTAAATGAATCTGCCACATCGTATTTATTATGTTCATGCTGTTACTTGAAAATTAACCTTTACCCCTTAATAAATTTAATGCAAAATTCAAGCTATAGAGACCACAGTTCTTGCCAAAATGCCAACTGACAAAACAAAACATACATTGCCTAAGAAACAGCGTGGTGGTGAACCAGCAGCAGTTATTAAGGAGTCCTAGCTGGTCGCGTTTTCGTCGCTGCCACAGAGATGGCGCTGCTATCACCACCCACAGCGCTGGCCCAGTTACTAGTAGCGTGGCACAGACTAAAGGCCATACCTGGAATGTGGATTTATACCAGGGATCAAATATAAATGTTGATGATTTTCCAAACATTTGTTACGTAGATTTAGTTTGTATTATTTTAGAAAATAGATATTGCTTATTGAATAGCAGCTTATTAATTCTTTGCATTATGTACGAGCCAGGACGCAAAAACGTATGTATTTAGATTTGATAATATGAAAGTTTAATAAAATGCCTGAACCAATAATATGCTGTGTTTGAGTATCAAATATTTAGCCATATATAGTAAGTGCAATATCAACTCAATAAATATTTTATTAAAAACGAATATTTACCTCCCATCGAAAAGGTCGTATGATTGCCAACGTCTCACTCAGCTTAGCTGGGGCATGAGTTAGGAATGCTCCAGAATCAGCCAAGGTCAGAAAAGAAAACTCTACAGCCTGGAGCCTTTCCCAAGTCATGGTGACATCACCGAGGAAGAAGTCTGCTTGCTGAACAATAAAAGAACACGAATTGAGACTGCTGGTTTTAGGCAAAGCATAGGAATACGAAAGTATTATACATTTAATCTTTAATAAGGTACCAAAGCTGTTCTTATAGTACATAAGCGTTGCCATACAAATCTTTGTATATCTATATATGGACATGGCGGATAGTGCGTAGTGTTCTGATGTAAGTGGTGCGCGCGCTCCAGTAGGTCTCTAGTGGAGCGTTACTGAAATAGGTCGTTTTTCGGTTAGGAGAAATGTATGAAAATAAGTTGAATATTTATTTTAGCGCGATTTTCACAGATTTTTATCGTTTGAAATTCCAAATGCACGGAAGGGCCTATGCTAAGTTTTTAAATCAATGTAGGTCAGCTTAATACATAGGTAAGCTAACTGCTTGTTTGCTTGCTTAAGCTTGTTAAAGAATGTACGTACCCGTTTCCAAATTAAGCCGAGAGTTCCTTTAAATGTGCCGTTGCCAGAGATGCTGGACCCTTGGCTTCTATCCGGTGGGTCGTAGTACCTGTATCTTTAATAATATAATGTATTATATTTTTATTACAATAGTAAAATACAAGGTAACCAGGTCGTTATTAATCCCCGATATGACTATCGGCTCGCCCATATTACGTCGTGGGATGGTATATACAAGGCGAAGCGATCCACTCCTGGAGGCACCTCTGCTTACCCCTTCAGGGGAACAGGTGCGAGTTTATGTATGTACATATATTAACAGATTGTGGCACAGACGATAAGACGCCGCCTGTTACACGAGAGGCCGTGGGTTCGATTCCGGCACCGGGAGAAATGTCTGTGCTAACCATAATTTTCTATATGTTGTTTGTGAGGCCGAAATCTCTCATAGTTCCTGATACCCACGACATGAGACTCGATCTTAGTGTGACGTCAGGACTATGTCTGTGACTTTTAGGTGTTATTTTTTTATTATTTTTATTTATTTATGTCGGTATTCGTTATTTTTGAGTGACAACCGATAGCTTAATATTTTTTCTTAAAACGCGTAAGTAATTATTGAATGCATACCTGAAGTTTAATTTTTTAGCAATAAGTGCCAAAAGCTTGTCGTCTCGACCTCCTGTGACCGTGATTGAGGAGTCGTTGTTGTATCTTACGAAGTGCCATGGAGGAGCCTGTGAGCAATTCATTTTTCAATTTATATTATTTTGGGTGTTACTTCTGTCTTGGTCTCGTATTTAGATTACAATTTAAATCATCTAGATTATACCTATAGATGGTTGCATTTCTAAGAAGGGTATTGAAATATAAAATCACTAAGATCCCTAGATACATATAAGTAAAAGCACTTACGTGGAGTACAGGTACATCAAAAATTCTTCCCTTAAAATCCTTATAGACCTTGTCAGCAGGTGGCAGCACCGGCGACTTGTACAGACGCCCCGCCCACCAGTTTACCAATGTTAGGTGATTTAAACGATCTGGTGTGGCTTGATTGTAGTAAATGCGAAACCTACAAAAAAATCATTGAATTTACCGCAATAATAGAAAAACGATACTTAGTTTGATTATAAATGATAATCTCAGATTGACAACGCTGAACTTGCCTTTAATAGGGATTTTCTCTATGCTTATTATAGAAAATTATTTAATTATTATCTCTGGAAAATAACCATTATAACTAACATCACTTTAAAACATTAATAAAATTGAGATTTTATCCTCGTACCGAGACAAATATTTGTGAGAACTGTATGTATTTGTTTCGGATTTCGGTGTTAATAGGTTTTGTTGTAGTTCCGGATTCATGCGATTTATAAAAAAAAAAAACAGTGGTATGTCAATCCGCCAACCAGCAATAGGCCAGCATGGCCAGCACTCTCAATTGTAGAGGAGGCCCGTGACCTGCAGTGGGACGTATATGAGCTGATAGAGATCAGATACAGTAGTTCGTGATACCCACGACACAAGACCCGATTTTAGTGTGGAATCAGCTTTATGTATATGACTGTTGGTTGTATTTATTATCATTATTTGTCTTGTCAGGAAAAAAAGATTAATAGATCCTTACATGGATATAATTTTTCTGTGTATTAAAGTTTTTGTTTACAACTGATATAATGAATAGCGTGGGAACTTTTGTTTAAAGTAGACATTATCTCAACATCGGAAGCCTTCTTTGTCTCCGCTTACTCACCGGTCATTAAATGGTTTTCACAAAAAGTTTTAGAGTTTGTGTAGGAAATATAACTAGTTTTTCTAATCCTTTTTAAAACATAAATACACAAAAGTAAAAGGCAATTAGGTGTTAAGCAAAAGTGATCAATTAAATGAATTTAAAAGGTTCTAAGACGAGGAAATCTTTTGAAACAATATATTTAATGGTTGTTTTTGTTTTTTACGATCTTGTTCGGAAATTCTATAGGCCGGGCGACAAAGCAAGCAGTTCTCCAAGGGTACCAACATTATCCATGGATTTGCATAACTCTGCGTGAACGGCAGAAAAGAAATGAGTGGTAGATAAAGGTAGAAAGATTGTTGGAGACTTATTTCATCTTAATGATAATATATATATTTTTTAACTTAGAAAGAATATATATTGAGCCCTAAAATTTTTACTGTGTAATAGAATTTAAAAAAATCATTTAGGGGAATAAAAATAAACAGCCGTACGACCCCCGTAACAACAACATAGCAATTTCGGATTAATACATTTTTCTTTCTGATCGTAAAAAATAACAATCTCAGATTATTGTAGTTTAATATACTCGGTAATTTTCCGAATCTCCGGCAATTATGTCGCGCTAACTTCCTGCCAATAAAGATAAGACACATTACAAGGAATATAATATTTTAGGTAATAAAGCATTATTATTACCAGGATATGTCGAAGGTTGATAAAAAAGTTACTCGTGTCGCGCGGACGATTCGGCTTCTTTACGACCGCCATCAAAATGTTGATACTCCTGTTGAAAATTACAGATATACGACTTACGAGTTTGTGAATGGGCGCCGACGACGCGGAACAATTGTCGGGTTTCGTTGGGAGCGACGCATAAAAATGTTCAAGGCGGGCCTTTGCATTTTTGACATACTTTTAAAGTTATTTTTTGTATGGAATTAGTTTCTGAGTCTATAATGCGTGGATACAGAGTTTTTAGGCTTAATGCTATATATATTTTATGATATTGTGGATTGTAGTAATTTGGCATGATCAAAGGTGAAAGTGCATTCGTCTCAAAAAAAAACATATTGAGTCATAAAAATGCTGAGAGACTGTAGCACAGCTCGGATCTCGATCGTATAAAAGGCTTTCTCATATAACCTTTACTTAATTTAATTTAGCAATTTTAATCTTAAAGTCTATTGAGTTAACGAGTTGATACTAATGAAGTGGTAATATGGGTTGGAACGTAATATTGAGAAAGATGATTACCTATACTAAAATATATACATTTTCCATGTATCTTAGTAACATAAGTAATAAAACCTTAAAGAAATGTGTGCTTACATTATTGCGGTATTTCTGAAGTTTTTGCGTTTTAATAGTATAGACTTATGTAGTTGGATAATGGTGTTGATATTACGAGTATTGCCGTTGGATGTAAGCAAATACAGCTCGACCGAATGTCCATGCAAATCACAACCTGAATCGTCCAAATTGCTGTCAGTTTACAAAAATATAATTGTCAACACGGATTGTACATGTTTTGGCAGCCGAGAAATATGTTTCGGCCAATTCTCAATCGGCATTCGGCCCAATCGAATTACAAAGTACGTGATTGTCCGAGGCTTTGTGTTCCTGGCTTGCTTCTATTGAACTTCTGAAGTGGGTGGGGGAATGTAATTTTTAGAAATACCCTAAGGCGACCGGCGTTGGTGAGCAATCAGCCGCTGTTGCTCGTACAGTTGGGGCAGCGGACGTTTCATTGTTGCGTCTTATATTTTAAGATATTTGAGCAATTGGTTCAGTGCGGTAACAACAACAAGTAACAATATGACGAAATCTAAACCATACAGCGCAAGTCCATTAGCAATCGTTGACAAGTTGACGTGGACATTGGCGCATAATTCACTGATTCCTATGGCGTCCCGCGGTTTATAGCAGAGGGACCGCCGCTATGAATTTATGTGTTTATAGTCCACCGACTCAGCATAAACGTGTCAACTTACGACTGTGTTCCGGGTTATGTAAATTAGCTAGTTATTTGTTAGGTCATCGTTACAATGTTTTTTTTTGTTTTGTAATTAAATGATCAAACTGTGGTATAAACTATAACACTTTATAGTTGGCTGGCTTAAAGGTGGCTTGTTAGAGATTTAGCCCCATTGTGGAGACATTTACAAGAATTTCTATGTTATGCAACCTTCTTCTTCTGTATCAGCCGATATACGTCCCACTGCAGGACCCGGCCGCCTCTACAATCGTGAGTACGATTGAGAGTGGTTAGGCTATATAGTCCACCACGCTGGCATAGTGCGAATTGGCGGACTTACATACCATAAAAATTATGTTATGTAACCGCCATCCCGCAATTCGTCAAAGTACTGAACTATAAACTAAACTGTCGCAATTAATCTCTAGATTTTAAAAGCTTAGCTTTATTTTTAGTCTTGAAATCGTAGTATCGATATTTAATTAATGTATTCAACGACGCATATACAATAATTTTATTAGTGGATTTTTTCCCACATAAAGAATAATAATCTTTTCATTAATATTCTATGTTCTATATCCATGTTGCCGGTAATATGGCTATTAATGCGAGACGATGACCACTTAATATCATATAGTCAATCAGCTATTTTGCTTGATACTCATAAAAAATATAGCAAATAATATTTACCCAAGATTCCTTCTTACCCCAACTGTACTTTAGAATGGGATAAAGGAGCCAAGTTTCATACGGTGCACATTTTGCAGTAACTTGTGGGTATTGTGTTTGAAACAGTTACGACGGTGCAACGTGCACTCTTCATTCACAGTAATGTTACTGCCCGAATCTTTTTATATGGACACTCGATATGTGAACTTTAATGAATTAGAAATGTATCAGCATAGATGGTTTGTAGGAATGAGTGCTTCTAAGTTGGGTAGAAATGATTTAGATCTTGATGAATTATTATACAGTCGACTCTCGTTAATTGGAAACTCGAGGGACTTAAAATATTACGAATAATCGAGTGTTTGAAATATCAAATGGTTTTCGACTTTAAGAGAAACAATAAAAAACTTCGAATTATTAGGTATTGATCAAATATTACTCAATCAATAGCAATCGTCAAACATTTATACTTTCTCTTTCTTTCTCTGCAACTTTGAATTGCCGAGTGTTAAGTCCGAATTAACGCGTTGTTTTTTAATTTAGCAATGATTTTTGCGTTCGAATTACCAAGTGCATAAAAATGTATTGATTTAGTTCGAAATGTAAAGAGATTTTGTAGGGAACTCGTGATAACTTTGAATTATATAGAGGTTCGAATTATTACAGGTTTGAATTAACGAGAGTCGATTGTATATTTTGTATTTGAGTGTTTCCGATGCATAAATAAAGAAAGTGTTTAACAAATTTAAGAAGAATGTTACTCGTAAACCTATGTAAACTTATACAAAATTATTTACCGACTCGATACACTGTACAATGGTATGGTCAGTGTCTGTATATATGACACATAAATTAAGTTTAAATAATTTGTGGACAATGTTGTTGGCTGAAGATTTGTATATTTAGCGTTTATATTAATATGTTCCACAAAACAGTATGTTAAAGTTGTTTTATGTCCCAATAAATAAATAAAAAGTTTCAAGCGACACAACAAATACCTTTGCATACAAGAGCTATCATTTGAACCGTGGTTGATATCCGTAATGCATAGTAATCCTAATTGAGACCTAGTGTTCTAATCCTTGGTGATCTTGAAATCTAGTTAAAGGCTTGCAAGAAGCAACACGAAACGGCATGTTGTGTGTTCTGTGGCGAATTTCGGAACCCAAAATACATTTTAAAAGTATCTATTGCATTGTTTTAGATGTTTTATCACAATATATACAAGTATTTTTAAAATTCTAATATAATAAAATGTGTGGAGAGAAAAACTGTTCCTTATATTTTGATAACAACGGACGAACGCCAAAATATCATAGACGATCTATACCATACTTCATTTAACTATTTCTGTGTTTCAAACGGAATTCACGTGACAGACTTATTTCAACGAACGAACGACTTATTCTGACATGACGTGAATAATACATAATCTGATCCATTTCGGTCCCGATTACCCTAATTATTGAAGGGTGTGCTCCATTATTTTATTATTCATTAATTACGACATCGACGGGATTTTCATTATGAGTTAGTGCATCGTTAATGTTGATTTATGAGTTCGGTGCATTATTTATTTTGCACTGTTTGGACTTAACTGATTAATGTTGTTTTATTTTAATTATTATGTTAAAATTACCACTTGTGTTTTAACGTACATATTTAATATTTGTTGTTCGAATGGGCCAACTTTGCACATTCGGGGTAATGTGGAATTGGCAGTCAATAAATTAATTTGGTTTTATTAATTGCCTTTACACCAGGTTAATTCAAGAAATTCCTTGTAGCCTCGGTTAAATATATAAACTGTATTTATTCGACCAATACGTGTTTGGCTCGTGGTAAAAATTTACTCGGTTTCGATTTTCAGGGCATAATAAAATTCGTAAAGAATAGTTTTATTTTAATGATTAAGGATATGTTTGTATTTTTATTCAATTTAAAATTACACATTTCAATATGAGTATACGTTTCCGTTCTCTGCTAACATGACATGGCAAATGATGTAGGTATGTAGCCATTTAAAGTATCTCAGAGCCTATTATTGTGGTACCGTTAATCAACATTTCATCATCATCATCATTTCAGTCACAGGAAGTCTATTGCTGAACATAGGCATCCCCAAAGGATCTCCATATCGACCTGGTTGAAGCGGCCTGCATTAAGCGACTTCCTGCTACTTTAGCCAGGTCATCCGTTCAGCTTATAGGCGGGAGTCCGACAGTTCACTAGCCTGTACGTGGCCTCCACTCTAGAACCGGCCCCAACGGCCAACAATTCTACGCGCTATGCCCGGCCCATTGCATTTGGTCAAGAAATAGTTTGTTAGAAAATAAATAAGAGTTACTTACACTTCCTCCCTCGGATTGGTAATGACAGCGATCCTCATAGCTTCCCTCATGAATGATAGAAACCGATCACTCACCGTACCATAAGGCCAATAGAACATGTACAAAATTGTTCGGTGAATCAAATTTCTGTTGGTGAGCTGAAAAAATAATCATTAAGGGATAATAACACAAGCAAAATACAACCCATATTTTTACAAGTTTGTTAAAATAATGTGTAGGGTTAACCTGGGTTCCGACCCAACTACATAATGTATTATTTTTCTAATAAATTTCATAGTGCTAAAAAAGCTATTGTATTTAAGTATTTAAAAAAAACGATTAGAAATAAGTCTTAGCAGCGTGAGCATTATTATCATGATAAAAATACCTTTGCATATTGTTACATATCCCAATTTACAGAACCCGAGGTTGACGATATTCATAAGGCATATTTATCTTTACGATTGGTTTTTATTTTGAAAATTGCTAGGACTTGTGCTTGTACTGTCAATATCACAAATAAATCACATTACCCCACACAGTCGTAGCTAAAAGCTTTCAAAGCTTCCGTAAATTAAATGTACCATAGTAAAGCTTCATTCAAATAGGACGGCTCAGCCCGAACGAAGCCGGCATTGGCTTATATCGTGTATGGATAAAAATGTGTATGTATTTTGTCCTGATTGGTGTTCATAATTTCGTATTTCGGTTTTGGTGGAATGTAAGTTGCTGGCTAAAATAGTCAGTTTGTTTTAAAAATGTACAAGTGTTCGGAAATTTAGTTTATATAAGATATTTTTTTGTTATTTTGTTTTTGTAATATACATATGTATTACGTACATAGGTAAAAAAATATTTTTCCGATTTTTTATGAGGAGATGGCAATCATTTTCCGATAAATTTTCACAGTTATTTGTATATATAAATAAACGCAATTATATGATCTAGTTGCTCAACTTTAACTTAATAATAAAACATAGATACGGGCAAAGGGACAATTAATGAAAAATTTAGTCTTAATTCAAAGTTTTGTTAACGTAATATATCTGTATGTGTATCAGCCCATATACGTCCCACTGCAGGGCACGGGCCTACTCTACAATCGTAAGTACGATTGAGAGTGGTTAGGCCATATAGTCCACCACGCTGGCCTAGTGCGGGTTGGCAGACTTACATACCATAGAAATTTATATAAAACGCTATGGTATGCAGGTTTCCTCACGATGTTTTCCTTCACCGTTTTAGTGCGTGGTGATTGACTGAAAAGTCAGATGTGTGCCCTGGGATTCGAACCCGCGACCACCTTGAACATGTTGTAGCGTAATATAACTTTTATTTAATTCAATGTCAACATTCCACAGTAAAGATCTCAATAACCATCACTAACTTATAAAAACGACAAATCAATTGACGTACTGTTCAACTGCACTGTGTAACTACGACCATGAAGTTTCAATTAATTAACTATCGAAAATATTTGTATTCTCTAACTTTTGATTTGATATTAATTCTGTTACGTAGAGTTGAAAATCTAGAAACTTTATAAAATATAAGGATTTTATTAATAAAATCGGATGAGCGAGCGTTTAACTTTAGCCCAAGGCTTTAGAACCGACTCGATAATTTTTTTTTTTTTTTTTTATAATTGCCTGGCATAGTGGCGGCATTGCACCTGATGGAAAGTGCCAATGCCGCCCAGGCAGAGTATCCATTGGCATCGGACGGCAGTCCCATGCCAATGGAAACAATTATGCCGGCCTGCTTAGGTGCCTCTTCACACCACGACGGAAGGACCCAGGATTATTGATATGTTTATTCTATTTACTTTTAAAATCAGTGGCTTTCCATAACGGGATTGCCATATTAGGCCATACTGCATCCGTGTTTAAAAATAAAGTTCTGATATGAAAAGAAAATAATTTATTGAATCCATTAAAATATTCAACAGCATTTAGATTCAGTAATTTTGATCGACCCGGTTCGGAAAACTACTTTCACTAGAGAACAACGGGCAAGAAGCTCTAGTGTTGCTCTTTTGAAAAACCAGTTTACAATGTAGTTATTATTACAAAGTTTACAAGAATTTTATGTCGGAGTAGTTAAATAATCATTTGTTGTAAATTTACAGTAAATATAGTTACTTATTTAAAAAAATGACGAATACATCGCTATTCAAAATAATTGGGTATAGAGCCTTGAATTGAAGTTAATTCCTTGCTCGTCTGATTTTAGTAATAAGGCCGTAAGAGTTTTAAATAAATACATGTATTATGCAGTTTGTGCTAGATATATTTAGCCGCCGCAGCGCACGTGGTTAGGCTGTGAAATAAGAGGCCGTGTATTCGATCCTCGGACTGTGACAAATATTAGCCTAGCCCACAAAATCTTTGTTTGATATCAGAATAGCTTCGATAGATGTCTTTGTACTTTTCAGCAGGAACGAATGAATGGAGGAAAGGTATGAATTAAATAATTTAGGTTAATTTACTTAGAATGTTCTATGTAATTACTTTGGTTATATCTCAACTATTTATCAATCTCTTTATGCTTAAAATACAGGTAAGATACGAGGGTAAACGTTTTAGAAATATTCTGGACGATCCCAGAGGCAAATGGATTAGGAAATATAATGCGGTAGTTTATTTTTATGATTCGATGTATAAATATTCGCATATCCATAGAAGGCATATACTTAAGCCTGCGATTCTATGTATTCTATCGGAAGAGTATTTCTGCCGACGTTGTATTGTAAAATAGTTGAAAGTATTGGAATGTTTCAAAGAATTGAATTTAGTTCGCTCCATTTGTACTACGGTATTGAAGTAAAATGCTAACGGATTCTGTTGGAAGTGACGGTAGTGCAAAAAGAAGACTTAAGCCGTGTGTTTGGTACTAAACATTTGTTCCAAATTGTATTTGGAGTTTGGCAGATATTTAACTTCGATTGAGGCTGAAATTAAATTAATTGATACTCGATAATCTAGTGCTTTGCTGAGCTCATTGACATTTAACTCGTGATTGTTGATGTTCGAAATAATAAACCCACGGTTTACATTTTTTCCGAAAAGGTGTTTAAGTTTTAGGCTGAACTTAAAATCTTGTTGCTTTTTGACCACATTACATTTACGCTAAGTGATTGGGGTTATTATTTTGCATTAGTATAGTTTTACTGACTCACAAAAAATTTCAATTTGTACTCAGAGTTAAAAATAATGTGCATTTAATTATTTTTTCGAATTGTAAGGATAAAATAAATTACCTCGTATAATAGGCTTTCGCATTCATAAGGTTCGCACAATATTAGATTGGTGTTTTCGTCTGAAACATCTAAGGCTTTCCTCAGATAATCGAAGTACTGAAAATAATGATAACACATTTCAACATTTTAAAGAATCATTAAGTAATTTCAACCAACAATTTTAATTAATTTTATGGAAAGTCCTTTGTATGCTTATACCTTGCACAACATAGCATTTTTGAGCAGAGGTTTTTAGAAAGAAGAAGGGACTGAGCGACTTATATCTTTTTCTTTTGCTGGGGGTTGAAATATAAATGAATTTATTAAATGTATCCACTTCTACAAGCCATATGCAAGTATAATCAGAATTCCAAAAGAAGATAACTGGCTTTATCATCACTTTTCTTCTAACATTTTTCGCCTGTACCCTTCATTCCCGTTGTCCAACTGCTCTGTGTTGTAGGATTTAATTTTTTTGCAATTTTATTTCGCTCTTATTAATTTACATTTTTAATTTTTTCCACTCATTGTCAGGTACTGGCATTGCTAGTCTAGACACCTTTGATGTAAAAAATAAACAAGAGCCAAAGAGAATGTTACTCAAATATTCTCAAAGTGCCTTAATTGAGGCACTATTTTAAATCAAACAACTCCCGTCTCACCTTTTCTTTGTATTCGTTTTTGCAGATGTCCAAATTAATAACTTGAACGTTGTTCTCACTTAGAAGGCATAATAGACTGTAGATGTCTTGTGATCTAAAAAGGCATGAATAATTTATTTATTTTTTTTACCTTTTTAACAGACTCACGTAACTTTACTTATAATTGAGAGATTTGCGCATTCTTTAAATTGATATTGTCTATGCTATGGTCTAGGTGTGCGATGTTATTGATCTATGAAATGAGTGGCGATTGGTAATCATCCACTAAAACTATACAAAAATAAGATTACACACAGTGTTATGTGATTTTTTAAACCGACTTTTTTCAACCAGCAATCCTTAAAGACATTTCAACAAAAACTTGCCTATTTAATTGGTACTCAAATAATGCAATCATTTTGTTCTACTTATTAACACCTAGAAGCGATATACTAGCTAACACCATATAGCTACTAGCTAGCTAGAAAACCTTAAATAAAAATAAAAAGTATAAACGCTATATACCTGATATCCGTAGAATTGCCTCTAACAACAGTCACAGTTTTAGTTGGTAAGCCAACAGCGATATCCTTGATGGCATTAGAAAATCCTTTCGGGAATTTGACCATAGTATCCGAGATTACATCTTGTATATCAAAGAAACAGAAAGTACTCTTTACAAATAACAGTATTAATATTATCTTCATTTTGTTGCCATTTGTCGCAATTAGTGATTTTATTATGGAGCAAGCAATGACTGAATGGGCAGTATCGAAATGGGCCTATATTACATATTATATCACTTTTATATTACGTTTGGTTGAAGATGAGTGAAATTTTGGAGGTGGTATGTTATGATTTTATGGAGACGTTGCATGAAATGTTGGATGTTTTCGATGTAGTGGGTGGAGTATTCAATTAGAAAAGGGATTATGAGGTGCTAAAATAATGGGAGGAAGTTTGAAATGTCGCATGGAGAAATTAAAATAATAACTAAAATCGCGATAAAAATATACATAATTACACGAAAGGAAGCTGATCCCAACAATGATAAGAACATATGATCTTATTATGTTTTTGTATGTATAGTTAGGCTTAATAGTCTAATGGCAGTTCGTAAGTTGCGAGCCGTGAAACTTCGAATTTGATTTGTATTTCTTAAGGGAATTGATTCACCTCCATCAAATTAATTTTGATTGAAGTCGAAGTACAGACAGCCTCCGTGGTGCAGGTGGTTAGACGCCGCCTGTGAAACAAGAGGCCGCGGGTTCGATCACCATACCAAGAAAAATGTTTGTGCGGCCCACAAATATTTCATTCGGGTCTGGGTGTTTGTGATACCGAAAAGTCTCTCCTACTTTCTGATACCCACGAGACAAGACTCGTTGTGATAATAATTATTATTAATAATATACAAATCGAATTATTCAATTTCACTAACAAAATCTAAAATATTTTAGCACATCCATGGCCATGTGCAGTGGAGTATGTCCCGAGGTCGGCCGGATTGGCAGTTGACGAGTGAAGTGGCCACTTTTCATCGGAAAGGTCCCGGTGACCGATGGTTTGAAAGCTTTGCCGTGTTGCCTTCCAAGAACACCTACGCACAAGATTAATGTACGCGCTCATAAATCTGTTTGTGATTGGATTGGGTTGGCGAAACATTACGGTTCTTCATTTGTCATTAAAGACTGGAGTTATTTTTCATATAATTCGTTAGGGTAGTTTATTTAATTATAATAATTGTTGGTATTTATACCCCATTATGCATATAGGGTTAAACTAACCTAGAAGATAAAACTCGAGAGGAAATTAGAATATAAAATATTTATTTATTCCTTTTTTGTACTATAAAGAGATACTATTAAAAGACATTACACAATAAAAAATAATAGTAAAAAAGGCCATCTCACACTAGGTAATTTCTTATAGGTAACCATGCAATGGATATAAATATAAACAGGAGACAGAAAGGCCAATTTAAGGCGTAAACGAAATAAAAATAATCTTCACAATAATAATAAATATTTGGTAATTGTATCTTATGTTGCGAACATATTCTATAGAAAATAATCGCTGAATAAGTAAGCCAGTGAGTTACCAAATAATACCTTAAACAACCTTAAGGAAGCGTCATGTAAAATATATTTTAATTGACATTGAAAATAAGTATTAAGTAACAAAAATATATTTATAATTATTCCTATTTACATGATATTTCAGCTGAAGCGTATGTAAAAGGCCCTTTGCCGAAAGCTGTAGTGGAGAGCTGTTATCGCGTTTCTTCGTGAATTATTAAACAGCTTCAAATATCGAGCGCGGCTCGCTGTCAGCTATCAAAATCGACGGCCAATTATAATTATTCGTTTAGTGGAAATCGTAGCAATTTTCCGAGAAGGTAGGTTGTTAAACGGGCATTATTATCTGAATTTACAACAGCATTGAAATATGGAACAGGAGTTGGAATAGGTACCTAAGTAGGTTCGGTACTGTTTATATATACAATAATTGTTTATCGCTGAGGTGTTGGGTTTGAATTCCAGGTCGGGGAAAGTGATATTGGATTTTTCAATTCATTATCAGCTCGGATTCAATTTTTTTTGCTGATAGGCCATTCTATCGCATCATGGGACGGAATAAGTACATAAGGTGAAACATGGGTGTCCTAGCTGTTGTATAGGAAACCACTGCCTAGCACTTCTGGGAAAAAGCGAGAGTTTAAGTATGTTTGTAATAATACAAGTACTTGTAATAGTACAAGAACAATTTAAAACAGTAAATAAACATAATAATAAGTTGAGTTCTTCTTATTTCTTGTTCAAAATAGTTGAATTGAGTAGTAGATATTATAAAGTGCCAGGGGCCCTACTCTGAAAATCCGAAACGAAGTTAGAATCTTCGGGAAATCGAAGTTTATGACGATACGAATGTACCAACTCTGTAAATGTCCGGATTTGTATAATGTACATCGTAACCATAAGTCTATGGTTACGGCTATAAGTCATTAACTATAATAAGTGTATGTAGTAGGTACATTCGTATCGCCATAAACTTCAATCGTCCGAAGATTCGAACTTCGTTTCGGATTTTCAGAGTAAAAATAACAGGGCCCCTGTTATTTTTCAGTCATATCATAGATCGCATGAGAAATTGTCTTGGAGCGCAGATTGCTAATTAAAACATCGACAGTTCACGACTAATTTTATTGTGGGAAACATACATTTTGCGAGACCTCCTCATACCGCAAATCTACCAAGTCTGACATATGCAAGACTCCTTCACCCCCAAAGCGTGAGGTCATTTTCCAATACCGTGGGCGATCACCCACAATCGCTATGCACCGGCCCTGTATTCAAATCAAGTCTGTTTGGCAACGATTCGTTCACTCGATACGCGCGGTTGTATGCTTTCAACGTACTAAATGCGTTGTAAACCATGATATATATGGTGCGGCAGGCGAGTATTACCTGATATCATCACGGCAACCCCGAGCGGTGCGACCAGAGTGCAGGAAACTCTACACTCAGCCCCAAGGGCAACGCTCTACTTCTATGTCCTTAAGTGAATGGGTTAAGGTAGGGACGATGAGCGATTACTGCAAAGGACATGGCCAGTTTTTGTATGGCGCTGTGCCTAGTACTTCGAATCTCGTCTACATCAATTAGTTTTGCATTGTTGGGGTAAAGTTTGTTCCAAGATTAATACAGAAAAGTTACAAAGCCTAGGAAGTTCAGGGTTTTTAGATATTTACAAAAACATATCTTATTTTGAGGTTAGGTTTTGTAGGTTATCTGTCAATTTATTGAATCGAATAAAAATACGTTTACATAAATGCTTTATCATCGAATTTGGAATTTAAAGGAACTAATATTTTATAAGTTACACATAATATACACCGAGACGTATTTTAATTGTGCCACAATGTAAACAAATAAACAAAGCATGGTTCCTGTCAAGCAACTGTCAAGTGTCAAGTATTTTACTGCAGCGTTTAGTTGTTGCAATGAAAGTGTGTAAAAATGGGAAGAATATATGTGTAAGTATATACTACAAACATTGCTTTATATGTATTTAGTATTGTTAATTATTATGACTTATTACCTACTTTTAGATTATTTTTAGGAATATTTTAGACTAAGTTTTTTTTTTTTTCCTACACTTGCTTTACTGCGAACGAAACGTTTATGCGGGGCCAACAATGGCGGAAATGGGTCATCAATCAATGCAAAATCTTATTAAACTTTATATTACTCCCTAAACTTCTACAGAAATATGACATATTCTTAAATTAATAGTTGATTTTTTATATTCATTCAATTATTGCCTTGTTTTTGTACATGATGAAAAGTAACTAGGCAGAAACTGTCCAGGTCCTTTATGGTGTAAATAGTCTAGTCAACAAGTTCAAAAACGTGTTAAATAGACATAAAGCTCCTAAAAATATGTGCCATAGCTCATTTGATTCGGAATGACGTCTAGAAAAATGTTTTTTAAGGGTTTATTAGCACATAAAAAATTGCGATTGTTATTAACAAAATAAGAAAAAAAAGAAGGTATTTAGTTTTTCGTTAATAACTTTTAAAATAATGATATTTAAGGAATTTTGAAAAAAGAACCTGAAAGAGGAGAAAATTTCCAATAAAAAAGTCCTAACTCCCGGAACTCTATCTATATTATTTATAAAAAAAATTTAACGCTGAAAATAGGGCTCCGCGAGGGCGTTACGGCATAGGCTCGCCGTCTAAAAAGCCGGTATATCACCTAAAATATTTTTTTTTTAATATTAAATAACAATTTAAAAATTTGAATAAATTATAGTGTAATCTAGACACTTGAACGAAAAAACCTCGGTGAAAATATATTTTTTTGTCGATTTTTCAAAAAGTAACACCATTGTTAATTAACTAATTTTTTTCCAATCTCTGTTTTATAAATTACGGTATAAAAGTTTAAATAATTGGTCTATAAATTTTTCGCTTCGTGGAGCTCTTTTTGTTTAGGTACTTAATAAAGTTATGCAAAAAAAATTTATTAAAGTTAATTATTTTGTTAATTATAATTTTTTTAAACTAACTAAAAATGAAATTTCTAAAAAATGTTATCAAAAAAATTTTTTTTGGTAATATATTATTATTGCTGTTTTCGCACCTGATATAGGTATTAATTAACATTGGAAAAAAATTTTTACGTCATTTGTTAAGAAATTGTTTATAAAAAAATAGACTATTTTGGGATTTTTAATTATTATTTTTTTATTATCTTATAGCATAGGTGAAATGATGATTTAAAAAAAAAAAATTTTTCTTAAATAATTTTTTTTATTGTTTATAATCGTTTTTTATATTTCAATTGTTTAAATAATTAGTTAAGAAATTATTTTACCCTTAAAAATCATCATTTACCCTTTTCAATGGAATAACAGAGAAATAAAATTTTTTTATAAATAATTTAATTGTTTATTAACTTAACAATTTGTTATAAACAAATAATATTAACCGTTATATTTTTTTTCGAAAACTTTAAAAAATTACAAAAACAACCATATATAACAAAGTTAAGAAAAAAATTTTTGTAAAAAATACAAAAATTTTTTTGTAAAAAATACAAAAAAAAATTATTTCTCTGTTATTCCATTGAAAAGGGTAAATGATGATTTTTAAGGATAAAATAATTTCTTAACTAATTATTTAAACAATTGAAATATAAAAAAAAACGATTATAAACAATAAAAAAAATCATTTAAGAAAAATTTTTTTTTTTTTTAAATCATCATTTCACCTATGCTATAAGATAATAAAAAAATAATAATTAAAAATCCCAAAATAGTCTATTTTTTTATAAACAATTTCTTAACAAATGACGTAAAAATTTTTTTCCAATGTTAATTAATACCTATATCAGGTGCGAAAACAGCAATAATAATATATTACCAAAAAAAAATTTTTTTGATAACATTTTTTAGAAATTTCATTTTTAGTTAGTTTAAAAAAATTATAATTAACAAAATAATTAACTTTAATAAATTTTTTTTGCATAACTTTATTAAGTACCTAAACAAAAAGAGCTCCACGAAGCGAAAAATTTATAGACCAATTATTTAAACTTTTATACCGTAATTTATAAAAACAGAGATTGGAAAAAAATTAGTTAATTAACAATGGTGTTACTTTTTGAAAAATCGACAAAAAAATATATTTTCACCGAGGTTTTTTCGTTCAAGTGTCTAGATTACACTATAATTTATTTAAATTTTTAAATTGTTATTTAATATTAAAAAAAAATTATTTTAGGTGATATACCGGCTTTTTAGACGGCGAGCCTATGCCGTAACGCCCTCGCGGAGCCCTATTTTCAGCGGTAATTTTTTTTTATAAATAATATAGATAGAGTTCCGGGAGTTAGGACTTTTTTATTGGAAATTTTCTCCTCTTTCAGGTTCTTTTTTCAAAATTCCTTAAATATCATTATTTTAAAAGTTATTAACGAAAAACTAAATACTTTTTTTTTTTTTTTCTTATTTTGTTAATAACAATCGCAATTTTTTATGTGCTAATAAACCCTTAAAAAACATTTTTCTAGACGTCATTCCGAATCGAATGAGCTATGGCACATATTTTTAGGAGCTTTATGTCTATTTAACACGTTTTTGAACTTGTTGACTAGACTAAAAAGCAGAGAAAGTGTGTGGTAGCTCTTTAGAAAATTATTTTCTTTTATATTTTTGTGTGGTGTTTATGTGGTGATTAATTATTTTTTGTCTAAATTCTTATTCGTTTCATTTTAGCCAAATGTCTCTATAGTTCGGCGTTTAAAATATTACACTTTGTTTTTTCGTATTTATGATATGTTTTGCAACTCATTAATACATGTTTTGCGTGAAGGCAGAGTATATAACATATTCTCTAACAGTTTTTTCTGTTTCTATACAGCCCTTGACTCGTCTTGCTGTTACTACTCGTATTAGAATTTAATTAGTTTTCGTGAGGTTTTTATAAGAATACTCTATATGTTGGGTGTATTTTTAATTTTTTTATCGGAAAAAAGCCGCGTAATCACTTTTTGATGATTTTGCTTCAACCAATCGAAAAAAAAACGAACAAAAATAGTTTTTCCGCTGATTTTTAATAATTAAATTCATTTATTTTTAAATAGTCAAATTGTATCTATGTGTTACATAGAGAAAAATAAGATGACAATACACAAATTATATAATTTTATTAACCGCTGTCGCCCATAAAATTAAACCAAACTTATTTTCGCCATTCAAAATTGAGCCATAAATATTTGTGATACAGTTTGATTTTGTTTGCGTGTTACCGAGGTGTAATTTACTTGATATTAATATTACAACGTGACAGCATCTAGAGTGTCTAGTGATAATGTTTTTGGGACATATTGTTTAGTGAGGAAAGATGAGTGTTTTTAGCCCACAGACACTATTTCTGTATTACTGGGTTAATTGAAATAGTTCAGTGACTTGGCTTTCTTTTATGCGAAAATAAAGAAGTATTTTAATGGAAAGAAATAAATGCATGCTACAATGTATAGTTTTCGTTAGGCTTATATGTGCTCACGGTATTGTGGAGCTCATTAGCAGAGGTAGCCGCTTACCATCAGGCGAGCTGTTAGCTCGGTATACTTCAAATCTCTTACATGTCAATGAAACCTCAGAAAATCACATTGACTGTTGGAACATTATAGTGTAGCCTCAAACCGCCTTCGATAGTCATCATATTGACGTAGGGCCAGTAAAAGTGCAAATATAATTTTGATTTGTTCAAGACTCATCATCATCATCATCATCATATCAGCCACAGGAAGTCCACTGCTGAACATAGGCCTCCCTCAAGGATCACCACAATGACCTGTTGGAAGCGGCCTGTTCAAGACTGATTTAAGCGATATTTTCATAACGAAAATTTACTTTGCTGTAATAGGTAAAATTAAATTCATGGTATTGAATTTACTCTTTTTGTATATTCACGGAGTTTATGCAACATATTTTGATTATATAAATAAAATCAATCAGTCAAAATTGAGAAGGGTTTAGGTCTTACTCCGGGTAAGGTTACCGTGTAGGTCAGACGGACTTAAATTAATACCTTTAAAATTCTAGAATAATAAACTAAGATATATAGGTTGTTCACTTCGTTTTGTCCTACCCTCGAAATGACCTACGTAATGAAATATAAGTGAATTTTCAATTACTTATTTAGATATTAAAAAGTATAACCTACTACCAATTCACGTTCTTCCGAACGAAATATTCACTCAATGAATAACTGATATATTTTCAATTACCAAAATGGCGTATGTCTCTTACGTCTTGTTCCTTAAGTCCTTAAGGACAAGGAGCAAGTTCCCTCACTCCCCAGACGATTGCAAGAAATTCGCGTTTGATAAATGGGGTCGGCGCGGACGGGGCGGTGAATGATCCGCGGAAACAATCCGGATGCAGCCCCGGGTACTGTTGTAATAACTATCTCTTGTAATGATGAAATTCCTCGACGTGTTACTGGGTACGAGAATAATGTAGGTTTTATAAAAATTATATAATTGTTACAGGCTTTAGATAGAACGTAGAAATTTCAGTATAAATATGTTGGTTGGGGCGATATTCCAACAGAAAAATGCCGTTTGACATCTTTGCTGTTGCTTTTCTTTCGGTGAGCTAGATTCATGGATCAACTACACCCTAGACCGCACTACACCCTCAAACCTCCTACCTACCTACACCCTAAGATGCATTGCTAAATTTATCATGCCAATAAAAAAAACACCCAAGCCCAAAAAGGATATATAAGGAGACTGAGCAAAGAGGATATCCATAGACTCTGTCTACCACTGAATGCGTGATATTTATATGTAGTGTTGGAATAAATAGCAATAGAAATCACAAATAGAAAGTGAAGTCGATATTAACATTTCACAAGTTATATAAATTAGCTAAATTTTGTGGGACTGCCTCGGTGGCGTAGTTGTACTAAGGTACGGTTACAAAGCTGAGGTCTCGGGTTCGAATCCCGGGTTGGGCAAAGTGATATTGGATTTTTCTATTCATTATCAGCCCAGAGTCAGGAATTTGTGCCCGATATGGCGATAGGCTCGCCACGTATCACATTGTGGGACGGAACATACAAGGCGAAATGTGGGTGTCCTGGCACCTCTGCCTACCCCTTCTGGGAAAAAGGCGTGAGTTTATGTATGTATGTAAATTTTGCGGTTTGAGATTGTGATTCACAAAGCCGATCGGCTAATATTTTTATACGATCTTGTGTAATCTACGAAGGAGTACCTAAGTTTTTTTCGAATTCCTCTAAAAGATAAATTTAACAGTCAATTGTGTGTGTAATTTGATATGTGAAAAATGATTATAATATCAGTCAGTTTTTTTTGTTTACAAATGAGTTGGGAAATCAGCACTAGCAGAAATATAAAGCATGCTAAGGTTTTAAAAATAACAAAGTGGTGGTTTGGAAATAGCAATAAATCCCATTACTATTTATATATTTATATTATATAGGTAAAACAGTGTTATTATTTCTGTACCGCGTAGTACGGCTAGCGTCGCGTTATAGAGCGGTCGGCCCGCCGGCCATCTCGACTTGTGGCTCTTCAGCCAAATTTTTAATATTCCCCATCTATGTTACGTCTGTTACGGTTCTCCAGTTTGGGCCGATAGATCTACTGTTGGCGCTGTTCGTAGGAAGTTGCTCCAGAGTCAACGCCTGGCCTTGATATTCTTGTGTAAGGCTTACAGAACCGTTAGTACAGAGGCTTTGCCGGTTCTCGCGGGTGTGCTTCCGGTCGATCTGGAGGTGCAAAGACGCGCCGCATTATATTATTCAAATAGAGAGACAATAGACACTAACTTTATTGCATCCCGAGACTTTTTAAAGATTAGCAGATTATTTAAGCCATATTCTGCCGCGTACACTGAATTAATTGACGAATGGCAGAACCGGTGGGATATTTCCTCAAAGGGGCGTCACTTATATCAATACTTTCCGTCCGTTCGCGATCGCTTAAAAAAATCGTGGCTAGAAATTGATCACTGTGTATCACAGTTCCTAACAGGACATGGTAACTTTAAGAGCAAACTATTCACTTTTAAGCTGGTTGAATCGCCTGCGTGTCAATGCTCTACACCTGACTGTGAGTACGAACAAACTGCACATCATATACTTTGGGAGTGTGATCGCTGGTCCGATGAACGCGGAATAATGTTGAACAATATGCAAATAACATCTGGTGTTGCATACTATACGGACCTCGTAGAATCTAGGAGGAACTTCCGTGCTTTCCGGCGCTTTTGCCATACCTATTATTGGACCCAGATTTAGCAGCTCAAACTATAGGACCCATGTAGTTTGTTTATCCCGTGGTGCTTAATACATCTGGCTTCTCCAGTTGTATGTCTTTATATAAGAGGATACATACCTCTCGACTCAATATTTTTTTTTTTTTGTCACCCGCTTTGCTGCGGAGGGAAGTGGACAACTATTTGTTTCCAACTCCTCCTTTTGTTTTTCTTTCTGATTAATTTCGTTGCGGGGTTAAAGACAAGCTAGTGTCCCTGAGAGACTCGCCGAGCTCCGGAGCTCGGTGTCAAATCTTTGTGTGCCGCTGTTGATCCTGGCTGACAGGAGTTGCAGTGGCGGGTGTGAGGGCGGGAAAGTCTCTCAAATTCCCCATCTATGTACTCCCACGTTCCTTGTGAAACATTAAACTTTCCGCCCACAGATATTTTCAATTTCACATCCTTGAGTTCCGGTTTAGGAAGTGCGTCAAAGATTGGTTTTAGGTAGGGTGTATTTGATATCGTGTGGTCTTAGGTTCGATGATCGGGTTAGAGTAAGAACTCTGACCAGATTTTTTTTCATCATTCATTCTTATGAGAGGCTCATTCTTATGAGAGGCGTTTAAAAATTGAGGAAAAAAAACATCATAGAGTGTATGAACTGTACAGATGCATATTTACCACCATTCCACTCGTCTTAGTAAGTTTAATGGCGCACGAAGTTGATCCCTGCGGATTTATTTTTTATAAATAATCTATTTATTTTCTCCTCACAAAACCATAGGTACCTACATAAGTTGCCTTAAAACTATTTTGTACATGCATATTTTGTGAGAAGCTGGTGTCTGCTGTAGGTTTTACACCTGTGGTGCAGATCACCAGGTTCTCTTCCCTTTTAGGACCAATCCATAAAATTGGGAGACATAAAATGTTAATGTCGCCCAATTTTTGATTGATTGTTTATTGTCGTTTATCTTAGAATTTATTGATTATTTACGTTAATATAGTCCCGTCATATTAGACTTTCTCATTTATATTCCATCTAAATATATAATATGTACAGATTAATTTCAAACTTAATAAAATTCTGTCAACACATCTTACATTAATCATTGTAAAGTAGAGTTTTCCTTCTCCCACGCGTAGTTTGCCGCGCTTTTTCCGTCCCTTCATAGTGAACGACACATCGCCATGCCAACCCCAAATTGTAGTCCTAGGCGAGTCATACTATTCGTTTTAATTATCAAACACTTACCCATAGTGGATTATTTGACGTGGGATATAGCCCAGAACCTCACGATGTTTAGTCTACACATTATATTGCATTTGGAATAATGAAGTGACTGTGATAATATTTGTCTGAACAAGCCTACAAAATAAAACATTTTACAGTGGTGACTAACATAGAACCGAATAAATTTATAAAAAAAATCAAATAAGCAATTTTAAATAAAATATTTCATTTATCACGGAAAATTGCTGGCTTAACAAATTGAAGGAAAGTACGAGTATGAAATATGAAAAAAGACAGATATCTGGAAAAAAGCCTCGGATCCATTTAGAACAAGTCGAGCCATATATTTGTGTTTAAAAATATCTCATAGTTTGTTTAGCTCGAGCACGGGTGTAACGAAATTGTTCCAACCGCGGGGCATTAGCGCCGGGGCCTTACACCGAAACCACGATTAAAATATATTATAATAATGTTATCAAAATATTTAATAAATTAAAGACAAAGAGTTAGTTTGCAATGTTTTGCTACATATGATATTGTCATTTAGGCAAAATATTAATTACCGGATTGCTAGTCTAATGTAACGAGCTTACATATACATTTCGAGTGTCTATTCAATGCTAGGAATATGAAAAAAAATAGCTACTAGAACATTTGCACTCTTATTGAAATTACTTGGCATCTTTTCAGATTGGCTTCTGTGATTACTTTCTCTATATAAAAATATTTTCCTGTAATTATTTCTATCCTTAAAAATATTGAAATTGGACACAGCCAAGAGAATAAAAACAAATTCTAAGATTGTAGATAATAAATACAATTTATGGCGTACATAATAAAGATTTTATTAAGATAAATTTTATTCACCTTGTTTCGTAGTAGGGGTGAAGGGGTAACCGCGCAACATTGGGGTGATATTGGTCGCGACTGTGGTTACCCGAGTTTTCTTTTTTTCAGCGATTCGCCGGGATTTACACGAAATGTTACTATTGTTTTAATACATTTTTTAATTCTGACTTATTTATGTTTTGTGCAAATTAAAATTGTGCTTTAAAAGTCTAATGTTGTAAAACATGGAATGTAATTTTTGAGTTCGCTTACCTTTTGGTGGTATAAAATAGTGGTTAGAAATTCCATGTTTTATTCATGAAAAATTTGCTTACTCGTAATTTAGAGATGGTATTAGTATCACTCTTTTTACTATTGAATTAAGGTATGGCATTAGAATTTGAAACGAACATTTTATTCAATTCGCAAAAACGCTCAGCACTACAGTCACAGAAGGGTGGTTTTATGATAGCGTGCATAATTTTATCAGTATTATTATTGAGTTATTAATTGATAATTCTCGTTATTATATTATTTTTTAATTCGTCATTTTTCAGCAAAACACAAACCTTTTAGAAATTGTTGTTCAAAACGAGACGATTAATGATTGATCTAGAACTTTTATTGTAAAACGATAACTACTTTCAATTTTATCGCTTACAAAAAATCGGAATGAAGAAGAATCATTTTGTTTTTTAATTATTGCAATGAATGTCGAGAGGAGCATGACATCGCCCACTCACGGGTAGTAGCGATGCTTGGCATTCAAATGCACTCACCATCCTGAGATGAGATGTTAAGTCTCAATACGGTCAGTAGTTACTCCGGCTACAATATCCTTCAATCCGAAACATAACATGCATTTAAACTGCTGATTGGCGCGAGATATAGACATTGCGGTGGTACCTACCCAGGCGGCCTCTCACATATGAGGGCCTTACCACCGGTAAATATATAATTTATGTATGCTCAATATTTCTCACACAAAATAGAATAGAATTGAAACAAACAACTTACTTTAAACTCCTTTCAGGTGCATACTACGCAACATACATCGCAGTCGATTATAAACTACGAGTACTCGTTAGCCGACGGGTTAATCTAACGCCGGCTTAACCGCAAGTTATTAATAAACTTTCAACGACTTTGTTGTGCATGTTGCGGCTTATTTATTACATTACGTAGATCATGCGCGTATCAATTGTTCTGGTATGTTTCATTACGGGTTTGAGTGTAGGTGGATTGGTTTAAGAAGTTACATTGGTAGTAAACAGACGTGGACATCGTAGGGAGTCTAGGATTTTCATTTTTCTAGTTTCAGTTTAAAATTCCATATGTATGTGATGATGATACAGATTTATTTAGGTACAGGGACCCAGTTGCGATGGCAGAAACTATTTAAAATTTATTTTTACATAGTTTATTGTAATGTACTTATTCATCATCATTATCCTAATAATATTTAGCTATACTATAATACTTTATTACTTTCCAACCCGCACTAGGCCACCGTGGTGGACTATATGGCCTAACCACTCTCAATCGTATTCTCGATTGTAAAGTAGGCTCGTGCCCTGCACTGGGACGTATATGAGCTGATACAGATACAGATTTATTACTTTGAAGGAAGGATTTGATTTCTTCTTGATATTATTTTGGTTATATAAAGTATGAAAGTCTCTGGCTGATTGTAGTGATAAAGTTGCGAGGCAATCGCGAGAAATCAATGAAACTGTGGACCGTTTAAGCATTTAGAATAGAGTTTTTATCCCCTTACAAATGTTTCAGGTACATTTAAGAAGAATTGTATGCCTAGAAATATTTTTCATTAACCTTCATAGTGAATTTTAGAAATTACATTTTACTTGAAAAGCACCGTTGCTTTTATGACCATTGGCGCAGACATTTAACTACATAATTAATTCTCGATTTTTATTACTGAGGTAGAATGATATTGTTAACATTCATGCGACCTACGAAAGTGATATTACTGCAAACTGGCGCACAGAATATTGTCATTGGGTTTATAGAGATGCGAATTAAATCTCACATATGAGTTTCATCAAAGTGACTGTCTACGAAGTTCACAAATATTTCGATAATTTCGTCATTGACTAATAGCCTGTGAGACTGTTACTATGGTTACCTATAATAATATGTTGCCGATTTTGTGTGGATCATATTTGCATTTGGGATAAGCTTTTTGAATTTTCACTTAGGTAGGCAAGCAGGTAGTATTTGTTATGATGAAATTTAGATTGATGTTATCCAATGAAATAAACATAAGATGCCAAAAAGAAAAAGGAAATAAGTTTTGTCTATCATTCGGCCAGAGGGTGTGGTCAGGATTATGCAAAATGCAAACAACAAATGCGTGAGTGTAAGATTTACTATTAAATACTTGCAAATTATTAAAATCATCTTACAGTTAAGCTTTTTGTTTCTATAATACATAAAATATTATTGTAAACAAACAATGGAAATACAAAAACCACGCAATTGTTTACAACACAAACAATTTTTTGAACACAAACGCGGCTTTCCGAGCACAATGGGAGTAATGAATAAGTCATTAATTCAACTGCTCGTAAGACAATTATAACGTTCATTATGGTGGCAAATTAGCAACCGTTTAACCGAACGATCTTGTCATTACGCGCGTCACAGTTTTATTATCTGTCGCATTGGAACTCCGGTTGGCGGATGATTGTAAACGCTTCGTATCCTGTAGATTATGTGATAAAAGAGGAGAAATGTTTACTATAACTTATTATTTTATTTATTTTTATTCTTGACACTTCTACTCAGAAGAAATATTCATCATCATCTCAGCCACAGGAAGTCCACTGCTGAACAGAGGCCTCCCCCAAGGATCTTCAAATCGACCTAACCTGAAGAAATATTGTCATGTTATGATGACTATAATACATATGACAAAAAAAAATCTATTTATTTTATCCGTCGTATCTTAGGGCCAGTGCATCGTCTAACTTTAACTTAACTTATCTTTAACTATAAATTTTATTTTAATCATATAACCGTATATAATTGAGATGACAAATTATTATTCTTTTTCAAAAAATCTAAATAGTAAGGTATAATACTAAATAGAATGTCTCGGTGGCGTACTTGTACTACGGAACGGCTACACATCTGAGGTCTCGGGTTCGAATCCCGGGTCGGGCGAAGTGATATTGGATTTTTCTATTCATTATCAGCCCTGAGTCAGGAATTTAGGCCCGGTAAGGCTCGCTCCTATCAAATAGTGGGACGGAACATACATAGCGAAATGTAGGTGTCGTGGCATCTTCGCCTATCCCTTTTGGGATAAATACTGATAGGGATAGTATTTATTTATTTAAATCTTTATTGTACACTTAAAAAATACAACATACAGAAACAAAAAAATATAAAAAGTACAAATGGCGGTCTTATCGCTTAAAGCAATGTCTTACAGACAACCATGGGATGGATTTAAAAGAAGGAAAAAGAGAGGGCAGTATAAAATAAATAATATAATATGGATAGTAGTCCATACTATAAACGGATTGGTCCTATTAGTGTGCTAAAAATTACTAAAACCGATGTTAAAAACATATTTTTCTTGCGCATTTTACTCTGTCGAATAAGTTAGACAGTGTGGTTGCCGGGGGCAATACAAATTCTTTCTACAAATAGGTTTGTAAGAATATTATCTGACGTATGAAGAACAGGGAAAGACAGATCTGAAATACTAACTCGGTTATAGATATTATGAATATTGGTATTATAATTTATTTGCAAGACAATTAGTCTTCTTAATAGGCCTTGTTTTGTTGACGCGGGGAACTGAGCTACCCGCTAACACCCCATCTCGGGCTAAAATGGAGCGGTTAAAATGGTGGTGGCGGCGCAATTGGCGGCCCCAGGAACCCGAAGCAAGAGCGCTCCAGCTTCTACCGGGACCATTCCTGCACACTGCCGCTTAATTTACTTTCTGTACCCTATGTGGGAGGTTAAGAAGCCTCCTCATTCCTTTACTGCTCTTCGGGTCGTATTGTACAAAGGGGGTTCAAGTACAAAGGGCGCTAAGATAGTCCCCCACTGCGCGCCCGTGACCTTCACTTCCCTATTAGTCTGCCATTATCCTACACTAAAACTGCAGCCGGCGCATTGTAATAACTAATATGTTAAAAATGATTTTGTTTTTAAATTTATGACTGCTTGACTAAAACCTGCCCTTAACAATCACAACGGAATGTGTTTGCAGATTATTAATTTGTTCCATTAGTTAAGTTAAACCCAATGTAGGGCGACTTTACAAATGTTGGGGCCTAATATAGTTTAACTGTATCCCTAATTGCTTCTCCCATATGAGTTACTACGATTATTCAGGAATAACATTATTTCAAGATGACTTACCCCCATATTCACAATACTATGAGGACGCGTAATATAACCTAAGGCACAGAATCTCCTATTCCTAAACAATATAGAGTGATGGATCAAGTTATGCGTTCATTTACAGTGACTCTCTGGTAAAATAGCTCGACGATCAAAACTGGCTATACATTACTGGACTTACTTTGCGTAACATTCCTCTAGCACTAAGTAAAGCATTGTTTATGAATACGGTGGATAGTGTAATTTTATTACAAAATGGGACTGAATTAATCAATACACTTGCATAGCAGAGGGCAATGTACTATATAACCAATTAAACGTTAAAAATATTATTTAAAATTTATTTGCAATGTAAAATCATTCGCAGAGAAAACAAGCATCAAAGGATATAACGAAAACGTTATTTAACTTATGATTATTTTTAATACAACAAGAGCCCGTGGACGCCACAAGTTACTCATTGTATAAGCCTACTATTTTGTATGCATATGTGGTATGCTGTTGAAAACTTAGCGAAGTTAATATAAACATAGCGACACATTATGTATCGGGAAAACCCAATTTAAAGTGTGTGTATTTTACAAAAAAATAAAAATGATTGGCTTTTAGGAACTTTTATATTGCGGTTGTTGTGACCGATAGTGAGTTGTAAACTTTTTTATTTTGTAAGTAATATAATTGAAAAAAAAAAAAACTTAAAAAAATGCTTGATGATACTATGGTGATATTTTGCTAACCGCTATAGGTCAAATGCACCTCAAATCAAAGTGGCCGAACTAAAATTTTAAAAATATTAGTAAACATTGTCTGAATCATTATGCAACCCTGGCATCCACGAGCTCTTGGCCAATAGCGCATAAAATGTATGCATTCAACAACAGATATTTCTGAGCAAGTTTCATGTGAGCGGAAATTGTAATAAGAAAAATACTTTATTAATTTTATTCGGAAATTCTTGTGTGCCTTGGTACAGAATAATAAAAATTATAATAAAATATTTAAGTGCGTGGTGGCCTATTGGTAAGTGGACTAGACGCGGATGCCAAGTGCCAACATGTATGTTCACGGTGGTCGCAGGTTCAAATCCCAGGGCACACCTCTGACTTTTCAGAGTCATGTGTGTATTGATAGTCAATCACCACGCACTAAAACGGTGAAGGAAAACATCGTGAGGAAACCTGCATACCATAGCGATATATAGGAATTTCTATGGTATGTAAGTACGCCAACCCGCACTAGGCCAGCATGGTGGACTATATGGCCTAACCACTCTCAATCGTACTCTCGATTGTAGAGGAGGTCCGTGCCCTGCAGTGGGACGTATATGGGCTGATACATACATACATACAATAAAATATTTGTAGTTTGTATCGTGGATAGATTTTTATGGTATACTTATGTGATGTTGTAGAAGGCAAGCGTTGCTATTGCCTAAGGCCATTTTTATTGAACGCTCGATTTTAAGGAGTCCAGTGGGTAACTTTGACCTGATATAGTAGGTACTAAGATTACTACAAGACAAATTGTCGAAAATGTTTTGTTTGTTACTATTTTATGCAAAACAGCTAGACCGATTTTGATGAAATTGAATATAGGAGAAGCTTACATCCTGCATTCACACATAGGCTACTTTTTGCCTATAAAAATGTAGTACTGATGATGTGCAAGGAATTGAAAGATATTCGATAGACTTTCGAAGTCAAACGAATGGAATAGGAAGTTTAAAGTACGGCAGAGACTTCGAGTTAAAATATTTAAAAAAATTATCACGCGAAATAGTTTCTATGTTTCTAAAGTGGACTGGACTCAAAAAGCATCTGCACTCGAGCGAAACCGCATCGCAATTCGCAACGCTAATAGTTCAATAATTACAAATGAGTACTAAAGGTTATTCAAAATAATCTCTGTTATCCTCATACAACAATTTCCCTAAAAAATATCGGTGACCAAAGAAAAAACATAACAATGAAAACATGACCTTCTTACACAACTAAAATTCACCATTTTAGGTTTCGCGAATACAGAAATATTATTTGAGACAACGTTTTCCTAATAACTCCAAAACCGCTGTAACAATACTACTGTCTGCTTCTGAACAAACTTTTTTTTATCTCCCATTTGAATTATTCGGAGGAAATTTTCGCTTCGTCGCTTTATGTAAATAACTTAGGAATAGCTCGTACAAATTATATTAAACGCGGATAAAAAATACATTAAATGTTTACGGTATTATTTCAAATACTGGTGATTCTGTGAATTCTTTACAGTGTGACCATTGAGAGTGTATTGGATTTTATTTTCCCACGTGATCAGTCACGCGCGAAAAAATAATTTGCAAGTATTTTCTGGAATTGCTGAAATAGCTTTGAATTTATTTTGGTAACAGATTTTGTTTGTTTGTGGCCAATTTCGGTTTTGTTTATTTCGTTTGTTTATTAGTTTAGTTAGCACAGGCTGTGAAGGTCACAAAGTACATTGAATATTCGGATGTGAATGTCTTCGATACTCTCGATGGGGAAAATCGCTTAGTGCATTTTGTTTGGCAAATCTTAGCTACGTAGTCTAGAATGAGAGTTTTTACTTAGCATGGTGTTCACCTTATCCACTATCATACCGATAGATCTAAGTGTCTTGTGAAAATGATGGAATCCCTACTTATATTTTTAAGGATACAGCTATTAGATTAAATTTGCAAAAAAAATGGCGAGACAAGCATGTCTTGAACTGTATGGACAGTAGCAAAACCAAACATCACATTAAATTACAAAGCAATGTTTGGCATTGCACTGCGCTAGCCATCCTGAGACACAAGATGTTAACTCTCAATATGCCCAGTAGTTACTCTAAATATGATTAATCATTACTCCTGGACCAATATTCCCAACACACGCCACCTGTAAATAATGCCGGCTATCCCGAGCGTCCAGTGGGCCGTGTCGATGATCCCGCAGCCGCCTGATCTCATCTCTTAAAAGGTTTCGTCGATCGAGCCCCGTTACTTACCGGAGCAATATTTCTGTCGCCCACTGTCCCCTGTTGCTCTCTTGTTTATTTAGAGGATTGGGCAACGTGGAGTTATTGTGTGGGCTTAATAATGACGTATGGTGTGTAAGGCAGGTGTATAAATGGTGTTCCCTAACGACAATTGGATGCGCAAGTATTTTTTTTAATATGCAATTTTTGCTTTAAAGCAGGATAAGTGGTTGTAAAATTAACTCATAATGAATAAGGTAATTTAATAGATTTTAGATTTTGGTGTTTTGGTCCGGAAATATATCCAGGTGCATTTTCTGTTCTTCTCAAATTTATTTTTCTTAACGACAACAGTTTTGCTTAGTAAAAAATATCTATATTTAAGCATTATAAAATATAATGGTATAATTAATATCAAGCTCTTTAATCGCAGTGTACAGGTTGTAGTTTAAATGTTTGCCCGAGTCTGGAAACTCGTTCAGGCGGCCCGGGTGACACCTTGCGTCAGACAGTAGTTAATCACTTACTATCAGGTCACCTGTTTGATCGTTTACCAGATAAGTTGTATAAAAAAAAATATATTCCGCGGCTGGATTACGGTCTCCAGACATCTTTCTACGCTTAACTTAACAATTAAATCCCTTCTAATATTCTAATTTGAATGAAGGTTTGTTTGTTACCCTTTCACGCAAAAACCAAAACCGATGATCATGAAATTTTGTAAACAATTTCTTGGAGGTATTAGAAGTAACATAGGATACTTTTTATGAAAAACAAAAACAATTTGAAAAAAATAATAAAAAAAATATATGTTTAGTTGTGAAGTATAGTTAGTGTGTGTAAGTGCGTGGTCGTCTGTTGGTAAACGGACTAGACGCGGCTGCCAACATGTTCACGGTGGTCGCGGGTTCGAATCCCAGGGCACACCTGTGACTTTTCGGAGTCATGTGTGTATTGATAATCAATCACCACGCACTAAAACGGCGAAGGAAAACATCGTGAGGAAACTTGCATACCATAGCGATGTATAAAAATTTCTGTGGTATATAAGTCCGCCAACCCGAACTAGGCCAGCGTGGTGGAATATATGGCCTAACCACTCTCAATCGTAATCTCGATTGTGGAGTAGGCCCGTGCCCTGCAGCGGGACGTATATGGGCTGATACTGACGTTTAGTTGGAATTGAACATTTGACTGCCTCGGTGGCGTAGTTGTACTACGGTACGGTTACAAAGCTGAGGTCTCGGGTTCGAATCCCGGGTTGGGCAAAGTGATATTGGATTTTTCTATTCAGTATCAGCCCAGAGTCAGGAATTTGTGCCCGATATGGCGATAGGCTCGCCACCTATCACATTGTGGGACGGAACATGCAAGGCGAAATGTGGGTGCCCTGGCACCTCTGCCTACCCCTTCTGGGAACAAGGCGTGAGTGTATGTATGTATGTATGTATGAACATTTTGGCCGCCATTTTGAAAAGTGTATCAGCACTCGGGAGGAGCCGGACCGGACCGCTAGTAATAAATAAATACCACTAACAGCCACTCTGATAGCCCTGACTACTCGTTTACAATTCTTGTATCGTGGGTATCCTAACTTACGAGAGTTTTTGGTAACACAAACCTCGAGACTACATAGAATATATGTATGTAGATCGAACAAACATTTGTCTCAGACCATCGTGTTTCCAGCTGACATGTTTTCAACTGCGCCACTTAGGCCCGGCGCCCATTATCGGCATCGGTACGACTGAGGATTTTAGGTGGCAAATAGCAATATACTATAACATAATGGTAATAAAGTAGAAATTTCCGTGATATGTGGTCGTAATAACAAAAATACCGCTTCGGCATGCTTAAGGCTGGTGTATCGGCAGCCTTGAGAATGCTTCGGGATGCTTCGGCATCCTTCGGCAACCTTCGGTACGCCGCCGGCGCCGAGGCAACACTCGGGGGATAGTTTGCCCTGCGGGGCGAGGGGAGGCATCCGCCATTTGCATCATTTTACTCACACAACACCAAAGAGTAAAGTAAGTATAATGGAGAAGAGTAGCAACTCTATAGTAAAATTTGCATGTATGGAAAGTGCTGCCCCCTTGAGATCGGTGGTACCAAACCTTAACAAACAAACATCCATACATACGTAGGTATATATAACTTCGGATTCTCAAAAAAATATGTATCAAAGTTCATCGTAATTACAAAGAAAACACTTGTATTTATTTAGAGTTACATCCGTATATTATGTTTTCACTTATTATAATTAGCTATAAATAATTAACACACACTAAAACACACCGTAACAACGTAAAACTTAACAGACAAAGATAAATAACAGTAACAATTACCTATTAGTAACAAAAATAACTGAGAAAATCTCGAGAAACGCTATTGCTTTTTACAATATTATAGCTTACATCACTATCGCAAAAAGTCCTGAAATCATTGCTAGCAGAAGTAAAATTGTTTCCAGCTATTAATAAAAACATTTGTAACGAATTAAAGATTACAGTTTCAACAGCAACTAACGGTTCATATATGGACGTACTAGGCAAGTTGGTGATATCAACCAACCATCTGACTTGACCAGGTAATCTTCTAGAGCAATATATCTTATAGAGCAATAACGAGGACAACATACAATCAACATTGACATATACTCCGACACCCATACTTAGATGCCAAGACGAAAACATTGAAACCAGTGATTACCAGAATATTGAAACCAATGATTACCAGAATTTGTAATTTTTTTTAACATTTTATTTATTACCTGCAGCAAAGCTAATGTGATTAAAAATAAAGATATGATTCGAATGTCAACAACAATCGCTCCACGACGACAGTCCTATGACCGGCGCAGCAAGAAATATAGATTCAGACGAAATAGTAATGCAGTCTGCGATCTAAAGTCACCATTCGAATCATACCTGTACGAGTATATGTGAATTAAAAAATAATAAATATGATTAAACTTATTAAAGTATTTTTTATTACTCACCTCAAGCACACAGACAATCTTTCTTCAACAGGTATAGGTGAGCGAAATCTTGATTGTTTTTTCTCCATGTAAGGTCGAAGCAAATGAACCAGACTTTCAAAATTTTCATAACTCATTCTATAATAATCATAAAATTTTCGAACGTTATAACGCAATTCATTGAATAAATTGTTGAATTCACCGGACATATATCGTTGCTTCTAAAGGTTGTTCACCCAAAATCATCTTGATTGATTAGATTTCTCTTCTTCTTCAGCAAGAGTTGCTATGAACACTAGATCCCAGTCCAACATATTAAATAGAATTCAGACAACTAGCTTGTAACAACTCTGAGACTGTTATGATGAGAAATACGATATTGAGACGCTTCGGCAAGCTACAGGATGGTGCGGCATCCTTAAGGACGCCTCGTCATCCCTAAGAACTTTGCAGCATGCCAAAGCATAATTGCCGATAGTGTGCGCTTGCATGTAGGATGCCGAAGGATCCTTTTCCTTGCCGATGCCGATAATGGGCGCCGGGCCTTAGGCAACATTTGTGTGTTCGCACAACTGTTTATTATTATAAGTATGTAAAAGTTTGTGCAAATATTTAGAATAAATAGGTGACAATGTTAAGGTGTTTTTGTTATCAAAATCCTTGTATTTAGGATGTAGTGTAAAAGTTTTCTCGAGTTTCGGGAGCCGTTCAGCCCGCCCGGGCCCATCCGGGGTCAGGTGCTAACACCCAGATAAAACCAACACGGCCGGAAGACGCGCTTTCCAAATACCTTCCTACGGTGTAACTTAAATAGGTAGTTTAAAACAACATATTTGATATAATTCTTAATTTTAAATCCTGATACATTAGATGTTAAGTCTCAATATGTTCAGTAGCTCTCTATAATATCCTTCAAACCGAATCACAACAGTGCAATAACACTGCTATTTGAAAAAAGATATTGCAGTGGTGCCTACCGCGGCAGCATATGATAGACCTACCACCAGTACAAGTAGCAAGTCCCCTAAAAATGTTGGGTCTAAAAAAAGCTACGCGACTTAAGGATGGTACATGTAATACTGCTATCTTGTGTATTAGAGGCGTCAAATAATAGAATGCATGTTTTTCCGGAGATATTATTTTAAACCATTTCAACCTAGATAAATTCAAAATAGAGAATGGATTAGTTTATGCTAATAACAGGCTAATTGCAGGATTTTCAAGTTTCCCACGCATTTCGTGAGATGTTTTAGCTATTTACATGCTGCTTTTTTTTATGACAATCTCAATACTAAATGATCGTTTTATATAGATTTTTAAGATATGTGAATAAGATAAATAATAAGAAAACAATGATGTTACGTCTGTACAGAGTGGGCTAAAAAAACATTGAAGAACCAAACCACTACAGGGATAAGAAAATCTTGTGCTGAAAGCAAACACACTCGTATTATTCATCGATATTTTTAAAACTTATTTTAAAAATCGAATGTTTTGTCTTCTTCGCTCAACTTGAATTCAAACGGCGCTGGAAAGAGACAAAACATTCGAAAATTAAAATTGTTTTTAAAACTGCCTATGAATAAGGCATCGGTGGTTTTGTTACAAAAGGTAAATACCACTATATCGATATTAAGATTAAGTTTTGTCGTGTGTATCTCTACAAGAGACTTTTCGGCCTCACAAACACCCACCCGATTTTTTTTGGGTCCAAAATTTGTCTCTTTGCGGCGATCGAACCCGCGGCCTCTAGTTTCACAGCCGGCGTTCAACCAACTGCGCCACGGAGCCTGTCAAGTAACACTTAGTGTAATACTAAGTGTTTCTCCATTCGATTCCATTCACTCCAAATCGATTTCGTTCCAAATATATCCGAAATTACTTTTCGGATCGTGTCTTGTATTTTGTCAGAAGTGAACATTTACGGTAGCTTGCAGTATTAACGTCTATTTGTATAGGATCACGTCTGGTTCTTGAAATAGAATATTAGAGTTCCTTAAAGGAAGGTTAAGGTTGGGACTCGACCGATTCTTGGTACACTGCTTAAGATATTATTTTTTTATTGCTTAGTTCTTTCAAAGGCGGAAGCCGGTTGCCTAGTGGTTCTAATATCAGTTTATAAAGGTTCGTTTTTTTAATGGGACTAATATTTTTATTATGTATCAAAGAAGGCCTATTTGATTTGATTGTAGGCCAATGTACCGCCTTTTTAATCGACTTCAAAGTAAGGAGATTATCAATTCGATGTGTATTTTGACAAAATCGCATATTTTTTGGATATGTTATTCTAAACTAATGTCTGAATATGAGTGCCTTTCATAAATGTGTGTATGTTTGTATGTTCTTTCTAATCAACTTAGTTCCTTGTATCCAGTGATTACTGGGCGCCAAAAGAAGTATCGCTTAATTTTTCGGTCGCAGTGCAATGATTAGTAACATAATGGTTGGTGTTAAGTCTATTTATGAGTTTACGCGACGCTAAAAACCAGACGGGCAACACGTTTGCCTTAATACATACATTCATAAACTCACGCATATATCCCAGAAGGGGTAAGCAGAGGTGCCAGGACACCCACATTTCGCCTTGTATGTTCCGTCCCACAATGTGATAGGTAGGTAGATAGCGAGCCTATTGCCATATCGGGCACAAATTCTTGACTCTGGGCTGATAAAGAATAGAAAAATCCAATATCACTTTGCCCAACCCGGGATTCGAACCCGAGACCTCAGCTTTGTAACTGTACCTTAGTACAACTACGCCACCGAGGCAGTCATTTGCCTTAATATTCCGTGTAATATTTAAAAAATCTTCTCTGGAATCCACCCGTCTTTCAGTAATGTAATAATAATAATAATAATAATAATAATAATAATAAACGTTTATTTGGTTTAGAGAAAATAACACAAGCTAAAATAAAAAGTCAAATCATAACAAAAAAAAAATTAACATAAAATAACAACTAATACAATATATGCTCCCTAAACCAAAAAGGTTCCAGCTCAGCTTATTGCCGCAGCCTGAGCTACGGCGCTGGTTTTCAGCTGGACCTAAATATATACGAAACAAGAAACAAAAAAACATAAAAACTTAAACTTTTGCTTAAAAAACATATTGTCCACATTTTTGAAAAACAATTGCAACAATAAATATGTACGAGGTAAAAAAATAAAACATAAAAAACAAACTTTTTAACTTTTGCTTAATAACGAATTGTCCACATTATGAGAAAAACAAAAACATTGACACATTAAAAATAAAACCCTTAAACAAGCAAAATAAAATCATTACATAGGTTATAAAATCGTTAAATAGGTTAATAGGTATCATTAAATAATAGTACAACATTTAACACACAAAAATATTCAATGAACTATAACTAATTGGTTAATGTGAACTCACATAGACTACAGACAGACAACAGTGAGGAAGAAAACGCAACAAGCATAATCACATTTTGATTTATAATTACAGTGAGGGGCTCGTTATATCTGTATACCCTCTATCTGCTGTTTAAGGAAGTATTCTTTAATTTTATACCTAAATGTGCTAAGGGATACGGACAGATTTCTAAGTGGAGGGGGAATAATATTCCAAATTTTGGTAGCGGTATACTTAAAACTACCTTTGAAGGCGCTGGTTTTGTGATTAGGACAAATCAGAAATGCTAGACGAGCTCGTGAAGACATCTCGATTTTTTCGAATAAATAAACAGGTTTACGTATTTTTAAGATGCCAAATAATAGGGTTGCAAAATGAGTGCATCGTCTGAAGCCCATTTTCATTATCTGCGCCTGATTTAAATAAGGTGAAACATGACTTCTCGGCGGTATGTCAAAACAAAATCTAGCACAAGCATTCTGAACACGCTGAATTAAGTTTTTAGATTTAGAAAGAAGTCTTGGTCCGTACACGGTATCAGCATAATTAAATTTTGATAAAATTATTGAATCAATAAGGTTTATACGGAGTTTTAAACTTAAATAGCGACGAGCATTGTATAAAACTTTTAAACGATAGAAACAATTACGTGCTAATTCATTAATATGATTTTCGAATCTTAATTCTGAGTCCATAATCAAACCCAAATTTCGTGCTTCTTGACATTCAGGGATAGGCTTACCATCAATGTTTATCGTTGGTTGAAGAAGTCTAGTTTTTGTAACTTGTTGCCTCGAACCTAAAATCATGAACTTTGACTTGACTGGATTTAAAACTAAACAATTCTTCGTAGACCAATGATTTAACCTGTTCAAGTCATCGTTAATTTTATCCACGGCTGAAAGCATTTTCTTCGGTTGAAACGATAAATATAACTGCAAATCATCCGCATATATATGATATTTGCAATGTTTTATAGAATTTATGATATCAGCACAATAAAGGATGAAAAGTAAAGGCCCCAGAATAGAACCTTGCGGCACTCCTCTTGTAACCCGAGCTAGAGAAGATGTAGAAACGGATCCATTACTATTACGAACCTCGACTTTTTGTGAACGATCAGATAAATAGCTGTTGAACCATTTAATTGTATTAATGTCAAATCCATAGAAACATAATTTAGAAAGTAATAAATCTACATTTATCGTCTCAAAAGCACGAGAAAAGTCTAATAAAACAAGAATCGTGCTCATACCAGAGTCTTGCGCTTCTAATATATTATTGGTAACCTCGAGTAAAGCTGTTGTGGTACTACAATGTTTGCGAAAACCAGATTGGACATGAGGCAGAATGTCATTTTGCTCCAGGTACTTAATTAACTGTAGATATACTACTTTTTCCATAATTTTGGATAAACATGGTAAAATGCTTATTGGACGAAGATCTTTAGGTGATGAGGGATTCGTGTTTTTAGGTAAAGGTCTGATAATAGCCGTTTTCCATAATTCAGGATACGTACAGGTACTGATTGAAGCATTGATAATTGATGTAATTGCTGCCAATGAATGAGGGAGAGTTAGTAAAAGCATTTCTAAAGAAATGTTATCGACACCTTGTGCATTAGACTTAAGCGAGTGAATAATTCGAGAAACATCACGTTGGTCAACACATTTTATGGTAAACGTTGAAGAATTGAATGTATGAAATTGAAAATAAGTTAAGTCTGATAAAGTAACAACATCGGAGCCAGGGATCTCAAGAAAGTGTTTATTTAAATTCTCAGTATTGGTGAGATGAGCCGGAAGTTCTATATCTGGTTTAGGTGGAAGTACATTTAATTTAAGATGTTTCCATAAAGCCTTTGGATCTTTTGTGTGATTAATATATTGTCCAAAGTATGCTTTTTTCTCGTAATAAATACTTGAATTTACTAGTTTTTTTAACTGTCTGTAATAATCTTGATGTGCCTCACGTTTTGTACGAAGATATTTCATATGTGCTTCATTTCTTAGTCTCATCATCAACATAATATTGTCAGTAATCCAAGGATAAGTATGATTTTTAATTTTTATAGTTTTATGAGGTGCATGGAAATCAAATAAGTTTAAAACCAAAGTGTTAAAAAAATGTAACTTGCAATTCACATCGAGTTCATTTGTAATGTTGTGCCAGGGAATTAATTGGATATCATTGTCAAATTTTTTACCATCAATATTTTTAAGTGGTCTATAAGAAATGAGTTTGGGCTGAATTTTTACTTTTTTAAAGTTAAATTCCGCTACAACAAGAGCATGATTCGACAATTTGCTACCTATAATGTCAGTCGTCACGTTTCGGACATTTGTGTCGGTACATATAACGTCTATAAGCGTTTCGCTATGGCTTGTATAATGTGTAGGTGATGAAACTTGTTGCTTTAAGCTAAAGATATTAACAAAATTATGGAACGCTTTGGAATTTGAGTTCTCTGTACACAATAAATCAATGTTAAAATCCCCTAATATTATCAAATTGTCACGATGTCCTAAAGCATTTACCGAATCAGTTAAGGCATTAAAAAATATATCAACACTGAGCCACGGAGGTCTATAAGCCGTCCCTAGAATTATTTTGTTGCTATTTATGCTAAGAGATATCCACATCTGTTCTACAGACGGACAAATAGGGTGTTCACACACCTTAACTCTTAGGCCCTTCTTCGTATAAAAAGCAACTCCACCTCCGCGGCCTCCCCGAACGTCTTGTGGTCTAGGTACACTACGTAGAGAATAACCGGGTATTGATGGGGCTTTCGCTTCCTCATTTGGTCTTAACCAAGTTTCATTGATTGCCAAAATATCAATAGAATGATTAATCGCCGCCAAAACAAGTTCATCATGAAATTTTCCAAGTGAGCCAGGGTTATAAAGACCAACATTCAAATACTTATTCGCCATCACAGTAAATAACAATAATATTTAAATAAAATGATTTCTGTGTGAGTTGTGTTATGACGGAATACCATATCTACTGAATTACTTAAAATCAATAACAAAAAATTATCACAGCTAATATATGCTATACTATAATAATAAAAATAACAAAAATCAGTAATACCCATAAACAAAAAGTGGACAGAACGTGAAACAATTGAAGTTAAACGATATAAAAATAAAATATATATAAAACAAAATTTTCTCTGCTTACACAAATAAAAATAACAAAAATCAGTAATACCCATAAACAAAAAGTGGACAGAACGTGAAACAATTAAAGTTAAACAATATAAAAATAAAATATTAATAAAACAAAATTTTCTCTGCTTACATAAAACACAATAAATATACAGGGCTAACAAAACTGTAATCCGTACGAAATAATATACCGAAGATAGACCTAACATTGCCTTTGTCCAAAAATTTTTTCTAGATCATGCTCTGATCGAATTCGGATTCGTGGTGCTCCATGCTCCTTACGAATGAAAATCTTGCCATCTCTGGTCCAAACATATTTCCACTGCTTATCAAGCGATGCAGTTCGCGCTTTATAAAATATTTGTCGGTTAGTACGGGTCAATCTTTCGTTGGTATAAAAACGACACTCAGCTGAAGAGGATCCAATGCCAGCAGTAGTGACTGACCTGCGGACGCGTGCTGCCGCCAGCAGCTGATCACGGTGCGCCTGGCGCGCCAGCTTTACAACTAGGGGCCGTGGACGCGACGACTGTTCCGTCGTTGCAGCACGCGGCGGTCCCACTCGTTCAGCATAAACAATATCCCGTTCATCCATATCGACACTAAGTTTTGAAGCAATTGCAAGGGCGAGGTGAATGGAACGTTCATTTGCTTCTTCAGGTATCCCAGCAAATTCTACGTCATTGCGCAGCATCTCTTGATCACGGTCGTTCAGTTCTAGTTTCAAATCAGCAATGGTTTTTTCAAGCTCGCATACATCACTGGACCCCGTCTTCTCTTGGTGCTGTTTTTCTATAGCATCTACTCGCAATGCAAGACAATCTATACGGCCATTGCAGTCCTTGATGGCTGATGCAAGACTTGACATCGTGATCCTGAATTCTTGCATTTCGGTTCGCGCAGCTATCATCTCTTCTCGCAACATTCGCATTTCCTTGACAATATCCGAGTTATTGGTGGTATCTTTATTATACTCTACATCAGGTGGAACAGGGGAATTTGGCTTAAGCTGGACATTATTCGATGAGCTCTTAGGAATTATAGCATCATCCGATGAATTGTTTGCCAGACATTTTTCACATCTCCATTTATTTTTATGCTCTGAGGTCATCGTATTATAAAAACGTTTTTCGCTAACGTTAGTGCAAAGCAAATGATAACATTTGTGGCATAAACTGCATTTTAAAAACTGTCGTGTTATTACATCTTGCAGACAACGGTCACATGAAATGCGTTCGTGTGGCTCCATCTTTTAACAGATCGATAGTAATATAATCAATCACTAAATTAAATTTGAAGGATAGTTAGTAGTTAATAGCAGTAGAACATAGATGGCGCTAAAAGCACCACTTTATTGACCGTTATTAATACGATAATTTTGAACTTTGATTGATTCCGATGACTCGTTTATTAGTATTAAGTACACTTGCACTAGTTTAAACTTTTGTTCTGTTAACCACAACACTGTGCCAGATGGTGTATTATAATATAGTCACTATTTTAGATTATTATTGATGACTTAACACTTTGTAAACACCACTTGATAATATTGTCTTAGATGTTGTTCCTAGAAATTACTATTTAATATCAGAAGATGTTTTTCCTACATTCAAAGAGAAAAGACGAAATGAAAACATTTTATTTAGTTAATAATGGAACAACAAGATCTCACCGTGTCATAGAAAGAGCTTTACACACTATTTTGAAATAAAAAATACATTATTTTATTATCTCTTTTGTGTCTTTACTCGGAATTTGTGATTCTATGTCTGAGCTGTTTTAATAAAACTATATTTATTCAATTTTTTTATTCAAATGAATGGCGAGACGGGCCTGCCCTTTGCTTGATGGTTAGTGGTACAAGCGCCAATGGACAGTAGCGAATCCAAACAATACCATGAATTGATACCTTGAACGAAAGAATGCTTGGCATTCCACTGCACTCGCCATCCTTAGACATAAGATCCTAAGTCTCAATGTATTCAGTAGTTACTCTGGTTACTATGCCCTTGAAACCGCAACACGATATTCCATTTACGCTGCTGTTTGGCGGGAAAAATAGACATTGCGGTGGTGCCTATCCAGGCGGCTTGTTACATATGCCAGCCCAACCATCAGTATGAATAACATACTTATAATAGTTATGTATATTGGCCGAAAGGTTTTTGAGTGGAAGCCACGTACAGGCAAGCGAAATGTCGGACGCTCGCCTACAAGGTGGACGGACGATCTGGCTAAGGTTGCAGGAAGTCGGTGGATGCAGGCCGCTTCCAATAGGTTATTGTGGAGATTCTTGGGGGAGGCCTATGTTCAGCAGTGGACTTCTTGTGGCTGATATGATGATGATGATGATATTGAAGTACCTTCTTTATCTAGAAGGTCAAGTAAGACTTCACCTGGTTATTATGTCATTTCTGTTAACACAAACAACAGGTTTTAAATATATCTGGTCAAACGCATTTCCTAAATTATTTTCTCTTTTAGCTCCACTCCTAAGGATGAAAGTGTAATGTTGATGAGCTTCCAACAAAAATAAATTATCCGACGCAAAGAATATTTTCAAAAACTGCCTCTTAATAATTCTAAATCTAAATTAACGCGTCCGAATAAACCTTTCAACTTTATTTTATCAGGACTTAAGTTTTCTCATGATTTGTATTGAAAATCCTTATCATAACAGGATGTATGTTTTTTTCTGTTTAGTGTAGAAGTTAAAATATAGCAAAAATATGGAACGGTTGCTGTGTTAATCTTCTTTGTATTGCGTTCGTATGATTCGTGTCATAACATTTTGAAATATGATTATATTTTAATTTTAACTTCGTAAGTAGGTCCCTTTGTATTCTATCATGGTATTGTTAGAATAAAGAAAATTTCACTGATCAAATTGCAAAGGACATTGCCAAACTTCCAACTAGACATAACTGGTTTCTTTCTTTCTACTTAATTAAATTAAGAATTTAATGTATTGGTACTCCGTCTAGCCGAATCACCTATTATTATTCAACAGTAACGCCATACGTTATGTTCTTCAAGGCTTCAATATTCTATACATACATACATAAGCCTTTTTCTCAGGAGTAGGCAAGTGTGCCACCATGTCACCCACCTTTCGCCTTATGTGTTGTCTTCCACGATGTAACAGGCCAGCCTATCGCCATATAGGGCACTTACACCCAACTCCGTGCTGACAATGAATAGTAAAATCCAATATAATTTTGTCCGACCCGATATTCAAACCCGAGACCTCAGCTTTGTAATTGTACCGTAGTACAAAATCTCCACGAATGCAATCACTATTTCATCTACAATATTTCCTGCGAACTACAACCTAACACCAATATGTACCAAACCGCCTCCGTTTATTTCTATATCCCCGTCCGAGCCAAATATCAACAGCTCCGGCCGCCAGCCCACTCTGAATACCAAGTGCTTGGGATTTATTTTAGTCCATACACCGATATTTACCAGTGGCCCGTTTTATTGCCGGTTCGATTTATATGTATTCCAAAAGACAACACACGTACGACACAGTTGGATACATTGCTCCGGTTTTTAGCACTGTGTTGTGGCGTTATCTTGTGTGTTGATTGATGGGTAGCTGGACTTTTTATGGTCTTATTCATAGACAGTTTTAAAACCAACTGGTGGTAGGTCTCTCATATGTGAGAGGCTGCCTGGGTGGATACCACCGCAATGTCTATTTCCCCCGTCAAATAGCAGTTTAAATGCACTGTTGTGTTTCGGATTGTAGGACATTGTAGCCAGAGTAACTACTGGACATATTGAGACTAAACATCTTATGTCTCAGGATGGCGAGCGCAGTGGAATACCAAGCATTGCTTTGTAATTCAAGGTGTTGTTTGGTTTTGCTACTGTTCATGAGCGGTCGCATCGCTTACCATCAGGCGAACGGCATGCTCGTCTCGTCATTCAAAGCAACAAAAAAAAAATATTAGTTATCAAATCCTTTGTCTTCTTCGCTTAAACTGAATTCAAAAGTCCTTCGAAAGGGACAAAACATCCGATTACTAAATTAGGTATCAAACTGTCTATGAATTAGGACGTTAGAGATTAGCAGCCGTTCTCAACAATCTATCTATTTTTAACAAGAGATTTCTTTAGATATGTAAATGCATTTTATGTTTCAGTTAACAATGCTAGAGAGGTAGTGATATGGTGCATATATTTAATATAAATATATTTGTCTATCTTTGTTTAATGAAGCGTAAAATTGTACCGACTTTACTGGTGGTAGGTCTCTCATATGTGAGAGGCCGCCTGGGTGGGCTATACCGCGTTGTCTATTTTTCACGTCAAACAGCAGTGTAGAAGCACTGTTGTGTTTCAGAGTGAAGAATATTGTAGCCAGAGTAACTACTGGACATATTGAGATTTACCATCTTATGTCTCAGGATGGCGAGCGCAGTAGACTACCAAGCATTGCTTTGTGATTCAAGGTGTTGTTTGGTTCTACTGTTAATGAGCAGTCGCATCGCTTACCATTAGGCGACTGCCATTCTCGTCTCGCCATTCACAGTAATAAAGATCTGATATGCGCAATGAAATACATTTAAATCAGTCTTCAGTTTCGTTTCATGTCATAATTAAAACTTCAACTCGGGACTTATTAAATAAAATCCGTTCAGCGGGCCAAGTCGGTTAAATAAGTAGAAATTTACACAAATTAAAAGCTTAGAGGGCCGGGAATTTGTTTGGAGTTTATTGCGCGACTGCGCAAGTTAATTTCGAGTGTCAAATGTGGCGCTTGTGTGGACAAATGCTTTATTTATCATTACTTTCTAGGGACTATCCGTATTTTAGTCATCATTAACATTATTTATATATGTTTTAAAACATCCGTTGCGCATTTTGTTAGACTTTTTTCGGATCTTTTGAGACTCAACTCATGGTTCCTGATACTAAGACTCGATCTTAGTGTGGGGTATGGATGTGACTGTTAGGTGTTATTAATTATATTTATTTCATTTAAATTATATTAATTTTATTTTTTAGTTTTCACACAATGTTTATATTTTTTGAAATTGCGTTTTTGAAATTAAATGTTTTTGTGTTTCTTTAAATCTTGGTCAGTTAATAAAGTAATAAATGATATTTAAGAAGATTGTAAGTTTGTGTGACAAAGTGCGTAGCGTGGTATTTAAAACTTATGGAGTGAAAACAATATATAACAACAATTGACTAAGTAAAAATACTTTGTAAATTTGATAATATTAAGATAGTGTGGTCATGTAGAGAGGACAGATGAAATGACACTAACAAAGTTAATATAAAAGGCCAGTGTGGATGGAAGAGTCGGTAGGGTTTGACCTCACCAAACCTACACCATCCAAATCAGTGATACCCTCAACAAGGCTCAGGTCAAAAGTACCCCGAATCAACGAGAATTCATGAAGAGATTGAAGTGAAATATGTATATAATGAAAGTGGGAGAAGCGAAAGTAATAAGTCAAGATCGAACAAAGTGGCGATCTATAGTCTCTGCCTACTCCAATGGGAAACAGGCGTGATAGTTTATTTATTTTATTTATTTAAGAGACAAACAAACAGTTACACATTGAGACTTAGAAATAAGTGATTTAAATATTTATAGAATTACAAATGCGCAACTCACAACGTTGTCCACGGTTTATATATTTTACATGCTTAAGAGCGTTTACACCTTGCACGCAAAGTCAACTATAGGTATTTCTTCGTTAATTTCACGCACACATAAGCGACCAAAGCTGTGTGCGTAGAGCTGCCGCGTCGGCTCGCTATACAGTCAGCTCAACCAACTTTGATCCGTGCACTTCAAAATTCTAATATTCAATTGAAATATAACTTATGATTTATATATTGGTAATATAATATCATAAAAATATTTTATTTGCATTATAAGTAGACAAATATTACTGTGCAAGCAATGAACAATACAAATTTAGATACTAATCATATTTTCATTATTATTACATTGTTAAGTTGCTTTCATATCAGTAGACACTACATGTTCGAACACATGAATAGAGTTAGGGGCCTTACAACCCCTTACAATTACGAAATATATTTAATTTTATATTACAATACATAACATAATTTAGCCTCGAAATTACATAACATTATACAGCGTGATTTTGACACCCCCTACAATAAATTAAACCATGTGCATCGCGTAGTAAGTTATATTATTTGCACGCATAGGAGTTGTCGTCGAAGAAGAAACAAAAAAGTTGATTTTTCAAACAAATTATAAGTCAAAATCATGGCATTTAATTTGAACTTCCTATAATTACACTTACCTGATTTACAGCGTCCGCACGGAGCGGAGCGGCAACATCGCAATATTCCCGCGTTTATGAAAACAGCCGACCTGCTAGTACATGCAGCGCGGCGTTGCGATCGCGAGAACTATCTTCCCATGTCACAAATTGTTCATAGTAATCACAGAACAAATTAAATTGTTTTTAATATCCCGTGCACAGCAAAATAACTCACACGGAATTGCCGTGCAGCCTGCCTTATGCTCATGTTTGGGTTGTCCCTCTAAGTTAATTCGAATACGACGGGGAGGAACATATTCGTGCGTCTGGGGCAACAACTGAGTACTGACCACTGTACCTTAATCTTTGTACAGCTACACCAAATCTCTCACAATATGTTCTCAGTTCTGAGGGCCAGGGCGGCGCGGCGTTTTGATTACACTCGCCATACAATAACACCATATCTGTGTATTCCACAGTACTAGAAGTATTCGTCATTGTATTAAGAATACGCGTAAAGTAAATTAATAATAAAAAAAAAACAAAATAATACTAACTAAAAGGTACTTATAAACACTAATACTAAAACTTTAATAATAAAAAGAACACTTAAAACACTAAAACTAACACCTAATGATAACGTACTTAATTCCAATATGTGTCTCTATCACTTAAACACTCATAACTATTCACTTACTTAACACTAAATACTAATAACAACAGAATTTAAAAACTATCAAAATGGCGAGTTCTGCGCGCGCGTGTCTTTGTTTACATTACCAATTGTACCGCAGTACACCGAACACTGAGCAGTGAGCTTACCGCCGCGCCGCCCGCGCCACCATACATTAGGATTTGCTAAAAAATGTAAGATCCCTATGGATTGATTGGATGGATTGGTTGATGCAGTAATTACGTAACTGGATTGGATAATAGTATTTCAAATGAGATACTCTGATTAGCGTAAAAAAATCTTTATGTGATTGGTAATTTAAAATAAGGGCCGTGATTAAAATATCTCGAAATCGATATCGATTATTTGTAGTTTAGTCGAATGTGTCAACTTTACTTTTCTAAGCAATTTTACCCGTAAGTAGTTAATTAATAAAACAATCTACAGCTGCAAATACATAGGCGTATTTTGTATAAAATTAAGATTTCACAAAGTTTACTTTCGAAACATTAAATATTATCAAGTTATTGTAATTTTTCGGGATTAGTCAGATAACTTTGTGCATTTTTTTTTGTTCAAGAGAAAAAGCTTTAAGCTCCCCTTTCGATACCTCGGGGGGGTATCGGGGGGGCGAAAGGGGTATATCAGTGTCTCTGGCCTTCCAGCCCGGTATAAAAGCGGATATTGTGGCCGAGATCGGTCCCTAACAATATCTACTCCAGAATATCCGTATGCTAAAAACCCCTCAATTAACGTCACACGCATTGTGGACGGCACCGGATATCCCAGAGCGAAGGGCACCCCGATACTCAGCATGAATGGACAGGCTCGTCCGGGGAGGTACCGCTGTCTCACAGGCGAATGATTTGAAGCGACAGCTTCGCTGTCGCGTTTCGATCGGTGAGTAAGATTGCCGGCTTTTTCCTTCCCGCTCCCTTCACAATGCCATGGTCCGGTTCATGGGCGGCAGTGACCATTTACCATAAAATGATTTGCTTGCTCATTTGCTGGAATTACTTAAATTCTTATTTTTAATAATTTCGTCAATGGCAATATTACTTGACGTTAGGTGAACTTTCTACCACCCTTTGTGTCAGGGATTCTTAAAAAAGAATTGAATACGGTTTGATTTTTTTTCCTTACGTTGGGTTTTAATTATTGAAGATGTTCCAAATTATTAAAATCAACCGTAAGCGACAAAAACGAATTACCATGATATTTCTGACATAATATTAAGTTTCCAGTCAACTCACACTATAGTAAAGCTTGATTTAGATCCATATTTATAATATTAAATAATATTGAGATAAAAAAATATCGATTAAGTGTCCTCGAATAATTTCACAACACTACTTCAACAATGTTTCGTATGCTGTCACTTTCTTATAATTATACTCAATCCAAGGGCGAAAAAGGGACAGTTGCATATTATGACAATAATAACAAGATGTATGATCTGGCAACAAGTAATTATAGTAAATGCAAAGTACAGAAGGAACATGGCGCGTTAGGATACGTTTACGTAAAATTGTTTTGGAAATGTTAAATTGAAATATTGCGTGTTGGATTCAAACAATACTTAAAATTGACTGCAAACTCTGTAAAAATAAAGCTGAAAGAAATTTTATTCTTGATGCATAGTTTTGTTTATTTATACTTATTTGGACCGATTGTCACGTGACCGATTTTTTTTTTGGTGGCCTATGATTATGATTACAATTAAAGTTTATGTATTGTGCAATTAAAATGCCGTGTATGTATTTCCAATATTCAAGAAACCTTTTAATGTGTATATTGGATTTTGAGAGTGCCTATTAATTAGTGTATGTATTTGAGTAAATGCTTACTAAAAAATACACCAGTTAATCATTATTACTTACTTATAAAATAACGATCATGTTCTAGGCTACATTAATAATAATTATTTTAGTGTAGAACATATTGAGGGATCTCTATTTCGCCAAGTTTTATGTTTGCGGGGTCAAAGTCCTTTGTCAGCTGAGTGGCAAAACTACTCGTGCATGTACAGAGTGATCGAAAATTACGAAAAACAAAATCGTGATTTTTGACAAAACTATCAGGTGGATTTTTATCTAACTTGGTACAATGTTTCCTGGGGTGGTTACGAACATGTGGACGAAGTTATTTACAATATGTCAATATCACGCGGTATTATCTGAAACATAATTTATACTCACTACAAAATCATTGTAGGTAATAAAAAACATTTAATATTTTACTACCAAAGTACTAAGATGTGGCATTCGCAGTCCACGCGTGGCTATTTTTACTACGCACGACAAAAATCGACTGCAGCCAGACCGGAGCGACGAGCGATACATCCTCCCTCTAGAAGGCCTTGCGGCGGTCTGATTTGAGGCACGTCGGACAGCGTGTTTTATAGTGGTTTTTAAAATATTTGTAGAAAACATGAAATCTAATTTTGTTGAAATATAAAAATAGTAATTTATTGATACGATGTTCTTCTATTATAATATGCAATTGCTATAAAAATTATGTACAATAAGTTGGTGAAAAAAAAATATGTTCTTGACGAGAGTTTCTGAATAATTTCGCATTGTTTAAATTTTTATTTTTCATGAACTAAACACAAAAAGATTATTTTTCTCAGCAAAATCCGTCCATAAGGGCCTTACTAGTCTGATCATATTTTTATTTTCATATTATATTTAGTGATTTCGGATATCTTAAGCTTCTAAATTGCCATTAAAAGCCTAAATAACGAAACCTGTGTTCAGTAATCCTTATAGTACTCACAAATTATCCATCAATCTATAATGTTTTCCACCAAAATCCCTAGATGACATCCTTTTCTAAAATTAGTACTAATTATTTTTCCTTTAAATTGTTTATTGATGGCTATTAACTCGTTTGAAAAGTCCTGTTTTTAAGCCAAAAAGCGCGCGGAAGGTATAAACGCTCTTAACAACGCGTGAAAACAGATAAGGATATATTATAAATAAAAATATAAAATAAATTATAATAGAAAAGTGAGAAAATTATACTAAATTATCAAAAAATAACACAGAAAGCCAGAGTTTTTATATACCAAATACTTAAACCCCTACTTATTACAACTTGGCAGCCACAATAATCTGTGTAATCATTGTTTTATATTGCCCATTAGACATAGCAAATATATCTAGATCTGTAAAATATTTATTGAAATTTGCAGCAATGCGACGCAGGGGTGCGCGTAAGCCAGCATTTGTCCGGCAGGATGAAACAGCAAAAAAATTATACCCGCGCACACTACGTCTCATTACCGCTCTCGGAACCACATAACAAAGTCTGTTGCTGATACTACTACAGTCATACCTATTATTGCAAATGTCAAAGAGAAACATCATTTCCAAATATAATCTTGACTTCAGACAGTTATGCATGTTTAAGAAGATCTTCTGGAGAAACTTGATAAACACACAACAAAAGTTTGAGAGATAGACTTTTTGATACGTAATAAAATTCTTTTGTTTCTTATGTTAGTTACTGAGTATATTTTACTTTGTACCATCTTAAGCGTTCTTGAATGTTGCTCTAGTGGTTCTAATGTCTCGTTGACGTCAAGATTGTGCCTACTAGAACATTTGCAACAAATATTTTCTTTGTCAAGTGGTGAGTGAATAAAAGCCTGGGAAAAGTTGAGATTGGAACGGAGTATTTAGTTTAAGAGTTTAATCCTAAACACATTCGTTTGTTATTTAAAATTATTTGAGAATTAGTAATAATTTTCTATTGGTGAAATAAAAAATATCATGTATCGTTAATACTTCTAGGTATTTTATTTTATCCCAATTGTACATTTATTATCAGTTATAACATGTCCAATGATGCGCTATAAACAAAACAATATTCAAGAGATCAGTTTAAAAAAAATTAAGGCACCGATATATTTTGACATTTCATTTTCATTAAATATAAAACTTAATTACATCCGGGCGTCCCTCATAGGGTCGCTAGTACTAATTAATTCAACGAATAAACCAATCTCAAAAGTCTACTACTAAAATAGCAACGAATTGGATAAGATTTAATAAGGTATTGGTATAACAAACATATTCGCGAGGCGAGTGTCGGTCGTCGTCGGTCCGCGCGCGTCCAGCCACAATTAAACCAACGCGGCCTTTGATCCTCGTCTAATTACCACGACACGTCCACACTGCTGTTTAAAATTGTATTTACCGAGCAAGGATGTTCATGAGTCACAAATTATGTTGGCCATCACTTAATTTCAGCTTTGCGTTTTAATTTCGCTGTTTTATGGAGGTATTTGATTTTTTGTGTGTATTTTTTGCATATCTTTATTTAATATTATAGTTTCTTTGATTTACGCGAATGTTACACATTGAAATAAAACTATGATTTATGGTTTTAGTTGCGAATTTGGCTTTCGTTCAGTCTGCACCGTGCCTGCGAAAGCTGTGAAGTAATCGAAGCGTGGGTAAGTTAAAAAATGAAAAAATGAAACCAAATCAAACCAAACCACAGTGATAAAATTTGTAAATAATAGTTTTATTTAAATATCTCTTTATCTACCAATATTGACCCACGTTGGCTCACTGCTGGGTATGGGACTTCTCACTATACAACATTCTATCCTGTGCCAAGTGAATTCCCTTTTTCCCTGCGACTAATAATATAATTCGACCAACTGGCAGGCCAACGCGCACTAGGTCAGCGTGGTGGTCTATATGGCCTAACTACTCTCAATCGTACCCTCGAATGTAGAAAAGACCCGTCTGCTGTAGCGGGACGTATATGCCTCTGAGCCGCCGTTGTCCTCTCGGCCACAAATGTTCCATATTCGACATAAAGAAACAGATTTTTATTATTTGTGTAAAGTATATCTTATTCACTGTTACCAACTCGTCCGAGCCAGCCACAAATAAAACAATGCCTTTAAGGCCCCACTCACGCAATAAGTTTATATTAAACGTATTTTATTTCACGGTCGGACTTTATACGCCTAGTCCGAAATCCGTGATGTAAGCTGGCCAGAATTTAAGGCTTCACAAATCGCGTAATCCGCCTCAACCGTGGCCCTTCTATAAATCAGCGAGCGGCCAAACAAGCGGCCGACTGTATCAACTTTAAACTAATTTATGGGGATAGAAGACGTTATTATTAACACCATTGACTGGCTTTACAAACAGTTACTGGGGGAAGGAACAGTGGCCCCTTAACGTCATTATTTAGTCCAATTTGCAGAATTAGCCTGATAAATGTGTTTGAATTAGCGTTTTGGTAGAGCGATGCGCGCGCCGTAGCCTCGGCGATACGCTGCTACGGAGCTCAGTGTTGTCGCGCCAGCGGACTACGCCGCTACGCCGCGCCGCGTATCTCTGCTACGCGTATTTACATCTCTGAGATAGTGGAGTTGTGTTACGTTTGTGAGTTTCTGTGTTGTGATTTCGTGTTTTTGTGAATTGTATTGAGAGGTAAGTTTTTAATTGTTTTTGTGGAGTTGGAGTTTAATTTTTGTTAGTGCCGGTTTTTTAAACTTTACATAATAGTGTATTTAGGCACTTTATTTTAAGTATAATTATTGGTTTTGATTAATTAAGACTTAAATTGTGTATGATTTTGTGTTTTAAAAGGCGTTTATGACATAAATAAAAACAAGAAATATTTTTATAATATCATTGATTATCAAAAATAATTAAGGACTTATCACACTACAGGAATTTAATTTCCCCCCATAATATAATGATTGAAACAGTAACACGTGTGTATAAAATTAAACTTCTCATTCAATCGAACTCCGCACATTCCCTCAGGGATTACAGAACACAGAATCAAGGGATTCAGTTAATAAAATTGGGTTCGGAGGGGATCATTATTGAAAAATATCCATTTTACTTACAAAAAGAATTACAGAGATGGTAGTAATATAAGTGTTTCTTATAAGGAAATGTAATCTTCTACTTAATCTTGATTAAGGTTGGGAGGTTTAGGAAATTGTTCTAAGGACAATATTAATGGGTTTGTATTCTTTATAATACGTAATCATAAACTGTTTGTGTCGTCGGGAAAATATCGTTTGCCATTACATATATACTGGTTGATATAACTTTTATTTCGGTAATTATTTATGTAATTTTGGAAATTGGTTTCTTAACTCTACTTATATATTATTCTGAATATTTTTCATTATGTCTAAATTGAGAGATATATACACTCGGTTGTTATTATATAGTTTATGAAGTTTTTTATTTATAATATACATAATTCCGTACACATTTTATTTTTCCAAACTGAATTCATCTTCAATAAACGGTTTTAGGAGTGAAAAGCACAAATTCGAAATATTTTTTGCAGTCATAACATTCATTTTTATTAGTATTTCAAACGAATGCTCCATTTTGTTACGTTAAAAATGTAACACTCTCAAACATCGTGTTTCGTTATATCTGGATTTTACAGCGTAGAAAATAAATATAAATATTTCACGAAGTGTTTGATATTTGTGCGGTAGTAATAAAGTGAACGATGCATACGCAGTTTACGCCTTTGACAATATGTTAAATGTAGCGTTAGTTTATGGAAGAATAATAATAAAAAAAATACAAACAAAATAATAAAAACTGATATCGGTTAAAAAAAATATTTATTAATTAAAACGGTACAAAAAAAACTAAAGAAAAACAAACAAAAAACATTAGTTGACAACGGATTAAAAAACTTATAAATTAAATTATTAATTAAAATAGTACAAATTGAAGGGGATTGAGATGAATTTCAATAATAATTTCGAGAGATAATGGTTCGCATTCACGATAGGATTATCTGAACGCAGGTCACCTGTCTGATAGCCTTCACCGTATACAATTGTGTATAACTTCATAATGACCCACTGACATATTCATCTTTGGCTTTCAAGCTGTTTTTTGGTGTACAGCATAATTGTTTGGGTTGGGGAGACATTCTATTACTAGTATACCATTTTACTGGTGGTAGGTCTCTCATTTGCCAAAGGCCGCCTGGGTAGGTATCACCGCAATGTCTATTTCTCCCGTCGAACAGTAGTGTAAATGCACTATTGTGTTCTATCAGGTGAATGTCATGCTCGTCTTGTCATTTATAATTGCTATAAAAATCTTTCATTGGTGATGCTTTTTACTTTTTCTTTGTATCGTACTGTGCTCACTATCGGACGCACTGTAATATCTTTATTGTGAGAGTATAAGAAAACTGACTTTTCAGAGTCACGCGGTATTTATATTCAATCACCACGCACTATAAAGGTTAAGGAAAACACCGTGAGGAAACCTGCATACCATAGCGACTTGTATGAGTTTCTATGGTGTGTAAAGGCCGCTAAACCGCGCTCAGCCAGCGCCTTTTTGAAATAAATGTAACATGTATAGTGCATTAGGACAGGATGGCCTAACTATTCTTAATCGTATCCCAATTGTAGAGGGGGCCGTGCCCTGCAGTGGAACGTATATGGATATACAGACAAGAGCACAAGGAAAGTGAATAAGTTTGGTGGGAAAAAATCTCCAAGTCTCGCTAAGCATGTTGATCACACACTTTTCAATATTATTGGAGAACTATTTATAGGCTTTCTCGTGCCTCTTTCTCTTGTGTTTAAGAAAAGTGATTAATAACTTAGTAAAGGAAGATAACTTCAAAAAGTCAGTGATGTGTGTGGGTTTTAAATCCTTCTGTTTGGTAGTACGACCCTCACACTGATTTGCCGTTTGCTTGCTTTTATTCGGTTATTAATCTAATTAAATTAGTTTATGTGCTTAACACCTGGGATTTTTATAATTATTGAAGATCTGTATCGTAATTTAAAGAAGGTTTAATATCAGCTATATGATATCGTCGTTTGAACATATATTATAACTTGAATTGATAAAATTAAATATAAATTCGTTTCACGAGGATATCCTACCAAAATTTTAAAATGGACAATTGCGCATCCCGCATATGCAGATTTATTCGAGCAAAATCCCATAATTATCATTAGGTTTGACGTAAAGCAGGATTCTACTTAAATTTGGTATAATATCAAGTTAAAGAAGACAAATATCAGCATAAAGTTATGTTATACAAATACTAGAAAATGCATGTGTCATTCATTTTTTCTGATCCTAATTAAAATATATGTTTGTATCTTCCATATCATAATATGATAAGTTTTGGTCACTTTAAGTTTATATTCAATTATGACATAGTGTAACGCCAATAAAAGAATCAGTTGACGTCAGCCGTCAAAATCACCCGCGCTGCCATAATATCTGTTAGTTTTACATTGCGGGTCATGTATCAAAAGCCAAAAAAAATATGAAAAGCAAAATATCAATGTATATTGTTTTCAGTTTATTTTATTTTTGTTTCAATACACGTGATAGAGCGTATTTGATCCTTTATGTTAAGTGGAATTCATTAACCTTTTTGCCCTTGGGTTTTTTAAAATGTTTCACTTTGTGTAATAAGACATCATTGATGACTAGTGAGCCGGCCCGGCTTCGCCCGGGTACATATATTTTTTGAGTCTAGACCACTTCACCAACATCACCTCTTGTACTAACTGCTTTAGTTATTTAAACTCAATATGACTGTTATCCTTTATACACCTATTCTCGTCCCATCCTATCCCGTAGTATTCTGTCCCATAAATCAACGGACGTCATTCTGTCGTCTCCTGTTATATCTCTTTGAGTATGAAAGACCAAATATAATTGAATTCTTTGCTTATACCACCATAACATTACAATTTTCGGGACAAAAGTGTCATATGTGTTAATCCAGGCTAACTGTATAAAAAATCAAGTGAACTTGATTCAGCCGCTTCAATGATTAGCGCGCACAAAGGTACAGACAAACTGACAAAAATTATATCAAATAATGTTTTGAATTCTATTAGGTAAATAAAGTCCTAATAAATTAAGTTTTCTCAGTGAATTTCATTCAGCCGCTTTTGTGATTAGCGCGCACAAAGGTATAGACAAACATACAAAAATTCTAACAATCTTTGTTTTGGATCCTATAACATTAATAAAGTCCCAACAAATTAAGTTATCTAAAATATCTTCCATGTACTGACATGAATCAGTTATAAATTTATTATGTATTATTTAAAATGTATATGTGTACGTACGCATTCAAGTCAGTTGACGTAACATCCGTTCCGGTATCACGTAGTGTGCGAGACAGAAGTCAACTATTGAATACAAATGTCAATATAAGTTATGCCGGTAATAGTTTTCACTGGAAACATATTTATTCAAAGAAGAATACATTTTCTCTGCGTAACACCAGTAAAAGATTCAGTACAAAAATATTGATAAAACAAATAAAATAATGTAATGTTTAGTTTAGCTATTTTATAAAGGTTTTTTAGATGCACTCGAATGTTACACGTTGAAATGAAAGACCGCCCCATAACCACTCAAGCTGTAAAGTAATCGAAAAGTCAGAAAGTTAAAAACCGAAAAATTAAACCAAATTCGTGATAAAATACGTGAAAAATAAGTATTTTAACATTTTACATATTCAAAATTAATTTTGTATGGTAATTACGCGTGTATTAAAGAACGGTAAAAAAAATGTATGACGGATAACACCTCAAACGAAAAATATTGGTGCTAAGAGAGCAAACAATTTTGAAACAAAAATAATTACATACATACATAAACTCACGCCTTCCCATTAGGGGTTAATGGTGGTAGGTCTCTCATAAGTGAGAGGTGGCCTGGATAGGGGCCACCGCAAGGTCTATTTCTCCCGCCAAACAGCAGTGTAAATGCACGGTTGTGTTTCGGATTGAAGGAAATTGTAGCCAGAGTAACTACTGGATATATTGAGACTTAACATATCATGTAATATCGCCTTGTATGTTCCGTTCAACGCTGTGATAGGAGGCGAGTCTATCGCCATATCGGGCATAAATTCCTGCCTCCAGGTAAAAATATTTACCAGTAAAGAATACTAGATTGCACTGTCACATTAGTTGCGGCAAAACTGCAACTCATACGTCCGACTATTAACAGTATGGTTCGGAACTAGATATTTTTCTGTGTATCTTACATGAGTGAATTTCATCCATAATATGTCACACAAACATCCACTCACCAAGGTTCCAACATGTAGTCCTGCAGAAACGCCATATTGAATTAAATAATTAATAAATACACCTCACAGTCACCCCAATCACTCAATTCAATTCAATTAACTCTTATGTCGTCGGTATCAGAAACTACGAGAGACTTTTCGGTCTATCGAAAACCCAGACTCAAGAAAAATATTCTTGTCATAGCAAACATTAATGTCTCAGTGCGGGGATCGAACTCACGGCCTCTCGTTTTATAGCCAGCGTCTTACCAACTACACCACAAACGTTACATTTAATTAAATATACATGAACAAACCGATGTCGCTAATTGTTTCCTTTGTGTATTGTGTTCATTCCTTTGGAAACTAAGTGAAGCTAGTTCAGCTGAGGTCAAGCGTAATCCTATGTATAATACGTGGGACGGCCTACGTGGGCTTAAATATTCACACATATTGTATCTGCTTACCTGCTTGTATATAATATACTTATATATATTATATATTGTAGGGAATATATTGCAACATTCAGAAGCAATAGGATCGCTATAACTTAGTAAATTTACTTTAAATTTCAATAAAATGTATGTGGTGTGATGTTAAATATATATATAACACTGAATATAAAATAATTGAATAAGGCCGCCAATTGTAACCACGTCTTTAGTAGTAAGTTATTAATCTGTTTTTTTTCTTTTATTGCCATGTAGAATGAAGAGTGTAAATAAAATATATAAATAAACTAGCGGCCCGGCCCGGCTTCGCCTGGGTGCAAATACAGATTCCAGTCAATATTTTATTTAAAATCAATATGACAGCCTTTGTCTGAACTGCTTATCTAACTCCAATCCCATCCGGTACCTATTCTTATGTCCCATTTTATCCATCTTATATTCTATTCTATCCCATCTCTCCAGATTCAAATCATTATTTTGCTATGGAGATATTATAACACTATTACTACTCCGACGACATTCAATGAAATCAATTAAAAGATACCATAGCTGACCCGGTCACGCTTCGCTATGGCTTAGTTATTATATGATTAATTTTATATTCAATTATTTAGCATAGAAAAAAAGCCCGACCCACCTTTGCCTGGATGCAGATATTTTTTTATTTTACTCCACACCAAATACATGTTATTTTTCGTATACCTAAACATGAATTAGCTATCCTACTGTCCTGCTCAATTCCGTCCCATCCCGTCTGTTCAGTCACGTCCCGATACGTACCGTCCTTTCTCTTCATTAACCATCCCGTCTTATATCGTGCATTTACATTTCGTCCTATCAAATCTATCAGCTATCCCAGTCCTCTCCCCTACCTCCCACTCTATTATATCCCTTTTCTCCATATCGAAATAGTGTGCCTTATAAATTTTTCACATTAAACACTTTAGCGATTTTGATTATCCATGCAATATTCCGTCCCTTATTTCACCCCCAGTATGCTGTTTTCCAAAAATATTACGCCATTACTTTTTGTTAGTACTAAAGAGATGAAATATAAATTTTCATAGAAATACACTCATACTTACACACACAATTAATGTAGTAACAATTATATTTATGTAACTGGTTCCTCAAGACACAGGCAACACCTAATTTGAGAACCCCTGCAATATTCTCCATATGTAAAATTGTTATTGTAATAAGGATTTTTCATTTTCAAGTGATATTCTATCTTGAAAACAAGTAAATCTTCTTACGTGTGAATATTATTTATTTAATTGACCTATATTTATTTAACTATATAATATATTCTCTTTTAGTTACACAAAATTAATTTCTGAACGCATGCATAAATATTTGATAACCAAAATAAATGTCAATCCCTTATAATACTGTCATTAATTTACATCTTATAAACCTAAAATACGCCATTAATCTAATATTATGGATATATGTTGTCGATTCGAAACCTTTATTTAAATACGTTATTTAATTTGAGGGAAGAGTTTACCGTATCGACGGTATGAACATTAAATGTTTGACAGTTACAAACCCATGAACATTTTGTATGGCAAAATGTTTTTTTCTTTATTTTATACTTTCGTCAATTTAATCGAGATAAAAACTATCTCACCCTTTAAGTTGGAACAAATAACACATATCTACAAAATTTCATTATAATCAGTTGGGTGGTTTAGGAGCCCATCGCGTACAAACAACGTGACACGTGAATTATATATATAAAGATATATAAATTACAATTAAGGAAAAGAGGGTGTAGTTGTTAAAGACTGATAAAATTATACATTTTCATAAGTGCGTGTGTGTGCATCTGTGTATTTAAAGCACGACACTCTCTCTATATTGTGGTAATTCATTAATAGAGGACGTTTACATACCTATAAGTAGTATGCGTTTTTCTTGTACTTATAAAAACACACTAACGTGCTACAAAGCATCGACACTGGTGCCAAAGACCATAATAAATCATTCTACAAAAAATATGACATGTCGCTCTTCAGCCTATAAACAATCCCTAACCCTAGAATCTGTATCTTAAATAACGAGAAAAACAAACAAACATTTCATATTAAAAATATCAGCATTGAAAAATGCTAACTTTCCAACGTTACACGGCATTAACATGACACGCAAACCCGATCGTTCAATTACAAAAGCTCGAAAACAAAACTCGCACGAGGCTAAACAAAAGGGTACTGTTGCTTAAAGCGTGATTGATGTGAGTTATTCGATAGCGGTAATGCAGGTAAACATCGGTCCGGCAATTAATCACGACGCTACGGGCCTAAGCAAGCATTCGAGGGACTCGGCAAACATGGACTTGTTAAAATGTTCACCTATTTTATACAACGCCTCTCAATTGGGACGGCGACGCCCCTAATGAGGTGTTGGATTTGATTGAGTTAATATTTAAATGTATTCAACTGTGTGTATTCGAGAAGTCGGTTAAGGAGAAAGCGATGATCCATCGACATGTTAATATATTCCTTACTGTAAATGCCACCTAATTTTTTGTCGGCTTTGTTGGTGAAGATGAAAAAGACCCACGTTTTTAATATGCGAAATGCAACTTTGAAGCCAGTTGAACAATTCAGTTTAGTTGAAACGGGTATTTTCATTTCAAGGTAAGTACTTTCTATTAAATTGAGACGGACTGGTGATGAAAAGGAGCGCTCAGCACACATCAACCTGTCTAGCGTCTGCTTAGTGTCCCAGCCAAGCCCTCCAAATTGTGGGAGGTCTATGTTTAAACACGAATGATGTCTGTGATATTGAGAATAATGAACCAATATTTTCTCAATATTCGGGTCACATAATAAGCGATGATGAACAGACATTTGTGCCACGGTTCAAATTAAACATTGACACCATTGAAAAACCAACCTAATAATATTTATATTATCCCTAAACTACCAAAAGGTTCAGCCAGCACAATTTTTTTTTCCGAATTACCGTGTTGGAAGGTAAATGACGTATGTCAGCGATTTCCAAACTTGTGAAGAAGACATATGGGTCAGGTTTCGATATTCTCCTGGGCCACCTTAAGATGTTGAAGAGTTTAGCTACATCGAACCTACGAACAACTTTGTTCCGTACTTTAGACGTTCACCTGTCAACGCCCGTTGGGTATATCTTTGAAAAATGTCTCTCATGCCTCTCGAAAGTTTGAGAACCTTTGTTTTGCCAAACCTTTTTTAAATCACAATCAATCGATTTGCATGGCAATGGTAAATACTATTACCACTTACAGTATTAATTTTCAATTTATATCCTTTTGTACATACTGTCCGTAGTTGGGCTTTGGTCTTTATTTTTGTTGTGGGCGAGTGGTGGGGTAAAGTCCTGAATCAATTAAAATATTAGAATAGAACTAATTTACCCTCGACGATAATAAAATTATAGCAGCCTGCTTAATTAGTTCTTCAAGTTACGTTAAAGAATCCAATATTGTATCTAGAAATGGATAAATCGTCTATAATCAATTTATGTTTCATTTAAGTGTATTCACTGCTGGGAATCTTCTTCTTTGCTTTACTACTTTTTGTCACTTACAATTTGCATTGAAACGTATGGATGTCATGTATTTGATCCGACTATCTTCTACGCAACCATTCTGCATATTGCATTATGCTATCCATTTATCACCAAGTGAACATCACGCCATAACTGGTATATTTCCTTTATAAAACCCATTACTCAATCAACAAAATTGCTGCGAAGGTCACAGGATACTGGTCATATATCAAATGGATCTTGATATGATATTCGTATTGTACTAATAAATTGATGTAAATAATATATTAGGATGTTTTCAATTGACTATCTCGGTGCACAATTGTGCAACAGACAACAGTACGATTAGCACGCTGCGGTCTCTGGATCAAATCCTGGGTCGGGCTTAGTGATATTGGATTTTTCGGTTCATTATCAGCTCGAAGTTAGAAATTTATGCCCGATATGACCATAGGCTTATTTACTTAGGGATAACCCTATCACATAGTGGGACGGCATACACAAACGAAACGTGGGAGTCCTGGTAGCACCTCCTACCCTTTATGTATGTAAAACTAAAACGGTCAAGGAAACCATCGTGAGGAAGCCTGCATACCACAGCCATTTATAACAATTTCTATGGTATGTAAAGTCCGCCAACCCGCATTAGTCCAGGGCGGTAGACTTGTTGGTGAATTGTATCGAACAAGCCACCAGGTATTTATTAGACATCTATCCCTATTGGACACTTTATGGGAGAAAACTTACTGGTGGTAGGTCTCTCATATGTGAGAGGCCATCTGGGTAGGTACCACCGCAATGTCTATTTCTCCCGTAAAACAACACTGCTTAAATGCACTGTTGTGTTTCGGATTGAAGGACATTGTAGCCAGAGCAACTACTGGACATATTGAGACTTAACATCTTATGTCTCAGGATGGCGAGCGCAGTGGAATGTTGCTACTGTTTATGAGCGGTCGTATCGCTTACCATCAGGCGAACGGCTTGCTCGTCTCGCCGATAAAAGCCAGCAATAAAAAAAAAAAAAAAAAAAAAGAAAAAGCCACAAAATAATGCCCTAACGATTAGTCAGACCTTCAGTTTCTAATAATTAGCCCATATATGTATGTCCCACTGCAGGGCACGGAGCTCTCTCAAATCGATCGTTTGATTAAGAGGTTAGGTTGTATTATAATCATGTGGTGGCCTAGTACATGTTTGCGGACTTACGGTGCTTCACTTCACCTTTATAGTGCGTGGTGATTGATTCATACACACATGACTCCGAAGAGTCAGAAGTTTTGTCCTGGGATTTTAATTCGCGTCCACCGTGTAAACGTTGGCGGCCTAGTCCGTTACCAACAGGCCGCCACGCGCATTTAACCATTGGTAAGGCACAAAATCAATAAGTACATTTGTATTGGAATATACAGGCGTAATTTGGGAAACGCCTGTGGGAACAGTTGCCTACAGGCTATAAAGGAATGTTTACCACGCGTCGGTCGGCTGCAGAGGTCATGCCACTGAGCTAAATACGTGGTCGCTCGGAATCCCTCAACAGCATTAAATCTAAGTATATTTGTGAGTTATTAATTTTTAGTTTAGTTATTATTTTTATGTATATAAATGTTAGCTATTTAAATTAAACATGTCTTTAATTTAAATATATTTATAGGTGGATGATATGAGTCGGACATACAAAAACCAAATTTATATAATAATTAATTGTAAAATTTGTTGTCTAAAGAATTTTAAATAATGGTTTCTTTGGTATACGCGAATGTTACACTTTTAATCACATTATTATTTACGGATATGGTTTAATTTTTTTTAATTTTTTAACTTCCCGTTCTTTGGATTATTTTACAGCTGTCATGATCACGGGGCGGACAGAGGTATTAGTCGTCTGCTCAGTGACATACAAGTTAACTACCTTTACAGAGAAGAAAAAAAAATGGAAACCAAAGTCGCAACTAAATCCGTAAATAACAGTTTTATTTAAAAAGTTAATTATAAAACAAATCCAATCTTGAAATAATTACATAAATATATAATTCATTATCTACGCCTCACAAATTATCAATCGTAAAAGTAACAAAAGCCAACCACAAAGTACAGTCGCGCACGAAAGATCTTTCAACTTTCTCAGTTTTTTAGTTCAAATAACTGTCCCCGGGCGGTCGGGAGAGTAAATTCAGGTAGACTAACAAATCAAGCACCCCCCAAAGCATAAACGTACGGCCTTATCTAGCAGAACTCGTCACAACTTCGCCTGTAGCCGTCGCCCGCAAACTCCAACTTCGAGCGCAACTTAAAAAAACCCTCTGAAATGCACGTTAGCGTTTACAACGTTCAAACTGAAATTATTTAATGTAAATTAATATTAATTAGCTCTAGTTTGAAATTTGTTTTTTGAATTATGTTTTAGCATGTTTTGGATTCGCAAAGAGTTAAATGTCGTTTTGTATGTCACACTTTTAATATATTTGTGTAAAGATGTATGGATTTCAAAACTAAGGATTTGTTCATCAGTACATTTAACAGCCGCTGCCAATAAACAAACCCAATCCAAAATTTGCCGTTTTAGATTGACAGCTCAATCGTTTTTCTGATACTATATTGCCAATAATCAACCTAAGTAGTGAATAAACTATGGCAACATGACAGGAGACCAATCGAAAAGTAGAAAACAATTGACAACAAAACAGATTGACTTCAATCTAATTTTTTTCGATTGATTATTGGCATCGGCCGTAGAGTTTCTACAAGATAATTGTGAAAATCGTGCTAAAATAAATATTAAATTAATTCAATTTAATAGATTTCGGTCAAACGGTGATAAAAAATATATGTTGATTTTTATAAACTTTTTGTCATAATGCAAGCAAGCATTTTTAAAATCGTTGCGAGACACAACTAATTTCAGTAAATCTCCAGTAGAGATGTACTAGAGTGTGCCTACCACTTACGTCTGCACACTTTACGCGATTTCCACCATTCCATTTCCATTACTTTTTTCAATGTACAGATGTGATATTTTGAATCGTATACAAGGGATCGCGTATGCAACGAGATAAATTGCGTAAGAGAACGCTATTGTCTTACTTAATTTATATGAACAAGGGGCTGGGCCCGGTTTCGCCCGGGTGCTGATATACATTATTGAAAATATTCTATGTTCATCAGGAATCTCTTGGTTAAAGCATTTTTCAAATCGATTGAGTAGTTGCAGATCCTATTCAATGTAAACAAATAATCCAATATTTCCGCTTTATAATATTAGTATTCATATTGTTTTTATATGTAACACCTAATTTAAAGATTTCAAAGTATTGTATTATATTTTACAAGGAGCGACCATGTTATAGTTCATTATGCCATATTTCTATCACCATACTGTAAAAAAATTATATCTTCGTTAGGGGACGGGGAAATTTTGAAAAATGTATGAGATACTAATCAGTCTTCTGTAATAAAAATGTATTGTACATTTTAGTTTATGTTAAGCTCAGTAAAGTCTGAAGTAACACAATAATTAGGTTTTTGTAAAATATAATATATGGTCCGAAAGATGACGCTACTTTCTAACTCTTATATAATTTTTACACAAAATAATGTAGCATATTGTAAAACGCAAAGCAACGCTTACTGGACAGGGTACACCGCTCCAATTTATCTACATACATAAACTCACGCCTTTTCCCAAAAGGGATAGGCAGCGGTGCAACCAGGACACCCGCATTTGGCCTTGTATGTTCCGTCTCACGATGTGATAGGGGGTGAGTCTATCACCATATCGGGCACAGATTCATGATTCCGGGCTGATAATGAATAGAAAAATCCAATATCACTTTGCCCGACCCGGGATTCGAACCCGAGACCTCAGCTCTGTAACCGTACCGCAGTACAACTACGCCACCGAGGCAGTCTAATTTATCAATACGAAATATAATATATTTATATTTAGAACTGTCCAATTAATTTCGAACAATTTGTTATTTCAAATCATATTGTTTTGTTAATAAATCAATACAGTCGTATACTCTGTCAAATAATTTATATTTCAGTGGGGATTACGCAGTCAATGCAATTATTATTTTATGCATTTTGATGGTAGTTTTATTTTAAATTCAACGTTGCATGTAATTTAATTTATTTCAAATGAATTATTTACATTATATTTGTTTTCGAATAGGTTTTAAATTTACTTTTGGAGACTAAATTGTACTGAGAAGTGATAATGTGGTGTTAAAGAATTCTAAAATGTAAGTAATGAAGCTAGAATAACCTTTTTTCTTAGTCAATAGTAAAACGTAGCTCCACGAAGCTGCAACGGTAATGGGGCACTTAATGTAGACAAAATGCGGGTAAAACCACTGTTTAATCTTGCGATGTCTGCCAAAGTTCCTCTTTTTATGTGGTATTGACGGAGCGAAGTTATCTCAAAGTTCGCTGTACATTGCCTCTCAACATCTGTTATTGACAGACATCACCCGCAAAAAGCAAGCATTACAAACACAAAAGTGTTTTATTGGCAGCGTCTCGTACTATTATTTTGATAGTAAGAGTGTTTTGAAGTTTAATTCGTTCGAAAGATTTGTAAAGCCTTAATTACGAATTCAAGATAAACTTGACAATTTGCATAGACAACAATTTTGCTGACATTTGATTGGATTTTTGTGTTCATAAAATTCAATCGATTATTTAGACTTTCAATCAAATACCTTGAAACATTTTCAAATAAAAATACTATTTACTTACAATTGTAAATATTTAATAAGAGTTTATAGAATGCTTGACTGCCTCGGTGGCGTAGTTGTACTACGGTACGGTTATAAAGCTGAGGTCTCGGGTTCGAATCCCGGGTTGGGCAAAGTGATATTGGATTTTTCTATTCAGTATCAGCCCAGAGTCAGAAATTTGTGCCCGATATGGCGATAGGCTCGCCACCTATCACATTGTGGGACGGAACATACAAGGCGAAATGTGGGTGCCCTCGCACTTCTGCCTACCCCTTCTGGGAACAAGGCGTGAGTTTATGTATGTATAGAATGCTTGAGACTCAAAGATTCATAAATACAGGGTATATCAAGACTGCTACCGAAAACGAAGCTGGGTGGTAGTTTAAGCGACTTCAGACACAATGCAACGGAAAAAGTTGCAAAAAAAGCGACATTTTTTTTTTTGTATTTTTTTTTTCTATGGCTATATTTGGGTGGTAAATACATTTTTTCCTAAAATAATAGTGTATACCCTTTAATTTATAAATACTCTAAGGTATAAAATAGTTTGAATTATTATTTTAGCAAAAACTATGGATTTACCACCTAAAAATGACGATATTTAAAAAATCATAAAAAATAATTGTCGCGTTTCTATGCGAAATTTTGAATTGCATTGTGTTTGTAGCCACTAAAACTACCACCCGGCTTCGTTTTCGCTAGCAGTCTTGAGATACCCAGTATATTCTTAAATAAATAATAAATAAATACACCCAACAGTCACATACATAGTCCTGACCCCACACTAAGATCAATTAAATCTTGTGTCGTGGGTATTAGAAACTACGACTGAGACTTTTCGGTCTCGCAAACACCCAGACCCGTTCAACCCGACAAATACTTGTGGGCTTCACAAACATTTGCATCGGTGCGGGAATCGAACCCGTAGCTTCTCGTTTCACAGTCGACGTCTAACCAACTGCTCCAGGAAGGTTGTCTGTTAAGTGTTTTGACTCAGTTACTAGAATACATTTCAGTAATTACTGTTTTGGCAATAAAGGGGCTAAAAATATAAATGATATCTAATTATACATGCTGGTTCGATCGAATTCACATTATACATGGAATTTGAGCACACACTTCAGCTTATGTAATAAGTCTACCTAATCAAACTTGTTGTTGTGAAATGATATCATATGAGTCTTATTTTAAGTGATAAAACCACCATTAAATAAACTTTAGATCTGCCCATAACATTGACAATATATAATAAAGACAAGAATGAAACGATTTTGACAATTCATATCATCATGATAAATATATTAAATATATTGACTAATAAATTTTATTAGTCACGTTAAAATCATAAGTCATATTTTCCAAAAACATCAACACCCTGCTAACAAATATAAGCCAATAAAATTATATCCCAAACATAACAATGTGAGTATAATGAAATCACGAAGGCTGATAACTCGACGCCCACATTCAGCTCAATAGTGATTAACACGAGATAACCGGCCCGATAATAATTAGATGCCTGATAGTGATGCTGGGTTGTCACGCCAACGGCTATTGTTTCGAGCGATGTCTCAGTGTAAGTGTAATGTGGTTGAATTTTAGATAACAACTGGCGACTGACAACCCTGTAAAGGGGAGATAAAAGAATTGTATGCTGACAACCCTACAAATGTGATGATATAAATATGTTAAGCGTAGATTAAATAATTAAATTCTACGATATCTATAGCGTTTCACCTATGTGATTCTTGAGTTAGTAATTTCTACATTAGAATCTACCAGATAGTGTCACGTAATCCGCATGCATATTTTATAAAGCTAAATTTGATACAATGAGCTTTGTAATATACGATCATAGATAATAATCGTATATTACAAATATCATTGTATCAGCATATGTATAAAAAAAAGTATGTGGAGTCTATAGACATTGTAGCCAGAGTAACTACTGGATATATTGAGACTTAAAATCTTATGTCTCAGGATGGCGAGCGCAGTGGAATGTCAAGTATTGCTTTGTAATCCAAGATGTTGTTTGGTTTTATTACTATTTATGAACGGTTGCATCGCTTACCATGAAGCGAAAGCACGCTATTCCCGTCATTCATTGCAGTAAAAAAAATATATAAGAAAAAATACTTACTTATTTTAGAAATTGAACTCAGAACTTCATGATTCACTACACATTCCACTTGAAATAATACAACTTAGGATATCAAACAAAAAATAAATAATACCATTTTATTTTTACTTCTAAAATATCAGAGAACGAAAACACAGACAATTCCGCAAATGTATCATAATATAGTATTCCCAGGAGTCCAGACCGCGTCTAGTTTAGAGCCATTGTTAATTCACATGTACCAACTCGTAACTAGACTGTGTTCAGATCTGTTGCTCTGTAGTTAGAGATAAAAGGCAACACTATCGCAATTTACTTCCACGATCTTTAATTAACCTGGATATTCCTCTCATATTTTATGACGACATATCCCAGGATATATATCCCACGCCCCTGAATTTTCGGAGTCCTTTGTGTATTGACAGTCAATTATCTCACAGTCAGTCGGTGATCAAAAACGTGATCAGATTTACTCACCACAGATTTAAGAATTTCTATACCTAATATATGAAGTCTGCCAACCTCAAAAGTCTGCCAAAAAACAGTACTTCCTTCAAGGTAGGCAGTGACTTTTTTCTGCTAGTACCCTGACACTGCAGAGGTCCACGAGCAAGGGAGCCGTTTACCATCAGGTGGGCCGCAAGGTAGTTTGCATAAAGGCTGCACTGTGGCAGCGTGGTGGACTAACATTTAGGATTAATGTGCTATCATTTAAAATAAAATTTCAGCATCATTTGCATTAGAACTTTGAGAGATAAACGGCTAATTATTACCTTATACCAATTAAAAACGGCTTACATCAGTTATCTTAATTAAATATTACGAAATAATACGATATTTACAACACTAAGAAATGTTCAAAATATCTCTCATACAAAAGTATGGCTATAACCCAAGTTTGCAACAAATTTACCCGATCTTAGTGAAAGAGTTGGTAAAATCGCGGCCGTTTGTTTCACACGTTGCCGTAATAGATTTGGGCACAAGCACGCGTCCCTAAGAGGCAGTGCTTAGCGGAGTTAGGTGTCGTTTGCATCCATTTTTATCTTAAGGACTATTCACATGCAGCCGTGGACTCGTTACCAGAAAACTAAGTCAAGTGTGGACTCTAAGTAGCGCGACATACTTCGGTGACAAAAAATAATTAGAACAACACCGTGTGATGTTTTAAACTGTGGACGCTTGCGTCGAATAAACAGTACGTAATTTATGTTTATGTACTTTATTTTTTCGAAATATTAAAATAATTATATTATAGTTTTATTATATTAGTTTCAAGCGGTAATATTTTGTGAAACAAATTTACCCAATTTGATTACAATGGGGATGATGACAGTAACAACGAATTAATGAAATTATTGTTTAATATAATAATGTATAATAGAAGGATTCTCAAAATAAACATTTGCTTTAGTTTTTAATTAAGATTAAATATATTTTTGCAAAAATAAAAGTACAAAATCTAAGGATCCGCCATATTAGATGAAACGCCAATCAGAAGCGAATGACGTGTCACTTTCGTAAATATTACTTATATAGTCATAACGCGAACTTGTTGGCTAGTTTTGGTCATTTCTATGTTATTCATATTGATCTTATATATTTTTTTTAGTAATGCAATCAGTTTCGGGCTACCTACGAAAACGGAACATTACTCATGGAATAAGGATTCATCGCAAATAGCTCAAAATTTGGAACTATGCGATATTCCATATCACTGTTTAATTGGAACATTAATAACGTTTTTCAGTACTCATATACACAGCGATTGGCATGATAATAATATCGAAAGAAAATAAATGAATCGTACCTCCGATATTTATCGCTATTGTTATTTATAATAATGTTAAATTTTGATAATTTGTTTTCTAGACACGTCAAACATTATGAACATTGTAAATAAAGTTGTTATTTCTGTCAAAATAGTGTTCACGGAAATTAATCATCGAATGTAAAAATAAAGATCATTTTTAGCCATATATTTCTAACGTTTTTATCCATTGAAACATGAATAAACAAATTTCTCGGAGTTTGTATCGATGTATTATTACATTGCGGAACTACACATCATCGATCCACATCAAAACACGGCATTACTATTAAAAATAATAAAATGTTTATATCACAATATACACGTAAACATTGCACGAGCAAGCATTTACAAAAGCATGACGTCACACACGGACGCCATTACTATTACGGCGTTTTTGAGCAAAGGTTAAAATGTGAAATTGAAAACGTAATTTTTCGCGCAAGTCTTTACTTTTTTTCAAAAATTCAATTCTTTTTAAGTATTGTTAATGTATACGAACATTCTAGAATAGTTTTTCAAAATCAGTCATCATGCCTATTTGCGTTTTTTTTTGGATTTTTTTTGTTCTAATTCAAATATATAAACAGTTGAAGTTAACTTAATGCATTTTTTTTTCATTGCGTAGTTAAAATTGTATAATAGAAAGAGTTTCGCAATAACACATCAATGTACTTCAATAACCACAGGGTTTTAAAAGAAAATCTACGCTGAACAAAAGGTTTGTACGAAGTAACACACTCGAAGTAAGACTAAATATATTTCTGCTCAAAAGAATAATATGTCTGGAGAACGAAGAGTACTTGAAATTGGCGAGAAAATATAAAAAGATTGATGAATGCGCTGCAAGCGAAGAGCTAGCGAAATGAAAATTGAGAAAAAACATGAATAAATGTTTCTGTGAAGTCATGATTCATTTGCAAAGATAATTATACGTATGTAATATAATTTAAGTATACAACATACTGGCTATATCACATATCCTTCTAGATCCGTCCTCCTTTCTTTATTCCCTTTCCCGTCCATTCTCAAGGGGCAGTGCATTTGCGAATCTCCACTTGTTGTGCCATTCTCGGGGGCAGATGTTGTCGCTTACTATTAGGGGCCCTACTATATAAATTCGAAACGAAGTTCGAAACTTCGTGAGGTTTTTCGTTTCGAAATCTACTCTGTAACACGAAATTCGAATCTTCGGATCGAAGAAAGAATTATTTCAATATATCGGCAATACGAACATTTACAGAGTAGGTAGGTACATTCGTATCGTCACAAACTTCGTTCGTCCGAAGTTTCGAACTTCGTTTCGGATGAATATAGTAAATAAAAATGTAAATGTTCGGATTGCCGATATATTCGAATCATTCATTCTTCGATCCGAAGATTCGAATTTCGTGTTACAGAGTAGGTTTCGAAACGAAAAACGTAACGAAGATTCGAATTTCGGATTTATATAGTAGGGCCCTAGGCAAGCTGCTTGCTTTTGCTTTTAATTAAAACGGATATTTAAAATGTTAGATAGTGGTATAATCTGTGTATTCTTCATTTATATGAAAGGAAAGTTGTTACGATTCACTACGGCGCTCCGAAGTGGTTGAAAGGAGTTTGCCCGTGTCACCGGAATGTATAAGGTTGCATCGAATCAGTCTTCGCTAATAGTATACGAATTTCATTTTGTGCATCCCATACATCATACGCCATCTCGTATTTCATAGATTACATATTCAATGGAAAATTCCAAAATTAGAGCATAAATTATAATTAACATTCGATTTTCAAAATTACATTCCATATATTCGAATTTTAAAATTAGACATTCCATGCGTTCGTTTTTCAAAATCATGCACTAGGAAACGTTTTGTTGTAAAAATGCGTGGGCATGTAATCTCCGGCACAGTTCATCGTGGCACACAGACGTTGTGTTCTACAATTGCATACAGTTTTGCAGATAAAAGCTTTGTGTCTAGTGCCCAACAAAGCGATGCGGCGGTACAAAAGGCGTCGCGATGTCTTTGTGCACTCGATATTGTCGACAAATGATTGTGCGCCGTTGCTTTTCGATCGGTCGCTTGTATGAAAAGTTATATTCCAATATATTTTTAGGATGCATTCTATGTTCTGTTTGAGAAGCATGATTCTATTATTGTGTAAGCTCGTGGAGATCCAGCGGGAGTGTACTATAACAATGAGGGGAGTTTTAAATAATAGGTAATAACACTCAATAGTGTGTGTTTGACAACACTAACCGGAAATAGATGAGCTAAGGAGTTTAAGGTTCAATCTTAGTCAGTGATACAGTGCAGCGATCGTATCGCTTACCATCAAGCGAGTGGTATCCTCGACTACTTATTCATAGCAATAAAAAATAAACGTTATAATGCGTGGTGTGCCATGGGATTTGAACCCGCGACCACCGTGAACATGTTGGCAGCCGCATCTGGACTATTATTACCGACAGGCCACCATGCACTTCACCGTACCATAATTACCATTCATACTTTTATTTTATTATTATTGAGCAATAAAATCGCAATAGCAAGCCTTTTGCTTCCAACCGATTCTGATGAAACAATATTACCACTATAAATACAAGTGAATCTAAGTAGTCGTAAAAAACGTGGCTGTAGTGTATCTCTCCTATAATTTATCTTTTATTACATTTATTAACACTATATTGGAAAATAAGGTCTTAAATAATATAAGGATTAAAGATGTTTTTTTCTCAAAAAGACAAGTACAGTCACTTACTTGAGAACAATATTATAACAAAATAAACAATTATTACAAGTACTATATATGATTAACTTTATGTTTAACACACTATTAGTAATTTTTTGATTACAAGTCTCTATGGTGATGGAATCCTATTGTTAACCACAGGAAGTCTGAAAAGAGAAAGTTTCGTTTATTGGTCATCGTACTATAAATTCCCTCTGATTTTTTCCTCAGTCCCGATACATCGAATATGTATGTCTGTTTTGTAATTCCCTCATCACACCTAAGCCATGTTGCCGATCGTTTCGCAGTCCATTGTTTTTATTGTCTCTCACAGGGGAATAAAACTGCAGTAAAAACTAACGTCTAACGTAAAATCAGACTTCGAACCTTCCTTATCTTATTTAGACCGTCGTAAAACTAAACTAATTCTAAGTTATTATTGTGTAATTTATTGCGCAGATATAGCTTTCTGGTAAACGTTAATATGGAATGTTTTTAGTATCGTCTAAGTTAAAACAGATATTAGGGTAGCAATCCCTTTACGAAACATCATTATAAAAATTACTTAAATATAATAAGACTTATTATATTTAATGTGTTGAGTACAGAATTGATGAATATGGATATAGCTATAAGCTATCGACTTACAATTTTGTAGTGTCTGTATGTAGGCAATTTAGGCTTTTAACATAACATTAACTTATTAGTGTCATTTTCTTGAACTCAGGATAAAAATATTCTTTAATTTATCACGAGTGAAGTCTGCTATACGAAATCTAATTTATTTCCCAAATTACACCATGTCTCTCTACAATATAGTACCAAACTTTAAATTAAATCCCACTTTCCGTGTTTAAGCCTTAGATTTCCAATTAAGTCCACAACTTAGATCCAATTGACACAAAACAAAGCAACAAGCGTCCAATCCAATAACTACCAACAAGGTCCTATTAATAAAGTCGTAGTTTAAAATTTCCATTCGCGCCAGGAAGAGTTTTCGAGACAATTCATAAAGGCGGCACAAAGGACGCTGAGATGTCTCGAATGGTTTGTTCAGTCGAACTTCGCTATTGTATGGTGGGCCATTGTCTGTGTTGCTAAACAGAATGAACTAGTGTCAGGTCAGTTGCGCACTGGATACAAAAGGGTGGGATTTTTTTCGCATTGTTGATTAACTGGATAGAAAATGTGATTGCTACGTTCCGTTTGTTTCGTTTAATTTGGATTGCGTTTTGTTATGGCTGTATGATTTGAGGATCCTTTGCTTTTGATTGTGTTAATTATTTTAGATTTAATTGTGCATGTTTTAAAGAAATTGTGCGTATGGAATGACTTCAATTTATTTTCTAGAGCAAACATTTTATTTTACAATATTATTTTTTTAAACTTAAATTTAATTTCGGAATTTGACCTCGTTTGAAATTTTGTTTAAATCCATCCATCCATCCATCCATCAGCCAAAGGAAGTCCACTGCTGAACATAGGCCTCCCCCAATGATTTCCACAGAGACCTGTTGGAGGCAGCCTGCATCCAGCGACGTCCCGCGACCTTTACCAGGTCGTCGGACCATCTTGTGGGTGGACGTCCTACGCTGCGCTGTCCGCTACGTGGCCTCCATTGGAGCACTTTCCGACCCCATCGGTCATCAGATCTCCGCGCTATGTGCCCTGCCCATTGCCACTTCAACTTGCTAATCCGGTGGGCTATGTCGGTTATTTTAGTTCTCCTACGGATCTCCTCATTCCTGATTCGATCTCGTAGGGAAACCCCGAGCATAGCCCTCTCCATAGCTCGTTGAGTGACTTTGAGCTTCCTAATAAGGCCCATAGTGAGAGGCCACGTCTCGGTGCCGTAAGTCATCACTGGCAACACACAACTATCGAAGACTTTCGATTTAAGGCACTGAGGTATTTTGGACGAGAAGACGTCGCGTAGTTTCCCGAACGCTGCCCAACCGAGTTGGATTCGCCGATTGACCTCTCTCTCGAAGTTGGACCTGCCTAACCGGACCACTTGTCCTAAATAGACATATTCGTCTACAACTTCGAGAGTCGAGCCCCCAACACCGATGGGGGTGGGCACAACATGGACATTCGACATGATCTTCGTTTTGTCCATGTTCATTTTAAGACCCACCTGTTGGGAGACTCGATTGAGGTCTTCGAGCATAGTGCTAAGGTCTTCCAGCGATTCTGCCAAGACTACAATATCGTCGGCAAACCGAAGGTGAGTGATATACTCGCCGTTGATGTTGATGCCGAATCCTTTCCACTGCAAGAGCTTGAAGGCATTTTCCAGCGCGGCAGTGAACAGTTTCGGAGATATGACATCTCCCTGTCTCACGCCTCTCTGTAGTGGAATTGCCTTCGTACTCTGATCTTGTACTCGGACCGACATGGTGGCGTTGTTGTATATACACTTCAACACTTCGATGTACCGATAGTCGATATGGCACCGCTGGAGAGACTGTAGCACAGCCCAAGTCTCGATCGAATCAAAGGCTTTCTCATAGTCCACACACGCTAAACAAAGCGGCAAGTTATATTCCTCGGTTTTTTGTATAACTTGCCGAAGCGTATGGATATGGTCTATGGTACTAAAGCCTTTTCGGAAACCGGCTTGTTCGGGAGGCTGGAAGTCATCAAACCTGCGTTCGAGACGATTTGTGGTGACCCTCGAAAACAACTTATAGACATGGCTCAGAAGCGAGATGGGCCTGTAGTTCTTCAGCAAAGTGTTATCACCTTTTTTGAAGAACAAGACCACCACGCTCCTGCTCCATGCCTCCGGCGTTGAGCCCTCGAGAAGGACAGAATTGAAGAGCCTCTGAAGGACCTTCAGTATTGGCGTTCCGCCCGCTTTCAGAAGCTCTGAAGTGATTCCGTCCTCGCCCGGCGCCTTGTTGTTTTTAAGTTGCTTCAGGGCCATCTCAATCTCACACAGGCTGATGTCCGGGATATCATCGCTAAAGTGTCGGATCAACTCGGCTCTCGGGTCTTCGGCCGAGCTAACAGCAGGTTGGGCAACCGAGGTATAAAGCTGTCCGTAGAACCTCTCGATCTCCCTTAATACCTCTGCCCTCGTCGATACCACGCGGCCGTCGTCCGTCTTCAGCCTAGACAACTGGCTTTGCCCAATAGATAAGTCTCTTGCAAACACTTTGGAGCCTCCGTTCCGCTCAATTGTCTCCTTAATGCTCACAGTATTGTGAGCACGGACGGACGAATTGTTTAAATATTATTCGATAAAGCTGTAATTAAAAACATTACCTATTGTTCAATGAATTTAAAGTTTACATTATAAATATATTGACTGGTTTACGGCATATTCTTAGTACGTAATTTTTTTGTTACGATACTGAGTGTAAACATGGTTTAATCTGAATTTGATTTGTATCTTTTAAGGCGCTAGTTTCACCGGTAGTATAATAAAGTTGCTAATGCTCAAGTATGACCACAAATATGGAGGAAATATAATATAAAGTGGAAATCTACCTACAAAGGTGATAGATGTCCTAATAACATTACAGGAGAACGTTAGAAGCACACAACTCTAGACTTTTGCGGCGATAGGGATGCTGACTCATGTTGCAAATTCGTGTAAATATATTTTTGGTACTTTAAAGAAAGTATTCTAAAACTGAAAAATAAATGAAAAATCTTTATTAAAATAACAATTTTACATATGAAAAATATTGCAGGGTGTCTCGAATTAGGCGTTGCCTGTGTCTTTAGAAACCAGTTAAATATTTTTTTTATTACATTAATTGTGTATGTGAGTGTGAGAAAGTGCTAAGTGTGTATGTATGTATGTGCGTGAGAGTTGGTGTATGTTTATACGGGATTATGTGTTTGAGTGAGCATTGATACGTAGTATTTTGTATGTGTAAAAAACAATTGTTTAATTTATTATACCCTTATTTATTAATGGTATATCTTAATATGTGAAATTGTGGTGGGAGACTAATATTTTTTTTTATTTTTTTTTTATTTTAATAATATTTTAATAATAATATAATATTTTGAGAACCTAATTGTATGTCATCATAAATTAAATGAAAATATTTTGAATATGTATTATTCATCGCCTGGTATCACGTGACTGCAAACAGCGAATAGAGCGCGCTGTAGTCACTGCTCGGGCGGCATGTTGTAAGTATCAGTCAAAATCTGTTCATTTCGATGGAACGCGACACTCTGTTATTGATCGTTGACGATGATTAAAGTCACGTGACAGTTTGAAGTGTTTTAGTGAGAATTATGAAAACAATTTTAATTTGCGTATTTTTTATTCAATTTTGTCTTATATTTTCGTAAAAAAAGCAATTCCAAAGATTATTCAACATCCTGTTTTCCTGATGCCATTGTGACTCTATTGAGGTTTTTTTTTATAATGATGGTAAAACAAAATAATGGTAATAATATATTTTGTATAAATTATCTGATTGGAGTATCCACTAAATAAAGAGAGCTATTTCTCGCCGGTCGATACAATTATGCTCGAAACCAGATGATTTATGTGAGCTAATTCGCGATATACTGGAGTGGTTTACTCAGGGTTGTCTGTCTGCCTTAAAGTGGTTGCTTTCTGAGTGGACACGAATATGCGTCAATATCAAAGACATTTCGTTTGTAAGACGCGATATAAAATCGCATATCCGACAACTATCCGTGAGTATACCAGCCGACTGTAGCAATTTATACAAGCCAACCTGGGAGTTATTGCCCGGATATATTATTTTGTTTAAACGTCACTCCGGTATTGTTGCCAAATACATTCTTGCGCGCGTTGTTACGCGGTACACCAGTTTGCACTGGTTTCAAGTGTGCATTATAGACATATACTAGATATTTTATGTTTACCTTTTTTAATGGTAATAGTAAGAAGTTCCTTGGATGTAGGTCGTTTTCAAAGACGTTAGTGGAGATCTTTGAAAATATCTATATTTTTTGTGAATACCTCTGTCTCAAATAATGGTAGATCAATCTCCAATTTATGATAAGTTATCGTCATATTCTATAAAATACTTCTGAAAATTAGTAAAGAGGATTGCAGCGTAAATACGTGGTATAAATACGAAAAAACTTAGACGAAAATTTGGGGGTTATTATGATGAGAAATGGTTTCTTAGATTTACGCGAATGATACACATTGAAATAAAAAAAATGAAATTAATTTTTACATTTTTAACTTCTCAACGTTTCGCTTACTTTACAGCATTTGTGACTCCGACTCATCGCCACGTGAAATTAAACCAAATCCGCGATAAAATACGTAAATAATAGTTTTATTTCAATATGATGACAAATATGGCGAACAGTTGAATAACAGAATCCTGACCATATTAATCTTAATACCACTTGTAAGCAATTAGAGGTATCAAGAACTACGAGTACCAGTGACTGTTCAGTTTCTTAACATCAACTTCTAAACTAAATATCCGTAGCCTAAACTACAATTCGTCTCAATCCGAGAAATAAACCTGGCCTTACGTTTCACATCCAGTTTTACCCAACAAACTGTTAACTATCAATCAAGTAATCTATTAACAACATAATCCGGATATGGCGAGCGCCATATGTAAATGGGCCCTAAGTAAACAACTAAGTTTAATTCAAGATTACGTTGCACTAAGTTGGGGGAGCATTGCTTAATTCAATTCTAAGTACTTACCCACCTAAGCACGGGTTAAGCTCTCTATCTAAATCTCTTCGGTGCACCGAGAACTCTCAAACTAAGATTTGTGTCTGGCAGAGGGTGCTCAGATATCAGTTCTGTACGGTTTGTTGCAATTGCTATGCAGGAAATGACGGCTATCAGTAAATTATGGAAAGCATTACGTAATGGGTGAAAAGTTTTTGGATACAAGAAGTGCCCAATGACAAGCATAATGGAATATTTTATTGTGTTATAGGTTAATGTAGCGCTTGTCGAAATATTAACGAGATAGCTTGATTTTTTATGATTTTATTTTATAGTTATAATTTGGTCAATTAACTCAATTTATTTATAAATATATTATATTCTTGTATTGTTGTAAATTAGTTGTAAGACTTGTAATACTATTATGTTTTGAAAAAATCCGTTCAGTAATTGTTGTATGAGAGAGCCAAATACACCCATATTTTGCTCACCAATATCAAAATAATATTAAATGATGTAAAAATGTTTTATTTAATTCATTAACACGAAATAAAAGTAAATTAAAATGTTATCTCTCCTCTGAAAAACCATCTAAGTATAAAAATGCGACTTCGCCTTAACTCTGGCACTTCCAAACGCCTGATACAAGGTAACTCGAAACTTTTTACAAAGAACAGGTTTTTTGTACGTACCGAGCGAAGTTGGGATATCTACTTTTATCCGAGTGGTATCGGCAGGATCTTAATATGGACCACGTACTAAAACTTTTCAGATACGATAAGAATATTCCAGCCATTTACAATATATTAAGATGCAGATGTAACTAGCGTTGCGCCGGGCGAAACGGCTGAGTTATGAACTTCGGAACTTAGACTGTCATAATTACATTAATGGATTCGGAAGTTGCCATATTTTGTTTGGGAAAAATAAGTTCGCTCTTTTAGGATGCTCATGGGAAGCTTGTTGTGATATAAATGTGTAATTAATATATATCAATATCATCATGCGATATCACTTTGTTTATGGTTTTGGATAAAATATAATTCTTACCTATATCTTCACTTTAATATGTTTTAACATAGATAAATATTATTAACTAAATTTTAAATATTTACGCAGATTTTCTTGATCATGGTCAAAATATAACCAAAAATAAGCCTGAAACACATCCGCAATTTTGAACCTGAAATAATTAATTAAAGAAAACCAAAATTTCTGCATGATTTACTAATTCTCATAACCTAAAACATTACATTTATGTATTGATAGAAATACATTCCCACGAATCCAAACTAAGGCGAACTTTCTAGAATGTATAAATAAAGAATGAGGTGAGTTTCGAGCCAGCTAATTAGTCCCAGGGTACATTTATTGTTTTAAAAGGCTGTCTCGGTAATGCAACCTGTTAATTACCTTCCTTTCTTTTAAGTTTCAAAGTTAGCGGGAAACGTTAGCGCAGTTCGCGTCTAGTTTGGTTTGTTAAGGCACGAAACGAATTCACACGTCTCGCACTTGTAAGTTAACTGTGTCAACATGTTAAGGAAATAGGAAATTTATTTTACATTCACATTGGGAAGATAGCTTATCTTGAAGAGAAACGAGTGCAATAAATATTTGTGGATTGTATTCACACTTTTGAATTTTAATTTTTAATTACGTACATAAACTCACGCCTTTGCAGATGGGGTAGGTAGTGGTTCTACCAGGACACCCACATTTCAACATTATGTGTTTCGTTCCACGACGTTATAGGAGGCTAACCTATCAACATATCGAGTACAATTTCTTGGATCGAGACTAATAATAAAAAGAAAAAACCAATATCACTTTATCTAACCTGGGATTCGCACCCGACACCACCTCGGCGTTGTAATCGTATTGTAGTAGACTACTGCACCACTGAGGCAGTACTATTTTTAATTAATTAATTATTATCTCTTGCTTTAAGTTTGAAGGAAAATAACGGGAAGTAAAGAAGACAGGAAGGTTCTTTATAATGAGTTTTGAAGATTGTAAAGACATTAAAAAAATAGATATTCCTGAAAAGATTGTCAGGCGCGAAGATAACAGGTGTAAGTTTGTAAAATAACGGCCAAATACTTTTGCAACACGCCTGTATTATGCCGACTGCATGTGAGTGTTGAATAAAAGCTGAAATAATTAGCGTCATTGTTGTTAATTAGTACATATCTTCTTTATTTGCAAAGGCAAATATAACTCCTTCTAAAAAATTAACGCCACGAGACATTTTTGTATTACGGATGTTGTAAAACCTACAAAATGCAATACATGTTTGACGAAATTTCTGTCATTTTTTTATTATTGTTAATAAAAAAACACAGCAATTTGTTTTAATATTAAAAAAATACAACGAACTTTTTGTTTTGTTAGTAGTGATGCTAAAAAAAGTGTGACATTTTAAAAGCATTTTCAATGTAAAAATACACCCTTCCATAAAGTCCCCGGCACGGCTCAACGGAACTATTCAGGGTCTACAGCCTTCATTCTCCTTTTATCAACAAAGGCGGCAATTAAATAACAAAAAGCACTTTTCTGTTTACTTTATTAATTTAATTACGCTATGCTAACGAGAGCTGTTGATTTTGTTTTTAAACGTTTTTTATGAGTTATTTTTGTAGTGACAAACTTTGTCTATTTTCAAGACGTAAATTATGGACTGTTGAACTTTTTTTTCTGTCAATATGTCCATTAGGCTTAAGATTTGGTACTTTATTTTTAAATGATTCTTCTTTTTAAAAAATCAATACAAAATTTTATGGTGACGCACAGACTGCACGAACTTACGTGTCTTGTTATACAGCCTTAATAAATATAACAATTTTATACACGTTTATGAAACTCCTATTAAATATATCAATATAAAAAAAAACCAGGTCACAATAAGTTAAAACACTTATTACATCAGTCAAACTTTATTCTACTGGTACCCTCTGGACTGCCTTTTCTTTTTCCATCTCTTATATCCATCCCATGGTAGTCGGTAAGAGATTGCCTCGAGGGACACGACCGCTTTTTGTACTGCTATGTAATATAATGTTTTATTGTTAACTTTATTTAGTGTACAATAAAGTTTATAAATAAATAAACATTTCAAGATGTTTATAAAAACCCAGTATTATTGCGATTTCAATTTTTTATTGCGATGAATCGGGAGGCGAGCATTCCATTCGCCTGATAGTAAACAATAAGGTCACTCATGGACAGTAAAAAAAAAAACACAGCCTGAATGAAAAGCAATGCTTGGCATTCTATCGCTCTTGCCATCCTGAGACATGAGGTGTTAAGTATTATTATGCCCAGCAGTTACTCTGGTTATAAAGCTCTTCACACAACAACAGTGAATTCACACTTTGGTTGGAGAAATAGACTTTCACTTTAAACTTGTGTTGAGACCTGCCTTCTACTTACATTAATTTTATTTTGATAAATTAAATTTTGCCAATCACGTATTCCTTTTAAAAACCTTTCCATTTTTACTTATTCATTGCTCATCAATTATTTAAAATTCACTATTTTCTAATCAAATAATTTCATGCCGATTTGCCTATTCACTGATTTAAGAGTAAATTGCTCCGCTCTGTAAGATTTTTACTTCATTTTAATATTTAAAAAACTCAACGCTTTTTACCTGAATATTAATGGCGGAGCAACGACGGGAATGTTTCACATTTTTATCGTTTGACGTATTTCCGATATTTCATAGAAAAAAATAATTTTATGAGTGCTCGTGGAGATGTAAGCAACTGGTTTTGTCGGTTTAGTTGGTAAATATGAATGAAGGGATGCGGGTTTAATTAAAAGCTTGGCAGACCGCTGCTCATAGTTTCGAATATTATGATTTTACGAGCTAACTCCCATGACATTAGCGTTTTGCATTGTTGTATACACACTTTTTCCACCGGACCGACTTGTAGTTAAAGAATATGCATAAAATATCTACCATTATCCATTGATGTGACTCAGTGTGTCACCTGCGATGGTTTGTTTATGTTCTAAGAAAGCTACAAGAATACAGTGGTAATATGAGCTTGAACCTCAACACTCACTAGACCTAGACAGATGGGTGAATTAAAAAAATCGATCACTGCCTTGATGTTCTTAAGAAATACGTTTTAACAGTCTTATAATTGATGATGCCAATGATCAAGCGAAATGAAAGATACTCAGCTGAAGCCGGACTCTGAAACTAGCCGGAATAGCGCCTAAGTAGAAGAAGAAAAGAACTCATTCCTGCGACTCACTGTTCTCGGTGTTATGGAAGTCATGGAAAGAAATTAACTAATGGAACTTTAACTATCACTAGTCACTACAGTATTTCATGGCTTAATTCACAAACTTAATATACTACAATACAGACTCCTAATAAGAAAACACCAAGAGCCATTAGTTTCCCCATTAAATTACAATATACAGTAAACTTACAGTGTAATTTCTGGGAAACTACAGCCTAAAATCCAATATCGTTCATTTGGACCTAAGTTTCGGCCTGGAGGCTCGCTAGTGCAAACTATGTTATATGTTGGCCAACTTATGTAAAGTCTGGTTGAGCTGAATATCATGTCAATACCATATTGATGCCGCTGGCTAGGGACAGAGAGCGTTTATCGATACTTTAATATATTATTGTTAGTGTTTCATTATACGTGTGTGTTTTTTTTTTTTTTTAATAGCCTATACTATGTCCCACTGCTGGGCAAAGGCCTCCCCTTTATCGTTCCACTTGACCCTGTCCTCTGCGAGCTCTTGCCATTTTGGCTTGAATGCATCCAACTCGTCTTTCCACCGCATCTTAGGTCTTCCGCGTTTTCTTCGGCCATTCTCAGGAATCCAGCTTGTAGCCAGCTTGGCCCAACGGTTTGGATGCATTCGAATCACATGTCCCGCCCAGTTCCACTTAAGTGAAGCCGCCTTACGTCCGACATCTACAATGCGGGTTTTCGAGCGCAGTTCAGTGTTTCGGATGCGATCGGTCAGCCTAACACCGAGAATACTGCGCTCTATTGCTCGCTGGCAAACCTTGAGTTTGAGCTTCTGAGACGCAGTCAATGACCAAGTCTGGGCGCCATAGGTTAGGACGGGCAAAATGCACATGTCGACGAGTTTGCGTTTGAGAGAGAGCGGGAGGTCACCTCTTAGATATTCTTTTAAGGACCAGTAGCTCTTCCAAGAATTTTCGACTCGTCTGGAAATTTCCCAGTCTTGTCTATTCCTGAAAGAAACCATCTGGCCCAAGTAAACGTATTCGTCGACGTAGTGTATTGTTTGCCCGTCAACCACCACTGTAGGTGTTATGCTGTTGGTCATTAACTTTGTCTTTGTCCCATTCATCTGAAGCCCAACTTCAAGGCTTGCCCGGCTCAGATCTTCGAGCATTGTGCGTATGTCAGTTGGATTACTGGCGAAAAGAAGTATATCATCGGCGAACCGAAGATTGGTCAATCTTCTACCACCAACGACTATACCCCTCTCAGTCCAAGAAGTCGCTAAGGTCTGAAAGATTTCCTCTAAAGTGCTGGTGAATAGTCTGGGGGATAGTGGGTCTCCCTGCTTTACTCCTCTTCGTATTTGAAACGGATGTCCAGGTTCATAAATATTGATAGTGGCTGTGCTGGTTTGGTATATTATTTTAAGTAGCTGTATATACGTATCGTTTATTTTCTGGCTTTTAAGGGCTGCGAATATTGATGGGTGTCTGAGACTATCAAAAGCTTTGGTGTAATCTATAAAGGCTATATATAGTGGTAAGTTAAATTCGTTGTATTTTTCAATTATTTGGTTCAGGGTATGGAGGTGGTCGGTAGTGGAGAAATTAGGGCGAAATCCTGCTTGTTCTGGAGGTTGGTGGGAATCCAGTTCACTGTCAATTCTGTCTTGAATGATCTTTATAAAGATTTTATATATATGTGAGACAAGACTTATTGGACGATAATTGCTAATATCGTTCTTATCTCCTTTTTTATGGATTAATATGATGTTGGAATGGCAGAAATTATCGGGAATTTGACCTGTTGACAATATAGAATCGAATAAATTTCTTAAATGCGGTAGTAGCTGAAATTTACCCGCCTCTAGTAGCTCGGTTGTTACACCGTCGGCTCCTGGGCTTTTGTTAAATTTCATGTTTAGTAATGCCTTGATTACCTCATTATCAGAGATTGATGGAATATTTTCTGAAACTGTGTACTGTATAATTTCGTCTGTTTTATGTGGATCAGAATATAGGGTCTTATAAAAATTAGTGCAAATCTGTGTTATTTTTTCCTTACTACTTTGTTTCCTTCCCACCTCGTCTTTCAGGCCCGTTATCCATATCTTTTTCTTTGAATTTCCTTGTTTTGCTGTTCTTAAATTCGTGTTTTTAATTATAGCAAGTTTCATGTATTCTGTGTTATAATTTCTAATGTCTTTTCTGATACTTCTTTTTACTAGTTTGTCGAGATTTCTAAATTCTGAAGTGCCATATTTTAATTCGGTCCGTTTATTAATAAGGTCTAAGGTAGGTTTGGTTAGTTTCTGGACTTTTAGTGCAGCGGTCTTTATATTGTTACTAGCTATTTTTACACTATTAATAATGTTATTATACACTGTTGTCGTGTTTATTTGGTCACCGTTAATGGGTACATTTTTTAAGTAGTTATTTAAGTCGTTGTGGTATTTTTCTTTATTGGCGATTAATGTTAGATAGTTCTGTTTTTTAATATGGTTTTTAAACGATTTTGATCGTAACAGTTTTGTGTCAAATTTTATTTTAAGTCTTAGGGGCCTGTGGTCTGAACTAAAGTTAATTTTATTTACTACACTCACGTCATTAATGATGTCCCTTGCCGTGCACAACATATAATCTATTTCATTTTTGGTAACATTGTCGGGTGAAGCCCATGTCCAGCGGCGTTGCGGTTTTTTTAGGAAAAAAGGAGTTGCAAATTTTTAAATTAAGCCCATAGGAGAATTGTATTAGTCTATCGCCAGCGTTGTTTCTAGTTCCGATTCCATAAGGCCCAATGATTTGTTCGTTGTCAAGCTCTGTTCTGCATCCAATTTTTGCATTAAAATCTCCCATAATTAAGTTCCAGGTGCTCCGGTTGTCTTCGTATGCTTTGTTCAGTAGGTCGTAAAAGTCTTCGATATCATCAGTTGAATGCGATGCCGTAGGCGCATATGTCTGTATAATACTTAATGTTGTTTTATCTGCTATTTGCAATTTTAGTACAGCTATTCTTTCGGAATACCCAATGAAGCCAATAATGTTCTTTTTCCATTTAGCGGAGACCATGAATCCTACCCCGTGTAAGCCCTTGCTTTCACCTATGTAGTAAAACACTTTGCTTTCTGTTTCTTCCGTATCTTCGCCCATCCTTCTCACCTCAGACAATCCAATTACATCCCATTTAATAGATTTAAGGGCGTTTTCAAGTTCTAGCATGCGAGCCTCGCTTGATAGTGTGCGGACGTTGTAAGTCAATATGTGTAATAAATCATGATCCATTTTATCAAAAGCTTTGGTCGTGTGACGGTAAGATATTCCCGCCCGGAGATTCTTAGCTCCCCATGCCTTAGTACCGGTTTGGCACCCGTCATAGCCAGTTAGTATAGTGTTGCTTGTTTATATTTTTTTATAGTAAAACTGCCTAGACGAATATGCTACATGCAACACCTGAGGGTTAGCAATAGGACTGCTCATGTTAAGTAGCGAAACTAAACAACACAATCTGGTAAGTGGGTACAATAACAAGCAGAGCATTTACACTGCTGTATGGCGGGAAAAATAGACATTGCGGTGGTACCTCCCTAGGCGGCTTTTCACATATACAGACCTAAAAATGGTATAACGCGTGGCGTAAAACTAGCAATTGTAATTATTGATAGGACGAATATTAGCTATAATGACATACGAAAACGGTTTGCCCGATTTCAGAATTATACGTAAGTATAATCATGGCTGACATAACGTACATCATATATTGAATAAAAGCATTCAAACATTTTATCGACCTGAGTATCGATAAAGTAAAAGTACAATTTGTAGCGTCCTTGCCAATGACAATGTTAGGAAACAATATTCTAATATATTCTCAACTTTACTTTGCATCATACTACCTATGTATTTCAAAGCTTGTATACGCTGAATGGAGGGGACAGGGGTCTATACGGAGGTACTCAAGAATATCACTTTACAGGGCGTATTTAAGCCCGGAGAATATCCCCATGGGCTAGTGAAATGTATCCTAATCTATCTTTTGGTTTATCATCCACGTGTGGTGGTGCGTATTGAAAAAATGGTAACAGCTCCCAGGTTTACTTGGAAAAAAAATTGCATGTTTGTGCTTCCAATAAAAAAAGAATTTCATATTACAAAGATAGGAAAAAATGATATGATAGTGGTTGCGTTAGCATACATAAACTTAACTAATACTATATTTTAATATAGCGACGTTAAGCTATGAAATATTGGTTTTTACAAGAGTGAATTCTTTAACTTTTGCACCGTTAACTGAGGGTCATTTATCTGCATTGTATTTGTCATTAATTGCATTTTAGTAACAGAATTGCCAGCTTAACAAAATACTAGCTCAGAAAATTGCCTATACTGTTACTGGCTGTAAAACCAGTGTATTCTACAAAACTTACGGAGAGTAATATTATTGATATCGATGTAAGTGACGTAATTTTAATCAAATCTCAAAGTTGTGGATGTTTCAGATACAGGCCTTGAAACTTGTGCGAGCCATATGAGACGAGATAATATTATGCCTTATTGATAGTAGACAATAAAAATGTTTATTAATGTGTAATTACACTATCATTAATCTCTGCCATACTAAAACATTCAAAAATTGTGCAATTCTGAGAATATTTTTTTTAAGTCTATTTAAATAATTTGATTGTCTTCGTAGGATCTGAGAATATGGCGAACTAATGTTTCTATCGAAACAAGTTTATTCAAATTAAAGGAAGATTTAATGGGCATTTATTTAGGTGGTGGTGACAGCCCATATACGTCCCACTACAGGGCACGGGCCTACTCTACAATCGAGAATACAATTGAGAGTGGTTAGGCCATATAGTCCACCACGCTGGCCTAGTGCGGGTTGGCGGACTTACATACCATAGAAATTCTTATGAATCGCTATGGTATGCAGGTTTCCTCACGATGTTTTCCTTCACCGTTTTAGTGCGTGGTGATTGATTACACAAGGGAACAGCATTTTTGTTGCATGAAAAATTTTGACTAATATTATACACTTTTGGGGTGCTGATTTCAAATCCGAAGTCAGATTTTTTGTATTAGCTTTAGTTTTTGAGAAATAGTAAAATGCGTTATTAAAGAAAAATCCACTTTTTATTAAGAAAACCATAAGAAAAACAACCACTACTAGTCAAAAAACTTTCTTTTATAAGATTTTCTTGCTTGACTTGGTTCACAAGGGCTGTTTTTAATACTCCAACAATAGTCCGCCATCATGTGAGCATTCCAGTGACCCTGGTACCGTTCCTCCATAGTTGGAGTGTCTTGATGGAACCGTTCCCCTTGTTCTTCACTCAGATCACCAAGATTTTCCGGAAAACGGTCCAAATGGCTGTGGAGGAAGTGTGCCTTGATACTCATGTTACAACCAAGCTGTTGAAAGTGTGACAACATTAGTTTTATGTGCTCCACATAACTTTCATCCTTTTTGTTTCCAAGAAAATTTTGTACAACCCAAACGAATTCATTCCAGGCATTCTTTTCAGGTTCAATCATATGACTACTAAAATTTTTATCCTTTATCAACCGTCTTATCTGTGGACCATCAAAAATTCCGGCTTTAAGCTTTTCTGTGCTCAAATTATGGAACTTTTTAGAGATGTATTTGAAACAATCACCATCTTTGTTCAGAGCATTGACAAATTGTTTAATGAGCCCTAGTTTGATATGCAAAGGCGGCAGTATTATGCGATCCCTGGGCACAAGGGGTTCTCTTATCACATTTAGTGTCCCCGGAACCATAGCTTGCCTAGAAGGCCAATCTTCTCTAAACCAATACTCAAATCAACCAAACAAAAATAACAATCATTTTGATGATTTGAAGGTTCCGGCCAAATCATTGGTGTTTGAATTTAAAATGGGATCTTTTCTTATTCCTCCATAATCTTAGAGACTCCACACATGTTGTACATGCCATATGAGGGACCCAGTACTTGTCACGGGTGTCCAAACCGAATCCAAAGTAATCAAAATATACCTGTTTTATGAACTCCGACACACTTAGTCTACAAGTTTTAAATGTATATTCACCACAGATATTACAAAAGCAGTTGGGATCGTTTTTACAAATATATCTCGACGTGGACATTGTTAAAAAAACGATTTTTTTTCGTAAACAGTTGGAATAGATTGCAGTTTAAATGTGAGTAGTACAAAAATATGCCTGACAGCTATATCTCTAAAACTAAAGCTGTTAGAAAAAAAATGAGGATAGATTTGAAACAAGCGACGTCACATTAGTAAACAACAAGCATAAATTTCCATGCAACAAAAAAAAGTTTAATTTTGTTCCCTTGTGTTATCAATACACACATGACTCCGAAAAGTCAGAGGTGTGCCCTGGGATTCGAACCCGCGACCACCCTGAACATATGGGCAGCCGCGTCTAGTCCGTTTACCAACAGGCCACCACGCACTCATTTATTTAGGTACCTATATGAAATAGGAGACGAATCTTACATCTGCACATTACTAAATGAATCGGTATACATTTGTATGTCGTATAAAAACCCAAGCTTTACTCTTGCTTTTATGCTCTACTAGCGGTCCGGCCCGGCACCGTCCGGGTCCACACACACTTTTCAAAATAGCAGTCAAAATGTTCAATTCTGACTAAATACAATATTTTTTATCATTTGAAAAAAGAAGTAAAATATATTAGATATAAATACCTCTAAGAATATGTGTACTAAGTTTCATGATGATCGGTTAAGTAGGTAAATCGTAACACACATACATTCACATTTATAATATTAGTATGATGGGTAACGATGAATTCAATCTTTCTGAATACGCGACCCCTTTTCATTTTGAAAATATTTGGCGACCTCCTTGAACCGTAGACAGACATAAAGTTAGTAATTTAAAAGACTACGTTCATGATCTTCTCCTTCTTGGTGCCTGTATTTATTACCAAGACCTAGACTCTGTAACCATGTCGATCCCTTGGTTACCACCCAGGGAGTCGCGACCAAAAGATTAAATATACTGTGTATCACTGTTATGGGTATGGTATCATGGTTGACACTGGTCAGAATCCGACATAACGCGGACACAACTCCCATAAATACTCGCCAATCACGGTAACCAAAACACAAAATCAGGTAAGAGTATAAGTCAAAAAGCATTCATCTCTAAACAATAGTTCCGATACATAAACACAGTTAACCGTACTTTGTCAAGTGAGCGGCACCCTCATTTCTCTATATTAACATTCCTATCGGCTTATAACCAATTCTCGCTGACTGTTAGGGCCGGGCGTGATCTCGATACGTAATATACGTGGATACATAGACCTCCCTTGACCTAAAACTCTCTATCCAAACTTATCTTAGATGTAAACGATGCAAAGGAAACTTAAAGAAATGCTGCGTGCGAATTTCAACGCTGTGTTGTTTATGTTGGGTTGATTTTCGCGTGCTGTCTCGTAAATACGATTCATGTAGGGTTGTCACGACGTAGGTTTGCCCAGACGTTTTTAATTGGAAATATTTTTATGTTGCGATACTTCTTCTATTGCATTTCGGTCTTTGGTAGAGGGTTTGTAATTAAAAGGCGTACTTAAATAAAACAAACCTATGGTTTATATAAAACAATAGAAGATTTTGCTCGTATGTATCATTCCCAATTAAGTAAGTTTTCCAAATTAAAATACATTATAACAACGCATATATCCGCCGAAATCCGGATGTGCAAACCACGACACATGCTGAAGTTAATCATCAAGAATCATCATAAATACAAATATTTCATATATTATGATTACACAATATACCCATGCTATATTATATAATGTTTATTTTGTTAACTGCCTCGGTGGCGTAGTTGTATGAGAGTACGGTTACAAAGCTGAGGTCTCGGGTTCGAATCCCAGGTTGGGAAAAGTGATATTAGATTTTTCTATTCGTTATCAGCCCAGAGTCAGGAATTTGTGCCCGATATGGCGATAGGCTCGCCACCTATCACATCGTGGGACGGAACATACAAGGCGAAAAGTGGGTGTCCTGCACCTCTGCCTACCCCATCTGGGAAAATGGCGTGAGTTTATGTATGTATGTTATTTTGTTAACTCCCTTGAAACTGTATGTTAGTTTATGCTTTTCTACCACCTACCTCTTCTCATGTCTGCCTCACCTTAGGTTTGACTGTTAGAGATTGCCTCAGGCATTAAATCCACCTATAAAATTTGTTATATATAAATGAAATATAAATAAATATAACATTCAAAACAAAGCCTACTTGAAAACCTATCTCCTACCCCATCGTACTTATTCCCATTCCAGCTATCATGGGGGAGAATCTATTGTGAAAATGTATCAGGATGGTGACCCCAATAAGGACGTTTGTTTCGCTCGATATCACGATGCGATCGCGCCTGTTTCCTTATTAAGACCCTCTGATAGAATGAGTGACATGTCCATTTTGACAGTGATTTGATTTATAAGGTACTATGGGACTTTTTTTTTATATTGGTTCATAGAACTGAAGTTTAGAGCTTCAATTGTATAGTTGCAGTATGTGTGAGTTAGCAACCGTGATGCTCTAGGTTAAAATCGGGTAAGAACGTAAACTCATTTTTTTCATTTTTCTCGTTTATTTTTCTTGTGATTGTATTACCATGATTATTAATTAGTTATTGTTTTATAGTAGGTAGTTAATTATAATTTAATTTCACTTCTATGTTATTTGTTTCTGTGTCTGTGACGAATAAATCGGTTTTCTTGCTTTCTTTCTAAATGATGTAGTAATTTATGTTTTTAACCCTTACATACTTGTATCACGGTGGTACGCCAACGTATTTTCATCCACTTTGGTTGCGTGTTTGAAGTTACATTAGTGTCATCTCTGACTTCTTATAGAAAATAACGGTGTGGACTAATGTATGTAAATATTCAGTGAGATTTTTTAATAATTGTAAGGTTAGAGTTTTAGTTTTAAGAGGGCACATACAGGGAAGCGTAGAAGCGCACGCTCGCCTATAAGGTGAACAGACGACCTGGTTAAGGTTGCAGAAAGTCGGTGGATGCAGGCCACTGAGGGAGGCCTATGTTCATTAGTGGACTTGACTGATAACAGAGAGAGAGAGAGAGTTTGAAGTGGCAATAGTTCAAAGCACTTTTCCCGCCTACAAAGAAGTTCAAATTCCTGTAGTTACTTCTTGTTACTTCTTCATTTATTTAATTGGATCCTGGTTTCTATAAGCTGTCCCAAGTAAATGCAGTATGAATATAATATGAACCTACATTCATCTATGATTATTTTGTTCACGACATGTAAAACACCCTTCAATTTACACGAACCCGAAATAAATAACACACGAATGGTTCTGTATTTTTACGAAAATAACGAGGCGCTGATTTAAAAAGTTGAATAAATTTATGTTTCCCTTTTAATTAAATCCTACAAACGCCATTTTAATTGAAGTGTCATCTGAATGAAACATTTTACGATCTTATTAAAAAAAACCTCATCGACCCTGTATTATGAGGCGGAGTTTAAAATCGACGAAATCTGCTCTGTACGCTTTCCATCGTGTATGCACGCGGTAATCAGCTTAACGTGATTCGGAATAAAAAGGTAATGGACTGAAAAAAGCGGTTTTCTGTCGTACAAGTCGGATTTTACGGTGGGAGGTCTCTAGTGGGAATTGTTGACCTCTTAGCAGACGGAATGAAGTGGAGGTCGTTTTAATAATGCCATTTTCCTTGTCCTTTTTTTAAACATTGCGTTTTTATATTTAGTAGAGTATTCGTGGAATCGTCAATTCAGCATGCGTTCAGGTTTATTCTGGAAACGCTTGTTATGAAAAAAATAAAACATCAAAAAATTGTTCACAAAAATGAAACATTCACTGACTAATCACGCAATAGAAAGCTTACAAAAGCGTTTCAAAATAAAGAGTTGAAATATTTGCTGGATGGTTATTTTGATGTTGATATTGTTTTGTTAAATCATATAAATTGGGGCGACGTTTGTACGTATTATAAGTAATTGCATATCTTTTTTTATTGTTATTAAACTTTTATTATATTGAACCTATCTGCCAAAACGATTTATGAATCAATATTATTTACTAATTAATATTTAAATGTTAGAATTTAATTTGTAAGATCATCTATTCTATTGCGAGACACAGGCTTCTGCATGTTCAAACAACATCATCTATTTTTACGTAAAAAAACTCCAACAACAGCAATAATCCACGGATAATGAAATCAAAGCAAAAAGTTCGCATAGAGCGTGGCAGATCGTAACACTAAATAAGGCGAAGCGGCAAACAGCCGGCTAATTGTCGCCGCCAGCGGCTAATTAGGAATTATGGCCCGTTCTGTAACTAACAAACAACGCTGTTAGCTAATTTATTAGCGAATTTCGACAAACGCTACTTTGTACTTAGCGATAGTTTAATTTATAAGTTATAACTTTCAATTACCGTCATCTGTTTATTGATAGCGCTACTCGCTAGTTTTAATATGGTAATGCGTTGTGACCATTTCCGATTTTGTTCCGAAAAGCGACAATAATATAAGTGTTGGAGTCAGTCGTGTAGACTAGACGAGATCAGCTATCAGCTTAGGCTTCAAGGGTAAATATTTAAGATCAAGTATTTAGTGTGTCATCTTTATCCGATAATGTTGGCAAAATTACGAGTACAGTTAGCAACATAAGTCACTACACATTCACGAGATTTGGAATAGTCATATCACCCAAAATAATAATTATTTTCAATATAGTATGGCACTTCTCGGCATAGATGACTACAGAGTAGTAGGTAGGTAATACATAAAAAGGTAATCAAAAAGTGTGAAGTGTTCAGCGACTTATCTTGCTGACTGTATACAGCACGACATATTTAAACTTTAATAGGCAGTATTTTATTATAAAAGTGGAATTTTATATGTTGTTAAGGCAACTATCAAAAGGTGTTTTCGTGGTAGTTAGACTACTTAAATGGTTCTTTGATCGTACCAGACACATTGAAGTTGATACCTTCTAAAGGCGCCACGATTGTAACTTCACGATAGCTGAACGTGTGATGCTTATGTCAAAGGAATGCGCAGAAAAACTATCAGCTTTTAAAAAATGGCGAAATACTGGCAGCCACGGACTCTGGTCTATTGTGATTACAGTTGATATATCTTTACTTATTTTTTGCATATTGTCTTTTTGCTTAATTTATTTACTGCTAAGAACCGAATTAGTCTAACATATCTTCACATACATGATAATAATTCTTCGTTGGTGATAAGTTGGCTATATCATCAAATTAAGTATACTATATGGAGTTATAAAGAAATTTCGCAATCAGTGTATCACTTTTGAATATATAAGCCATTAAACTAATTAAGCAAGTGCGCTCCAATAGGAAGGATGTATGCATCACGCTGAAATCGACACTTGACTAAGTAAAGTTGATTTCTGTTTATTAAAATTTTATTTTGCCATCATATTTAAGGTTATTAGATGGTAAGATACATAATTTAGGTGGTCTAGTCAAAAGCGTGTACACGGTTAAACCAAAGATTAGGGCATAAATTACGTGACGGCTAAAATACGGATATTAAGAAAATTTTCAAAAGTAAAAAAAAAATGTATAAAAAATATACGCTTCTAAATGAAAAACGTATTCATCAACATAAAATGTATTACTACTATAATTTATAAATAATTTTAAATGGCAATATCTCACATACCACACATGTAAAAATGGGATTAGCATAGGATAGTTTGCATATTGTTTCAAATTTACTTAACGTAAAAATCTAATTAGAGACTAAACGAATGTTAATAATAATTAATTTTAAATTTATTTAAAAAAATAATATAATAATATTATAGGGGGCAAACGAGCATGCAGTTCACCTGATTCACGTCAATTTCCAGTGAGAAAGTGGCACCGCCTCGGTCTAACTGGCCCAATCACGCTGAGTTATGACTGAAAACGGCGTGGCTCTAACACTTACATAGATAAACATCGAATTTTCATTTTCATTTTCATTCGAAACCCGGGTCAGCCAAAGTAATATTGGTATTTTCTATTCATTATCAACCCGAAGTCAGGCATTTGTGTCCAATATGGCGATAAGGTCACCCCATACCACATCGTATGACGGCAAATGCGAGGGGGTGTCAACGTCATAGTTGTACCTCCGCCTACGCTTCCTGGAAAAAAGGCGTAAGTTTATGTGTTACATATACACTTGATGTTCACTGATAATATGTATTTTTTTCTACGGATATTACTCGTTACAAATAAAGCATTGAACATCAACTATATGGACAGTAGATGAACAATAAAGGTCACAAGCGAAGTCGTTGAATACAGGCCGCTTTCAACAGGTCGCTGTAAAATTTATGGCCCTACGTTCACAAGTGCATTTCTTGTAAGACTCGTGTGAATGTGAGATATTTTTAATTTATATGAATTATTTTAAGGTAATAAATATAAAATTCTAATATGTAAGTCCGCCAACCCGCACTAGGCAAGCGTGGTGGACTATATGGCCTAACCACTCTCAATCGTACTCTCGATTGTAGAGTAGGCCCGTGCCCTGCAGTGGGACGTTTATGGGCTGATACAGATTTTAAGGTAAATGAGTCTTTACCTTATTTTTCTTCACTTATAAGAAATCCATTGCAAAACATACGCCTCCTCCAGGTATTTTCTTGACCTTTTGAAAGCGACCTTCAACGAGCTTCTGCTTCCAATATTTATGATGTCATTCGTCCAAATTGTATTGTACTGTATCAGCCCATAATCGCCTACTGTGGAAGACGATACTCCTCTACAAATAAGAGCTCTGTTGAGAGGAATTATGCCATAGGCTAACAAGCTGACTTTTTTCACGGGGGAAATCCTTTTGTATGTCGGTACTGAGCGGGAATGTCAGATTTTACCGGATAAAACCCCCATGTTGCTCCATTGGCACTTTCTAGAAGCTTTGGGTCAAAAAAACAAACTGGTCCAGTCAGGTTTGGTTTATTCTGTACATAAAGCTATTTACGAGTAATTTTCATTACTTAGAATTGTTTTATTTGAAACAGCTCTATAGCGCGGGTGTAAGAAACTCAGTACTTAAGACGCTTTAGCTACTGTGAAAGACCCTAATGCTTTAGTAAGCTAGGAAATCTATTTAGCTCTGAATAGTCTTTAGTAACATCGAGCATTCTTTGCGTTAAGAAAACATACCGCAAAATTGGATTTTAATTCACATAGCCGTTTAAATGGAATTCGGAAATGTTGACGTCTATTGATAAGTTATGTTTAGGACTTAATCGAAAAAATAATCAACGGGTGTATTTTTATGTGAGGTGATTAATGGACATTAAAGCGTGTAATAGGAACTAAATAGGTGAGTGATAAAATCTGTCCCTGGGTATGATGTATTTTTTTATATATTATCTATGGTACGGCGAGGACCGGAAAGTATTGATGAAGGGAAATTCCTGAGATTGGTTTAGGTTTCCCCCTCTAACTGTCACCCCTATACATGATAAGATACGCGCCTTGTATTTTATCATTAACTGGACAGCATTTAATTTCAAAAGTCAGATCAGTTTTTTTTGTCCCTTATTAATATTTAACTCAGTACAATAACACACAATTCTATACTCTAACACACTACAACCATGATTTTTTTAATAACCACTGCTAAAACTGTCAAGTAAAATTAGATTTAAATGTACGAATTAAACTTTATTTTAATGCTCGAATAAAACATCCAACTGACCTAAAACGCCTTTTAGTAAAAATCCACGTACGGTACAAAGCTTTGTGCGGCTGCAAAAACCTTTCTGAAAGATATATGCTGAAGTGTATACAAATCCATCCGTTCAGGGTGCATTGTCGCCATAAATACACTGGAGCACGGCGTGTCGAACAGGAAAGCTTCTATTTTGAAGTTGAAACTGTAGCATTGTACTACGTTACAATTCGTAGTTTCAAATTCCATTTTACAAAGCGCCTTTTCTTACATTCAATATGAGTGGGCGAGTTATTTCTTTGTTTGTGTTGTTAGCTTCTTGTACCTACTTGGTTGCAACTTGGCTATTTTGTAGTGGTATGGTATCGCTAATACTTACTTAGTGATGTATTGGATCGAGTGGGTAGAACTGCGAGTTGACACTCGGTACAATTATTGTCTGCCCTCTATAAATGTTCATTCTGTCTTTTGAAATTATCATACAAAAATATTCTGTAAAGGAATATTATTTTTAGAATTGATAAAGAATTCAATCGGCAACTAACTGATCTGTCTAATGAAGTATGTATGATAATAAGTGATGTGACATGCAAACATGTTTTTGTGCAATACGTTCATAGTTAGTTCTCAGCCTTTGTGGAATCACGACGCTGTATTATAGTGGAAAAGACCTAAAAGTAGACATGCCCGAAACTCTAAGTGCATTGGATGGTTTGTTAACGCGATACTTTAAACACTGTTGCGGATACAGCAGCCAAGAGCATCGAAAACTGTATCATTATAAACTCGAGGAATAAGATGCGACGGATATGTATAAACTTCCCCGAAATACAGACTTTCATATACACAGATATTTGAATTACTGCAAACCTAGAGAAAAATGATACAATAAAAACTTTGGATTTAATTATTGTGTTGACATCTGCTCAAGATTTTTATACCACAAAGGAGGCAAACAAGGTTGGTGGTTAGAGTGGTTTTGGCTATATAAACTTTGAAACACGCGATTTACTGACTGAGGTTATGATAAAATAATCAATCTAGATTATTAATAGAAAATACGGGTATTATGAGAATTAATATTTTAATTAAAGAACTCCGGAGGTACTTAAAGTCGTAAAGTCGTACGTAACAGAGACCAATTCACCTAATTATTTTATAGCTACTGTATTATGACTATTATATTTTTCGAGTCGGCTCGAGTTCGGTTGTTTGTTATACACTAGTCGAACTATTCTTCAACGTACACAAAAACCAATATGCCGCAATCCAAATATTTATGCTTTAAATCCGGAAACAAAACATGCATGCCAATAAAAATTCATACACCAAAAACAATTATCGGCAAAGTTTTGAAAAGAATTTAACTTGTTATTATAAACTGGGACACTTAAAACATCGTCGGGCAAAGTCACAAGTCCACTTAACTCGGCGCCGAACGACTGCGAAGATAAAATGTTGTAACATGAAAAATGGCCGTTAGGAGTTGAGCGAATGACTTGAATTATTGCCGTACTGTACCGATGTTTCTCCTATTGTTATGCGGTTTAATCGCGGGGACTTAATGCCGGCTTTATAGTTAACTTTTATCGTTACTTTCCGACTAGTTTCGTCATTATCTCGCTGTTTTTGTGATTGCTAATTGGGTGGAAGATTGGTGATATGGATGCGAAACGACTTGGATTTTTTTTCATTGAGATAGTATACTAGACGGGACACTGCAAACAAAATTTTTGTAACAAAATGAACGGTACCGTACCGCTCCTTTTATTGCTGTCTCTGTCACGCCTACGCAGAAACATATTCTTCGTTCTCGCTTCACTGTGCACCCGTGTGCACGCGCAAGACGCAGAGATTTTGTTCCCGATGTCCGCTCTAGTATAATACCTCATTTTTTTTTGATAACGTTATTTTCAGAACGTATCTGTTATTTCATAGATGAATAAAATAGACATTCAAATTTTTTGGTAGCGAATAGGAACTAATTTTGAGGTTATCCGTAAATTGCATTGTTATGTTACATTTAATAGTATTTAGACTGTCAATTATTTACAAAACAGGGAACTATCAACAAAACCCAATTATTTCAAAGTACAGTAAAAATAACCGTATTAAGAAATTTTCGCAGCAAATATCACGTCTCGTACCTGCGAGATCGTATCTGAAATTGCCGCTGAGATTTATAGAGCATTGTTCGCGTTGTTTTGATTTGTTTCTGTGTCGTAAATTCATGAACGGCTGAGTTTGGGAGCTACCTGCCTCCGTTGACACCACCCTTATACATGTTTGATGGAGTGACGTTTCTTCGATTGGTATCTTGGAATTTTTATCTGCTTGTGATTTATAGTGTACCTAAAGGTTGTTGTGTTGAGTGTGGAGTTGGCCCGATGTTGTATTTCTTATACAGGTTGCTCTTTAGATGTTAATTTCTTGAACTTCAGTGATAACTGGTAACTTATGTGAGTACGATGGGGGTTGTCAAACAAAATGTTACATAATCCATATTTTCATTGTAAAAGTTTTGTATGACTAATGTATTTGGTCAGGTGTTTTTTGGATCATGACTTTTCAATTTCTCACCGAAAAGTTCTAAAAATAGTTCTATTTGCTAGTATAATGCATTTGATGGTAGTATCTGAAGTGTAATACATATCCTTGACCCCACACTAAGATCGAGTCTTGTGTCGTGGATATCAGGAACTACGAAACACTTTCCGGTCTCACAAACACCCAGACCCGAAACAAATACCGGTGGACCACACAGATATTTGTCTCGGTGCGGGGATCGAACCCACGGCCTCACGTTTCACAGCCGGCGTCTTACCAACTGCGCCACGGAGGCTGAGCTGGTTGATACACGGTCTGTTTGAAATCGGATATGCGCAGATTGAACTGGAAACGCGACACTCGTAAGTGGGTCACTGTAAGTGGTATTCTTCCGTGGTGTAGGATACTGGATATATTTTTGCCTATCAGGAATTGAAAATGAAAATCATATATTGAGTCAATTGAAATGTTCAACATCAACTAGATTTAGTAATTTTTTATTCTATCACCCGGTTCGAAAAGCGATATTTATTAGTAGAACAGAAAAGAAACTATTTTCAAAACCAGTTTAACATAAGGATATTATAAAAGCTTTAATAATATATTTTAATACAGTAAAAAACTAAAAGATTAAATAATCCGCGCATCGCAAACTTTGCACTTACTTCACACCAATATCAATGTCTGAAGAATTCGTGGCGCGCGCAAGACCCGCTGTTTTAAATTGTCTAGACATCCAAAAGGACAGGCGAAAGAAAAATTTCCTCCTTTTACAAGTAAACAGAATTTTCCTAATACCCTTAGGAAAATTCCGTCAACGCCCCCGGGCGACGTAACTTGCAAAAAGTATTTCCAGAAAAGTTATCGTTAACTTTGTATCAGATGCTAACTTCCGTAACGTGAAATAAATAGCTGGGTATACTCTGCCTGCGATGGGAATTGGGTCTGATTTAAAATATGGCCGACGATTTATATTTTATCCGTGGGTTTGCATGGAAAGTTTACGTTGAGTTATTGCGAGGACCAGTTACCGGCCTGTTAGTGTTTTTCATTAATGACCTTTAGGTTTCAATTCGTTTTCGGTCTTTTTTTATTGCTATGAATAGCGAGCCGAGCATGTCGTTCGCCTGATGGATACGACCGCTCATAATCAGTGGCAAAACCATACAGCACCTTGAATTATAAAACATTGCTTGGCATTCCACTGCGCTCGCCACCCTGAGACATACGATGTTAAGTCTCAAATGTCCAGTAGTTACAACGTCCTTTAATCCGAAGCACAACAGTGAATTTACACTGCTGTTTGGCGGGAGAAATAGACATTGTGGTGGCCAAGGCGGCCTCTTATATATGAGAGATCTACCACCAGTAAAAACAGCCTAATTTAAATTTAGTAAAACAAGTATTGGTCCTATAGCATGCTGACGAATTACAAGAAACGAAAAGTCATTGAACGGAAGACATATAATGAGAATTGTCGGCGGGGCCAGCGACGCAATCACTAGTTGGTGAAGGCTTTCGTCTTCTCTCCTGAATATCTCTCCGATGAAAAGATTTTGCTGTATTGTATTACTCTATTACAGTATGACGGATATTAACTCTAACTTGTATTTTTATTTTAGTTTCTAGGAAGAGATTTCATTCGTTGAAATGGGAAAAAATTGAAAAAAATTCTGTCAAAATTGTGCATTTTTGGACATTATTTTAAGTACAAAGGAAAATATTATTTTAAAATAATATCCACGACCGTATTTTGAAGGCTTAGAGATATTAAGTATTTATTATGAACTTTACTCGTCTTTTATTTCGATAATTTGAGTGCTTTGTCAAATTTATTTCTGATAATATATTGCATGTCTGTCCAAATTGCTATGTATATGTGTCTACTGTAGCATTTATTATATTTTAAATAATCCACTAAAATATGAAAGCACTATCAAAAAGAAAGCGTTTTGCACCTTCCAAAGCCATTCGGTTAACACAATTTCTCCCGCCATTCGAAAAAAGCCAATGTAACAGATAAAGTCATGTCCACGTTTTAAAATATTTCCTCGTAAAAAAACCTTCACACAACCGCGGCAAGGAATAATACAGCGGGTGCATTTAAAGTGAACGCAGGTAGATAGTGTCAATGGCAATCGCGTCGCCCGGAGCTGAAAGTGTACACGAAATTATAAACAGTGCAACGTGGAAAACAGCGAATCGAGGCGAAAATTTCATGCGAATTTCGGCGCGATAAAGCCGCGATTGTCCACGTTGACGGCGAACGCTCTGGGACTACTCGCCAGATTTTATTTTTGCACGTGCACTGTTCTCTTGTAACTCAGTGTAATTTTGTCTTGTCGAGATTACGTTGTCTTAGATAAGCGTATGCTTCTTTTATTAAATTAACTAAGGAAGTTATTTTTTGGAATTGAATTTAATGTGGGTGTGTATATTTTTAGCTACATCTTTACCTACAAAATTTGATTTATTTATTTTCTAATATCGATTTGTCGATCCGTTTGAAAGGTTTATAAAAATAACGTACAATTACAGAAATATATTTCATCCGCTATAAAATTCGTAACTAACTATTTTATTTCAATGTATAACATTCGCATAAATCTAAGAAACCATAAGGTTTAATAAATTTTAATGCATTTTAGAGCTCTAACATTAATTGATTTGAGACCGATAAAGTAAAAATGCAATATATAAAGAAATTAATAGATTAAGAAGAAAATGTCTTAGATATGACCCAAATCTCATTTTTCAGTCTCCGATTGAATTCTATCAATAAACTCGAATACAATCCGGAGGTCTATCGAAATAATATCTACTCTTCCCCGTTTTAGAATTGACGTCAAATTAAAATCCATCAGATTCGAGGAGCAATCCATTATGACAGGGCCTAAGGCTGGACACGGCTTCACTGGGTTCCCCACTTGAAATATTACTCTGATAATGTTTTTTATCTGAATCTTCAACTTTATTGGACAGATTAAAGGCTTTTGAGATAGAATCTTCGATGGGTTAGTACTTCAACTTTTAATAAAGTGACTCGATTTATTTTTAGAATCTTCAATTAATTAGATTTTTTGCGATTAAATCGTCACTTGACAGGATTTTGGGAAGCGATCAAATTTAATCAATTTACTTAGTATTTCGTGACTATTTAGTTATATGTTATTTTGTGAAGACTTTTAATGTTATTTGGAAGTTTTAAATTTACACACACTATATAAAAGTGATTTTATGTTGTATGTTGATTATCTACGCTTAAATTTAAATCGAGAGTAAACAATTAATTTCTGTCTGCGGTGACTTTATAAAATTACACTAACAAATATTTCGACAAAGAAAAATCGATTGAATCTCTTTCCGTATACAGATCAGTAGTATTGAAATATCGGTGAGCTATTTAATTAACTTTACCGAAGCATTATGTCCGGTTTTTATGCCCGGGCGGGGCATTGTGCGGAGTCAATATCGGCTGGTTTATTGTCATCTGTCGACTCCGCCCCGGTCTTTGTGAAGTGAGGATTGGGTTTGTTCTCGTTACATTACGTAGGGTTCAATTGCTGCCGGCTATTAGCGGAATGCCTCTGTGAGGAACTTGTGGTTTCTTGTTAATTTGATGCTTCGATGACGTTGGCTTGGTCATGCGGAAGACCTGGCTTATTCATATTATTGGTTGGATATATATGAGAGTGGTTGAATTCTATTCATACTTATTGATGCTTAATGATTTCTGGTATTTACTTTCTTAAATTTATTTTTATTTACGGATACAGCGGACCCATCCCCCTCCCCCTCACGTGACCACGAAGCTGTAAAAAAAGCAAAAATTAAACAAAATCCGCGGTAAAATTCGTAAATAACAATTTTATTGATGTGCAATAAGATTTAATTGAGAATAAAATTTGTTGGTAAATATTTTTTTTCCGCTTTGTCATGGACAAAGTATTATTAGTTTCTAATGTTTTTTGTATGATCGTTGTGATTAATTTCGCTAAGTGTCCTGGTGCAAATATGAGTAGCGGAGGTCAGTTTGCGTGTGGGTTGGTCGATATTCGGATACAGCAAAAATAGCATTTCACGAACCCTTTTTGTTTCATTTCTGCATGTCCTAAAGGTTGACTGGTAAAAAATGCCAGCAGCGTTAAGTCCGCCTGTACAATTTAATAAATAAATAAATAAACGGGCTGTATTAAAAAAAGAGTGTGTGTACTCATGTACACGCGTTAGAAGTTATACTTCTTTGGCGTATAGAAAAAAAAAATACGCCATTACTTTTTGTTAGTAATAGAGATAATAAGAGATGAAATATAAATTTTCATAGAAAAACACTCACACTTACATACACAATTAATGTAGTAACAATTATATTTAACTGGTTTCTCAAGACACAGGCAACGCCTAATTTGAGAATCCCTGCAATATTCTCCATAATTATATAAAATTGTTATTCAGTTCAGTTCAGTTTTTATTTTTATGTGTTATTTTATTAAAGATTTTTCATTTTCAAGTGATATTCTATCTTGAACTTGAAAAGAAGTAAATCTTCTTACGTGTGAATATTATTTATTTAATTGTTTCTATTTATGTAGCTTGATATATGCTTCTTAGTTCACATAAAATAAATTTCTGAACGCATGCATTAATATTTGACAACCAATTTAAATGTCAACCACTTTTCATTACTGTCAATAATTTACATCTTTAAAATATAAAATACGCCAATAATCGAATATTGTGGATATATGTTGTCGATTCGAAACCTTTATTTAAATACGTTATTTAATTTGAGGGAAGAGTTTACCGTATCGACGGTATGAACATTAAATGTTTGACAGTAACAAACCCATGAACATTTTGTATGGCATAATGTTTTTTCCTTTATTGTATACTTTCGTCAATATAATCGAGATAAAAACTATCTCACCCTTTAAGTTGGAACAAATAACACATATCTACAAAATTTCATTATAATCAGTTGAGTGGTTTAGGAGCCCATCGCGTACAAACAACGTGACATGTTACGATGCGCGCGCACACCGATAGCGACAACATGAAGTTAGTTCTAAGTGGCATTAGAACTAACTTCATGTTGTCGCTATCGGTGTACGCGCGCATCGTAAAAATTCACTCTCATCATTTTTCTCCATCGCGCCAAAAGAAGTATAACTTCAATAATCTTCAGAGTGTTAAGTAAAATCCCAGGAAGTTTTCAAGAACCACATGTTTTTGATATCATCTTTATTTTCTTGTCAATTCAGTTTAATTCACTAAGCATTTTTTTTATTACCTTGATCTTGTAAGTCAAAAGCTTGAAAATTTTAGCTAATATTTTTCTACTTGTCCATCATTATTGTTTAATGGGGACACGATCAATCACTTACGCAGTACATCGTTCTTCCAAATTACGTACCTGTGACGGAAAATGTCTGATATAATTGACTTATTGACAATGTTTGTTTTCTCTGTTCACTTGTAAAATATGACCTTTGAGTTGTATTTCATATTCTGTTTTAAGATCTATTGTACGAGTATAGGTTCAGTGCATATTTGAGTTTGTATGCTATGTTAAAAATAGATTGTGAATAAGCACATTGTAGGTAGGTAACATTGTTTGCGGATATTAAATGAGTAAGACCTTACATATTTTTGACGAGGGGAAAGATAGGATAAAAAAATATTGCCTTAAATTATTATTCAAATAAATCATTCTGAAAGGTTACTGACATTCAAATATCCATCCACGTAAACCTTCACAAAAAAGTAAATTTGAAACTCTTATTTTGCGAAACGTATAAAAACTCAACTAATGTAATATTAAAATTATTTAACTCCAAAAATAATGTTTCTTTTTTCCAGGTACATGTGATGCCAAAGTGTATGACGCACGATGACATCTTGGAGCTATGGGCCGAAGTGAAGTGATATGTTGCTTTCGGTTAATTTAAGACAATAGTTGTATGGAAGATGGGGACGGCTAAGCCTGGTGTCAGGATGGTGGTCGCCGTTGTGATCCTCGCTTGGATATCCAGTGAGTATTATTGTATAGATAGTGAGTATTTATTATTAAGGATTTCCTGGGATGTGTAAAGGTTTTATTTATTTTATTTGATTGATAATATTGAAAGTCTATGACTCCTATGACAACCGCATAGTCAGAGTAGTTAGGTATTGAAGCATTATTATTGTGAGAATTTAAAAGCATGTATTTATACAATATTTATCTCCGATATTACCAAAATGCAATTATAGATATCCAGTCGCTCCCGGCCCTTTTGTATGCACTGGGTGCATAAAGCAGCAGATCGGGCACTGTGCCGTACCTTGGGCTCTCCCAAGGCCTCTGTCAATGTCCAGCAGTGAACTGGGCTTATGATGAATTATAAAAATGTTGTTATGTGTCGGACTTCGAGATTACCTATCTCTGAAGATTAACTAACTTGTATTCTATGTTTAAACGTGGATCAATTGAAATCAAATGAGTAGACTGGTGGAAGGTCTCTCATATGTGGGAGGCTGCCTGGGTGGGTGCCACCGCAATGTCTATTTCTCCCGTGAAACAGCAGTTTAAATGCACTGTTGTGTTTCGGATTGAAGGGCATTGTAGCCAGCGTAACTACTGGACATATTGAGACTTAACATCTTATTACTCAGTATGGCGAGCGCAGTGGAATGCCAAGCATTGCTTTGTAATTCAAGGTGTTGTTTGGTTTTGCTGCTGTTCATGAGCGGTCGCATCGCTTACCATCGGGCGAACGACATGCTAGTCTCGCCATTCATTGCAATAAAAAAAAAACTGATTAATAACACAAAGAAAATTTAACAACAACTTTATAATACAAGGAACAATTTCCATTGATAAACTTTCTATATATAGTCTTACAACCTTCCCATTCATGTCTTACTTGCTATATTAATATCCAATTAACACGCTCAAAAGCGGATTATTAGCTAATTCTACATAATTCACGATCGTGCAAATAAAGTAGGAGTGGAGGAGCGATAAATTCCCAGAAATCTCACTTGGTAGGCAAATGAAACACCACGGCATTTAATCAAAGATTAACTCTAATTGTATTATGTCCGATTTATGCTGTTTGGAAACCCTCCAACGGTTGAAAAGTTAATCAGCTAAAAGGATTTTTTACTTAAGAAACGAGTTATGGAATGGGAGTGTTGTTTTTAAATGCTTAATTAAAAATTCTTTGAATTAGTTGTTTGTGAACTAAGCTTTACGGGGTTACGTAAATAAGGTAATCGATGCAATGCATTTTTGGATTCTCTGATATGTCAAAAAAATAATAAGAAGGATAATTATTATAAACAATATTGGCTTGTTTATATATTGTTTTTTGCTTCAATTGTAAATAAAATTGTCAAAAACAAATATGGACCAAAAAGTTCTCAACTATAACATTAAATCTATAAACCAAGCGAATACTGAGTTTTATAAAAAAGACAAAAATGTCCTATACAGTTTGTTTCCCTTTATAAATTTTATCTTTTTCGCTTATAATTGCAAAAGGGACTGAAACTGTAAAAATATTTCTAATTTTGTTAAGAAAATAAAAACCGGTTTAAAAAAAAGAGCTCGAGATATAAAACAAATGGTTACCAAATAATATATTTGTCATGAAGTTTGTATCGTGGAGTGACAAATAGTAGTTTCAATAATAAAAGTTTCCAAGGGATAACTGTCACCGTTCCCGCGAGTAACAAATTGTTCGCTGTCTGTATCATAAACTATGCGATTTTTTGGTTGGATTTCATTTTTTGTTTGTATATTTTGGTAGAGAACAGAATACTGTCGAACCATCGCTTGGTAGTCGTATTCTTATTGTAGTATACTAAAATCTGAATGCTACCCCGATACTCAGTATTAGCTTTAATTTATGTAATTTATGATTCATTTATAAACGTCTTGATGGATATGATGTATATTTCATAAATATAATATTTTAACAAATCCAACAAATATTACAAAATATGTTAATGTTTTTAGAGTTGTGTAGATATTTGTTTCAAAGTGCGTGGTGGCCTGTTGATAAACGGACTAGACGCGACTGCCAACATGTTCGCGGTGATCGCGGGTTCGAATCCCAGGGCACACCTCTGACTTTTCGGAGTCATGTGTGTATTGAAAATCAATCACCACGCACTAAAACGGTGAAGGAAAATATGGTGAGGAAACCTGCATATCATAGCGATTTATAAAAATGTCTATGGTATGTAAGTCCGCCAACCCGCACTACGCCAGCGTGGTGGACTACGCCAGCGTGGTATATGGCCTAACCACTCTCAATCATAGTGTCGATTGTAGAGGAGGCCCGTGCGCTGCATTGGGACGTATATGGGCTGATACAGACATTTGTTTCATATTCATGAATAAACATAACAAAACAATATTCAACGGATTTTGATGATATCTTACAGTAAATAGCTAATACATCAGAATAATATTTGTAAGTCTTTGAGTAACTTGGTCAAATTATGAAGATCAGTCAAATAAGTCACAACAAATCCTTGTCTCTGTGTGTTGATGTTCTAAATTCAACATTCAATCATGACAAAAACAAAACTATTATTTTTTATTTGACCTAATCATACAAATAAAACTTTGCAGTAAATAATTTCATTCATGAAACGGTACACACAGTGCTTTGGCGAAATTAGTTAGCTATTTTCAAATATTTTCCTTCTTTTCTGAACCACGCGAGCTTTCGACATGCAATATCATCTATCTCTCGTTTCCTTCATTCCGCCAGATTAACACACATTACATTTTACAGCTCGCATAACACGTATTGTAATTGCGTCGTATGTTGGCACATCCCGAGTGTCAGCGACGTATTAAGCTATTGTTGCATTGCCAACATTGTATCGGCTTCTGGATGCGTATGTGCAGTTTTTGGTATATAGAACGAAATATGTTTATTAAATTTTGTAGTTAAAATGTATGTCGCTTGTGGAATCAATTTTTAAAAAGCCAGTTAAGTGTTGGTTGTCAAACAAGTGTATTGACGTCACGGTTTTCCATATGATTGGGATAATAAATATGTTGGGATAATATGGTCCTAAATGATCTAGTAAAACAGAAATCCAATATAGATAGATAGAGTAAAGAGGTTAAAGTGTGTATTTTTTTTAAAGTAATTGTTGACGATAGTTTATTGAATATTAATGATATGAAAATAAATAAATTAAAACGAAATTTGTTCTAATCGATAATCATAGACATAATTGAATGCATTAATTCTGAATAAACAGATACCCTGTTTCAAGACTGCAACCGAAAACCAAACCGGGTGGTAGTTTTAGTTTGGGATAATTTTAATTTGTATTGTGTTTGTAGTCACTAAAACTAACTACTAACCACATGTTTTTGTATTCTGCTGAAGTCTGGATACACCCTGTATTAACTTGAATTTTGTTAATTAATGTTCTGATCATCTTTGCCGGGGTAGTCAAATGTTAAGAAAAAAAAAGTAAGCCCAATAATTAGAATCGATAACTTAAGAACTAACCTAAAGTTTGGCATAGCAAAATTGGAAGGTCTTACAAAAAACAAGACAAAAAGGAGACATTACACAATGAAAACAACCTTTACACTATAGATGAAAAAAAAAAAAATTGTGGTATATTGGTGCAAGAAATTTTGAATACATCTTAATGAGCCGGATCTACCATGGCATTGGTGCTTCATAAAATTCTGAAGAGAAGATAGCTACAAAACATTGAAAATGCTATATTAGGAAGTAAAAGAAAAGCTCGTTTTTATTAAAGTGCCTATATTGCATTGAAGGTATTTGCATTACTGATACCGCAGAGGCGTCATTGGATCATAATGGATCTCTCAAATTACTTACATTTATGTGGGAATAGTTAGATCCTCGGTCAGATAAAACGAAGATTATGTATTTAATTTTGAATAGAAAATAGTCATATGCATTTACGTCTCTAATTACGTCGTCCTCAATGTCTTCCACACTGTTCTCTTACACTAGTCCGCTATTTCCATCTTCAACATCATCATTAATCATTTATCCTCTACCTCTTTCCAACTTAAGTAATTTCTTTCGTCATCTCTTTCATACAAACTACGTTCCATATCAGTCATTCGTCTAACCTTTTATTCTACTCATTTTTTTTCATAATATTCTAATCCTACATTTATGCCAGCTTGATCAGTTGTTTCTATATTCCATTCTTTCAAAACCCTTATGAACCATGAAGTAAAAATAAATAGTTCCAGAACCTGAAGATACTGTAAAGATACGAACTACAAAGTTACTGCTTAAATTGATAGTTCGAGGAGCCGTTAATCATCATCATTTTCGGCCTCTTTTGTAGAAAAAACTTACTTAATCGGGATATCGTAAAACGTTTCCACAAGACTATAATATAAACTTCTCTCTATTAACCCAACGCCCGCAATATCAATATAAACTATTCGTTTCAGTAAACCAATATCCTATTTTTATGATACATAGAGGTCATCTGACAGTCCGCAGACCAGTGGAACTATGTAATAACATTTTGCTCCGAGAAAATCCATAATAGCATCGATAGAGTGCAAAAAACATCGCTTTTTTGTTGAATATCGACACAAATGTCTAACCAACGAGAAAATGATCGAGGTCCGAGTAAAAAATAACAATGTAACCTTAATATCTTCTATCTAGTAACATATTATTCAATTTTCTTCGACCAAAGATCAAATTGTCCCCCGAACATGTTTGAGGGTTTCGCACGGTGTGGCGAGCGGAGAGATGGCGGGGAATGATGTCGTATTGAAGATAACATTGTTTAGCTGTCGGTGTTTTTTCGGGTTTCATGGACAGAAATCATTGTTTTCTATATTTAAAGATTTTGTGCTATTAAGATCCCATCAAAAACGTAAATAAGAGAAGAGTTCCACGTTCAATATTGTGATATATGCCTTGTTGGTAAATGGGTGCCAAGATCAATTATCAGTCTTGAAATTTATTTATAAAAACGTAAAACATTTTATAACAATTTAAAATATCACTTCTTGTTATAACTTAGGATGAAATCTAAGATTTGGTTTTGCTAGTTTTCATATAGGAATTATATTATAGCCTTCGCAAGTTCTAAAACTGTGAGTTCTTATTTTATTCTTTCGAAAATTTGGCTTCCTGGTAGAAACTAGCCACCGAACATAGGGGTATTCCATTAATGTTTTAGTAGGTAATAATAATTCCTATACCATAAAATTCTTATGTATATCTATAATTCCTACCGCGTGTATATGTTATGGGCCAAGTGATTAATGCGAGCAGTATTCATAATGCCCGGGCAGTATGAATATTGCCGAGCCATATCGGGCCAAGTGATTAATTACAATCTAAACTCACCTATTTATCACATTGTCCGGGCATTATGAATATGGCTACATGATGATCGGGCAATGGGATTCATAGTTGATATTTTACGTAGTGTGCTGCCGCATTGTCGCATCTCCGATAGACCCATAAATTAGAAAGGTTGAATTGATCTGCTTATGTTTAGTTATGTTTTAACGACCGAAACATTATCTTCAGAAGAAAATTAGTGTACCCACTTTATGGATCAGTTAGGTCGACTGTGCCCCAAAACCGACTTGGAACACCCCGACTTCACGTAGTCTTTTGGGTACTGACCCTAGAGTGTATATAAAAAGCCGGAGGCGCGGAGGGAGAGCAGCCCCCGCCCGCTGTAACGAAGGATAGGCAACCGTGCGAGCCGTAGCGGCTGAGGCTGGTCGCCGGAGGCGACCAGCAAGCCGAAGCTGCGGAGGTGAGCATGGGTGTCTATCTTTTGTTACGCAAGGGCGAAGGGGCTGAACTTCCCGTAGCGCCGGAGACGATGCAGAAGCTAATTTGTATTGACAACAAGTGAAAAAGTTTGAAGGCTAGGTTGCTATAATAGATATTTCTCAAGAATAGTGCGTTACCTTTTCATGGGAGTGGTACCAGGGGAGGTACGACACTCCCCCTTCCCCTCTACTCCTCCCAACCCACCCCATCGTGCTGCCCTATTCTAAATTCTACCACTTCGGCTCATTGTTTTGATTTTGATTCGCTTTATATCACTCTGCCCATTAGGCACTTAGCATTATTCATAGTGCCCGGGCCATGTGATAAATTGATTGGTTATAATCACATTGCCCGCTCTTATTGGGCATTCTTCATATAGCCCGGGCACTATGAATAATGCCGGATTAATCACTTGGCCCATAACATATAGACTACTTTAAAAACGAATGTCAAAAGTTGTTTCGAGTGAAATCATAAAAAAATTTTTTTAATTAAATACCAGGAGAAAAATTGCGATGATCTTCCCGGCTTCGTCCTGGTGCATATACATTTTTTTTGAAAATATTATATCAGTTATGTTAATCAGGAATAATGTAGGATTCTAATAGAGAAAGAATATTTCAAATCGGTTGAATAGTTTCAGAGCCTATTTAATGTATACAATCAAATAAGAAACATTGTTTTTTTTTTTTATTTTTATTACTGTCTAAAAATAATATTGCTATCTTGTAACTCAGAGTTTTGGTTTCCCAAAATACAGGCTTCGCCTAGTTGGGGAGCCCCTGGTAATATCGATGTATGTAACAACTTCTTATAATTTTATTTGAATCTGTGTATGTTTAATCCTATGTAAATCTGATTTTTAAATAAACAATTTATTATTATTATTATTAAATCTTTACTGTTTATAATATTAGTATACATACAATTACATACATATTAACATAACAAAAGGAAGAAATGGAATATTCACAAAAGCAACCTAAAATGGAAAATACAACCACCAGTTTTTTGTTAAAATCTTATTTTAAAGTAGGTCTATATTCAATATTGAACTACATAACTGCTTTATTGATCAAACGGCTAATTGTGCCGTAATTAAAGCTAAATCGTTGTTAAATCATATTAAATTAGTGTTATTTGTTGAGGATGATTGAATGTTATTAATTAAGTCAATTATGTTTGTACGTGAAAACTGATCAGTTCAGCAACTTGGTGTAAACATGATCGCTTTAGTTTGCCATGTTTTGTTGGATTATATTTTATGATAAACAAATAAATAAATACACCCAACAGTCATATACATAGTCCTGACACCACACTAAGATCGAATATCATCGTGGGTATCAGGAACTATGAGAGACATTTTGGTCTCATAAATACCCAGACACATATCACATAAAATTTTGGATCACACAAATATTTGTTTCAGTGCGGGAACCGAATCCGCGTCCTTACGTTCCACAACTGGCGTCTAAACAACTGCGCCACATAGGCTATCAATATATTTTAGAAGTTTTACTCAGCAACAAAATAGAGTAATGACTAAGTGCGCTTGGGTTTGATTTCTGCATATTTCATCACTACGACAAACTGATAAGACGAGTATTTTGCTTAAGTGGACATAATTATGCCATCCAGTGGAAACACCTGCATGGGGATTTTATTATGAAATTCTACACCTTGGTAAAATATAATTACTTTGTGCCATAAAAACACTAAGCAGTAAACAATTATTAAATTGACGCTTTCCAGTCTTCTTTTATTTTTTCTACTACATATTTAGTTATCACATTTTTTTAAAATAAAACTATTATTAGATATCGCTCTCCGCTCCGCTCGTATCCATGTGCACCCTCGCCCCCAGCAAAAAAGATATCACCATCCGAATGTCCGATATGATTATTCCCCGCCGTCTCAGAATCTAATAATTCGTTATATTGAAGAAAGTTTCTGTGTAACAAATTTACCAGTTGGAAATGATTTTCTTTGACCCGACTTCAGGCGTTATTAGTATTATTCGGCTCCGTCGATATTACGGGCTCAATGAGTTTTGCGAGCTAAAATGTTATTTCATTCTTGCAACACCTGTGTTCCGCATAAAATTCTTTTTTTCTAATATACGCTGTTATGGTTAGTGGCCATTTTCGGATGGAAAGTCTCAGATGCTTTTGAGAGAAACGGACGATTGAAGTGCTCTGTTTAAATGAACGAAAAATTGCGTTTTTGGCTTAATTTATTTTTACTTAAACATCCGTAAGTATACATAAATTAATTTTGAATAGTAAAATTCATTCATTGAAGTTATAAGTCAATTAAGCTTGATATTTTTTTTTGCAATCGAAATAATTAAAAGTAAGTTTAGTGGGTTATTTAGTATTCAATAACCCTGTTACATATTTATTGTAAAACAAGTCACAAATAAAGGTAATCTTAAAAAAAATGGATCCGGTAAACGAGCAAACTGGTCACCTGATGATAATGCATCATTGTCGATCATGAACATCCACAACATCATAGATGTGTTGCCAGATCAGATCAGAAGGGGAGTGATAAGGAAAAGGGACGGGGAGGGGCTTTCCTCTTCCCCATCCATACCCCGCTCCCCTTTATTAGGTATATGATTTAACAAATTGATAGTGGCGAATATTTAGAGTTAGCAGTTTGCAGTACATTGCCTTGTGGCGAAGTCTTAAGCTTTTATAACAATTAAAGTAATAGAAATATTCTAAATCAAATCTCGATGGAACTGTAATATTCGAAAATGCTACATCACGAAGTACGGACCGTAGTCGAGTAAACATATTCTTCAATTGCAATAAAAGCGAACTTCAGATGAGAAGAAAATAAAATATTTATCCCACATTCGTAAGATATATGAGGATAACTTTCCAGTTGCGTGTAAGTGGCTGTGTTTAGAGCTTAATGGTTATAACCGCTGTAATTTTACTCTAGAGTAATGTACTTTGAATTAATAAACATCTTGAGGAATCATGCAAAGTTTATAATTATCTGTTATCGTAATAATGTAAACGCGACTCTTTCCTTTGATTATTTAAGTATCCTGTTATCCGCATAGACTATAATGGTACACTATATGGCCTAACCCCATTCAATTGTACTCCCGATTAAAGAAGAAGCCGACGTCATACCGTGTAATGTATATGGGCTGATACAGATACAGATTTACCTTATATTTGAATCCAAGATCGCAGTTATAGTGTTCTGATAGGCTTTTAACTAAGCACGGGTTTGCATGGTTGATAGGAATTTTGCGCTTAGTCCACCACGTTGGCCAGTTGTTGGACTTCATAGACTTTCATTGTCATAGTTTAATTCTAAATAACTCCACAAAAGCCAGACTCCAAATAAACATTCACAAAAACGCAGACCGCAACAATCCAACTGAAAATGCAAAATTATGTACGGTGGCTACTTTTAAAATCTTTTTCCAGAGAGCTATATTTGCAATCGGTTGCTTAAAGGCTTTAGCTCAAGAAGGAAATATTATTCCTATTGAACGGCAGAAAGGCCTCTTTGAACCGCTCTTTCGATATAAATTTTTATTCGCAAACATTTTGTATAGGTGCGCTCTTTCAACATTGCCTGATAACATTTTTGTTGCGTACAATCTTCCATTTTTATTTATATTGTGTGTGTAAACATTACTTATTTGCCTGGTAACATGTTTCGACTATGAAGGTTCAAAGCACAATTTCAAGGTTATCGTTTAATGCGTGGGTTTTCTGAACAATATGAAAATGGATTATATAATAGTGCGGCTCACAAATATTTCTTCCAGGTCTAGGTGTTTGTGAGACCGAAAAGTCTTTTGTAGTTCCTGATACCCACGACACAAGACTCAATCTAAGTGTGGAGTCAAGTCTATGTATGTGACTGTGGGGTGTTATTTATTTATTATTTATAATAATTTGATTGAGTGTAGTTTTATTCCGCATGGACTATACATGCATGTATACTTTATATTACTGTAAAAGATATTTGTCCGCTTACCTCCTTTTTTTTCTAAAAGAATATGACATTGCAGCAATTCTCTGCAATAAAAAAATGCTTTTATTTTTTATTAAGTAAATAAATACACTAAGTTTATCCAGAATCCTAACTCCATCAGTTCTACCCTGCATTTTTTGGCCCTAGAACACCCAGACTCCAAGTAGTAAATATAATATTGATTACAGCTCCCGTTGCGAGGTTGGACCCCGCCTCTCCTTTTAAAGCTTCAATAACTACAAAATCTTTGCTCCTTTTACTTAGCGGTATTCCGGCAGCTACTGGCATTTGCCTTTCGGTTAAGTCTTCTCCATTTTGCCCGGTTTCGGCATCCTCAATAGTAAGGCCAACGTTTCCTCAGCGATATGATCTGTCCTTTTTCAAACGAGGTTCAAAGAAAGTACTCTCCATAAGGTCCGTAGCAACATTGTTGTGCTCCCCTGGCACTGCGGAGGTTCATGAGCAGCGGTAGCCGCTTACCACCAGGCGGGCGGCTAGCCCGTCTGCCTTCAAAGGCAATAAAAAAGGCCATTGGATCTCATACTCGTAACTCCCTTGACGGCATATAGCCAGCGCTTCTTCGGTCTACCCCTTGATTGAGACTTTACTACTACTAAATGTGTAACGAAACCAAATTAGCCACTAATCGAAGCAGAATTTATTCATAAAATATGTAAATCCAATCAAGATATTTAGATTCTACATATAAGCGAAGTAATCGCATACAGCGTTACACACCGACCCCGTCACCAAGAAAGCAAGCGTCGATCCAATTTCGTGGCAATGTATTGTGTCCGGGTGAAATTAAACCCCGGTTTCGGACAAACAAACAGTAACCGATCGATGGCAAGTAAACATGCCTATCGTATAGACGGCGTAATAAATCAGTGCTGAATTGCTTCCTAGTCCAGCCATGTTGAAATACAGCCAGATTATACGCACGTAACAATTCTAAAATTAGATATATATAGGTGAGAGATTAGGGAGGTCGACCGGCGCTGCCAAGGATATGTCCGGATTAAAATCCTGCCGATAAATCAACGTTTTGACATTTGCTTTGGAATCACGACAGAGGTCCCGGATAATTGGTGTACTATAAATGTGATATGTGAATTTTATCTTTTGTTTTTAGAGGGATTCTTCGCGCAATATGAACTAGTCTAATATTTTGTGCATGGAGAGACTGATTTCCCAAAAACTAAGTTATAGCTAATCCCTTGATATATTTACAACTAGTCTAGTATGAAATCTGATAATCATCTTAAAAACCAAGTTACTCACTGCAAGTAAAATGAATAGCCGTCCATCTAAATTTAAAAATAGTTGGTCGGTTGTTTGAAACATCTACATTCCTATAGAAGTGCGGACGGAGCCGCAAGCAAAGCTATTGTTATGGTAAAGGGCAGTAGAATTTGACCTAGATACGTACCGCAGGGAACATGCCTCCGCATTGTAGCCTTTGAAACATATTAGTGTTCTAGGACAGGCAAGACCGGTCTAAGCTCTGGTGTTAATCTTACGTTAGTCATGTCCCTTTCAGCTTTGAGGTGGAAGATACATTTACTCTGTAAGGACAGATTCTAAAGACGACGAAGGAATACCTTGATAACATTATTTCGTTTTGCGTATTAGAGATGTTATATTTTGGAAATACGCAAAATAAAGTGTCTAAAACTTAATAATTAGAGTGCGCCTGTAGTGTAAGTGCGCTGGATGCAGGCCGCTTCCAACAGGTAATTGTGGAGGTCCTTGGGGGAGGCCTATGTTCAGCAGTGGACTAACTGTGGCTGATATGATGATGATGATGTAGTGTAAGGTACTATCAGCTGTATTTTTTTATTGGCATTACATTACGCTATGTCATAGAACACAAAAAAATTATTCAAACGAATATAATAACATTACTGTGTATACAGGGTATATCAAGACTGCTGCTAAAGCTGAATCTGAATGTTAGGTTTATTGACTACACGCACAATGTAGTTAAAAATGTTGCAAGGAGACGCTACCTTCTTTTTGAATTTTTTTTGCATAATTTTGTTCGGGTGGTAAATCCATAATTTAAGCTCTTGCGCAGCATAGCGTCTTTAAAAATAAAAGGGTGTACATTATTATTTTAGAAAACACGATGTATCGACTACCCAAATACGACAGTAGAAAAAAAACTGGGGTAAAAAAAATTTTTAGGTGCACTAAAGTCACTTAATTTACCGACTGGCTTTGTTTTCGGTAACAGTCTTGATATAACCTAAATTTTATTTATAAGCCTTACCTCTCTCAATCGTATCTGGATCGTAGAGGAGGCCCGTGCCCTGCAGTGGAACGTTTTATAGGCTGATATTGATATTTTAGTTACTAACATAAACACAATAGTAACTACACTTTTCTACTCCTCACATTCTCATTAAAATAGACTCTACATACCTGGTGTCTCAAGACTGCTACTGAAAACGAAGGCGGGTGGTAGTTTTAGTGACTACAAACACAATGCAACTAAAAATTTTGCAAAAAACGCGACAGTTATTTTTTACGATTTTTTAAATATCGTCATTTTTGGGTGGTAAATCCATAGTTTTTGGTAAAATAATAATTTAAACTCTTTTATACCTTAGAGTCCTTATAAATAAAAGGGTATACACTATTATTTTAGGAAAAACATGAATTTACCATCCAACTACCACCATAGAAAAAAAAAAAAAACGAAAAAAAGTCGTCGCTTTTTTTTTTTCAACATTTTCTGTTGCAATGTGTCTGAAGTCACTAAAACTACCACCCGGCTTTGTTTTTGGTAGCAGTCTTGAGATACCCTGTGTATCATCAATTCCCTGTGATAACATAATTACCGCAAATTAACTAGCAATACATTGATTTGCAACCGTCACTTGCATTCCATTTCTCATATAGTTACTGCTTATATCGATATCCTGATATTGACACGAGGTAATCATCTGTAGCGACTGGATCAGACATCGTTTAACCTTGTTCGCAGACAATTACACCGCGGATCCTCCCTTGTCATGTATTCCTATCGTGAAGGTATAAATTATGTTCTTTGGATGTGAGTAGGGCTGTCTCTAGTGAGACAATAACTTCATAATGAAATTCTAAATATATTTTTAGTCCACTATGGGTAGATAATTGGTCCGTATTGTTTGTATGTTTATTAATTAATTGATGAGAATATGTTGGTACGTCGGGCCTTAACACACAATATATAATACATATCTGCAATAGTGGCGATCACTATCTAAGAAGTCAATTATAAAATTGTACAAATGTATAACCCTATGTAAATATTTTTTGTCAGGCATACATGTGTGTCTTCAATCGATCCCATAGTCTTCATTTTCACTGTCTTCTCGTCTACTGATCTAAAATACAATCAACAATAATACTCACAAGAATTCACGACTTTTTCCCAGAAGGGGTAGGCAGAGGTGCTATCAGTGGTTTCGCCTTGTATTTCGTTTCATGATGCGACTCTATCGTCATATCATGTGCGATTCCTGACACCGGGCTGATATTGAATACAAAAACCCAATATCACTTTACCCTACCTCGGATTTGAACCCGAGATCTTAGCTTCGTAAAAGTACTGAAGTACAACTGCGCCACAGAGGCAGTCAAAAAAAAAGACGAAACAATTCTCAATTTTGTGAATATAAGCCAATAGTCCTATAAGAAAAGTTCTATTACTCTGTTGAAGGCAAGCCCCGCTCTAGGCAATTAATTACACAAAACACATTTACTCGGACATCGTACAAGGCTTACTGATAGGCTTCCAATTAATAACGTCTGTTGATAACTGGGCTTATCCTCCATATTATTTTATTGGTCTACTTGCTTTACGATCGTATGGAAGAATCATATCTTGTAGCTTAGTTCGAATCTAATTGTAAGCGGGATTATGTAGACTTGGGTATCGAGGTATTATTTTGTCATTTGGATATTCATAAACATATTTAATAAACAAAATGCTACTACTACCTTTACTGGTGGTAAGTCTCTCACACATGAGAGGCCAGTTTGGTAGGTGCAACCAGAATGTTTATTTAAATGCCAAACAGCATTTCGGTGTGATGGATATTATAGCCAGAGTAACTACTACTACTACATATATTGATACGTAAATTCTTATGTCTTCGAATGGCGAGTGCAGTGACATGCCCAGCATGTCTTTCAAATTCAAGGTGGTGTTTTTTTCTCAATATCCATGACCGGTGGTATCGCTTACCATCAGGTGTACGGTATGACCGTCTCGATATTCATTGAAATAAATAAAATAGACATTCACTGCTCTTTGATCATTTCTTAACCTTTGGATACCTTTTTATTCGCTCTGAGCTGTGTCTATTCTTGTACAAACTTGACCATGTCGATGTGAAAGCTTCTTCAGTTACAAATGTTTGTGTCCACTGACAAAGAAAATAATTAAAGAGAATTCTTTATGAAAGTTTTTGAGCAACGAAAACAGATACAGAAATAATTGGTTGTTTATTTTAAGAAACGTTGCCAGTGTTCGTAACAATTTGAGGATTTAAATTTTACGTCACCTTTGTCATTATAACTTTTCCACTTCGTAGCATTGGTTTTTAGCAATAACAGTTATTAGCTAAACAGGTCTTGTCCATCATCGTCATCAGCCCGTTGCAGTCTACTGCTGGACATAGGCCTCTCCCAAGGTACACCGCAGAGCCCGGTCTGCCGCTTTATGCATCTAGTCTCTGCCGGCCTTCTAGTGCAAGTCGTCCCGCTATCTGGCCAAAGGTCTGGTATACAGATTATTTCCTTTAATATAACTTACCTAATATTTGAGCCTATTATACTCGTATACAACATATTAGCTTTTGCTACTAAACAGTACCATACTCCACTGTTTTGTGGGTCTTTTTATTCACCAACAAAGATACCGGAAAGCATAAAATCATAACATTACTGTCAGAATTTACAAGGTATCATTACATTACAAGGTATTCAATTGAAGCTTTAATTTTTCATAATATGGCCACTTATTTCTCAAGAACCGAGGTGAATGTATTATCCAGTAACAGCTTTTTGTGTTATAAGTGTTTCTAATGCCACTATCAGACAGCCTATATAGATGATGTTCAAAATCCTCTACAAACTTCTTTATGCCTATAAGGAGATTTTTTAATAAATTTCCACAATAACAAGTTCAATGTTACGTATTTCTTTGTAGATTTGAACTTTGCTCGAGATGTATAAAGCCTGTAATTCCTATTCATATATTTGCTGATAGGATCTTCACGCCTATATCCAATGATCTTAGGAGCAGGTTATCGCCTTACCCTGTCTTACACCTTAAAGAAGTTTTTTGGTGTTGGTATATTCCGAATAATATTATATATTCCAGCTAATATAAAAAGGATCCTATCAAAATGCTGAGTCTTCGCAAAATTCATTTTATATTAGTCACAAATATTTGATAGTAGGCATTTATTAATGGTTTCGAGAAATTAATTTTTCATAGGAATTCTTTTTTTCCTAGAGGGAACTCATACAAATTGGATTGGACGTAATCGGTTATTGGATACAGAGCTTCTCAATTTTAGCTCATATTTAAATTTATTCCAGAAAGTATAGTAAATAGAAATTCATAAAGCAATAAATTTGAATTACAATAATAAAAAAATGATTGTTTCTCACATATTATGTAACCTATCACCCATCATAAAAAATAACTATAATTGTAGGAAATAATTATGATGAGAATATTACATAAGGCCAGCAAAGATACGGAGTTAGATAAGTGGTAACAGAAATTAAATATATTACATCCCAGACATGAAAAATTAAACATATTACATTCATAAATTGGCGAAAAAGGCAGAAACCAACTGTATCAACTAAAATTAAAAACTCTGTTTACTATTTCTTTTTATTGTAAATTGCAATTTTTGTAATTTAAACTCCCTTCTCTTCTATTCCGTTTCTTTTATTTATCCAAAGATTGTCTGTAAGAAATCAAAAGAGCTATAAGTCCGCCATCTATACTTTTTTGTTAATTTGAATTTTGAATTATCTCAGTGTTTTTACTTTTTGTGTGTGTACATACATACATAAATTCACGCTAATGTCCCAATGGGGTAGGCAAAGACTATTGAGCGCCAAGTGCTACGGTCCATACATATCTCTTTTGCGTCTTCAGCTGTCAATTGCTTCATGCGCTTGTTAGAATACTGTCACAAAATACCACAACAATTTTTATAAATTTTATTAAAACTACCCATTATATGATTCACAAGTAGTGAGGAATCGGTAATATAAAGCGTTGTCTCACTTGGATCGTCACTTTTCGAGTGACAACGACAGAGGAAGGACCTTATCCTCGCCGGTAGCAACCAGGATTGGCAAGTTAAGTTATTAATATGATCCCATCAAAAACATCCTGTAAAAAAATTCCAAGTCTCGCAGCTCAGGTTTTCTACCGCAAAAAGTTGTGAGATGCATGTAATACCAAGTCGATTAATTTATTTAGTCCTTAAGGGACCTTCTATATAAAGTTATTACGTTAGTTATTACCATATCAATCTTAAAAATTCTTTACGATTTAAATAAATGGATCGACTTGGCCATCGCATGAAAACATAATGTATCGTACAATTTATACATAATGCTGCTGGCCAAGTCGATCTATTTATTTAAATCGTAAAGAATTTTTAAGATTGATATGGTAATAACTAACGTAATAACTTTATATAGAAGGTCCCTTAAGGACTAAATAAATTAATCGACTTGGTATTACATGCATCTCACAACTTTTTGCGGTAGAAAACCTGAGCTGCGAGACTTGGAATTTTTTTACAGGATGTTTTTGATGGGATCTCACGTCTTTTTGTAGAGTCCTACTTTTTTCCTTTTCGGTACTTCTTACTTCTAGAATATCACTAACGATTTTTCTTAAAGCCTCTGTCTTATGGATTTTTCTTATTTTTGTAGGCATCAATTTATCACAAATGTAGCGGATTTGATTATTAATGTTCTTGCTTTCATTATAATTGATATTTTCGAGCTATTTAGTCTATTTATTTGCAAGGGCATGTGACATGCTGAATACACCATTTCCTTCTCTATATCCCCTCCTGTTATGCCTCATATATATAGATATCTATCTACAACTATTATACCATTATATACGGGTACAATGATTCATTAACTGCAAATGTAACTTTGTAATCCTATACATTTATATGGGATTACAAAGTTATCCGCACCGCCGCTCATGCCCGTCAAGGTTAAAATAGTAAGACAAATTGCCCTTAGTGCGACCGAAATGGCCATATTTAACGGATTTCTAATGCATCCAAACGCGCCACGTCATGTCAACTACTAGTTGACAGTTGGTCTATCTAGAAAACTAGACACTAATTATGAAATGTTTGAATTTTCCCTTACTTTAGACACTAAACACTAATTATATTCTAAATTTGAAGGTTCTATGTCCGCTAGAAGTACCTTAGACTTTTGATGATCGGTCAGTCAGTCAGTGAGTGACAAAATTAAGAAAGTTTGACTAGTTACAATTCTTAAACTACTGGTTCAAATTGAATGAAATTTTAAATATACCGTGTTTACACAATGCCCGCTTAGTAACTGAAAATTCAGGCGTCATGCTTTAGCCACAACGAAGTTATAGGGAGTTGAAAATGGTCTGAATTGCTTCGAGAAAAGAATGTTACGGCCTATAGCTCGACTTGGACGGGGGGCTCGGCCGCGCCCCCAGATGTTTTGTTGCTCATTGCTCAGAATATTTGAATATTATTCTGTAACATTGTAATTATCGATTGTCGTTGGATTAAACCATATTATTATAAATAGAAACATAAATAACATTTAATATAATTGATAATTTTGTAACATTATAATAATTATTAACCATTACGTTAAGTGATAAATATTAAAATTATATGGTTAAAAAATATAATTATAGATAAATCTATTGAAATATACATGTTTATATTATTTTATATACCTTTTCCCACAAAAATTCTAACATCAGAAGTGGGATCGTGTCCATTACTTTTTATATACAAATTATACTTTTGTTGCAAGGATGGATCACGGCGTTCTAGACGGACCTTCACATATAAATCAAAGACGCTGTTACCTCTACGCGGAACGACGATACTGCACTTCCGGCTTTTAATCCAGCCACAAGTGACCTGTAAAAGACTTCCTTAAAAATGGGTTGGAGAAGTTTAGACTGTCGCTAAGGCAGGTAAGGCCCGACGGGATCTGTATTAGTCTGGCTCGAGCGTTGTGAACCTGCGACGAGTAATAACATCTTTGTAGGGTGTTAAAATAATTGAAAAAGAAACTCGCCGAATATTTAAATATTTTCCCGCACTTTGATTGTATAAGTGGGACAGGAGATTGTTTTTGTATTGTGTTATTTCTACAGAAACGAATAAGAAACAAAAGATTGGGTATTCGAGGTATTCTACTTGGCAGTTCTTATGAGATTTATTTAATGTATAGATGGTGTATTAGTAGCACCATTAATAACTATGTGAACAAAGTTTCAAGTTTCTTTACTATTGCATAGTGTCACTACAAGTTTTACAATGAAGTGGTAATTTAAATTGTGACTTTCTCGATTCTGAGACGGTGTAACTATTATTGTCTATATTGCTTCGTACATAGCTGTTGAATATGTGATGTTGTAGACAAGATAGTAGAACGAAACCTAAGATATTAGCAGCATTTAGTTTCGTCTAAAAAGTTGCCCTTTTAAATCATTCCCAAGACGATATATACCAAATAAAATTACAAAAAAATAGTTTAATGTGAAAACATCTATTTGAATTTAGAAACATCCCATATATTATCTTATATCAGGACTAGATTAGTGACTTATTTGAAGTGCAGTTGCAAAATACGTATTTTAATTTTGTACTAAATATCTTTTATATTTTTGAAGTATTACGTATTTTATTTGAACTACTTTTATGAGATATACTTTATATGTGTAAAACATAAAATACTTTTTGCTACTTAAATAAAATTCTTGGGTTAGGGATTCAGCAAATGGCCACTAGAGGCGCTGCATCATTAAAATCCAATAATAATCACTGACAATTTTCAATGCATACCCAACAGTAAAAAAAAAAGTATTAAAATACAACACCTGTGTCCCTAATTCCGTACCAGTGGAACGATTGTTTTCATATGGTGCTAGGATAATCTGATTCTCTTTTTAAAGAACTGGTAATGTTAAAAACTTTGTTATTTTATCTGAAAGTATTTTATTTGATAAGTATTTTGAAAAAGGCTATTTTGAATTTTATACTTAAATACTAAGAGCAGAAGAACTTTGTATTTGAAATAGTAAATTGGAGAAGTATTTGTATTCTGTATTTAAATACTTTTGAGAAGTATTTTGTACATCTCTGAAATATCACATTCACCAATTTGGCTTAACCTTGATTCAGATCTGTCCATGTAATTCTGAGATCACCTGCAAACATGGAATAATCATAGTTTTTGGAAATGAGTCATTTTATTGATACATAATATATTAAATAATGATCTTAAGTCGAAACTTCGAGGCACCCTAGAATGTGGAAATACAAATACAAATGGAACAAAATGTTGGCCATCGATTGATACACATTCTTAATAAATTAAGTAAAGTAATATTTCGTTGTATTTAAAATTCGAGCCTTGTTTAGTTTATAACTGAAATAAAGTTTTATAAATTAGTATCCTAAACAAATAATTAAAAAAAAAAAAAAAAAACAAGAGATTATATGGGCCAGGTACCAATAATTAAATAATTATATGGCAGATGGTAAATTAAAATTTGCTTAACAGATTTAACAGTCTGGCAACCAACGTGAGTTTTCCAAAAAAAAAACGTTTGTGAATTAAGATGGTTATTGGTCTTGTAAAAGGACTTCCTTTTTCAACAATAGGCATGATGACTGATTTTGAAAAACTACTTCAGAATGTTCGTATACATTAACAATACTTAAAATGAATTTAATTTTTGAAAAAAAGTAAAGATTTGCGCGAAATTACGTTTTAAATTTCACATTTTAACCTTTGCTCAAAAACGCCGTAATAGTAATGGCGTCCGTGTGTGACGTCATGCTTTTTTAAATGCTTGCTCGTGCAATGTTTACGTGTATATTGTGATATATACAAATTATTATTTTTAATAGTAATGCCGAGTTTTAATGTAGATCGATGATGTGTAGTTCCGCAATGTAATAATACATCGATACAAACTCCGAGCAATTTGTTTGTTAATGTTTCAATGGATAAAACAGTTAGAAATATATGGCTAAAAATGGAAAGGCAAGATCCAGGATCTTTATCTTTAAATTCGATGATTAATTTCCGTGAACACTATTTTGACGGAAATAATAACTTTATTTACAATATCCATAATGTTTGACGTGTCCAGAAAACAACATATCAAAATTTTAAATTATTATAAATAACAATAGCGATAAATATCGGAGCTACGATTCATTTATTTCCTTTCGGTATTATTATCATGGCAATCGCTGTGTATATGAGTACTGAAAAACGTTATTAATGTTCCAATTAAAGTGATATGGAATATCGCATAGTTTCAAATTTTGAGCTATTTGCGATGAATTTTTATTCCAAGAGTAATGTTCCTTTTTCTTAGGTAGCACAAAACTGATTGCATTACTAAATATTCGATAAATATACAGAATAACATAGAAATGACCAAACCTAGCCAACAAGTTCGCGTATTAATTCAAGTATTATGTAATATTCACGGAAGTGACAAGTCACTCGCTTCTGATTGGCGTTTCATCTAATATGGCGGATCCTTAGGTTTTGTACTTTTATTTATGCAAAAATATAATTAATCTTAATTAAAAACTAAAGCAAATGTTTATTTTGAGAATCCTTCTATTATACATTATTATAGTAAACCATAATTTCATTAATTCGTTGTTACTGTCATCATCCCCATTGATGTTACAAATGTTAGTAAGCAACTGAAGTAATATGTTAGTATTTGACAAGTAGAGGATCAATTCCCTCTTTGAGCCACGGCACTGTTCACACAATGTTTTAAATACTTAATTAAATGGTGTAGTTAATTGCTAAGCACAGATTACAATTTAAATAGGTGGTATGTTGTTCGACATTTTGTGGGGTCAATCTTTTTATAATTTGTATTTTATATTGATATTTTAAATATCGGGACCATCAGATTCTCTATCAGTTCCCTGGTAGTTTTATTTCCTAGAATTAGTTCAGTTTTTTTGATATCCAGACAAACGGAGTATAATTTGGGAATTAAAAGCGAAACGTCAGACTGGCCGAACGATTTATAAAAAAAAAAAAAATAAATGAATCCATTAGAATGTTTCAACATTTCGATTCACTACCCGGTATTTACCCTATATTTAATATGCAAAGTTACCCATGTATATTTTATTTTGATACAGAAATAGATGGTAAAATACTATATACATAGTAAAATACTAAATCAATATGATCTTTCGTATTTATTGATTGGAATAGAAGCAGATATGTACCTGTCGTTGTAAAGTAAAATTTTCTATGCGACCCGGTGAATCGATTGAGGGAAATATTTTCGTTGAAAATGCCTTGACATATTATTTAGAAAATACTTTTTGTGAAACATGTTTCTTTTTTTTTTAGAACCCAATGTGTATAGTAATAAATATTAAGGATTTGTATAATATGATTATGTGATTATGATTATGATGTGATTATGACCAGATGATGACGAGATTATGATGAGATTATGATTATGATCCCTTGGCTGTTGTCTAACATTCACTGGCTGCGGGTGATTAAGCTTCACTGACTGCGGGTGTTTGATTGTACAAAGCAAGGTGTATCAAAAAGATGTGATGTGATTATGATGTGATTATATGATTATGATCCCTTGGCTGTTGTCTAACATTCACTGGCTGCGGGTGATTAAGCTTCACTGACTGCGAGTGTTTGATTGTACAAAGCAAGGTGAAAAAAAAAAAAGTGAAAAAAAAAGAGAGGACAATAATATATATATTTTTTTCAGATAAAAGATAATGTACTTGAATGGATTGTTCAGTTATTTGTAAGAAATAAAATCATATGATGACCGATCGAGAAAACAAATTAAAATAATAATATGGCAAATCTTTGTAAGACAAGTCACAAATATTTATTTTAGTAAATTGACCAAAACCAAGCCCACTGAGTTTGACTCGCTGGATCTACTCAGAAATGGGTCGCGCCGCGTAGTATCCAGTGGTAAAGTAAAGCCCGCTGAGTTTGTTCGCCGGGTCTTCTCAGTCAGGGCCGCGTTGGATCCGGCAGTAAGCCTAAACATACGGGACGTTTCGGAAATACTTATGGTCGTTTTCTTAAGTTGGACCCAAAACAAGCCCACTGAGTCTTAGTCGCTGGATATACTCAGGACTGGGTCGCGTCGCGTAGTTCCAGTGGTAGTGTAAGCCCACTGAGTTTGTTTCGCCGGGTCTTCTCAGGAAGGGCCGCGTTGGATCCGGTGGTAACAATAAACCGCTACGCACCGTTGTAATAATATTCATGGTCCACTAATTAATTTAATTTAATTTAATTTGACTGACGTACATATTGTATTTCTTTAAAAAATAAATTACCATAAAGTCATAACTAATACTTTAAATAAAATAAGAATAAAAAGTAAACAAATAAATAAAACTAATTTTAAATAAAAATAAAATTAATTTAAAATAAATAAATTACATAAATAAATTAATTAAACCAAGAAATTAAAATAAGTAATACTAAGTATAGGAAATATATTGTATATAGAGATTAAGTTCTATGTGTATTGACTTGTCATAAGAGCTTTTAAATTACCTACGTGACCAATAAATACATTTCATTTCAAGATATTAGGCAGAAAATTAAGTAGAGCAACGAGACTGGACCGTGTTAGAATATTTTATTGTACTTCGAGAACGAAGTACATGTCAGTATGGCCGTGTTAGAATACTGTCACAAAATACCACAACAATTTTTATAAATTTTATTAAAACTACCCATTATATGATTCACAAGTAGTGAGGAATCGGTAATATAAAGCGTTGTCTCACTTGGATCGTCACTTTTCGAGTGACAACGACAGAGGAAGGACCTTATCCTCGCCGGTAGCAACCAGGATTGGCAAGTTAAGTTATTAATATGATGTTTTGTTGCTCATTGCTCAGAATATTTGAATATTATTCTGTAACATTGTAATTATCGATTGTCGTTGGATTAAACCATATTATTATAAATAGAAACATAAATAACATTTAATATAATTGATAATTTTGTAACATTATAATAATTATTAACCATTACGTTAAGTGATAAATATTAAAATTATATGGTTAAAAAATATAATTATAGATAAATCCATTGAAATATACATGTTTATATTATTTTATATACCTTTTCCCACAAAAATTCTAACACGCTCGTCAGATTTGAGGACTCCATATTTTTTTCTTTCTTTATATGGTTTTCCATTCGATTTTAATAGGACCACCTAGCCTAGGACATCCTCGACCGGCTCCACCATCCATTTTCGCATTATAAATCCCTTTCGTCAGTCCTTTCATCCATCCTTTTAAAATGGGAGTTAATTATAATTAAATGAATAAATATATATTATGTTAAGACACAGTACATACCTATTCCACAAACAAAACCTGACGTAGCAACTTGTTCATTGTATAAATCAGAAGACTATAAAAATATGACACGTAATTATTATGCCGCTCGTGTTTTTGTCCTCATCCTTTTTTCCCAGAAATGGTCGATGCGTAAGTTACCTGCGACCTCGATCTAATTGCCTCCGGTTTTATTGTAGACGAACTTATTCTGCCGATTCTGTTCGCGTAGATATTAAATAATGTATGAGCTCATATTCGTCCTACTATAGGGCCCAGGTCTCGTCTAAAATCGAGAGTACGATTGAAAGTGGTTAGGCCATATAGTCCAACACACTGGCATACTTTACAAATCATATACATTTTTAAATCGTTATGGTATGCAGGTTAACTCACGATTTTTTCCTGCTCTCTTATAGAGCGTAGTGATCGACTATATCAACACAGTATGAAATAACAGTCTTATTGTTATATTGACACGACAAACAGACCACAATGCAACTGATTGAACGTGCACTGCAATCTAAGTTCTAATGTGTAAGGTGGTAATTTCTTGCGCCGCGCTGGTTTGATTGAAATGAGTTATCAAACGCTGAACAATTTTATAATGCGAGAGAGAGTAAGGGTAAACAACCCATAATTAAGTTCTTAACGGATATTTCGAGTCATTATAATCATCACCATCAACCAGAGGATGTCTATACAAAATGAAAATACGCCTCAAAAAATATTATTCAACTTCCAACAGGTCGCTGGGGAAATATTTCGGGGAGGCCTTAAACACTCGACAAAAGTGTTTTTACACTGCACTTTACACGAGAGTACTAGTCCCAGAGATGACGACCAAAACCATGTATCATAGCAATACGGTCGAAACTGTATAAAATCGTTAGATTATGTGATTCTAAACCCAACTAGGTAGGTAGTAACGGTCAAAAGTGTAGCAATTGCATGTGAGGCTATTTTTGCTGTGTCCAAAAAAAAGGCAGTCGGTAACATAGCAATACGTCTGATATTGGAAATGTACATAGATTTTATAATTTTATGACGAATAAGTTGGTTTTTAGACATTTTGCGCGTAGTATATAGCTGAAGCGAATTTTTGAAAATGTCAACAAATTTAGCCGACCTGTATCATAGCAATCCGAATGAATTTTTTTTCTACCGTTCGTAAATAAGGCAGGATTGCAAAAAAACATGTTTTCAGACATTTTAGATGTCGCATGTACTCCCAAAAGAGAAAATAACGTTTTGGAGTCGCTTGGCCGATGCCTGAGCGCTTCTTACGTTTCTGCTGCGGTGGGAATGGTTTTTTGCATATTATGCTCCTGCCACTCTCTTACCATACATAGTCACTCACCAGCTGTCCTAACCGTTGAAATAACGCTCACTTAAAGTGACAACAAACTGATAAAATAAAATAAATAAGTAGCTCAGGTGGACGTGGGTTTGTCGCTGGTTGTCCGAGGGCTCGCGGACGTTTTTTTTCTTCTATTCCCAATGATAAGGCATAGTTTGCTCATCTGCCATTGACGAAGTTTTCAAAATTATCAATTATAATAGACGTTTTTATAGCATAGATACGTTGTCCGCGCTCTATTTTAGCAAGACAAAAGCAAGGTGATTGCCCAACTTGCAATCAGTCACGCTTCAACACGGTCGATATCCAAAAGTTGTCTGATAAAGGAGGTGCTACACAGAATTCTTCTGATATAATTTTTTTTTACATCTGGTTAATACATTTCATCAATTTCAAAAATTTTCTGACAGATTGCTATGATACCGATCGGTAAAATTCCTTAACATATTTAGAATGGTCTAAAAATTTGTTGCATCCAAATTTTCTTCTGAAAATATTTTTTTTCGTATTAACTAATCCTAATTTACCCGTAAAAAACATTTTCAGACGGATTACTGTCATCATATTTTTTTGTCTCATTTTTAATTTTTCTAAATTATTTTTTGGGTTCGCGCTACACTATTAACTTCTGAAAAATATGTTTTCGGTATCTTATAGCTATTATATAACTACAGTCAGAAAATCAGACGGATTGCTATGATACAGTCCGGTAAAATTAGTTGACATTTTCAAATTCAGTGCGGTCAAACACTACGCGAAAAATGTCTGAAATTGGTATTTTTGAGTTCGAAATAATCAAATATATCAATTTGATGCGGTTGTGGCCGTATTGCTATGAGACAAAAATTTTGGTTGTCATCTCTCGTACTATACAGTTTTCACATCATCGAACACAAAAAAATATTCGATTTTGCACTTTAAAGGAAACGCCGCCGTACTTAGTTGGATATGATAAGAATTTTTCACAAATTACACGGCACAAATTCAGAGCTCAATGTTATGGAAACTCGGATAAAAAGTTTGCTAAACGAGATGTTGCGAAACTTGCACTGGATGTTTTTAGCGAAACTTTATAGAGGCTAGTGATAAAAAAAAAGGTGTCCAATGAAACACGGCGAGTACACACCTGTACATTAAAAGTTGGGGACGTCGAGTTATATATCTCCTGAGAAGTTGTTGTAGAAAATATCTAGCTAAAAGGAAGCGGGTCCTCGTGATTGGTCACCTGTGCCGTGCACGATCTTTTTATATGACGGTGAATGGGCGAGCGGCTAATATGAAAACATCTAATATTATGAGGGCTTAAGGAACCATGCGTGGTTTTGAAATTGTTGATAGTAACTATAAATAATTATAATGTTTTAGTGTAAATGAGTCAAGAGGTTATAAATAATATATTTTTTTGCCGGTTTCCTATCTGAATATATACAGACTGTCAGAAATAATATGTAAAAAATATCTTACACCTTCAGATTTGTTCTTCTAAAAACTAATAAATTAAAAAGTAATAAATGGCATGCATATTTTCCCGCTGTAATACACTTCTAAAAGTAATACACTTCGTGATGTTTATTCTACCACTTTCCTCTCGCTCATAAAACATCTGAAATACCTTCAACGTTACCATACGAACGGCCTGAGTTCGAGCCCAGTCAAATCCAACGCAGAATCACGTTCGCAGACTAATAGCTCAATAAATACAGAATGGATAGCTGTAATCCAGGATGAAGAAGTAGGAGTTGGTGCTACTAAAATGATGCATGTAAATAGGCGGACGTTGCGACCTGTGTGGATAGGGCTGCTGCGGATGGAAATAATTTTATATTTGTTAGTGAATTTCTTGGCTATCGTTTTTTTGCACCGTCCACTAATTGTTGGTCCAGCTAATCTATTGTGCTATTTCTGATAGCAGGGAAGAGTATGAGTGGTTTAGTCATGGTCTTGTTAGTCATGGTTCAACGTGAATGGGCAGGCTCGTCCGGGGTGGTACACGCTTTACGTACATCTCCCACGAGATCTACGTAAAGCGACAGTATCACGTTTCTTGCGATGAATGTGATTGCAGAACACCCAATACTCCTTTCCTGGAAGGAAGTGAGCGGGAAGGCAACAGAATAGGAATGCTTTTGCCTTCCCGCTCCTTTCCTGATTTGATGAGCCCGGCAACATTTATATAATTCATGACAAGCAATGACCATTTGTCTGTGTCATATCAAATTGAATTTCTTAGGAGATTATCACTTTTAGTAAAGGTGTCCTTAATCGTATCATTATCAAAAAGGCGTTATTATCCTAGTAAAAACTTAACCATGAAAAGAGTTATTTATTGTGTACTGAATATTGGAATGTTTTGGTTATAACTTTGTTTCCTATAATAGCACGCTATTTTTGGATTCACTAGCATAGTGAACCTGGCTGTGGGACGAAGAAGAAAGGGCGCGACCCCGAAAGCGGAACAAATATTTATGTTGGAACATGTGGTTGTTATGTGTTTGGGATTCGATAAGTCTTTTAGTCGCAATATCCATAAAAAGGCAAGACATGAGAGATTAAGTACTAACGCTTAATTTGGCAAGTGATATAAAATGAACAACACGAAAACTTAGTAGGATATCTCTCCATTTTGCTTCTATTCTAATAAAAATGCACGGTATTTTTCTAAAAATGCAAATTGGTGTTGAATTTCCGCGATTTTTGGCAGCCCTGCGCACACCGCGGTATAGTGGCAACATAAATTACTTGCCCAATTGTTTCCTATAGCCAGCCTTTCGTGTCTCCCATTGCCTTTATTTAGGGTTGTCCTGTTAAAATGTCGCTGCCATTACAGTTTTTGTTTGAAATAAAATTGAATAGGCTTTTATTTTTTTTTGCGCTGGCCACATTTGTTTTGTACTGGACGGGTGACAATTTTATTGTTAAGTTACTTCAGCTTTGTGAGGTGTTTGCTTTCTTGATGCAGAAAAAAAGGAAAGTGTGTAATATTTATATTTATTTACTTGGTAGGAAAAAAATGTAATAAGCAAATATTTACTACATTACTTCAAGTAACGTACTTATTTTTCTTTCCAATCTATTAAACTAGAGGAATGGGATAAGAATTAATAAGTTATTACATAGCAGAGATCAGAGTAATTTGGCTGATGTGTATTATATTATTACGTCAACACAGTTATTAAATAGTTTATGTAAACATAATATTAATTTAATTTAATTGATGATACGAAAATTGGTCAAAGATTACTGCCAAGTAACTATTTGCCTAATTAATATTACTAGACATAATTTCATGCAAGTATCTAGACTTGAACATTGCTGACCAACGAAATCTTTTCAAATAAGCTTAATGGAAATTCACTTTAGACCGAGTTCGCAATATAAAATAATGAGCCTTATAAAATGTATTCAGTACTAGTCTCTTAGATAACAAGTTTTTTTATATCTGTAAATGGCGAGACGAGCGTGCCATTTGCGCGATAGTTAGCGATACGAACGCTCATGGACAGTTGCAAAATGAACAACACCATGAAGTACAAAGCAATGCTTGGCATACCACTGGGCTCGCCATCTTGAAACAAAATATGTAGAGTTTCGGTAGGTATATCCAATTGATATCCTGGCCACAATGTCATTTAAACTGGAACAAAACAGTGCATTTATACTGTTGCTGGGCATGAGTAATAATAGACATAGTGTTGGAATTTACCCAGATCGCCTTTCTCATATGAGAGTCCTACCACCAGTAGTAGGGGAGAAGTGGCATGAAGGAGCCAGGTTTTGAAAGAGCCACTTCTATTATTTCGGTAGTTTAGGAACCGATTTGGTTGGGGATTTTATTTTTAAGTGGTAAAACTGATTTCTCGTCACCTACAAACATTTGACAGTTCACCGACATCAACGGACGTCGGTATATTGAGTTAAAGTTTTTGGCACTAAAAAGTTAGTATTTTACTTCATTTAAGTTGTTTTTTGGTATTTTACTGTAAACAAATATAGATACATGATTTGTAGACTGAGTTTGTGCATATGTTTGGCTTTGCAGCTGCATAAAAACTGAGCCCCAAAAGATTTAATATTGTTGTTATTTTTAAGATTATATTTTTTTTAAGAATTAGTTTTGAAAGAGCCGGGTGAATGGGCCATAAAAGAGCTGGCTCTTTCATAACTGGCTCGTTCATAAACCCTGTATTTGAATTTTGTAAATAAAATATACGAATAATAAATATGCATTTTTTTCATATACCGTTAAATTATTTGCTTCAGATATTGCATTATGGAGAAGCCTGTTCTAAAAAAAACGAATAAGACCCGAAAAATAAATTAATAATAATAAAATAACACCCAACAGTCACATACACAGTCCTGACCCCACATTAAGATCGAGTCTTGTGTCGTGGGTACCAGACACTACGAGAGACTTTTCGGTCTCACTAACACCCAGACCCGAAAGAAATATTCGTGGGCCACACAAACATTTCTCTCGGTGCCAGGGTCCAACCCGCGGCCTCTCGTATCACAGGCGGCATCTAACCAACTGCGCCACGGAGGCTGTCATCGAAATCGGTAATTGAAGAAGCAGTCAATAAAGTTTAGGCATTAAGGAGAAATTTAATTTCTTTTGCAAGATGTGTTTGTAATTTCAAGAAAATAACATTATGTTCTAAAGTTCCTAAAAAATCTGAATCTTAAGTGAGCAATATATTTTGTAATTTCTTAATGATTTAACGTAGTTGTTTTTGATAGAAGATTGATTACTGTTAATTTATGAGATTGTTATTTTAAAAAAAATCCTCTAATATATTAAGATCATATATACGAGTATTATAATAGGTTTGACTGACTAATATGTTAAGATTAAAGCGCTTGTTAAAATGACTTAAAATGACTTACAGAATTAAATATTTGTTAAAAAGTCATTAGTTTATAAAAATGATTTGGTAGAATTGCCTTTTTGTTTTTTATAGGGTAATAATTATTATTTTACATAATTTTCACAGACTGGCTCATTCATAACTTTTGGTGGCTCTTTCAATACCGAAAAGTTATGAAACAGCCAAATGACACATTTTTTTAAAATGAATATTTCACTATTTTTTGTAACGTGTTTAAGGTTTTTTCGTATGAAATAACCTAGTTTAATAAATAAATAAGAGTTTGACAAAAAAACAACATCATTTCTTTCATTAAAAGTATATTTTTTTTCTCCGTTTAGTAAACTGGCTCTTTCATACCACTTCTCCCCTACCTAGTAGATACAGAAGTTTATAGTATCTAGCGGTTTTTACACCTTATTAGCTTTAAGCTCAAGCTTTAGCTTTAATTTTTTTGTGTAGTAAATCCATAAATATATGTAGGGATGATGAGGATACTTCAGTATCAGTAGGTTCCATCAGGCAGGCAGGCGTGGGAATTCGGGCAAGGAAAATAAAATGCTACACGTGATTTAGAGTTAATAAGATAGATATTGAACTGAGCCCACAAAATCGCATAACCACCAAGCACGTAGCGCGTTAGTCCGATGTGATCTGATCGCCGTTCTTGCTGGTAATCATGGTTCTTGCCGCACTAGCATCGGGTATCGCGTCAGAGAGTAAAACGACGGTGACAACTCCCGACGTTTACCTATCTTGTCAAATGTGCCGACATATTTGGTATAGCAATACAAGGTGCTTCTTTTATTAATTCAACTAAGAGACTGGAGGACATTGGACACTACTCTGACCACTGCAGCTCTGTCACCCAATATTGATAATAGGCATTCAAAGAATTAAAGCCGATCATTGAAGTTCGGTGAATCTCTCCGAGATAGTAGGTTCTCATGAAAATAACCATTGCAGTTAATACTAAATGCGGTGGAAAGTATCAACTGCCGAGAGATGTACTTGTCGACTAGGTAGAGTAATTTTCTCTTTGGTGTCTTTTAATCACGACAATGTTACACATTGACATGATACAATTTTTTCGTACTATTGTCAGTCTGCCTCGTCACCAGGAAAGCTATAAACGAAAAATCGGGATGTTAAAAATGTTAAAGTTAAACCAAATCCATGATAGAAGCGGTAAAAATTATAGCTTTATTTAAACTTTTTATTTTATTTTATTACACTTTATTATCCAACACAACATGAAAAAAAAATACACTACAAAAATCTATGTTAGATGTCATACAAAAAAACTACTATTGGTTTTAAACATTACACCGTTACAATACGTATTCCAATTTCTGTTTCCTAAAAATTACCCATTACTAGAATAATTATTACTTATTTTTGAATAAAACTTAAAAAAAGCGACTAGACATTGAATAACGAAACCCATAAAATTAAAGAAAAAGAGTTACCTTATTACATCATCATGATCGAACCCGGAGGGCGGAGTGTCCCGTGACACTGTTATATGGAAAAGAGGTGGGTTTCACAACTTATGCATGCTGGTAGCTCTATAGTCAAATACCGTACCACAAATAAAGTCCTCTCTATGCGCATATTGCACAAAGATTTATTCAAAAAACTCTGCCTCAATGCACAGATGGACTCCGTCGCATAGTTGGTTAAACGCCGGCTGTGAAATAAAAAGCTGGGGTTCGATTCCCGCACTGACAAAAATGTTTATGAGGCTCACAAGGATTTGTCTCGGGTCTAGATGTTTGTGAGACCTAAATCTCTCTCTCTATCTCTTGTAGTTTGTGATATTCACAACACAAAACTTAATTGATAATAATATCGAATCAAGACTATGCATGTGACTAACTGTGTAACTGTGTACTAAGTGTATTAATTAATTTACTTGTGTTTTTACCTACCCTTTAGTGATGTAAGCGTGAATATATATGTCATTAAAATTAGCTTACAACACTATGTACACAGGGATCAGCAAATGCAAATACTACGTACTGAATGTTGATACCGTACTATTTATAAGCTTTAACCAGTTTACAATTACCATACACACAAAGCACTCCATTTGTTCATTATGTACATTACCCTTTTCAATTAACCTTACAAAACAACGCAGAAACAGTGAATTCCAGTACAAATGCAGCCGGCATTATAGTTCGTATAATTTAGAGCCTTCCAGCGTTCAAAGCGCGACATCTGTCCGTATTCTGAGCGCATTCGCGTCCCAAACAATTTCGTATTCTGCTATTTGCCCAATAGTTTGACTAACAATTTGCATCCAGTTCCCTGCAGGCCTATATGTCGACGCTTCTGTTAATTTTCGCGGAATATAATTTGTATCTCGCGTATTGATTTGGCTTTTACGTTTAGTGTAGTAGAAAAACATGTTTAGGTGGTGTGGTGGAATTTGCTGGGGCGAATGCTGAGTAAATTTGAGTTTGGTAGAACATAGTTTTGTTAGATATTTTTTTCTGGAAATGCTAAATGGAAAAAAGTAAAATATAGCTTGTCGCTAAATAAAATTTTAGGTATATTTTTACTTAATAAACACATAAACTATTTGGAGCTATAAAACTGATTTTGTTTAATTTGGGTCGCAATTAAAATTAACTATTCGCTAATTTATCACAAAACAATAAACTTCAAATTAGATCCTAACTAACGAAACTTTGTAATATTTAAACACGTTCATTCGAATTTCAAAATTCATCCGTCGCTGAGTTCCAAGGTATTACGCAAACAATTATTTCCACGAATAGCGAGCGTCTGGCGCGGTTTTACTTTGGTGCTAACATTTATATTTGGGTGAAACATGCTCTAATATTTTAGGTCGCTTCCAAAAATAACTAGGGATTTTTGGATTACTTCCATATTTCTAAATGATTAATAGAAAGTACCACCTAAATTAATAGTGGATAAAAGTGAAATTTATCATTGCCCAAGTCATCTAAATCCTAATCCTAGATAGAGAAGACGGTGCGATTCGAGTTCTAAGAACACCGAGCAAAGTCACCTAAAACAGTTTCGTATAAAAATGTAATTTATTAGTCCAGTAGTACCATTCATAACTTTCAAGCATCCAAAATCTTCTGGTTTATCTTCGCAACTGTCATCACTGTTACACGATACAATTACCTATTTTACAACCACAATTTCCAAATTACCATTCTTATCAAAGTCAATTCTCATAACTAGAAACATAATTTCCTTTATACTCTTCTGTTTACGTATGAAAACAAGGCAATACCGATACATCTGCGAGAACCGTGGGCCGTGTTCAAAACAAAGTGGTATAGGGGTCGTAGCACGGATAACCTCGGCAATGTTTCAATGAGCTTATTTACCGATGGGTAATCAGGTGACGACTGCAGTGTCCCCCTTTCTGTTTTCGACGTGTTTACTGTTCTGAACGAGTGTTTATGTATTTGGATTTGGTCGTGAAACTATGAGGTTTTTTTCTTTTCTCTTTGCAATATTTTGTTTTTACTTATCGTTATGTACCTGATATGTATTTTGCTCAATTGGCTTTGTATCATGTATTGGTGTATATTTTGTAATAATAAATGCAGAAATATTCCAGTTTTAAATTTCAGTGCAAAACGATTTATGTGTTGCGTAGTGTTAATAGCTTTTAGTTGATTTCATCCGAGATTGATTATAGCGTCTCTGGTAACTTTTACACCATGGAATTTTTTAAACTGTCCTAATAAATAATATTTTGAACACAATTCTGGAAATACCATTTTGCTCTTGGAATATGTTTGTATATCGCTTCTATTTTCGTAAGCATACTTCTTTGTATTACAATAGGTAATCAGTATATTTTCTTTTAATAATGCGATGCTTAAGTAAGTGCTTTCTGCAATAAACTCACCGTTTTATTTGCAAGAATAATGATTCAGATGAACTTAGCTATTTTAATGTCGTTCAATATCTGCAGACTACGCGTCATAGACTGATTTTATATGCCATAAAAACTTGCTGCCGTTAAATAAATCAGCGACCAAAAACCGTACTAAATGGATAGCTTTTTATCGCCAATAATATTAAAGGAAACATTCTTGTATTATTTTTTGTTAGCAATTATTACGGGTTCCGGGATTTTTTATACGCTGTGTTAATTTTATGGAATATTATCTTTTCAGAGCAGGCGGTAGTCTACATATTGAACTGATAAATTGAATTCTCTATATATTAAACTGAAAATAGGAATTGGACTGGAAAACCAAAGATTACTTTATGAAATTGCCAGTTGAGGATCATCACAAAATACTAAGTTACCGGTTACCTTAGCAGTGAAGTAATATGTCATGAGTAACCTGCATAATTGAGAGCCTTGTCAAATCCCAATTTGAATTCTCTCGACTTAGTAGTCTGAACTAGTGTTCAGGTGACCAACATTCTGAAAAACTGTAAGGGACTATCTATTAGAGTTGGTATATTAAACATGATTGAAAAAGGAAGTACGGGTTGGCCTGATGGTAAACGGACCAGATGGCTGCCAACATGTTCACGGTTTAAATCCCAGGGCACATCTCTAATTTTTCAGAGTGACTTGTGTATTGATAGTCAATCATCACGCATTATAAAGGTGGAGAAAAACATCGTGAGGAAACTTGCATACCATAACAATTTGTAATAATTCCTGTGGTATCTGCCAACCCGCACTAGCGTCGCAGACTATATTGTCTAAACTCTCTTAATCGTGCTCTCAATTGTAGAGGAGGTCCGTGCCCTGCAGTGGGACGATTATGGGCTGACAAATACATAGACTACCTTGGGAGAACAAAAACCTGAACCCTTGTAACCATAGAGGATTGAAATCATCAATGCCGTAGTCAGCAGTAGGGGCGTATTAGAGCTGGTATATTAAACATGATTGAAAAGGGGAACCGTTTCATACCAACTTTTATACAAAAATCTTTATCTTATATCTTTTAGTGGCTGGAATTTTAAAATTTCTTTTCCGACGCCCTTTCAAAGATTTCCAGATCCAGTGGTTGCTTGATTTTAAAAACAACTTAAGCTCTTACAATAAGTCCCAAGGTAAAAATAGTAAGTCCCATAATAAGTCAGTTTCCCCTTTGATATTTGTAAATGTAGGTGAATTTATGTGGAAATCTTGCCGAATAAAGTTGTGTAGTTGTTGTCCGAATTGAAATACGAAGCTAAATTACTGTTTCCCGAACGGAAACCAACACCGGACTGACCATTACCACAGAAGTTAGATTGTTTGCAAACTTTTTTCGAAAATTTGAATCTCAATGACATTTGAATTCGTTTTTGTGCTCTTTGTTTGTTTTTAGTTTACGTTCAGCTAATGAAAAGCTGGTATGAAACTAAAAATTACTTGCAAGAATTAATTAGTTCCTCTGTATTTCATTTTTGATGCCTTAATGTTCTGTTACTCGGTATAAATGTTATGTCTGAAATACCAAATACCTAAATATTGTTAGTAGTTGTGTAGTCGATTTTAATATCAGTTTATTGTCCGATACTGAGCATGGCAGTATTCTATAAGTAAGATTTCATTCGCGATGATAATTAAGCGAATTATGTCTTTTTGAAATCTAAATATTAGCAAAACCTAGAATTCTCAATTCTGGAATCAAATTCAGTATCAGTTTCACATGTTACTATAGTTAGTGATTTACACGTTAATAAAGGACAGGTTTAATAAAGGTCATTTTTTTATATCTACTACACGTGTTTTATATCAATTGAAATAAAAAATATATTTGTAAATATTTTATAAAAACCTATGTATGTGTGATATTAAATTATTTTAATGTTGGTATGATAGACCCTTCTAAAAAATCATGAGAAAGTAAATTTTATCTTCAAAAGAAATATCATACGTGCATTCAAATTGCGGGCGTGAAAAAAAAAAACTACAATATTTCAATGGAACAACGTACCACATCCAGTGACGTCATCAGACACGGCGTGAGAATTCCCAAACCGGTGGTAATATTATTTTATAGGTCACGAATATAAAGGATCTTGGCCCGTTCACGGCGAGTCTCGCGATAAATCATCGACACATCACCGTTTATACATTCAGCTGAACATTGCTTTAATCGATACGAAGGAGCGAGAGCGGGGAAGATTAGATTATAATTTTCTTTTAACAAATAATTGAAAACAAACATCACTAGTTACCATTTGTTTTCTTTTATATTTAAAGGATGTGGGTGGAATGAGTGTGGGATGTTTTTTTTTAGAATATCGGGTCTTGGACTTACCGACTCCGGTAAGAAGAATTCCAGTTATTTCATAACTGAATTAAATTAACAAATATCTGCCAATATAGTTTTTGTGCTATAGATAATGTCATATTTTATTAAGCTAGGTATTAACTTAACGACAGTGGCTTATTCAAAACGCAATACGCAATTTACTGTAGTATTTATTCAAGCCAATCAATATAATAAAACGCCATCGCTCCTGCCTTGTAGCTGTGCTTTACTTAGTCTTAGACTATCGCCCGATCACATTGCATGTGGAATATTAATAGCCGATCAGCCGGCACCTGGCTTAATGCTCTTTGACGTGCAGAGTAATCAACTCCTGCGAATGTAACATGATCTATTATAGACTCCATTCTTTATGACTTTATCGCATAATTATATTGACGCTACATGATTTCGTAGCCATATTGTAGAAATTATAATATATTCTTAATTCAAATATTTGTAGATTATATAGATATAGATTAAATGGATATAGATGGATATAGATTAAATGGATACTCGTGTAGTCCTTTGAAAAAATCCGCTTCCGCTTATAATTTGAGGCTAATCCCGTAGTAGCTCTTCGGTGTGTCGCTCGATCACATCGCTTGTGGAATATTAATAGGCGATAAGCACTACCCACCCTCCTCCCCTTTGCACCTGATTTAATGCGCGATATTTGGAATAATCTCTTGTATTGTTGACGTTATTAGCTCTAGTTTAATTAGGTCTATTGGGCCCGCGCATTTCATTTCGTTGCTGCGCTTTGGAATTATTATCATTGCGTTTAATTCATGGATGTTTTGGGTTAGTACTACAGTATACAGTATTGGTTCATGTGTTGGTAATTGCAGTATCTATATCAGCCTATATACACTGCTCCTTTACAATCGAGAGTACGAATGAGAGTGGTTAGGCCATGGAGTCCACCACGCTGATGTACTGCGAGTTGCAGTAATTGCAATATAGTTAGTTAAGATAGAGTGTCGAGTAGCGACTGACAATATGTCTAGGATTCAAGTAATCTTTATGACAAATCTCGTTACAGATGCATTGGAGATTAGCATTAATGTAGCTTCGTATTAAATGTGGGAATTTAAATTAGTTTGGCGACCTATGTTTGTCACTAGTGGAACCATTGCATACCCCATAATTGAAGAATATTTTGATAAGACGATTGATAAAGATTTTACGAAAATATTGAGATGAGGTGTTCAATTTTAATCTCTCATTTCGCTCGAATCCTTAATTTAACTGGACCAATTAACGTTGAATATTCACGTAAAATAAGAATATTTACGTCCACGTAAAAATAAATACGGATTATTGGGAATAAAATATGCGGGTCGACCTATAATTACATCACGTAAAACTGAAGCAAAGTTTTTAATAAACTTTTCATGTTATTAAGAATCTGCCGCACATATTTCAATGTAAAATTTACATAATATTTTTATCTTTTCAGAAAATGGCAAAATAGTTCTTCAATTTTTAAATTGTAATATGTATTAATTCATCCAGTTTTAATAATGGATTCGTTATTTTGTTAATGTTATAAAATTGTTTTAAGTTACTACTTACACGATATTAAATTTTGTTCAACAATATTTTTATTTAAAGTTGAGATTGGATGTTCGCAGCTGCCAAAAAGTCATTTTGGAAAACATTTGTGGGTATTCTTTGTCTACGTTTGTGGATAATCAGGATATAATTATGGTTAATGATGATGATTGAGGTACTTGTAGATTAGTTGATGAATTGCAAGGTTGGTTTCACACAATATGGTTTTAACTTTCTTTACGAGTGTCTCAGCTATGCATGTGTTTTGAAATCGATAATTCCACCGCTTTCAAGTAAGTATTGTTGAAAATTAGGCTTTAATCATACAAAAAAAAAACTCACATATAATAAATTCTTACATTTACACATTGAAATAAAACTATCCAATGAAATATTAAAGTATTTTATGAGTTTTATCGTGGATTTGGTTTTATTTTTACATTTTTTTACATCCCGTCATTTGAATTATTTTACAGCTTTCGTGGTCACGTGGCGTTTCATATAATTTATTTTTTTCTTTTGTAATAATAACCAACCTTTAATAATCAATGAAATTTACTCTATTCTTTACTCACTACTCACAATCCATTTCAACCCGATGAAGTGTTAAAAGAGAAATTCCAAAAGTAATTCCAGGCGTAAGTAGTAAAATAAAGCTGGGAATATCTTAGTATTTATCGCTCTCAGACAAGACACCTTGATAAATGAGTTTAGAAATTGATCTCTTAGTTGTACTTGCGTACATTGTTTCATAGTGAGAATAGCTTTTGTTGATTGGATTTTTCTTAGAGTTATTATAATTTATGGTAGTGTAATTGGTAGGTCTCTCATATGTGAGACGTCGCCCGCGTAGTTACTACCGTGGTGTATATTTCTTTCGTCAAAGAGTAGTGTAAATGCACTGTTTTGTTCTGGTTTGAATGACATTGTAGCCAGAGTAACCATTGGACATATTGAGACTTAGCATTATGTCTCAGAAAGGCCTTGGAGTGCCGAGTATTGCTTTGTGATTCAAGGTTTCGTTTGGGTTTATTACTGTCCATGAGCGATGGTACAGCTTACTATTAGAAGAATGGCTTGCATGTATCGCCTTTGATTAAAATTTAAAAAAAACATAAAATGTGAAAAATAGACTTTTTGTTCTGCCCTCGTGTAGGTTTTAAATTATGTCAATTAAATTATGTTAAATTATGTCAGATGATGAATCTGTTAAATTTTTCAACCTTACATTCATGAACTGAATTATAGCTTTTTATGTATAAACACATGCATTTATGCGATTGGTGGCTATTTTAGGGATTATTTTGGTAATTCAAAGCTAAGCTTATTGACAGTGGCTATTCCAATTTCGAGCATAAATTATGACGTGATTATAAGCGGTGTTACAAACACATGTCACAAAATTCGTGAAATCAATCAACGCTCAATTAATTTATAATTACGATAAAGTGTGCATCATCGGTCGAGTAGAGTCGCTCACAATATGCCCCGGGTAAATATGGCGCATGTATCATCCGGGTTAACCAACGTTGAATGTAAATTGCTAATATTGCCAATTTATCTCTCGTGCCACGTGAATTTACACATTCGCAACAAAATTGAAGCTCACTGTACGTACGTTAATTTTACTATTGTTATGGTACAGTTGTTACATGATTTATTTGCCGATGTTTACTGGATATTAAAATTGCTTTAATTGAAGGTATTGATGGGGCTTCCAGGAACGCTGAGAAGCCGAAGTAAAATAGTAAAATGGTTTTTTGTTTTTATTGCATTGAATGGCGAGACGAGCAAGCCGTTCGCCTGATGGTAAGCGACTTTTGGTAAAATCGAGTCTTACTTACGGTGAATATTGATGGTCAATGACAATATGAAATTGAAAGAGTGAAATCAAATATCTGGACTACAGAATCACACAATCTGTTTTATACCGTAGTTGGAAAATAAGCTGTGTTCGTTTCAATCGAAGAAGGGTTCGATTTCTGAGAGAAATGAATGGGACTCACAAATGTTTTGTGTCTGGGTGTTTGTGTGACCATTAAATCTAACATTTTTACTGAAACCCATGACGTAAGCTTTTGTGTATTGTAAGGTCAGGAGTACGTGTGTGGTTGAAATGCGTTTTTGTTTATTTATCTATACTAATATTATAAAGCTGCAGAGTTTGTTTGAACGCGCTAATCTCTGGAACTACTGGTTCGATTTGAATGATTCTTTCAGTTTGGGTAGTCCATTTATCGAGGAAGGCTATAGGCTATATATCATCACGCTATGACCTATAGGAGGAAAGCAGTAGTGATATTTCTAGCAAATACTAGGAAATTTTGTTCGTTTTTCGTGATCCGATTGGTCGATATTCTAAACTGATAGGCAGAATTAAACATTTTGACCGCCATTTTAAAACGTGTGTGCACCCGGGCGGAGCCGGGCCCGACCGCTAATTCTATATAAGCCTTCATGAACCAAGTTTTTGTAATATGCATGAAAAGATTGGCTTAATTTTCAATGCAACTTTAATTCTTTTAATACGTCATTCGTCGTGCGTCCTTCACGTCTTCTCTCGTCTTTCATGCAGTTCTCTCTTATTTTATCCTATCATACTTCAACATCTTAATCATTCATCCTCTAACTCTTTCTTTCTTAAATACTTTCATGTCATCTCTTTCACACACAACATTCCATATCAGTCACTCGTCTAACGTTTCATTATAGTCATCTTATGGTATTCAAATTGTAGATAAGTTATGAGCAAAGGTCCATACAAATCAACGAATGCCAGCTTCTAAAGTGGCAAAGTCCTGAAGCTACCGGGTTCGATCGATTGGTCCCTAGAGGCAACTCTGACAGCGTCGTCTTTTGTTAGGAACGTGCGTCTATTGTGATGGTAAACGCAGAGGTTGTTTCACTGGCGACTCTGCTGTGCACTGTCACTTTGGATTATGGGATTTACTTGCAGTCTTGCACGGTTGGATGAGTTATCGGTTGAATGGAGAGTGGACGTATTTTGTTAGGTAGGAAGTTTTGAAATAACGTTGTTTGACTAATTTGGATCTAAACAAGGTTTGGTTAAGTACTGATGCAAACAAGAATTATTATTAAAGATGTGCAAATCCGATGTTCTATTTGTTTATATACTGTGATAGTACAAATTTCGTTTAGCAATGAAAATGATAAAGTTAATGTATGAGTTCACAAAATTTGTGAGGATTTAATCTAAGAGATAAAAAGTTAAAGACCTATTCTCCACCCCCCGGACCGCTGAAGGGGAGTGGGTTGCAACCGCCGATTTTTCTCCCTAGTCGCATGGTTTTTGTACGGCGTTGCGGAATAATGGTTTAGAAGAGGTATTGCAACTGTATGGAACCGATGCCGTTTAAAATCAAATGACCAAATTTACCGACAAATTTGCCGAAATATCTAACGTTCTCTCGAATTTGTGACGCACTATTTTTGTACGGCATTACGTGTTCTCTTATTATTTTTCATAAATCTATCGATGGTAGGAAGGCCGTACAAAAATAAATGACCAAAATGAACCCCTCTCCTTTGTGCTTTTGAAGTCTCATCTGCACTGAGATGGACAGCTTACAAGTGACGGCATAGTGCTGAATATTATTATTTTATGCCCCTGTATCTTACTAAATAGGTCTCCTGGTGGTTCATTTGACCCATCGCTTTTTGCCACGGGCTTGTAGTCTATTACCACCCAAATACAAAATAACAAAAGAAATCGTCATTATTTTTGCAAAAAAAATTGTTGCATTGTTTCTGAAGTCACTAATACTATCATCCAGCTTCGTTTTCGCTAGCAATATTTTTATACCCTGCGTACAAAATTATAAACTAATATAGACGCGTATCTTTAAAATGAATTTTGTTTCATGAAATATGCTCTTTGCGGTTCGCAATCTAGCAGTTTTTCCTCTTTGATGTAAATCCACGACAGAGGTTTTATTTACTTTATCGTGCCGCGAAAAGATTCCACTTAGATATTAAACTGTTACGAGAGTTTTCTGTTTTACTTCGCTATTCAATATTTTTGTTGGAATGTATAAAGTGTGTTTTTTTAACGTTATATTGCTTACGGAATGTTCTTAATCAAAATTGTATGTAGCGGTTACACGACGATAAATATTTGACTAACCATATTTCAAAGTCGACTTAATCAGAAGTTGGGCATGATTTTTGTAGCAAATATTTGTAAATATATTGTGTATATTTCATGATGGTACCTACCTGGTAGTGAGGTATTTTTAAAATCGACGTACCTATCTTTTCGGGGCTTTTTCCTGATTCTTCACAAAGTCTGAATCCTTATACAGTTTAAAATATCATAAAAGACATTGCAATGAAATTAAAATTTTACCTGAAGTAACCCTTTATTACCGTTGCCTCGTGACCTGTTAAAACATATTCCTTATAATATTGCATGAAATTAAACCCCCCTTATCATAGATCTCATCCTTTATTCAAAAGTATATAATAAGCACAAATGCATTGAAAGCCCCACTAAGTGTACATTCCACCGACTATAAACGACAGGATCCGCAATTGCCGGCTTTTTGTTCAAAAATGCGTAATCCTGGAAACGTGTAGGCTAATTGCGGCATATAGTTCGGAGACAGCCTAATCCTGCTTTTGTGAGGTCCTTTTCTGCTGCATTATGTATTTCACCATTTTATTTGCAGCTGAAGCTCGGCTTTTTGTTAAGTGTGCTGCAGATGTAAGTTGTGTGAGAGAGGCACTTGAAGATCAAACTATGATTTTGTATTTATAGTATATTATTATTGACAGAATAACCTTTTGGTCTGAGTCTGTCTAAATAGAACTATTTTATAATTATTCAGAGACGGCATTTTTACTTTTACATATTTATCAAATCAGCACTTGTATAGTTTAGTAATTATGTTTATTAATCCATTCATAACTTTATATATGTAATATTAAAAAAAAGTTTATAAATATAAAAAGTAGTGTACGGCTTTGAACACTTATCTAATTACATACATACATTCATAAACTCACGCCTTTTTCCTAGAATGGGTAGGCAGAGGTTCTCCTTGCAGTAACCAGGACACCCAAGTTTCACCTTGTGTGTTTCGTCCCACTATAATATCGGTACATGTTGTCAGTAGCGTATCTTTGTGGGCATTGACTTATATTGTGGAACATTCATATCAATATTTGTGGGTAAATGATTATTTTAAGAGCATGAGTGCAATGAAAGTTCATGAATGATAAAGATTTAAAAACAGGTTACTCGGTGGAAAATTTGGTGTATGACCCAAGTATATTACGATTTGAGTTCGGCCTGTTTCCATTGCATTGGTGGTAGGTCTCTAATATACGAGGTCGCCTGAGTAGGTACGACTGCTATGTCTATTTCTACCTTCAAACAGCAGTGTAAATGCAATGCTATGTTTCGGACTGTAGGACATTGTAGCCAGAGTGACAACTGGACATACAGAGACTTAACATGTTATGAATGAGGATGGCGAGTGCAGTGGAATTGCTTTGTAATTCGAGGCGTTTTTTTGGTTTTACTGATGTTCATGAGCGCTCGTATTGCTTACCATCTGGCGAACGGCTTGCGCGTCTCGCCATACATATAAATAAAAGAAACGTCTTTCGGCGTTCGATTCTCTATTTGATTGCATTGTTATCTATTAGGTGCATTGTAGTAATCAAAAGTAAATTTTACATTGGAGCGCTCTTGATATTAGTTCCCGGGGCCTTTCCAATTGCGCTGAAGAGTGCAACGCGGGGTTTTTGTTGGTATGCCGTAGATCGGTGAATCCAACATAATCGCTCTACTTTCTCCCGAGGTGGGGGGTAAGCCGGTCTTCCCGCGCTAAAAAAAAAAGAGTACCTACATTTTACATACTGTAGTCACTTTGTAGTGGCAGATGATAAAAAAGTATAAAATAATAGAGCCGTTGTGTGGCTATTATATTTTTGCTCGCATTTTATCAATTTGATTCGTAAAGCATATTCTTCCAAAAGTAATAATGAATTGAGTAATCCACTAGATTACAAAATGACTTATCTACGAAATAATTTTAACACAATATTCATTTATCACTAGCAATTTAAATTTAGCTGACTGTTAACCCAAGTGTCAGCGTATGACAGCTACAGAGATTGTGGGAGTTTGTCAACAGTTTATCTCACGATAACAGATTGCGCGGCAATTTCTAAACAATGTCTAATAACGCTTGAATTCTATCCTTTTGGGACTAACTAGTAAACTCGCTGAATTTCTTCCCTTTGCCTTTATAGGGCCAGGCTGGGCCAGAGAGTTGGCGAGGTTTCCGCGTAAGGGATATCGGGGTTGATATAAAATACAAAGTGGCAAAGTGCGTAATTTTTTGCAGTTGGTTATTTTTTAGGTTTTGTGAAGATAACAAAGGCTGATAGGTACCTCATTCGTTTTTATAAATATGTAGAAGCTAGATTTTTTTGTGGATTTATTGCAGTTTTTTAACTTAATATAATCTCTTCATTCCTTATTACCAAGTGCAATATTCTTTATTGCAATAGTTCCCACAACATAATATAAATCGTAACTTAACACGTTAAACGCCGAGCAAAAAATGGCAGTTAGTTATTTGGGCCACGGGGGACGCCGGTGGGCCAACCTGTATAACTGTTCGGGCCACGGAGGACACCCGTGACCGGAGCGAGGTGTTCAATCAAATGTTGATTACAAGCCATGGGGCATTAATATTGAATGAAAACGGTAAAGATGTGACCCGCATGGCCCTGTGTAACCACCGAAACAGAAATTGTTTTAATTTAAAAATTAAAAGATGTTTTATTGATTAAATATGCAAATTTAGTATTTTTTTATTGTTTTGTGTTGATATTAACTTTAGCGAAAAATGATGGAGTTGATGATTTCCACTTGGCCCGAACGGGTTTGCTTGAATCGCCCACCAGTGGGCCGCGTGGCGTTCAACGTGTTAAGTATATCACCGCTTCAAAATGCGATACACAACAATTACCTCCCACGAAAAACTCAAAGCAAAATTCCATCACAAAGAAATCGCCAGAGTCGTGGCCTAACACTCTATTGTAGATCTTATCTCACACGATACACATTTAGAGGCGTTTTCCATATAAATTGGCCATTCCACGTAACTGCGAAATTCTGTGACGGCTCGCATGGGAGTGACCTGCCGATCGCACAGATACGATGAGGTCTTATAGGCCATGTAAATAAACAGAGGGTTAAAGCTTTTCAAGAGCAGTACAGAAATAGAGGCTATAAATGTTTGTTTAGATTGAAAATAGTCTGATGTATATGAAGTGTCTTTTTCGTTTACTATTATAGAGTGCGTATAATGTACCTGGAGGATTTTCTTTTCAAAGTCATTTTTTGCTGGCATCAGGCATTGCATAATGACTGCACTTGATGTCAAGTGCACTGTAAAATACGTACTTCGGGGCATATTGCGAAGTAATAAAATAAGGTGACAATTTGTATATTACATTTTAATATAATAACGTTGTCACGACAACTCAAATACGCATAGATAAAACTAACATAAACTCCACATATCCAGTGCAAATGCCGTCCACACAAAGTATTGAATTGCATCAGGTGGCTGGTTCCATATATCGAAATTTATCGAATTATATCGAATGGGATACAATGATGCCGGCCTGCTGAAATGCTTCTACACACTGCAGTAGAAGAATCCACGATTATAGGAAGGATGGATCACGTGTGACGGAAACCAACTAGTATACTGCACTAGGTGTATGTGACGACTCGCATGGAACTGCCCTGCTAATCACATAGGTATAGGCTTAAAGACTATTTAAAGAAACAGAGGATTAAAGGTTTCCAAGGGCACTTTCGAAAATAGAGCATTTTTTAAATTTAGATTCAAATTAGTTTAGTTTATAGCTTTTTGTTTACTGGGGCCGAGTTATCCCAAAGCATATGTTGTGCACTTGCATATCTCTACAATTTAGTAGATTGCTTTGCCAAATAGGAGTATCTTTTTTTGACAAGCTCGAAGCAGGGTATATACTGGCTGAACTTGATACATGATACACTTGAATGGGACACTATGACGGGATTTTCATCTATGGTGGTGGAAAGACAAATTATCTTTCACGATAGCCTCAGTGGCGCAGTTGGTTCTATGCCGGCTGTGAAACGGGAGGCCGGGGATTAGATCGTTACAGCGAGATAAATATTAGTATGATACAAATGTATTTGTTTCGGGTCTGGGTGTTTATGAGACCGGAAAGCCTCTCATAGTTCCCGATGAACATTCACATACATAGTCAGAACTATGTATTTATTTATCATTCCATCAGTTTCTTAGCTTCCGTTTATGTTAAATAATTATAAATAATTCGAATAAATCAAAAAATAAATACAAAATACTATGTCTGACGCGAAGTAACTGTCCATATCTATGACAAGAAAATTATGAACAGAACATGAATCGGTTCAGAATATTTGTATACAAAATATTTTTATAATATTTAAAACCCTTTCGTATGATGCTCCACTCGACCCAGTTGCTTCATTAAAACACTGTACCAGTTTTAAATTAAAAATGTTTCATTAAGTTGTTCACTTTAAATAGACGAGAGTTGGCAATTTTTATAACTGCCAAAATTCAATTCGATAACTACAGCTTCTGAAACTTACAAAATTACACAAAATAAGGGATTTTTTCCTATTTTATCCGTAACAGGAGAATGAATGGTGATCTGAAAACACTCAATACGGAATAAGGATAGGTAATAAAATATACAGGTAATCACACACTAATTTGTATATGTACAATGAACGTTCTGAAGACTAGACTTTTATATCTGTGAAATTTTTGCTAATCATTTCAAATCAACAAAGTTGTCAAGGTCCACCAGAATCTTTCTAGATCGTTACAAAATTCCCCAACAAGATCAGCCTACAATCTGAATCTATAAAGAAGAAAAACAAGCTCCAAACCTCACTTTGCTTGAACATTGGAAATAAATTTAAATAAAATGCTAATTTCCAATAAATAATCAGCCAATAATAACATAAAGCAATTTGAATATTTTCAAATTCACCGTCCAAATTCAATAAAGTCTTATTTAAAAGTTGAAATATTCGTCGAATGGCTTCCCCTAAGTCAAACAGACTGCGACCTTGCCTCGCTTGCCCTTACATAATATTCCAGCGAGGCGACGGCAAAGAATTTCTAACGTTTAATAAGGAAGATTTTTTTATCAGAATCCGCTTCGGTGATTTCTTTTCCATTCCACGCTTGGAAAAAGTCAGTCAAAAAACGTTGCCAACGTCAAAGGCCACTTTATTTCGATCACGCGCGCCGCTGTTAATGAAAATAATAGGAGAAAAAGGACCCGGCGCGGAATTACTGCCTTGTGGATGTGGCATCAAGAAATTACTAATTTAAAGAGGTCTTGTCTTTCTACCGGATGGAAAATCTCTAAGTATGATATAAGAAACAAGGTATAGCTTGGCAAATAAGAGTCTGTTTTATGTATATCATGTAATAAGGCAACTCGATATACTACGACTGAAAATGTTAACATTATTTTTATAAATTATTTTTACATATTATTTTTATAAATTGTTGTTAATACACTCTTTGTATATTTAAAATTACAACACAAACAAAAATCGTACGAAATTGTATAGAAACACAATATTATGTATATTTATCAGTGTTGCCATAATTGCTTATCTTGAATGCCAATTGTCACCTCATCGTACTCTTTTTTGCCAAGTTATAATACTAGTATAGTAGTAGCAAATACTTACTACTTATTGAATAACTTAATTCAAATTAGAAACGAATAAAAGCAGATAGATCGACATAATTTTACATGAAATTGAATAAAACTTGTACTTAAACACATTGTAGTAAAGGACTGTAACTATATCTTTTACGGTCAACAAATTGACCGTCATGTCCTGAGAAAATTGAATTATTATGAAATAACAATAAATTCACACATTGTATTCCTACCAAATAATAAAAACATATTTCATTCGCCCTTATCAATGCCTAAAACACTTACGGTTCTGTGCGCGCATAACCAAACATCAGCAAATAACATTATTTCCCCTTGAAAAATTACTTTCTGTCTGAGTCCATTATATTGTTTCTATTTTGTCACTTCCGCGGTGCGACCGTGGGCGTGCCTGTTTTGTATTCAGCTAACCCGTCGGCCAATAAAGGGTCGTCCCACCGGGCCGCACTGTCGCTAAATATGAACGGACTTTTTGCCTCGGTGACGCACGCAGTCTCTTCTAGTTGTGTTTGGTATCTGTGACGAGTAATTGTTCTTGATTGTCGTGAGCCTCTCATTTTCTGACGTGCCGGATTGTGCTTCATGTTTCGTATATCTCATCGTCCAGACTGTCACTTCTTTTGTAATAAAAATGAGGCGAAAGGGACTGACGAAAAATAGAAAATTCTAACGGAACGTGTTTACGGTTGGATATTTTGGGAAGTAATGTTGATTTGATTGCTTCGTCATTTCCAAATGAAATATATTTTAAATGATATCATATTAACCCATTCTTGACCACTGTGCCAATTTGGGAACACTCAATAAAAGAGGGTAGATAAAAAAAGCTTTGACAATAGTTAATATCGTGTTACTTTGTTATGCAGTCGAAGGTGTGTTCATTAGGGAAAAATATCGGATTACACTAATTTGCTTAAAAATATTTCGTTTTGGATGCATTCAAATTCGTTATCCTAAGAGCACTACAGATGAGTGTCATTTTGTTCCTATTTTTCATGGCAGATGACGAATATCATGAATATTGTTGATATTTTCGTAAAATAAATACCTAATCTAACCTTTTAGGTTATTTTATTACAATAATTTTAGATGTATATAAAAACATAGTGACATAAATATTGGTGTGCCAATTTGGGTACAATGGCTACAAGTATACTAAAAATAACCATATTATTTAACGAATCAATAGGAATCGCAAGCAATATTTTAGTGGTACTTATGACTTCAGGGCTTAGAAGAAGCTATGAGCACAATAGTCGAGGATACTGACGACGGCTTGGAGTATGATTTAGTAATCATTCCACCAGAATCAAGCGTTGCGACAGACGAAGAAGAAGGAGATGATGATGGCCACATCATCATGGTACGACCACAATTTCTTTTTCTCCCGTGAAACAGCAGTGTAAAAGCACTGTTGTGTTTCAGATTGAAGGACATTGTAGCCAGAGTAACTACTGGACATATTGAGACTTAACATCTTATGTCTCAGGATGGCGAGCGCAGTGGAACGTTTGCTACTGTTTATGAACGGTCGTATTGCTTACCATCAGGCGAACGGGTTGCTCGTCTAGGCATTCCTAAATAAAAGAAACCATTACTACTGGTACTAATGGGCAGGGTAATAAGTGCCAACCTAGTACCTTACAAAACGATGTCCTAGGTAATATTGAGGTATTTGTTCGCAACGTGGGTCGCAACTCTGGAATCAGAAGATAGCAGTGATGATGAACCTTTGGCCACTAAAAGGTCACGACTTCCTTTAGATCGGTCCAACCAGAGCAGCCCACTGTCTCTGCGTGCCGGCAGTCATCCAGTTTTCCGCTTTGCCGAAAGTGTTTACCTTATTACTCGATAAGCGATGAAAAAACTGACGATATATTAGCTGAACTACAAGGCCCGTTGCAATATTTGAGAAGCTTTTTGTCGACGAAGATTTACAATGATTGCTGAGTTCAGTATGTTGTATGCCAATCAATATAATCGGCACAACTTCATTGGCACTGCTACAGAGCTGAAAACTTTTTTGGGAATACTAATATAGTCGGGCTATACAAACTACCTCGTAAACATATGTACTGGTCATTGGATAAGGATATTGGTGTTGCAGCGGTGTCAAAATCTGTGTCCAGAAATAAATTCCGGGAAAAAAACGCAATTTGCATGTTGTAGATAACAATGACGCACCAAGTAAACTGTTCTGTTTGCAAGGGCAATGATGAAGGCATCATCCAATATTGAAAGTTTGCAGTTGGATGGGGTTGATCTCCTCCCTGAAAAGCTTCTAAAACGAATGCGATGTGCTGTGTGTCATATCAGAGGTTGCAGGGGTTGCAAGAAGTGCAAGAATGCCCTGTGTATTGAAAAATCATGTCTCGTTAATTTTCACCTATAAGGAGCCGTTGTGCCAATTTGGGAACACCACTGAAAATTCATGAAAATTATCGCTTTTGTTTTTTTTTGTGTTACTACTTTCTCTTGTAGCTACTAACTTTCAATTAAAAAAAGAATTTGTAAAATCCGGTCTGTAGTTTTGATTTGGCCACTAATGGGTTAATATTTATTATGACTATATTTGGTGGTACGTAAGGGCTATGTATTTATATCCGCTATAACAACCATTCCCTTTCATGATGGTGAAAAGCAAATCTGAGAGTCGCACACTTCGTCACGTTCCAACTTTAGCCAGTGTACAACAAACAATATATATGCATCTGATTTCGGCATTCACTGGCGAAGAATATTCTTCGCTTAAGTCACTTTAAGGTACAATTAAAAAAAAACCTTTTCGTACAATCGTCATTGAAGATATTGTGCCATTTATGTATTGTCCAGGTAGTTTCCATGTAACATATTTTATAATAATCAAGTATAGGTAGACACAATATACACCGCAGTCAATCTATAAAGATATATTTCTTGCGAGTCAATAAAGTTTACTTGTTCGTCTCGTTTTTTTTTTAAACCTTATGATAATCCTATACATTATAGACCATATTCATAGACACTTTAAAAAACCTTTTTTAGTTATCAAATTTTTTGTCTTCTACGCTCAAACTTAATATCAAACTCGTTCGAAAGGTAGAGAATAATCCACTGAAATAGATTTTTAAACTCTCTATACAACATATTAGACCGTATATATTTTAGCTTAAGTCAAATACTCCTATAGACCTTGATTTTCCAAGCCGTACGACACAAATATTCAACGCGTCGTATACGTAAGTCTTTGTAGAGGCCTTCACTATAATTTATATTAAAATCTGCGTTGGAATTGAAAGCTTGTCAATGGGTTATTAATCTCTGTTGGCATCTTAATATATATCCATGAATTTTATCGTAACGTTATTTTTTTTAGTATGTGGGTGTACTTAATGCTAATTGCTTCTCCGGTGGAGTCTAGACATTAGCCAGTACACGTAGAAGTGGGTTCTCTAGATTTTTAGAAGTTTATCTTGTAATGTGATTGACATATAATTTGATAAACCTGAAGGTTTTTCCATGATAATAGGGCATCGAGTTTCATGAATTTAAATTATTTAAAATAAACTCCTGTCCACCCAGACCAGTACTAGAGTACTGCTGGGGATATTAAGAGTTAACATACAATGTCTCAGGATGGCGAGCGCAGTGGTTTGACAATTATTGCTGTGTAATGCATGGGGTTGTTTGATTTCTCCACTGTCCATGAGCGTTCATGCCGCTTATCATCAGGCGAATGGCACGCTATTCTCGCCATTAATTGTTAAAAAAAATAGTTTTAATAACAATTCTCATAACATTTTAATATGAACAACAATTACAAGTCAATGCCTTCATTTCAATAAGCTACCACGAATACTATGACACAAAGAAATTCTCGCCATAAGCCACCGCAACTCGTGTAGCGATTCCACAGGAAATTAATTTTCATTCGATCGTATTTTTAAATTCGCCCCAAATAAGGTATATTCGAGCGGCGGCAGAGAGCGACCACAAACCGGCCCACCAGACAAAAAAAATTACATGAAAATCACAGAACACTGCTTTTAATTAAAGCTCGATGAAACGTGACAAAAATAGTCCGTGTAACTTGTTTGTTTTGTCGGAATAATGTTTTTATGTTAAAAATTTACGAGCTGAAGGCGCGAGATTTATTCCGTTCGGGTGGGTTCGATTGTGTTTTTTAGATGTTGTTTCAAAATTTTGGTGGAAGCCTTTATTTAAAAAATATATATAGAGTGTACGGGTGGTATTTCAAATATATTTAAGAGTATGTTTTTTATGAAGATTAAAATATTTATAAAATTGCAATATTGTTAAATTAGTTTCAATTAATAAAATGTAAAACTAAATATTATGTTAAAATTCAACTATTATTTACGGATTTTATCGCGGATATGGTTTAATTTTTACAATTTTTTAATTTCATACATATCGATAACTTTTCTACTTACGTGATCACGAGGAACTGAAATAAATGTTTTTAATTGAACGCAAGTTTTGACAATCTATTTAAGAAAGAAAACTCAACAAGCATTTTAAACGAAAATATACAATTTATACAACCCAAAACAGCACAACATAATACTGTTTCGCTCAGTAAAGGCCAGTTCAACTTATACTCCGAACAAATCCCCTAGTTTCTTGCGATTCGACCTTTGACATACAAAATCCGGCCAGAATAGCAAATATGCTAGGTAAAAATTCAACACGGAGCACAACATTTGCCACGCAACGGGATATGTTTAGTTGAAATTTAAACATTCATGACGCCACGCGAGGATAAGTAAGAATTTTTCTCGCAAATAGTTTTATAAGCTCCTTTTACTTTATTGCTCTAAGCTTTATTACCGAGAAACACGATTTTCACGTGGATACGCTTATGATATTAATTTTATAAAAATATTTTCTCTTTCGTCATAGCCAGGTGCAATGACGTTAGACTAGCAGGAGCCTCTATTTATCGGTGTCCTACGTTATTAACAGTTCATATCTTGTTAACTTAAATCAGAGGCATGGGTGGAGACTCGGAAAATACAAAGTCTACGTGGAGAAAAAAATAATGCAAAATTTATGTTTAAATTTCTCTTAACCAACGAACTGCAAAAGTGCTACATCATCGGTTTTCCATCCGGTCTCTTATATAGCTGAAATTGGAAGCATGGCTCGATCACTAACATTTGTAATATATAACCTTGTAAACATTTAAACCTAATTAATTTTATAGTTCATGCCCAAAACCATGTTTTTTATTGCAATAAATGAGACGAGCATGTCATTCAATACAACTCCATATGAATAGTAGTAAAAACAAATGCAAAAAAAACCCTGAATTATAAACCAATGATTGGCATTCTACTGCGCTCGCCATCCTGAGACATAAGATGTTAGTCTTTATGTCCAGTAGTTACTCTGGCCACAATGTCCTTCAAACCGGTACACAACAGTAGATACTGTACATTGCAGTGTGCAGGCGGCCTCTCACAAATGAGAGACCTATCACCAGTAACTCGCATCCGATATAAAATGAACGTGTAGATTTATATATTACAGTACTAAGTTCGTTTTATAGCAACAAGTCCCGATAAGCTATCTGCATTTATGATATTGCAGTATTATTAAACGTGTAGCGCTTCCATCATTTGAAATATAGCTGTGAGATTTGGATTTAAAAAGTGACCATTAAAATAAATAGAAATTGTATGTATCGCTATATTTCCAGAGTAATGTATTTTTATTTGTATTTTTGCTCCAATGTCCATTTTTTTGTTGTATAAAAGTGTGAGGACACACTTATTAGAATTTGTAAAATAATATTCACTATTAATACTGATAGAATCGCTATTATAGGACGTTATTACTTTTAACAAAGTATCAATTTGCTTTTAGTTATATTCACCTCAAGTATACGGAGGAAAACGTATCTCATAATATACCCAGTTCTAAAGTTATTTACCAATATATTAAAACGGAACAGTAAATCTAACAAGGGTGCGAATTATACGCCATTTAAAGCATTACCATCAATTTTTAGTGTAAACATATAAAAATAAAGTAAAAACCCAGGGTGTAGGCCTACATCTACAGAGTGATTTCATAAACCGCGCCGCGCTGCGTGTTGTCTCTCTAAACATGCCACCGTGAGAGCCGCGCTCAGGGCTGTCAGTTAGCATGTTTATTTACTGCTGATTTATACACCGGGTTGGTTTAAAATTGTATTAATATACAGCTGTACTGTTGTTTTTAGGTTAGAAATTGCGTTTAATTTACAGTAGAATATTTTTACAGCAAATTTTAATGAGTTATATAAAAACTTGCAGTAAGTATCGTTAGTTGTGAATGCAATGTGGTTAAAGAATTAAATGAAAATGAAGAAAAGGGCTCTAACAAAACGTTCATTTTTAGTATTTTTATACAAAATCAATCAGTGACGGAACACAAAGACAATAATATGTACATTTAGACATTTTACATTCAATAGATTAATTTAATTTCTGTGTTTTAGTTATATACTTACATATATCTTAAAGAAGTGGCTGTCTGACAGACACACAGCCTCAAAATATCTACAAGAATAAAATGTAAAAAAATACAATTTTATATTATAAAGTCGTAAGCTTCTTACATAGTTCTTCGGAATCACATCCCATTGAGTACATAATATAGTCTCAAAGAGCTTTGATAAAATAGATATCTGCGTGTCAACCCTACGCGCATGGTACTGACGATACGGTGATACCTCTGTGTAAACGGACGCTTTTTACGTGTACCTTGCTATATTGTTGTGTAAACGACGCCTTATGGGAACTAGCTTCGGCTCCCTTACTACGTTAAGACTTGGGCGGGTCGCGCTCTTTGTACCAACATTTTTTGTCATTTTCTTTTTTATATATTTCCCGCCACTAGGGTTATAACATCTTAAAGTTTATAATCTAGTCCATGATAAAAAAATATCGGAGTTATAGTTGAAGTTTCAAGTTTATATACATATATCAAGTCCATAATAAAAGAGTTGTACAATTTCTTAAGTGAATATTCTAATAAAACGTGATGTATAGGTTAAAACTTTTCAATCGGCGTGCCAGGTAGTCATGTTTTTCAACTTCGTCTATCGAAATGTGTGTGTTTGTTAGATTCAAGTATATTTGCGTCAGGTTTCGGTTTTGTGCTACCGGAAATTCTCATAGTTTCTTTCAATTTTAGTGTATAAATAACGAATGTAAGATTTCATGACAGCCGATTGATAGTGAGTGAGGTTGCTGGAGACCTTTGTCGTCGTAAATAAATATATTAAATGTATTAAAATTATCTATACTGCTGAACAGTTTGTTTGTGACCGCTAACCTCAGGAACTACTGGGTCGAATTTAAAAATTATTGTTATGTTGCATAGATAATTTATCAAGAAAAGGAAAGATTATATTACATTACGCTATGATCAACTGGAGTTGAGCAGTAGTGAAAAATGTTTCAAAACTGGGGAAATTTTATTCATTTTGTGAGCACCTTTGCATGCGCTGTATGCATGGTTGAAGTTAAGCTACAACCAAGTATGGCGGGCTTCTTCCTCTTAAAAAAGTCTACGGGACAGGACGGGATGTAAAAAGATTGTGTAAGGTTATTACATTAGTATTGAGTAAAGAAGAGTACGGTAGTTACGTCGAGTTTTATTATAAATCAGTTAGTAGCAAAATTAATAGGTGCAAAATAATATTATATTTCGGATGTGAACTGGAGTTTGGGGTCAAAAACTATTAAGATCCAGGTGTAGCGGGGAGGGGAGGGGGGTTATTATGTGATTCGCAATGAAACTTGAATATTTTGGACGTATGACGTCCAAACTAAACTGAGTATTCCACTTTAAAAAATCAATATATTTATTAATTCATTCCGAAATTAGTCTATGGTCTTATAATAAATAATTTAACCATTTTTTGGAGTACTTAAGCTCATTCATGCGCTAGTATTATAATAAAATAGTCAAAAGCCTTTATAAAATATATATTTTGCAGTTATATAGAAAGTGATGCATAAACTTTATACCTATATGTATAAAGTTTATGCATATTATGCATATTTTTACATGTTCTTATTTATTAATAATTTTGATGATAAATCAAAATTATTAATAAATAAGAACATGTAAAAATATTCCTCCATAAGTTCACACTGAAATTTTTTGTCGGAACTGAGTGTGCACGTAAAATTTTTCCTATGATTTTCAGGGAAAATTTCGTGAAACATTAAGTGCTATATCATGTCGAATCTCATCACAGCTAATAACGTTATTCACGAGTTTGTAAGGAAAGAGTAAACGGTAAATTTAGGCGGTGTTCATGCTAAAATCATTTTAAAAGGGACTTGACATATTCAAGAGTGTTGACTATTTATCAATATTTTATTAATAAAAATCTACTTGCTTTAAAACTGTGTTAACTGATTATGTATCAAGAAACAGGTTCTAAGTTATATGTAAAAGTCTACAAGGAATAAAAAAAAGACTCTTGAGTGTTTTTTTCGTAATAGTAAATGCTTATATAATAATTGAATACGAATTGATTACTTTATATATTGAATGTAAAAACGTTTGAAGAAGGTGTTTAAAATTTTAAAATTTTTCCTTTTGATGAATAAATATTTAAATATCAGTAAAAGTTCAAAGTCCAGCTGTAGGTTTTATAAAGGTTCCAAATAACCACAAATTCCCATTGTCTCCCATAAAATTGAGCTTTGTTTAGTAAAGTCCCGAAAGACAATTTCCTTTATATTTATGGCGTAGAACACAATGCTTAAGCGAGTTGACTTTTGGATACTTTAAGTAATTTATCGAGGGCATAATTCTCTTTGTCGTCGTTAAGGGGTCCATCAATGGCTGTTTTGTGATAGTTGAGTGACCAAGGAGGGTAAAGAACGGTCGCTTTCATCGTTCCCAAAGTGTGATCATGTGTTTACGTATTTTGGACGAGTAAGCTCTATTCTGTGATATAATTCAAGATTTCGAGGATGTTGTTAGTTGATTTTACAATTTTAACAAAAATATTGCAGTAGTGGTTATTGAACGTCGATGGTAATGCTCATCCTCTTGGTATCTCTTTATTGTATTTCATTTAATTATTGTCGTTCATTCCAAACATAAATATAGGAACATTTTGTACCTACAACACAGACCTCTATTTTGTTTCTAGTCTCCCTTTCTAAGGCTTTATGTTGGAAATTATCTCTACTTAGATGAACGAGGGGTCTGCAATACTCGCAGCCTCGTTTTACATCGTGTAGTCTTTCAGAGCTCACTTCGGCACTGTGTTGCAATTTCATACGATCCTCCCGCAAAATTCTGTGTAACCTATGAACATAATTTAATTTTTGTACCACACATTCGTACTGTAGTTCTTTTCGTACAAAACCTACTGCCGTGTCGTATCCGACTAAAGGGTCTGGGGTAAACAGTTTCGTATAGAAGTTCTCATTAACACGCCACCCGCGGCACTCTTCTAAATGTATAGCAAAATCATTTTCAGCATTCGCGTGTACCGCTGCGTTTTTTGTACTCGGTTCTGTTTTTGTGTAAAATACGTATGTACGAGTATGTATTATGTGGGATTTTTCTCTAGAACCCTTTCAGCGTACGGTTTTGTTTAGTTCGAAAATTTATTTAAAATCCGTGAAAAGAAATAGAGATTTGCTGGGATAAATTATTCAAGGACGTTTTGATTGATGTCTCTGTTATGAAAATGAAAATAATTTATTTATGTCCGTAACATATAAACATAATTTCGATTTAGTCATTTTTTATTATACCTTCCGGTTCGGAAAGCGGTTTTCACTAGAGAAGAATGGGTTCGAAACTCTAGTGTTGCTCTTTTTAAAACCAGTTTACAATACAGTGATTATTACATACTAAATTATTAAATATGGATATTGTCTAACTACCTTTGATACTAGTTTTAAGAGGAGGGGTAACGCCAATGACCTTGCTCGAACGGGCGGCACCAAATCTCATGCACCGGCGCACGCCGGCTCACGACGTGCGAGCGAGCGCGCTGCTTTATACCTATTCATTCATTATTTCGCTGCGGACAAAACGATATATTCGTAGTGTTATTTCACTCGATGTTCCCATCGAGTACAGTTAGGACCGTAGTGTATGATTAATTCACTTACAAACGTCAGAGCTATCGTGGCCGAATTGCACGAACGCTGACTGTTAAACGAGAAGACGCGGGTTCGGTCCCCGCACTTGTAGTTCAATTTTTGTGTTTACTTATTTCATCTATCTATACCAATATTACATTTTAGATTTTAAATATTTTTATTTTTGTTTTTCTTTTGTAATATTACAAAGAGGATAGATACATTTATATTTTTGGATTTTTATTTACAATGAAACTCAAAAATTACTGGACCAATTTAAAAAAATATTTCGATTTTCTAATGGTCTAATCCGGGATTAACAGAACTATATATTTACCTGAAGAGGTAAATATATAGTTTATAAGGGTTTAAATGGAAAATAAAAATGTTCAAAAAAAATTATCTCGAATGGTTTTTATTTTTCATTTCAACCCTTATTTCAACTCCTTTAGCCAAACATACAGCCAATGTTACTCCAGGATAATGTTGGATTCGAATGGTGAAAGAATTTTAAGATTAAGTCGATCGGTTAAGTAATTTTTGTGTTTATTCATAATAAACAAATATCGAAATATTCAAAAATCTAAAATACAAAAATGTAAAAATACACATGTTACAAAAATGCAAAAAATGAAATGTTTCTTTTATAAAATATTATAGGTTAGACATATAGATGAATTTATAAACAAAAACAATCGTATCGATGCGGGGATCGAACCTGCGGCCACAACAATCATCTAGCGATCGGTCAAACCTTCGGGCCAACAATACTTACTTCTCGATGACTAAATTACCGGTAACTATCTATTATATTAGTGCCTATTTTGGTGTTTAAATGTTACCTATTTCAAATATGATCGGAACATAACAATTCATTTATTTATATGTTGGGTAGGTCTCTCATAAGTTGCATGAAATTCAATTGAAATATTAAAACATCGCACGATACTTATATTTTGCTATGTAGGTACAATATTATGATCGTTAACTTTAACAAAATAAATATACTATTATAGTACAGTTACTTTCTACTAAGAACATAAATAATAATTTTATAAAATATGGTAGAATATTTTTTTCAAAAAAATATCTTCAATGATTTTTATTTTCCATTTTAACTCATGTCAACCCCTTTAGGCAAATATACAGCCTATGTTACTCCAGGATAATGTTGGAATCGGATGGTGAAAGAATTTTAAGATCGGTTGAGTAATTTCTGGTTTATTCATAATAAACAAAAATCGTAATATTCAAAAATCAAAAATACAAAAATGTTAAATAAAAATGTTACAAAAATGCAAGAAATAAAATGTTTCCTATATAAAATATTGGGTTAGATAGTAGATAAATGAATTTATAAATAAAAACATTTGTTTCGATGCGGGATCGAACCCGCGGCCACACGTTTTTATTTGGCATCCAAGCAACAGCGCCACAGTTGCAGTGACGTAGTATAGTAATTTACTACGGTTAGACCGGCCGTAACCGTTCTCAATGAATGTGTCGAGCGAAATAGCAATATTAAATTTACGTAGATATTGCGAAGACAAGCGACATAGGTCCGTTTAGCACGGCGGTTCGTCCCGCAATGATTTGTTGGGCGACAGCGGGGACGTGCTCGCGATTTAGAGTATCGATAATGTGAAAAATTCGTTAAAAATAAATGAGACAGAAATTAGAAAAAATAAAAAGAAGGTCCCATCCGCCTTGCATTTCTTAACATCCTGATGATAATAAAATAATCCTAGTGCTCGTAGTTTAAGAGAAAAAACGTTGTAAATGCGAAAATAGAGGTCACTTTGCAATTTTATTTCAAGTACTTTTAATACACTTTTAAGAATTCTGAAAAGAAGGGCCCAAGCTCCATATAGTGTAGATCAACATATATTTTTTTTGAACACCTAATAATAAAGATCACCAAGAAAAAACGTTGTGAAAAAGGCCATTTCACATAGACCCCACTCTTAAGTTCAGTAGAATATAAAGTTCTTCATCGTCAGCTCGTCTATAACAAGTCGACATAACTCTTACACTAAACATTTGTCCTGAAATCTGAATTCACTGTCCCTAAAAGTGTGTAAAACCCAAATTGCTGGTAAATTTGTAGTTTTAGCTAAATTGTGACGGTCATCTGTCTGATTTTATAACATTTTTTAATTGACAAGCAGAACCCGTTCTTTTGCGACCCGGCGTTGTAATAAACGGGCTCGACGAATTATAAGGGTTCCACTGAAATCATTTGGACGTGGCTAATTAAAACGTAACAAAAATGTAGACCTTTGTTTGTCTAAAACGAATTTATTTTATGAGTGCAATGGTTTTATGACCGAGATTATGTATGTGTATTTTTTAATGTTAATTAAGGTTTCCCAAAAATCTCATATTTTCATAGATATCATCCTTAATTAGATCATAATGCAAATTATTAAAAATGTATTACATAAGTATGAGCAGATATAAATATATGATAAAATAGAAATATTCAAACAACAAATAAATACAGCCCTACCTCTAGAGTAAGTTTTTTTGTTGTGTGTCAAGTTATCAGAAACTAAGAGAGTTTTTTTTGTTTTTTCTCAGCACACCAATACAAATATGGTGGATAGCAAAAACATCGTGTCATCGGCATCAAATACAACAATAGAATATTTGTTTTTTTTTCACAACATCCCGAAACAAATATTAGTGGATTGCACAAAAATATTTTGTCTCGTTTGGCAGATCGAGTCAGCGGCCTTTTGTGTCATGGCCGGCTCGCAAACAACTGCGCCGCTGGTGCTGCTAATACTATGCTAGATTTTTTATGTTTAGAGATGATGTTATAGATGCTGCTATACAAATCATTCTGTATGTTTGATTCGAAAACAATTGAATTTAGAAATGTTAAATTCTAAATTTTAAAGGAAATTGTAGAGGTTATTGGCACGGATCTTACACTCGTTTGGGATAGAAGGTAAAGCGAAGCTAATTTCCCGTGTTACTTAACGTACTCGTCCCAAATCGGGCAACTTACATCACTGCATTATTTCGGTCACTCGCCTTACGCGTCTTCAAGTAGGTTAACAAGCGCTCCCGATCTAACGCTAAAATCCGGTCAACGATTTTGATAACCATTTCATCGATATTTACTCACTCTGATCTTTTATAACCTTCCGTATGCCATAACAGGTTCATTTCGTTACATACATTTCGCATTCGACGTACATCGCTTTCAATGTATGGAATATACGTTTTGTACCGAGAGTAGTTCACGCGATGGTGCTTGAACAAGTCTGGAGTGTCGGAACTGTTGACTGTAGTGTATACAATCAAGGTTCGGTGTCTATCGTGGTGACTGAAACATCAAAGGCACTGACAGCTTGATATCCAATAAATTGGAGTGCCGGCTACACACGGCTTTGGAGTTCGGCCAACGGAGTGTTGTTGGCGGGTTTGGGGAATTAGTGTACGTGGTTTGTGCGGATGTGGGTCATTAGAGGGACCATGTTGGGATTAATTCCTCCTTAGATTTTCCTGTTCAATTTTTTTCCAGTTTTATAGATAAAAGGTTCCTTTGCAATGCGCAGTTTTTTCTCAAATAACCATCCAATTAAATGTAATACCACTGGTAGGCCAACCGTCAAGTCACAAATGGATAAAGCATAAATTGTTGCCTTGAGCATTGTCACTAAAAACTGATGTGAAGTACCAAGCTGCTTGGCCGTTGTATTTGCTCGATTATGTTTCTGATATCCCAAAATTGTCTACTCTAGACCTTCTTCGAGCATTCAATCCTTCATTCTACAAGGATACTCGCAGCTGTGATCTCTTCGAGAGCGATAGTGATGAGTTTGCGTCCGTTGTTCAATTCTTCAATCCTCTATTTTCAAGTATGGCAAAGGCAACGTCAGCTATGAGCCCCAGTTCTATATTGGCGACAGTGATGATATTCTGTTAGTTGAGTCGCCTGGTTTATTCCATTTCTTTATTGTTGAAAGTTTTTTTCACCAAAATTTAAATTATACTGGTGGCTGATCTCCCATATGTAAGAAGCCACCTGGGTAGGTACAACCGCAATTTCTATTTCTCCCGCCTAAAAGCATTCTAAATGTACTGTTGTCTTCTGGTTTGAACGAAATAACAGTTAGAGTAACTACTAAAAATATTAAGACTTAACATCTTATATTTTAGGAAGGTAAACGCAATGGAATTCCAAGCATCGCTTTGTAGTTATTGGTATTGTTTCATTTGCTTCTGTCCATGTCATATCTCTATTAAGTGAATAGTAAGCTCGTCTCGATTCTCGCCGTACATTGTGAAATTAAACACTGTTGGCTGACATCACTACGTCAAAGTCCCACATCTATTACATGCTAATAATTTAATAATTCATGTAGAAACATGGAGCAGAAGTTAGTGGGCACTAATTAATGTTTTTACATGCCGCGTCACCGACAATAACATTTGCGGTTGTGCGGTAGACCTCGGTACAAAGTGACAAGCTCGTGCAAATCTAAGTAGCCTAATTAGTTTGGATTATTATTGTTTATACACTATTTGCTTAATATATGGGCGGTTTGAAGCCACTGGTTAAATAGAGTTATAGCTAGCCGTTTTGGATGGAATGTTATGTTTAGATCATTATTCAAAATTTGTTGAAGATTGATCATCTTTGTTAAGACTGACGATTAATCTTAAATCTGAATGTACGTTAATTTATCGATCCGCACTGTAGTGGGATATCTAACGGCTTTATGAGACAAGTTATTGTTCTCAATATTAAATAAGACTACCCTGATTTTTTTTATTTAATAAATTACATCTTAAGTCTTTGGTTCTCTTGATTTAATATTTATGTCTTAATAAAAAAAAAAACAATTGATATATAAATAGTTAATTTTTCCAAAATCTACTTCGAATCGTGTTATATACCTAAGTTCGTACGCAAATCATTAGCCAAGCTACCGAATGCTACCCAAGTGTCACTCAGGCCACAAGACCGTTCATTCTATACAACAGTGTGTGGGTGACGTCCATGTAGTGATTGGTCACTGAGACGCAGGCTCCGTTGTTGTTTCAGATTAACTCGAGTGACAAACGACTCCAACAAAGGTACTGCCTCTTCTGAACCCGGCTTAGTTAGCTCCGTCTCAAATTGAATTTATAGACGAAGTTGCGAGCTAAATAAATATATGGCGCTCAGCTTGCGTCTGTTAGTGAAGTTTGTGAATTATTTTTGGAAAATGTGAAACTTGTGCGCGGAGAATATTATTTCACGTGTGCTTAGTATCACAGTTAACGTCTTATGTCGATATATATTATATTATGAACCGATGGCATTTTTAATAAAATTTTGATTGGTGCTGCCAGATCCTGGTTGGTATTGTATCAGTAGTTGAACCTATTAGATGTGGTAGAGGAATACTATTGTCAGTCGTGACTAAGGGTGAACGGGCAGGCTAGTTAGTGGTCCACTGTTTCACAGGAAACAAAGCGAAGCGACAGTTTTCGTCCAGTGAGTAAGATCTTCCTGCTCCCCTCCCGATTTGATGGGCCTGCAATAAGCTAAAATGTATGATCCAAACGTTGTGGTTGTTATGGGCGGCAATGATCTCTTACCATCAGGCCATGTGCTCGTTTGCTGGTCACTTTTTTGTATCCTTAAGTGTACTATCATATTTGAAGTTAATTTATAGTTTTAAAACACTACCTCAACAAAATATACATTGTCCAAATTAAAATATATATTTTTTAAACTGAATTTTCGAATTACATATACACGAACAAACGAGCTTTCAGAATGTAATTTTGTACATCAAAGCCTACACAACAACTAATTAACTGGAAACAAGACATCAGGGAACACAATACAAGTGTTTGTATGTAACATGTACAGTGAGAGTATATTGTTAATATTTGTATATACATAGGTACATGCATGTATGTTGTTTTGTAGAAAGCCTACATCTGACGTCACGACCGAATGTACACCCTGCGACTAGTAATGCGTCTTGCAATATAGGAGCTCGATTCTAGCTTGCCTATTCAATGCGGGTTACTATTGATAATTTTCGGGGGACATGTAGGAGCATGTTCTCTCAGGGCACAAAAGGCGTCTAATGATTTAATACATTAATACAACCAACAGTCATATACATAGTCCTGAGCACAAGATACAAGTCCTAGGTCGTCAGTGTCAGAGGGTTTCTCTATGAAACTATACGAACATAGAATTTTCGGATGTTCGACGTCCGGAGTAAGATATAAGTTTCTACAATCAACTCTATTATGACTACATAGTATAAAACAAAGTCGCTTCCTCTGTCCCTATGTCCCTTTGTATGGTTAAATCTTTAAAACTACGCAACGGATTTTGACGCGGTTTTTTTTTAATAGATAGAGTGATTCAAGAGGCAGGTTTATGTGTATAATATGTGCATACTATTGTAGAGAAATCTATATGCACCCGGGCGAAGCGGGGCCGGGCCGCTAGTCTATTATATAATACATATCATTTTCTCCGAACTAAATCTATGTTACGACGTACGATAGAGGATTCCAACATTTTGTGGAATATTCAAGCACATTAATGAAGTTTTATGTACGGCGTCCGAACATTCGAAGTTTGTATCGTATAGAGTAACCCCCTTGAAATTACGAGAGACTTTTTGGTTTTGAAATACTTAACCCTTGGCCTCTTCTTTCATACGATACGTATTATCAATTGAGTAACGGAGGCTGTCAATAAACTTGGTTATTTCTTATTTAAGTTTTAGTCCACGTCGCTCCTTATGAAAATGATATCTTAAAATTCGTCACAGTTATTGAAATGCCCCTAATATTTGAAAGATTTATCGGCAACAACCCCTTCCAAATTCCGAGTGTATATTCCGAATCCGGGCACGTCAAACAAACCCAATGATCCCAGTCGATCAACTTAGTCCAAAAAATATTAAGAGCGTTAATATAAAAAGTCCGGGGCCTTATCGGGGCCTAGCAGCCGTTGTGCACAAGGGCACCCGAATAAATATGGATTAGCCAGGGGAAATATGAGCTGGGCTACAAGCGGACCCTTGTTACGTCCACGATGGGGACAATGTGCGTCGGCCTTTTTCGACGAATTGATATAATAAATATGAGTGGTTTGGTGCTTTTTTAATTTTATTGCTGGCGGTTATGTACGGCGATACTGATGAGTCGTTGAATTGTGTTTGGTTCGAAGTGTGGGTACGGACTAAATATGTGACTATTGGGTCTATATATTAAGATGTGCATAAATTAATTCAAATGTTTTTGCAGACTGCTGTCTTACATAAAAACCATTAGTATGTTGTTGAATTATAAGCCCCGATACTACATAACTTCATCAAAATTTATTATAATTTAGCAGTTTTATGCGTGCATGGGAGGCACTTTGGCGTACCTTGGGAGAGGCCTATGTCCAGCAGTGGACTCAAACGAACTGATGATGAAGATGCGCGCAAAAGTAACAAAAATCCATACATTCTCATAATATTTCTACTAGACTAGTTTTATATACTATTTAGAATATAAAACTTAATTCAGGTAAATTCTCACAATAAGTTACGCCATGAATCACAAGGCATTTGACAGACGACTGACTGATGGAACAGGTATTAGTGGTACAAGAACAAGGTGCAGAAAGATTGTGGAGACAATTCTTTCACATTTGATAGTTTTCTAGAATATTTTGTTATTGTGTTCTAATTATCTATAATGTATTTGTTCTCTATCGTAGCGTAGACTTAGACGAGCAATGTGACATACATTTAGGGCTAATGCAGGTAAATTCAAATCGTTTGACGTACATAAATCCATCATAAAATAATGTTCGCTTTTTATTCGGAGTTAAACGTAAACCGATCGTTTCAATGATGTGAAAAATAACATCGATATTCCATTCTGTTCCGTTTCAAGCGTTTATTCGAAGCTACAAAACGAAAATAGTTGTAACAATGACACCCTTTGACAATTTTTTTAAACATTATATACAAATCTAAACCAAATGGTGAAAAAAATTTGCCTAACAACTATGTTTTCCGCGCAGCGAAATTGTTTTCGATTTACGGGAAAACACACATTGCCTACCGAAACTAGGATTCAATTTACATTTTTAAAAAACCGAATGCGAGGCCGATGACAGCATGGTCCACTCGAAAACACGACCAAATTACGGAGACACTTCTATCTCCCTCTTTTACGGTCGATTTAGTACGAGTTTGAAAAAATGACAGAGCCATGAGGGATCTCACGAAACTGGGCGGTGTTTAGGCAAGTTTTTACTGGGCGTTTATCTAGATATTCCGGTTGGATGGATTCGTGTACGGCGTGAATTCGTAAAAATGAAGGGAACGGATTTAATATAGTTGAAGCTGACTGAGTGGTCACATATCGATTTCTAAGCAAACATGGCTGACAATCAACGAAGCAGAAAGTTTATGTTATGCTGATTTATAAACTAAAATAAACAACTTTATTTTCCACAAAAATAAACATTATTGTTATAAATAAATACACCCAACACTCACATACATAGTTTTGATCCCACATTAAGATCAATTTAGCCGTTCGTCGTGGGTATTAGAAACTACGAGAGACTTTTCGGTCTCACAAATACCTAGACCTGATATAAATACATCACAAACATTTGTCCCGGTGGCGGATTGAACCCGTGGCCTCTCGTTGCCTAACCGACGTCTAACCAATTATATTTTATTAAAGATGCGAAAATGTTCGTTGAATTCATCTTCCCATAAGAAAGTATGATGTTTGGCTCCATCGATCGAATATTTTTTCTTTTACAATCTCTTATTTTATTTATTCAGGGCGTGTTCTAGTTTAAACTGTCGCAACTGTCGCGTAAATAGGTTAAAGATTGTTTCGAGTAAAAATTCCGAGTTCTTATATAAAAACAATAGCCTAATTAGACGTATCTATTTACTAACTTTACGTAGTTATTTACTTTCACTAAAATATTTTAGTTATATTTCTAGACTTGATATAATTTGTATTGTTATATGAAATATAAGCATTATTCAGTTGCATCAAATACTACTGAGACTTGGACTCATTAGCAAGTTGAAGTGGTCAGGGCGGGGCTTGTACAACTAATGGCAGTGGAGTAGAAAAATATATTAAGGCTGAGGCGGCGTAAAATACAGCCTCGGTAAAAACGACCTGATGTAGATAGTAAAGTCATCAGACACAGCCCGTCAGATAGTGATTTATGGACATCCATAGAACAGCATTTTGATTCGAAGAAAAAAAAAACTAGTAAAATATTTTCATTTGCGACGGAAAAAAGCGCAACGTAAAATGTATCAATGAAAAATATTATTTGTATTTTTTTTCGATGACTTTTTTGGGATAATAAATATTGTTTACTGGTTTGCTCATCCTATATTGCTGACTCATGAAAACAGTGTATACTGTTTTTGTTTTGCCTGCTCTTGTATCACCTTTAACGCGAAGTGTCGAGTATCAATGTTATACATACATTTCGCCAAAGATGTTACTTCCATATTAAAGTTTCATGCTTGTCATTTTATAACACCTTTCAGAAAACCTGTTACTACCCAATCATATCCAAAATTAACTTATTAACAAAGCCATAGCCACTATGTACCGCTAGACCAGTGATTCTCAACCTTTTTTTTGTTGCGGCACATATTTAATGATTTCAAAATTTGGCGGCACACATTAAACGATTTCAAAATTTGGCGGCACACAAAGAAAAAGATAAAAGTTATTTACTTACTACAATACACTGCATAAATAGTTTATGCCAAAATATTTAAATATACGAAATAAACTAATATATACTACAATAATAACTAAACGTTTATTAAGGGATTAATTACAAGCTAATAATAAAAATATTTTTAATGCGAAATTTGAGCTTGATTTATTTTTGATAATTTGATTTATATTTGGTCGTAAAAATGACAATGCTACTCTCATATCGTAAAGAAAAGGTGCAGTAACTACTATGCAACACCTTGTGAATCCCAACTATCACTAAAACAACACGTTTTGTACGCAGAATAGAACAGAGACATATTCCTATTGCTATGCACGCCGCTTCATCATAATTTGGCACTAAGAAAAAACGCGTTGCAAAGCAAATAATAAAATAATTAACTTTTATGTGGATTTAAATATATATTCACGTTAAAAATATTTTTCTTTTTAAATGATATAATTTAATAATATTAACATTATTATATATTTGCAAAATTTGGCGGCACACTTTTGAAATTTGGCGGCACACAAAAGTGCCGCGGCACAGTGGTTGAGAATCACTGCGCTAGACCAATGACGCGGCCATCCAGAAATTCATCATCATAATCATTGTAAGATCATTAACGCGCCCTTATCAATTCGAGCCGGCGTCCCCTCGCAAATCCGGAACATTGTTTTGCACCATTCACTTGATTGAGTTAATTAAGGCCCTTCCACTTGATTGGCTGCGGGTTGTCCACTATTAAGCCCTTAGGGTCTCGGGGGTGGGAATGATTTAATCTATCTGTGAATTTATACATATAAGCGATGTTTGCAATTTCATCAGGTAGGGTATGATGGGTAGCAATGTTTTGGTCGTGGGTTGTGACGTGATATCTTAATATTACATCACGATATGCTGAAGTATTGTATGTTTGAAAGTTCTCCACGATAAGGTGTATCGGTATCAGCCCATATACATCCCATTGCAGGGCATGTGCCTCCTCTATCTAATCGAGAGTATGATTGAAAGTAGTTAGGCCATATAGTCCATAGTCCGTAGTAAGATTAAGACGCTGAAGATTCACGAATCAGTCTTCGGTTCGCGATCAAGGATGCTAAAAATCGGATGGATAGTTATAAAGCCAATATTCAGTAGGGAAGCGAACTTTCGCACTAGTCGGGCTAACGCTAGGTAGTAAGTAGAATGAACCCACTTTTTATATTTTCAATAAACTTTACCTGCACAGAATGAATAAAAGTTTCCTCAAAAAAAAAAAAAAAAAATTGAGCGGCTTATAAGGAACCTTGTGCTTTTAATCTTCCAATGCTTCGTATAAATGAAGAAATTTAACTGAAGGTTGTTATATTTAAATACTATTTTAGAAATTAGTAATACAACCTCGTTAAAGTTACGGGAAGTCGCCAGTTGCGGACTGGTTACAGGAGGTCGCTATGGAAATAATTGGAGTTGAAGAGAGTGAGAGAGATTGTTGGATACAAATTTGAGTGTACTATTAGTTTCATAGAGCCTGCTTTGTTAATTAATCTGTTTTGGAAATAGTTCCTGAAACGATATTTGTCGAAGATAATATTTCCTTTTGTTGTCGTGTTGTGGTGAAATTGGTGCCAAATTATATTTCGGCGAATACGCCTTCATGATATGTGTGTGCTTGATGTACATTTAATATGTGACCCAAATAAGATTATGGAGATAACCAATGAATATCCACCATACAAAGACTCTGTGATATCCACTTTCCATGCTTGAGATGTATTAAAGATAAACGGTTACATCATGTAGTTTTAGGGAAGCTGGTGCTTAATAGTAGGAGAATAGAATAGAAATATAAAAGAAGACACGTTATAGTAGACATGATCTATTGGGCTGTAGGAAGTCACTGGATAAGTGTTGCTTTTGATAGATCGTTCTGTTAGTCCCTGGGGAAAGCCCATATTCCGCAGTGGACTTCTTGTGGATGAAGGTTGTGATACAAGAATGTACTCATCTCAAGAAATTCCAAAGAAATTTCATATTTTTAAAATTTCAAATCTTTCAAATTGTCATGACCTCACAGTAGTAGCTAGAAATGGGAATTATTGCTATTCCAAATTAACATTACTACCTTGTTATTTTTGAAGCCATGCTCTATATTTTTGCTATTGCTAATAACCCCTTTCAGAATTTGTCAATAAAAAACTGAGCATATATTATAATAATTTTTCACAACTAAAATTATACACATAAAATTGACTGTTCAGTGTCTTCTTTAAATGAGTTCGTAAAAAAACTGACTCCGTCATAGATTATACGATATCGTATAAAAATATTAGCCGATCGACTTTGTGTTTCACAATCGTGAATCGCAAAATTTAGCTGATTATATGACTTGTGAAATGTTATTATCGACTTCACTTGCTATTTGTGATTGCTATTGCTATTTATTCCAACACTTGTAGCAGCCATATGTTTTAATGAACTGCAGAACATTTCCTAATTCCACATAGCAGTAAACCTTCACGAATAAAATGCTTTACCACTCATATAAAATAAAGTGACAATTACAAAGTTTAACTGTGACATAAACTTGAGAAATGTTAATTAGAAGTCATTACCTAACACTATGTACAGAATTTAATTGATGAAGTTAAAAGCCTGTAGTACTTTTAAATAATAATTTGCCTCGAGGTAATTTGTGACGCGTGAGAATTTGGAATTTGTGTTTACAGTTCGGGTTGTGGCTTCCTCCGCGCTGAAGTTTCTGAAGTTGGAATACATATACGTAGTGACTTCAAATAAAGGTTGAAGTTTACAAATCACACTAATTATATTTAGTGATCACTATTATAATAAATTAAATACTATATTATTCCAAATAATTGGTAGGCAGTGGGTAAACTGCGATTGTGGGATTGGGATTACCAAGATCCATGAGCGGAGTTAGCGAATAACTATTTAGCAGGCCGTTAGCCTATTTGCTATTGTGAAACAATCTTTTACAGTATAATTATAATTAAAATACTTTAGTTATAAACAAAAAATAATTATAAGTAGTTAGTTAAGCTACAAAAATTGTATATCAATAAAACGCCATTGTTATCCATTGCTTCGTCTATCATTAATTTTTGTGCTCCATTATTCCAAGACGACGACTTATGAAACCAGAATTTAATATGATCCATTTTTTTAACTCACATATTTTTTTAATAAAGACGACTAAATGGCTGATACAATAAGACAATTTATTAGGCCCTTCATCACACAAGGGGCTCATCACGTTTCTTAAAACGTTTTTCATTTAACGTCGCGCGGCGAGTGTTCAATTTATTACAGGAACGAGGGCGAGTCAAAAAGTTAATTTATTTTCTATATCATGTTTATATAAAATGTCACCCTCAGGGTTCAATTAGATGGCGCTGACCCGCCGAGGGTAATGCAATATCTTGCGGTCTCCATTATATTATGCCGATATCCGCTACCGGTGACGCCACTCGATATTGAATTAAATATTTATGTCGCGATGGAAATTTAATTAGAGATGATAATTCTTTTTAATGGTAAGCGTTAAATGTAGCATGTTCATACATTTTACGATGTGGTTTAAATTAACAATCTGATATCTGAATAAATTTTCATCGGTAAATAAGTTATGTGACAAAATAATATATTTTTGTTTTAGTTCATAACCGAATTGAGTTATAACATTGATACCGGTCCATACATACATACATACATAAACTCACGCCTTTTTCCCAGAAGGGGTAGGCAGAGGTGCCAGGACACCCACATTTCGCCTTGTATGTTCCGTCCCACAATGTGATAGGTGGCGAGCCTATCGCCATATCAGGCACAAATTCCTGACTCTGGGCTGATAATGAATAGAAAAATCCAATATCACTTTGCCCAACCCGGGATTCGAACCCGAGACCTCAGCTTTGTAACCGTACCTTAGTACAACTACGCCACCGAGGCAGTCCGATGATACCGGTCCAATACGTTTAATTATCGCTTGACTTACCGATGAAGAACATTGTTGCAGGTAAATAATTCTCTAAAAGAATTCGAAAGTATGGGATAAACCAATCGTATTGGGACAAGAAGGCAGACTAAAGCATAAACACAATCCGACAAGGCAGCTGGCTCTAAAATTGTAAACCAAATTATTCTCTTATACGTATTAAAATCATAATATATTTAATTCTGAATACAATGTTTACCTAAGAAAACTATATATAATTTGAGAATACCAACAGGTTGTAGAAGACGAAGACTTGTTGGCCTCATACAACTTGGTAGACTTAAACTTTTCATATATTTTCACAGCAAAGTGAAACAGCAACGAAATAATTTTCGGTTAGCTCCGTTGTTTTCAATTTCCGTTACAAAACACAAACCGCACATGTAGGTGCGGCGCGAGCGAATATTTACGTGATTCCACGAAATATTTAGTAATATTTCGGTAAATGTATTACAGTTTTATGTGTAAATTTGCGGCCGGAGTAAATGTCGAATGTTAAAGTTTTTGAAATTTCGCTTTTAATTATAAATACTTGGGTGTTTTTAATGTGCGAAATTAAATACGAAGTTACACGTGCCAATAGTAATAAAAATTCCGTGGCTAAATTTAAGTTTTTGAAATGTTTTACTTTGTATAAAATACGTAATACCTGTAGGTATTAAGGTAGGTATATAATTAAATTATATTTTAGAGGGGAGATTATTTTGTCAATAACCGAGTGTGAAGGCCTTTAAGATTAGGTGAGCGTCCTTAAGCTATTAAAATCTGTTTTCTTGTTATTATTTTTCATACAATAGAAGGCAGAGTTTGTAAATCAAGAAGCGAATACGGGACAAAACGTAATAATTTTAGTGAAACCTATCCTCCAGAGCACACTACGGTTATCATTGTGATTAAAAAGGAACAAGCAACAGAATGAATAAATGTATCAAATTTATCGGAAAAAAATAGTATTCCACCACATTTTCGCAGCAATCAAACGCTTTCAAATCACGTCACAAACTCAATTAGTAACTGCAAACTCCTAAATCACTTAGCGAGAACATTTATATAGAGTGTTTTTTCTCTGGACAAATTGCAAGAGAACGGGGGCCAACGACGTAATAAAGTTGAGATCGAGAGGGCCCGTCCATTACCGGAATAGGCCACTCGGCCCGATACCAAACCAATTATGTTTTCTATAAATCTCTACGGATACCTAAAGCACGTATTGTGTTATGTGGATCATTTTTTAGCATTTTATCCTTCGAGGGTGTATTCTCGCTCGTTCGATTCGAGTCGGGATGAGTTGATAATATTGTTTGTGTGAAAGCTCAGAAAGGAGAGTGACTAGGAAAACTGTTATATTTACTCATATGTATACTTTCTATGCATGAGAATAGAAAAACAATTTAAATGCCTTAGATTACAAAGCATTTTAATTTAGTTAAGTAACTATTAATTATATGAACATTGAATGAATACTATTTTTGAATTGCTGCGAACCTTTCAAGTCTCTCAAAATGTTTTTTTTTTATTGCGCTGAATGGCGACATGAACATGTCATTCGCCTGATGGTAAGCGATACGATCACTCATAACAGTAGCAAAACCAAATAACACCATGAATTACAAATGCTTGGCATTCCACTGCGCTCACTATCTCGAGACACAAGATGTTAAGTCTCATGTCCAGTAGTTACATAAAGATATATGCTGGAAAACTAAGTGGAAAGGACGATCGGTGGAAAGTGATATAAGTCACCCAGTAATCGCACTCATTGAACGTAACAGGGCAGCAAAACCGTTGCTATGCGTTGGCTTTCTGTGAGATAGTACCACCCCAGTCAAGCCGATTCATTGCTATAGTAGACCAGTAAAATCTTCAGTGTGACACTATCAATTTTACATATTATGTATCGTGTAGTTATATCTTCTTGCGTGAGAATCATCATCAATCATTCAGCGGCAAGAAAATAAAAATATTGACAGGCCAAGATAGTTCCAGCTTTAGTACTCCATATAAATATATCGTAAAAGTGTATTATATTCATCGTGAATAGGTGAACATCCCAAAAATACGTCTGTCTACGTAATCAGTACATAAGTGGTTTGCGAATAAAATTAAATTTCTATTATTCGACCGCCAATTTACTTGGTGGTTTAAACATCAAGTAAGATATTTTATTATAGTCACCGCGAAGTGTATTTTCGTACTAATGTCTGTTATTATTGCGAATATAAATAAATTTTACCTTGGAAGATCCATTTGATATAATTTTAGACATTGGAAGTATTGAGTAAATATTTTTTCACTACTTTACGGTTTAATTGGCGCGTGGGAGAAAAAAAATGCTGTATCATTTTTACTATGCCGTAAATATAACAAGATGTACCATAAAAAATACAACTAACAACCTTATAAGTATTCTTAAACTACTTTACCAAGTAGTGGGCATCAAACTCTATGAAAATCTTTTTTATCTCACAAACTATTTGTCTCCGTGTGGGGATGAAATCCACGGAAGCTTTCAAATTACTTTTCACCTCTGGTATATACAACACTCGTGTTGAGAGCTCAAAGTCTTTTTACTTGACAATGCACATTAAACCCAACATTTAATCTACGTTTGTGCGTATTTGCTCCATTAATCCCCCCATTTTGTCCCAAATAGTCACCTGCACAGTATCAGGGTGTATAATTATAAATAAATCGGGCGTACGTCCGTCTTGTAATTGCGTTAGGATGCGGGCGTCGTGTCTTGTAATGTAATTGTTTGCGGTCACAGCGCCCGCCAGCCGCATAAAGGTAGGGTGCGAGTGACAGCGGATTGTTTAGCGGAGCGGGCAGCGATTATTTTTATGGAATGTTAATTTGTTTCTTATACACGTACGTATATGTGTATAAGAAAGGAGCCAAAATAAAGAGAAGCCAGTATCCCGTTGAGATTCAGATCTCTTTGATAACTCTTTGTGTACTACTGTTGATCCTGGTTGAGATGAATTGTGATGGTGGATGTGTGGCCGGGACATTTATATATTATGAAACGACTATGCGTTAATTCGATTGTCATAGCGTGGATGGAATGTAGTATATCGTTTATAGAGAAATGCGTCGCTTTCACGATTACTTCGACATCCAACAGTATTGTCATTTTAAAACGTTGTCCAATATTTCATTAGCGGAATTGAAATTAATATATCAATTGAGTTAGAACCGAGAACTATAAAGTAATTATGGTTACAATTTTAGTACAATTATATCGTTTCATTTTAACATCATTAAACTCATACAATATTCAAAAAGTCGAAAGTCCACTTCAATTACAATATCAAGCAATGTCAATATTATATACCTTTTTGAGCAAAAAGTTATTAAACACTGAAGAAATAAAATAAAAATATAACCGCTGTTATTTAGTATCCACCCTTAGCCCAATATACGGTATTATGGCGGCATAGGGAAAGAAAATGGTGTATACGACCAAATGTTTTTCTACGTTATGTTCGGAAATTGATTTACCGTTCGTGTATCGGCTCTTATATTGGGTTCAAGAATCTTAATTAAATCGAAAGCCACCGTTTCCATAAGATCCATAAAACATACAAATAAGATGTGGTAGATTTGACAAATCATTGCCTCATTACTCATATTTATTCTGAGTTATGATTTTGATGGCTTCGCGGTTTTTTTTCTTTCTTTCGTTTTTCACTTTGTGTATTAAGCATGAAAAAACGGCGTAATTTTTAATTTCACTTTAGTACTGGAAAAATACGAGGATGTTTCGAAAAAATAAACCTTATTTCTTCTTGTTGTTATTTGTACCTTGAAATGTTAAGGAATCAATTAATTATATAGAAACCTTAAAACTTATTGAATTAACGGTTGAATTTGACTGCGTATCAGTTAGTTAAGAAGCCTGGCGTGAAAGCAGAGTCTGTGAGTTCGACCCTCTCACCAGAACACATTCTTGTGGGACCCACAAATACGTGTAGCACTTGTTTGACTCAATATTTAGGAACAATTATCGTTTACTTAAAATGATAAGCACTTCTTAGAGAGTCCTATATTCAGTGAGTGGCAATAGGACTAACTGAATAATTGAAACAATTTTTCACTAAAACAGCACCAAAACAAGAAAATATTTGTACTAATCCCGCTATTGCTTGTTACAGACACCATCGCGCTACGAGACGTGCAACTAATATCGCCCTCTGCCGTCAAATTGGGCGACACAGTGCTGCTCGGCTGTAAATGGACACTGGAAGGGAATGAAACCCTGTACAGTGTCAAATGGTACAGAGGCAGGCAGGAGTTCTTCAGCTACCTGCCTAAGGAATATCCGTTTACCAGGATCTTCGCGCAACCCGGGATCGATGTTGATGTGAGTGCATTTTTGTACTAGTACTAGTTATAGGTGTCAGTTGTTAGCGTAACTGGTAATATTCTAGGTATTTGTTAATGGAAAAATTAAAGTAACAGAGGGTTAGTCTGTGCCGATTTTATATTAATATTAATGAATATTGAAATGTAATGTAATTTTTGAGTATTATTCTCTTCCTAGGGTTAATGTCAGTATGCAAGTCTTAGATTTAATTTCGAGTTCGGATTTTAGAGTTTTGTAAGAAGCGTAACAGTATAGTGTGAAAGTGTAATTTGTTATAGGGTCACTTTTGATCACACCTTGGGATAGAAAATCAAACTAAAACAAATTGAATTGTTATAATAGGGTATAGAATGGACTTCACGATTCACAGCCCATACATTCTACGAGTAGAAAGGAAACTCATTGAACTGTATGATTTAAATGAATTTACAGTTTCAGATTTGCTGGACTTATAAAGGAACTCTATAACTTCTAAGAAATGTATAAAAGATTTTCTGTTAACTAGATCAAATACTTTTAATTATTCACGTTATTCAACACTACATCTTTAGCAAGGAATTTAATTTAATTTCTGAAGCCAGAATTTGGTATAATTAAGTATAAGTGCGTGGTGGCCTGTTGGTAAACGGACTAGACGCGGCTGCCCACATGTTCATGGTGGTCGTGGGTTCGAATCCCAGGGCACACCTCTGACTTTTCGGAGTCATGTGTGTATTGATAATCAATCACCACGCACTAAAACGGTGAAGGAAAACATCGTGAGGAAACCTGCATACCATAGCGATTTATAAGAATTTCTATGGTATGTAAGTCCGCCAACCCGCACTAGGCCAGCGTGGTGGACTATATGGCCTAACCACTCTCAATCGTATTCTCGATTGTAGAGTAGGCCTGTGTCCTGCAGTGGGACGTATATGGGCTGATACAGAAGTGGTTAAGGATTTATATCAAGCGGCGTTGATGATTATCACAGACTTACTTATTAATTTACGTTTCTTAATAATACTGTATCATAATTTCGTTTATAATCAGTTAATAAAGTTATATATCAAATATAGTCAAGGCATGACAGCCTCCGTGGCGCAGTTGGTTAGACGCCGCCTGTGAAACGAGAGGTCGCGGGTTCGATCTCCGCACCGAGAGAAATGTTTGTGCGGCCCACAAATATTTCTTCCGGGTCTGGGTGTTTGTGAGACCGAAAAGTCTCTCGTAGTTCCTGATACCCACGACACAAGACTCGATCTTAGTGTGGGGTCAGGACTATGTATGTGACTGTTGGGTGTTATTTATTTATTTATTTATTTATTTATAGTCAAGGCAACTGGTAAGCATCCCGATTTTTATCGAGTATACGTCTACCGATAAAGATACCTACAGCGACCTGTTTGATAAATTGAGTGGTTTATCCTTGATAATATTCTATTTCTGAAATTGGGTTTGTTGACCGAATTCAAAAGAGGTGGAGGTTCACAATACGTCGGAATCTTTTTTTATTCTGCTACGCCTGAAATATTCAACCGATCACCAAAAAATAAAAATCATATTGTAAATACATTGAAGCAGATGGGTATTGGACATTTAGTTAAAAAGGGTATTTTTAATCTAGGAATTGATTGTTGTTCTTAAGGATTTAAAATTACAGAAAGACGGTAATTAAAAAAAAAATAAAACAGTAGACGCGAATTCGAAATTCACCTTCCGACGTTAATGAATTCTAACTGAACTCCTGAATAATATAACTCTTATATGTGATATATCTCTATGGTCATAATCACAAAAGTTCTAACTATCAAGAAGTAAAATCTTATCAATGATTAAAATAAAGCCAATGCATTTTTTTATTCTGCCACGGCACAGTGACTTTTTGCACCTGGTGGCATGTACAAATGCTGCCGAGATAGAATATCGAATGGCATCAGACGGCGGTATCATGTCATTGGCCAATCAAGCCGGCCCGCTAGGATGCCTCTTCACGCTACGGTGGAAATTCCTAGGATAATCGTTATTAGGTATGGTTACTATTTCTGCTAGTACCATGTTCCGTGAATTTTCATGGACGTTGGTAACTTTCAACCAATAATTTAATAATCATATTTAAAAATATCCCATACATTTTAATTTTAGACGAGGTAAAAAAAAACCTATTTTTATCCTGAGACCCGTTGACGGTTGAAATAATAATTTCCTATTCAATAACGAAAATGTTTCAAAGTCAAAAGCCCTTCATAAGTCGCTTTCTAAGGCCCGTATTCACAAACAATGCTTTACTCAGTGTTGAAGTAACCCTATGCTAAGTAAGACATTTCTCATAGTGATCGTTCCGCTCAGCCTTTTTATTCATAAACAATACTTGAGTCACCCTTTTACTATGGGAACGCACAGTGTCCAATGCGGATCAGTGATTGGTCAATTACTGTTGCTAATTTCTCTCTGGTGTTTGACAATTAGTGTCCGCGCATGTCCCGCGAATTACTCGTGAGTGAAAGCGCCTTTGACAACTTCAAATATTTACGTTCCAAATATTTAATAAAATTTATTTCCCACATTATTAAGCGGTAAATTGTTGGTGATAACATAGGCCTTCCCCCTCCCCAATGATTTCCACAGTGGCCTGTTGGAGGCAGCCTGCATCCAAATAGATGATGACTAACCTGAAAACTCCCGTATCTGTATCAGCCCATATACGTCCCCACTGCAGAGCACGGCCTCCTCTACTATCGAAAGATCGATTGAGAGTGGTTAGGCCATATAGTCCTCCACGCTGGCCTAATGCGGGTTGGCGGACTAACGTACCATAGAAATTTTTATACATCGCTATGGTATGCAGGTGTCGTAACGATGTCTTCGTTCAGCGTTTTAGTGCGTGGTGATTGACTATCAAAGAATCTACACACATGACTCCAAATAGTCAGAGGTGTGCACTGGGATTCGAACCGGTGACCACCGTGAAAATGTTGGCAGTCGCATCTAGTCCGTTTACCAACAGAAAACTCCCAGATTGATAAAATCTTAAAGCCACAAGTAATTGGTAAATAGGCGGTATTGAAAGGCCTCTTTCAGACTAGTGGTAAAAGTGCATGAAGAACAATATCCCTAGTAAATCGATAGCGTCTTCTAAATTGTTTGTCATTGTAAAAATCAAAAAGATTTTGTAAATCTCGAATAATATTTCTTGCACTTATCGTCCTGCGTTCGGTAAGGACACCGAACGCAGGACGATAAGTATCATCAATATAATTGTCGAACTTCTCCTCGCTGCTGTAATCCATTGTATTGAAAATGGAAAAAACTTAATACAAAACCTTAGTGCAAAATACATAAAATGAAATGGCATATACATTCACAGCTGTCACTTTTACGTTTTCAATCGACACTATGCGTTGCGTAAAATAGCTGTTGAGTTTCTTTACCTGAGGGCCTCCTTAAGTGAACGCATAGTGACACTCATCACTCAAGTATTGTTTATGAATCAAAATTGACAATTCTGTGCGTTTGGCTACACTATGCGTCCTCATAGTATTGTTTGTGAATACGGGTGTAAGAGAATCTTTCTTGACCCATGTCGTGGGAGATGACAAGCGGGACTACGTTTGAAAAATGTTGCAGATTGAAATTTCATTTTATTTTTACAGACTCAATTTAGAAAATAATTCGGAATTTTAAGTCAAAATGTTAATTTATGTATACTGTATTCAGATAAGTCAATTTAACCTTTCAGTGAAGTTAAAATCATTGAATAATACGCGAATAAAAAAATCTACTTGAATTCAAACTATAATATACTTTTGTAGTATTGTGATAATTGCTACACATATAACAAGACGACTGTAATTGTATACATAGTATTTTTTTTAGTTGTTGTATTACTGTTAATATAACTAATATTACTCAATAAGTAAAGTTAAGATTTCGTTAAAAGACATTCCATCTATGTTACTCGCTAAACGAAACCACCCGTAGTAGGTTAGTGTCAACACAATCGTCTTTAAACTTTTTTCAAATATCTGAGAATTCTCAACTAAACTCGGAGTTCCCTAGTACTTCTTCAGCAAGTAGCATCGCATTGACATTCCCGAACGATAGTAAAATCGCTAATCTCTGTGAGGATGGTATAAAGTTGCCCACCGCATCGGGCTACATACCGCACATTCTTTCAGATACTGCCCACGAAAATGGCAAACTTTGTGTTTGTGTCCTAGATCGTATTACAGTCGAAAGCTCCGGGTAACAGCCTCTTGCCCGGAAAACTTTTGAACAGTTTAAGGTCTCGCTGTTAGTTATGTAACGGCGTCCGGGATAATCATTTTTCAAATTGTATTATTTCGCTGAGCGCAGCACTTCCCTACTTAGTTTAATGAATAAGTCGAAGTGGGATTTTTGTAGTGAAAGAACTTTTGCCAGCGCCAGGATTTATGGCGAATTTTTATTTTTAAATTTTTGTGTTGTAATTATGGACTTTTTTGAAGGATCACCTGCACTTTGTAGTTAGGCGACGCCATTAATTTTCCTCGCTCCATGTATAAAGAAAATTCATCCTGTTTTAGTGTAATGCTTGCTAATGAATGAAATACATATGGCGTATACGATATATCTATTTGTTTGAATAAATATCGTCTTTATATTACAAAGCTGAACTCAGTAACCCGACAAAAAAACCCAACACGTGCTCATTCTCACGAAATTTTATGCACCATTATAGATTTCAAATCTCAGTAAACCCCGCATTGATCAGAACAACGGCCCAAGAAAACATCCCGGCCCATTAGTATTCGGATTTTGTTTAACGACTCACAGTAAACACGTTTTATTGATCGTTAACGCACTCTTTGCGTTTTATTGTCAACCATTGTCAAGATTCCATTTACGAGCCGATGTGGAATTCTTAACCTTATAACTGCATTCGGGCTTTTGTGTTTTGGATAGTGAATTTTGACAGTATTATAGACTTAAAGTTTGAGGTCAAGCCCTGTTATAAAGTAACCATCAATTTGGTAACCTGTTATGATGAGAAAAACCTCAATATTTTTTATAATAATGTGTAAAAATCTTACATAGCTTTGCTGGACAGAGAAAGAACGCTGTAGTACATGGAGTTCTATAGAATTTTGCACTGAGATTTTTCTTAATGTATTCATAGTCAAGAATATGTATATCAGTCTAGTTCAATGTAACCATTATCCGTATCTTGACGTCATTGTATTACATTGTTTACTCCATTTTTATTAAACCATCTCTCCACTTCGACTAATAAAATATTTACTTTAAAATCTACTTTAAAGCCAATAACAGCCTCAAACTGAAAACAAGCACTGCAATCAAAAAGCCTAAAAATAATAATTAGCAAATATACTTCCAAGCCTTGTTGACCTAAACCATTTATTAAAGCCTCAACCGATTTTTCGGGCCAATGAGTTTCGGTATTAAATTCGGGGAAGTTTATCGATAGTTGCGAACTTCGTCTACTTATTAGGGAAACTTATCCCAGAAGTGTTCATGGCGAGTAGTTGTGTAGTGGAAATGTAAACTTGCTTGCGTAATTTGGGTAAACAAGTGCCCGCGTCTTTTGTTACCTCATGCCCTTTTGTCGGGTTCTTCCTAATTGGGTTAGATCGATTTGAATCCGGAAATTAAAGGTAGAGACTTAGTTTATGGTATTTAGTCATGGGTGGATCTATGTTGAATATGATTTTGCTATATCCTTGTGATGCAGATATAGTAAGAAAGCAGGCCTGATGTGCGTTTAGCGGCAATATCTATGAAGGATTTTGAATTTCTGAGTAATACCGAAATTGAATTATAAAGGGTTAGAAATGAGTATAATTGATTACTTTTAGGTCGAATTAACACAATTGGAAAATTTGAACCGTGAGATATTAAGCCAACTATTTCGTAACTTAAAACAAATATTAAGGAAAGTTAGCTAATACAGCATACAGCATTAGTATGTTTAACGCATCACTTAATAATACGGAACATACTATGTACCTAAACTTTATGATTTAACGCGTAATCCTATGATGTTAATCCATGGGGGAGGGTTTGGCAAACATTTGTCTTACACATAACCCTTTTGACCCTGGATTTGTGGATTATAATAGGTACATTATTTATGTTGGACTGCGTGAATCGTGACGTCAATGAATCGATGAATTGCAGTACTGCTGTTCTTTGATTAATTTTTGATTATTTATTTACTAACTAATTCAAACGCAGGAATTTACTAAGTACGAGTAAAATTATATAACCAATGAAGCTCATGAACTTTGATAATTTTTGGTGGGAAAAAAGATTACATCATAAATGGGTAATTAGTATCTGTTATATAATGATATATTTGCAAATCTTCAAGATTGCAAGTCCAGTAGTAAAAATACTCAACTTTTATTAGAATGAATTTGAGATGCAAAATTTCACTAGGCATTTAAATTTAAATTAATTCTTCAGAAATCCACATTTATTTCAACATAACCCATATCTAATCACAATAAAACCCCCACATTACAGCAATAACACCCTTATAATGGCCGGGGGTGTAAATCGTGTTGTATCGGATCGCTACGATTATTGTTACACCTTCATTGTCGTTCAATGTTATTGTGTGTTTATTAGATTCGGTCACGATTTTGGTGAACGAAAAACATAGGGCTGCTGTGTGGGTGAAAACAGAAGGTGTAAAGGCGTGTACATATTATGGAGTTCTTACATACATACATAACTTCACGCTTCTCTCCTAGAAAGGGGGGAGGAGGGTAGGCAGATGCGCTGCCAGGACACCAACGTACCACATTGTGTGTTCCGCCCCACGATGTGATAGGAAACGGGTCAATTGCCATACAGTATCGGCCCATATACGTCTCACTGCAGCACACGGGCATCCTCTATTATTGAGATTACGATTGAGAGTGGTTAGCCTTACAGTCCATCGCCATATCGGATCATACATTCCTGACTAGAGTTTAAGGAGTGTTTTTTCGTATAAACTATAAACATTTTTCTACTCACACAATTTTCTATTCAGAGCAAAAAATATAAAAATTATTAGTGATTTAGTTTATTAAATACGCCGTTATATTTGACATTACAAATAAAAAATGAATTATTAAATAATTTGTAACTTTCCTAACCCATTTGTGGCTGTGATTAATTTAGGGTAAGCCGGGAATTTTTCCCATCATTTCTCGACAATGTCGAATGGAAACGTCTTTTGAAATCTTTTGACACTCTTACAGCGAAGTAACTACACAACACCATAGTAACTATTATGTTCTCGAGAACTATCTCGACAATATTGATTGGTGAGAGACGATTGCCTCTCGTAGGTCGATGCTTTACGCCTCGCTTCGGGCAACAACGTTGTAGGACATAGGCAATACTTGAGTGCACTGTTCCATATCTTAATGTTTATTTGAGAGACGAAGTTACATTGCTTGAAGTGCATCTTGGCTTGAATTTCCTGTATTTATTGCTGTGAGATAGTGGTGACGAAATACTCGTTATGGAAGTTATGGAAATGTTAGAAATGCGAAGGGATATTTTTGAAAAATATTTGCTATAGGAATAAAATAACGATAGGTTGACATTATGTAATAATGACGAATGCTTGTCAGGACAAGCCTGTGTTTATACACCTATTGATATAGCTCAGCATAATTGTATAACTGGTAAAAGACGACCGTATATTGGCGATAGATACTCGACCTATATATATAGGGATTATCCATCCATCCATCCATCAGCCAAAGGAAGTCCACTGCTGAACATAGGCCTCCCCCAATGATTTCCACAGAGACCTGTTGGAGGCAGCCTGCATCCAGCGACGTCCCGCGACCTTTTCCAGGTCGTCTGACCACCTTGTGGGTGGACGTCCCACGCTGCGCTTTCCGCTACGTGGCCTCCATTCAAGCACTTTCCGACTCCATCGGTCATCAGATCTCCGCGCTATGTGCCCTGCCCATTGCCACTTCAACTTGCTAATCCGGTGGGCTATGTCGGTTATTTTAGTTCTCCTACGGATCTCCTCATTTCTGATTCGATCTCGTAGGGAAACCTCGAGCATAGCCCTCTCCATAGCTCGTTGAGTGACTTTGAGCTTCCTAATAAGGCCCATAGTGAGAGGCCACGTCTCGGTGCCGTAAGTCATCACTGGCAACACACAACTATCGAGGACTTTCGATTTAAGGCACTGAGGTATATTGGACGAGAAGACGTCGCGTAGTTTCCCGAACGCTGCCCAACCGAGTTGGATTCGACGATTGACCTCTCTCTCGAAGTTGGACCTGCCTAACCGGACCACTTGTCCTAAATAGACATATTAGTCAACAACTTCAAGAGTCGAGTCCCCAACACCGATGGGGGTGGGCACCAAATGGACATTCGACATGATCTTCGTTTTGTCCATGTTCATTTTAAGACCCACCTGTTGGGAGACTCAATTGAGGTCTTCGAGCATAGTGCTAAGGTCTTCCAGCGATTCTGCCAAGACTACAATATCGTCGGCAACTAATATAGGGATTATACGGCAACAAATTAATAGAATATTTATATTTGTTTTATTGGACATATACACTACTGGACATATCGAGATTTAGGATATCATGTCTCAGGATAGCATGCTTTGTAATTCATGGCGTTGTTAGATTTTGTTTCTGTCCATGAGCAGCCGTATCGCTTACTATCAACCAACGGCATGCTCGTCTCGTCATTATTGCAATAACAAAGATACACATTTCATAAAAAGTTTGAGACTGTGACAGCTATCGCCATTGCCATGCGTCAAATTCTAGAATTCTTAATCCCTCGTGTACTCTAGTTTGAAATTTCGTAAAATACGCTGGTCACTAATCAAACAAAATGAATAATGAACATTAACTTATTTACGAGCAGTCGGGCGCGGCTAATGTGATGAAGTTTATCTGTCGTCTCTGGGGAAATTTTCATTTTCTCGGGAAAAAAACTTTCCTCAATGTAACTTGGGTAAATAAATTATTTCAGGGCATTTGGTAACATTGGATCCTTGAATTTAGGTTTGTAGGTGATGTATTGTTGAGAAAAGTTACAAAACTGATAGTTAATGTCATACTGACCACATCGCCGTCCACTGCTGGACGTAGGCCTCCCCAAGTAAGATCAATCATCCCGATCTTGAGCAGTTGCCATCCATCCGCTACCCGCCGCTATTATCAAGTCGTCGGTCTATCATGCAGCAAATTTGATTGATTGATTTGTGATAAACAATTTCATACACTGTTCTCCAACTTAATATTGCAACAGACGTGCGAGTAAGGGAAGAGAATAAGCCATGGTATCCAAATAGCTGACCTTCCAAATAAAGATTAAGTCAGAGGAGACCTGAATCGACAAAATGCATGAGGAGATTGTTGAAAAGGTTGAAGGTAATGTAAGGATCAAGCAAATGAAGATCCATGAGCTTCTTACTTTAATGGGATAGGTACATGCATAACGTAGGTTACCTACGTAAAATTGCAATAAAAATTTTTCGCTCTTTTTTTCACTAAATCTACACTTTGCTTTTATTTTCGGTCGCAGTTTGAATATATCAGATATAATCTAAAAATATATTATGATCAACCAATTTTCTAAACCGATGAATTAAAGAAGTTCAGACAGATCCTAAAAATGTAATAGGCTTGCGAAATCTAAAACAGACAGCCCTGTTGTAACCATGTAATAGCCGCTTTTAATGGGGATCCCTTTTAGTGATCATGTTAACAATTGTTATCTTTATGCCTCCGTAACGCCCCTCGTGTTATGTTATAACACTTAGGCGCATGTTGTCGCGTTACCTTACACTCTACGGCTTCATTTTAATGAAATTGTAATGGGTGTCTTGGAAGATAGCCTTCTGTGCCTTTGGCGGTTTTATGGTAAAATTAATTATTAATGCTAATACTTTTACCTTTGTAAGAAAATAATGTTATCTGTATCTGTATCAGCCCATAAACGTCCCACTGCAGGGCACGGGCCTACTCTACAATCGAGAATACGATTGAGAGTGGTTAGGCCATATAGTCCACTACGCTGGCCTAGTGCGGGTTGGCGGACTTACATACCATATAAATTCTTATGAATCGCTATGGTATGCAGGTTTCCTCACGATGTTTTCCTTCACCGTTTTAGTGCGTGGTGATTGACTATCAATACACACATGACTCCGAAAAGTCAGAGGTGTGCCCTGGGATTCGAACCCGCGACCACCGTGAACATGTTGGCAGCCGCGTCTAGTCCGTTTACCAACAGGCCACCACGCACTTCAATGTATGTGTGTGTGTATGTATGTAATCTTGATGTTATTGTGGTTAGTGTTATATCAATATTCATTTGGGAATCACTTTGGTCAGCTAATGTTAAGAAGTTAAGATATTTTGAACAATGTTTTATAGCTGTGGATTTTCTAGAGCTACTGACCACGTAAAGTGGATGAGTTTAAGAAAGGTGAACATCAGGATTGGCGACAAATGAGCAAAGGAGAAACGGAAGTTTCAGCTCACATCTGATCACCATTGCCCTTGAACAAAATATAAATTATGAAAATGTTGATATCAGAATGGAACGCGAAGATTTCAGAGTCAGCTTAGATCTGACTCTAACAAATAATTAATTAAATATCAAATACATTATCTTTATTAACCGTTATTGCCGAAATAATCTTTCCTGATAATAAATAACCCAAGATCAATAAACAAAACAAATTCAATGATAAATAGGCGATTAAACGTAATCTTGTCGATCCAATAACCGTGGGATATAATAGCGACAGTATAATAAGCGGTAAGTGGTGGAGCTAAGCGATCAACTCAATGTGTTATTAGGCACAATTAACGGCAGCTGATTCAGCGCATGTCCTAGTCTCAGAACTTCAATTGATTCTGTAACTATTACGTATTCGGCATTAGCACGTATTATATTGTGTGGGTAGAACATTTTGAGATCTTTGCCTACTATGACGTATCATTTTGTGAACGTAGTGTAAAGATTACGGAAAAAAACTGAAGGCTCACACAATAAAAGCGGTGTAGGGTATCTAAATACTGCAATCTCGAATCTTTATGAGGAGTCTGTATCAGCCCATGTACGTCCTACTGTAGGGCACGGGTACCTCTATAATTGAGTGTAAGATTGATAATGGTAGAGGGGTCTATGATCACAATAATGAATTATTGCTTTTTTCAGTATTTAGTAGAGGAATGCAGTACTCACTACACACTTCTCCTCCTTTTACATTAACAAATCTTTATACTCATCTGTTGGCATAACCAATTACATAGTATAGGTCTATACCACTCTAGTATCGTTATTTTGTATGAGCTGTTTTGTATGAATCCACGGCGACTTGATACTGATTAACGGTAACAAAGCAATCAATATTATCTTATCACTTCAACTAACTTTTAATCCTATCTAGCAAAATATCGCCCTACCTTCAAACAATCTTCACTAAGAACCTATAAAATTATCCGAGAATTTCTCCTTAGACAACACAATTGCCATTAGGGAACCTCGACGCCGCACCTATTTTAATCTCGCCATCATAGCCACATAAATATTTAACGCATTACTAAGCATTCACGATCCCTTTCCTTACCAAGGAATGGAGCTATTCCAAAGGCTCTAATTGGTGCATGTTGGTTCACCACACCTGACTACCAGTGTTAAGCAAAATTAACAATGTATAGACGCCGTATAATTATATGAGGACTTTGGACGTATGCAAAATGAACGGAGATTGTCTTCGGAGTACTTGTATGGAATTCGCAATTGAATATGGAAGGATTTTGGTTTCGTGTGGTCGAGAGTTATGGTAATTTAGAGGGTTCGTTTGAATTTTCTAATTAGTTTAGTGGTAATGTGAGTTGGGAATTGGGAAGTATTGAGTTCGTTTTCAGATTAGTATGGGATTTTCTGTCTAACAAAATCTAGTATCAGTTACAAGAGACTAAAATTAATGCGCACAATAGTTGCTTGAATCGCTCTCCGTAAATTGTGGATGAAACACATTCAGATTTCTATGATAAAGCAATTAGTCGATGTGGAGTAATGATAAATATTAGAAAAGCAGATATAGCACCGTTTGTTAATAAACCTAATCTATGAGTTAGACAACAACTGCCGTAATTCTATTGAACCAATAATTAAACCTTAAGCTTCAAACGGAAGCATATGACAAAAAATCTTTTGGTTTCCATTATTATAATGTTGAATATTTTTTTGAAATTCAATTTTCTACTCTAACCTTCTGAAAAATATTAAAGCCATTCGAATGAAGTAATCAATTGTTTATGAAAAAGATTTATTTATGCTGAGACGATAAAAGGATTTTTATACATACATAAACTCACGTCTTTTCTCCCAGAACGGGTAGGCAGAGTTGCTGGTAGCAACCAGTACATCTAGGTTTCACCTTTTGTGTTCCGTCCCACGATGTGATGGGGAGCAAACATATTGCCATATCGGTCACAAATACCTGACTTCTGAATGGTAATGAATTGAAAAATTCCAAAATTACTTCGCTCGACCCGGGATTCGAACCCGAGACCTCAGCTTTGTAATCACACCGTAGTACAACTACGCCTCTTAGAAAGTCAATGATTTATAATGTACTCAATGAACGCAGAGTCGTCTAGATAAAGAAGTATCGAATGTTCGGATGCTTTTGTCACTTTTAGACATAATCAAGTCGGTGTGTTCAAGTGAATTGTTTCAAACAAGATAGATTTTTATCTTTACAAATAAAATAAAAAAAAGGACCAAATTATGCCAACCCGTACTAGGCCAGCGTGGTGGACTATATGGCCTAACCACTCTCAAACGTACTCTCGATTGTAGAGTAGGCCCGTGCCCTGCAGTGGGATGTATATGGGCTGATACAGACCAAATTATTTCTGAGTACGTTCCCCTCATAAAATGTTGGATGAAAAGAAACATAGTTTAAATAGACTAACACTTTATTCCTGTGTATAAATTAACTCGTTGAGTCTGTATTCAATACGTCTAATGTCAAGTAAATTTTTACTAATTAATGATTTGATCGACATTAAATGTCTGTAAGTACGGCAGTAATAATAACTAATAATGAGCCGAAAATAAAAAATGCTGTTGTTATAAAGCTTATATAAAGTAGATAGTTCTCGGAATGCACCGACGGTTGTACGGCAGGTTCTTCAAAGTAAACTAGCTAAAACGAGGCCAACTAGAAACTCCGAGAATATAATCAACGTTTCTCCTTGTAGGCAGACATTTGATATTATTTAAATTTGATATGCATGAACGGAATTATAAAAGTTTGCAGTTAACTTTACGATAAGGGAGATTTAAATTGCAAATAAGACCTAAAAAAGTAATGTAAGGTGATGATAAAAATTTTGCATACCATAGAAATTCTTACAAATCGCTTTGGTTTGGTTTTCTGATGATTTTTTTCATTGGCGTTTAAGTGTGTGGTGACTATCAATACAAATATGACTCCGATAAGTCATAAGTGTGCCCCGAAATTCAAATCCGGGACCACAGTGAATATGTTGGCAGCCGCGTCTAATCAACTGGCCACCACCCATTTTCTATATACGTAATACCTATATAAGTAATACCTCTTATATATCCTCCTTCTCCTCGCCTAGATTCCTCTATGCTGGAGACCAAGAGGCAGGAACCCAAAACGTTGACTGGATGGATCAGCTCCGTATCACACTCACCGCGAATGTGGCTGAATTGGTTCATGTCGCCAAAAACCGTTACATATGGCACAACACCGTGTGCGATAGATAGTTTACCTGATGACTCACAGGTCAATTTCACGCCTTCAGTAAAAAACTTTAACAAAAATAAAAATGCCAACAATAAACACGGCCGAAAAGGAAACAACCGAATCTTAGTAAACGCGATACGCCTTCTTAGCTCCAATATGAAGGCATTTCAAATAATAGTTGCAAATATAAATATCTTAAACCGGCGTAACATTTTTATTAGCTCGTCGGAGTACATTTCCGTCGTATCTCACGGATACTGGTTTTGCAGTTGGAACAGTTCGGGCGAGCTCCACAGTCGTGCCAAATCACCCCATCAGTACACCATTGCGCAATTTCCCTGTATTTTGTGGTGGTATAAATAAAAATGTGTGAAAAACAAGTTTTTATGCCGCTCTATGGGGTTGTGGCGAAAGGAACAGTAGCCAAATAATTGCTGTAGTAAAGAGGGAATGGTGCACGGAAAAAAATATTTTCTAGTGTTGCTACATTTGTACCTAGACCGCTTCATAGTATTTCTGAATATTGCTTGACGTGATATGGTTTACAGTCATGAGATTTATATTGGCCAAGGACTTTTCTTTATTTAAAGAGGAGACTTTGTTGTCGTGAATATTGTATGGTAAAAAAGTGGAAGACATATTTCGTACGTAGAATTTATTGCTACAAAGTATTACTACAACGTCATTGCGCCCATTTTGTATGTAAATAAAGTGATATATATGCCGCATTACATAATTATCAGACCATTGTCTTCTAAAAAAACTGCCGTGAACTTAAAAAAGTTTATAAAATTTCTCATAGCAATTACAAGTTAAACAAACGGCTTTAAACGATTGTGAAGCTTAACACAACATAATAAGGTCACGATTAGGTTGTAAAAAGAAAAAAAGATAGCTTGTGGAAAATTCTTTAATCCGCTGACACTCGCAAAACAACAACAATGTTAACTTGGAAAAATATTTTCTTTCTACATTTTCTTTTGATCAACGTTTTGTTCTAGATGTGTTTACACAAAACAAGTTTAGAAATTTTGTAGATATAGGTGCTTTTAATTTGAATAGCATTGTATAATTGTGTATGTACACAATATATTATATATTATTATTTTTTTGTAAACTTAAAATTTAACCAATATACAATTAAATTAATCATACATACATACATACATAAACTCACGCCTTGTTCCCAGAAGGGGTTGGCAGAGGTGCGAGGGCACCCACATTTCGCCTTGTATGTTCCGTCCCACAATGTGGATAGGTGGCGAGCCTATCGCCATATCGGGCACAAATTTCTGACTCTGGGCTGATACTGAATAGAAAAATCCAATATCATTTTGCCCAACCCGGGATTCGAACCCGAGACCTCAGCTTTATAACCGTACCGTAGTACAACTACGCCACCGAGGCATTAAATTAATCAATTAAATTATATGACGACCGATCGAGAAAACAAATAAAAATAATAATCAATATGGCAAATCTTTGTAAGACAAGTCACAAATACTTATTATAGTAAATTGACCAAAACAAAGCCCACTGCTGGCCAACCCGCACTAGGCCAGCGTGGTGGACTATATGGCCTAACCACTCTCAATCGTACTGTCGATTGTAGAGTAGGCCCGTGCCCTGCAGTGGGACGTTTATGGGCTGATACAGAAGCCAACTGAGTTTGGCTTGATGGATCTACTCAGAAATGGGTCGCGCCGCGTTGTATCCAGTGGTAAAGTAAAGCCCGCTGAGTTAGTTCGCCGGGTCTTCTCAGTCAGGGCCACGTTGGATCCGGCAGTAAGCCTAAACATACGGGACGTTTCGGAAATACTTATGGTCGTTGTCTTAAGTTGGACCCAAAACAAGCCCACTGAGTCTTATTCGCTGGATATACTCAGGACTGGATCGCGTCGCGTAGTTCCAGTGGTAGTGTAAGCCCACTGAGTTTGTTTCGCCGGGACTTCTCAGGAAGGGCCGCGTGGGATCCGGTGTTAAAATAAACCGGTACGCACCGTTGTAATAATATTCATGGTTCACTAATAATTTATTTTAATTTGACCAACGTAAATAATGTATTTCTTTAAAAAATAAATTACCATAAAGCAATAACTAATACTTTAAATAAAATATGAATACAACTAATTAAATAAATAAAACTAATTATAAATAAAAATAAAATTAATTTAAAAATAAATAAACTAAATAAATAAATAAATTAAAGCAAGAAATTAAAATAAGTAATACTAAGTATAGAAAATATATTGTATATAGAGATTAAGTTCTATGTGTATTGACTTGTCATAAGAGCTCTTAAATTGCCTACGTGACCAATAAATACATTTCATTAAACCCTTTTAACAAGCAAATGAAACTGCATATTTGATTTCAACGTAAAATGATTTTTTTAATTCTTTCATATTAATTTATCCTTCATAAGAATATCTTGCTTTGAACGCCACTTTTCATAAAAAGATTTATACCGGGGCCGATTTCTAGCAGCCTAGATACCTGGTTTACTAGAAATTTCCGACCACAATTCTTATAAAATCCTTCTATCCAATAGTTCATTCAATATTCTTGCGTCTAAAACTCTTTGTCACAAATAGATACATCTATTCCTAATAACAATGTACCTATACTTACAGACTAAGATATTATGTAGATAATTAGAAAAAGAAGACAAAAATTCAGACTTTAATGCATGTATTAAAATATTTATCTTGCTTTCATAGGATTTATATTTTCCGGATCAGATAAAATTATCTTCACATTTTCAAAATTCTCGTGGATTTTTTTTATCCAACGGTTATGTACTTTTAATATTATATTATTCACGGTCTTTTGTTGAGGACCATAAAAACGCACATAAAAATAAAGCTCATGACTGTTAAAAACAGCGCAATTATCGATAAGTTATATAAAGTTATATCTTACAAGGTGGACGGGCGACTTGTTTAAGGTTTCAGGAAGTCATCGGATTCAGGCCCCTTCCAATAAGTCGATGTGGAGAGCCTGTGTTCAGCAGTGGGTTTCCAGTAGCTGAAGACAGATATATAAAGTTTTAGGATATAAGTGATATAAGTTAAGCCTGTGGTTTGGTTTTCACTTGCCTGGGTTATTTGGGACAACCAGTCTCTCATCAGTTGAGACTGTATTTGGATTTCACGGCACCATGCAGTGCACTGTACTCACTTTGTGGTATCAGTATATAAAAAGCTGTGACATGTGGACATGATGATGACAATAGCCGTAGGAGTTCATCAGTCGTTTATACACAATCTTCAGATTTCAGGTACTAAAAATAATAATTTAACCCTAGAAAGATAGTCTGCGTAAAATTTACGCATGCGTTTCCGAAATATAGCTCTCTCTTACTAAATAGCGCGAATCCATAGCCGTGCGTTTAGGACATCTCATTCGTCGCTGGGAGCTGCCGTGTGGCGTGCGTGTCAACAAGGTGAGTGTCACCGTTTTTGAGATATAACGACCGCGTGAGTCAAAATTACGCATGATTATCTTTTACGTGACTTTTATGATTTTGACTTGTGTGGAAGTTTTTTTTTTTTTTTTTTATTGCAGTGAATGGCGAGACGAGCATGCCGTTCGCCTGATGGTAAGCGTTGCGACCGCTCATGAACAGAAGCAAAACCAAACAACACCTTGATTTACAAAGCAATGCTTGGCATTCCACTGCGCTCGCCATTTATTATTTATTATTATTTATTATTTATACACTTTATTGCACAAAAAAAAAATACAAATAAAATGAAAATCACAATAATAAAAGTACAATTGGCGGTCTTATCGCTCAAAGGCAATGTCTTACAGACAACCATGGGATGGATTTGATAAAAGGATAATTAGAGGGCAGTCGTAAAGTGTAAAGAATAGGAGTTAAGACGGAAAAAATAATAATATAAGAAATACAAATAATTACTAAATAATAATAAAAAATATATATACATACATCAATACATACATATATATAACTAATATACATACATAAATAAATACATATTTATATATAAGAGTATCAGTACATACATACAAACAGGAAAGTTATCCACATCAATGTGTAAATGTAGGAGACAGGTAGTGATCTTTGACCATTTTTTTAAACGATGATAGTGACCTCACCCGTCTTACCACAACTGGTAGGGCGTTCCACAGTCGGACAGCTTTGTCGGACAGCTCGCCATCCTGAGACATAAGATGTTAAGTCTCAATATGTCCAGTAGTTACTCTGGCTACAATGTCCTTCAATCCGAAACACAACAGTGCATTTAAACTACTGTTTGACGGGAGAAATAGACATTGCGGTGGTACCCACCCAGGCAGCCTCTCACATATGAGAGACCTACCACCAGTAAATAAGTTTAGTTACCAGTAAGTTTTATTATTATCTGTCTTATTATGACTGTATATAGTATCATATATTGTATTATTAGTATTTTTTATAGATATTGAAACTAAAATATATATTTATGGGGAGTAGAAGCTTGGACGAAGACCACATATCCTGGCTGCTCTTATGCAGAGCGACGACGAGCTTCCCTGTGAGAATACCGACACTGAGGTAGCGGACCACGAAAGTTAAGACGACGTACAGAGCGACACAGAAGAAGCTTTTACAGAAGAGGTACAAGAAGACCAGCCTACGCCAAGTGGAAGTGCAATACTAGACGAGCAAGGCAGTACTGAACAACCAGGCTCCACATCGGCCTCTCGTAGGATCGTAACCTTGCGTCAGAGGATTATTAGAGGTAGGAATAGACATTGTTGGTCAACATCAAAGTCAACGAGGCGTGGCAGAGTCTCAGCGGGTAACATTGTGCGATCTCAAAGAGGTCCAAGCCGTTCGTGCCGAAATGTATATGAAGCTACCACTTTGAAAAGATATTTGCGAGATAATATCTCCAATATGTTGATAGATGAAGAACCTGGTACATCAGAAGAGCAAACCAATGAGCCTGTGGTGAAAAAACGTATTTACTGCACTTTCTGCCCCTCTAAAAAAAGACTAAAGGCAAATGCGTCTTGCAAAAAAATTATATTTCGTGAGCATAATGTTGATATGTGCCAAAGCTGTTTGTAACTGATTTTTATATAACTGTATGTTCCTAGTATATAGTTCACATATGCTAATTGTTGATTTTGTCCTAAAAAGACTGATTATTGTAGTAAAATAATAGTTTCTTTTTAAGAAAGAGTAAATGTTAAGAAAATATGTTGAGTTATAACAGAAATTTGAAGTTATTAGTTTTTTTAATGAATAAATGATTATATAGAAATTATCTGTAGCACTAATTATTCCAATATATACGGTAATATATAATATCACAAGATTTATATAAATAAACTAATAAGTCTCTTACTAGAACAAATTAAAACACATGCGTAAATTTTACGCATGAGTATCTTTTCCGTACAATACAATATGATTATCTTTCTAGGGTTAATCAAAAACATTCAATTGTGCTCGACATAAACGAAATTCCTCTAAAGAACTAGCACGATAAAATTTTATAATACAATAAAAATAAACTGTTCAACTTTAGCCCGAATACTGACAATCGGAAAGAAAGAAAAAAAAACGGCCGGAAGGTCATTCGCCGAATTCGTCGTTCAACCCTTAAACGCGATTGGATCAAAATAAAAGCAAAAGCTTTGAGTCAGATTATTAAACACAATGGCGAATTTTCTTCCGATACAAACAACTATTGTTTCAGTATTTATATAGCGGCTGGTGTTTAAGCATTGTTCTATCGATATCGATGCTGTTTTCTTTTATTTAATTGTTGTGCTATTGTACAATATTGAATTAGCTTTTACTATTCAAACGCTGTAATAAAACTAAGTCGTATTAAAGGAGAATTTTTAGAGATTAAATATTGTGTCATGTAAAATTTGATCGATATATTTCTAACAGCAGAGTTTCCAGATGTGATCAAGCACCTTAAATAAACCTCGAGAAAAATATTATACTATTCACGGCGTACGGCACATTTATACAGGTCAGTTTAGGAGCAAAAATGCTGATGTTTTAAGAAGTACAATTACTACTACCAGACGAATAAAAACCTTATCCCTTACATACACTTAACATAATAACTTATGATTGAAAGTAGTAGCTATAAAAAATGTTGATCATAATGAAAGTATCGATAACAATAAACGGAAACACTAAAATAAAATCTAGCGTTCCACAAAAGAGGGCAATAAAGAGGCAACTCTTCTCTTCAAAGATAAAGGGGAAAAATATAGTGAGAAATTAAAATGAGCTCCAAGCGTGGTCAGTAAACAAGTGGAAGGGGTGTCGGATAAACATTTTTAGGGGTCCGTATTAAAGAAACTAATGACAATTCTTTTCTTGATATAGTTTTGAATCGTAAAGATGATGGTGTTCTAAATTCGAATGATGGTTAAACATTTCCGCGACTTTTTTTATTTTTGTATTGGATATAGGAGGTTCCGTACATCATTAAGAACTAAACCTAGTTTTGTCTTCGAGGACTAATGCATAGTGTGTACTGGTCATGTAATTAATTATAATATTCTAATGTAATAATGAAAGATTGGGTGTGAAGTTAGCGGTCATAAAGAAACTACTAGTGGATGCGGGTTTTGATAACACAACTCAAAAGATGCAATATTGAACGGTAACGATGAAAAGTTACCCCAGAACACACATTTCAGATCCCTTTATAACATCACAGCTGTTGCTCCGAGACCAAGACCATTAATGCTGGTGTTCCACAAGGCTCGGTGCTATCGCCGACACTCTTTATCCTGCATATCAATGATATGTTGTCTATTGACGGCATGCATTGTTATGCAGATGATAGTACGAGTGACGCGCGGTACATCGGCCAACGGAGCCACTCTCGGGATTCCATTATGGAAAGACGGTTTCAACTTGTGTCTGAAGTCGAGAGCTCTCTGGGGCGGGCCTCCGAATGGGGTGAATTGAACCTAGTTCAATTTAACCCTTCGAAGACACAAGTTTGCGTGTTCACTGCGAAGAAGGACCCCTTTGTCATGGCGCCGCAATTCCAAGGAGTTACTCTCCAAGGATCCGAGAGTATTGGAATCCTTGGCATCGAAATATCAAGCAAGGTCGACTTTAGGAGTCATTTGGAGGACAAAGCCAAACTGGCGAGCAAAAAGTTGGGAATCCTGAACAGAGCCAAGCGGTACTTTACGTCGGGCCATAGATTGACGCTTTACAAAGCGCAAATCCGGCCCCACGTGGAGTACTGCTCCCACCTCTGGGCAGGTGCCCCAAAATACCAGCTCGACCCACTTGACTCCTTGCAGCGACGAGCTTGTCGAATTGTCAATGATCCCGATCTCACGGACAAATTGGAACCGTTAGGACTGCGGAGAGACTTCGGATCTCTCTGTGTGTTCTATCGTTTGTTCCATGGGGAGTGCTCCGAAGAGTTGTTTGAGATGGTACCACCGTCGCCTATGTACCATCGCACCACACGTTTCCGCAGTAGAGTTCATTCCCACCACCTGGAGGCGTACCGCTCCCGAACGGTACGTTTCCAGCGTTCTTTTCTACCACGTACGTGCAAGCTCTGGAATGAACTCCCTGCATCGGTGTTTCCTCAGCGCTATGACCTGTCCTTCTTCAAACGAGGTTTAAGGAGAGTTCTATCCTTGAGGTAGGCAGCGACTTTGTTGTGCTAGTCCCCTGGCACTACGGAGGTCCATGAGCAGCGGTAGCCGCTTACCATCAGGCGGGCCGCTAGCTCGTTTGCCTACTAGGCAATAAAAAAAAAAAAAAAAAAAACACAAACTAAAAGAATGTGACACAAAATGAAGGAACAAACGTATACTATCACTGGTGTATTTAGATATACCTAATGATTACATAATAACCCCAAAATTGTGCCCGATTGTACAATCTATATTTACGGACTTAACTGCCAATACATTATCTTTGAAGCCAAATAAATTCCAAAACAATGCGTAACAATGCATCAAGCATTCAGGAATTAGGAATCACATTTAAACTCATTATAACAATGTTACACTCGATAATGATTCACGCGGGTCTGTAATTTGTATTTAACGGTTTTACGTATTCATTCAGTGCGACCTAGTTTTGAATCCAATGAAACGGGACCACCATCCAATGAAATATCGTTTTTAACATTAATTATTTTTATGCAATTAAGATTTATTCGCAGGTTGAACTTTATTTCCATCTGCAATTTATTAATGATGAACTATTGTGAGCTATCGTTTTAAATCAGCGTGTACATAAAGCGTGGGTTTAATTTGCTTGATTGTTTTAGAATTTGTTATAATAAAATTCAATTCTGAGAATTTGTTAGTTTAAAATAGACAAATTGGATCTATTTTTATTTTTAAGCTTTATTTTACATGTTAGGTAATCTAAAACATAATCATCAAAATGACAAACGTCTTATCACTATAGACGATCCAGACAACAGATGATCTAAGTATTTAATTACAGAAATTATTATAAATGATATTTATAACTGTACTACAGCACAAACATAAACTAAGAACCATAAACTCGTAGTATTAGTTAGTCAACTACACCGAAACCTAATATACAAAACAAAAACACTTCCCGAATTGTTGCAATAAAATTCCTTGTAAAGCCGGCGTATCTGCTTTCCACCTCATCCCTGGTAACAACGGCACCAAATAATAATCTAAACTACGGATCCCGGCGACAAGACCGAGCGCGGACGGTTTTATTTACCAATGTCGGATCAATAAGGAGAAGTGGGACACAGGATATTGCTGGACATTGAAATGGAAAAAAAAAACTTGTTTTAATTACGCGCCGTCGCTTCGGAGTCATGTTGCGGCGGAACGGTGTATTGGACCATTTTGTGTGATATAATGTTGGAGGATTTTTAAAGAGAAGGTTTTGGAATTTTTCATGGGTGAAAAGGATATTTTTGAAATTTTTGGTGCATCATAAATATTTTTATATAGAAGGTTGAACTGTTCTCGGTGAAATGAAGTTGAGGATATGACAAGGCAATTTTAAATAAGTTCAGAAAAAATCTTTGCTGGCTTTCACAATTATGAAATGAAGTATGCAATATGATAAGGCAATTAATGGCGAATAATAATATGAACTTTGTTTGACGTTTTCATAGGATTAAGAGTTAGCATATCTTAGTTCAGAAAGCATTGAAGATTCTCAATACATATTGTATCCCAATATGAATTCTTATACAGTGAGCTTATTTCAAATACTGTCATAAATGAATTAATTCCTATTACGTTCAGAATTTTACATAAAAAACGGTTTTGCAGTGAAAATAATCTTTTGGTGGATTTAAATAAATAATACTATAGGAGTTCCTTTCCTCTAACTTGAGAATCAAATCTTTAACATAAGCGACATCGACCATCTGAAGTCTGGGAACACGGTTAGAATATTAAGTAAGCCCTTTGGACCTAACTCAGTATTCTTCGTATTGCTGCAATATTTCCTTTAGTATTAATGTTTGATATTATATTTGTGTCTTATAATACGTCCGGGAACTAAAAAAAGCTTAGAATCTTATAATATTTATTAAGTATACGGAATTTCCATACATTAAACACTACATTAATTTATCTATCTTGAACGGAGGTTTCTAGATAGATTCTTTAATTCTCGAGATATTACACTGAAATTAAGATGCGAATAAAATTCAAAATGACGTATTCTATTGCCAATTTTAGTTTGTATTAATATTTAAACTGTTATATTAGTAGTCTAGAATTTATTTACTGAATTTCGTTATATCTCTCTCTTCAGCCACAGGAAGTGCAATGCTGAACAAAGGCCTGGCTAACAATCTCCACATTAACCTGTTAGAAGTGGCCTGAATCCAGCGCCATACATACTTATATTACTAATTAATGGATCCTTAAAATTTTAGTTCCAGGTGTTTTGTCTACATAAATAGTTTTCCTATTTTCGACGGAAATGCGATGTCTTAACGTCACCACTCGTATAAAACATGTTCATTCTTCTTATCCGATAATAGGCTGATATTCATATATTTGTGTAATTGAAGAAAGGTTACATTATGAATAATCAATATCGGAAAGCGTTTTTCAAATCCGCTAAGTATTAAGCAAGTTACAAATACATAACAGCTGGTGGTAGGAGTAAGAGAAAAGGATGCAACATGCACAGCGTGACGTCATCTTCTATAAGGTGCACGCGTGCGAAAGAGACAACGAGTGTCCTTACCACACCATTAAAAATATTAATATCTCAGTCAATATACATCCAAGTTTAATGCTGTTTTCAAATTCATATTTTTATGAACGATAATTTGTAGAAAACCTTACTGCTCAAAATCAAATCTTGGACGTAACCCTATTCACCTCCTTTCTTCGATCAGTATGTATTAGTTCTAACCCTCGTTTACATGTAATAATTATTCCAAGCACATTACTTACTACTGAGATTAGTAGTTATATTCCCCCAGGTGTTGTAGTGACGTGTCGGTGTGTTCCAGGTGTCCAGGTCGACGTCGCAGCAGGTGGTCCTGCGGGACGCGACGCGCGCTCTGGCCGGCAGGTACCGCTGTGAAGTGTCGGCCGACGCGCCGTCTTTCCACACGCAAGTGAGGTCTGCGTACATACATGTCGTCGGTGAGTCTATTTGATTATTCTATGCAATAGTATATAGTTTGATGCGTGTTTGTCAGGTGTGAAAGTGAAATGTCGGTTATCGTTATAACTTTCTTAGTGTTAATTATATTTTCGAGATGAATCCTTTTATAATACGCGTTTTTTAGCTCCAGACGTATGTATGTTACTTTGTAACGGAATCTCTGAACATGATTTTGACCCCCTTTAACACGGATTGACTCGAAATGTTGCAAACTTATCTAGGACCGATGACATTACAATAATTTAAAAAATATGTTATATTGTCTTACCCAGAATCTTCAGAAAAACTATCATAAAAAAGTGGGTAATTTGCGCGTAGTTGTCTTTCTTTGTTAAGACAGCCGTAGATATATGTTTTTAGTGCAAGCAAATAAATTATATTTTTGTTGTCTAAGCTATCAATGCTCAGTTGATCAATTAATTATGAATACTTTACTGTACGCCACACAGATCAACAGAAATTATCCTTTAGGTGTATCGTGACGAACATAATATCTACGAGTATATAAAAAACTGTTTATTGAAAATGTGTTTTAATATATATTTCGACATGTAATCTTTACTGTAATATTACATAATTTCCCGGCAACAAAAAATATAAAATTGAATTGTTCATACAATTGCACGTTTATTTCACAAGCACACATCTCAACATTACGCGTAAATTAACGTTTGTGCCAAACATTTTTATATTTTAAGCCTGAAATTGCTTTAAAATGTTTTATTTAACAAGTTGATTGCTTTTTTATTGGCACGTTACACATCGGATTTGCCTTTTTATTGAATGTTTAATTTGTAAACATTTTTTAAATGACTTGATGTTTGTCGAAGCCTTGTTAACACGGATTGCGTGATGACCTATGTACTTCGTGTGTATTTAAATACGACTATGTATAGATAATCTATTATATAAAAATAAGTCGGGTTTTCCTTCCTGACGCTATAACTCCAGAACGCACGAACCGATTTGGCTGATTTTGGTCTTGAAATATTCGTGGAAGTCCTGGGAAGGTTTATGGAGTGAGAAAAATTGGAAAATTTCTAAGGAAGATACCAAAATCCCTTTTTTATGGGTATTGTTCAAGCGTGACCTGACCAGCCAATATAGGATGATCTTTGTTTATTTGACGGGAGACGTAAAAGACGGTCAAGTTTCAACTACCATCCAACGTAAAATGATCTATCTTTCCATTGTCTTTCATTGACGGCTGACGAAATAGAACAAAATTCAAAAAATGTGTACATCGTGTATATAATATTATCTAGATACGGCGTCTTGCGCGTAATTTTGTTAAATGTAAAATAAAACGATGTCCATATCTACCAAAATAGCCCATTGTTTTTTGAGATTATTGCAACAGGTTTAAACAAGGTATACTCTATCGAAGCGTTTTGCCGGAGTACACCAAAATATATCTAATTATAATTTTTCGTTTTCATAAAGGACATTGTTTTTTGAATTGATACTTTTAGATGCGCTGGGGGACAAATTTAAATTCCGCATTAGTATTGTTTTCAGACTCGAGAATAAAAAAAATATTGGTACGTTGATGCCGTATCTAGACATTATAATGAAACGATGTGCAGTTTTATATTTTTAAATATTTGTTTTATTACTTACGTCACCTTACCAGGCAGTATGAAGGTTTTATTAATTTGTATTTGCTAACGTACTAGACGCGACTACCAACAAGTTAACGATGAAATAAAATAAAATATGATAAAATATATTATGTGAAATAAAATTCGCCAACCCGTACTAAGCCAGCGAGGTGGACTATATCTTCTTCTATAATATAAAAAAGAATCGCAAAATGTGTTGGTAAGCGCATAACTCAACGCCTAGACCAATTTTGCCAATTCTTTTTTTAAAATGGTTATTATTACTTTATTACTAACAAAAAGTAATGGCGTGCAATATTATTTGGAAAAACAGCATTTTGGTGCTGAAATAAGGGAAGGAATATTGGATGGACAGTAAAAAACACTAATGTTTTTAATGTAAAAATTTCATAAAGCAATCTTTATATGTACATGTATATGGAGAGACGGGATATAATAGAGTGGAAGGTACGGGAGAGGGCTGGGATAGCTGACAGATTTTATAGGACGAAATGTAAATGCACATTATAAGACGGGATGGATAATAAAGAGAAAGGACGGGACGGATCGGGAAGAGACTGAACAGACGGATGAGACGGGATTGAGCCGGGCAGTAGGATAGCTACGTCAAGTTTATGTATACAAGAGTTTATAAGAAAAATAACATGTATTTGGTGTGGAGTGGAATCAAAAAATATACGCACCCAGGCAAAACTGGGTCGGGCCGCTAGAAGACATAATGACATATATAATATATTCACTTCGATTCAGTATTTACTTTGGATTCACTTTCATTTTTTACTTAGAGAAGTTCAACTACATTACACTTCATTTTTGTAATCGAAATCGAAATGAATTCATTATTATTGTAAATTAAATAACATTTTTCCTTTTCAAATATAAAACAAAAAAATAACTTTCCTACATCTTTTAATCACCAAACGAAATGTTACAAAAAACGAAGCCATCTGGTGGCGAAACGGAGTTCGCCGGGTTTGCTAGTTCATTCTAAATATAATTTTCAGTAAACTAATTATCAAAATTAATTAATTGTGGCAAATTCTACTAATATTGATTACTAATCTATTACTAATTCATCTACCAATATTTTTACAAAATCTCGCTTACACTCCAACTGTATCTTATATCAGCTATATATATATATATATATATATGGCATTTCAGGGCCACAGAATATCCTTCGGTAAGGTCAGCATGGGAGTTTACCTCGACAATCTGCCTGTCTAAACTAGCCGTTGTGATAAGAGGCTTTGCAGCAGTATTTATTGATGGCTGTTAAACTAGTCTCCGGACTGAGGGCATTAGGTCTGTATGTATTTGCAAGTGTTTGGTGTTCACGCCATGGAATATTCCGCTTAGGTACGTTACATATGGCTGGAAAGGTTTCATAAAATAGTTGTAAATAACCAAGCTGCTAATAAGCATTATTTTTGTTAATTTCTGAAGGTGATGTTATTTTAAGTACAAAAATATAAGCTAGTTTGTGCGAATACAGGTTGTAAGATGATATTTTATGGAATGCTTGTAATAGAAACTATAAAATGAAAATAAACCACAGCTAAAATAATTTTATTTCAACATTTTAGACCTTAATATATGGATTTATTTGTCTGCGACACATTCATTATTTAATCTATAACGAAAAAGCTCTTTTATAATATACCTGTCAATTTTAAAAAGACATACCACGGCTGTGCTTGAAAGTCTAGTCTAGGTTGTAAAACCTTGTAACTAATCATGATGCGTAGTGACGAATATTGTATTCCATAGTGTTGTTTATACCAGCTGATTAGATGGTATTTTCTTGGGCAAGGCGCTATGGACCTTGCTGTGGCTAGTGATGTACAGTAATCCCGCCTAGAGCATTCTCCCTATTGCTTGAACTAAGCGCGCTTACGTCACAAACTCTGCAAAACCCTCGTTTCGATTCATAGCTTCGTGTCCGTATATACTATATACTCTCATATCTAAACATTGAGTGTGGGTATTCCTGTTTTCGGCAATCTCTACATACCACATCATAATGCGCAGTTCCTTAAACTTTGTTGCCTGCAGGTATAAAATTTAGTTTGATCCACAAGCATTTGATTGAGGTCTGAGTGTTTATGAGACCGAAAAGACTTTCGTTTTTTCTGATACGTATAATATCGTACGATTAATCTTATGTATTGGTGTATCTATTTATTTATCCCGTAGAGAGGTTGAAGTTATTCGTAACTCCCTCCGCAGTGATGCCGTGGAGGAGTGGCGTCTCAGGCTGGACAACCCTACTGCGGGTTTGAGGACCGTTGCGGCAGTGCGCCCTGTTTTTAGTCAGTGGCTAGACAGGCGCCACGGCGCAGCGACATTCCGATTGACGCAGGTACTCACAGGCCATGGATGCTTTGGCGAGTACCTGTGTCGAGTTGTCGGCGTGGAATCGTCAACCGTGTGTCACCATTGTGACAACTGTCCGCGGGATACGGCTCAGCACACTCTGGAGGTGTGTCCAGCCTGGGACGGTGAGCGTAGCGCTCTCGTTGGGATCGTCGGTCGGGACCTCTCGCTGTCGGCCGTGGTGTCATCCATGGTTAGCAGCCCGAGATCTTGGAGGGCGATGTCCCAATTTTGCGAGAGGGTGATCTCGCAGAAGGAAAGAGCAGGAAGGGAGAGAGATCGATCCGATCCCTCTCGTCGCACCAGGAGACATAGGAGACGCCGGGGGGACGATTAACCGGTGACTCCTGCCCTGTGGACTGGGGGCTATTTTAAGAATTCCACCACGGTATCCCCTACCTGTCGTAAGAGGCGACTAATGGGGGCAATGGTAGTCGCGAGCACGCAGCGGGGGGCTGCGTAACGTCCACTAATAGCGACTACGTGAAGAAAATATGTGGGGTGTGTTGTGTCGCGGCATCGTGCAGGATCGGATCCGGCGAGGCTAGGGCGCCTAAGCCTTAGGAACCCGGACCCGCTCCAATGCGCTGAAGAGGTTCACCGTGGGGTTTTTGGTTGGTATGCCGGTGTAGGAATTTTGTTAGGGACGCGACTCAACGGTCGCCTAGATGTTAACATCCATTCCGGGTGGTTCAGCGTTGAGTCGTAAGACCGGCGAAACCAACATAACCGCCTGCCTTTCCCCCCAGGCAGCGGTAGCGATAAACCGTTTTTACCCGCGAAAACAAAAAAAAAAAAATCTATTTATTTATCCTCACACCTAAAAAATACGAATACCCCATATATACATCTTCATACGTCCGCGTACACTAAGTTGTACGTATATATAACAAAGGCGCATACTCACTACACCGAGAACATTATAATAAACAATACAAGAGGAAACTAAAGTAGAAACAAAGTGCCATAAATCTGCGCGAACAGTGAGCGGCTCGCCCTACGGAAGGCAATCGGCCCGTATTATCATGCGCGGTGCCTATAACCGTATGAACTGAGCTATTTGCATGGCAGAATGGGCGCCATCGATCCAACGTCCCGCTGTCTCATCACAAAACTATAGCGCATAGTTGCGATGGACACAGTACGGCAATAGTTTAAAATGTAAAATAAATATCAACGCTTAGCGCAGAAACTAGGGAAGCGAGTTTAATATGGATCTGAGTGTTTGTTCACGTTGAATATAGGCTCGTTGGATGTGTAGTTAATTTTTGTGTACGGTGACCAGTGTTGTAAAAAAGCTCGAGTCGGCGCTTAAACGCTCGAGTCGACGCTCAAGCAGATTGCTCGTGCTCGAGTCGGGACTCGACTGAAGCGCTCGACGCTCGAGCAGTGGCTTGAGCGCTCGGCTCGAGCTTGAGAGCGCGCTTAGATTACATAGTTAGAGAAACTGTAAAAAAGATCTGTATCTGTATCAGCCCATATACGTCCCACTGCAAGGCACGGGCCTACTCTACAATCGAGAGTTCGATTGAGAGTGTTTAGGCCATATAGTCCACCACACTAGCCTAGTGCGGGTTGGCGGACTTACATACCATAGAATTTTTTATAAATCGCTATGGTATGCAGGTTTCCTCATGATGTTTTCCTTCACCGTTTTAGTGCATGGTGATTGACTATCAATACACACATGACTCCGAAAAGTCAGAGGTGTGCCCTGGGATTCGAACCCGCGACCACCGTAAAAAAGATAGTATAATTGAAATAAGACAATTTCAATTTTATTTTTAACGATATTTATATCATAATAGTAGAAAAATACTTATTTATTATTAGTATACAATATGCCATATGATCTACGCCATAAGGCCCAAATTACATTACAAGTGTGGTTTAGCTTTTTGTTTGTTTTTGGTTTTTGTGTTTACTGGTGGTAAGTCTCTAATATGTGAGAGGCTGTCTTGGTGGGTACCACCGCAATGTCTATTTCTCCCGTCAAACAGCAGTTTAAATGCACTGTTGTGATTCGGATTGAAGGACATTGTAGTCAGAGTAACTACTGGACATATTGAGACTTAACATCTTGTGTCTCAGGATGGCGAGCGCAGTGGAATGCCAAGCATTGAGTTGTAAATCAAGGTGTTGTTTGGTTTTGCTACTGTTCATGAGCGGTCGCATCGCTTACCATCAGGCGAACGGCGTGCTCGTCTCGCCATTCAATGCAATAAAAAAAAATAGCTGAAGTTTCTGTACAATTCCTGACTACCTACTGATTTTTCTTAGCAACTAAGTTAAATTAAATACCTACCTAAAATCATCACACACCTTTGCAACACTATAATTTTTTTAACCATGAGAAAAGTCACATACTGGCCTGTATATTTTCGTTACTAAGTCTGTTCCTTCTTTTAGTTATGACTAGCTGAGCCCGCGACTTCGTCCGCGTGAAGTTTAACAAAAAAGTTAATTAGTTGTTTTAGTTATTTTTTAAATAAATGAAATTTTCTACAACAAATGTAGCCTAAGTTACTCCTTATTATATCAGCTACCTGACAAAAAAAGTCCCGTCAAAATCGGTCCAGCCATTTCAGAGATTAGCCGGAACAAACAGACAGACAGACAGACGGACAGACAAAAAAAATCTAAGGTCATTTTCGATATAGGTATCGTGTATACCGGGTATATCAAGACTGCTACCGAAAATGAAGCCGGGTGGTAGTTTAAGCGACTTTAGACACAATGCAACAGAAAATGTTGGAAAAAAAGCGACAATTTTTTTTTGGTTATTTTTTTCCTACGGTCGTATTTGGGCGAAAAATGCATTTTTCCCTAAAATAATAGTGAATACCCTTTTATTTATAAATACTCTAAGGTATAAAAGAGTTTAAATTATTATTTTAGCAATAACTATGGATTTACCACCCAAAAATGATGATATTTAAAAAATCATTAAAAATAATTGTCGCGTTTCTTTGCGAAATTTTTAGTTGCATTGTATTTGTAGTCACTAAAACTACCACCCAGCTTTGTTTTCGGTAGCAGTCTTGATATACCCGGTATAACGATATGTACTTGGACATTTTTATTTATTTTCACTTTACAAACAGACACTTCAATTTTATTTATATGTATAGATAAGGCCAGCTTATACGACCAAAGTCAAAAGATAAGTAATACTCACCATACCTACCGCCCCCCACAACTCCTAACATTTTTATTTATCACAATTGTTTCATCTATCCGTATTTAAAAACTACAACGCTTGAACGCTCGAGCGCATAACTCGAGCATGAAAGTCTAAGCTCTCAACGCTCGCAAGCCTTAAACGCTCAAGCGTTTAACGCTCGAGTCTAAAACGCTCCAAAGCGTCGACTCAGCGCTCGACGCTCGACTCTCAGCGCTCATTTTTACAACACTAACGGTGACATTTTAATATCATGATTTAGTGATGTTAATATATCTACCAGCTTCTTATGTACAAATTGATATGTCTAAACACTCTCCGCAAATAATAGGTTGTAAATCAACTGAGCAATATTGACCTAACACACCATATCACTGACGTTTACGTCACCTACACAAAGTTGTCGTACTGCGCTCGCCTCAACTACAATTAGACCAATGATGAAGTAAAGTAAACATGTTGAGTTGGCGTTTTATCGATGAATGGTATCAATTCCATCGGGGATCTTTCAATACCCCTACTTATTTTATTAGAATGAATATGATGGAATGAAAAAATATTGCGTTTCAGTCAGTACATATTGGTTTGATAGCAGGTAATGCATTTTAGTATTTCAAAATGGTGCTTAAATTATACATGTTAAGGGTTATCGTAGGACGGAAAAAATATATTCCGAGATTGCTATCCCAGATTTTGGAATTGTATTTTGGTTTGTAATATTTATCAGATTCAGGTACAAGGTTTAATTCGAGCATTTAAATAATAAAATACCTTCTATATTAAGATTCCCTATATTTGTTTTGATAATTTAATTTACTGTAGTAATAGAAAAACCAACCTGATTAAAATATCTGGTGAATTGTTAACAAATTATAAATATAAAATAATCTGGAAAATAGTCCGGTTGGATAACTCATAATGTTAATTACATTGAGCAATATATACTTCTATGTGATATAGTAAAGCAGGGATATGACTGAAAGCTATTAATTGTATTTGAAATATAGTATTTTAAAAGATGTCAATTATCTTCATCCGACTCGAAATACCCATTAATAAAGTTAAAAAAAAAAGACAAAAATCTTTACTTGCAATTAAATTTGCTTGCCACCTCCACTCACAGTTTGTACATGTAACTTGGCCGTCCATGCCGAAAGCTTCTCTAACTATTTCACAATTTAACTCATTCATATTCTACTCGGAACAACTAAATCATACTTTACGTTTAAATGAAACGAATTTTACACTTTGGCGTTTATTTAAAACCGTTTTATACAGGGGGCTGGGTTAGTTGCTTAAATGTTTAAACGACTATTTTCGCAGACGCCTCCGAATGTTTGTAAGTGAATTTTGTTGGCGTGACTTTCATTTTTCTAATACCATCGGTGGTAATTTTAGATATATTTTTTTGCTGATCACTTGTTCTTATTCTTCTTAGGGTGCCTCTTCAGTGTTGAAGGTTAGCCGTCAGCTTCTCGTATTCGTATATCTCCTGATATTATATATACATATGTATATCGTTTTAAGCATCACTAGCCACGTGAAATATATTTTTTTTCTTCTTTTTCAGCCCATATACATACGTCCTACTGCAGGGCACGAGCCTCCTTTATAATCGAGAGTACGATTCAGAGTGGTTAGGCAATATAGTTCACCACGCCGCGCTGGCCTAGTGCGGGTTGATGGACGTTACATCCCATAGAAATTCTTATAAATCGCTATGGTATGCAGGTTTCTTCATCATGTTTTTCTTCACCGTAATATCAATAAATATTATTTACTTGCTGCTACAAACTTGCCCATGTTGTATCAATGTTTTCTTTGATTATTTCATTTCTATTTGGGTGTGGTGGTCGCGTCCTTCATTTTTTCGTCTATTGCTATAATTATAAATACAAGGTTTTTATTACTAGCGTCAACATTTTTATAAAATATACACCATCATCCCAGAAAGTTTAGAATATGACTAACTACTTTTTTACTGAGTTTGTTTAAAAACTTTCTTTATATTGATACCGTTATTTCTTCAATACAAACCAAATTAAAACGGCATCATTGTGAAAAAGTTTATTACGAAAGTTGTCGCTTTTATGATTCCGTATATTTACGTCGAGTTTGTAAAAAATCTCCAAGTTTATATCACCCCCTTGAAAACATATTATCCGAGCGAAGTTTTACGTCGGTTTTATGGTGGAACTTGCAGTATCGCTGGTCCAACATTACTTTTGAATACAGTTAATTTAGTAGCCATCGCCGGATGGGTGTTTTTCATGGGACCAAACTTTAATGGAAAGTTTGCAAATAAAATGTGATTATTGGTGAAGTTGGCGATGTGTTGAAGTGGTGTCATGTTATTTTTTCTTCTTATAGGATATACGAGTCGCTTACTCAATTGAAAAAGAATACGGTGAATAATGAACATTTACAATAAATATATAAGTAAATACACCTAACAATCACATACATAGTCCTGACAACTAAGATGAGACTAAGATTTTCTCGTGTCAAAAACTACGAGAGACTTTTCTGTGTCACAAACACCCAGATATGAAACAAATATCTATGGATTTTACAAATATTTGTCATAGTGTGGGGATCGAATTCGTCACAGCTGGAGTCTAACCATCTGCGCCACATAGGCTGTCGAATATATACGACTATTTTATGAAATCACGTATATTTTTAGTAATTTTCATTTATCTGACTTCTCCAGCTGGATGGCTGCATGGATGCATAATATCAGAGCACCACCTACCCTAGTGTATATTTTTAAATTCTATGGAATGAAATGAACAGTTATGCTATAATATTTCCTAATGCTTTCGCTCGATTACGATACCTTATAAATGTTTTGCCAGACAACTTTACTTTTTTAATAGAAAAGGGAATGTCTCACCTCTTCTAAAAAAACCATTCCAATTGTATGTATGTATATGGGCTAATTGGCTTAGTATGATAATAGTAAGGGATAAGAAAGTATTGTCCGTATAGACTGACCGTAGTTGAGTCTACTAAATAGAGGTCAATTGATTCAAACAGGTCTAGTCAATTGAAGTCCTTTTGGAACAAAACATTTCGTTTTATATATAAACCCCATTCCTCCACGGTGAATTAATAAAATCACTTTTTCTTCGGTAGCCTTACATTTTATAGGTAATCACATAAATTTTGCGACTAGTGTTCTTTGTAAAACACCCGGAGTGATCTTGCCGTAAAATTTTGTTGTTACTACCTCCGTGAAAGATTTTTTTCGGGCTTAAAGGTGAATCTTGATGATTTTTTTTTACTGGCGTACTTAAATTGCGGAGTAAACTTAAATTATTGAGCATAAAATGAAATTTGTGGTTTGGTTTTTCTTCAGTTGGTATCGTTTTCCTGTCGTAATTTTGTTTGAACATAACAATTTAGTATTGTACAGTATATTGGTTATACATTTATACAACGTGTCTTCAGTGACTAATCCTTTGTCTACACAGCTTATTGAGATCAGTATATTGACCAATCAGGCGCTATAATTTTCTGAGTATGCAATATATATAATATATATTATATACAGGGTATATCAAGACTGCTACCGAAAACGAAGCTGGGTGGTAGTTTTAATGACTTCAGACACAATGCAACTAAATTTTGTGTAAAAAATTGTGACGATTTTTATTGTTATTTTTTTTCTATCTTCGTATTATGGTGGTAAATACATAGTTTTTTTCTTAAATAATCGTAATAGTGTATACCCTTTAATTTTATAGACGCTATGGTACACAAGGCTTTAAGTTATTATTTTAGCAAAAGCTATGGATTTACCACCCAAAAATTATGATATTTAAAAAATCATTAAAAATAATTGTCGCGTTTCTTTGCGATATTTTTAGTTGCATTGTGTTTGTAGTCACTAAACTACCACCCGGCTTTGTTTTCGGTAGCAGTCTTGATATACCCAGTATGAATGTAATACAATGACCACTACCATTTTCGATCCTGAATATAAACTAAAACAGTTAAAATATTTAATTAGGCTGGTGCAGATCAAAAACATTCGAACAATATTTTTAGCCACTTACGGACGACCAAAAGATCAACGAATATTTTTCGCAAAAGCACTTCAAAATAATTGAATTTATAATGAGGACTGCTTGTATTCAAATACAAAATATAAGACAGATAATAATTATATTTCATAATTTATAAGGAAATAAGGAAAATAATGTGTTACCAGTGATGATATACGGCACCGAGACGTGGCCTCTCACTGTGGGCCTCATTAAAAGGCTCAAAGTCACTCAACGAGCCATGGAGCGGGCTATGCTCGGAGTTTTCCTACGAAATCGAATCAGAAATGAGGAGATCCGTAGGTGAACCAAGGTTACCGACATAGCCCATAGGATTGGCAAGTTGAAGTGGTAGTGGGCCGGGCACATAGCTCGTAGAACCGATGGCCGTTGGGGCCGAAAGGTTCTCGAGTGGAGGCCACGTACAGGCAAGCGAAATGTCGGACGCCCGCCTACAAGGTGGACGGACGATCTGACTAAGGTCGCAGGAAATCGCTGGATGCAGGCCGCTTCCAACAGGTCATTGTGGAGATCCTTGGGGGAGGCCTATGTTCAGCAGTGGACTTCCTGTGGCTGATATGATGATGATGATGATGATGATGAAGGAAAATAATTCAAATATTCAAGGTAGTTTCAATTTCAAAGCTGTTTAATGTTAAAATAATGAACTGAAATAAAATGAAAATAATGTAAACATCATTTACATTCAATCATTTTTATTTTACCACCCGGTTCGGAAAGCGGCATAGTAACTAGAAATACCATTTGTTTCTACACGATGTATTTTTAGGCCGACGCTTACCTACTAAGGTACTACACAGTACGTGTAATTTGCAAGACAGCATCTAGTTTTGGATTAGCTATCGCCAGTAAACAATCTCTATCATCTATTGAATGTATCGTGGGCAAATTCTGAATCTCCGTGTACAATCGAAGTGAAAACAAATTACAATATACATACATAATTGTGAAAAGAAAGCGATACTTTTATATTATTCAAATCTACTCTAAATTTGCGTATATTCTATAAGATAGATGACGGATATATGGCAACAAGAAATATTAATTAATTAAATTAAAATGATTAATTGGAAATTAAATTTCCTGTAATTATTAGATTGTTTTCGTGTTGTATTTTTGATATATTTTTTAATAAAACCACAATAACTAATGAGATGATCAGTACGTGAAGAAATCACTGTTGGAAAACTAATGAAACAGAATCTCTTCGACGCTTATCATTATACCACATCGTTACTGGGGATAGGTCTCTCATATGTAAGCGGTCCCCTGGGTAGGTACCAACGCAATGTTTATTTATTTCTCCCGCTAAACAGCATTGTAAATGCACTGTTGTATTTCGGATTGAAGGACATTTTAGCCAAAGTAATTACTGGATAAATTGAGACTTTACATCTTATGTCCCAGCATAGCGCAGGCAGTGGAATGCCAACCATTGCTTTGTAATTCCAGGTGCTGTTTTGATTAGCAACTGTTCATGAGCGGTCGTATCGTTTATCATCAGGCGAACGGCATGCTCGTCTCGCCATTCATTACAATAAAAAAAAAACTCATGATATGAACAAGACGTGTAGAAATCACTGTTGGAAAACTAATGAAACAAAATCTGTTCAACGTTTACTATTATACCAACGTTAAATAACTCTAAGTATCACTTGTCGTCACAACTGTACATAGGCATTCTCTTACTAGGTTATTTAGCTTAAGTGGTGGAGTAAAAAAAAATTTTACGGACACCCTTTTACGTGCAAAGAGTTGAACTTTATGAAGGTTGTATATAGCTTATGAAAAATTTTTCGGCGTCGGATAAAATTGTCAGAGGCAGGGAACTGTACTAGGAAGTAATTTTCAGGATTATTTTCCAGCTATGTTTTTATTTCAGTGTAAAAGTTTTGTGAGTCACCGCCGACTCTTTTCGTGGATGTAAACGAACGAATTGCTTTTGATAAAGTTTTACGCCGCAGTTTATGTAAAGTGCGCGTTAGTTTTAAATTATTTCATATTATTTTGAACGGTACACTACTGTACTTTCCGTTGTTTATTTTCTCTGCACTTTTGAGTAAATTGAGGTAATATGATAGTGAGATTCCTTCTGTATAAATTTTTGACGGTGTGTCTGAAATTTTGTTATGCTCTTGGTTTTGATTAATTGGTTTTGTCAATAATTATGAGCATGATTACTATGGGAGTCTTCGAGACAATATTAGAGTTTTATTAAATAAAACATGGTTATCCACTTAGCCGCTTTTAGGCACCTTCATCGACTGATATGCAAAGTGCATCACATGCTGTAGTAGATACAGCTGCAAATCAGCAGAACATAACAAATGTCTTTCATATTTTAAAAAACACAAGTCTTTTAAAATAATGTTAAATCCATTTGAATTAAGCGAATATTAAGAGGACGTGAAGCATGCCAAAAGGAGCTAAAAGCAAGAAAAATAAGCAGCTCGCCGGCCCTCGTACCGTGAACAGTTCGCAATTCAACCAGCTTTGTTCGTACCGTTCGGTTTTGTTATTTTATTTTAGTTTATGTTCCAAGACATTCAAGGGTTTGATAACTGCAGCCTGTGTAGCTTAGTTGGTGACACAAATACAATGAAGAAATGCCTCTTATATCTTTTACAAAGAGCGGATTAAATAAAGACGTATAAACAAATAAATTATTTTTTGTTTCTTGTTTTAATTTTAATTTGGATTTTGCTTTATTTTAATTTTAAGTTGTTAATACTTTTAATTACTTTGTTGTTAGTTGTAGTAAGTAGTTGATTAATCAATTTTCTTGCTTCCCTACTTAAAAAACGCAGGGATTTGCGATGGTAAATAAATTCTTATAAATACTTTCAGTGTTACAAGAACGTTTGGAAATGTATTTATTTCGAATCGCATCAAGTTAGTGTCAAATTTGGAATATAATAGCTATCTTCTATTTATAAATCGCAAAATAAAAAAATTGTATCTTCCATGGATGGAATGTCAAGTTGAGATAGAATAAAGTAAGAGTAAAGACATTTCAGTATCGATTATGGTATGTATTGCATTAATACTAATGCAATAATTACCATTCGAATTAAATTCATGTAATAAAATAAAAAATCTGTTTATTTAATATAATAAGTTAATACATACATACATAAACTCACGCCTTTTTCCCAGAAAGGGCAGGCAGAAGTGCCAGGGCATCCACATTTTGCCTTGTATGTTTCGTCACACGATGGTGGTAGATGGTGATAGCTGGCGAGCCTTTCGCCATATTGGGCACAAATTCCTGACTTTGAGCTGATAATTAATAGAAAAATTCAATATCACTTTGCCCAACCCGGGATTGGACCTTAGCTTTGTAGCCGTGTCGTAGTACAACTACGCCACCGAGCCAGTCTAATTAGTTAATTTATACTTGATATAAAATATAGGTCACAAACAGTAGACGTTCCAGACATCGTTACGTACCGCAAAACGCTGAATGATGTCTTCATAACTACGACAAAATTACTTGGCATTATTTTTAACAAATACCATCCTCAAATTATGCTGGGGTAAAATTCTCTCTTGTTTTCAATTTACCTCAGATTTTTATAATATTTGTTAAGCTTTATTGTATTTTTGTTTTCTCATTACGCGTTTGGAATTTTGGAATTTGGAATACCTTTTTTTCATGTTGTGGCATAATTCAAATCTTGTATAAAATTAGTGGTACTTTTTGAGTGTATATTTTTCATCAGACTATTTGGTTAATCTAATATCAGAGTAATCATGACTTCTTGAGGATGTTTGAGATGGCTTAGTTAGCGCACTTTTCTCCAATTGACAACTCCTATTACGACCTGCACCCAAAGTGATTTTCGTGAAGCAAGATTCTGAGACCAGATTCAATTTGTTCTAGACTCAGCCACTGATCACTTCGCCACAAGACTACACACGTCACCATATATACTGGTAGGTCTCTTCTATGTGAAAGGCCGTAGTGTAAATGCACTGTTGTGTTACGTTTTGAAGGACATAGTAGCCGGAGTAACTACTGGACATATTCAGACTTTACATCTAATGTCTCAGGATGGCGAGCGCAGTGGAATGTCAAGTATTGCTTTGTATGAGCGGTCGTATCGTTTACCATTAGGCGAAGTTATGGTCGTCTCGTCATTCATTAAAAAAAAAACAGACTCAATCCATGCTAAAGTCAACCACGGATCACTTCACCAGAATAGTTCACATATCATCAATATATCTATATACGAGCCATAATAAAATCCAGACTCAATGGTCATATCGACCGAACCATCGACGTTTTTATATCTTGTTGGAAAATAAATAAAACTACTGGCCACAAAGCAGCTGACCTTTGCTGAGTCCGAGCTGGGCGTCTTTTTGTAGTTTTAACTCTATTTCCTTCTTTCTAAACATAAAGCCGGCCACACATCCGATTTGTGTATCGCAGGCGTTTGAATCTGAAACATTTTAGTGTAGAGATAAGTATTTGTTGTCTTTTTATGCAAGTACGCTTGCGGACTACTTTATTTTCGAATTGTCACGCATACGTAATATGCCATTGTATACGTACACTATACTATTTTACATCGGTAATTCATTCAGATTCATCGGTTAGTAGTATGGGAGTAAATCATTACGTTATAATAATAATATTTTTAGTAGCTACATATTTGACAACAACAAACCAGTAAATCCTCATTTCTTACCCGTTCTTCTATAGTGAAAACCGCTTTCTGAACCGGTGGTATAAATGACTGAATCCTAATGATGTTGAACATTTTGATGGATTTAATAAAATATTTTCATTTTCATCTTTTTACTCGCCTGAAGAAAGTGATCATCTGTGAGTCTTTTTATATACGAGTTAAATTGAGATCTCTTTATGATTTTGGTGTTCACTTAAAACATGCACAGACCTAATTTAGATGCTATGAAGACTATTTGTATTTAAATAAATATCGCAACCCTTTACCTTCCCAAAACCAAATACAATGTGTACTAAAAAAAACAATAAACAATCTCTGTTATCCCAACAAATCTCCATCCTATTGAAAAATGCTGTGTTTCGAACACTTTTCCAATAAAACACAAAAGTTCCGCGACGCCCTGTCTGTCATAGAGAATCTATAGAAATATCCACTCGTACAGATTCCTTTTATTCCCGCGTGATTTATCTTTTGTGTTCGTTCAAACGCGTTACACCGAATGGGGTTGGCGTCAACCGTTACTGTTGTTGAAGGCTCCATTTTCACTTTACCAATGTGCTGACGGAAGTGTAGTAGTTATTGTTTGTACGATATAGACTAGTTCGGTCACACCAGAGTGCTGACACTTTTTTCTGAATTTTGATTTATGTACGTTTATGTATAAAGTATTTGCCTCCGTGGCGCAGTTGGTTAGACCCCCGCATGTGAGATGAGAAGCCGTGGATTCGATCTTCATAGCGAGAGAAATGTTTGTGCGGCCCCCAAATATTTCTTTCGGGTCTGGGTATTTGTGAGACCGATAAGTCTCGTAGTTCATATACAGACATAAGACTCGACCAAGACATAAAACTCGATCTTATTGTGGGATCAGGACTATGTATATGAATGTTGGGTGTTATTTATTATTATTTATTTTTTAACAAGATATGCTGTTCGTATGAACTACGCTATGAGCATCGATATACGTACGTACGGAACGCACCAAACTCGACTATACGATACACAGCGTACACTTTGAAGGCGCACGCTCAGCGCTCTGTTTGAGTCATAACAGTCAGTTGTTTATCCTTTTGAAAAACGACTGTTATAAATATAGGGACCTGTCTCTTAATGAGATAACATATTTATTATAATTATTGTGTAAAATATTAAACTGGGTGGTAGGTCTCTCATGTGCTTATGGTCTCGAGTGTAACCGTCTTGATTTGTGAACGGTGTCCTAATTTGAATAACTTTGAATCAAAGATTAACATATGATATTTTGGTTCAAGCGCAGTGCTGTAATAAATTCAGAGTGGACCTCTTGTCTCTAAACGGGTCCTCACCTTCGAGAATTCCTTGCTCATCTCATCATTCTTATTAATAAAAATTACGGGATAGTAGTCAGAAAATCAGTTATTAGAATTTGCCTCTCAATCTTACAGTATTTATTGCTGTTTAAATACTGCAACCATTGCCAAATGGCAACAGCCGGGACCGATGACGTCACTTGCTTTCTGAGTTACATCAAGCAATGAACGTCTACCAAAATTGTATACGATACATTTCATCTGAATTAATTTAAATACCAAACATTTTAGCACACATCTTCAACATTTCGAATATAAATATTATTTCAGCTCGAACCACACACGTAATTGTATTATACAATAACGGACAAGCACATTAAGTTAATGAGTGTCTCATTAAAAACCGTCATAGATGACAATTATTATAATTAAATGCAATATAAAATGGAAATGCGAGTATAAAACCGCCCAAGGCGGCGTTAAATTGCGACCGAGCGGGTAATTGACAAATGATCACTCGACGTCAAATCATCGTGCCCTGGGGGACATGGGGGCGGGAATACCACGACCCGAGGACGCGTTAAAAATCATATTATGTTCATTGAAAACATCGTATGATTCCATTCATATTTCTGAGCGATGTATAAAAATATTAACCTGCACTAGGCCAGCGTGGTGAGTCCACCACTATACACGCAACCGCACTCTTAATTGTGGAAGGACGCCTCTGACCTATAGTAGCACCTATATGGTCTGATACAGTATACAAAAATTTAAAAAAATGTATAAATTAAATTAAAAAATGGCGATACTTTTTATTGAAGTTTTTTATGTTGTTTCTTCTTTATTTACGTTACACTTTATAAAACTGTATTATGAGAAGTAACTAAACGGTTTTTACAGCCTTGCGAATAGTTATTTTAGTAATTGAAAAAATATACTGGTACTACATTTAAACAGTTAAAACTTTTAAAAGTTTAAGTAACATTCGTGACTAAAGTAACCACAAGATGTATTTGAACTAGTGTGGACAGCACTACTTATTCTAAAAGTTTGTTTAGTTCTACGAGTATAATTCTATAATTGATTGTTAATTGTCTCATATTATATACAACTGCTAGAGACTTATATAATGTGTTTTTTACTGAGTAAGAACAATAAAAGACCGATAGTATTATACTCCTTTACAAATAGTCATGGTTATGAAAAAATTATGTGAGTGTCCTGCCACACCCTGGGCTACTGATATTATAAAGGCGAAAGTTTGTGTTACTTCGTTACGCTCAAAAGACTGGACCATTTTGACGTGACAACGTCTTAAATTAGGTTGCGGCTGGGAGTCACTTATGAAAAAGTGTAACGCCCGGTAACGTTACGATGAGTCACCGAACGAGAGAGAGGCCCGCCGAATGCCTTGCGTCTCTCTCCCACTCAACTATGATCGGTCTGCCGCGCGCGCAGCACTAGAGAATTAGGCGCATTGAATCGGCGCATGCTTGTGTCTCTGTCTTTGTCTTTCTCGAACGTTCTTGGCGTTGGAAAAACAAGAAAGCGTCACAATACAAGTTCACACGTGTGGTTAAAGTATCGTCAGCTGTGTCTGTAGTGAAAATATGGAGTGCTTAGATTCGTCATTACATGTACAATGTTTTAGTAAACAAAATATATTTCTATAGTTAAAATTTGTGCAATTCTTATTTTCATTCAATTCCTTGTTCCTATTGTGCAATTTAATTATATTCATATCAATAAATATTCTACCGAGAAAAAGTCGTTGTCACGTAAAATCTTCGCCCGTAAAACCGACTTTACAGGCAACCATTTTTTTAATTACAATTTTATTGAGTTAGCCGATACCGTGGTTTAACGCATAGGCTAGTTTGTCCCATAAAACTTAGTACTCCCAAGGAAGGAGCAAAGAATTCAAATATGTATATTTGCGACTCTTTCAAAGAAGCCAGGTCAGGCTGCTAGTTTACTATAAAACCGATATTATCAAAAATACTCCTCATTTTGTGAGTTGAAAGTATTTTATACGCATAATTTATAATAACAAAGCTTACCTATCTATCCAGGAAAATATCCTTTGCGTCCATGCATCTTGAAGGTAGTTCTACGCTAAGGTGTAATGTACGGTTAAGGAACAAGGTATCATAAAGCAATATATCCGATGTGCGCTCTATTTGCGGGAACACTGGCGCCTGCAGAGGACGTATGACATAAAACTCGGGCCATTTATTATTTTATCGACATGCTAGTGATGTGATGTTTCACATTTTATTAATGGAATATTTAATGGACAGCTTAATAAAATGTACGCTTTTTAATTCCGAATTATGTGTTTTAAATTGAATGTGTCTATTAGCACGTAGTTGTTTCTTTATTTAATATTGGGTTTTGGTTTATTACTCGTAACTAATTCATTTGTTGATATAGGAGGCTGCCATAATGTAATTGGATTAGTAGTTACCTGTGTATTAGAGTGTTGCTTTCGAAACTCATCTAGGCGGAGAAACTATTTTATTGGGAACCTTATTAGTAATTCAATAAGCAATTGGTATCAGTAGATGATGTAATCGACTAAGATCACAACATATTAGTCATAACTCATAGTCATAGTATAGTCATAGACATAATCTTTGTTGTTACTGTAATTGTTGCTGGGCTAAATTAGCTCCTGTACGTCGCGTCACCCTAGGTTACACCTGAAAACCAGCGCTGTGTGGTCGCTTCTGTTATCACACAGCAACATGCTGAGATGTCGACCTGTTGTCGCGAGTGAGCCGCGCAACATACTTACCTTACTGTTTTTTCCTTTTTCTTTGTTTTTTAATATACAGGGTATATCAAGACTGCTATCGAAAACGAAGCCAGGTGGCAGTTTAAGCGACTTCAGACACAATGCAACAGAAAAAGTTGAAAAAAAAAGGGGCAATTTTTTTTTTGTTATTTTTTTCCTATTGCCATATTTGGGTGGTAAATACATTTTTTTCCTAAAATTATAGTATATACACTTTTATTTATAAATACTCTAAGGTATAAAAGGGTTTAAATTATTATTTTAGCAAAAACTATGGATTTACCACCCAAAAATGACGATGTTTAAAAAATCATAAAAAATAATTGTCGCGTTTCTTTGCGAAATTTTTAATTGCATTGTGTTTGTAGTCACTAAAACTACCACCCGGCTTCGTTTTCGGTAGCAGTCTTGAGATACCCGGTATATGTTACATTATTTTGTTACATTATTGTATTGTTTGCATTGTTATAATTGTACTGTGTTGTATGCGGCTGATTTCCGCGATAATAAAAGCATTTCTTAAAAGCATTTCTTTCATATATATGTATACCGTCGATAGGTCTCTCATGTGTGATAGGCCGCCTGCGTAGGTACCACCGTAATGTTTTTTTCTCCCCCGAAAAACAGCAGTGTAAATATACGGTTGTGTTTCGGATTGAAGAACATTTTAGGCAGAGTAACTACAGGACATATGGGGACTTTACATCTATGTCTCAGGATGGCGAACGCATTAGAATGCCAAGTACTGACCCAGGCTGACACTTGTAAAAAAAAGACTGCTTTTCAAATTATAATAATTTGGTACCCCGAAAAAGACAGTTTTTAAAACTAGTAGACCGTATCATATTTGAAAAAGCAAAATCGGTCATATTATTCCTTTGTCACACAATGTTTTAAATTTTTACCGAATATGATGGCGAGCGTTTTCAATAATTTATCAGAATTGACTATTTTTTACTGCAACCTATATCCGTATTTTCCTAGAACATCAATCAAATGCTATCACAAAAATATTCGAAGCATTTAATTTCATACTTACAACCGCTTTTTTTTTAATATATCTTCAATTCCACTAAGTTATAAGCGCCAAATACTTACGAAAATAAAGCCTACACTGCAGCTGCATAAACCGATAGAATCTAACTAATTGACCAAAACTACGTTTTCCATTACACCCGTGTCCCGTTCAAAGCTGAAGGTAATCAAAATCGACAATTTAATGCTCGCTTAATAATTTAAATTCGCATATTCGCATTATTAATTCAAATACAATGTATTGGAAATAAGGTCCGCGATCGTGTCTGCACGACCCGTTGCCTATCTATTATTGATGGTTGCGAAAATGGTGATTATTCATTAGGTCCCAATGCGTATGTTCGCGTAAACAGCCCGCTCGATTTTCGGATGGAATTCGATTACCTTTATGTAAGTGATGACTTATTTGAGTTGCAAATTCGCTTTTATATTAGTAGGCGTGGACTGCTAATTTGATCAGTGGAATGCTTATTGGAATTTAAGCGTAATGAGGAAAATAAGATTCAGCGACTTAAGTAAATTAAATTTTCAATAACATTTCAAAAACAAAGACGTTGAGCCTTATGTTCAGCAGTGGACTGTAACGGGCTGATGATGATGATGGCAAAGAATGAAGAGAGATTTTATTTTTATTTTTGAATTATAAACAACTAGACCTTTTTCCAAGTTCTTTTTCTTCTTGAGTCATATGAAGACCACTGCTGAACATAGGCGTGCCCAATTATTTCGATAGAGACTTGTTGAACGCCGCTTGCATCGGTTTTCTCTAAGCTTTCTTAGAGCGTTTGCTTATTTTTTTGTTTGTAATTTTTGTGACAATATAATTTAGTAACACAATACATTTTCTCTAAAGTTCACGTGGCTATTCAAATTGTTCATATAAAATTCTTATGAAATATATTCTATTTATATTAATGCCTATAACATTACTTAACCAAATTAGAAAAAAATAGGCCACCACTATAGTCACTTTTAGAGTCCCGTGTCATCTATATGTTATGGGCCAAGTGATTAATGCGAGCAGTATTCATAATGCCCGGGCAGTATGAATATTGCCGAGCCACATCAGGCCAAGTGATTAATTACAATCTAAACTCACCTATTTATCACATTGTCCGGACATTATGAATATGGCTACATGATGATTGGGCAATGGGATTCATAGTTGATTTTTTACGTGGTGTGCTGCCGCATTGTCGCATCTCCGATAGACCCATAAATTAGAAAGGTTGAATTGATCTGCTTTTGTTTAGTTATGTTTTAACGACCGAAACATTATCTTCAGAAGAAAATTAGTGTACCCACTTTATGGATCAGTTAGGTCGACTGTGCCCCAAAACCGACTTGGAACACCCCGACTTCACGTAGTCTTTTGGGTACTAACCCTAGAGTGTATATAAAAAGCCGGAGGCGCGGAGGGAGAGCAGCCCTCGCCCGCTATAACGAAGGATAGGCAACCGTGCGAGCCGTAGCGGCTGAGGCTGGTCGCCAGAGGCGACCAGCAAGCCGAAGCTGCGGAGGTGAGCATGGGTGTCTATCTTTTGTTACGCAAGGGCGAAGGGGCTGAACTTCCCGTAGCGCCGGAGACGATGCAGAAGCTAATTTGTATTGACAACAAGTGAAAAAGTTTGAAGGCTAGGTTGCTATAATAGATAGGTATTTCTCAAGAATAGTGCGTTACCTTTTCATGGGAGTGGTACCAGGGGAGGTATGAAACTCCCCCTTCCCCTCTACTCCTCCCAACCCACCCCATCGTGCTGCCCTATTCTAAATTCTACCACTTCGGCTCATTGTTTTGATTTTGATTCGCTTTACATCACTCTGCCCATTAGGCACTTAGCATTATTCATAGTGCCCGGGCAATGTGATAAATTGATTGGTTATAATCACATTGCCCGCTCTTATTGGGCATTATTCGTATAGCCCGGGCACTATGAATAATGCCGGATTAATCACTTGGCCCATAACATATATAAATGTTATTATAGAAATGATGTAATTCTCGGAACTCATAGGCGTTACGATGTAATATTACTTACACAATATAAAATTATAATACATTACATAATTTGACATGACATACTTTATTGAAATTGTTTTTTATTTACGAGTATTTATCGTTAGTCTTAACTAGGAAGACGATATTTTTGTTGAATATTAATTAGTCGGAATTTGTATCTCATTATCAACATTAAAAACAAATAAAACTAATTTATTTACTACAATAAAGCTATTTACAAACAGCAAAAAACAAAAAACCAAAAAACAATAGGCAACAAACCCAACTCGCACTTGACCGTCATTTTTATAAAGCCGTCAAGCGCTCCGACGGGCTAACTCCACAACTTGCCGTCAGGTGGCGCCCGCGGCGCCGGAAGTGGCGGTAACGGCCTACTTCCGGCACGTAGACACCTCTCCACCCCCTCTTTCCCCAGTTTGTACTGGAATTAGGCATTCTTTTATTTCCACAAAGTGGTGTTAATGTTTTGAAGTGAGGTAACTTTTAACACGATTTGCGAAGCCCGACTGCATACTAAACTGCGTTGTACTCGAGTTTATATCGAATAGAAAGCGAATGTGATTATAAGTCGGACGTGCGGGATCATCATGTAGTTTCTTACTGGTTTGTTGCTTTGAGTTGTTTTTGAGACATTTGTGACATATTGCAGATGGGAATGCCTTTGTATGAAGTAGTAAGTTCATTCAGAATATTTTTGGAATATTTTAGTAAATATATGAATTTAGAGTTTATTAAAATCTCATATAACATGTAACGTATTATCTGGTTATACATGAAGGAGGTGGTGATATATTCTATTTTAATATTCTGTGTAACCACTATTGGTAGCAATTTAGAATATCTTCGTATCCTGAGAAACATGTAATTTGTTGCATGTTTAAAAAACAAAAACACGCTTTGGTTTAGAAATTAGATCATGCTGTATTTTTTATATTGTGCAAAAAACTGGCAACGAAAAGATGACATTCATAAAAAATAGCAATACAGTATAAGCATTGTCACTTCTAGCTAACTAGAAGTAGTTACTACTTAGATCCTTAAAGCAGATAGCTACTATATAGTCTTAAGATTCCGAGGCAGGTTATTGTCACTGTGCTAAATAATATTATGATATAAAAAACGCCTAAATAACATTATCACGTATAAAACGATAAAACGTGCAGAAAAACAATTTCCACTAAAAGAGTTATTACATTAATTCCGCACAATCCAAATAGATTAAAAGCATTTTTGTCAACATTCCAAAAGGAGATGTAGTTAGCAAAACGTCTACTAAATCTTAATTACTGGGAATTTACGCGATTCGCCCTTTGAGCCCGGCTCCCAGCCCTAATACTACTGTAATAGCTTCATGCTGAGGGTCAAAGTTCAGTCTTGATCTTAAAAGGGGTATGTCGTAGTGGATAATATATTTAAAGCTATTTAATCTCCCGCTTCTTATTTACGAACGATTTTTGTGACTATTTTTTATTGCCATTAATGGCGATATGATCATGCCGTTCACTTGATGGCATGCGATACATGATCAGTAGCAAACCCAAACAACACTATTCATGCATACACATATGCAGCATACATAAACACTACAAAAAGCAATGCTTGGTATTCCACCATCATGAGACATGAGATGCTAGTCTGAATATATCCAATAGTTATTCTAAACATAATAATCACACACGTATATTCGTAATTAAAAGAGAATACATGGAGCCCTCATTAGAGGCACCCACAATTTGCATATGGACTGGCTTTATTAAATCTTAGTGACTTCCAATTATCATTAAAAGTAGACAGATTTAATTGTTTATTTGCATTGAATAGGCTCTGAAACTACTTGTCCGATTTGAATATTTTTTGACGATTATTAGAATCCTACATTATCCCCGATGAACAAAGGCGATAAAATATTTCAAAATTTTAAAATCGATATCATGTTATTTAAATAAAGATTTATTAGTATTGGTTGCAGAAGATGATAATAGATTGAATTTATGATGTCATTGCTTCTGGAATTTTCTCTGCTGTGTAATTTTTGAAAGTTGATAGCTCTCTATGTGACGCTACAGTGAGATTGACAGAGATACCTCGTAACATTAATACAAGCGAATATTTTGATGATTTATGATGGTGTAATACTGTAAAGGTCAGTGCCATCCAGCCGCTGTCATATTTGTAACGTTGTAATGTACAGTCTCCATTTCCTTCGCCTATTCATTAAAATATATATTTGGAGCAGCAAATTAATCTTTAGATATTAAATGTTTAACTTAGTTCGGCTTTTGTAAAGTTGTGGTGGTGGAATTGTATTTTTTTGGTTGATTCTTACTCGCAAGTCTCGATCTTAATATGCGGTCAGGATTATTTATGTGACTGCTCGGTAAACTTATTTTTTAAACTTAAAGTCTACCCTTTAATTTAAGTGTACATTTCTCGATCATCGAATCTCGCGGTGCAATGCATTAAATCATTTGGCAACTATCGATTAGTAATTTACTGAAAATAAAAAAAATATGACCTGTTGCAAAAACATTTATGCAATTTTCTGAATAAAAAAAAGAAGCAACACCAAAGGGAAAAAAGGCAACAATTAACAAGTATATCAACTCTGAAAGAAGCCAGAGACAAAAAGTTGACAAATTTCATAACTGACTCCGCACGCCGGACACGTATCAAACTTGTTAGCCGATGTCCAGTAATGACGGGTACTGTTACTGAGGAAAAAAAACTCCGGTAATTAGACGATGCGTTGTAAGGCCATTAACCTAAATGGTATTTTTGTCCTGCTCTGCCGCTTTGGCGAATTAAAAAACTAAAGGTGCAGACGTGACGATAAGCGAAGCGGGTTTACGAACAAATTTATTAGAGAGTTAGTTTTAATGCGGGGATTATGTTATAGTTGGCTAAATGATTGTTTTTTTAAACGTGGATTTGTGTAATATATTGGCGTTTGGTGGACTTAATTGTTTGTAGGATATAGAGTTTAAATTCCAAATCAGTAAACTTAACCAAAATCATTTATTTAACATAAAATCTTTTTTGGAGACTAAACAATCACAAGATATGTGATATTTAAATATTTCAATGCCTCCATAAAAATAACCTTTTCTTCGTCGACACGGCTATCACCCAAGTGGTGAAAGATTATACCTTCCTGACCAGGAACGGAGAAAATGGACCCATTTTCTCCGTTTTACTTGATTTTTTTGTGTACTTTCTTTATTTATTGCCATAATATATGTATAAAAAAGGAGTGTTTTGCCTTCAGTAAACCACATAAGTATCATTAATTTTATATGTCATGTTAGATTATGATAGATATTCTTTTTAATACAAACCAGTTAATGTCCACGCAACACTCCTTTTAAAATTGTTGCCAACTCATAATTTTCATGCAAATATTCTTTATTATATTCATACAATCCTTGGGTTTGAGTGACACGTTGAAGTTAATAAGTAGATTCTGAACAAGTGCTGAAATAAATTTGAATGTCATCAAAAACAGGACACCGAAGATAATTACGTTACATTGAGGATTAAAATATAAAAATAATGTGCAAACCAAAATATTAAAAATATGTTAATATCCTTGGGCTAAACGGACATAATAATTTTCTGCAGTGGCCAGCTAATGATGTTATATTATTTGGGCTATGAAATGGGAAAGACAGGAAATTTCTTTTTTTTTACACATAATATTGCTTACATATAGTAGCTATCTGTTGTAGATAAGTAATGATACTGAAAATCGTAAAAATAATTTTAAAAATACCATAGAAATAAAAAATAAACTCATTAAAAATTAGCTAATTAATAACATGTGCGCTACCTAGCCCGGTTCACCCAAAGTTAATGGTAATTAAATTGATATTTGTGTTGCGGCACGCACAATGTGTACCAAAGAAAATGATAACAATCTTATTTATGTTACGTTGGCAAATCGGCGGATGTTGCCCTTTCAATTTTTTGCAATTTAGCTGAGTGTTTAAACGTATGTACGTGGAGGTTGTAAAATAAATGATGATTGTGTGAAATGTGAAGGGTTTGAATATTTATTTGTTCGATTTGTCGAGCTTTATTATAATATCATACTCGTTATTATATCTTTGGTAACATATCTATGCTGCCTTCGGTCACTTTTGAATCATAAAAGAATTTAATTAAATAATTCAAATGTTTTGTTTATCGAGAGGGTATTATAAGATTAAGACCGGCGGTGGCATGTGCGCAAACTAACATAGATAGCGGCCCGTAAGGCCCCAAACTCTACACAAATTAAATTTGCGACTTGGATTACCGGGGTAAATGGCCCAATTAGTGTTTCCGTGGGCCGACACCACTGCCACAGCTGAAATGGGCACAGAAGTCGTTCGAAACAATCTGGTAGATATATTGTATCACTGTAAAGTTTAAAGTTAATTAAAGAATAAATGGATATCTAAATTACATAAATCTTCAGTGTATTTTAAACTAAGGCTTCGTTTTATGATTTATGTAGCGTATTTTTTACTATACATAATAATATAATGTATAATATGTAACGTACATGTATAAAAATATATTATATTCTGCTAGAACTGACTAAATATGTATTTTTGGATTGTACTGTCCATTAAATTTAAACCGACAAAGTAATTCTGACGCATCTATCTTATTTATTTCAAAATCAATCCAACTCCAAAATGCAAATACAAAACGCTTTAGCAACACTCGATAACCCAACCATCAATAGTGTAGCAATAAGCCTTCTGTGCGGATTCCGACTGTGCCGGCGCGGGACCAAGACAAACGAGATTGCCTGCTACGGCCACCTGGCCCGCTGTTTACGAAATAGGATTTTGTGTTCCGTCTTGATTGTAGCCCGCTCTATTTAAGTTGCCGCACAGTCGACAATTGGATCTTTTACCCTACATCCACGAATCGCGTGGAGGCGCCGAGCATTTTGAAGCGGCTATTTTCTATTGTTATAATTAAGACTGCTGTGGAAGGGTAAATGAAAAAATGTTTAAAATAAAATTAAGGAGATAAACGGAGTATAAACATTTGAATTCATTGCTTTTGCCCTTCGTTTTGAATTATCCTTTTTAATTTACACTGAATTGCTAATTTGTTTGTATTATGAATTAAATTTTCGTCGACCTATACAGATTAATAGATGAATGGACAGAGTATCTTTTTAGATCCAGCAAACGAGCAAACAGATCACCTGATGGTATGTCATAACTGCCGGACATGAACATCCACGGCACTTGAATAATAGATGTATTGCCGATTTATCAATTTGGAATTAGACGGAGAAAGCGAAAAAAGATGGGAAGAAGGAAGGGGTAATAGGGAAACCGGCAATCTCACTCACCGAATGATTAATTATCAATACACACATGACACTAAAATGTCAGAGATGTGCCCTGGGATTTGAAAAAACACCGCGAACAAGTTAGCAGCAGCGTCTGCTCCGTTTACCAAGCCATCACGCACTAAACCAAAAACATAGCAAAATAAAGTAGCCTATTTAAAGACATTTACCTCACAGTAAAGGTATATCCACCGTCCAATAGTTGTAGCTCGCAGTCGCGGCGGTGCACCGGACCCAAATTACACACAACGCTGAATGCCGTTGTTCTAATGGATAAATGGGAATCACTATGTGTCTTGTAGCTTGATATGCTCGTTTATTAACAAACCCAACCGCCGAGGTTAAATCTGAAAATCGTGGAAACTTTTAGGAACGATTTGGTATTAGTTTGTCAAGAAATGGGTTGGGTTAAGTATTCTGCATTTTCCGCCCAGTGGTCAAGGGGCGCCAGAATTCCACCACGGTATCCCCTGCCTGTCGTAAGAGGCGACTAAAAGGGGTCATCGGGGTCGCTAAGCACACAGCGGGGGCTGTGTGCTCACGTCGGGAGTGACCCCGAGATGGGCGGCAGAACGTGTGGCCTCGTGTCTGTCGCGGACGCCCATCTCACCATGGGCGTCCGAAGTAGGGAAAGAGGGGGCATCTGCGCCCTCCCAACATGTGAGGAGCCATATTTGGCAGTGCGCCGGGTGACACGGCGAGTTAAATGGGCGCCATTCGCCTGTCCACATCGCCTGTCACCCATAACGCGCGTGATGGCCACCGAGAGGTTTTAGTCGGTATGCCGGCAAAAGATCTTTTTAGATCTCGGTAGGGACCCAGCCTGATAACAGGCTGGAAGGCCGGAGACCCCGACACGCCCCTTCCGATCTCCCCCGAGTGTCGGAAGGAAGGCTAAAGGAGCTTTACTCTCGTTAAAAATAAAAAAAGTATTCTGCATTTTAGCAAATTATTGAAAAAAATATTAATAAGGCCGTTAATAAGACAGTTAATACTGAAATAGTTGAGTCAGCATAACGATGTAATTTAACTATACTGCAACATGACTTGGCCATTTTTAAAAGGATTAATTCAAATTCAAACAAACGGCTTAAATATAATACAAATAAAAAAATATTCTATATCTTGTAAATTTTATATTCTAGAATGATCTCTAAATACAAACTTGTTTTTAAGTACTGGGTAATGAAAAACACAAGCAAAACGATGCCAAACTCCAGTACATGATGTTGGATAAATTAGGAAAGTAAAATAAATATGTTGGGAACGCAATCTCGGTGCGGTTTCGCGGCGTAACTCTGGCCGCACGCTCCTAGCTACTGTAAATATTTGCGTGGAGAATGAGAGTAATCATCGGCATTCTGTAAACTTATTTCTTGTATGCGCTAAGTTTTTATGAAGCTGCAAGGATATAATTGAAGTAATCTGTATCAGCCCATAGACGTCCCATTGCAGGGCTCAGGCCTCCTCTACGATCGATAGTACGATTGAGAGTGGCTATATAGTCCATCAGGCTGGCCTAGTGCAGAATTGAAGCAATAAATGGTAATTGATGTATTGTTTGCCTACGTCTAGTAAAGAAATCTTTTAGCAATTATAATAGATTTTTTCTGCGTCGCTCCAGTAAAATGTTTCGCCAACGGTACGTAAACGTCCGGTTAGGGCAGGAAAAGAAGAAGACATTATGCATTGTAATCGAGAAAAATGTAAAGTGAAATTAAAAAATCTGAACCAACAAATAATGAAACAATAATAATGTTGCTATTATAACTGCATTAGTTATAACAGGTTCGCAGTTATAAGGCCCTCCGTGTAATATTAGCTTGCATTAGGTTTCTTATAATATGATAATTAAAGCTGTTAAAAGTTGACAACTTGGTCCTTGTATTTCACAGTCCCGAATATCAGGAAACTCGTTACACAGATCTGATAAACCTTTTGATAACTCGCCCACTAAACGCTGTCCGCAAAGCTTTGACGCTGTCACCATCTAATGAGAGTGACATAATCAAATGACCGTCCGCAGCGAGAACGCACTATTTAATTTGCAATACGAATTAGTCTATTCCAAATGTTATAATTTTCGCATTAAATTTAACCACAATTTGGATATCGGCCCATTAGCCGCAGTGGCATGTCATCGTAAATTGGTACCGTGAATTATTGGATTCGGTTTGGGGAATTTTAGATAGGTTTTAGATTAGAGTGTGCATGGATAATTTATATTATGAATTACTATCGGACCGTCCCAGCTTCGCTTGGGTGCAGATGTTTTTGATTCCACAGATAGGTACATGTTATTTTTCTGACAAATTGGGGCAATTTGTATATGGGACAATTTGACAGCCTCCGTGGCACAGGCGCTTAGATGCCGCCTGTGAAACGAAAGGCCGCGGGTTCGATCCCGCCACCGAGAGAAATGTTTGTGCAGCCCACAAATATTTCTTTCGGGTATGGGTGTTTGTGAGACCGAAAAGTCTCTCGTAGTTTCTGATACCCACGACACAAGACTCGATCTTAGTGTGAGGTCAGTACTATATATGTGACTGTTGGGTGTTATTTATTATTTATTTATTTATACATTGTGCATATAAACCTTTGTTTTGAATCACTCTATAAATTAAACCAAACCATATCAAAATTCGTTGCGTATTTTTAAGATCTTAGCTTACATTAGGACAGACAGACTAGAAGCGGCTTTGTTTCACACCATGTAGTGATTATTTGCAGCTAATTTACTTGACGGGTCAAAGTAAACTGGTTATTAAGATGCATTAAGCGGCGTAGTGGATGTTATTACATCTATTGGTTGATGTTTAATCGCACTAAAGCTGGCATCAGCTTCAAATTATCTATAATACAGGCATCAAATCTCATACACAGACCTCAATATGTGAATCGTATCGCTGGTGGTGTAATTTCAGGTAGATATAACCAAGATTAAACAGATATCTAATTTTATACAACATTTTTTTTTTATTTTTTTTATTGCAATGAATGGCGAGACGAGCAAGCCGTTTGCCTGATGGTAAGCTATACGACCGCTCATAAACAGTAGAAATATTCCACTGCGCTCGCCATCCTGAGACATAAGATGTTACGTCTCAATATGTCCAGTAGTTGCTCTGGCTACAATGTCCTTCAATCCGAAACACAACAGTGCATTTAAGCAGTGTTGTTTCACGGGAGAAATAGACATTGCGGTGGTACCTACCCAGATGGCCTCGCACATATGAGAGACCTACCACCAGTAAAATACATAAAATAGTGAATATAAAATGTAGGTTACCTGTTTTTTAAATTATGAGATATGGCAAACTATTAAGTAATAAATGTCTATAACCATCGGTAATAGAGATATTACGATGCAAAGGTTTATTATTTAGCAGGAATCACAATTTTTCGTGTGCCTTATCCTACTGTTCCTACAAATGCAAGTATAACAATGTGTCCACTCAATTTCCTTTACATACAGGGTATATCAAGACTGCTACCGAAACCGAAGCCGGGTGGTAGTTTAAGCGACTTCAGACACAATGCAACAGAAAATGTTGGAAAAAAAAGCGACAATTTTTTTTGTTATTTTTTTTATATATTCGTATTTGGGTGGTAAATACATTTTTTTTCCTATAATGATAGTGTATACACTTTTATTTATAAAGACTCTAAGGTATAAAAGAGTTTAAATTATTATTTTAGCAAAAACTATTGATTTACCACCCAAAAATGACGATATTTAAAAATACATTAAAAAAAAATTGTCGCGTTTCGTTGCAAAAATTTTAGTTGTATTGTGTTTGTAGTCACTAAAACTACCACCAGGCTTCGTTTTCGGTAGCAGTCTTGATATACCCGGTATATCATAAAATCTTTCCAAAGTTTAAATCCTAAATCACGATGTCACTAGCACATTTAATTATGCTCTGTAATAGTGACCTCTGTCGACAGAACTTGGCAGTACACGTCCCTAATTTTTTTCCTTGCGTCGACAATTGGCAAGGGGAGGTTGTTCAAAGATTAGCTTAGCTGGCACCACGCCATAGAGTTGACCTGTTCGATGGGCTTTACGTATTAGGTGCAGATGGTCTTGGAAACCCGTTGACCCCGATATTCGGGAATATAGTGCGTAACCTTTTGGGTTATTGAAATAGAGGTTTAGTGTTAAATTTAGAACGATTTGTTTAGAATTTGGAATTGGGATTCACTATAAGCTCGTGAAATGCAATCGTTAAGCAATAGCCAGATCGCATGAGACAAATAATAATATTTAAGGCAGGCAGCGGCTTTTTTGTGCTGGACTCCTGACATTGTGAAGGTCTATGAGCGGCGGAAATTAAAAAAATGCAAAGTATAATCTTATATTCTTATGGTCGGTGGTCACATTGTAACCACGTCAATAATAGCTCGTTGATATTTTGATGACAATTGGGAGGTGATTAACAGCAACACTCTATCTTATCAGTGCAACTTGCCAGGAGCTCATTTATGATATTCAATTTTTACCACCTTCTTAATTTACAAGAAATCCTTCTGCTAAAATGAATAAATTATATGCATGTTATGATATGCACAAAATTATCCCAGAAGGGTCACCTACAATTTGCCTAGTGTGTTCCCTCCCACCATGTAATGGGAAGCGATTCTGTCCCATATCAGGTTCATATTCCTGGCACCAGGCCGATTACTGAAAAGAAAACGAAAAAAAAAACAATATCACTTTGCCCGACCCGGGATTCGAATTAAGACATCAGCTTTGTAATCGTATCGTGGTACAACTAAGCCACTAAGACATAGGCACAATAAAGTTAAATCCAATTATTTCACGATAAACTTCATCTACTCTACCATGCCATTAAGGAATACAAACTTATTACCACAAAATTCGAATAAAATATTCCCACAATTTACCGAAACCCACAGCGGAAATGTCAGTAATTAGTAATATTAACCGGCATGTCGTGTCAGGAGCTAGCACATTCATTGGCCGGCGGTCGCAGTGGACAATTATCGAGTCCAAATCCCAACATTAATAACGCATAACGGGCTTGCGCCTGACTTGTGGCCGGACAATTGCATAATTCCGCGCCAGAACTAATCCTCTCACAAATTCACGTTACATAGTTAAGAAAAGTTGGATTTAATGCTCGTGCTTTGGGTTTAGATTTTACTTTAAATTTTAGTTAAGATTTAGGAATGAGATTAATGTTTTGGATTCAAAGAAAGGCAAATGTATTTGTCACGGTCGCAACATACATAGACAAAAGCAGAATGTATGATTTCGGTTCCACGTTTAAACCACGTAAACACTATATTTTATCGCAAAAAGACATAACAAATATGAATTTATAGTTAAAAATAAAAAGCTAGTAAATAATCAAGATAATAGAAAACTTTAAAAGGCTGGTGCATTAAATCGTCTGGAGGGTCGTGTATATTGTGTTATATTGGTTTTTGATAAGACTTTTCATTTTTCTATTGATTTTTCCACTATTTAAAAGTCTTTATCAAATTAAATATTCTTGGTATAGGACGTCCTAATGTCTAGACAGCTTGACGGTTCGTTGGTAAAGTAAAAAAAAAAAGCAAATTACGTGGGTGGTTCACGAAACTCAATTATTACTTTCTACTAATTTCAACTCAACAATTCTTTGAAACCGTTCTTTCGAGCTGAAATATGTCAAAGCGTATAAAATGCTAAAATCCTTATTTTAATAATATTTTATAGTTTTCGGCAAAAGTGTAGTCATAAAAAGACGAATTAGCAACAATAGCGAAATGCTATCGGAAATAAAATTCGGCCAGTCGTCAACAAATAAAATTACGTATATTTTACTGCATTTGCTGCGGAACAAGCGTGCCACGCCACCCCGTCCTCCCCTCGCTACTTGCAAAGGGAATTTTAATTTATTTGACCAAGCTTTAACTTTTGGCTCGGTTCGTGCGTGACGTGCATACATTTATTGTAGCATGAATAGACTGATTGTAATCTCATAATCTGAATCTCACAATCGATCTTTGGGTAAATTTAATTAAGAATGGTAACTTCTTTAGGAAGCTAAATTTGTCGCTTCCATTGAGCGGTTGGGAGGACAATTACAAGGTATATCGGTTTTAAGGTTTGCGTCAACCGCTATTAAAGGAAGAAACAAAATAACGTTGCTGTGATTTACTGAAAAGAATGACAGAATAGCGAAGTCTTCACTGTCTTTAGAATAGTGCTGGATTGTAACATGTATTTATTTTTCTGATATTAGTTTCAGATCCCTTATCTCTCTATAAATTAAATTATGTTAATATTTAAATGTAATATATTATGTGTGTATTGATACTTGATAATCAATCACCAAGCACTATGACGGTGGAGAAAATATCGTGAGGAAATTTACATGCCATAGCAATTAGTAAGAATTTCTATGGTATTCATTCAAAGTATAATTATTGCTTATCCAATAGCTCCGATATCTTGCTGCTAATTGTCTTCAGAGTGACTAACAATAGAGGACATGTTAATTCCACTCAAACCCGTAACAAATATTTATAGACGTCACAAATATTTGTTTAGATGCGGGGTTCATACAGCATTTCGATTCCAGTTGGCCACGAGCCCACTATGTCACGGAAGCTGTCAACTGTCAATTTGTTTGTAACTTTTTCTGTTAAATTTTAATTATTTGATGTGCTGGAATTACAGCCAAGAATTTGATTATTAAAATGAAAATATTGCGACATAAATGTGTTGATCACTTCTATTTTATGCTAAAATACTTTAATCTATAAAATTAATCCATTTTAACACCCAATTTTAAAAATATTTAGTCGTGTCCATCCTCACTCTCAACAAATTGGAATCTACATCACAACCTTAGCCTGTCTTTGTATCAAAACATAGTTAAAAATAAAATGAATTATAAAAAATCTATATCAAATTGGTTTATAAAACGTAAAAGACATATTCCGAGCTAAGAAGATGGAATATGAATTGCGTATTATCTGAGACGCGGCACGTTTTATAGCGCTAAAGAGCCGGCTGGTTCATGAGTAATCTTATTATCACTACGAATAATAAAATACTCCTAGATATGCTCGAGGTGTTCTGTTGTTCCTAGCTTTCTACTTCCGACGGGAATAATTGGAATTCTTGATGACATTCTGCTTGTATACTGTCGTCTGGTTTTATCCCACATTTACGTTGAACAGCATAGAGAAATTCACTGTCACTTAAATGAAATTTTAAGTGCTTAGTAATAAATAAATCACCGCTGCTATGGTGACTGCTTGGTGCTTGTTTTTAATAAATTTTATCGTGTATTTGGTTAAACTTTTTTTTTAACTTCCCGACGTTTGACGAGATATAAATCAAGCGAGTGACATGGGGAGACCCATTGCCTTAAAAAAAACGAATGCTTTGAATAAATATTATTACTGGTGATAAATGATAGGTCTCTCATATGAGGGAGTCCATCTGGGTAGGTAAAGTCTAATATTCCTGCCAAACAACAGTATAAATGCACTATTGTGTTCCGGTTTGAAGGACTTTGTTGCCGGCGTAATTACTGGATATATTGAGACTTACTTACGTCTTATGTCTCAGGATGGCGAGCGGATTGGAATGTTAAGTAGTGCTTGGTAATAAAAAAATGGTGCAAGGTGGTCAGACGACCTGGTAAAGGTCGCGGGACGTCGCTGGATGCAGGCTGCCTCCAACAGGTCTCTGTGGAAATCATTGGGGGAGGCCTATGTTCAGCAGTGGACTTCCTTTGGCTGATGGATGGATGATGATGAGCGGTCGTATCGTCATCAAATCAAAAACATTTGTTTGGGGTTGGGTATAAACTATTTTACAGTGTTTGCCTTTTGGTACCCATAAACATACTTTGTAGTTTCCTGTGAGGTGTGCAAAATTTGTTTGCATTTGTTGAGTGTCGTCACTGATTGACAAATGTATTGATTCATGTTTATGTAGATAGTTCCCTCATAGCTTGTTCTTTACCTTAACGTCATAAGCAATTTTTACTCGCACGAACTTTTGTGCAGCGGATAGTTACTAAAGCGTCGTTCTTTGCTATTATTAAGCATTTAAAGTGAATGCTATTCGTGATTGTCACTATCACAAATGTTTAAGATATACCGACATAAATTATCTTTATACCAAGAAATTTCCAGAACCGGCTCGTAAACAGTGGCAGATAGATGTATCATTAACTCGGACGCGTTAATTGGCCGCAGTAATCACCTGTTATACCCGGACGTATCCGGCTGTATCCGACTATATCCGGTTATATCCGCTTGGCACTGTTAACTGTTATTGCTTCACGGACTGTTTTATTGCACCGTCTGTTTTATTACACAACAGTAGTGTGCGCTTTTATAGAAAAACTTCATTCCGATGTTGCTGTTTAATTATCTTTTATGATCGGAATGTGAAATAGTGTGCAAATGTATAGTAGAACGATAGGGTATTTTATATTTATTATGAAGTATTAGATACTTGAACAATTTTTAAATGTTTGTTTATTTTTCTATTAAATACTTTGTTCGTGTTTATTTATAGTAGGTAATTAAATTTATTCATGAGAATCGACTCGGAAAATCTAAAATAGAATGTTAATAAAATATTGTTTTATAAGGTAGAATAATAATTAAAAAAATCGAATAAAAATCCAGATATTGTAAAACATTTAATTGACAACTGGATAAAGTAAAAGCTTTACAGTCACTGGCACGTAAAGGAATCCTTGACAAATAAGGCTATTGTTATACAACACGGCGCGACGTGGCGTGTAGGTGTAAACAAAGTTACGTTCCGATTTCCGCGCCAGAGGGCTCCACCGCGCCCGCACCGTCACCCTACAATTACCTACTTACTACGTGCCGATGCCGCGATTGTTTTTGACAACCTTAATAATGTTGCCTCGAAAAAGAAAAACCACTCCCACCTAAAATTAAAACACTAATTGAAACGTCAACGAGAACAACTCAAATTTAACCCAAATTCGCTTACAGTAAAGAGCAATAGCTCATATTTTAAAGATACTCGACGGAAAAATATAGAGGGAAAATATTCGTAATATTTTATTCGAGCGTCGATCAGTAGATGAGACAGGATAAGTCGCGGGAATAAAAGAGCGGCTGAATTTATGAATGCGATGAACCGTGAGAGTAGTCGGGCGGGGGCCCGAGACATGCATATTTGATTCCTTCATAAACTCAATTTACAGCTAATCTCATCTCAGATTGTCGATGAAATAAAATTTCACACGCCGCCGGCTCAGTGAATGTAAATACGGTGCGCGCGCGACGCAGGGCCACTCGATAATAAAACGGGCGCACTTTATGTCTCATTTAGCACGGCCCGCCTGCGACGGAGGACGGCAATTTAATATTTTCTCTTATTCACGGCACTAAATTAAAGCGAGACTGCGTAATCTTGCCAGAGCGCCGTTAAATTTTTGTCCTGGCGATCAGTATCGCTGATCGATTTTACGGGCCTACCGGTCGCGCTTTCGTACGGTTGTAACTTTTTAGTGCTCCTTTTATTACGACAAACGATTTTAATCAAGCGAGTTTTTGTTGGGAGCTGGCGCCATTAGCGCCCTCCGGAGTCGGAATAAAATTCCTGGGTTAAGTCGCATCCCAGTGTCGAGAATTTGCTTTTAAGTTCCCTTGATGGGTCGGTTTGGGAGCATTTAGTGACCTTTATGTGTCATCAAATATTCCTACGCACGTACGCACGTATTTTTGTCTAAACGCAATAAAAACGTAGGACTGTCACGTTGACTACACCAAACAAGGAACAGTACTCTTATTGGAGCCACTTTTTTAATAATTTTCATGCCTTTTCACCGTAGGAACTATTTTCATCACATGCCATAGCCAGGACACAAAGAACTTTGGAGTAAAGTTCGATAGCTTTTGTAGCGCACGAACACGCAAATAAAAAATCTAAAGTTCAAACTATGCCAAAGTATACTATATTTTGCGAAGTAATGTTACACTTTTATAACAAAACAGAAGTTGATCAAAAGCCCCGTGATACTAAAGCTTCAAAACTGCTATTGATTGTCGATTTCCTTATAAACAACAGCACACAATACTTTTTGCAATCTAAGACTCCCATTGATCGACGTGACTAACGAAACTCATACTCAATAAATAAATCCAACAACTCCTGTCTAGAATAGCATTTGAGATTCACTGGATTTCTTGTTCAGAAGGAAATAAAACTTTTTCTGCAAACTGCTTATATGAAAATAAAATATTACCAATACGAATATGAGAATAGCTGGGGCATTCTGATTGATTTATGTGTATCAGATAGAGAAGTAACATATGGGATAAAAAGAACTGACGACCAATCGGATTTCATGCATTCATAATTTATGAACGAACGCGAACGAAATTCTATTTTTAGATACGAATACGTTCATATGGGATACACAATATTATCATTGATAAAGGACCTGGACAGTTTCTGCCTAGTTACTTTTTATCATGTACAAAAACAAAGCAATAATTGAATGAATATAAAAAATCAACTATTAATTTAAGAATATGTCATATTTCTGTAGAAGTTTAGGGAGTAATATAAAGTTTAATAAGATTTTGCATTGATTGATGACCCATTTCCGCCATTGTTGGCCCCGCATAAACGTTTTGTTCGCAGTAAAGCAAGTGTAGGAAAAAAATAATAACTTTGTCTAAAATATTTCTAAAAATAATCTATAAGTAGGTAATAAGTCATAATAACTAACAATACTAAATATATATAAAGCAATGTTTGTAGTATATACTTACACATATATTTTTCCCATTTTTACACACTTTCATTGCAACAACTAAACGCTGCAGTAAAATACTTGACACTTGACAGTTGCTTGACAGGAACCATGCTTTGTTTATTTGTTTACATTGTGGCACAAATAAAATACGTGTATATTTTGTGTAACTTATAAAATATTAGTTCCTTTAAATTCCAAATTCAATGATAAAGCATTTATGTAAACGTATTTTTATTAGATTCAATAAATTGACGGATAACCTACAAAACCTAACCTGAAAATAAGGTATGTTTTTGTAAATATCTAAAAACCCTGAACTTCCTAGGCTTTGTAACTTTTCTGTATTAATCTTGGAACAAACCTTACCCCAACAATGCAAAACTAATTGATGTAGACGAGATTTGAAGTACTAGGTACAGCGCCATACAAAAACTGGCCATGTCCTTTTATAATGTGAGAATATAATTGAATTAATTAAATCTAATTTCGTATCTGGTGTCAGCAATTTAATCTATTATTAGCATTAGTAAATTGTGATTTGAAGTGTAGTTTAGTTTAGTTTAGAAAGTCTAGATGTCCCTAGTTCACAATACAGAACTCGATTTTTTTTCCTTTTTTTATTGCTGTGAATGGCGAGACGAGCATGCCGTTCGCCTGTTGGTAAGCGATACGACCGCTCATGAACAGTAGCAAAACCAAACAACCTTGAATTACAAAGCAATGCTTGGCATTCCACTGCGCTCGCCATCCTGAGACATAAGATGTTAAGTCTCAATATGTCCAGTAGTTACTCTGGCTACAATGTCCTTCAATCCGAAACACAACAGTGCATTTAAACTGCTGTTTGACGGGAGAAATAGACATTGCGGTGGTACCCACCCAGGCAGCCTCTCACATATGAGAGACCTACCACCAGTAATACCAATTCATTATAATCTAGAAGCACGGTAAGTAAAAGTAATTTAATTTACATTATTTTTTTTGCTTCAAAGAGTAATTCAACTTATGTGAAATTATCAAACCTCTAGTGAAACTTAGCTAAGAGATTCTTTTCAAGTTTTAATTCAAAGAAATCTGCGGTGAGACAAGCTGTGTTGGTAACTGCACTCGACAAGCGCGAATAGAAAACAAAGTTTCGCTCTGAGACCGCGACTCTCCCAACTATTCTTGTTAACGAATCATTGAAAATGCTTCACTTATTTACATATCATTCTCATATTTGTTTATGTGAAGGGCAAAATAGTACTTAGCTTAATTATTATTATGCCAAATATAGATAAACTAGCGGCCCGGCCCAGCTTCGCCCGGTTGCATATAGATTTCTCTACAATAATATGCACGTATTATACACATAAACCTTCCTCTTGAATCACTCTATCTATTAAAAAAACCTCATCAAAATCCGTTGCGTAGTTTTAAAGATTAAAGCATACAAAGGGACATAGGGACAGAGAAAGCGACTTTGTTTTATATAGTATATATTATATAGTAGTGATAATAAATAATAAATATAAATAACGCCCAACAGTCACATACATAGTACTGACCCTACACTAAAACCGAGTCTTGTGTCGTGGGTATCAGGAACTACGAGAGACTTTTCGGTCTAACAAACACCCAGACCCGGAAGAAATATTTGTGGGCCGCACAAAAATTTATTTCGGTGCGGGTTCGAACCCCTGACCTCTCGTTTCACAGGCGGCGTCTAACCAACTGCGCCACGGAGGCGGTCACAGATTAATAGAATAGAATTCGTTTGAATGTAGAACGGTAAGCTATGGTTTTGGTCGAAATATGTTATTTTCCCATTACTCTGTGGGCACGATGAGCATCAACGCCCAAGTAATAAATAAATAAATACACCCAACAGTCACATACATAGTCCTATCCTCACACTAAAGTCGAGTCTTGTATCGAGGGTATTAGAAACTACGAGCGACTTTTCGGTCTCACAAACACCCAGACCCGGAACAACCTCTGGATCACACAAATATTTGTTTCGGTTCGCGATCGAACCCGCAACTTCACGTTTCATAAAAGTATTCCTATCCTATCTTTGTCATCGGCCATGGAGATTGTACGATATTAATATTTATTTCGATGGACATATAATACTCTCCTCCGTATCATTCCTTCCTGGTTTTCATTACCTTCCTCAGACATTTTAGAAACTCAATAAAGCTCTCGTTTCTTCCTGGTAGCATCTTCTTAATAATGATCTTAATATTAAACACACAAAATCTAAGTTCCTATGAACAATCAACACCCAAAACGAACTAATTAAGAACACCTCATTCGCAAACTCCAAGTGAAACTACGCAAACTAAACTGGCGGGAACTTATCAAAAATTCAGTGGAACAAGGCGCTCTGAAATCTCTAGTAAAAACACTTTGGCTACGAGAGAATTCTTGCAGTACGTCCTTAAAAAGTTTTCATAAGAAAAGTTCGATATTCCTGGCCGTACGTGCAGTGCGATGGATGCTGCAAGATTTTGTATAAATGAAACAGTCTTTTGTTGCGTGTCAAGTTTTATGGGATGTTTGTTTTATTTCGCTACGTGAGCCAATCTGATTTTTATTGTGGAATTCGAAATGGAATGAGTTACTGATGATTTTAGGAGTGTGTTTTTATGTACTGGTACGACAAAGTGAGACGCACTGGGCAGTGCGGAATTCGAAATTGAGTCCAGCGGTGGAAAATGATTTCATCTCTTTGTACCCTCAGCATAGATAGTATTGGTTGAAAATTCTTCGAAAAAATATTATTAGGAGTACAAATAAGTTTCCGCCGTTTTTTATCAAAAATTAAATATTTATTATAAAAGAACGGTAATATAAATTTATTTAAAATATTGCCCATCACTTGCTACCACTTTTTCCCATATCTCAGGCAGCATTCGAATCCCACGTCTGAAGAACTCCTTGTCTTTTGAGGCTATCCACGAATCAACCCAATTTTTGATATCCTCATAAGATGTGAACCGCTGCGCCGACAGATCATGTGCCATGGACCGGAACAGGTGATAATCGGACGGTGCCATGTCTAGTAAATACGGCGGGTGGGATAACACTTCCCAATCAAGTGTTTCCAAATACTTTTTCACGAGAGCCGCAACATGTGGACGAGCATTGTCATGCAGGAGAATATTTTTTTCGTGTCTAGAATAGTATTGAGGGCGTTTTTCCTTCAGAGCTCGGCTCAATCTCATCAATTGTGTTCGATAAAGGGCTCCAGTAATTGTTTCGCTCGGGTTAAGCAACTCATAATACACTACACCTAGCTGATCCCACCAAATACACAGCATAAGTTTTTTTCCGTGAATATTCGGTTTTGCTGTTGATGTTGACGCGTGGCCAGGTAATCCCCATGATTTTCTTCTTTTTGGATTGTCATAATATATCCACTTCTCATCACCAGTTACGATACGATGTAAAAAACCCTTTTTTTATGTCTAGCTAGCAGTATTTCACTTAAGCATAATCGGCGTTCAATATCTCTCGACTTTAATTCGTACGGGACCCAATTTCCTTGTTTATGAATCATTCCTAATGATTTTAAACGATGTGAGACTGCTTGCCGAGTGACTTCTAATGTTAAAGCAAGTTTTTTTTGTGTTTGAGATGAATCTTCCTTCAATAATTCCTCCAATTCTGCATCCTCGTAAATTTTTGGCCTTCCACTGCGATCTTTGTCTTCTACGTCGAAATCACCGTTTTTAAACTGTTGAAACCACTCACGACACGTTCTCTCACTCAAAGCACCTTCACCATATGCTTCTACGAGCAATCTATGCGCCTCAGCAGCAGATTTCTTTAAATTGAAGAAGTAAACTAATATTTCCCGCAAATGACGCTTACTTGGCTCAAATTTCGACATTTTCAACTAATAAAAAATATAGTTTACCAATATGAAATCAATTATATTAATAGGTTATGTTGTTCGTGAATGTCCAAACTATCTTATAAGCCGGTTATTATCTGCGAAAACTAACGGACACTCCGTGCCGCGCCATTTACATTAAAACGGCGGGAACTTATTTGTACTCCTAATAATATCCTTTTTTCTGTGTTTAACAGCCTTACCAATATTGTTTAGCATAGAATTGTTTATCGCGTCATTAAAATTTCATACAAATGTCATAATGTAAAAATCAGGTAGAAATTGTTTGCCTTCACCATTCTTCTGTTTATCAAGATTGAAATCTCTCAAGCTTCACGCCCTTCTGATTCACCAAATTATTACCCCAGTAGATTTTCACATACAACTTCGCATTTAAATGATAGTTAACAAGCCACGTGCAACGTAAATTACGTTTGTAGCAACAAAGGAAGTTCTTGGCTTCCTGCAGACCGGGTTTAGGTGAAGTCTCCAGGCATTATAACAAAATATGTCGCTAGTGTTCCGGCGCCGGTTACATACTACCGCTCTTTTTAGTAGATTTTACTGGGTTTAATGGTTATCGTCATTTAATTGTGGTATTTTAAGTTAATTTTTTAAATTGTTTTCTATGGTTAGTTTTATAAAGAAGACCTTACTTCTGACTATGATTATATTTATGTCATGTGCGGTTATGGTCTCAAAAATAGCAAGTGCAAAAGCTCATATTAGAGCAAATATTTGTATGGCCTATAAATATTTTTGACCAGCACATCGATGTCTATGGGGTTATATCTCTGTAATATACATACAGTTATAAAAACTATAGGTACCTATGGTAACCGATTAATTGTATTTTCTGTTATAAATAATTAATATTCGTTGATACGACCTCTTTAGCACTAATTAAGAATAATTTGAGTAACAGTGAAAATCTGACGAAACTCAGGGTATTAACCTTTAACCTTAGCGATTTTCAAATATCTTTATCGAAGGCAAGTATAAAAATAAACCTAATTGAAATTCCATAATGAGAAATTCTTTCACAAGAATAAAAAAAAGAAAGATTTTGTTTACTGAAAAACACGTTATTTTCAAATACTTGATTTTAAAAGTCACGTTAATTATTGCGATTCGTGATTCGATTAACAAGGGTACAATTAATATTTGCAAGAAAAAAAAATTGTTCAGAATACCATAATTTCCCAAAGAATGGGCTTTTGGGAGATTGTCTGATGATTTTATATTTCTGTCACCCTAAATAAATTTACGGAAAAAGATGGTAAATAGAACATTATGCATATGATAACCACAATTTTGAATACAAGTCTCGCACTGTTATTTCCCTCATTATACTTTACAATGCCTCGACCACAAACAATACATAGGATTCGCGTTTACCTAAGCATTGCGAAGATATTAGTTATAGCCGAGGTAAGCCTCTTGCAGGCATGCTAACAATTTGTCCACGCCCGCCGCTGCACTGAAATTCTATCGAACGACAGCCCAATGACCCACTTTGTATGGTTTTAAGTGATTTCATAGCATAAATAAAATGGTGAATGTAGTATGGAGTACGAAAACAATTTTCAATATTACATTGTTGTTATCAACTTTTTTCATTCAGTTCCTTAATAATTTACAGCAAGTAATGTAATGTGCATTATCTTTATAGATAAATTAATATTGGATAATTGGTTACTTTTAAAAAGATTCCCACGATATGTACAAAAAATGTCTAAAAACTGTACAGTATACCCTTCTTAAATAAAAAGGATGATGTTATATTTTAGGTAATAAATACCCAAAAATGTTCGATCAGTATAGTTCAAATAAATTTTATTAAATTTACTTATCATTATTATCAGTCAGTTACAAGATGTCCATAGATTCAGTCTAGAGTCAGTCCTTTCAGTTCAAACACTGTATCAGCCCATATTCGTCCCACTGCAGGGCACGGGCCTTCTCTACAATCGAGAGTACGATTGAGAGTGGTTAGTTAGTTCAAACACTATTTAAACAAAATAAATAAATATGTACATATATCACAGTCCGCGAGCATATAACTCACATACAACCGCACCCTAACTAAAAACAAGATTTGAGATTGAAATAGCGAAAAATTGCAACACGAAATCGCTTGATATGAGCTAAACGCACAATTTAACACGGAGCACGCGTTTCGTACATATCTGTACCTGATTGCCCATTACTAGCGCGGTGTTATACGAAATTTCAATAAAACCCGATAGGGGGAAGGACTAGCTTGGGATGTCACGGAGATACAAATTGTGGAAATGGTTTTGACTTGAATAGGATTTTGTTATGAAAAAAAAAACAAGCTATAAAAAACATTAGAATGAGTAATGCTTATATTGTGTTTCTCGTACCTAAATAATGGAATCCAAAATGAGCGGACATAATCAATCAGTTGATTTTGTAAAATTCATACGATCTGTCCTTCAAAACCATCGAAAACCCATATATTAATAATTATGAGGTAGCTGCAAAAATTCTTAGATTTAATAAGTTCATATCATATGTCATTAGTGTACAATGCATTAAGAATTACTCGAGCAAAGCTATTTCTGAAATTACTTTGTAAATTTGATTAATCTTTAATTTAATACTCTGAAGTAATTTAATCATTCTACATTCCAAGATTGTTTGTTTAAAACTTCAAACACACTAATAAAATAATAGACCATACGCAGACATAGTTAAACATAATTTCGTTGAAAGTTCCTTTCTGATTCCACTTTAATATAATTTCAGGTGGCTTGAACAAAATTAGGACTGATTTAAGATAATATATTTCTAATTTTTCGTCCCCATTCCAGAACGTTGTAACTTCTTCATTTCCCTAAATTGAATTCGGAGTAATTATCCCACTCGGTAATAGATTTTACTTCACTGTCCAACCTTTAAAACCCCAGACACTCGAAAGAATTCACCTTGATCAATTCTGACAGATGGAATGAGATTTCATGAGATTAATTGGAACAGACGTATCTTTTCATGATAAAAAAGGAAAGTTGGATTACAAAGAACCGTTTTGTGCTATTTTTGTGAGTCACGGAAGTTGTGACCGGGCTTGTTAGGAAGGTATCCGGAATGCTGATAATTAATTTTTGTTTTTGGATGCATGGATTGTTAAGGAGATGGATTAATTATTTAAGTTTGTGGATAATCTCCAGATATATTTTGTAGATTAAATTGACTTCAAGTATATTATAACACATAAAAGGCATATAAAGTAAAATGTTTTTTGCACGTGTAAATTCCTTTGAATTGCCGTACGTACGTACGTAAGCGATACGACTGGTCATAAACAGTAGCAAAACCAAACAATACCTTGAATTACAAAGCAATGTTTGGAATTCCACTGCGCTCGCCATCCTGGGGCATAAGTGTCATAAATGACATAATATGAAGTCTCAATATGTTCAGTAGTTGCTCTGGCTATAATGTCCTTCAATCCAAAACACAACAGTGCATTTAAACTGCTGTTGTGTGGGAGGAATAGACAATGTAATGGTACCTACCCAGGCGGCCTCTCACATATAAGAAACCTTCCACCAGTGATCAGCAGATATTCCTGATTCTCAAACACTGATATAAAAATGTAAGGAATTTAAAGCCACATCCACCCCTCTAACTTTGCGTCACGTAATCTTTCGATCGCGTCACTGGCGCCCTCTGCGACTTTAACTAACTTTTAAAGGGAGCTTTAAAAGTTATAGCAAACATGCGGAGGAAATGTCTCCAATCAGAAGTTGGTCGCGCGTGAAAATCACCCGGCTGGCGTGTGAGGGATTATTAATATGATTTGTTTACAAAACCGCTGAGTTTTGTTCTTGAAGAAGTGTCATCGAAATCATCAGTGCGTTGACAATATTTATAATACGTAGTCATTATCATTGTTGACAAAGCTGCGAATATGAATATTTGATGTTGCTAGAATATATATATTTTATTTATTTTTATATTTGTTAAAACATATACAGCTTAGTACATTAAATATTGAAATCATAGAATTATTGGATTTATTGACACATATGTATGACAGTCAGTAGTTTTAAAATCGTGGTTTCAAAGGATTTAAGGATTTAGGGAAAATTGAGTGAGAAAGCTTTTATTTGAGTGGAAGCCGGTGCCGTTTGAATTATGAAATATTTGCCCTGAGTTTTTCAAATTTCATGTTGGTTCGGTCAATGTGAGCGGAGTCACTGCACAATGTGTTTTCAAAGAAAACAATGGCCATTGTGGAAACGTGGCATTACATAATTTTTTTAACCTGTTAAAATTTTCTGTCGTCCGACTGTGAGGAAGTATTTTCAGAATTTTAATAAATATTATATTAGGTGTACAAATAAGTTTTGAGGGTGTACAAAAGATGGCATAATTAGTATTATATCGCATCGGACTATCTTGAGACTTGCGTATTCATGTTAAAACGTAACCAGTTTCCTCTCATAGTACGTTGTATTTCGTTGAAGTGGAAACGACACGCATTTTTGTGGCTCAAACTATGTCAACTATTGTGCCAACTAAACAACATTTGCGGGAAGCATTGCTTTTTTGCTTCAATTTGAAGAAAAGTGCAGCTGAAGAGCATCAACTGCTATGTGAAGCATATAGAGAGCATGCTCCATCAATAAAAACATGCGAGTATTGACACCGGCGTTTTAAAAGTGGTAATTTTGACATCAGCGACGAAGGGAGGCCAGTAAAGTGCGAAGACGCTGAGTTGGAAGTATTACTGGATCAAGATGCTGAAACTGGCTGAAAACTTGGGAGTAACTCAACAAACAATTTCTATTGATGCAATTGAGTCGAACATTAAAGCTTAAACGCCCCCAATATGCCAAAAGACATGACAATGTGCTGACATGTTGCTAAAGTTGTCAAGGAAACTTTGGAGGCGCTGAACTGGGATGTCCTACCTCCCCCGCTGTATTCGCCAGACATTGCTCCATCAGACTACCACTTGTTTCAGTCAATTGCTCATGCGTTGTCTGAGCAACACTTCACTTCTTACGAAGATGTGAAAAATTGGCTCGATTCTTGGATCTCCTCAAAAGATGAGAAATTTTTAAAATGCGGTATCCGTATGCTGCTTGAAATATGGACAAAGGTAATAAAAAGCGTCGGGCAATATTTTGAATGATATACATTATACCAGTTTTTCTCAATAAAAATTCAAAGTTAAAAAAAAAATCCCTTAAAACTTATTTGTACACCTAATATTAAGAGATAAAATAAAGCAAGTTATTTTCTTGCGCATTTCCCTGTTTCTTTCACAAAATCGCATAAAGTAGGAATGGGACGCTTAAAACGCAAGGAGTCGAATGTCTGGAATTCTTTCTTGGACATTTAGTTTAAGAGCTCCGAGTTCGTCAAAGTTTCGTTTGTAATTTGTTTTTATACGAATTCGCTAGGTATATTAGTATTTTGAATAGACTTTGAGATACCTTAGGGGAATGAGAAGTTTTGTAAAAAACAACACATAAATGAATACAATTCTAAGCTTAAACAATAAAATAGTGATAATATTGTTACAACGTTTATCAAAATATTATGTAAATTTCTTAATGGTATTTGAGATATTTTAAAGTTTTGTTACATAGTACACAAAAAATAAACCGCTCCCCTGCCGCGCAGTACCTCCAAGCGGACCATATTCAAAGACCAATGTGTTATTTAAAATGTATTCATATTTATCAAATTACTACTATCAGTATCTATGTATTCAGTTATCTACCCCTTCAAAAAAACAGCTATGGTTCACATAGGATACCCAATAACCATATCTTGCAAAAACGTATCCGACAACTGATCTATCATTGTATATAAATACACGACAAAAAATACAAAAAGATGACCGAAATAGGGACATTCATCGTATAAATCATAGCGGTACTGTCGTTCAGCAGCAGATCCCGACTAAGAAATATGTACATGCCCGGACCGATGTATTTATAGTTGAACGTTAGCCAAAGAACACTGTCTTTTTTGCAAAATGTATAAAATACAAAGTGCGATTTGATTTAATCCTGTGCTAAGTAAATAGGGAACTTTACTTTGTATTATTATAAAATTATTTAAATATTTTAGTGTAAAAAATAATTAAAAATGTTTATTTCGCCGAGCTTCAATACTCGGTGTCAATAAAATGCGTGCTACTGTTGATCCTTTCTGACAGGAGTTGCTGAGACGGGTGTGAGGCGGGAAATTTTCGAGAAAATATAAGGGATGTTTTGGTATAGAATATAGGATCGCACGTATCAATACGGGACGAGAAAATCAGTGTAAAGGACACAGTCACGTTGAGTTTAAATATTAAACAGTTAGTATGCCGAATAATATACGTCGTATAGAATGGAATAAAATAAATGTCTGCACCCCGGTGAAGCCGGGGAGGGCCGCTAGAAATAAGAATAAGCATGAAGAGCATAAGACCGTCTCGTCTTTTTTTTAACAGCGGCGTGACAAAAAGAGTTAAATACTCATGATAGTAAAGCGGCAAAATCCAATTGGGAATTAGCGAGCTACCAGCTAAAGCAGTTATTTTTTGTCGGATGGCATGGTCATGCAGATCAGCTGGAAACCGGACATGCAAACGCTGATAAAGAAATACGAAACACTTGGATGGATAATTATGACGCGACTTTGGCATTTTACATTTTAGCTTTGGCTTTGACTTTGTATAACGTGCTAAAATGCTACTTTATAATATTTTTGTTATCTTGATATTTTTCAAACCACAAAAATACAATGCAGTTGCTAACCAAACTTACTTGATCCTAGTTTTGTGTAGTATAATATATTCAGCACAAATAACATCTCACGACACGAGGCCACTGGTGACAATAGTCCATGTAATAAATTCTTCACATCATTTTATTCCTCTTTATTCGTGTATCAAAAACACGGCTCTTTCGGTTTCTTATTATGATATGCCAGCTGACGGCACAGCGGCAGGGTTTTTTGGCTTATTGTAGTGTGATTCTGAACCGACAAATAACACTCAACATAGTGTGTGTATATGAAGTCACATATATTATTGAAGTACGTACATAGGTGGGTATTTGTCTGCCTGTATCAGCCCATATAGGTCCCACTGTAGGGCACGGACCTCCTCTAAAAACAATAGTACGATTGTTAATGGTTAGTCCATGATATAATCAATCGCACAGGGTTTTGGCTAGTAAACTAATCATAAATATTGACTATTTTGTAAATATTTTATCGCCCTGAATGGTGAGACGAGGATGTTGCCTGAAGGTATGCGATACGACTGCTCAAGGACAGTAGCAAAACCAAACAACACCATGAATTATTGGCATTCCACTGCGCTGGCGATCCTGATACAAAGATGTTAAGTTTTTTTTTTAAAACTCCCAAGGTACCAGGCGTTGAAAAGAGTATTGATTTTGATTCAGCAGATTATCCTGAACATACTTCTATCAGGTTGTGCATAAATTATGTTAGACGTTGTAGATTGGCTCCATTAATTATTGATAATCTTCTCATACACAATCGCAAAGGAGATAATGTTTAAGCCTTATTGTAATTGAATTTCTAGTAGCTTCCTTTGACTGAATATATAGTGGTTTAGAAATCGTCTTTTATGTTTAACCTTTTTTTATTATTACTAAGAATGACGAGACGAGCATGCCATTATTGGTAAGCGATACAACTGCTCATGAACAGTAGCAAAATCAAACAGTACCTTGAATTACAAAGCAATGCTTGGCATTCCATTGCGCTCGCCATCCTGAGACATAAGATGTTAAGTCTCAATAGGTCGAGTAGTTAATCTGACTACAATATCCTTCAAACCGAAACTCAACAGTGCATTTATACTGCTGTTTGACGGGAAAAATAGACATTGCGGTCTTGTGTGGTGGTGTGTGTCTTTGATTACAAAATAAATAAACCTATGCGTCAGTTCTGCTACATCGATCCAATGTGGCTTATGGCCAATAAATCAAAATGAATAAAATGTGAAACATTTTCTCATGAAATGAAATGTAGTCCCCATTAGCACTTGGACACACGCGGGTTTATATAATAGTATGTTCAAATACGTAGATTTTTTCATATGCCTAAAGTCGAAGAACTATAATAAAAATATCATCATAAATACAAGGGACATCACATCGCAAACAGGTTATGAAATTGAACATAATATAATATCAAATAATATTTCACGGTTTTTCCTCTCGAGAGTTAAATCAAATAAATAACCATACCGTGAAGCAACGATATTTCAATGCTAAGAAATATTATGCTCTCACGCCCAAGTTCCAACACTTATAACAGAAACAATTTCTCGAGCCAGTAAACCAACGGCAACTTCGCAACTTCAAAACAAAGCTAAATATAACTCAATAATAATAAAATATGCTTGCTTTACTGAACCACTACCTTGCACATGGCTTCTTGGCTATGGAGAAGGATTTGACTACAGTCTAGTAAAGATTAGTACTGACTAGTCTTCAGCTTCTAAATTCTTTTTAAGAGCTCTCAGGTATATTGTGTAAAACTGCAGTTTTTTCTAAGTCTTCTTTCACAATTAAACAAAGTAGCAATTAATAACAATTAATACATTTTAGTTATTTCCATAGCTTTGTAGGTTCAGGCACGCCGTTTGTATGCGAGAAGGCGAGTCCGTGCACCAAGGCATTATTTGTTCGATCCAAAATTATTATACGAGGTTCACATTTTATAACATAAATACATAAACTGACGCCTTTTCCCAGAAGGGCTAGTCTGAAGTGCCACCAGGACACCCACATTTCCCCTTGTGTGTTCTACGATGGGATAGGGAGCGAGCTTATCGCCATATCGGGCACAAATTCCTGTGGCTAGAAAAAACCTCAGCTTTGTAACCGTACTGTAGTATAACTACGCTACCGAGGCAGTATATATATATATATATGTTTTGTAACTCCTAATAAAACACTTTGTTTTTTATATTTATGATCAAAACCTTTATCGTAACATAGCGTCAGGAATACGTACACACGTGATTGTTCAGTGTATATCTAATTACAACGTTGCAAAACTTAGCAGTATAGGCTCTGATATTCCTGAGTATTTGCCTTCTAGTTCCTCGCCATAAAGCAATAACCCACTCAAATATGACTCAATACAAAGTGGAATTTAAAAATATCGTGACTTCCTAATAGGTTTTCGCATGTGGTAGAATAAAGAACTAAATCAGTTTCAAAGCGAACATATTAAAGAGGAATGTGAACTGCCCCTTGTCACGGAAACATCGCGATCGATAGCAAAACGATTTTGTTCTTTATATTGGACTTTTATGAAACCAATGTATTTATGGGTTATGCAGTTAAAAGTTGGACTGTAAACTATAATATTTTAGTATATTTGTACACTAGGCCAGCGTGGTGGACTGTATGTCCTAACCACTCTCAATCGTACTCTCGATTGCAGAGTAGGCCCGTGCCCTGCAGTGGGACGTATATACATACAGTACGGCTAATTTTCTTCTAATACCCAGATGACTTATAATTTCTTAATTGTACTTTTTTAATTGTTCCAACTTACAAATATGTATTTGTATCAAATCTAGATGTCTTGAAAAAAAAGTTATTTGTCTTAGGTGTGTTGGTGAATGAGAGGCTGAATGTTATTTTTGTAATTATTTTCATTTTTTTATCATAAAAAGTCAACAAAGAAACGATCAATCATGGCGGACTTTCGACAGTGGTTCGGTAAAAAATGGGTCACATCTTTCAGTCTAAAAACAGTTCTTTCATCCAAAAGTAAATTAATTACAAAGGTATTCAACACTGAAAATTTCCACGCACCGACAATAAAGGAGCGTGTCTAATTCAAATAAAAATTCCTTACGCACGCTCCAGAATCAAGGCGGCATCCCTTTGATTACAGAATTACAATTTTAATTGTGTATAAAGACAAAGTATTACGGAGTCTTACGGTCTGTGTATGCCGGTACGACATGTTACAAAAGTTGTGACACGCGAATCCGGTCGCGTGTAAGTATCAAGATTACTCGTGATGTATAGACGTCGTAAATATATTGACATCTATCTATCTCATAAAACTTGACTTACAGACAACGCAGACTAAATAAGTCTAGACACTAGACATGAAATGTATGGGATTTATTTATGTACTTACGTATGTAGAAGGTTGGTAGAGACAGAGGTACAAATCTATACGTCCTAAAATTTAATGAGTTGAGCGCATCGCCATACTTTATAAGAATGTTATGACTAATATTTTCTTGGGGAAGTTGAATCAATTACAAGAATATTGATACTCATTGGGTCCTAGATATTTTTAAGTTTCCCATAAATAATTAAAAAATATGAATTTTTACTTACTACCAACACTGTGTATACAGAAAATCGATTTGTTATCCATAACTATCGTATTTGGTTTCAAAAGTAATGACAAACATTTCGTAGAAATACATAGCACGTTTTAGCCAAAAACCAATTGAATATACGAAAATCATATATTCTGTTATTGACAAATATTATTGTTAGATATTTTAAGCCTAGTTTATTTGACAACCACTTATGCGCAATTTCCGAGCCAATGAAGATGATACGAAAATAAATGTTTTCATCGTACACTCATACAAAAAATTATAAATGTAATATGTCTGGTGGTTGAATAAAAAACGTTCAATTTCTAATATGTTTATCTAATTTTATTATTACGCAACACTTTGGATTGCCACAATATTTTTTGGGAACTGTTCCGCCCTCGCACCCACCATTGTAACTCCTGTAAGCCAGGATCGACAATGGCACGCATTGTAATGACACCGAGCATTGAAGCTCGGCGAGTCTCCGGGCATGTCCAAATTGTCTTTAACCTACGGCGAAATCAATTTTTTTTATTTTTTTATTAGCCTGTACTGTCCCACTGCAGGGCAAAGGCCTCCCTTTCCTTCTTCCACCCATCTCTATCCAAGGCTTTCATCCTCCAGTTCTTATTAAAATTATCTAGGTCATCTTTCCACCTTCTACGCGGCCTACCACGTGGTCTTTTGGTGTTTTGGGGAGCCCATTCAGTAGCAGTCTTAGCCCACAACTCTCCTGACATGCGACAGACGTGGCCTGCCCAGTCCCATTTTAATTTGGCTGTTTGTTGCCCAACGTCCACAAGTTTCGTTCTGGAGCGCAGATCTCTATTTCTTATACGGTCGCATAATTTAACACCTAGGATACTGCGCTCCATAGCTCGCTGGCAAACCCCGAGATCAATTAGAAAGTAAAATTAATAGGAGCTCAAAAAAAAATTGCCATTATATTAAAAAAAATGTTTTTTAACCACAATAACATTTTTATCCACGCAAACATAGTTACTAAGCGCTACGTTGTACTTCATTCTTATCAATAACTATAAAGAGATACAGGGTGTGTCAAGACTACGACTGAAAACGAAGTCGAGTCATAGTTTTAGTGACTACAGACACAATGCTCCCGAAAAATAACTCGCAAAAATCCCGGCATTTTTTTATTATGATGTATTAAAGATCATCGTTTTTGGGTGATCATATCTATATCATCCATAGTTAGTTTTAACTTTTGCGTGCCATAGAGTATATTTTAATAGTAAAAGGATGTGCATTACTATTTTAGGAAAACTATGTATTTTCCACCTAAATACGGCGATAGGAAAAAAAAACAAAAAAGATTCGTAACTTTTTTCTCAAGTCACTAAAACTTTTAATTTAAATTTTTAATTCCGGTATTACTTAGCAGTTATTTGTTATTCAATGCATGTTGTGACGCCTGCAGGTAGTGCATTTAACATGTTACCAAATTGTAAGTGTACTAGATATAAGAAACAATGTAATTACCATTGGATTAAATAAATAAAATAAAACTACCACCTGGGTATTTCCATCGAAATCTAGATGAACCTTTTATTTACCATCGCGTTCAGTGGTCGCTATCCGGGATGAATATCTTTATCACAAGTAAGGCCAGACTCGTGGAAATTACAAACAGCCTGAAACCAAAAAAGGACCCATTTACGTAGGTGTCCCTTTATGCGATAATTACAACTGTTTAATCGTAATTCGTGATAAGGGCTCCTTAATAATTAAGCTGTTGCGTAATTTTCGTATAACGTGGCAGCCCTGGCTTTTGAACCCATTGTCTACGTACACGCAACAAAGGTTTATTTGAATTGACATTCCGGTGAAACTGTGTAGGCAGTATAAAGACTCGGTTGTTCGTAAGGCCTGAAAAATATAGGAAAAGAGTACACGAATCCTAAAACAAATATGTGTATATCCTAATATTCGAGTACTTTTAATCTTTTTTTTTTTATTATTTTATTTATTTAGGACTTTAGAATATAACTTAGACTAATAAAATATATGCATATAAAATAACTTAAGAGTAAACACCCTTTGAATCTTTGTCCACTTGCCTAATCATTGATATTACTTTACTAAACATTGAAATATTGAGGCTGCGGTTTCTATCCCCGTACCGAGAGAAACCTTTGTGCAGCCCACAAATATTTATTTCAGATCTGAGTTTTGCTGAGACTGTAAATTCTCTCGTAGTTTTTGATAATTATGACACAAAACTGATATGATCATAATATGGGGCAGAACATGTATGTGACGTCATTAAGGCTCTCAATTAATTCTCTTGATATTTCTGGGATACCAAAATAGATAATGCTGTTGTTAAAACTTCTAATTTCACCCAAGAATTGCATTATATTTATATTGATAGTTGCATGCACATATTCAAGGCCAATACAACATTGAGTCTTTCCAAAATTAGCTACGAAGTACATTCTATTATGTTTTTTTTTCCACCCGTCATTTATTATTTTTACGATTTTACATTACAACTGTTTATTTCTCTGTGGAGGTTTTAGTTAAGTTTTAATCCCGTGTTGTTTTGGTTGCGTGGGTGTGGACACTTCCTAATATATACTACAAACGCCTACACATACCTTTTTGAACAAGACTCTGCTAAAGATTTGTGTCAAAGAAAGAATTGTACATTTATTTCTCCCTTTTGTTGCTAGATAATTTTATATTTAATTACCTGGCTTTTGTATTTGTATTTTACCAGTTTACATAGATTTAAATACGTATTCAGAAATAATAACAACGAGATTTACCAAATAAAGATTTTATCTCTCCAAATACTCGGTAACCTAAATGGCCTAATCGTAATCGTAAGGATTTTCGTCGAATTAACTAGAATAGTATTTAACAATTTTATTATTAGGTACACACATATCGTATTCATCTTTACAACGTCGATATTTCATATTAGTTATAAATAGTATTAAATTTCATATAGCGGCTTGGCTGTGTTCCTGGTATTTAAACGTAGTATGGTCAGCGGTAACCACTTTCTGGTTTTATTGTATTTAGTAGCGTACCATAATTGGCAATTTTAAAAATGATAAAATTCTCGACTAAAAGCTTACGTTAATTATTTTTATTAATAATTTTGACATGAAATATTTCGGTAAAAACAATATTAAAATAGGCGCTAAATAATAGAGAAAAAAATATTTTATTAAATGAGGATGTCTTGGGAACATGTGACGATCGTTTTCGCCCACCCACACTATGATGACAATGTAATAATTATTTTTGTTGGGTTCGAAATTTAATTTGACTACCAAGGTTGAGAAGTTTCTACTTTCCTAAATTATAATGATTTTTCCTTATGTTACATAATATGTTATGGTGAAAACATAATCTTTTGAAATAAAACTATTATTTTGCTGATTTGTCCGCCCCGTGACCATGAAATCTGTCAAGTAATCAAAATGTAAATATTAAACCAAATTCACGACAAAATCGGTAAATAATAGTTTAATTTCTATGTGTAATATTCGCGTAAATCTAATAAATCATCAAACATCATATTTTGTTAAATTAATAAAAATAACATTTGTAATCGTAAATCAAAACTATTCTTGGAGTAAGATAGCAGAGTATGCAGAGTTTTTAGAAAACATGTGGCACCTATTATTTAAATGTCACATGTATTAAAGCTTTTCGGAGTCATGTGTGTATTGATAGTCAATCACCACGCACTAAAACGGTGAAGGAAAACATCGTGAGGAAACCTGCAAACCATAGCGATTCATAAGAATTTCTATGGTATGTAAGTCCGCCAACCCGCACTAGGCCAGCGTGGTGGACTATATGGCCTAACCACTCTCAATCGTTTTCTCGATTGTAGAGTAGGCCCGTGCCCTGCAGTGGGACGTATATGGGCTGATACAATACAATACAATGTATTTAAGCGGCCTTCTCTTTAACCGCTAGAACATGTAACTTAAGAAGTCTGTAATGTCTTATATCTCCCCGCAAGGAGATGGTAATTTGATCTTAAAAAGTCCTTAGAGTACGTTTCGAACTTTCTAGACGTTAAAATAGTTTTCTTGTCACGAGCCATTGTTGTATGGTTTTATGACATCGTGACTTGATTACATAAAGTTTTTCAGTTCAATACAAAAGAATTTGGCTTTTTATACGAACAATAATTTTAATTTATGGGGATTAATAATGTGTTAGAAGAGACGAGTTTAAGTATGATTCATTGATATGAACTTAATTAAAAACTTGTCTATTAATGAACATAACAAAGAATATATGTTGCTCCCACATAACTCCCGCTTTTATCATCATCTTTTGAAGATCCGCAGAGGCGACATTATTAGCATCCACATTTTGCCAAGTTTATTTCAAAATATGTGACAGCGGGCAATTCAACATATATTCCGGAGCCCAGCCCAGCCCAAACTCCAGCCCTGAGCGATTTATATGAGACTTTTTGAACCATAAAGCAACCTGGTTTCGAACGGACAAATTGTGGAATTAGCCTACGCCAAATTAAAAACTGAAATTTTATTTAAAAAATAAATTAAATATCGGGCAATCTTATCAATATTTCAGCCGAATCAAACTAAAATTAAATGTGCCACATTTCTGGTTTCCATTTAACAATGTTAATAATGCATGCGGTAGTGGAGACCGTGTTCGGTGCGTGGACGTGAGGGCCGTTTAAGTCCAATTTTACTGCGCGACAAAATTTTACGACAAGCCGCGTGAAGTTGGATATATTTTTATTGTGCGACTGCGATATTAAAATCTATGTAAATACAATTATTTGTACATCTGTAGACGAAACACGAAATAACTAGTGAATTAATTTCGATCCCCAATTTTATTCCTATCTTAATTGAATAACTTCGTTAAGCTTTTTTCTATGCATACACCAAAGCTAATTTTATTCCTGACTTAAATGAATCCCAATTCAAAATTAAGTCTTGTTATACGCGATTCATGCATGTTCAGCCTATGTTCAGCAGTGGTCTTCGTGTAGCTGTGATGATAATGATATGCGATTATGTTATCAGTGATTTTTATAAACTATATTCCATGATAATTACTACGTCGTGTTTCTATTTCTCTGTATTTTAACTGCCTTTAATTATTAAAAATATTATAAGTAATATCACCTGGATAAGGCGAAGTCAGAATTCTAAAAATCAATAAAATGAATTTACTGATATAACCATAGTTATAAGCAATTTAACAAATAAGAATTTACGGAAGCAAACTTCCGAGAGAAAGTATTTGCAGTGCGGCCGGACGAGTTCTTCCGGCCGCTAAATGGACGAATAACCTAATAAAGATCGCTAGGTCTTTTAGATGCAATGCCGCGGAGTAGGAACGTCCGTAGACCCTTTTGAACAAAGATTTTATCAAGCAATCGCATTGTTAAAGTTTTTAGATTCGATATGATAGTACATACACTTTTTTTGAATACGTATTTTAATCATAATTTACAACTGATGATAGGTCATGGTTTACTAGATTTACGCGAATGTTACACATTGAACTAAACCAATTATTTATGGATTTTATCGCGGATTAGGTAATAGTCCGCCCCATGATCACGAGAGCTGTAAAGTAATCGAAACGTCGGGAAGCTAAAATGTAAAAATTAAACCAAATTCGTGATAAAATCCGTAAATAATAATTTTATTTCAATGATGTCTCTAATAAGTGAGAGGCCGCCTGGGTAGGTACCACCGCAATGTATATTTCTCCCAACAAACAGCAATGTATAGATACTCCGATATTTTTTGAATACGTATTTTCACCATAAATATACAACTGATGATAGGTCTCTCATATGCGAGATGCCATGTGGGTAGATACCACTAGTCTATTTCTCTCGGGAAATAGCAGTGTAAATGCACTTTTGTGTTTTAGTTTGAAGGATATTGTACATAGAGTAACTACTGGACATATTAATATTTAATATCTTTAGTTTTAGGATGGCGAGCGCAGTGGAATCCTAAGCATTGCTTTGTAATTCAAGCTTATTTGGTTTTGCTACTGTTCATAAGCAGTGGTATCACTTACCATCAGACGAACAACATGCTTGTCTCTCCATACAAAAAAAAACTTATTTCAATGTAATAATCAGTATAATTATTTGTAGATAACAAATAGAAAGAAGATCATGCTTCTCGTATTCAAAACATGCCTGTGTCAACGATGTTTGTACAATACGTACTCTTTCAGTATGAGGTCATGAGTCATGTTGCAAGAATCTTTTTACCTTATTTTAAAATTATTATGTTAAATAAATTCCTCAATATTTAACTAAATAGTTTTGTCGGAAATAATTTAAATAGAACGAAAAATATTTAGCATAAAATGCACACACTGTTTATTCATACTTTCAACCCTATTCGTATAGTAGTACGATCGAAAACCGTACGCCACTATCATACCAAGCGATTTAGTTTAAAGACTTCGACGGAACGGTGTCCTTTCACGACTCGCAATGTAATAAGCATAGCATTGTAAATTACACATTTAAATGAACTTCGCATTATTGGGTTCAAATACTGAACCAAGTATTTACGATGGAATGTGAACTGTAAATATAATTACAGCGACAGCCTCCGTGGCGCTGGCGGTTAGAGGCCGCCTGTGAAACGAGAGGCCGCGGGTTCGATCCCCGCACCGAGAGAAATGTTTGTGCGGCCCACAAATATTTCTTCCGGGTCTGGGTGTTTGTGAGACCGAAAAGTCTCTCGTAGTTCCTGATACCCACGACACAAGACTCGATCTTAGTGTGGGGTCAGGACTATGTATGTGACTGTTGGGTGTTATTTATTTTATTATTATTATTTAATTAATAACCACTGACTGACTGACTGACTGAATGACTGCCTCGGCGGCGTAGTTGTATTACGGTACTGTTACAAAGCTGAGGTCTCGGATTCGAATACCGGGTCGGGCGAAGTGATATTAGGCTTTTCTATTAATTATAAGTCCGGAGTTAGAAAAGTATGCCCGATGTAGCGATAGGCTCGCTATCACATCATGGGACGACACATACAAGATGGAAAGTGGATTTTCTGGCACCTCTGCCTACCCCTTCTGGGAAAAAGGGTGAGTTTATGTATGCATGTATCAATAACCACACATTACATATGCTTTGTGCCTTCGAATACGGTTAAGTGAGCTCTCTGAAACATTGAAAGCAGAAATGTCAAGTGCTGTAGAATTGGCTCTCGAAAGGGACAAAGATTTTTTTGCCAACATTTTGAAGGCTATCTTGAGATAAAAATACTAAAAATAAGTTAGGTATAATTATTATGAAACTACATTTATTAGCTACGAATTCACATTTGTTCAAATGACTCAAAAATAATTGAAGAAAATATTCTGAATTTCAATTTTATCAGTACTTAAACAAGGCATTTTTATCTGTAAAATACGTATAAATGAGGTATAATTCGCAAACGCCTATTGTTTTATATAGTTTATCTTACTTTGGCTTACTTAGAAGGCCGTTTTAAAACTAAAACTAGATCTGTAACTTACATTTCAACTTTGGCCGTCACAAACAATTTATTCATTAAAGTCATATTTTCTCTTTCAACACGCATATTTTATACTGATGAAGAAATATACGCAATCAACACGTTAAACATTGGCATTGAAAAACTCTGGAAAAACTCTGTCGACTTAACAAGTTCACCATAATAGCTACTAAATCACTTACGAAGGCGAAACTTTTGCTTTATGTATTCGCGACAGTCGTCTCGGCCGTGAGATAATGGAAAAATGGAAAATTCCCCAAGCATTAATATTCATAAGCAAAAACACAGCCTCCAGACGCTACCGAAAATGATCTCAATGGGCTGTCGCATTATGTGTGCTGTAATTTTTTTCCTTTCCGACTCAAATTTTTCAAGTTTTTGACTTTGATTCTCTTAACGCCACAGATCTTAACGCGTAACTCATATCTACAAATTAATTCCATCTTCGAATGTATTGGATCCGGTCCGTATTAGATAAATGAACGAACTGAAGGTCAGAAGGGTCCATTAGATACAGATGTTGCAAGTCTGCTAGTAATAGTTTGGTTTTTCCAAAGACACCCTTTGGAAAAATATTTGTATGATATTACTGACTTATACTTTCATACACGTTAAATCTAGAAATAGTACTAAAATTAAGAGCACATTCATATACTGAATATATCAAAATATACACTAAATGAATATTAATATAAAATTTCGACCGATTTAAAAGACAAATTGAAGAAAATAACGTTTAGGAAAATGGATCTTCGTACTGGCAGTGTGAAATGTCGATTGCTACGCCGTAGCGTAATCTATTACCTATCCGCTACGCCGTAGCTCGTAGCACTCGTAACATTTACCGATGTCTCAATAAAACAAGTTTTAATCAAACTGATACAAAGCAATAAAATAAAGCATTGAATTTATGATTTTGTCTGCGTTTTGTACTTGTATATTTTGTTTCAATATTGGCATAAATGTAATTAAGTAGCTTATTCAATCTTCGATGAAAAAATATTGCCCTTTATTAACTTTCCGTATCAGCCCATATACGTCCCACTGCAGGGCACGGGCCTACTCTACAATCGAGAATACAATTGAGAGTGGTTAGGCCATATAGTCCACCACGCTGGCCTAGTGCGGGTTGGCGGACTTACATACCATAGAAATTCTTATAAATCGCTATGGTATGCAGGTTTCCTCACGATGTTTTCCTTCACCGTTTTAGTGCGTGGTGATTGACTAGCATTATTAACTTTACATTAACATATTGCTATTAAACAAATGTGTTGACCAATTATTCTGTAATCTCGTTTTAAGTCTTGCTAAAGTTATTTGCTTAAGTAGTTTTGTACGGCTTGAAGAAATATATCAGCGAAATTTAAATAAAAATTCAACTAAGAAAAAGATTTGTTTGTTGTATTCAAACATTTGATTACAAGTGGATATTTAAAAAAGAAAGCATAGAATTTTTCTCTATTCCTAATAAATGTAAGTTCGAAAAAACTTGGAGAGTTAATTACAGCTACTAATTGTTTTAAGTGCACCGCATTGCGGGCCTCTCATACTTTATTTTGCCATTAAAGCTCTACGTGCATTCTTATAAATAAAATCTCTTTTATTTTCGTTTTATCACACTTCACTTTAAAGACTGCGTATATAGATATTTGTTTTAAAATTGGAACGGCTTATTGCTTCATTTGTTTTAAAAGGCGATAGTGGTATCATGTCAAAAAAATCTTCAGAGCATTGCCTGTGGGGCAGACGATAAAACATACAGAGAGATCTGAAGTCTCCGCAGTCCTAGCGGTTACAGAAATCTGCATCGAACTTCCAACCATCCAATCATTAATGGAATTAAATATCTCATAATAATATCTATGAGAGATACCTATCTGGTTATATCGCTTCGGTAGGTCCTCTAGCTGGTCTTCACTGCCCGTACCATCAGATGAGCTTTTTTGTCGGAACATTAAAAAAATACTTACTTTTAATAAAACCAAAGTCGTTTTACGTTTATAAATTACAAGCACTTGCCACCCACCCAAGTAGAATTGCAAAGCCAATACCGAGAGGACGCAAACATCATAAAGAAGCGCCCTGCTGCGCGTTAGCTCTCTCCTTGATGGAACTGATTCAGCGCCGCAGTTTTATTACACTAACGTCTATTGTTAATACCAGTATATTTTTAGAATTAAAGTCCCAGGTTGTGTTCGTAAGTTCATCTGGAATATTAGTTTTAATTCGAGAGCTTCGGATTGACTTGGTAGTCCTTGAAAATTGTGTTGAATCATTTTCTTTTTGGTGTAGTGACATAAAAGTTTTTAAATTTAGTTAAATATTTATAGAGTGGGAAACTGACTCTCGATGGGGATTTGTGATAAAAAGGTTATTAACAAAGATCGCTTAGCAGAGTAAGTCGTGGGATGCAAAGCAAATAGGTCGTTTAACATCTTATGTCTCAGAATGGCGAGCACAGTGGAATGCCAATCATTGCTTTGTAATTCAAAGCGTTTGGTTTTGCCACTGTTCAAGCTCGGGCGTATCGCTTACCATCAGGCGAACGACATGCTCATCTCGCCATTACATGAAATTAAAAAAAATTTAAAATACTTCATACAGTTGTATATTTCTTAGCAGAATACTTAAATATAAAAAAATGGCGATAAATTTACGGAAACAACAGCGAGTCAGAGTTAGTCCAACGAACCACCACACAGCTAAGTGGAAACGTAAAAAATGCTTAAATCATCCAAAAGTCCGTAATCAAATAATATCACCATTGTGGACTAAAGGCGCTTTGCGGATCTCGATTTAACATAATTCGTTCCAAGGAGACGCGCGCTTTTTATTCTTTTGACAATTTTGCGAAAAGATCCCTCCACATCACTTTGATGACGTCCCTAAATATCCTTTGTGAAGTTAAGTCATTAAGTTCAATTGGATTCGTAGAATTAAGCGGCGGACTTTTGTGGGGGTCGAGTCGGATGCCTTGATTAATTGGTAGATTGATTTATCATCGTGCGTATAAGACGGTTAAGCGTCAGGGTTACGTTTCGTACCATGGCAAAAATTAATCCTCTTTGACGCTGAATGTTGGGGTTCATTTCGATTAATTTAAAAGAGGGTGAATATTTTATTTTTATTGTTCTACTTAACTATAGCTATATGATAGCAATTTTTAAAAATACCGCACAATAAACATATATTATAGCAATTTCTCTCGCAACCTCGTTCCAGTACATTTTTCAACAAAGAACCGTTGCCGAAGCATCATTTCTCCGAGTCTCAGCATAACGGTTTTACAGTTTAAAGTGGTAGTAACAAAGCGGAATCTATTAGTGCAAATAGCTCGCCTCCATTAGCGCGGCGTCGATAAATGTCCACCCGCCACTTATGTGGCCGACTGTACCGCTGTTATCTATGACAACTCTTTACTTATTCCACTTATGCGGCCGACTGTACCGCTGTTATCTATGACAACTCTTTACTTATTCAACAAACTTCAATCTGCCGGCTTCATTGGGCTAGGCTTTAGGCTTGCACGATTTTGGCTTATTTGTCTTGCAATTATAGGCCAGTTCATGAATATTTTAAATGATGGATGTTTTCAGATAATCTAATTGCTATTTGATGAGGTTGGTTCTTAATATCATTAATGAATATTAAATAATAAATTAATATTTAATTATCTATGCATGTAGCAAAATCTATTCGAAATTCAAAATTTTAATTTCACCTCTAAAACAAGCTACAATATTTTATATTCACGATATACGAAATAATCATAATCCGTTTACTCACAGTCTGTCTGTTCTATTAAGGTTTTATGCGGCATTTAAGTGGAATAGTGTAATTACTTTTCCGAACCACTGAACCGTCACATCGTCAGAGTTTTTTAATTAATCAATGTTTAAATAAACATGAATTTAAGATAAGTTTTTGAATGCGATGAGTTGTTGAAAAATAATTTTCGAACATTTTTTAATTTGCTTCTTTTTTATTGTATTAGAAGCTAGAAGTGAATAACTGTTTGCCATTATTTTACGCAGAAACTATTGTACGGAATTTAATGGAACATAGAATAGATTATAATATTGCATAGCTTAAAATTTCGTCAATGAGATAGTTATTCGAGGGGAACTATGAGATAAATATTATTAGTGTGCAAATCATTTACTTTAAATAATGATAAAATGAAGGACTGAAAATTGTGACTTCGTCGGTTTAATACTGCATTATATAGGTAGTATATCAGAAATACAATCGAAAGTACAATTAAGAGGTCGTATATTTCATCACGTTTGCCTAGTGCGTAATGGCCGACTTTACGGTCTGAAAATTGTTGCTCCTTTGGTTAAAAAACAATAGAAATTTGTTTGTATTTACTAACAAAATACAATTCTTTTTCAATTGGAACTACAGTTATCGTTTGTAGAGTAATATTTTTAAAGCCACAAGTCAAGAAAAATGTGGACAGAACACTAATATTAGTTGTCATGACTTGGTTTTATACATAACATGACATGTGACAGCTCTGGTGTTCGCGTGAATATAAAACCTGTTTTTTGATTCCCCTCGAGGATACATCTTATTACCATTTATGTCCTTCAACAAAATATGAAATAGGATAATACTTCTGTATTTGTCTTGAGAAACGCAGACAAACAAGGCATAAACATTAAATATACGTATTTTATTTTAAAATAATACATACATACCAGAGCTGTTACTAGACTACTTTTTTATTATACAATAACAAAATCCTACACTTTATTTACTAAATCAAATTCATGCGACAGTTAGTTTATAGATGTTAGATGGTTTGGCTCGACAGGTTTTTACTACATATATAAAGAGCGGACAAAAGTAACAGTATTGTCATGTTTCGCTAGGTCAGTAAACAAGCCGGATGGCAACCAATTCCTTTAATTATACTATTGCACTATTTAATACATACTGTAGTAAATATCATTGGAATAAAATTATTATTTACGGATTTTATTGCGGATTTGATTTAATTTTTACATAATTTAACTTCCTAACTTCGATTAATTTACAGCTTTCGTGGTCACGGGGCTGACAGAGGTATTAATCGTCCGCTTAGTTTCATAAAATGATGACAAACGCGCCGATGACGTGATGGGAAATTAAGTGTAAAACACAAAAAATATTCTCCGATCGATACATCATTGCTGCTCTGGTCAAACCCTACTAACTGACAAATTTACTTCAAGCATTTTTCATTATAATTTATGATAATTTCTATCTGATCGAATACAATTCATATACAAATAACAAACTTTTAATTTTTTAAATCGTTATTGTGGTAATATTAAACTAGTCTAGCTCATCCGTGCATATTAACAATTCGTAAAATGTAGCTGCATATTCACAATATATTTTTAGACTTGGATATATTTAAATATAAAAAGTAGTATTTGAATACTGCATACTCGTTGAAGCGCGTCCATCACTCAAGCACATTGAAATAAGACATGCCAACTCCTGTAGGCTTCGCCCTTTATAGTTAGGTAGTGAAGAGAAATAACCAACAGTAGTGCAACATTACACAGCGCAGTTTATTAATTACGTGAAATATTTTACTGAAATACCAAGTAGATGCAAGGAAAGCGCTGTCAAAACCGAAACTACACAAACTGAAAGCAGTATTAATTAGCTCAGCTGTTATGTAATTAATAATTTTCATATTTGGTACACGCGCGATGTAAATTGTACGAAACGACATATCTGCGCGTTTGTCTACTTGCATCACTGTTTTTGATTTATGAGCGTTACATTACGTCACTCAAAAAAGAGACGAATGATTTATATATACAATTATTTGTGTTGAATTCATGACGTGATACTGCGTGAAAAATGAAAAAAATAACTATTGTTCTACCAATTGTTTTGTTCATTTCTTCTCCTTTGTTATTTAATATCAGTTAGTTGTGTTTAAACAGACATTTAAACATTTGTTTCAGTAAAAATATTATAAACATTAAATATCATATTCGTATACCAGCTAAAATATTCAAACATTCTTCAAAGCACCCAGCCTTATTTAAATTAGCTTACACACACGCAGCACTTAATCGCCGCTGCACTCCACTTACATTTTTAAATATTCATAAAAAACCGCTATGCAAGTCGTGGTACTGTATACTCTCTTAGCTATAACCCTACCAAGAGCAATATACCACTAGGAGTGGGTAGGCGACGTAGATGGAACTAGCTCATTAAACTGGCGCGGTTATCCGGAGCAACTTCATTGTTCTAGACTTGAAGAAATATTGAAGAGAAAATTCGTTGTAATCTTCATCGTACATTTTTGCTTTTATACGGCAGACGGGTGGATACTGTTTTAAAACGAGCAAGACGGACCGGAGGAATGTTTTGATACGGTTCTCGCTTCATTAAGTTTCAAGAGAATGTTAGTAGTAATGTAACGTAATCATTTATGTAAAGTTTTGTTCAGGATTCGTATTATACTTCTGGGGAGCTTGTCCTTTGTCTATTATTTTGTATGTGAACATATTTAGATTTATGATGGTTTTCAACTGGTTTCTCGGGCGGATACAGCCACAAACTATTGGTTTTTTTAGAATGTAACTCATTGAGTCAAAAGCAATGGCAAAGCTGGTACTTTATAGCCCTATAACACGGAGAGAGTTTCTCGCGAAGAGAATTGTATGACATTATCACATTACATAACTGTCAAGATGGAAAATTTTGATAGCCTTGCGAGAATGGTGTTTTCGAGGCGAGAAACTCTCTTTGTGCATGGTGGCTTTAAGTCGGTTTTTATAAGAGCCAGTGGTATGGCATCAGTTGAGCCGGCTAATTAGTACTGTAGCTTTTTTGAGCTACTGTAAGGCTATTTAATTTTTTACATATAAGGCATTGGGAAACCATGGTTTTATATATACAGGGTATATCAAGAATGCTACCGAAAATGAAGCCGGGTGGTAGTTTTACTGACATCAGACACAATGCATCTAAATTTTGTGCAAAATATGTGGATGTCGATTTTTTGTTATTTTTTTCTATCATCGTATTGGGGTGGCAAATAAATAGTTTTTTCTTAAATAATAGTGTACATGCTTTTATTTTTAAAGACGCTATGGTACGCAAGGCTTTAAATAATTATTTTAGCAAAAACTATGGATTTACCACTCAAACTCGACGATATTTAAAAAATAAGATTAAAAAAATGTCGCGTTTCTTCGCGAAATTTTTAGATACATTGTGTTTGTAGTCACTAAAACTACCACTCGGCTTCGTTTTTTGGAGCACTCGAGATATACCCGGTATGACAAGTATATTTGAGGTATGATGTTAAAAATGGTCTAATCCTTGACGTTCATCATATAATTTAAGATCTACTAGATCCCCACAACATTAGGTAGATGCAGTATGTCCAAATCCTACCGGCCAAATTTTCAATGTTAGCCATTAGGACTTCAAGACCTCAAATGAAAATGCCAAAATGCCTCTAGAAACTTATTCATTACCCAAAAAAAACCTGTTTTCTTACAATTATACTAACCTTGTAAGTGTTTCAAGTTATTGAATAGAAAACAGCAACAAGTTCATTTCCATTAAATATTTACTATTATTAACAGTAAAACATTTGCAAACGAAACATCAGTGCGAGAAAACACGACGTGAAAATCAAAGGACAAAGAGTCCACAGGCGTAATAGAAAACATCTCGGGAATATGGAATGTTACAGCGAACATGCCCGGCTTGTTTATTATATGTTATTGAAATAGACTGTGCCAGTGAAAAATATAAGGAGTAATAACAACGTCGTTTGCGCCTGAGGATAGTTATGGCGGTTATGATGTTTTTATATCAGGTATTTTTATGGGGTTATTTTTGTATATTTTGAATAAAAATGTATAGTGACGGCATATATCTTTGCTGATGCTTTTTTATTGCAATGAATGAGGAGACGAGCGTGGTATTCGTCTGATGGTAGGCTAGACGACCGCTCATGGACGGTAGCAATACCAAACAATACCATGTATTACAAGGAATGCTTGGCATCCTACTGCGCTTGCCATCCTGAGACATATGATGTTAAATCTCAATCTATCTAATGGTTACTCTGGCTACAATATTGATCGAACCGGGACACAACAGTACATTTAGATTGCTGGTTGGCGGGAGAAGTATTCATTGCGGCGGTAGCTATCTAGGCGGCCACACACTATGAGAGATATACAACCAGTAAAAGTTGTTTAATAATGAACTTTCTATGAAGAATTATAACAATTGAAGTCGAAAAAGTGTTAGATAAAGATACTGTTAGCTTCCTGGTCGGACTCTGAAAAACTTCCCATTCATTAAAGTTCCCTAATCATATGTCAAACCCAGGACCTTACAGTGACCATACGTATTACGTAATTACTGGCACTATAAGGCAACCATAAGAAAATCCACTGAATCCATACCAAGAACACATCTTTTTGTATCCAAATCTCGTAAAAAGGGGAAAAGTCTTCTAACACACGTAAAAATGTGTTATTTAAAAAACACATTAGCTTATCCGCTACCTTTCTGCAGAATCCATTCTCCTGAATATATTCCAAAATATTGTTGGTAATAGTCAAATTATCGCTATCGATGTTATGTCAATAAATGAATTTAAATAAAGTCATTGGTGCTGTCTTAGACATGGGTGGTGCTTTGTGATTTGCTGTATGACTTCTCGGAAGGAAGATATATAAGCAAAGAGTTGATGCACGTAAACCAATAAATAATTAATTCCTTAGAGGATTGGGAAAAATCCATTGAATTAAACAAAAATAATTTCAAAAATAAAACGCAAAAGAAAACGGTCAATAGTTGAACCCGAATCGCGATCCAATTTACGTAACTATGACGACGTTTCCACCAGTGTGAACGAACGTGAGTTTCAAACGTATAACGGTAAGGAATTAATATATTATAATTTTGATCGATATAAGCCAGTTGAAAACCATTTACTCAGCCAACATGGTGAAAGCAGTCTCACAATAGGCCATCAATAATTCTCAATATTACTTCGAGCTTTCACCCTACCAATGTAACCTCATTTACGCCTCATCATCGCTATTATCGAGTACCTAAAAAAGCTACTAAACGCCAATCGTTTAGCACTCGAATGTTCCTAAACAAACAGTAGGGGCGACACTATAGGCCGAGATGACTTACAACCCACTTACCGGCCGAATATCTTGCAAAGAGCAAAGTTCCCTAACTCGTTCCATGGTAATATCATGAAGATTTATAATAATTTCGCCCCTCCCGTTATGGCGGTCGTTTTTTTATAGCAGCCAACAATTTCGTAGGCTAATGCATGTGGAATATGTATTTTCGGCGGAATTTTCAATGATTCATCGCTTTATCACGCATTCTCATTGAAGTTATGTTTCATGTTTATGTTTTACGTGCGCGCTTTGTGACGCAAGCACCCTCTTTGTAGATAAAATTTGCGTGGGAATATTCAGCACTTGAGTATTTTTGAATTATGAGCCTGTTTTAGATAAAGTAACAGGATCCGATATTAGCTGGAGACAGGCCGATTATATTTAGGATTGGTGATAATGCTGATGCAAGAACTGGTGAACTCCTTTTGAGTATCAAGGATAATCTTGCCATGATTTGATGTTTTAAAAATGGAATCAACATCTAAATTTAAAATAGGTTACGTTTGAATTTTTTTATGTGTATATTCTACAAAGACAACTAAACACACGTTAACTATAAAAACATCTCCTCTCACAACACTTCAAACCCCACTACAAACTATATCAATATTCAATTCTCCCAACATCTTTCCCGAAAAAATTTTTCGCCAGCGGATGCGGGGCAACAAAAAGACAACCACCCTTTATTAGCAATGCAAATTTTCCGCAGGCTCGGACGCAAGGAGCCACAGGCCGCATGCAAAGTATCTAAGTGATATTTCGGATTTAAATTGCAAAAACGTGTTTGAAATCGCTAACCGTAGGGGACGTATTAACGTGTAGTGCATGCTTGTTGTATTATAATTTTAGGAGGAATCAGAAGAGGTTGGGGAATATATGGGATCTTTAGCTGTATATTTGAATATAGTACGATATAATTATTATGTTGATTCATGAGGGTTTCGTGGGAGAAAGTAGTACCAGCCAGTGGATCGAGGCAAATAGTACGTGGCTCTACCATTATTATAAACATGAGATGTTATAACGTATATAATGTCATCTGTTAACAAATTACATTTCACTATTCAAGTGCAAGTAGAGCTTGATAATAACAAACGGTGGATATTTCTATTTCTGGAATCAAAACCCGTGCACACACGCGCGAGTCTTTTGCAGCACACATTTTTGCAAGAACGAATACCAGAGCTAAACGAGATACCTAAAACTTGGGAAGTCTATTGAAATAACTAACTTCTGATCACGCAACAGAATTGAAAAACAATGAATAAGAGTTTTGTATTAAGTGTACAGTCCACCACGTCAATCCAAAAAACGAATACTTTAACATGCGATAGAATAAAGGTAATATTTCTAAACGCATCAGTCAACATTTCAAGCAATAAAACACTAGTGAATTCGTGCGTTACTGTACCAAATGCCTACAATCCATAAAGCTCGTTGAACAAACATTTGTCAGCGGTGAGCGTAATCCGTCTGTCTGTCAGTGCGTCAACACATCCGCTTGACGGAAAGTCGATGATTCTTCCCTTGATACTGACTGACAGCTGATAACCGAAATTCCACTTTGATGCGAGCGGATTAACGCTCAGATTCGCTTGATTACAATTAGGAGGCAATCGGGGTAACTATCTATGGTTTGAATGGTTGAGGTGCAGTTATTAAAAAATATGTATATATAAATATAAAATTACGCCTTTTTTGTAATAGGGGTAAGTGGTGATTCACCTGGTAGCTTAATCAGGACACCCAAGGGGGTGAGCCTATCGCCATATCGGGAACAAATTCCTGACTCCGGGCTGACTAGAATAGAAAAATCCAATATCATTTTGCCCTACCCGGGATTCGAATCGGAGACCTCAGCGTTGTAACCGTACTGTAATACAACTACGCCACCGAGGCAGTCCTTTTTTTTAAAAGTAAGTATCTAATTTATTTTTGGAGTGTTTCTTTCTTGTTAAGATTAATTATTAGGCAGCAATACTTTGGACTATCTTGTGCTACATTTGTATTTGCGAGGTTGTAGCTGTTGACCCGTATTTATCTTACTAATATACTTATAATATATTTCAGATTTAGATTATGATCTTCAACAAACTTTCTCAATACCATGTAAGAAAATATACAATATCGGATAAAATATGTTTTCCAAGGGATACAATTTACAAAAAGAGGATTTATTAACCTAAGGGCGGGATCTGTAATCTCGAAACATACCACACGTAGTCTGCCTCAAAATAATATAGATTTGCAGCAATAGGATATGAAATTTTGTTACAATATTTGAACAATACGATATCTTCAAGAATTTCAAATCCTTTTAAATCAAAATATAACAGCATACTCTTACCAAATAATAACTCATCGCTGCTCCCTTATGTCGTACTAGAGAGGCCAAATAGCTGCCAAATAGCAACCAAATTCCTACCAATTTAAAAGTATCGCCCCATTTCTCCGGGCCGCGGCGTCAAAGCATCGCATGTGAGTCCCACTTTTCAACCTTTTTGACATAATTTTTAATTTGCGAGTTTTTAAGTTAACCGACTTCAAAAAGAGGAAGTTTTGTATTTGACCCACTTGTTTGTGCATGCGCCCTAAGTATTTCAGGTTAAAATCTCATTACCCATATCTATCATAAAAAATAATTGCCTATACGAAATAATTAACTTATCAAACGGTCAGACAATTCCTTAAATAGGTGACGTAGTTTTGAGTGTTACCCTCCCCACTCGAACTTGCAAATTCGTCTAATAAACAAATAAATATGGATGTTATGTGAGAGACTATAAAAAAGTTAAAAAAGAACTACAAAGATCTGCTCTAGAGGTACTTTTAATGTTGTGGATATTTAAAGCAATATATCGAGCGTGTGAATCACATCAGTGCGTGATACTCACGGCAATAAGTTGTTTCCAGTAACCAACGTTTGAAGCGATCTTCTTGGAATAAAACATAATCATTTATTATTACACAGGCTTTATTTCCTTTTGTATTATTGTTTAAATCTTTGAAATAATTGGAATTATAAGCCTTACTACATATTTAATTGCAATACAGCAGCTTTAATCGACAGAGGTTTTAAAAATTACAAAAGGAGTTGATATGATTTCACCGCTTATTTTATCGTGTAATCAGTACTTGAAATAGTATCGTAGGACATTTTGAGCTAAGTTTTTTTTTGTTATCTTTGGCGAGATGAGCAAGCTGTTTGCCTGACGATAAGCGATACGACCGCTCATTAACATTAGTAAAACCAAACTACATCTTGAATGAAGCGATGCTCCAGTAGTTACTCTGGCTACAATGTCCTTCAATTCGAAACATAACAGTGCGTTTACACTGCGGTTTGGCTGGAGAAATAGATATTGCGGTGGTATCAGACCTACCATCAGTAAGAAATGTGTAGAGTGGACCACCTCCATAATCCACAGTTCCATTGAGGTGTTCAGGTTCACCATCCTGCCCTGTTGTCAGTTGGCAGTCTCACCGCAGTAGTAATTACTATAAACTATGTATGTAGGTTTTTCAATATTCTCGTTCACACAAAATGCGTTGTAATTGAGACGCAAAAGCTACATAGTCTACTAAATAAACATAGTCTTTTGTTTGTAAACTGCACAATTTGCACGTCGGATCTACTCGCCTCACATTAGTAGCTAAAGCAATATCTATTATTAAAAAGGCAACGATAACTGAACACATCGAGTTTATTTCCCCACGGAGTATTCAGATCGCATGCTCCGTTTCATACGAACAGGCGATTCCAAGCAGCACAGATTAAAAATTAAAATTGAATAGCATCATTAGTAGTTGGATTGAGTTATTGTTTCAAATTGATTTCTATAATAGGATTTGGAATAGTGGGTGTTTAAAGAATATTGACAATGTTAGTAATCTTTTTAAAAGCCCAAGTAGCACAAAAGCGAAGTGTAAGGCATTTTTTGAGGGAGGCCTTAATCGCACAGGGGTTCATGTAGATAATATTTTATATAGTATTATAAATCATATACAAAGTAACAATAAATAAAGAAAAAAATACTTATTTTAGCATAAGTGGCTACTTAAAAAAAACTAATCAATCAACTCTTGTAAGTCTGTTTGAAATTAAAGGCTTGTTTTTTTTTTTAGTAATATTTTCCTTGGCCTTTTTATGCTTATGTAAAGTAGGTGCAATATATAAATATGGCATGTTGGAATATAATGGTTTTACGATAGGCCACTTATTTAACCTTACTGCATTTTTGAAACAATATGTCTCCTAAGTTAATCACCTTCACTTATTGCAAATGGTAGATTTTAAATAATTTTGCCGTTGCATTTTAAGTTTAAGGCCAAAATCATAGAAGTAGAAATAATTGAGGCCTTATTCATAACCAACTTTAAAATCTATTTTAGCTATCGAATGTTTGGTCCCTTTCAAACGACTTTTGAATTCAGTTTGAGCGAAGAAGACAAAACATTCGATTACTAGAATAAGTTAAAAACTATCTTTTTTTGACAGCCACCGTGGCGCAGGCGGTTAGACGCTGCCTGTGAAACGAGAGGCTGCGGGTTCGATCCCCGCACCGAGAGAAATGTTTGTGCGGCCCACAAATATTTCTTCCGGGTCTGGGTGTTTGTGAGACCGCAAAAGTCTCTCGTAGTTCCTGATACCCACGACACAAGACTCGATCTTAATGTGGGGTCAGGACTATGTATGTGACTGTTGGGTGTTATTTATTATTTATTTATTTATCTAAGTATTAGGCCGGAGTTAAATAATGTATTGGATCAAATTAGGAATAAAGTTAATGAAGTTCATCTTCTGTTTCATACGTTCTTTCAGCCACTGCTGAACATAGGCCTCCCCCAATGCCCAACAGGTCGATATGATATTTATGTTCCAATAAAAACTAACCGACCTAATTTCTTGGACTTATTATTTTTGTGACTGTATTATGACTTATTGATTTTAAAAACAAAAAGAAAATGTGACTTACTGAGAATATATACTACGCAGCTAAAGTCTTGACGGTTATACCTAAAATATTTAATATATTCGATATATTTTTAGACACAAAAATAGAGAATAAAAATTGACTTACTGAAAATATACTAGGGCAGCTGAAGTCCTAGTCCTATACCTTGGACATTTAATATTTGAAATGAAACTCCTCCATCATAAATAATGTGGGAAATGTCCACCGTCGCAAATAATAATACTTCGTATATGTTGAAGACATGTAGAGAAAAATATTTGGCGTATACATTCGAAGCCCTTACAAATTTAATTTCACGGGTCCCGCGTAAAGTTTATATGAGATATATTGTCGGCGAGTTGTCGACGCCTGTCATCCTATTGGATTTAGTTTCATGCGAGACCACTGGTTATATCTACTCGTACTGTTTATTCATTTGTTGTATACCTTTGAATGTTTTTTTTATCTTGCCTCGGCAAAGTAGGTTCCACCACAATATCTATTTCTCCCAACAGCAGTGTAAATAAATTTTATGTACTGGTTTGAAGGACATTGTAGCCGGAGTAATTACTGGAAATATTAAGACTCAACATCTTACAGGATGGTGAGCACTGTGAAAAGTCAAGCTTTGCTTTGGAATTCATAGTGTTGTTTCATTTTGCTCCTATCCATGAGCGTTCGTATCGATTACCATCAAGCGAATGATATGCTCGTCTCGTCATTAATTAAAATAAAAAAAGTGGTTTAGATTCACTGATTACAAGTTTTATTTTAGTTTGACAGCCTCCGTGGCGCAGTAGGTTAGACGCCGTCTGTGAAACGAGAGGCCACGTGCTCGATCCTTGCACGAAAAGTTTGTGCGAACCACAAGCGTGAAGCGTTTATTTCGGGTCTGGGTTTAGTGTGACCGAAAAGTCTCTCGTAATTCCTGATATCCACGACACAAGAATCGACGTTGGTGTGGGGTCAGGACTATGTATGTCACTGTTGAGTGCATTTATTGATGTTGTATTTATTGTTTGATAATCATTTTCATTACTCCGTCTGAGTTTTAGATATATTCATGAATAGTCTACAAGTAGCCAACGGATTTTTATCTTAATGTACCTGCTTTAGGTGGAGCTCTTAAAAACCTGAAATTAAATGGCAACGTGCAATTAGACGAATAATCCTGATTAGCTTATGAGAAATTACCTTTGTTGAATTTCATTCTAGATTTTATAACAATTTTAGATGTGGCACAATACTGCCTTTCAGATACAATTTGAATGAATGGTCAGGACACTATTGTCAAGCGAAATAGTGACGTGAAGTAATTACAGCTTTCCTGTTAGATTTCGTATTGTTGTTGAAGTTACTCCAACCGTAAACATAGCAATAAAGTATCCATGGTTCACTCTATGGATACTTTATTGCTACGTGTATAGGCAAATTACCTGCTTGTATTGTGGCTGATTGTGATTTTTATAAATGAGCGAAGTATATTTTTATTAATTTCTCTATGTTTTTGGTTCCTTAGCAATAGTTGATTATACTTATATCTTACATTTTTACGATGGACTGAAGATCGAGCCCAGTGGCTTGTCATAGGAGAGACCTACGTCCAGCAGTAGACGCGAATAGGCTGATGATGATGATTATATTTGAATAGCTAAGAAAACCTTTAACGATACATTTATATCTATATACAATTAAACTGTAATAAATCCCAATCCTCTCCAACTCACATGAAAACAATAACCCGAGAAATCGATGACATTATTATCGATATGAACCGGAATGCAGACGTCGATTCATATCGGGAAAAGTTGCAACCGCGCCAATCGTCACGGCCCGGCGACGGGGGCATAATAAAAGTGAATATCGATTATCGCGTCCGGCGATGCGAGACGATAGCTGCAATCGCCCTTATAAATCACTCCGGTCGTGAATCGAATATGCTCGAGAGAACGAATGATCGCGCCCCGATGCGCTCGTGTGTCCGCGGCTTTAGTGCCCCGTTGATTGATAGAGCGCTTTTGAGATTCTTATCGACTTTATTTTTGTTGGTTAGTGAATGATTTACAAGAATGATGAGATGATTTTTTTGTGGTATAGTTTTAGGTTGGTAAGTAGAGATTATTCTTTTTGTTTTATTTCTTTATCAGCCCATATAAGTCCCACGGGTGTCTTCTACAATCCCAAGTACGAATGAAAGTTGTTATACCATATAGTCCAACGCCAGGCCAGGCCAACCGGCCTAGTGTTTTTATTATTTACTACTAGCGGTGTGGCTTGGCTTTGCCCGAATGAAAATACTGATATGTTTCAATTCCTTATACATCCCACGGGAAAACTAAATGTTGTCGGGATAATAAGTAGCCTATAAGTCAATCCAAGGTGTCAGCCACATCCATGTGAAATTTCATCAAAATTAGTCCAGCAGTTTGAGCGTTAAGAGATTACAAACACACAAACTTTCGCATTTATAATATTCGTAGGCTTTATTAGTATTGTGAAAATGGAAGAATGTTTAGACTAGAGTCCATAGTTCTTGAAGGCTGGAATAAAATGTTGATAATTGTGTAACAATACAGGCAATGTGTTCATAAGTCTGTAAGAACTTTGGAAAATATTCTCTAGAGAATCAACAATTTATCGCAGAGGAAATAAGTATATTAAATGATTGATATCTGATTTTATTACTTGTGTTATGTATAACTAGATGCTACATTGAGACGGTGTGTTTTATTAATTTAGGATTCAAATATTTGAGAATTGCAGCTCATGTTAACTGCAGTACCTAACAGAAAATTCAATCTTTTCCTTCCAATTTACCACATAAATATATAACCCAAGAAGAACATCCTTTCGTGAAATAATAAGAATAAAATCTCTCCATAACTCAACCCAAACCAATTTGCGAAACTTCCACAATTCATCGGAAAAAATATGAAGGGCATACGCACACATCGATTTACCTTATGCAAACTTAATCACATAACATTTTTATTGAAGTTTCGACAATGGATTTCTTAATAATCCGACCGACCCACGCCGACCCGTCGCATTGTGCCAACTCGCAAATTCAATTAATCCAGGTCCGGATTCAATATCGCGGGGCCCGGCCATCAAACTCCGAACATAAACCGGTCGACACGCGGCCGGCCCATTCACGTCGAACTAAGCGAAAGTTTCTCACCCACAAATGTGTTTTTCTTGTTACCTCAACTTTGATATTTCACCTATTTTACATTCAACGCTGTTGCCAACTTGCGTTAGCCGAGATTTAATGCGGCATTTGCACAACATTTTGCCTTTATTATTTTTTTCTTTGTATACGCAATTTATTATTAGGGGAATGGATTTAAATATTTCCGAATTTGCCAACCGTAAAAATTCCAGGTGGGAAGCTCCATTAATCTAAGTGTCGCGCTATCGATAAAGTTTGTCGCTCGTGAAAATGGCGCACCAGTGGCGGATTCCACGCCGTGTCCTACATACATAATTGTTTTTTGAACGATTATTAATACGTTACATTGACGTTGAATGATTTGTTCGTAATATTTTTTGCATCGACAACAAACTTATCCGTGAATCAGTTAACAAGCTAGCATTCAGTTGCGGAAAGTTAGAGGCCAATCGCAGATAGTCTGATAGTGGCGATCTAGAAGTAAAACGGTTGGCGTTCGCCCAGGAGAACCAAAATAAATTGGAGTAGAATGTTCTAGATTTGTTCAACAAAAATTGTGACTTACTATTTTAAAGATACAATCAATCTGATATTATAACCTAATTCTATGATGGTAAAGTATTTCTATTGCGTAGAGGGATAAGACAGTTCATGATATAAAATTTATTAACTTATAACAATTACAATATTATGTATTGTTACAGCCGATCAAGTACTAGGTACGGGTGGGAAGGTGCGTTTTAAAAATAGTCGGCTGTTAAATTGTTCATTGGCTTCATATCATAACAAGTTTGACTGAAAACCTTCATATTACCTTAGATCAAATAAAACAAGGTCATATTGTGAAATTCAGCTTGGTCTTCTAACCTATTAGCGTCTTTATTTTGGCTTTCTTTGAAGATATAAGGCAAAACACAGTAAAAAAATCTAATTGGTTTAATCCTCTTATATTCTATCGTAGTATTTTTAACATAAAAAATACGCAGTATTTGTTTATAAAGGCTTTAACAATTATTTTTAAACAAATTTCTACTTGAATACAAACTTCAAAAGTCCTATATTATTTACTTCAACGTAAATTAACCATCACAAGATTTTTCTTGAACAGAGATATATCTAGAAAATTTAACTGAAATACCCCCGAGCGTCTCATAAGATCCCATTCAAAATTCATACGAATGTTTTAGATATAATCGCGGTTTTCTTGGATATGTCTTGACATCACACATTAGTGGGATTAGGTGTTATATCGTCGTAATTACGCTCGGAGCAAATTGCTTTACTTTGAAATTTGGGGCAGGTGTAGCAGTACTTAAACAAGTTGAAATCGCGTTACATACGCCTGTTATATTATATTAATGCGAATATAAATTCAAGGGTTGGACGGAATCAGGCTGTCTCCGTCAAACGTTTTCATTAAGTTTGTTTTGTATTCTTAATAATAGATTGTAGCCTTGAAATGGAATAACCAACCAAATAAAACACTTATGGCCGATGCCAATAATCAATCGAAAAAATTAGATTGAAGTCAATCTGGATTGTTTTCTACTTTTCGATTTGTCATTTACCATGTTGCCATAGTTTTTTCACTACTGAGATTGATTATTGGCAATATAATATCAGAAAAAATATTGAGCTGTCAATCTTGAACGGCAAATTTTGGATTGGGATTGTTTATTGGCAGCGGCTGTTAATCATCACATTTGTCATTTTAACCCATCGGAAATCTACTGTTGAGTAGAGGCCTAGTTCGAGGCATTCTGTAGTGACATTTAGGAATATAGTACCACCAATAAATATTATAAGGAGATTCACTAATTATGTTATTGTAAAACTGATAGAACTGTAATGTCTCATTGCATGGCAAAACCCTCTTTCCCATCTTCCAAACATACCCATTAATAAAATTATACTATGATATATTTCTAATATATTCTTATCATGATTATTACTAGCTTTGTAATGATACGCATAATATAAATAATCCGATAAAATAGTTTAAGATATTCAATTGGTCTTTAACTTCCAACTATTTAATTTAATTAACACAAAACAGGAGCATTCGCTCATCCCCTTAACTTCAAAATATTAAACCGTTATATTTTGGTTACGTCTTTATGCTCCGTATTTAAATATCGCTTTGGCTTACCGCTATACCTGAGAGCTGGGCCGTATTTGAATTACAAAGTCTACTGGCACCTTTTCGCAACCGTTGACGTCCCCCACCTCCTCTTTCGTGTGAAATATGATGAAACGCGAAATACGAGCGTTATAACGTTAAAGTGGCCGCCTCAGTCCAACCCTGGCTTTAATAAGTCTCGCAAACGTATAAAATTTTAACCGCAAGCGGGACCGCGTTTACCAAATCATTCTTTATGATTTTTCTTTGTTTTCGCGTGTGAAAATAATGTTAATTTTATTGTTTGGTTTTGCATAATAGAGTTTATAATTTTTTTCCTAGTCCTGAAATGGAATCGGCTTCACATAAGCTTCATCTTCCATTATAAGTATTGGCTAATAGTAATTTAGTCAATGTAGATCAGTATCAGCCCATATACGTCCTATTGCAGGGTACGGGCCTCCTCTACAATCGGGAGTACGATTGAGAGTGTTTAGGCCATTTAGCCCACCACGCTGGCCTAGTGCGGGTTGGCGGACTTACGTACCATAGAAATTCTTATAAATCGCTATGGTATGCAGATTTCTTCACTATGTTTTCCTTCACCGTTTTAGTGCGTGGTGATTGACTATCAATGTAGTTCACTGGTTCTTAAATAGAATATGTCGTGTGTTTTCGTAAACCAGTTGTTTAAACCAGTGTTTTGAATGGGGCTACAAATACCGCATTAAATTATAATTATTGTATTTCGTCCTAGGTACGCAAGATTATGTATTAATATTATTTTGAAGTTATAATGGACTCCGAAATTAATATTGTTACAATATAACTACAAAATTACCGCATTGCACACATATAATATTTGCTACACTGCATTAAAATTTAAATAACATTTTGTACATTTAACTCAACACTCGTGAATGTTGTAAAGATTTATAGCATGTGATACTTTTTGAATTCAGTCCACATAGTAAAACATATTTATATATTAACGTTTTATATACAAAGTATACAGACGCACTTTATCCCTGCGGCATTCTCTCCTAGTCAGCCCTTGGGTGATGTAGCGAAATCAAGACAGGCGCAGAAATAAATACCAAATAAGAAAAATTAAAGTAAAGAGGAATTAATAATAGTAAGTAGTAATAGAAGTATTAACAGTAAAAAAAAATTACTTATTTTTATTTTGCACTGAAGGTCCGTAATAAAACTAATTACTCTTTTACAATTGTAATTATTATATATTATACAACATTGCATAAAAAACTTTTTAAATGCGATTTTAAATATTTCTACGAAATTCAATATCTCAGTTTGTAATTCGAATTCGCCAGCAAATAAAAATATCTTTAAAGTATTATCGTTGGGCACCCCTAATTAGTTTACTTAAAATATATTGCTCTTTTAAAATCTCCATCAGCTTTAAAGCTAGTTAAATGTTTCAATGAAAGTAAATAAGAAATTATAGAAACTCGTTGTAAAACTTAAATCTCTACTTTATAATAAAACAAAATTGATGAGCGAATTAAGTTAAAGTATTCTGTGTAAATTTGCTCGTTACTCCGCTTGATATGAGAAATTGAGTGTTTTATTATGATTATGTTTGCAAAATGAGTTTCTAGCCCGCAAATGTTTCATTTATTATCAACGTTTTTATTAAGCGACTCAACTTTTAGATAAAAAGGTTTGGGTGTGATATTATGTTTTAAAGTTTAATCGTCTTATTTTTTACTATGAAAAAGTGGTTAAAATTTTGGCCGTAATTAAAGGGCTCGCTAGACTTTTGCCGTCGAGGAGTGGAGTGGTTTACTGTCATACGGGTTCCCTGCTTCCGTTAATCCTGGGTCCTTCCGCCCTACCGTGAAGGCATGAGACGGCCGCCTAATTGTTACCAATGCACTGCCTGGATGGCATTGCGCTTATCATCAGGTGCAGTAAATTAATAAATATACCCAACAGTCACATGAGAGTACATAGTCCTGACCCCACACTATGATCCTGTGTCGTGGGTATCATGAACTATGAGAGACTTATAAGTCTCACAAACACCCAGAAACAAATGCTTGTGGTTTACACAAACATTTGTCTCGATACGGGGACCGAACCCGCACCCTCTCATTTCACAGCAGGCTTCTAAACAACTGCGCCACGATGGCAGATACGTCGCCTTTACATTCCAGATTAAAAAATCATGTTTAATGTCACGCGTAACAGCAATCCTGTTAAGTTTTGAATCTTAATTTTATTGTTTAAAAGTGAATTTCCACTCGTAAATATAAATTTAAATAGAGTTAAATGGCCACATTACTTAATTCCACACATAAAGTAAATCACAAGTGTCCGTATATTCATTTAATGTCTCCTTGTACATTGTTTCACTTAAAACTTTGTATGAACGCGATTTGCATACATAACACTTTCTGAGACAAAGTAAGTAAAAAACAGTATATTCTTTTAAAATGTGTACAACGTTCTTCTTTTTACAAAAAGGTTTTTTTGTGTTCTGTTTCTAAGACTGATATATTGTAATATTTACCACGATTTCATATTCTTTCCTACGGTTTTGTCACAATGAATTTAAACATTCCATCTAAAATCTTAAAGTCTACCATCTTTTGGTGTCCGAATGCGTTTTTGTCATACTTTTTTTATTACTATGAATGGTGAAATGAGCATGCCATTTGCTGGATTGTAAGCGATACGACCGCTCATGGACTGTTGCAATGCTTGATGTTCCACAGCGGTCACCATCCTAAGACATAAGACGTTATGTCTTAATATGTCTAGTTACTCTGGCTACAATGTCCTTCAAACCGAAACACAACAGTGTGTCGACATTGCTGTTTGGCGGGAGAAATAGACATTGCGGTAATACCTGCCCAGGCTTTTTAAATACGAGAGACCTACCACCAGTACTGTTGTGAAAATAATAAGAATAGTCTGTCTTTCGCCTCATTTTATTATATTGGATATTTTAATATGATATAATATTTTAATATTATATCACGAGTATAAAGTCTTGTTTGACAGCCTCCGTGGCACAGCTGGTCAGATGCCGCCTGTGAAACGAGAGGCCGCGGGTTCGATCCCCGCACCGACAGAAATGTTTGTGCGGCCCATAAGTATTTCTTCTGGGTCTGGGTGTTTGTGAGACCGAAAAGTCTCTCGTAGTTCCTGATACTCACGACACAAGACTCGATCTCTAAGTGTGTAAATAAATATAATGCTTTGACATTGAAAAGATATTTTGTTTTTTGTTTCAAATTTCGCCACATGCCAATAGAATGAATATTGTTCAAGTTTACGATAAAATGATGAATGTAATTTTTAGGACTTGCAACATCGTTTACTTTCACTAACGATGATGAGTTATGATTATAAAAACCATATCAAACAAAATTACTTTAGGTACAGAATAGATAAGGCCGCCAACATGCACTATGCCAGCGTGGTTAACTATATGGCCTAACCACGCTTAATCGTACTCTTGATTGTAAAATAGGCCCGCTTTCTGCAGTAGGTTGTATATGGAGTGATATAGATAAAGATAGAATATAACCTGTAATGAAACGTTGCATAACTACGAAAATATATTTTTAACATTATAATTTTCAGCAAAACATTTTATAATGTAAGTTTATTAAAAAAATATCTGCGTACAAACATTCGATTTAGAATAAAATAAAGGTTTATTTTAATCGTCGTTTCTCTAATTTCATAAATTATTCGCAAAAAAGAGACGCGATAATATCGGCTTCGTACTACCTAGAAAATGGCTTTAGTACTTCATATTGATATTCAAATATCTTAAGATTTGATTACTATTTATTCACAAGCAGTGCCGAACATTATATAAAATGGAAATGAGAATTCGTAAAATTTTCACAAAATGAAAGCTTTTTAGTGGTACTGGAATTTTAATTCAGTAACTTCCTAAGTTTTCCCCGTAATTATGTCAGAATAATTAAATACACATTTTAATCAATGGGTCATTTAGTGTCACTCTGCCAATTTGAATTAGTTTTGTACTGTTTGCTGGTTATCGGATATACGGATCCGTCCGTTCTCTCATTATAGAAGGTGCAATACAGACGTGAATGTATGTCACGTGCTGGATTCAGCCGTTGTGTATTTATTTTGGAACAGAGTGGCATAATTATTTTGTCTAGTTGCTACTCTCGCCTATTAAACTGTGCTTACCAAATTTTACGAAATGAAAATGGTTTTTTGACAATTTACAAAATATAAAAGCTATTGTATTGTATTGTATCAGCCCATATACGTCCCACTGCAGGGCACGGGCCTACTCTACAATCGAAAGTACGATTGAGAGTGGTTAGGCCATATAGTCCACCACGCTGGCCTAGTGCGGGTTGGCGGACTTACATACCATAGAAATTCTTATAAATCGCTATGGTATGCAGGTTTCCTCACGATGTTTTCCTTCACCGTTTTAGTGTGTGGTGATTGACTGTCAATACACACATGACTCCGAAAAGTCAGAGGTGTGCCCTGGGATTTGAACCCGCGACCACCGTGAACATGTTGATAGCCGCGTCTAGTCCGTTTACCAACAGGCCACCACGCACATAAAAGCTATACCTAGTCATTTTTTATTCGTATTTTATTATACTACTAATTACTGCTTCTTTTTTTTCTTTTCAAAAACAAACATAATTTTTGTTAGTCGGTGTCTATGTAAAGTATCATTTAATGGTGCCCAGTAGTTTAATTCTACCGGCGGATCTAATGCGGCCCTGCCTGAGAAAACCCGACAAAACAAACTTAGTGGGCTTACATTACCACTGGTAACTAAGTGAACCGACGCGGCGTATAGTCTCAAAACAATGTCATGACATTTTGGTATAGGTATCAGAGGCTACAAGTAATGCTTCTGTTCCACAATACCCAGATTTGAAAAAAAAAACCCACAAAAACGCCTGTTTTGGTGTGGAATCAACTCCTGACCTCTCTAATCGTACCAGCATCACTCTTTGCCATGGATGCTGTCCTTGAAATTAAAAACTGTTATTTGTAAAACATTTCTCCAGTAATGCTATTCAGACACGCACGCTACAAGCCGAGTCCTTTTAAAAACATGAATTACAAATGCGTCTAACCCTACATTCTGTCCCTTACATTGTTTCCATAAGCCAACTTTAACCCGGCTCTAACATCTAACCGGTTACATATCTACATAATACATTCGTCGTAACTCTTTTTATCCGGCCGAATTTGTTTTTGAAGTATTGTGAAGGGCCCTCGGCGTAGGATTGCGATACCACGTGGTTTACAAGGGCTTAATAGTACTTTACCCCGTTTATGTTCGGATTGTTTGCAATCCGAGATATCTTGGGATCCGATAGCATGCGGTACTAAATTAGCATGTAATTGGAATGAAATGTAATTGGAGTTAGATGTAGAAAGCTGATAAATTAAGTTTGTTTTAAGGATGTTAATGTTTAACATTTAATGCCTTATTGAAAGACAATTTTTACTCTTCGTTCGAGTAGTTACTCTGACTACAATGTCCTTCAAACGGGAACACAACAGTGCATTTAAACTACTGTTTGGCGGGAAAAATAATGTTTACATCTTTATTAGCTGGTAATATATTATTATTATTTCTTATATTTCAAAGTTAGGAAATGATTGCAATAACTTATTATTGTATTAAGAAGCTGCTTACTTTACAATAAATATGAAATTAAGTCTGTATTTGACGAAACGCTTTATTTCACATACTAAGGCAAAGAGGATTTGCGGTTCTAATACGAAAATGGAGAAATTCCCCGCAGAGACCTTTATTATGGTGGTCTTACTGGGGTTTTATACTTTTTATCAAGGTAGCCTGTAATACCCACTTACTTTGAATTGTTTTTTGTTTTCTTTATATTATAAGATTACGATTGTCGGAGTGAGGTGAATGTAGATGCAAATCTATTAAGCTTCTTTTTTTTACGCAGTAAATTTTAATAACCTAAGCTATTTATTTAAGAAGTACGTAATGCACATTTTTATACCTTGGGCTACAATATTGAAGATATAAGATAAGATCCCTAATTTTGTTGAAAATATAATATAGCCTATTTCACCTCGGGATAGTGTAACTTCGCAAATGGAAATATTTTTTTAATTCGGTTCAGTAGTTTCGAAGCCTATTCAATACAAAAAATAAAAATTTAATTTATCTTTATAATATAAGTATAAATGAACGTGTTATTATAATTGAATAATTGTTCAATATTGTTTCGTGAAATCAGTTGAATGATTTTGTTAAATATAACCAGGCCTTTTTCAATTTGAAAAACCAATATTTAAAATATGAAACCGACTATTAAAAGTGGTTTGAGTCTAGTATGAAAGTACTCAGTCTGTATTCCATACATAATACATGTAATATTATATAAAATAGAAACTTAACATCGAAACTGGGGTAAATATGTTTCAAAGATTACTTTTCAACCAGGTTAGGCTAATCAGTTAAAAACGGGATTTTTCAAGAATTTAAAAATATTCAACCAATCGTATATTAATAAGGTATAATGGCAGAATCATTCGTGGAATGAATTAATAAATTACCCTTCAAGAAGCTGAGAGATTAAATTCGATCTCCTCAGGCCAAAAACGTATTGTTTAATGTAATTCTCATTTAAAACTTCCACTAAGTCGTCTAGACTTGAGATTTCGCTTAAATAGTCTATAAATCTTATTACACACGTTAAGATTGAGATATGTGCATTGTTTTGGCATTTGTTACCTTAAATTAAAGTTGAACACACGACATCATTAAGTAAGCCTAATTGGATTTTATTAAAGTTAACTTTATTTATTTTATGATCCTATAATTGCAAAGAGGCTTAGTAGACTAATAATGTGGCCGACACAATGTATGATTTTGAATTGTATTAAAAACAAAAGTTAAGGCCGAGGAAACGTTGATTAAAAGTAGCATCGTTATAAAAATAGTCGAAGCAACTATTGGAAAACTAAACACCTAATCGCAATTAGCCGGGCTGTAGCAAAGTTAAACGTACAATCCGAGGCGAGACGTTTTTCAATTTACCTCCACGTCGACTTGAAATAACTGCCTCGAGTCGGAATAATATTTGCCATGAGTCCCGGGCTCGTGATGGGCTCGTTAGCGTAGCTTTCCACTTGTGTTGAGTGTATTGACTTTGCCAGTTCGTTGGAGCCAACAAGGGCCAATGTTTTACTTTTTTCCGAGTAGGCTGACGAGTGACGCGGAACGGCAAAGAATTTTTCACTGCAGCTTGGCCGGAAAATATTCCGGTTTCGAATGGGACAAAACGTGTGACTCGCCTTAATTGTGACATGCTAATTAAGTTATGTTCGCCATGGGGTATTTTCTTAAACGTTTGGATGGTTGTTTTTGATATGGTTTTTTGTCTTTGTTTATAGTGTAAGGACGGTTCTGTAGAAATTCTGTAAGTTGAGAGCAATTATTTCGTGAAAAATTTTATATTTAATTTTTTAAAGAGATTTACGCTTTTATGTTTGACGTTGAATAATCAAAACATGTCAATATGTATTAAACAAACGAAAATATTTGTAAAATAATAACACATTTTAAACTTAAGCACACAGCAATCAAATAGCAGTGTATTTATTTACAGCGAAAAGCTTCGAATCTAGACATTACAGGACAACGAACATCGAAACATTGATTGGAAATTTCTCAAAACCTAATTGAATTTCTCGAATGAACGGAAAACGGACGCGCGAAAACCTCGATCATCAAACATCGGACGTTTCAAAATCAAAATTTAATTCCGGGGAGAATAAGGCTAAAAGCCGAAAAATCGAATTCTTTCCAAGATGACGTCATAGTTACCTTTGTTTTTGATAAACATCACAGGGTTAGTTGCACGGCGACCCGGGGCGTCGGATTGGCTCGTTACCGCCTATAACCAATCATCCGTGAGAAAGGCGGTACGTGACTTTGAAGCTGGCTGTTATTGAGGCCCGCGCCTCGGAGCATGTCGATAGTTATTGTGAACTGTTCATAATATTGAAAATAATATTGTGAACGTAGCTTAATAACAGAATTAATTGTAGTATTGGTTTGGAAGGTGGTGTTCGTTTATTAGATATTCAAATCTGTATCAGCCCATATACGTCCCACTGCAGGGCACGGGCCTACTCTACAATCGAGAATACAATTGAGAGTGGTTAGGCCATATAGTCCACCACGCTGGCCTAGTTACATACCATAGAAATTCTTATGAATCGCTATGGTATGCAGGTTTCCTCACGATGTTTTCCTTCACCGTTTTAGTGCGTGGTGATTGACTATCAATACACACATGACTCCGAAAAGTCATAGGTGTGCCCTGAGATTCGAACCCGCGACCACCGTGAACATGTTGGTAGTTGCGTCTAGTCCGTTTACCAACAGGCCACCACGCACTTATTCAAAATGATGATGACGCAGATATTCAAAATGAAGCGTAAAAATAAATTAAAAAATTTAAAATCACGCTTAATCCAAACCGCAATAAAATCGGTAAAATAAGCTTTATTTTAATGTATAAGATTCGCGTGTATCTAGGAAACCATTATTAAAATTAAACATTGCCTGGAATTCTTCATTGGGACTATACTTCATTTTCCATCATGTATAAAGTGATTTTTTTGGCCAGTACAATATCATAATATAATCTATACATATAATAAATTTGGAACCAATCGATGTCTGTACATGAAATTAAATGAGAAAAACTAATATGGGGGGATTATATTAACGTAATAGACTTTTTGTCTTTTCGACTGCGCAATTCTGCGCGATGAACTCAGAAACAGCTTAACACATTTCAAAGAAATTTGGTGTGGAGGTAACTGAAATTCATTGAAATGTAGTGTTCCCATGGGGTGAGGAAGGAATTGCGATATATATGTTACTTTTTTATACTTAAAGGGGTGTGATGGGACTGGATTACATGCTTTAAGTGAGAATGAGGTGGGACGGGCGGTATATGACGGAACGGGTAGGAAAAATCACAAATAAATAATAACGTCATTCGTGGTTTCAAGTTTTTCTCCTTTTGAGATGATGAATGGGAGTAAAATAAGTTTCAGGGTAGTATCTGTTGATTTTTAAGTAGCTGACGAAGTTGCGGGCAAAAGCTAGTCTAAAATAAAAATAAAACACAAATAAAAACAAAACACAAGCTATGTCAAGTTAAGTAGACCGCTCGCCCCCAGGTCCCTTCGAGCGGTGGTATGAGTAAAGGGGAGATTAGTATCTCAGCCAGCGGTAGTCTGTAAAAAGAAACCTAAAACTCGCAATTCACTGTACCACTTACGCAATTTTTCTATCCAAGGTCAATGAGGTTACCCATTGAACCTAAAATGAAATCCATGTTCGCTCCGAGGCTTATTTTAATATCCATTTTAGGGGACCGCTCCACCTTAACCGTAAAGCACTCAAATTATATAAAGCGCCAAATATTTTCATTATTAATGTTTGTTTTCGGACGCGAAGGGAACTCCTTAATAACGCTACTTTGAAATATTTCTTAATCAATTCACGGCTCGGAAAAATTGTGTTGAGAATTTTCTAAAATGTTATCTCTTTTGAGGGTCATTGGGTAGGTTTGATTACTTCAATGAGTTCCATTTATCAACGCTGATGTTGATATTTACTGCTGTTTATTAAATTATGAGGAGGGATGACCAATTGACGTAGAAAAATAAATAGGTTTTCTGCGTTGTAGGTTGCAGTTTGATCCAATTGGTCAGTCACACTTTATTCTAACATACATAAACTCACGCCTTTTTTCCAGAAGGGGTAGGCAGAGGTGCCAGGACACCCACATTTCGCCTTGTATGTTCCGACACACGATGTGATAGCAAGCTAGCCAATCGCTATATCGGGCACAAATTCCTGACTCCAGGTTGATAGTGAACAAAAAATCCATTAACATTTTATTTATCACCCGGGATTCGAACCTAAGATCTCAGCTTTGTAACTATATCGTGGTACAACTACGCCACCGAGGCACTTTATTCTTATAACGGGAAATATTGTTTAAAGTATATAATTATAATATTCTGACCATTGTTAAAAACCAAACTATTTTTAATTTTTTGTGCTATAAAGTGAATATTTATTTGAGCACAGTTTCACACTATTTCAAATAGAATATGAAATAATAATGACATTGTAAACAAGAGACATTTGGTAGCTAAGAATAAGTTTTGCATCTCAGATTTGTAAATACACCTCTAATATTAAGCCCTGTTATAAACAATGTCTTATAACAAATTAGGCTTGCTTGTTTCTAATCTAATGATTTACCTGAAATTATTAATTTACTTTGTTGTTGGACATTGCAAACTTAATTTTAAACTCTTTGTGATGTTTAGTCACAAAAGTTTAAAACTTTATGGGATTTGGATATTAACGTAATAGAAAGCGAAGTTTATTAATGTAAAAGTGCTTGATCGTAATACATTTTAACTTTTGATGAAGTATTATCTAATATGCAGTCTCAATTTAATTATTAAGGCATAAAAGCGTGAAATGGAAAACAAAAGATTTTAGTCAGTAAACAGAATGTTGAACTTTAATTACTATGTGATTCGTACCCGATTGGATAAATCAGTTTGTAACATTATAATACTCAATCAATCGTTTTCTAAATATTTAAATTCTTTAGCGGATTAGTAAGTTGAACTGGCAAGACAGCCTCCGTGGCGCAGTTGGTTAGACGCCGGATCTGAAACGAGAGGCCGTGGGTTCGATCCCAGCACCGGAACAAATATTTGTGTGAAGCACAGGTATTTGTTTCGGGGTCTGGGGGTTAGTGAGACCGAAAATTTTTCTCTTGTAGTTCCTGATATCCACGACCCAAGACTCGATCTTAGTGTAGGCTCAGGTCTATGTACATATGTGACTGTTGGGTGTATTTATTTATTTAATGGGAGGGGCACATAGCGCAGAGAACTGACGCCCGATGGGGCCAAACAGTTCTCGAATGAAAGCCACGGCGGAAAGTGCAGCGTAGGACGTCCACCCACAAGGTGGTCAGACGACCTAATAAAGGTCGCGGGACATCGTGGGATGCAGGCTGCCTCTGCACTGTGGAAATTATTGGAAGATACCTATTTTTGTTTTCAACAGTGGACTTCCATTTGCTGATGTATGGATGAATGGAAATTCTTTATCACTTCCAATAATACCGGTGGTAGGTCTCTCATATGTGAGAGTCCATCTGGGTGCGTACCACCGCAATGTCTATTTCTCTCGCCAAACAGTAGTTATAATGCACTGTTATTTTTCGGATTGAAGGACATTGTAGCCAGGGTAACTACTGGACATATTGAGACTGAACATTTTATGTCTCAAAATAGCGAGCGCAGTGGAATGCCAAGCATTGCTTTGTAATTCAAGGTATTGTTTGGTTTTGCTACTGTTCATGAGCGGTCGAATCGCTTACGATCAGGCGAACGGCATGCTCGTCTCGCTATTCAAGGAAATAAAAAAAAATAACTGTTTACGATTTTTGAGTGCGTGTCTATACTAAATCTACAATCAATAATTCTAAAACAGTAGCGGATGTGAGGGTAATAAAATCTGCACAAATTTTACATCATTATATCAACATGCTGCTACTGTTTATGAGCGGTCGTATCGCTTACCATCAGGCGAAAGGCTTGCTCGTCTCGCCATTCACTGCAATAAAAAAAATATATTTCATAATAACTTTAGAAACATTGTCTTAAATGTTTTTTTTTTTGTTCTCAGAACTGCCTCCGGAGAAGCCAACGATAAAGGCGGAGAAGGGATGGTATGCAAGCGGTGATTCTCTCCGCGCACAATGCTCGTCACCACCCGCAGATCCACCAGCTAACCTCACATGGCTACTCAATGGACGAGATGTAAGTACTAATCAGAAATATAATGCAGCAGTTTTATGTACCCCGCACTTTCAGGCATGATCTTCTGTAGGGTTATGGGCTAAGCCTTATGTCAGTAAAGTGATTTGGAGCGCATTGGTGGGTTTGCCATGATTTTACAAGGAAAGAGTCCTCGAATATTTTACTTTACGAAGAGAATATAAAACATAAAATAAAAGAACATTAATCATGAAATTAACAGACGCTTAACAGGATAATATTATGAGCTAGGTAGCTGTTTACATTCTCTTGATATTTATAATGATCTGGTATGAAAGATCTACATACTCTTTATACCCAGATTCTGTTGATACCTAATTAAAAACATGTTAAATGTTACATTAAAATTTCATACTTTATTTTATCGATCTTTAATTTTGATCCCTAATTATAAGGACGAGCGATTAATAAGGAGTTACACACGACTCTACAAATGTTGTCATTCCTTGATTACAAACGCGTAATGATTGTATTACATAAGACGTAGTTGCTCTCACTTCCCGTGTTAGTTAAAAGCCATGTCACTCTAAAACTCAGCTACCATCAAGTATATAACTGAAACCCGCAACTAATCATGCATTAAAATCACAGTGATAATCTCAAAATGGCGCGCATTATCTGAAGCGTTTGCGTTGCGTATTCCCAAACAATACGTGATCAAGCCTGACATTAGCCGCGGAGCGCCACGGAAGTGCCGAGCTAATTAACGCGCGTAATTAAACTGATTACACGCAATATAATTGATTACATGTCTACAAGTGGAGTAAAATTGAGTCTTGGTATAGGGTTTGATGTAGTGGGAAAGAGTTGAAGATACGGAGTGGAATTTTATAATCTGTAAAAATTAAAAACCTCCTTAAAAGCTGCTTTCTCAATAGTACTTTTATTGGAAACCAGCATCATGCAGATTAAATTCATGCCTGCCAAATTATATATCAAATTGCAAATTATTCATATTATTCAAAGTTATTGTCACATTGGTTTCAATTTAACATTCTTTACAACCACTTTAAAGTAACGTCACAACAAAATTAAATTTAAGCCTCACAATCGCAAAGATCCCCAATCTTATCTACAACATAAAGATAAAAAATACAACATTAAATATAAAACAAGGAGGATTTGTTGCAACCCGCCGGGACGGTGACGTCACGACGTGACGGCACGTCTTCGCTTGATAAATGAATGGGCTCGAATCTTTTGTCTTAGGCAAGTCTGGAGATTGTTTGATATTACGTTTAATAGTAACGGTGGAGAATTCTCATTTACTTTTTAAAATAAAAATTCGGAGGACGAGTTACTGATTGAATGTGTCTGGGATTTTGATGTTTGGAATCCAGTCTCGTGGATTTATATAGTTTAAAGTCAGTATGAGATTTTTAGAAGAGTCAAGTTCTGTGACATTTGCTTGGATAGGTTTAATCCTCTTAAGTGTTTAAAAAAATGGATTGAAAGTTTTATTTTTATTTATAATTCTTTATTGTACACAAAATTTAATAAAATAATTTTACAACTAAGGAACTTATAACATAAGTACGTACAAACGGCGGCCTTATCGCTAACGGCGATCTCTTCCAGACAACCTTTGAATGGATTGGAATGAATAGGAGAAGGAAAATCGAAGATAGTCATTAAAAAGGAAAGGAAGAAAATCATGTACAACTAAAACCTTTATAAATAGGCATCATACATATATACATACATACACACATACATACATATATACATATACACACATATAATACAAGTATACACTTACATAAACTACACAAACTAAAATGTGACTTTACTACATATATTTAAATAATAAACGTAACGAAAAAAAAAAAAATATATATATATATATGAGAGAAAATATATTTATACATAATATATTACTGTTGTGACAAATAGTGCGTTCTGACTAATCTCTTAAAAATAGGCAGAGATTTAGCAAGTCTTATTGTCAGGGGTAGCTCATTCCATAAGCGAGCAGCATGGACAGTAAAAGATTTATCTAGGAATGATGTGCTGTGCTTAGGAATTTCTAGAATCAAATTTTCTGAAGACCTAAGAGATCGTACATGGGTATTGCTTAAGAAATGAAAGCGACGTTTTAAATAATTTGGAGTCGTGGGATGAAATAATATGGTATAGAGAAGTGAAAGGATGCGAGTATTCCGGCGAAAGCGTATTGATAGCCACTTGAGTTTAGTTCGATATTCAGAGACGTGGTCATATTTTTTAAGTCCAAATACAAACCGAATGCAGAAATTTTGAAGTCGCTCAAGCTTTTCAAACTGGGCTTCGGTGAGATCTAGGTAGCTAGCATCAGCATAATCAAGGAGAGGAAAAAGAAGAGACTGGACAAGCGCAATTTTCGTGGGAATAGGTAGAAAATTTCGTAATCTTCGCAAGGACCCCGCTGCAGCGAACAATTTACGACTAAGTTGTTGCAATTGGGGACCCCAGGATAAGTTTTTGTCGATTAAAACGCCCAAGTTTTTTACGACATCACAAAAAGGAATCAGGCAGCCATTGAATGAAACCTGGGGTAATTGATTTAAATTCAGTTGCGAAACCATCCTGGAGCTGCCAACAACAATGACCTGAGTTTTAGAAGGGTTTACTGTGAGACCATGCATCCCACTCCACTCATTGATCCGAGTGAGATCTTTATTTATTGCAGCAATAGCTTCCGCCATTCTGTCCACCGGGGCATGGTAGTAAATCTGTAAATCGTCTGCATACAAGTGGTAGGAAGAAATAAGTTTATAGGATATTGAATTAATAAATAGTGCGAAGAGTAAAGGAGATAAAACGCCGCCCTGAGGAACGCCAGCAAAGGTATCACACCAAGCAGACACTGCAGCTTCAATGCATATGCGCTGCCGGCGCCCAGTCAGGTAACTACGAAACCAGTCAATTACCGCTGGAGATATGTTAATAGAGCGAAGCATACTTAACAGAACATCGTGGTCTACAGTGTTAAACGCATTGCTAAAGTCTAGCAAGGCTAGCACCGTTAGCTTTCCGCTCTCCATTGCAGATCTGATGTCGTCTGTAATATTAACCAATGCAGTGGTTGTACTATGACCAGGACGAAATCCGGATTGAAATGGATTAAGGAGATTGTTGTCAGTAAGAAAGGAACTTAATTGATGATGGATAAGGATTTCGAGGACCTTTGAAAGGAACGGTAAAATTGAAATAGGCCGATATTCAGAAAAGGATACAGGATTAGGTTTTTTGGGAAGAGGAATAACTTCTGCATCCTTCCATAAAGATGGGAAGACGAAGTTCGAGATAGAAAAATTAAGGATGTGACATATGATAGGAAGAATTTGGTCAAGGATAGGTAATATCATACTTCGGCTGATACAGTCATTCCCAGCTGCATTGGAGGAAATTGATAAAATGCTCTTTTTAACATCACAATCGGAGAATTGACTAAAGACAAATTGAGAATAATTAGGGGTTGGAATAGATGAAAGATCATTAATGGTTTTATCTTTTGTAGCCCTGTCAAAAAAGGGAGATGCTGTGAAGTGTGAATTTAATAAATCAATATTTATGTTATGAAAACTTAAATCAGGACGTGACTTTCCAACTCCCATAGATCGAAGAAATTTCCAAACTTTAGCTGGATCACCGTTTTCAACAGATTCATGGACATATCGGCGTTGAGCATTTCTACACAACTTGTTGCAGAGATTACGGATAGCTACAAATTTTTCCCAGTTCAAGGAATTAGGTCTACGCTTAAACCTAGACTTAGCTGCAGCTTTCCTTGATAACATCGACTTAATTTCATCCGTGAGCCACGGGGAGGGAAGGTGTTTTAATTTAACTGTGCGTAATGGAGCATGTACATCATACAGTTTTGTAATGTTGGTGGAAAAAATGTTAACCTTATCATCGATTGTACTCGAGGTAAGCAGAGAGACCCAGTCAATGTTGCTGGCATCCTCACGAAGTCTTACGGAATCTACCCCACGAAAGCAGCGCCGCACCACAACCTTACATCTATCTTTAGGGGGACGAATTTTAAAAGACAAGTAAATAAGGTCGTGATATGAGAAGGCATCTGCTGCGCATTGTCCATGCTTCACGACAAGATGAGGAGAAGAAACGAAGATGAGATCAAGGAGTGAAGGAGTGGAATTAGGCAAGTGATGTGTGGCATGGAGCGGTAAGATAGAAAGGTTACAGGAATTTAAAACAGAAGATAGCAAAGAAGAGCGGTGATCCTTCTTCAGAAGGCATGTGTTGAAATCTCCCATGATTATACTATGACTGTACGATGGAGTGAGATTAATAAGAATGGTTTCTAAAGAAGAGAAATAGTCAATGCGAAGAGAGGGGCAATAATAAACACCGAGAAGAATTTTAGTGTGAAGGAGTTCAACCTCCAGGAACAGATGCTCGCCACCATTTGGGGGTGGCGGCTGGGGTGACGTATGTATAATGGAAAATGAAATACCGGTACGTATATATATGGCCACCCCACCACCACCGCCAACGGTACGATCGTTCCTGATAAGTTGAAAACCGGGAAGAGAGTAGGAACTAGAAGGAAGGCATGGCTTCAGCCAAGATTCTGAAACAAGAATAGCATGGAGATTCGCACAGTCAAAGCTAGCTAACATATCAGTGAAATGGGCCGGAATACTCTGTGCATTGATATGCACGACATTGAAATTCTTAGGAACATCAGAAAATTGAGATGAAAGTGTATCACATAATGATGGTATACTAGTGAAACTGCTATTTTCACTCTCTGCCGAGAAAAACTCGTCAGAGTCACTGTCATTTTCACTCATGATAATTTAGTATAAAGATATACCGTGAAATACGCCAACTTTGCCCACATTTTTTGATTATTTTCAATTTACGCCTAATTTTTCTATGGAGACGACAGTATTTTCTGGTAGTATATGTTTTTCATAGATCATGGGCATGTACTGATATATCAAATTTTATTATTCTTCAACATTTCATTAATTATTTTTCTCTTTTTGAGGCCGGGCAAAACTCTTTGCATTATTGCCAACATTACCCATGTTGATTTTTGGCGTAAATATCATCTTTAGCCAGATTATTTTTAAATCCAATGCAAGAATTTTGGAAAAAATGATATCTAATTGAAACATGTAAGCAGTATTATGAAAGATTCCTGATTAAAGTGGCTGGGCAAAGTTACCCAGACCTTTTTTCTCGTTCTCATACAAACCGCATTTCGCCTTCAAAAAGTGCTAGGGTTGGCATATCACAGTAAAATTACCAAAACATTTGTTTTATTTTCTGCAAATACTATCTATAACGAAAATAATTTTGGTAATAAAAAGAAAAAAAAACAGATCATTGTTAAGTAATTATTTTATTCACTAAAATCAACATTTGGTTTATTACTTACGGACAAAACTATTATTTACGGATTTTATTGCGAATTTAGTTTATTTTTTTACATTTTTGACTGCGGACCACGCCCCGTGACCACGAAAGCTGTAAAGTAATCGAAACGCCGCGTCGGGAAGTCAAAAATGTAAAAAAATTAACTAAATTCGCAACAAAATCCGTAAATAATAGTTTTATTTCAAAATCAACATTTATTGCACTAATAATTGAGATCAATAAAGCGTATAAATAATAATATGTTAATTACGAGTAACATAATTTCTTTGAAAATAAAATAAATAATAATGAATGACACCAACATACACAGTTCTGATCCCACACTAAGATCGAGTCTTATGTCGTGGGCATCAGGAACTACGAGAGCCGAAAGAAATATTTGTGGGCCGCACAAACATTTTTCTCGATGTGGGGATCGAACCCGCGGCCTCATAGTTTAACAGGCGGCGACTATGCCACAGGCGCTGTCTTAAAACTTAGGAAAATAATTTTAAAATATATAAATTTTACTTTTCTGAATTCCTGCCAGACTGAACAAAAATACGAAATTAAAATATAATTCTTCAAAACCAAGACATAATAATATGATAATATGTTGATGAGTACAACAACACTAATAAGAATGAACTAATCAGTTATCATTTACTATGGTCCTTCTTGGAATACCAAACTGGCGTTCAGCATCTCTGGACGAAATTTGACCTGATTCAACAAACTCACACGCCAGTTTTAACATGTCATCAGTATAGTTTCTGTACGTTCTCGATCCAATAAGAAGTCTTGATTTTCTGTTGTACGAGACTTATGATTATTTTTCTGAAAAACGTCATGCACAAAATGTTAATAGTATAAGTAAAAAATAAAAAGTCTAAAATTTTACGGTTTTGAATATGTAATTCTTGGGGACCAATTCTGAAATAGTGAAAACTGCTGTCTTATTTACTTAGTTAAAATTACCAAATTATCTCGAATTAATAATCTACTACAACTAAAAATCCAAAAATTATAAGTGCCAACCCTAAGCTTTTTTTAATGGCGGGCAAAGTTGTAAATAGTAGATCGCTGCAGTATGGGGTAACTTTGCCCACCATCATAATTTTAGTTTAAAACGACTTTCAACGGTGATAATAGCATTAAAATACTCTTGAAGTCTTTTTTATATCATATTATCAATGAAACTTACCTGTGTTTTCCCCAACGTGCACAATTACAACTTGAATTTGCACCAAAATCTGCCCGCGAAATTACACACCATATTGTACGAGCTCCCACAAGTTACTGATTGAAGTTAGCGACGCACACAACAGGGGGTGTGGTCAGTCATAAAACCTATTTTCTACCACAGTCTATTAATATTGCCAAAATATGAAGGTATTTTTGCAACTTAAAAATTTGCTTATAAATGTATATTCGGGCAATGATACCCTCAGTGGCAAAGTTGGCGCATTTCACGGTATGTATACTTATACAAAATAAAGTAAAATATATATGTTATAAATAAATAATATGATATAATAGGTAACAAAAGATCAACCAAAAATTTGTTACAATATGTATGGCCTGCTTTTAGGCACCATTTGTTATACCTGCCGGTTGTGTCAAGTGATAGCAAAATAAAATTTGACAACAAATTAAAAAAAATAATAATAAAAAATAACACAACAACAAAAACAAAAATGATAACGGCCGGGTAAAAACAATAATAATACAGCATTAAAAATAAGAAACCATAAAAAGTATAGAAAAAAAAAAGAACCTTGAAATATATAAAAACTATGAAAAAATAAAATCATTGACATCAAACAACAATATAAAAATATATATAAATCATCATTAAAGACAAAAAAAAAACATTATTATGCTAATAAAAACTTACTGGTTTACAAAAAACAAAGAAAATAATATTATTTAGGTATAATCTATAATAAATGAATAAAAATCAAGCTGTCTATACAAAACAAGACTTCAAATATAACAAGTATAGTGTTAGGTATATTAAATAACATGACATGGAACGCAACAAACAACGCAGTAAACAATCAAAATGACAGCACAAAAAAAAAAGTAAAGTGGGTAGGTAGCAAAAATGTAACACAACAGTAAACATTACAACAAACAGTTTTACCCGGCCAGTATGCGAAAACAGTTGTATAAAATTATCACTTCTTGTTAATGCCTGTGCGCTTGGACCTCGTAATCTTGGCTCGAGTACCAGCTTTGCCATCGTCAGCACTTCCGATGTGGGACAGGTCATGAAGACAGTGAACGTGATTCCTCACACCATCCGTACCAACAACATAGATGTTGCCCTCTTGAGTCCAACACTTTGTAATGCCGAATTTCGCCCGCGCAGCCATAAATAAGTCGTGACGCGCTTTTGTCAAAAATTCGGACATAGTGATTCCGGAACCCTTAAGCTTGGTTTTGGAGTACCACAGCCCATCTCGAACCGCTGTGTCATGGAGCTTAAAAAGAATGGGACGGGGTTTTTCAGGCTCGGAGATACGACCCATTCTGTGACATCTTTTTATGTTGAGCGGCGAGAAGTCCTTCAGCTTAAAGTGGTCCCTTATCACATTTGCCACCAGAAGTGTAGTGTCCTCCTTACTCACTTCCTTCACACCGTGCAACAGCAAGATCTTCCTACGACCTCTCATTTCAATGTTGTCGATGTTGCGTGCAAGAAGCTCGACCTGCTGCTGAAGACATGTAAGGGCCTTGGTGACGAACGCGCGGAAGGAACCAAAATCAGCTGCCAAACTGGGTGCGGAGCTTGGTGATTTCTGCAACTCAGTCTCGAAGTCAGCCATCCTCTTATGGAACATCTCCATCATGTCAGCCAGTGTATCCTTGATGGAGTCCATTGGGAACAAGTGTTGTGCAAAAGTGTTGATGTAAGGACTGATTATAGGAAATAACACTACACCGGCAAGTAACAGTAATTAACCGATTATAGTATTCATTAAAGCTTATTTGGAACAATAACAATGAGTTTTACAATTTTTTAATTCGAGAGCAAAATTTAACCGTGTATATAGGAAGACTACCCTCCAAAAAAAAAAAAGAAAGTTGTGAAAGGACTATCCCATTTTACTTTGAAACTTATTATCGGTGCAAATATTTTTGTGCCTCGATGAAACCCACTTTTTTTGAGGGAAGAAAATATATTTTCAACAAATGTAAACATAATTGCGATCCAGGCCCGGAGTTCTTGGAGAAATGAACTTGAAGTCCAATAAAAATTATTTTTTTTGTCTTCGGTTCTGTGAACAAAATGTAATGTGATAATAATTACTTTATTTTATAAAAATCGGTCACACGGGGATAAAACAGGAAAACGCTTAAGGCAAACCATAAACATTCTGTAGTGAATTTAAGGCAGTATCAGTATCGGGATTAACGATATATTGTACCTATACTATGAATCGGCATTCTTCCTAATAACCCTTGTAAATCTTATTTTTTGTCTAATCTACAATTGTAAAAAAAAAAAAATAATAGCACATCACTTTTTTTCGAGATTGCCCTAACCCACCAATTCTTGCACATAATATGACTAAAACGTTTTATTCATCAACATCATCCTCTTTTAATCTTTCCTGAAATAAAGCTAAGAGAATTAAACAACTTTCCTTATCTTAAATAAAAAATATCTTTACAACACTTTCTTATTCAATTAGCCAATTAGATTTCCATAATCGCCTTACAATTAAATTATAAGCTGAATTAAATATATATTTACATTCTTCTACGACTGTGCCCGGTGTTCATGAAAGGAATATTGGCTCGACCCTGATCCATAGAATATTCTAAATGTAATTACAAACTCTTTGAGAACCATCTTCAACAAATTGTTGACAAAACTTCAGTTTGAAAGAGCATGATAATAGATCGTTTGTGAATTTATTACGGACAATTTCAATGATATGAATCCATAACAAGCTGGTATTAGGATCTCAACAGATATTTACGCTATGCCTTCTTGTATTATTAGGTAATTGCTTGATTTTTAACGTGTAAATCGAAAGTAATCAATTTTTATCATTCATTTTCTTTTTTTGTAAACACAACCTCCTTATTAGACGTAATTAAAATATTACGTACATATTCTTTTATATTTTTCTATTCTATTCCAGACAATGTTAATTTATGCTATAATTTTCAGGTACAAATATCTTATAACGTAATTTTTCTGTCGTTATAGTTATCAACTTCAATCACAGCATTTCCATCGCCAGCGTAGACTTTTCTCCTCTCTCACTCTTCAATTTCAAAAATACCACTGCCGACTATAGGCCAATCCAAAGGATTCATAAAGTGAGTTGTTGGAAAGGTCTTGATCCATAGTGGTTCATTACAGCCCATTAAATTAATGCAATTAGATAGATCAACTGTCCAATGTCAAATTGACATCAAATAGCTTGTTGATTGGTTTATGACTGCTACAGGATTCGGTATATTATGTTATTTAAAGCCTAAGAGAACTAAAATGTTGTATAATTATCGTTCCCAGAAAATACAAACAAGAATTCTATAAACATCGGTACCACTCCTCGAACTCTTTCATTTAAATTTAACAGGTTCATTAAAACATACATAAATCATCTGTACTCAAGACTCCACAGGTAGATAAATCCACTTCGCCCAATAAAATTGAAAAAAGCAATTAAATTAAACGAGTCGAATAAAAATCAGACCATTAGGTTAACCCGATGAAAGCATCTGATTTCCCATTAAGATGATATCACGGCCGCAATCCAATTACTAATAATAAAGATTGATTGACAGGACTCTTGCAGTATACAGGGCTACTGATTTTGTTATTAATTAATCACTGTCGAAAAATGTATTTATTTATGTTGCAAATATTTCGATAAGAGTTGATAAGAAAACAGTTTTTGGAAGTGGTAAAGCCACGCTATTGTCAGCCATGACTCAGAATCAAGAGGCAAGCTCGTCGGGGCGGTACTACTGCCTCACAGGAGATCGACGTGAAGCGATAGCTTTGCTGTCACGTTTCGTTCCGTGAATAAGATTGTTGGATGCCCTACACCCCTTTCCTCTTTCCGCTCTCCTCGCGATTTAATGGGACGGCAACGCATTCATGACCCAAGCGTTGTGGACGTGAGCGTTGAGAGAGTCATGAGCGTTCATGAGCTTATTGTTCTTTTTTTTATGCTATGTATGCAATAAAAAACAAGGATCGACTATAAGCGATGAAAAGATGCATTTATAATAGAAAAAAATGCCAAAATTTAATTGAAGTGTTTATATTTAAACCCTTTGTACCTTATGCCTTAAGGGGAACTGAAGAGAATAACAAAGATCAAAAACAAAAATGTCCCTTAATTCTGTAATACATTAATGACTTCACAGGACTTTGACTAATTCGCATTGCCATTATTATTTCCCTAGCACAGAGAAAATTATTCAAAGGAGGACAGATAGCTCTTGCTTAACCTTTGCCTTTTTGCTACAGAACGCTGTTAACTTCCAACAATTTGAAACTGTATTGAAGACTTGTGTTCACTGGACCGTTTGTTAATGCTTTAAAATACTTAACGTTTATTTCATGACTAGCTGAATACTCGACTTACACATAAAACATTCTAAATGGTGACTTGTTTTTCTTTGTCAGGTTACGTGCATTGTAATTAAATGGAGATCCAATTTGAAGCAAAATGAAATGTAATGTAAAAATGAAATGTAATATAGATGAAATATTTGGGGGCGCGGCCGAGCCCCCTCCAAGTCGAGCTATAGGCCGTAACATCCTTTTCTCGAAGCAATTCAGGCCATTTTCAACCCCCTATAACTTCGTTGTGGCTAAAGCATGAAGCCTGAATTTTCAGTTACTAAGCAGGCATTGTGTAAACACGGTATATTTAAAATTTCATTCAATTTGAATCAGTAGTTTAAGAATTATAACTTGTCAAACTTTCGTAATTTTGTCACTCACTGACTGACTGACCGATCATCAAAAGTCTAAGGCACTTCTAGCAGACATAGAACCTTCAAATTTAGAATATAATTAGTGTTTAGTGTCTAAAGAAAGGGAAAATTCAAACATTTCATAATTTGTGTCTAGTTTTCTAGATAGACCAACTGCGTGAATAACTTTGTAATCCCATATAAATGTATAGGATTACAAAGTTACATTTGCAGTTAATGAATCATTGTACCCGTATATAATGGAATAATAGTTGTAGATATATATCTATATAAATGAGGCATAACAGGAGGGGATATAGAGAGGGAAATGGTGTATTCAGCCCATGAAAATGTATAACATTCCTCTAGAAAAACATGACGAAGAAAAACTTGCAAATAAATAGACTAAATAGCTCGAAAATATCAATCAATTACAATGAAAGAAAGAACATTAATAATCAAATCCGCTATATTTGTGATAAATTGATACCTACAAAAATAGGAAAAATCCATAAGACAGAGGCTTTAAGAAAAATCGTTAGTGATATTCTAGAAGTAAGAAGTACCGAAAAGGAAAAAAGTAGGACTCTACAAAAAGACGTGAGATCCCATCAAAAACATCCTGTAAAAAAAATCCTAGTCTCGCAGCTCAGGTTTTCTACCGCAAAAAGTTGTGAGATGCATGTAATACCAAGTCGATTAATTTTTAATATTGATATGGTAATAACTAACGTAATAACTTTATATAGAAGGTCCCTTAAGGACTAAATAAATTAATCGACTTGGTATTACATGCATCTCACAACTTTTTGCGGTAGAAAACCTGAGCTGCGAGACTTGGATTTTTTTTACAGGATGTTTTTGATGGGATGCATTTATCCCAGGTGATATTGACACAAATTATAATGACGTATAGAGCAAGCCTACGCTTTACCTTACTTATTTCTCTTTAAAACTGACTATAAGTCATAATACAGTGGATTAAGATCAGGACGAGATGACGGAATCTTTAGCTCTGATGAAGTCTGGAACATTCGTATCTAACTAGGATTGATAAGATCGAGCTTCATGACCCAGCGTCGTGTTCTGATAAAAAGACCATTCTTGGTATTTAATTAAAACCGTGTATTCCTACTCACCCCAGGAATAATGTACCAAATATGAAAAAGAACTACCTGGTATACAGGGCTATAAGAAACATATGAGTTGAATTAAATAGCATTTGTCGATATCTCCTGTATAATAAGGAATGTAAATAAAATAAAAGGAAAACTTTACCTGTATCAGCCCATATAGGTCCCACTGCAGGGCACGGGCCTACTATACAATCGACAGTACGATTGAGAGTGGTTAGGCCATATAGTCCACCACGCTGGCCTAATGCGGGTTGGCGGACTTACATACCATATATTTTTTTATAAATCGCTATGGTATGCAGGTTTCCTTACGATGTTTTCCTTCACCGTTTTAGTGCGTGGTGATTGACTACCAATACACACATGACTCCGAAAAGTCAGAGTGTGCCCTGGGGTTCGAACTCGCGACCACCATAAACATGTTGGTAGTCGCGTCTAGTCCGTTTACCAACAGGCCACCACGCACTTCACCTGTATACATCGTAATTATCATTAAAAGGTTCATTAGTGGTAGCTACATATTTAAATAGAATCTTGTATCAATAGGATTAACTCAAAATGTAGTTATAACGGAAATATAATAATCTATTTGCGGTCGATATGATACGGAATATAAAGCAATCTAGCAATAACCCCGAAGTAGTTGAATTCAATCAAATATTTCATAGAAATCGGAAAGCAACAAAGAGAGTTATCGATAACCCCATATTACGTTATATAAATCTATTCAAATAAATCATAGCTATAAATTCACATAATATCACCAAACTTATTCCTAAAATGAAACTAGATTTTTAAAAACTTAACGTACCGATCAAACTAAACCCAAAAATGTGACCCGAAGCCATTATCCTTACGGCATCAGAGTACTCTATTTGTGTTATAGCAAAGGAAGTAGCCCGTCCAAGGTAACATATAGTCGAAAGGTATTATTTTTCAAAGTAGTGCCACCGGAGTCCGGACGCTGCGCGGCGACCGAGTATTTGCGCAAAACGGCGAGCTATCGGCCGACGCGAGCTTTAAGCTTGTTTTTCCCAAGTTGAGAACTTCTTTGTGTAAGCTATCGATCCACTGACCGTTTAGACTCCATTCTGAAATATTGGAAAATTTTGTTTACCGTTTTATAAGACGCGTCTTTTTTTGGCTTGTTTATGCTTAGGGTTGGCAAGTGATGTTGGGCGTTTTCATGCATTTATGGATATTTCGAAGTGTAAAGGGTTTCACTGTTTCTCTAATGCTTTACAAAACTCCTATCAATACGCTGGTTGTGCAATCATATTTCCTCTATACTATACATCATGTACATTATCACAAGGCTTTCTACAATATACGACTTGACCATCCTACACATCAGCCGTTGACAACTCCGTTCCATATTTAAATTATTATTCCATTTCTTACTCTTAATATGATTGCCAGCTATCGTCATACTAGAATAGGTCGCCTTACTCAACCGTTACAACTTATTTAATTAACATGATTCACGAAAACATAAATGGTATATCCTTAAGCGTAATTCTTTAAATATTAAGTTACAATCCAATTTTCTCTATATATTATTCCCAAAGTGAAAACTTCTTCATCTTACATTGTACAATATAAAATATGCAGAGAATTATAAATCCGTAATGAAGACGCTAAGTCAGACTTAATTTCTCAAAACTATCCCTGAATATCTGGAGCATTGTTTTAAAAAGCATTGCCAAGAGTTTAACGCTAGGCCGGGCCACTCAGACGAAGGGTCCTCTAGATTGTAATAAGCCGAGCTTAACTCTCAGAAATGACTCCGGTTTATTTTGGGTAGTATGCAAAGTTTGTTTACCGTTCAATCCTGGATTCGTGGATAATTATTTTGGCAGGGAATTTAATGGTTTGAAGGAAATCCTATTTTAGCAGATAGGTGTTTTTTTTTTATTTAATGAGGAACAAATACAATAATTGGAAGTCACGTACATAAAAAGTGCAATTGGCGGTCCTATCAGCCAAAAGCAATGTCTTACAGACATGGCATGGATTCGAGGAAAGGGATAAACAGGGGGTAGTCTAAAGTCAAGTCTAGGTGTATGTTAGGGATTGAGCAGGTATTCGACAGAGAATAAAGTAGACAAAATGTGAAATGTTTGTTGTCTTGTGTGCCCATATATGTTTATATGTATACAAGGTATATTAAGACTACTACTAATACGAAGCCAAGTGGCAGTATCAGTGACAACAGACGATTAAAAAAAAACCTGTCATTGTATTTGGATAAATGCATAGATTTTTCTAAATTCATTGTGCACTGTTTTATGTTTAAAGGTGCTATGGTACGCAAGGGCTTAAATTATTATTTAAGCAAAAAATATGTCTTTACCACCCAAACACGATTATGTTTGAAATGTGTTACATTTTAAAAATATTTTCGCATTTCTTGGCGAAACTTAGTTGCATTGTGTATGTAATCACCAAAACTGCCACCAGCCTCGTTTGCTCTAGCAGTTTTGATACATATATATCATTGTATATCATACCAGTATATCATTGTTATTGCTCCTTTAAATCGCCATGCTACTGTCGAACATGTTACAAGTGAAAGTGTCAAACTCCTACACTGAGTATCAATAGTGATATTATACTTAAACTCGTACACGCTTGAAAATACAATTTCAACCAGACGTGCCCGTTGGCAAAACACCCAACAATACCTATCGGAGCCAATAAAAAATCGATGTTCGATAAGTGTGAACAGCTTCATATAAACGTTCTGCCACTAGAGCGCCCGACACCTGATAAGTGGGCACGGGGCTTTACGTAGTGGAGGTACTAGTTTTCTAGATGTAGTGAAGCGATTTAGCTTTTTGTTTTGCGATTTCGATCATTTTCTGAATGAAGCCATATTTTGACAGATTTTCAGGCAATTAATATATTGTATTTATGATTTCTGAACACATATTTGGACGGATTTCCAGGCCTTCAAATGTATGTGTGAATAACAGTACTGACTTCAGAATACTAAACACAATGTATTTTTTTACTTTTATATTTCAAAATCGGAGGGTAGAAGCTCTATACTTCAGAGTAATTAACATTATATTTGCAGTCATATTTTATTTCAGGTAATCTGAGTATATTTTGTTCTATTTTTGCAAATACTTCATTTAAATTTCTACTATAAAATCTTTTGATATTCGCACATAAAATTCCATGCATTTCAATTCAGTCTGGCAACACTAGTTCCAACGAGTATTTATGGAAATGGAAAGTCCCATAACCTCTTTGTGAAGTCATTATCATTTTCTTTGACAAACGCGCTGAAAAATAGTCTCTTAGGGATTTCATCTTTTGTGTATTAAAAAATTATTAGTTTGACTCACGGCGGGCACTTTGTCTAACAAATTCTTTCCTGCACATTGTTTTTTATTTTTATTGTGTTTTCTTGCGATTTTATGCAATCTAATAATCGTACAAAAAATATATATATAACCTCACGTCTTTTCCCCCAAAATGGGCAAGCAATGGTGCAACCAAGACACCCACGTTACGCCTTGTATTTTCCACCTCACGACATCATAGAGGGCGAACCTATCACTATATCGGGCACAAACTCTGCCCGATACGGGATTCGAACCCAAGACCACAATTTTAGTAATTATACTCTAATACTGCGCTACCGAGGCAGTCGTTAATTGTAATATGTAGGAATTCTTGTTTCTGAGAAAATTAATTCACAGAACATAAAAGGCTATCGGCTTTCAATTTCCTATGCCTCAATTTATTAGGAAGCAGGTCCTGGTATTACTTCTAGGTCGTGTCGAATTTATTAAAGGTACTATTACTAGTAAATCAATTTTCATTTTCTCCTGATGTATAAAATGTATCCAGACACATAATATTTTTATAGTAGTATATTTTCAATCTGTATCGACTCATTTACGTCCCACTGGGCACGGGCCTCCTCAACAATCCAGAATACGATTAAGACTGGTTAGCTTATATAGTCTACCACGTTGGCCTACTGCGGGTTAGCGGACTTAACATACCATAGAAATTCATACAAATAGCTATGATATTTAGTTTTTCTAATTTCCTTCACCGTTACAGCATACAATACAAAATATTTCAATGATTACTGTTACGTTTTCGTGATGGGCAGAACATCGGCGACCTTATTTATAAAAAGTTTTTAAACCTATTTTAGTTAGAGAATGTCTCGTCCTTTATGAAAGACTATTGAATTCAATTTGGGTGAAGCAGACACAAATATTCGATAACTTCGTTTTACCGATGGTCAGTGTCTCATATATGTAAGTGGCTGACTATTTCTCCCGCCAAAAAGCAATATAAATGAAGTGTTGTGTTTCGGTGTGAAGGAAATCGTAGCCAGAGTAACTACTGGACATATTGAGACCTAACATTTTATGTTTTAGGACGGCGACCGCAATCATCGCTTTGCAATACAAGGTGTTTCGTTTTCGTACCGTTTATGAGCGGCCGTATCGCTTACCATCAGGTAAAAGGCATGCTCATCGCGCCATTCATTGCAACAAACAAACAAAAAACAAATTTATATTTGTCCAAGACTAAAGTTATAAAAGACCGCACAAAACCAGTTACCGATGTCAACACCCTACAATACCAAAATACAGCGAGAAACACAAATACTAACGAACCTCGTGTCGCGATCCGGGGTAACATAATGTCGGAAAGGTAATTAAATGTCACAATCCGTGATAGGATCAAAGGTTTACCGGGCCGCATTAAGTCACCGGTCCCGCCCGCCGCAGCGGCTTTTTAACACGTTTATCAGTTTATAAATACACTTAGAGGTTATTTATTTTATAAATAAATACACCCAACAAATACACCCACAAGTGCGTGGTGGCCTGTTGGTAAACGGACTAGACGCGGCTGCCCACATGTTCACGGTGGTCGCGGGTTCGAATCCCAGGGCACACCTCTGACTTTTCGGAGTCATGTGTGTATTGATAATCAATCACCACGCACTAAAACGGTGAAGGAAAACATCGTGAGGAAACCTGCATACCATAGCGATTTATAAGAATTTCTATGGTATGTAAGTTCGCCAACCCGCACTAGGCCAGCGTGGTGGACTATATGGCCTAACCACTCTCAATCGTATTCTCGATTGTAGAGTAGGCCCGTGCCCTGCAGTGGGACGTATATGGGCTGATACAGATACAGATACACCCAACAGTCGTTACATAGTCCTGAATCCATATTAAAATCGATTAAGTCTTGAGTCGTTGGCATCGTAGGTACGAGAGAGTTTTCGGTCAAAGATCTCGGTGTGGGGATCGAACCAGCGGCCTCTCGTTTCACAGCCGGCGTCTTAGGAACTTTTTTTTTTTCATTTATGTAACATGCTTGAGAATACATACAATATTGATTAGTAGATAACATTGGAGAGCACTAAGGTTTATATTTATGCTATCAGAGTTGACAGTGGGGTTATAACTTCTAACAAGACATTTATACTGTAGCCACAGAGGCTTGTCTTCATATACCTCTTCTTTATTCATGTACCACTTTACTTAAGGGATATTATCTTGTATTGAAAAATTGAAATTGAAAGTATGCTATGTGTTGGTGTCTACTAGCCAGGTGTGCTCAAAACTTTAGGCTGAGTCTCTAAAGAAGCAAAATTTTCTATAAAATATAATTCCTTTTTCCCATTCTATTTAGTTCTCAAAGGCTTAAAATAAATCCAACACATACGTAACTTTAAAGGTTTAACATAACAAACGCCAGCTATCTTTACACAGCGTTAAAATTTCCAACACTTCAAAGAGAAACGTATGTGAAACACGGAGACAATGTTTTGAACAATATTAAAGTTTGTAATCGTTAAATAGCAATGTTCCAACTCACTCAGACAAATAAAAGTTAGTCTGAAACGGCACCTTTCGCTTTATTTTATTGGAGTAACAACAAAATTTGTTCTGTATAGAATAGGCGTTATTATTTCAGCCTGTTCTAAATTAAACTGGGTCGTGGACTTTATTGATGCTGTACAAGTTTTTGGTGATGGATTTGTATTCTGTTTGAAGTGAAACTTCGTCGGTCAGCGTGGAGCAACGATATCTTGCAATCAATGGCTCTTGGCGACTCGGAGTTTGTTTAAAACTTTGGCATATCAGCGCAGTACCTAAACGCAATTAAAGGAACTACCTAATTAATTTCTTGGTTGTGTTATTATTTATGCGATATATTCATAATTATTTTCGATATAATATAAATATACAGGTAGCGATAAGACCGCTATTGTAACCATGTCACGTGTAATGTTTTTTAAATCTGTTTTATTTATTCTTTTGTATACATTTTGGTGTAAAGATATAAGTAATAAAATAATAATTAATAAATATGTTTTCAGATTTTGTTAATTAAAAAAGGAATGAAGTAAATAAATAAATGTATATTTAATCAAGGAACTTTCGGAGACAGAATTGAACTATTATTTAAGTTTGAAAAAATGAATAAATATGTATAACTTGTATGAAATATGAGAAGCTTCTGTATAAAATTCCACTACTTATTCGAAAATTTCCCGTCAGGTATTAAATATCATGATACTGAAATGTTCCTGGAAACCAACAAGCTCAATTTTAAATGAAATCAATAGTAAATACGAGTTTCAGAAACTCATAGGGATATTCGTTTATCTTCTCAACAATTGAGCCCGATTTATGCCAATATGAGATTTAAAATGGTGCCGATAAAAGTGCCCGCCACTTAATATGAAAAAACCTTTAATATAAGAAATATCGTTTTTTTTTCATCATTTTCAGACGAAACAGAATAAACGTTTTTATATTTTTTTAATTGGTCGGCCTTTGTAGCAAATCAAATTCAACAACCCTGTCTCATAGAAAATCAACGTGAAAAGTTTGTCCTTGCGATTTTTTCGGCAAATGAGAATACTGGAGAGCCTGAAGCTGTTGGTGGATTATTGAATATAATCTTATACCTGATCGGATAAAGAAAATCGTAATTGATGAAAACCTGTCATTATGATTCTCGCTTGTGTGTATGGAATTGAAACATGAAACGGGTTCGATCCCCGCTTCGAAACAATTTTTTGTATGACCCACAGGTGTTTTTTTCGGGTCTGGGTGTTGGTGATGTTCTTGTCGAGTGTGAGAACAAAAAGTCTCTCGTAGTTCCTGATACCCACGACACTATAATCGATCTTAGTTTCGAGTCAGGACTATGTACATATGTGACTGTTGGGTGTATTTATTTATTTATTCCGATTCCGATTTAGTCCATGTTTTCCGTGTTTGACATGCTACATTATTACATCATCAATTATTCGAATACTCTTATTCCAAAATAATACACCAGATGGTATTTACAGAATCACTTTGTCCTATCAGTATAATATATGTATACATATTAGTTAAAAATTCTAACTAAGTATAAAGTGCTACATACCATTATCCACCTACACTTATTCAGTATTATATAACTTAATTTCGTATATCTTGCAGATATATTAGACTTATATTTTTACGACGCCTTATTCATCTGACCTCAATACTTCTGGGAAATAATTCATTCTATGCAATCAATAAATCATGAATAGTTAAATATGAACTTAACCGTCCAATCTGTATTGGCACCAACATTTGCTAGTGTGTACACATATTATTATATATGTAACATTGTCACAGCTGAAAAACTCGGCAATTTTTCCATTCAGCATCCCCCGACGCAGACTTGTCTCGTGCATTATTTCCACGTTCTCACGGGCTTACGACTAACATGGTTAGGGTGTCCATGTTTCATGTTCGTCGAGCACAAGTATGGAATTGCTAGTAGTGACAAAGGCAAGAAATTTGTTTAAATTACATAAAAGGACATAGTATATTTTGGGTTACAAAAAAAAAACAACAGGCATACTTTACCAGAAAGTGATGATGTAATTCACGACATATCCATCGACGGCGACTTTTACTTTCTTTTTAGATGAGATCGGATGTGGCTGGAAAATCCAATTTTTGACATAAAAGTCCGGTTGCACGTGGCGCAATATAGTTGCCTGAGCGATGCATATGTAGTTGTAAAAGATTTTTTTAGTCCGCGCTTGTGGACTGTATTCTTACTTGCAATGATATTGTTTTTCTAATCTGTTGACAATTGGAAAACTAGAAATACATTCTTGGAAAATAATACAAGTTACCACACTGTATTACATGAATCTTTCGTCGTTTACGTACACCCCAGAGAATAAATCGTAAACAGAGTCTGAGAATATCCTACAAAAACAAAAAAACATGTGCAAAGCAACCGTTGATAGAATTACTTATTCGATATGCGGCTCACCTGTGTGTGCACGTGAAATATTAGCTTGTTTACATCTCACCATTCAACTGAAGATGAAAGAAAATTGATTACAGCGCGAAGATTCCATGAATATCAATGATATTAATATACGTAACGCGAGCATTATTGAAACACGATAAATATGATTCAATTTGAATTGTACTGTGAACGCGCTGGAAGATACGTATTCTAATTTCTGCATGTTTCTTTCTTTTTATTAATAGTTTTGTTGGAAGGCGATACCAAAAAAAATTGTATTATTATGGAAATTGCAGCTATTATAATTATATTATTATATTATTATTTTTATTTTGACGTGACAACGTCTTAAATTAGGTTGCGGCTGGGAGTCACTTATGAAAAAGTGTAACGCCCGGTAACGTTACGATGAGTCACCGAACGAGAGAGAGGCCCGCCGAATGCCTTGCGTCTCTCTCCCACTCAATTTAATTATATTTTTTTTCAGTTTCACCCACTTTTTCCAAAATTGTCCCATAGCCCCCCCCCCTGCCTTCCCCCACCCTTATTCCGAAATAGTGCCTATTAGCCTCCCCACGAAACCTACCCCCCCCCCCTCCCCTACCCCCACCCCGAAAATTTACCTCACCCCCCCCCAATCCTATCTCGGCCAACATAGGTCGTAGACCCACCGAGTTTGGTATCCTCGGAACCGTCTTGGTGAGGGCTACAAATTGACCCCGCCAGAAATCCCAAATTACGCAAAAAATTACCCCCCCAAAAAAAAATATTTTACCTCCAAAACAATTAATTTAAGTTAGCCTCCCCACGAAACCTTCCTCCCCCCCCTCCCTTACCCCCACCCCGAAAATTTACCTCACCCCCCCAATCCTATCTCGGCCAATATAGATCGTAGACCCACCGAGTTTGGTATCCTCGGAACCGTCTTGGTGAGGGCTACAAATTGACCCCGCCAGAAATCCCAAATTACGCAAAAAATTACCCCCCCAAAAAAAATATTTTACCTCCAAAAAATTTATTGACGTGACAACGTCTTAAATTAGGTTGCGGCTGGGAGTCACTTATGAAAAAGTGTAACGCCCGGTAACGTTACGATGAGTCACCGAACGAGAGAGAGGCCCGCCGAATGCCTTGCGTCTCTCTCCCACTCAACTATGATCGGTCTAGAGAATTAGGCGCATTGAATCGGCGCATGCTTGTGTCTCTGTCTTTGTCTTTCTCGAACGTTCTTGGCGTTGGAAAAACAAGAAAGCGTCACAATACAAGTTCACACGTGTGGTTAAAGTATCGTCAGCTGTGTCTGTAGTGAAAATATGGAGTGCTTAGATTCGTCATTACATGTACAATGTTTTAGTAAACAAAATATATTTCTATAGTTAAAATTTGTGCAATTCTTATTTTCATTCAATTCCTTGTTCCTATTGTGCAATTTAATTATATTCATATCAATAAATATTCTACCGAGAAAAAGACGTTGTCACGTAAAATCTTTTTTATTGTATCGACGTATTATATTAGTAATTCTGACCTTCGGGATCAAGAAACAAAAAAAAATTAAGTAAACAAGGTTTTTGATACGGAAAATAGGATTAAACAAATTTAATAAAATCTACGTGAGAAAGTCAACCAGGTTCGATGTTATAAATTAGGTGTCCTAATCTGATATAAGCGGTAGATACGACCGGATACAAGACAAGTAGTACTGTTTTTTCGAAATCTCCAAATCATATCATAAGTATTTTCCAAAGAACCAAGGATCAATGATATCGAATTCAGTCGCATTCGGGTAGCAATTCTTTCTCTATTAGATCCTTCTGGTAGTGTGAAGCCAGAAGTTTCGAAGTTTTAGAGACTGAGATAGCTAAAATCGCATTTGTCTTAAAAAATATTACAGCGATACCAACTTAGATATTTTTGAGTACTTGCAACGAAAAATTAATATTTATATGGGATAATTATTTATGTTCAGTAACGTTGGATGAGGCAGTTACGCAATTTTACGGAAAAATGTATGAAATTAGGGATCTATTTATTCCTTGTAAATCTATCAGGCGGCAGTTGCATCCTCCGTGGTACAATACTGCCTTAATAAAAATGTTAGGTGAAAAATATAAGTACCATTTAAAATACAAAAGATATGGTAACCTGTCCGATTATCATTCTTTTTCTCTGTTGAGGAAAAGGGCGGAGGAATTGGAACAAACATGTTTTAATGATTACATGGACTTTATAGAGTCTTCTATTGTATCAAATCCAAAGAATTTTTGGTCGTTTGTCAAAAGCAAGAAAAGTTCACATGTCTTGCCGAACATAATGCGGTATGGCGATATGGTAGCAGAAACGGGGCTGGATATAACTAACTTATTTGCTGATTATTTTCACTCCACATTTCAACAACCAGACTCAAATCCGTCAAGTGTTCGATTTTTAAATGAAAATGACTTAAATACTTCCATATCTTCTGTTGAAATCTCTCCTGACAGAATTCTTAAGTTACTAAAATCGCTAGACGTTAATAAATCGGGAGGCCTTGACTTAATTCCACCTATCTTTATTGTGAAATGTGCTGAGAGTCTTGTAAAACCAATCTGTATATTATTTAAACGCTCCCTATCAGAAGGTATCGTGCCAAGAGTATGGAAATCGGCATTTATTACCCCAGTATTCAAAAGTGGGGATAAAGCCGATGTAAGTAATTATCGTCCAATCTCGAAGTTATGTCTATTTGCTAAAATTCTTGAGAGGATAGTCCATGCCGAAGTGTACTCCATGCTAGCTTCTAAGCTGGGAGATGGCCAACATGGCTTCTTTAGGGGTCGCTCAACCACATCCAACTTGGTTCTATTTAATGAACGTATCTCTGAATGCATGGATAATCGTATTCAAGTGGACGTGATCTATACAGATTATACTAAATGTTTTGATCGTATAGATCATGTAGCACTTTTACGTAAGCTGATGCTTGCCGGCATACATGGTGATTTATTGCGATGGTTCACCTCATACATTCATAATAGGACACAGGCAGTGGTTTTGTGTGGTTTTGCTTCTCTTTGGAATTTTGTTCCCTCAGGCGTACCGCAAGGATCAATTTTGGGCCCATTGCTATTTTCAATATATATTTCTGATGTGAAATCGTGCTTCTTGAACTCTGAGGCATTGTTATACGCGGATGATATGAAAATCATGAAGCCTATAGTCAATGCCTCGGACTCCACTAAATTACAAGAAGATCTAGATAGGTTCTCAGATTACTGCTGTTCTAACAAACTTCAACTTAATGTTTCCAAATGTTTTCACATCACATTTTCTAGATTGAAAACTAATTTTATTACCACTAATTATACCTTTTACAACAGTCCTATTAGCAAGGTTACGGAGAGTAAGGATTTGGGTGTCATACATGACGAAAAACTATTATTTAATAAGCACATAGAACATATAGTTAAGAAGGCATCTAAATCCTTAGGATTCGTTATGAGGACTGCTGCTTGTTTTCGAACACTGAAGCCTATAAAAATTATATATTGCTCTTTTGTACGTAGTCAGTTGGAATATGCATCACAAGTCTGGAATCCACAATACAATGTATATATCGCTAGGATAGAACAGATACAAAGGAGATTCCTAAGATTTTTAGACTTTAAGGCACAACAAGTCTCGTCCGGCTACTATCATCGTTGTAAGAGGTATCATTTTCTTCCACTGGAACATAGAAGATGCATAAATGACTTATGTTTTCTAATGAAATTGGCCAGAGGATCTATTGACTGTCCTTACCTTCTCTCAAAGTTATCGATGCGCACCAATCAGCTGATCTTTAGATTAAGACCATTATTATGCACACCATCCACTAATACAAATTATAGAACAAATTCGTTTTTAATACGCAGTTCAAATACTTTTAATAGATTAGACCCTAAATTGGATATTGACTTATTTTGTACAACAATAAATAAAGTTAAACATGTATTAACAAAAGAATATTTCTCAAGTTATAATTATGGCTGAACATATAATGTTTGAAAGTGTAAATTCAAATAAGTATTTATTTCAATATTAATATATTATATTAGGTACTACATAGTTAATAAGAATAATTATAAGAGGTAACAATCGTGTTTATAAATCGGTGGAGGCTTGTAATTAGCTATAGTTATATGTAAGATTAGTTATTTGTATTTGTTATTTGTCTGTAAGCTTCTCTAAAATAAATAAATAAATAAATAAATAAATAAATAATCTTATATATAAAATTTTCGTATCACAATGTTCGTTCCCGTACTCCTCCGAAACGGCTTGACCGATTCTCATGAAATTTTTTGAGCATATTGTGTAGGTCTGAGAATCGGCCAACATCTATTTTTAATACCCCTTAGTGATAAGGGTTGTCCACCCTTAACACTTTTCTTTAATTTTTAGACATTTTTTTAATTTCTTTATTTTTTTTATTATGTCGCATTATATATAACCCTAAATTTTTACCCTTTTATCACCAACCCCTATTTTTTAATAGCCATTTTAGTAATTTAATCATTTTTCATCCCCGGTCGATATCTGATCAATCGTCATTTAATTAGTTATCCCCGCCAGTTGTCTACAGGTGTCACTTCTGACCCAGTAAACAGCACGGAGTAGGGATGAGAACGAAGCTGGTCTCCTGTTTCTCTTTATATGTTTATGTATATGGATGCATTTAGAGAGAAGTGACATAAAGTAAAATAGGTACGGGAGAGGGGTGGGATAGCTGACAGATTTGTTAGGACGAAATGTAAATGCACGTTATAAAACGGGATGGATAATAAAGAGAAGGGACGGGATGGATTGGGAAGAGACTGAACAGGCGGATGAAACGGGATTGAGCCGGACAGTAGGATAGCTACGTCAAGTTTAGGTATACAAGAGTTTATACGAAAAACAACATATATTTGGTGTGGAGTGGAATCAAAAAATATATGCACCCAGGCGAAGCTGGGTCGGGCCGCTAGTAAACTTATGAATTTCAATAAATTCATCGAATATTTGGCTCAATCTCACCGGCTGTCTGCCTGAAATCATTCCCTTTGATAGAATGTTTTTTCCTTTTATAAGCTTTTTATACCATTGTTGTGGAGAACTCGCAAATATGCGTTTTTTTTATTGCAATGCATTATAATACCAGAATTTCATTCACCTGATGGTAAGCGATACGACCGCCCATGGACAGCTAAACCAAACAACACCTTGAATTACAAAGCAATACTTGGCATTCCACTGCGCTCGCTATCCTGAGACATATGATCTTAAATCTCATCTCCAGTAGTTACTCTGGCTATAATGTCCTTAAAACCACTTTAATTTTCTCTGGAAGTATTTCTTCGCTACAAACGACCTCAACACAGCACAAAAGTTCTATAGAAAGTTACAATAATTACCTATGAATATTTATATTATTTTATAGCTTTTGGACAGTAAGTAATGTGTGCTCTGGGTATTCCCTCGAATTTTACTGGTGGCAGGTCTCTCATATGTGAGAGGCCATCTGGGTAGGTACCACCGCAATGTTTATTTCTCCCGTGAAACAACACTGCTTAAATGCACTGTTGTGTTTCGGATTGAAGGACATTGTAGCCAGAGCAACTACTGGACATATTGAGACTTAACATCTTATGTCTCAGGATGGCGAGCACAGTGGAATGTTGCTACTGTTTATGAGCGGTCGTATCGGTTACCATCAGGCGAACGGCTTGCTCGTCTCGCCATTCATTGCAATAAAAAAAAAAACCTATTAGCTTGATTGAGCTATCGCTTGGTTATTGCTGTTAACACTAAACAATTTAATTGATTTGAAGGTTGATTTAACAAATAACGAGTTCTATAAAATCTCTTGCTATATTTCACGTACACAGCACTACATTGTATTGTAATAACTCTACCGTGCGAGTAAAAATAAAGGAATTCACTTCACCCAGTGCATCGGAAAGCGGAATCCCCAAATGCCTTGGAGGTAACATTTCCATCTTCAACATACATTGCAAAGTTATCTCTGTAGATATGGATGCGACTGTACATTATAGCGGTGTAGAAAGTCATGTATGTGCAATTTATTCCGCGCTCGCCCGCGCTCGCTCTTTGTGTTGCTAATTCCATTTTATTCTTTCCTAGCGGGCTGTCATTAACCCCAGTCATGTCAGATGCTGTTCTATATGCTGTGTTTTTTCAATACGTGACGTTTTTCAAGACAACCCGTCTTGGGTGTGTGAATTAATTTTAGTATTTTTTTGTACCGATGTGGCAAAATGATATTACATATTGGCAATGATATGACTCTAGACAGAATGTAAGTGTGTCTTTTCTCGTGTTAACAAACCAATGTAAAGTGATACCCGCTACTTGGCGCCCTAAACTGCGATTATGTCTAGCTTAACAATTGTGCCGACCTACAGATATGACACCAGAAAAGTGAATTTGATGGCTAACATAACATAACATAACATAACATAACATAAGAATCATAACATATTTCCTTAAAATTGATCTGGCGGAACTTTTATTTGTTTATTTATTTATTTGCCGCAGTTTTACTACGGTATGATAGCAAACCTGTGGTCCCAGCTTCGAAACCCATGTTCTTCCTATGTTGGATCTTTACAAAGCAGTAAACACGCCTGTTTTTGTAATTAACAATTTCCATTCAGAAGATAACAATTCTAAAACAAAATAAACAAGGTAAAGATCCACAAAATCAATACGGAACTTGAAACAAAAATACTTCCTCTTATTTGACAATGAAATACTTTTACACCACAAAGCACGTACGCAAACACAATTTAAAAAAAAAAAGTTTAAAACACGAAGGCATCACGCGGCGGTAAACAGAAAAAAAGTATAAATATTGGATGATTTCATTGTGAAAAAATTGTCATTGGCGCCATTGTCGCAAGTTTGACAAAGAACTCGCCGATAATATTTTCATCACAATTTTAGTTTGTTCACACAAGAAGTTTCCCCTTCGAACTTCCATTAACAAGGTTCTTGATAATTTTTCAATAACTAAACGGATATTGACTCGTATTAAAAATAATTTGGGGAATATAATGTAAATTCTCTGTATTGTTGATGATATTTCAATTTGCTTAATATGGTTTCCTTCTGAAATCCAGCTTATTGGCAGTTTAAAATTTGTTGGTAAATGGTACGTAGCTATACAGAGAAAAAAAAAGAATTTTACGAATGCTATCCATCAGTTGTCTCACTTTAGGACATGCATGTTTGTGCGTACCGAAACACACACATGTCACACAAGCTTTATAAACCACCATCACAATGAACACGGCGACCGCCACTAAACGTGAATCACCCGCAACAAAATAATACAGTGCAAAATCAGCTAATAAAATTCCACAAACAAAAAAAAACGCAGTGAGGAAATCAACCTTTTAATTGCGAAGCGGGCACTAATAACCCAACGTTTCATTTTATTAAAACTGAATATTGGTATTTTACAGCGGAAAACCGTAACGTTGATTGATTAATTTGAAAAGAGAACAGGTTAAGGCACTCACACACTCGCATTCGTTTCGTGGAGTTAGCTCGACAGTCGACAGGCGACATGCGACACGCGACGCGCTGTCAACGAAACGTGACAACGCGTCATGACGCGCGCGACGTCAACAACAGTTTGCGATAAAAGAATCTAGTGTTTTGTCACGCGTACTCGAATGAAACCCGTGTAAACTAGGACAGTTTTATGATAGGACTCGTGATTTATGTTGGACAATTTGTATTTTTTTATGTATTGCTGTTTCCTTTCGAAACTAAATAGTTTATTCGTTGCCAAAATGTAATTGCAGCGTACACATGCTAAGCTATTAGTATTACATTCTCGCTTCGATGCGATTCGAGTTCCGCAAAAATGTAATTTCTTGATGAATAGACTTATTATATGCAATATTATATTACAATGTGTGTACGTAAGATGATTATACAAAGGGTTGTTGTTTTTAATTGATTATATATCTTTTATTTTACTGTCTACGACATATTTTGTTTGACAGCACATATTATTGCAAAACAACTTAACTCAATTGACCCGCATTACCAACGGCAATAAATGGCAAGGTTAAAACTGTATATTTCCTTTAGATAAAGGATTTCACTAGACGCTGATATTTATGAGCTAGTTTAACGTAATGGGCGTCCGATGACACTACCGCTCATAATAAACCACCCCTCTCCTTGAAGTGATGTGTTGTATGTTATCGATATGTGTTTTATCGATATTCTAATCGAATTAATTAACCAGCTTGAGGTGTTAGATATGAAAAACGTTGATAATTAAAGGTGATGAAATTGTGTAATGTAGAGTATTATTCAATTATATTCCATGTCACATGTACCGTCGTTTTCTATCTCTACATAAATGGCATTTGTATAAATTAGTTTCAAAGATTATGCTTCGATTTGAATGGAGGTTTAACAAAAAAAATAGTAACATTTCTTTATTTTTCTATTCAGGACTTAAGAGTTTATTTCAAATAAAAGTTATTTTTAACAAAGGTAGTTAAATTCCGCTTTGAAAAAGGTATAAAACGCTAAATCTCTCTCGCGTAGGTAATGCAAATAATTACAAATCGTCGCGTTCAAACTTCTAACCATCGATCAAAACGAAATTCATGTCTTGGTATTACGTAGTGATCGGAATCTGTCATCTATCGACATCGATAGCCGCCCACTTCGAAACGATCGAGTGAATCGTTCCATGAGCGATGGGCACACTCGATCACGACGCGTCCGTACGCAGGCCGGTCTGGCAAGGCGCGCCGTGTTTATAACGCGATGACGGGTTAACCGACTATGTCAGATGTCGTGACGTATGATTGTCGCATTCTATTTGTAAGGATTAAAAATCTAGAGATCTGGCATTTCATATTTTAGGGTTAGGATTGATGGTTGTGGGAACGTTCATTATCTTTGAAAAGTAATTTAGTCTTTATAACGTTGTATTGGGTTAAATAACCGTACCGTACCGTTCTCATTACCCTTTTCTCCCTTTGCTTTTTTAATAATAATGAAATCCTCAGTAATAAATATGTCATAATCATTAAAAATTATCATTTAAAATAAGTCATGTATTTGGCTGTTAAGGCGGAATTATGCATGTGACTGTTAATTTTATCTTTCAAACATTTTATTGCTTTTGCAATGGTAACAAGGCAACTTTTAATAAAGGATTGAATGCGACTTCATCTGAACATTGAAATAATAGTGTTGCGTTTAATTACGACATAACATAATTATAATAATATAATGTCCTCTCTTCTTATTCTTTTCTTATATCTATCCAAAAGTTGTCTGTTAGAAATCGCGATAAGGCGATAAGATCTCCAACTATACTCATCATTTTTATTTGTAAAATATTGTATGCCCTTTTGTATATTTTTGTGTGCATTAAAGAATAAAATATATAAATAAATAAATAAATCATCTCACTAGACGAGATATAGCTCACTGACTCACACTCAATATTTCTTGTCATACCCCGAAGAATACTTGCATCGGTCGGTACTTCAGTATGCCAGCAGCACAAGTACTACCATTTGAAGTTTCTAGAGTCTCCATAAAGTTGCCATCAAATTTTATTTAAAGTATCACAAGCGCTTGCAAAAATATTCAAAATGTTAAAATGCTTGAAGCACTTAAAATTTTCCATTTATGCATAAATTGCAAGGGAGTAAGTTTGATAAATAATTGATGAAACTCTTATTTTTTGGTCGACACGATTTTACTTGTAATCATTCCTTGGCTTTCAGTAGTGTCAACTGATCTGATTACCTTATTACAGCATTTTTTCTCAAGAGATAGTTTTTTGTTGTCTATAAAAGTTCCTTTAGTACTTCTTTGTGTTTTGTTTTATACTGTATTGAATGGCGAGACGCGCATTCCGTTTGCCTGATTGTAAGCGATACGACCACTCATGAACAGTAGAAAAACCAAATAGCACCTTGAATTACAAAGCGAGGCTTGACATTCCACTGCGCTCGCCATCCTGAGACATAAGATGTTAAGTCTCAATATGTTCAGTAGTTATTCTGGCGACAATTTCCTTCAATCCGAAACAGACCAGTGCATTTACATTGCTGTTTGGCGGGAGATATAGATGTTATAGCTGTGTATCCAAAAAGGCTTTGTGTACCTAACACAAAGCCTCGCTACATTACAAAACCAGTAGAGGCATAATTACTAACTCAATATTTCCCAGTATAACTGGTACTGAGAATTATTTGATAAACTAATACAATAACAAAACATAATAAATTAACTCGGTTACCAGGTATATCATGAATAGTTTCAATAATAAATCTATCAAAAGCACCAAATCATGGTAAATCATAGCATCTATGGTAATTTATACACTAACCCCCAAATACTGGATTGCTACTCAGCCACCGGACTCATTTGATATGACGTTATTTTGAGGTTTCGTTAAATTTCAAAACGAAATACTGGATAGCCATTTAGCTCATAAATCGGTCTACTCAGCAAACATCCAGCTAAATTTCCACAGATTAACGAAAAGTTTGTTTTCAGTTACAATTTTTATTGTATAAATATAAACGTTCCATTTGACGCAATATTCTTCATACATGATTTCTCAAAATTGGAAATTTAACCCTTTATATTTAATATGAGGAATCATTGTAACGTTTTTACTTTTGTTACGATTATGTTTAAAGCTATATTATATATTGCCATGTTATTATTTTAAAAATCTGTTAATAAAATCATGTGGGTGAAAAAACTTATGTCCCTAATCCCTATATCCGAAGCGAGTTTATTAAAAATATTATGATGTTTGTTTATTTTATTTATTGTCATGTTGTAATTGCACTCGGTTTGAAAGTTAGTTTTTGGAATATCTTTTCAATAAATAGGTATATGAAATACCAAACAACGGCTGCAGAACCACCTAAGTACCAAATGGAGAAGACTATGTAAATAAATACGATATGAGAAAGAAGCTGTGCTGGATATTATAAACAGGTAAGTATACACGTATTCCTCTAAGTTTTAACGAATTTATATGATAATTAACTATTTAATATATAATATGAATCGATTATTCACACATTTTAAATCATCATCATCATCTACAGCCTGTAGGATCCCACTGCTGGGTACCTATAGGCTTCTCTCATATTATGCCTCCTATATATTATCTCCTCCTCATATAGTAGTATTATGTAATAAATATGGAAAATAAAGTATGGTACAATGTGTATAACTATAAATAATCCTTTGTTTCAGGAGCTGGAGTGGAGTACATAAATATTCAATGTGTACCTATATAATAAGACCGTCCAAGAAATATGGCTCATATATATAGTGCCATGTATATCAGCTATAGACTAAATAAGTAAGCTCAACAAATATATATGAAAAATAAAAAGAGATATATAAAATTATGACATACTTTAACTTAAACACTTTTGCAGGTAACGCTATAGAAATCATGCATACAACAAATCATTTGGACAATACACACCCTTTTGAAATGAGTATGTAATATAAAAATATACAAAAAAGAATGAGACAAATTGTGTGAAGGAAGAAATATTTGCATCAGAAAACAGTGTTTTAAATCAAAGTTGAAGAATGTTATGAATTTTAATTAATATGTAATACATAAAATAAATTGTTTATTTCACCTATTTTTATTGTTAAAAAATGTCATATTATATTTCTATTGTACATTTTTAATAGTACATTTATTAATTTAGTGTTAAATTAATGTTAAAATAATTGTTATTATTTTGTGTTTATAAAGGAATATAGATATAAATGTAAGACAGATCTAAAGAAATGTAGATAATTAAAAAAATATAATATGTACTAATGATGTTATTAAAATAAATATACTACAATAAAACATAACTCATTTTTATTTGTATTCATTCCATGGTAATTCAATAAAATGCACTGTACGGTTTAAAATATGTATTTTATTATATTATTCCTTGTTGCAACATTTTCATTGGTTATACTATGTGGAGCTGGTGGAAATGATTCAGAAAGATCAATCTCCAATATATGATCATTCTGGGAACATGCTATATTATGTAACACAGCACATGCCTCTATAATAGTAAGCTAATTTTCAAAAACTTATAGCCCAACTTGCAGACAAGAAGATCTTTGTTGTAAAACCAAAGACCCTCTCCACTGGGTTTCTTGTTTTAGTATGGTCTTGATTGTAAGCTTCTTCAGTCTCCCCTTTCCAGAAATGCACATAAAGGAGAATCATTGAAATTTTTACTATCATGCACCGCGCCTGGCCATCGGCCTATAATGTTTCTTATCCTCAAGTTAGGGTCGCAGACTGCTTGCACATTTATAGAAAAATGGCCTTTTATGTTTCTAAATGTTTCTGCTTGTGGTCCTCCTAAAAACAAGATAATAAAAATTAGAGCTCTAGCAAATATTCTTATTTCAAACTACAAATAATTTTATGTAAATTGAACAAATACATTCATAAAATTGAATTCTTTATAGGAAACTACTATTGTAGTTGAACATTGTTCCAGTATATACTGAATAGCTACAATCAGTACAAATCATTGTATGATTAATTATATTATATTATATATTTAGCCCTACAACTATTTAGAGAGCTTGGTTATATGGGGTACAGTGGGCTGGGGAAGAGCCAATTACCTGCTAAATGTTTTGATTCCAACAAGTATATACATATATATAAATTATTGTGTAGAAATCATTTAGAGTGTGCCTTTATACTGTGCATAATATATTATTCTATTCTATGATTAATAATATATTATGTACAGTAAAAAGGGATACTCTAAATGATTACTACACAATATAAAATACGCTAGGCATTTTAGAAGCACATTTAGTTAAAATAGGATAAGAAAACATATATTTGTGTACATGTAAAAGCTTAATAGTTATGTATACATTATTATAAGTAGAAATTACCTGGAGATTTGATCCTTATATGTATGAAATTTATAACTTCAATCACTCCTGTGATCGCATAGAAATCATTCGCAATATGGCATTGTTGTTGATAGTTGGGAATTTTCATGCCACGATTTTGTAGTTTAACCGACTCTGCTGCAACTTTGTGATGTACAGTCGGCTGTTCCATATGAAATACATCTCCAATAATCTTCTGGTAACTGCCTGTCGTAGAATATCATAAAGCAAGTAACAGTTGGTCGCAAGTTTTTATCAATCGACTTCTATTTGTAGTGGGTTCTATTTTGTCTCCAGCAAGGAACACAGATGCAGAACAGTTTCTTTCTTCAGGCGGAACCTCACTTTGTTTGAATGTTTTCTTCTTTGTATTTGTCAAAAGCATTGATTTTTTTCTTGATTGACTCGCCTTGATGAAGCTATATCGTCATCAGACAGCGATGAAACCGACGCGAGAGTCATTTTAGTAAATTTTATGTAGAATTTAAAAAGTTAATAGTGGTCGCAGGCGGCCTTAAGACGACGGCTGCTTAAAACTAGAAATTCTTAAAAATTTGACTGTTTGACAGCTGTCAAACTCTTGAGTTGCTTTCGAGAATACGAATCGGATGAATAATGCCCCATTAAATATTTAATTCTTAAGTGGTTTAATCGAAGTTATATTTAACTGGAATCAATTTAACAGGTCATTAGAGCTAGTTAACAGGAGTTAAAAGTTAATTGGCTTTCCAGTATTTGGGCATATCACCCGTATTCTAAGACGTTTCCTCGAATCTTCCTCAACCTTATCTCTGTCGAGATGACGTTTAAAATGAATTCGAGGAATCCTCGAAAATGGTATGCTTAGTTAAAAATATATCTTTCCTAGAGGATCCTCGAGTGAGGTTGAGTCGAGGAAATACGTCATCAAATACGTCATTGATGTGTTAATAAGGTACAGATTTGACAAAAACTATTTGATATTTCAACATTATGCTCACTTGAAAAGTGACAGTCAAAATTGGTTATGTAAATAATAAACACTGTTTCCATAGTGAAAATATTTCCTCAAGTATTCATTAAGGTAGGTCGCGACGTACCTTGAGTTCGACAGTTAATTCCTTTCCTCGACAAAGGAAAAGTATTGAGTGATGTTGAGTGGAGGACTTTTTTCAACTATGAATACAGATTTACTCCAATAAGGCTGAGTGGAGTCGAGACATTTTCGAGGAACGTCTTAGAATATGGGTGTTAATCTCTGACGTAGCTGAAATACTCTGCGCTCTCTCTATCTCTATCACTCTCTTCAGCCACAGGAAGATAGTTCCTGGGTAAGTACCTCCGCAATGTCTATATCTCTCTCCGAACAGCAGTGTAAATGCACTGTTGTGTTTCGGTTTTGTAGTCAGAGCAACTACTAGACATATTGATACTTATCATCTTATGTCTCAGTATGGCGAGAGCAGTGGAATAACAAACATTGTTTTGTTATTCAAGGTGTTGTTTGGTATTGCTACTTGCTGTCGTATCGCTTACCATCAGGCGAACGGCATGCTGGTCTTGTCATTCATTGCAATAAAATGATAGTCTACTTCAAATAGGGCTCCCAAGGATTTTCACATCGATCTAGGGGTGGCGGCATGCATGCAATAATTTCCTGGAAATTTGATCAGGGCGTCCGTCCACTTTTTAGGAGGAGCGTCCGACACTTCAAACTATGCATATCTATTTGAATATACACATCAATCTTCTCTCAAAATATCGTAATGCTTACAACAAAGGCCAACACCTCTGTCGATATAGATACCGCGCCATTAACTGAATTTTGAAACGGCGACAAAGTCGCTAGCTTAAACAGCTTTCATTTGATTAAAAAAACAATGAATTATTACAAACTTTTCAACTTTTAATTAAGGAAAATAAACGGAGTGCCTATATTGTTTGTGTTTATTTTTCCTGTCAACATTTTGTTAAGCTTACACAAAGTGTTACGTCGATCAGTCTGACGTGGTTGAATAAATTATTTGTTCATTTAATATTTTTAGTAGACCGATGTTAATGTTTAAGTTTTAACAAGACTTGTTACTTTGTTGCTTATATTTTATAGACGATGACAGAGAAAGTAGCTGGGTTTAATTAAAATTGATTAAGAAATCGACAGATAATGAAATTCGATTACAATCTGTAAAAATACTTGGTTGAAGATTGTAATAATATAACGGAGAATGATATACGATTGAAATAAATCACACTGTCCTTAATGCAACTTCACTTTCATTTAAAATACTACAAAGCACTTTTTTTTTGTTCAGGTGGAAAAAAAATCAAGCTCCCCTTTCGATACCCTGGGAGTGCCCGAAAGAGGTGTGTTAGTGTCTCTGGCCTTCCAGCCCTGTACAAACCCGGATATTGTGGTCGAGTTGGGTCCCTAGCAATACCTACGCCAGCATACTGACTAAAAGCCCCTCGATTGCCATCACGCGCATTGTGGGCGGTACCGGACATCCCAGGGTGAAGACCGCCCCGATTCACGTCCGCGTTACCGCCCCGCGCAAAACTATTACTGGTCCTGCCATCCTTATGCGGGTCACTGTTATGTTCCGATTTAAAGGACATTATAGCTAGAGTAACTACATCCATCCATTCATGCATCCATCGGCCTAAGGAAGTCCACTGCTGAATATAGACCTCCCCCAATGATTTCCACAGTGACCTGATGGAGGCAGTCTGCATCCAGCGACGTCCCGCGACCTTTACCAGGTCGTCTGACCACCTTGTGGGTGGACGTCCTACGTTGCGCTTTCCGCTACGTGGCCTCCATTCGAGAACTTTTTAGCCCCATCTGCCATTAGTTCTCCGCGCTATGTGTCTCGCCCATTGCCAATTCATCCTACTAATCCGCTGGGCTAAGTCGGTTATTTTATAGTTCTCCTGCGGATCTCCTCATTTCTGATTCGAACTCGTAGGGAAATCCCGTGCATAGCTCGCTGAGTCACTTTGAGCTTCCTAATAAGGCCCATAGTGAGAGGCCATGTCTCGGTACCGTATATCATCACTGGCAACACACAACTATCGAAGAGTACATGACTGATGAGTAACTAGATGGACATATTGAGAGTTAATACCTTATGTCTCAGGGTGGCAAGCGCAGTAGAATGACAAACATTGCTTTGTAATCCATGGCGTTGTTTGGTTTTGCAACTATCCATGAGCGATCGTATCATTTACCATCACGCGAATAGCGCGCTTTTCTCGCGATTCATAACAATAACAAAAAACTTATCTCGTATCTTATCTTAAACCGCCTTAAATCTTAAACGGCCACCTTAATTACGTAGAGTTAGTACAATACGATGTTTATGTGTTTGCATAGAGATATGTATTATTATTTTACGACTGACGTCAACTCTTTCGCAATATTACACAATCTTGAGTAAATCATTATTAATTTAAAACTGATCAAAAGTGCACATTTAATTCACGCATCTTTCTCTAGTTTTGGTGGCACTGTCTTTAGGGTCAACCATATTGTTATAGTCTATATTGTAGCTAAGTGTGAATAGCTTACAGGGTTCGTTTAATTTCCTTGCCCAAATAAACGGAACTTAGGATTCGTGTCACCGGACATGGTCGATGGTCGATCGAATAAAGTTACATCTTAGCAACGCCCCTCGATTCTCTGACCGAGACTAAAGATAATCGGATGTGAATGAACGTGTGTTCTTAAAATATATTTCGATTCCACGTGTCGCTATGTACATTTATTAGAATCTACGATATAAATCAACATACTTAGTACTTTAAATGGAACTGGTGGTAGTTCTCTCATATGTGTGAGGCCACCTGGGTACTACCACCGTATAACTCCCGCCTATCAGCAGTGTAAACGCGCAGTTATGTTTCGGTTTGAAGGACATTGTAGCCAGAGTAACTATTGAACATATTGAGACTTAACATCTGCTTCGGAATTGTGAGCGCAGTGGAATGCTAAGCATTCTTTCTTTCTAAGTGACGCTTACCATCAGATGAATTGCATGCTCATCTCGCCATTAAAATAATGGAGCTGTCGAAAATGACATTAAAAGAATTCGATTTTAATTTTTTTCTCATACGCTCGGAAATTCCTTGCGCAATCCTTTACTACCAATCTTGGAAATAAAAAGCCATATGTTCCAACTCTTTACACTAACATTGCACCTGAGTAACTATCTATCTGAATATCACATCCTATACTACACTGGGCGATTTGGTTGTGTTATAAGAAATATTTTAGGTTTTTTAAACCTACGGCAGCAATCGTGACTATTAATCGGCTTTTAGTATATTTACTTATTGGCTTGTTTATAACTTCTATGTCATCTTCCTCAGATTCAAGGCAAGCCGGTCATACAGCAAAGAATCCTGCCAAGTCCAGTGGTCTCCATAGACGCGCCGCATACTATTCGAAACACAGCGATACCTGGCGAAGAAAACACCAACATTATATTTAGCCCGTGGAAGGCCTTTGGGCCTTTCGTTGATACTATTCAGGTGAGTTATTTTATATTTATTAATCTACACTAATATTATAAAGAGGAAAACTTTTTTGTTTGTTTGTTTGGTTGTAATGAATAGGCTCAAAAACTACTGGACCGATTTTAAAAATTCTTTCACCATTCGAAAGCTACATTATCCACGAATAACATAGAATATATTTTATTTTGATAAAAATAGGGTTCCGTAAGATATTTGGATTTTTCGGACACAAACTGAAAAAAATCAACCAAAGAAGTTACTTATTTTGCGTACGCTGCCTAAACTACAAAAGATAGAACCATAAAATGTTATAATTAATTATAGATCTTATAAATATCTACAAAAAAGTCCGCGACACACTATACCTATCTATGTCGAGTGAGGCACAACAACCACATTTTTATTTAAAAATCTTGATTTTTTTTTTGGACTACATTTAAACGCGTTTATTTTACTCATGCTATTAATCCTTATCAAAATAAATTATTTCATCAATAAGTACAGTTTATGTTGATAATATTTGGTCTTTGAATGATTAAAATTGGACGTTTGGTTTTGAAGTTGTGGTGAAATTAAAATATTACGATTTCTGCTGCACAAAAATTTCATAAGGCAATCTTTATATGTACATGTATATGGAGAGACGGGATATAATAGAGTGGAAGGTACGGGAGAAGGCTGGGATAGCTGACAGATTTGATAGGACGAAATATAAATGCACGTTATAAGACGGGATGGATAATAAAGAGAAAGGACGGGATGGATTGGGAAGAGACTGAACAGACGGATGAGACGTCAAGTTTAGGTATACAAGAGTTTATACGAAAAATAACACGTATTTGGTGTGGAGTGGAATCAAAAAATATATGCACCCAGACGAAGCTGGGCCGGGCCGCTAGTTATTAATATTCATCAGATTATTAATCATCCTCATCTAGAAGTTCATCCAAAATGGCTTCGACTACTTTTCTTTCATATATACCCGACGTAAACACAAAATTTCATTAACTTTCGTCATTTACGAATCAGAGAAACAAGCTACAAAATAACAATGAATTTTCTCTCTTCAGCGACAAAACCTTGTTGATATGTATGACTTATGATATTATTACATACTAAGAAAGCTTTCAACATAAATGAATAACAGCAATTACAAAAATATGTGAAATAAATCCATGTACAGGAAGATTTGTAACGTCTTGTTATCGAAAATTGGTTTCCTACTTAACATAACTACAAATGTCGAAAAACACGAGTTCCGTCCCAAATCTGTTGGAGTCGCGCCAAGAAATCAACCTGCCATACAAAGTGAGTTAACAGAGCCAATCTTATCGTGGCTAGCTAAGTTTTATTTAGCGTATTTCACGTCACAAGAAAATATCGTGACACTGTTCAATTTATTATCAGCTATATAAAATTAACTTATAGTCTATTTTTGTATCTGATTTATCATATTTTATTAGATAGTGATACCATATTTCACTTATTATTTTGTGTGATGTAGATATATCCGGCTCGAAGGACCAAAAATATTTTAATGCTAAAAATGCAATTAAAGCCGCTATTTTTCCGCATATTTCACCGCTCTATCATCATAATTCTGCAGTTTTTTTTCCTTTAATCGCCAGTGTTTAAAAATACATCGCACCTTCATTTGGCCCGATTAAACATTGGCTCGAGCTCTGCATAATGTAATGGGAAGTATGTGGGTACAATGGAACGTCCTCTTAAGTCACTTCATCATTCCAACAGTCATTAATGGTGCAAACCGTCCACGAGATTTACGACAGATATTGGACACTAAAATTTAAAGAGAAAATGAATTTGAACGAATAGTTTTATGCAGTTTTTCATGTTAATTGCTTAGTAGGAGTATTTATTGTAGTACTGCATTGTCACTTTTATTATGATATATAAGAATAATGATTAGAAAAAGGTTATTTTAAGAATTTATTAAAGTTAGAATTTAGTGACTGCATACTGCCTATATTATGCGAATAGTAATTTATTGACCTTACCTCAATATCGTGCCAACCCATAAAACTTTTCATCATATTTTTAAAGCATTACATAACAGCTAGCTTGGCAATATACGTAATTTTTTTTTTTCTAGAACCTCTATATTAAATTCCATCGCAGAGCTTATTTGCTCAGAATTAAATGTAATGTATTTTAACGTCGAAAAGAGTAAAATAACTCACAACTTTGTAAGGAAATGTAGCTTTACAGTTCCCGTGTCTATCTTTGAAAATGCATCAATACAGAACTGTAAATGCAACTCCAAGAAATTTCAGCTATATAAATTCGATTGTACAAAGAGTTTTTCACTTTGTTTTATTGAAATCGTTTTTGAAGAAGATGAAATAGATTTGTTTGGAGTAAAATTGCTTAACAACATAAAAAGAGGTATGGATGAGTATAAGAGAAGCAGTAACAAATTAAATAGAAATGTATTCTTACAATTTTTCAATGAAGATTAAATGATTCTGATGGCCCAAAAGACATGATCAAGGCTTCAGGATATTTTTTCTAGCTGAAAATGCTAAGCCACAAACTTACAATAGTACATTATTCCCATAATAAGAAACTATTTATATGATTGGCGGTTGTCAAAGGCAATAAAACAATTAATTCAAGTTTGAAGCTTTTCAGGTCATAACAGAAAAGTCGCGGCATACCGCATACAGCTAGTGGGCTGCAAAAAGTTACATTTCATCAATTTTTTACCCGCTCGGATCACTGACCGTGCAAAGAGTGCATATATATGAAAAATTACAGGCAATCAGCTGTAACGAGGTCGACAACCCACGGTCTGCACGCTCGATCCGAGCGGTTTAAAATATTATTTATCGGAAATTTGATCATGAGTCGACCCCGAATTTTTGTACTCTCGCATACTTTATGCCACCGGGGTGCAGGGGCGGCCTTTAATTAAATCCTGGATAATGTGGTTAAAGGATGTAATTATCGGATGTATGAGGATGTTGTTTTCAGATTTTATGTTTTTGTGCTTTTTGGTGCTTTGCAAGCCATATTCTTATTTACTAATCCGACTCTAAGACCCTTCTTATTGTCAATGTGAACTTTGAAAAGGACACGGATAATACCTGAAAGTACTTTTATAGTTATATTTTTAATATGGTGTTCTTTTCCAGGATGGTGACGTTCTACCGAGCCAGGACACAGTAGTGCTTCCAACTCCAAGACATCACGATACGTCCATAGATGAAGATGCAACGGACCCAATGCCGACGGCAGAAACTTCAAATAAGGTGTTTTTTATAGGTTTTTACGTGACGCAAATTCTATGCTTAATTTTGGATACTTTTTATTAATTGTGGTTGCGCCATTTTATTATTAACTGCAAAAATAAGTAATTTATTTATGTTACAACTTCCGCTGTCATTTTTCTGAAATCAAATCAAATGCATGTTAAGTTGCACGGCATGCTTTCCTTCCCGCATCCCTTTCCCGCACTACCGCAACAGCAAGGTGTGAGCGAGAACGCCGCCCGCGCTAACCTGGATCAAAAACATTTCCGCAAACCGCCGCTCGAGGGCGCCATAAAATACTTTCTTCTTTCGCGCGCGCCTTCGGAGTGAGAAGCTAATTAATTTACCGCTCCGCATATTAATGTTATTAAGTGGTTATTAGTGTCTCGTCACATTATTGGTGCTTGTATTCAGTGTATTTCCGCCAAGCAGCAGACGAGTCGCCAACTACAACACCGCCGCTGACGCTACAAGGTATGTGCATATCCATTCCTTGTAGAACTGCCTATTGAACCACTTTTTCCTGAAGGCAGTTCATGCCGCCCTCCGAGTGTGCCGTGCAACCCGCAAATACAGTCCACTGCAAATTTATTTATTGATCATCCGCACCTCCATTAATTTTTGGTCCAATTCGAACCGAATTTGAGTCGCATCCGCATATTATATTATCCGCATATTCGCATTACGCGTATCACATATACAAAACCGCTGTTTCATAGTTTTAGGACTTAATTTTGTCCAAATCATTCGCATTTTCTACGGACGCCATTTTGGGTTCATCCGCGCTAAAATAATAATAATCTTACCTCATCGTAAATAATTACGTTAACATTCCTTTTTTAAAGTCAATTTTGAGAACTATTTACATATTTTATATAAACTACTTATATTATTTTCGCATTTGTTATTGATTATTCCGCATATTTAATTCCCAGAAACAATTTGTTATTGTTACATCCCGCGTAATAAAGGAATCACGCTATTTCATTTTATACTACAAATTATAACGTGACACTGTATAAAGTTTCATTTATATTTTCACATTATCTCGCTTATTCTCGATCTTTATATTTTATAGAGGTATTTACGTTAGGGTATTCTATTCTCCATCGTACCGCACCGCTTACATTGTTGTTTGTTTATTTTATTGTACTTATCACATTAACGCATATCATGTCAGAAAACAAGTTAATTCGTTTAAATGCTAAGCGGGAATGTATGTTTATGCGCATGCAGTCGATAGCTGACAAAACTAGTAATTTAACCAATGATATTGTTCAGGAATCTTTTTATTGTGAGTTGGAGTTAATTGATAAATTACGTTCTGATTTCGAAAACGTTTTAGACGAAATAAACGATATAGAATTAAAGTTAAAGCCCACGTACACTGTTAATTACCAACCGCTTATTGCATTCGACGACTTATATTGTAAAGTCAAACGCGCCGCGAAAACTTTACATACGGCGACGCAGCCCGATGTAAAGTGTAATAATAATTATAATTCATATAGACCCAAACTACCGCGCATTGAATTACCCGAGTTCAATGGCGATATTAAATCATGGCCCTTATTTTATGCCACATTTAAGACAATGGTACACAATAATCCCATGTTAGAAGACTTGGATAAATTACATTACCTTACTTGCAAACTCAAGGGCAAGGCACAAGCCGTGATCGCTGGCATAAGTCCATGCGCCGAAAACTATGCCCTAATATTAACCGCATTAATCGACAAATACGAGGACAAACGTTTACTTGCAAGTTCGTATTTAGATCAGATATTTGATTTTAAACCATTTCATTCCGCAAGTGTAAATAACCTTGAACAATTTCTTGATAAGTTTGCTACCACAGTTTCCGCATTCATCCATCCATCCATCAGCCAAAGGAAGTCCACTGCTGAACATAGGCCTCCCCCAATGATTTCCACAGAGACCTGTTGGAGGCAGCCTGTGTCCAGCGACGTCCCGCGACCTTTACCAGGTCGTCGGACCATCTTGTGGGTGGACGTCCTACGCTGCGCTTTCCGCTACGCGGCCTCCATTCGAGCACTTTCCGACCCCATCGGTCATCAGATCTCCGCGCTATGTGCCCTGCCCATTGCCACTTCAACTTGCTAATCCGGTGGGCTATGTCGGTTACTTTAGTTCTCCTACGGATCTCCTCATTTCTGATTCGATCTCGTAGGGAAACCCCGAGCATAGCCCTCTCCATAGCTCGTTGAGTGACTTTGAGCTTCCTAATAAGGCCCATAGTGAGAGGCCACGTCTCGGTGCCGTAAGTCATCACTGGCAACACACAACTATCGAAGACTTTCGATTTAAGGCACTGAGGTATTTTGGACGAGAAGACGTCGCGTAGTTTCCCGAACGCTGCCCAACCGAGTTGGATTCGACGATTGACCTCTCTCTCGAAGTTCGACCTGCCTAACCGGACCACTTGTCCTAAATAGACATATTCGTCAACAACTTCGAGAGTCGAGCCCCCAACACCGATGGGAGTGGGCACAACATGGACATTCGACATGATCTTCGTTTTGTCCATGTTCATTTTAAGACCCACCTGTTGGGAGACTCGATTGAGGTCTTCGAGCATAGTGCTAAGGTCTTCCAGCGATTCTGCCAAGACTACAATATCGTCGGCAAACCGAAGGTGAGTGATATACTCGCCGTTGATGTTGATGCCGAATCCTTTCCATTGCAAGAGCTTGAAGGCGTTTTCCAGCGCGGCAGTGAATAGTTTCGGAGATATGACATCTCCCTGTCTCACGCCTCTCTGTAGTGGAACAGCCTTCGTACTCTGATCCTGTACTCGGACCGACATGGTGGCGTTGTTGTATATACACTTCAACACTTCGATGTACCGATAGTCGATATGGCACCGCTGGAGAGACTGTAGCACAGCCCAAGTCTCGATCGAATCAAAGGCTTTCTCATAGTCCACAAACGCTAAACAAAGCGGCAAGTTATATTCCTCGGTTTTTTGTATAACTTGCCGAAGCGTATGGATGTGGTCTATGGTACTAAAGCCTTTTCGGAAACCGGCTTGTTCGGGAGGCTGGAAGTCATCAAACCTGCGTTCGAGACGATTTGTGATGACCCTCGAAAACAACTTATAGACATGGCTCAGGAGCGAGATGGGCCTGTAATTCTTCAGCAAAGTGTTATCACCTTTTTTGAAGAACAGTACCACCACGCTCCTGCTCCATGCCTCTGGCGTTGAGCCCTCGAGGAGAACGGAATTGAAGAGCCTCTGAAGGACTTTCAGTATCGGCGTTCCGCCCGCTTTCAGAAGCTCTGAAGTTATTCCGTCCTCGCCCGGCGCCTTGTTGTTTTTAAGTTGCTTCAGGGCCATCTCAATCTCACACAGGCTGATGTCCGGGATATCATCGCTAAAGTGTCGCATCAACTCGGCTCTCGGGTCTTCGGCCGAGCTAACAGCAGGTTTGGCAACCGAGGTGTAAAGCTGTCCGTAGAACCTCTCGATCTCCCTTAATACCTCTGCCCTCGTCGATACTACGCGGCCGTCCTCCGTCTTCAGCCTAGACAACTGGCTTTGCCCAATAGACAAGTGTGACAAAGTCTCACAGTATTGTGAGCACGGACATCGTGTCGCAAGGACTTCCAGATCTGTCTATTGAGCCGCCGATATGCTTCGGCGTCAACGGAAGACTGCAGCGTCAAAGATCGACGTTCGGCCATGAGGTCAAGAGTATGGATCGAGAGTTTTTGTGGTCTATCTCTACGGCGAGGTCTAAAATACTTAGATCCCACCGTATGGACAGCTTCTACCAAACCGCTGTTTAGCTCGTCCACTGCAAGGTTTTCTCCTAGACAATCAAAGCGATTTGTCAGCTCGAGTTGAAAGCTCTCGGGGTTTTGGATATGGGCGCGAGTAGGTCGGAGCGTAGATTTCATCAAGCGACGCCTTTCCGATTGGACATTGATATTCAGGGTGCCCCTAACCATTCGGTGATCACTGCCGGTTTTCACCCTGTTGATCACAGAGACATCTCTGAATATCCGTCTATTCGTCGTCAAGATGAAATCTATCTCGTTTCTCGTAGAACCGTCAGGACTCAACCAGGTCCATTTCCTGTGAGGCGGCTTCTGGAAGAAAGAGTTCATCGCAAAGAGTCCCTCTTTCTCCAGAAAGTCGGCCAGCCTCTGACCCCTGGGGTTCCGTTGCCCATGTCCAAATTGCCCCACTTTCAACTCTGCATCGCTTCCCTTGCCCAACTTTGCGTTGAAGTCTCCCATAACAACATTGAAGTAGGTTTTGGAAGTATGTATGGCCCGACTTATGTTCTCATACATTTCCTCTACTTCTTCATCTGGGTGTGTCGAGGTCGGCGCGTATACCTGTATGACCTTCAACGAATATCTTTTAGATATTCTGAGTATAAGGTATACTACCCTGCTCGACACACTTTCGATGGATACGATGTTGTTGATGAGAGACTTGTGGACGAGAAATCCGACACCTCCTCGGGACTGTTGGTCGTCCCCCCGGTAGAAGAGCAGGTTACCAGACTTCAGGGTTATCGTATCCTCCCCGATTCTTCGGACTTCCGATAACCCCAGAATGTCGCAGTGTAACCTGCTCAATTCTTCTTCCAGTTCGACAATCTTCTCGTCTGTCCTCAATGTGCGTACGTTGTGTGTTACCAGGGCCAGTCGTCGTCGGGGGGGGTGGTAGCCGGGGCCAACCCGGGGATTCTTAGCACCCCCTGCCCCACCGTAACCATGACCGCTACCATAGCCAGGAATAGTGGGGCTGCCGGGGACTGGGGGCCTGGTCTCTATTTGTGTCGCCATTGTGGGGGTATTTGCCGTTACTCGCCACGCTTGGTAGGCGGGTTGGCGAGCGCAGTAGGGGACTGGCGTTAATGACGCTGCTGCCCGCCATTAACCGGGGAAAGGAAATAGGATTTGTGGGTAGAGGATTAAATAATTTTCCGCATTAAATAATTTAATATTTGATCATCTTTCTGACCTTATATTTCTTTATGTAGCATTAAAGAAAGTTGATTCAGACACCGCCCACGCTTTCGAATTAGATAATAGAGTTTGTGATATCCCATCATTCGATTCATTAGTTACTTTCATACGCGATCGAATGAAAATATTCCAAAACACATCTAGCAAACAAGAATTAAATAAAAAAGTTTCCGATCGTCGCGCAGATGTGCCATTAAAGCATTTGAAATCTACACATAGTTACATTAATACCGCGTCAGTAATTCCGCAAAATAATTGTTCGCTATGTCATACGCAGCATGAACACTTGTATAACTGTTCAGGCTTTAAAACACTTACACCTAGTGACCGCTTTAAATTCATTAAGTCTAATTCCTTCTGTGTCAATTGTTTAGGTACTAGACATCGCTCATTTAATTGCAATTCTAAAATGAATTGTCGTAAATGTCAAATGAAACATCATACTATGTTACATTTTGATAATTTCAATACCGCGTCTAGATTGAACCGAGTAGGTCGGTTACCCTTTGTGGATGCCGCCGCGCCGCGCACTAGCGTAGCCCCGCGTGAGTACAATATCGGGAGGCCGCTCGCCCCAGCTCCGCAGCCCGCGCCTGCGCCGCCGCGCTTGCCCTACACGTCACCTTCGCCTGCGCCGGTGCCGCGCTCGGACGCCGCGCATGGTGCGAACGAGGTTTCGCTGTGCACACTTTCGCACAATAATATTTCATCGCAAGTACCTAGTACTGTTTTACTCGCTACCGCGCGTGTTATTGTTTTTGACGCTTTTGGTAAGGAACATTATGTTCGTGCCTTACTAGACAGCGCTTCGCAAAGTAATTTTATTACGAGGTCATGTTGTGACCGTTTAGGGTTAATTTGTCATAAAGGTCAAATAGGTTCCGTTAAAGGTATAGGAGGTTCCGCTAAAATTACACAAGGTTTCGTAAATATTAAATTCTTTTCTCGCTTTAATAAAAATATTAATTTCGACATGGAGTCGTTAGTAATAGACAAGGTGACCGAAGTATTGCCGACGGTTTCGGTTGACATTTCGCAGTTTAATAATTTTAAAAATTTGCCTTTGGCCGACGATACTTACGCCGTCCCAGGTGAGATTGACCTGTTGGTTGGCGCTTCTATTTTCCCGCACCTTTTATTGTCCCACAAGGTTCAAGGACAAACCGCACGCGTCGCGCCACACGCATTAGAAACCGTATTGGGATACGTGATAGTTAGTTCCGCGCCCGCTTTTAGTAATTCCTTCGCAACAGTCTCATACTGCTGTGCAGTTGATTCTTTGGATTCCGCGATCCGCAAATTCTGGGAATTGGAGGAAGTGGTTGTTCCACCGATTTCAAGTCCAGATGATAAGGAGTGTGAAGATATATACTCTCACACTACCACCCGCGAGTATGATGGTCGTTATACCGTCGCTCTACCATTTAAAGGTGATGTTTATAGCTTTGGAAATTCCCGCCGATTAGCTGAGAAGTGTTTTCTTTGTCTAGAAAGCAAAATGCAGGCTCTGCCTAAATTAAAGCAGGCTTATGATGACGTCATAGTTGAATATCTCGAGAAGGGTTATATTTCTGTCGCACCTCCGGACACGGATGAAACTATTTCCGCTCCGTCTTATATTATACCGCATCATGGTGTCATTAGGGAGGATAAACTGACTTCCAAGTTACGCGTTGTTCTTAACGGTAGTGCTAAGACAAGTACGTCAGTTTCTCTAAACGATATTCTCCGTAGTGGACCTAATTTACAAGGTGATTTGTTTAATATTATTCTTAATTTCCGTTTATTTTCCATTGCATTATCAGCGGACATTAGGCAGATGTTTCTTTGCATCAATGTTCGTGAATGCGACCGCAGATTTCAACGCTTTTTGTATCGCTTCGCACCTGAGCAACCGCTACAGGTTTATCAGTTTAACCGCGTATGTTTCGGGCTTACATCGAGTCCATTTCACGCTTTAAGGACAATAAGGCAACTCGCTTCAGATGAAGGAGATTCTTTTCCCAAGGCCGAGGAGGCTCTTGAGGATGGTTTATATATGGACGATTTTGTTTACTGTGTCGATAGTGAAGACGAAGCTGTGTCCACAGCTGTTCAAGTTATTTCTCTTATGAAGGCTGGACGGTTCGACCTTGTAAAGTGGACGAGTAATTCGCAAACTGTTTTAAATTCTATTCCGCCTACGCATCGCCTTTCATCAGTAAAGGAGTTCGATCCATCTGACACGCATAAGGTTCTGGGTCTGTGTTGGTCACCCAGCTCCGATTTATTTGGTTTAAAAATTTGTACAACCGACGAAAAATGTACAAAACGCACCATATTATCCTGTGTTGCACAATTGTGGGATCTGATGGGGTTTGTAGCTCCAGTTATTCTATACGCGAAGCTCCTCATCAAGGAACTTTGGTTAATTAATTGTGGTTGGGATGATGTTCCGCCCGAGAAAATTGTTAAGTTATGGCAGCGTTATAGGGAAGAACTTCCTATTCTTGAACAACTTAAGATACCACGTTATGTGGACATTCGACCAACTAGCGTCGTCAACATTCTTGCCTTCGCTGATGCTAGCGAAAAGGCTTATGGCACCGTTGTATATTTTCACGTCAAAAATGACCATGTTAACACGGTCCATCTCATTAGTGCCAAGTCCAAGGTTGCTCCACGCAAAGTTGTTTCTCTCGCACGGCTTGAACTTTGTGCCACATTAGTTCTTGCTAAATTAGTTAATAATATAATTGTTGCTTGTAATAAACGTCATCAAATCAATAAAATATACGCATTCTCAGATTCCACTGTTTCTTTATGTTGGATCCACTCGTCGCCACACAGGTGGAATACCTTCGTAGCTAATAGAGTTTCGAAGATTCAATCGTTCATTTCACCGCAAAACTTTTATCATGTGCCCGGTGTTGACAACCCAGCGGATTGTCTATCTCGGGGACTTACTCCCGCACAAATTATAAATCACCCGCTTTGGTTTCATGGTCCCTCCTGGACATCGTCTTGTCCATCGGATTGGCCCATTACCGCCTTTGAACCTAGCTTGGTTTCAGAGCCCCCAGAAGAAAAGAAACACGCTTTAGTTGCGTCGATTCCAAATGAAGAATCGCCTATTATTGCGTTAGGTTCTCGTTTTTCTTCCTGGCGCAAGTTTTTGCGTAGTGTTGTTTATGTATACCGCTTTATGAAATTATTACCGCAGGGAGCGAATATATCTGCTGCCGATTTAATCTTCGCCGAGAACATAGTTCTTCGAGAATTGCAAAATTTATATTTCCGCGATGAGTTTAGAAAATTACAAAGTGGAAGGAATTGTAGTCGCATGTTCCAACGACTCAAACCATTCTTGCAGGATGGTCTTATTCGAGTCGGTGGTCGTTTAATCCGCTCCGATTTATGTTTCGATCAAAAACACCCTAAAGTGTTACCGAGCAAGCATCATATTTTGAATTTGCTTGTTGATTATCACCATAAAATTAATTGTCACGATGGTCCTGATCTTCTTATGTCTAGGAATTCACGATATTTATACAATCCAGTGATCCTTCTGAGCCGCTGGCATTGACTCCCGCTCATTTTTTAAATTATACCCCGCTAAAATACCTTCCCGCTAAAGACGTTGACGAAAGTAGGATTTCCGCACTCACCCGCCACGACTTGTTGGACAAATTAGTCCAGTCGTTTTGGAAGCGATGGAGGTCAGAATATCTGCATACGTTACAGTCGCGTGACAAATGGAACACTCCATCTAATCCTATACAAGTAGGAACCGTTGTGATTTTAAAGACGGATAACGCGCCTCCTCTTCACTGGCCTCTCGGCCTAGTAGAAGAAGTTTTCCCGGCGACAAACGGTGTGACTCGTGTCGTCCGCGTTAAAACGGCAACTGGGTCGTATTTGCGCCCTGTTGTACGTGTATGTCCTTTACCTAATCAGTAAATTAACTCCGCGCCTAAAATATTAGTTAATTTTACCGCGTCTTAAAAATTGTCATAAAATTTATCAATTTCTTTATAATTTCGTATTATAATATTATATTAAAGTTCTTCGTTTTATTATTCAGCATCCGCGTATTTATGTTTAATTATTTTGAAGCCGTCCCTTCAAGCCCGGGGGGAATGGTTGCGCCATTTTATTATTAACTGCAAAAATAAGTAATTTATTTATGTTACAACTTCCGCTGTCATTTTTCTGAAATCAAATCAAATGCATGTTAAGTTGCACGGCATGCTTTCCTTCCCGCATCCCTTTCCCGCACTACCGCAACAGCAAGGTGTGAGCGAGAACGCCGCCCGCGCTAACCTGGATCAAAAACATTTCCGCAAACCGCCGCTCGAGGGCGCCATAAAATACTTTCTTCTTTCGCGCGCGCCTTCGGAGTGAGAAGCTAATTAATTTACCGCTCCGCATATTAATGTTATTAAGTGGTTATTAGTGTCTCGTCACATTATTGGTGCTTGTATTCAGTGTATTTCCGCCAAGCAGCAGACGAGTCGCCAACTACAACACCGCCGCTGACGCTACAAGGTATGTGCATATCCATTCCTTGTAGAACTGCCTATTGAACCACTTTTTCCTGAAGGCAGTTCATCCCGCCCTCCGAGTGTGCCGTGCAACCCGCAAATACAGTCCACTGCAAATTCATTTATTGATCATCCGCACCTCCAAATTGGAAATATGTTATATCCATGAATTATTGCGTATTTCGATAGATCTGAGGCATTAGTGTATTCCGTATCCCATAATACGGGACAATATGATATATAGCTTCTATATTATCTCTGACGTACGCAGGTCTTCTCACAATATTTACCGTCATCATTAACGCTATTGATTCAATATGAATACATTATGTATTTCAATATGAATATAATATTATGGATATTATATTTTATTGATATCGTAAAAATACCTGCGGGTTAATTATATTATAAATGAAGATCTTGGGGAATGTGTTGTGAAGGAAACATCTCGGAAAGGCAGACCCTGGCTCCGGCTGGGATAGCGCTAGGTAGAACAAGTGAGCACACCACACGAGCAACTTCAACGTCTGAGATCAGTCGCCATGGCTCCAGAAGCGCGGAGGTCTCATATGGGTAGTGCATTGTGCTACCAGCTAGTCTTTGTTTAAAATAGCTAACCTTCCTATCATACAAGTAAAAACCCCTGATATCTCCAACAGGTGGCGTCTGTAAGTCAGCTTTCCTTCATGGTGCGTCCGGACAGCTTCGAGCGCGGCCAGCTGCGGCTGACTTGCATCTCGAGCGTGCACTCCGTGTACAGCGAGCAGGCTGAGCTGGTCATCAACGAGGAGAGGCCGCAGATAGCCTCCGTGTTGGGCACGAGAGACGCTGCTTCAGGTATGTAGTAGCTTACATTACTGCCATAGTTCTCTTTATAATTATAACCCTAATATTTAGAAACATTTGAAAATGCGAGCCTTCGGTGGAGAGGGTCAAGACCCAAGCCGCCAGGTTAGTGATCCTAAGTAAGGAAGTTCTTAACTGTGCGTCACTTGTCCCGCAATATTTTCTTCTAAATCTGTATCTTGATTAAGAGGATAATTGAGGTCGTATGGAGATGCTATTTTATCAGCATTAACATTGTAAAAATCATATTTTAAATAGTGAAGAAGCAATTGTTCAGTATAGCATGATTACATCCCATTGCAGGTACTCATTGTTCTTTGCCAATCGATACTCTTCCTGTATGGCATCGTCACTACTATCAAGTACAATGTTGTCAATTAACCGAACCAAAGGTTTATAACCAATGGATTTTACATAAAATGATATTTGACTTACCCATACTCAGCTAGCCACTTTGCAAAGTCTCTCCGCGTAACCTGAGATCGTTGCATAATATTATGTTTATCTGGATACTGATAATAATATACCGAGTTTAAGCACACTGCGACTGAAATGGCTTCCTCGCTTGGTAGTAGTTATACAATGCAACAAAAACAAATAAAAAAAGATGGCGATATTTTGTGGATTTTGTTAAGTCTTTTTCTGCTTATGTAATGGTTACATTATTCTTTTAGGCATTATGCATTTACCATCCAAATACAACGTTAGGTAAAAAATTACACAACACTATATTTAAGAAACGATAAGATGATAAATTTCTTTACAATTGTCGCCAGTAATTTCCGTGTAAAAACACTTAAATAAGACACTGTTACCATTACTTCATCATAAACGTACCCGCAGCAAAATATTCATAAGAAACAATATCCGTTCTATAATATTTTATAGGGCTGAAATTTGGCTACAAACCCGAAGCCGGAAACCTTCGGGCAATTTATATAAACACCGAAACCCCGAGACATTCGCGCAGTCCGCCCGGATGGGTTGTGGATCGTAAAGAAATTTTTATTTTTCGATGTAAACACTACCACTGAATACGTAGAAGGCAAACCAATCCCATTCTACAATTCAAATATTTGCCGCGACGGACTTGCTCCGCTATTTGCCGCGAGAACTTTATGCGGAACGCGTCAGTTCCGTGGCAAATATCAAAATAAAACATACACGCTTTATCAATATGTATCTTTGAGGTGTTATCGGTTTGCGATACAGTGTTTTAATATATTGCATACTATCGAATCTACCTGATGGTGATTAGTGCCGTCCATGTAAATTTTACATTTTGAGCCTCAGTGGCGCAGTTGGTTCGATGCCGGCTATGAAACGAGAGGTCACACGTTCGATCCCCGCGCTGATACTAATATTTGTGTGGTCCACAGGTATTTGTCTCGGGTCTGGGTGTTTGTGAGACCGAAAAGTCTCTCGTAGCTTCAGATACCTACGACACAAGACTCGATCTTAGTGTGGGGTCAGGACTATGTATGTGACTGTTGAGTGTATTTACATTCATATGACATTATTTTCAAGATTCGAATCATAGCTGCATTCTTCCATTCTATTAAAATGAGAATGTGAAAGAGAAACCGGAAGGGCGGAGGAAGGGGGTATTGGACAGCAATTTCACTCACCGATAGAAATTCAACAGCAAAGACATCGAAACACGTTATAGGTACTGTCGTGGTCGAATAAGGGGCCCTACTATATTCATCGAACGAACGAACGAACGAACGAAGGACCCTACTATATTCAACGAAACGAAGTTCGAAACTTCGGATGATCAAAGTTTATATACGATACGAATGTACCTACATAAAACTTATGGTCGTTATTGATTTATGGTCGTAACCATAGGCTTATAGTTACGGTGTACGTTATATATATACATTCGTATCGTATAAAAAACTTCGTTTGTCCGAAGTTTCGAACTTCGTTTCGTTGAATATAGTAGGGTCCTTCGTTCGTTCGTTCGTTCGTTCGATGAATATAGTAGGGCCCAAGATCTTTTCTACCGTAGCTTATATAACTTTAGCTTGGCCCCACCCAGTTTTGATCAGTTGAATTAATATTCTAAACTTACGGCCTCTCAATCGATGGCATAGGATTCAATGTTAATTGTGAGACTTTATTATTAATTGTGTAATCCGAAATGTTTCTTTAATAAAAAAGATAAATATAATAAGTTAAATAATTTTATTTGTTACTGATTATTGCTGCCACCTGAATTCAACGATAATTGTCGAAAGACAATATTATGTTTTTATATCAACTATCACGATATAATTAATCACGATTTCCTTTTCTCTATTGACACAGTAAATAAGTTAAGTTATTTAACCTAAAGCAGTGGGCCACGGAGGCCACTTACAGGCAAGCGAAATGTCGGACGCCGGCCAACAAGGTGGAGGGACGACCTGGCCAAAGTCCCTGGATGCAAGCCGCTTCCAACAAATTCATATTCGTATTCATCGAAATTCCATTCATAATCCGTACGAATGGAAAACAAAATAAAATTCAATTAACAACACCCATCAAAAATTTTAATTTGCGAAATTTAAATTATTCAAGACCCTAATGCGAAACTTCAGAAACTAATTCGAAAGATTTAATGAATGTGCAAACAAACTGCCGACTTTCTATTTCACGTTTCACTTAACTGCTAAACCGAAATTCACACAATAAAAGCCCCAATACAGTACTTCGCGCAGACTCAATAACGCGCCACCAGTACCGAAGTGGCATTCATTCAGCATAAAACATCGATATTGCCGAGCGTACCGCATATAAAATATCGACTTTCGTACAGATAGTTCGGGTAGGGCTGCCACACGATTCTCGGCAATGGAATGTTTGGGGCTATTAAAAATATTGCTTTACAACTATTAGGACGGTCTGAGTTTGGGTGGTTTTTTTTACGTTTACAATATTTTTCAATATTAATTTGGCTAACTGGACCTTTCTAATTTCTACGAATATCTCAATATGTCATGTTAGTCTTCACCAGGTACGCTTAATATTATCAGGTTTATGTTAGAAAGCAAATAAATTAAGATATTTCAAAAAACAAGCGATATTGAACAATAATCGTGCAAACAGACAGATAGATGACGTGTTTTATAATAATTAAAATGCCACAGTCCATACATTACACAAAGCAATAAACTATACAATAAAAAAATAAAACGTAAGAAGATATAGTTTATTCTAGTAAATATTATTTTATATTTTATACTAAAGTAAAACAATTATTGGCCTTTTTTTGTCTTTGTTAGAACAGCATAGACAAATTAGTTTATTAACATAAACATTAACGAAAGTCCTTACTCCTTTTTGTGTTGTAATGACTTATGTAGTACAAATACCTTTTCCGAGAATTATTATTGCAATAAACGATCAGAGAAATTCAGATAATTTCATAAAATTAATCTCTAATTAGATTGGCTTCAGCATAGCGTCCAAATTTAATATGATATCAGGCTACTTTTCCCTCAGAACTGTTACTAAAATTGAAATTATACTTATTTTAGTGCATAACTAGTACACAAAATAAATCTGTTCGAACTCTTGATTCGAGACGAGGTGTACCGCGGTAAATAGTACCGGATATAAGTACTTGTATCTGATAAGTACTTGTTCATTGCTCAGGATCGATTGTGTTTTTGTTTTTGATAGATCAATATCGTTTAATTTAAAACAAACAATTAGTACAGGCAACGAAGCATTTTTTCCTGCATAATTTGCCAGGAGTTTTTTCTTTTCATGAAGAAGTGGCATATGACCCCTCTAAGTTAAAAACCCAAAATACTTACAAAAATGGCGTCCGCTAGAGCCGCCATTTTGGAAAACGCGTTTGAAGCCATATCTCCGGAACCGTCCACTTTAGGCCCATCATGCTAAGGACCTTTTTTGTAGATAATTAAATTTCTAATCTTTTTTGTTCAATATTTTTTTTTGTACCATTTACCGTTCGCGATTTACAAGGTTATTAATATTCGTTTCTTGCCTTTTTGCCCATATCTCTGTTAATAATTGTTTAAACAAAAAATTGTTAATGACTAAACTTTTAAATCAATAAATTCTTAACAACTTTTCACCCATACTTTTTTTTCTCTAAAATCAATATTTTAGAAGTTATCGCGCGTTGAATGGTGTACTACCGAATCAAGGTCAATGGAAACGAAGGATGCATAGCGTAATTATGAAATCCAATGATTTCTCCATGATTATCACGTAATTAATTAAATACTGATGGCATAAGGGAACAAAGCAATGAGGAAATAGTAAATTTTGTTAAAAATCCATGTAAAATTTATTGTAAAAAAGGTATAAAATGAAAATTAATCATCTTCTTCAACTCTCGTCCGTTTCGCAGGTGGTGAAGATTCTATATCGATGACGTTGTCCTCTTCCTCTTCATCTTCTTCAATATAATACAAAGATTTCAATTCAATTCCATTAATTTTCCATTGGGGTGATTCATAACATCTTCATCGTCATCACCCAATTCTGCATCATTCTGTTCTGCATTTTCATGAAATGCATTCCAGTAAACTAGGTGGTGCAAATGGCATCTTTGATGCTATTGGAATGGATGACGTGTTCAGGCGTGCAGCTGGCGTCGACTGCCTAGGCATAGGATTTATGAAATTAATGCGCGATAACTTTGAAAATATGGATTTTAGAAGAAAAAAGTATAGGTTAAAAGTTGTAGAGAATTTATCGTTTAAAAAGTTTAGTTATTAACAATTTTTTGCTTAAACAATTATTAACAAAGATATCGGCAAAAAGTCATGAAACGAATATTAATAACATTGTAAATCGCGAACGGTTAATGGTACAAAAAAAATTATTGAACAAAAAAGATTACAAATTTAATTATCTACAAGAAAGGTCCTTAGCATGATGGGCCTAAAGTGGACGGTTCCGGAGATATGGCTTCAAACGCGTTTTCCAAAATGGCGGCTCTAGCGGACGCCATTTTTGTAAGTATTTTGGGTTTTTAACTTAGTGGGGTCATATGCCACCTCTTCATGAAAAGAAAAAACTCCTGGCAAATTATGCATTGCGGACAAGAGTAACCCGTTGCTTCGTTGCCTGTACTAAATTGCTTATAAATTGAACGTATTAAGAGTTAGTTTGTAAAAGAAAAATAAGTTAAATTTATTATTTTAATTTTATGTGAACTTTAAATTAGCTAATACTAATTCAGAGAAACACCACTGAGTAGCCTCCCTCAAAAAAATTCATCAATACCAGCGACCCAATGTTTCAAGACCTTTTCGCACTGTTGGCACTTCCTTCAACTTTTACTACATCTCATTATAAATGCAAATTACATACTTATAAAGTACAATTGATTTTACAAAGCCCTGACTCATCGCAAAACTCACAAAAACCATTAAATTCGGCAGCTATTTGCCAACCCTACAGAGGCGCGTATCGACAAATCCTCGTACACGGGGGCAATCACTCAAATATTTGCTACTGTTGGCTTCGGTATCGGGCCTGTATACACTCGGCATATTCCGGCCCACTAAGCAAAGGTAATGTTTAGTGCGCTGTTAGTCGATATGTTGCACTCAGCTAACAAGCGCGGGTTATTGCATGCCCGAATTTTAATGAATAATGTCTCTTTGATGTAGAATATTGATTAGATGGATTAAACCCGCTCTGTTATTGAGGTTTGTGACTGATAGCAGCGGAAATTTAATAGATCGATGTATATTTATTAGACTGCCAACCCGCAGTAGGCCTGCGAGGTGGGCTAATGCCCGAATACTCAAACGCGACTTAAATATTATGTTTCACTTAACGACGCAAATCCCGCTTAAATGTACTGGCTAATTGGTCGTGCGCATTAAAGAGCAACTTAATATTTGAATGACGTTTGAATATTCGGACGTGAATAGCCTAGATTGTAGAGGAGGCCCGGATTCCAGCGGGACATACCGGGTATATCAAGAGTGCTACCGAAAACGAAGCCGGGTGGTAGTTTAAGCGACTTCGGACACAATGCAACAGAAAAAGTTGCAAAAAAAAGCGTCAATTTTTTTTTGTTATTTTTTTCCTATGACCATATTTGGGTGGTAAATACATTTTTTCCTAAAATAATAGTTTATACCCTTTTATTTATAAATAATCTAAGGTATAAAAGAGTTTAAATTATTATGTTAGCAAAAACTATGGATTTACCAGCCAACATCGACGATATTTAAAAAATCATATAAAATAATTGTCGCGTTTCTTTGCGAAATTTTTAGTTGCATTGTGTTTGTAGTCACTAAAACTACCACCCGGCTTCGTTTTCGGTAGCAGTCTTGATATACCCGGTATATGGACTGATACAAATTTATTAGGGACAAAACGATAGTGGATCACAGGCCAGTGTGACCAATGCGAGTATGGCGCATTAGGTTTACTCTGTGTACTTTTGTCCAGGCCAGGTAATAATTGTGTGCAGTGGCGGGAGACGGCCATTTCTGATAGGAGGATACTCTTAAATTTCGCTATATTTACTATCAAGAAAATTGTAGTCGTTAACCCGTGAATAAAGAATATGCTTGCCTTTTATCTTGATTATAATGAGCTATTAGTGTACCTATACAGAACACTTGTTTACCACATTTTAAATTCTGGCTCGCCACTAGGTCTTCTTGATTGGCGACAAACTGCCATGTAAGTTAAAGTAAAAAGAAAACGTTATGTGAACATGGTAAGCCACGAAAAATTAGGACAGCATTTCCGTACTGGCAACAACTTAATAGGAGAAAAATACTTTTACGTCACAGCGTGGGTTTGCCATCGCACAATCAATGACGTAAGATTCACTAAACACCAATGAGAAGTTAACAAAAATTGAGAAATTTAATTTCAAACTCGGAGGGAGTAAATCGTTACTGTTCTACATACATTAGTTAAGCCAAGTTATAAGCTTTATGTGTTGGTCTAATGTTTCCAAAGTTCGACTTTTGATTAAAGCCATTATAGCGTTAAATGTTTCCCCTATATTTGTATAAACTGAAACAGTATTGAAAGATTATGATAATTTATAAAAATACGACCTACCGTACCTACTTTAATTCCATTACTTAATAAAAATAGATTTTACCTGTCGAAAAAGAAATTAAAACACTAAAATCTTAATTTATTTTAGATTTTTATATTGAAATATAGCATTTTAGCAATTCTATTGGCCATTAAAAATAAAATTTACAACTTCATGAACAACAAAATCTCAGACTACACACATCGCGGACATCAGTCAATTTCATTTTTGGCTATTTCGGCTATCAATATGTTCGATTTTAGAGTGCCATTTCAGAAAGAAATGCGATCAACAGATATAACTTCATATCCTTAAAATTTTGTACTAATTGCGGCGCTTTAATAAAGTGCATAATGATGTTTTTGTAATCGATATTTTATATATTTAATCGATAAGATTGCTTACAATCAAGGTCATAGAAACTTTAGAAATATATACCCACAGTTGTCTGTGTGTACCTTAGTTTACATTCGGAACTAATAAAGACACTCTGTCTACTTATTATATATAGTAAATGATTACATTATGAGTGCCTCTCAAATATAATTGTCAATACTTGAGACTGATGGTCTCACTTGCGTTATATTGCCCTAGACCCGTAAAGTTATGTCTATAACACAGATAAGAAACTATTATAACATTATTTCTCACGATACCTTATCATTCGTAGTTCACTTACCTCCACTCCTCCAGCGTCAATAAAAGGCATAAAATCAAATGTTTATCGATTATTGCCGTATCGACAATCGCACAACACTAATCCCGATATCTATTTCGTCTAGACGCTGGAAAATGTATTTAAATAAATACAGTACCAATAAGTAAGGGTTATTACCGTTTGAAAGTGGATGCACCGATGAATGCAAATCTGATTTTGTTTAAACGAAACATTTATAGAAGTCATTCAATTTGTATTTAGTATAGTGAATTTATTTTACCGTCTTTAATTAAGTTTGTCTGTATATCGTATAGAGAGAGCGATTCGTATTCATTAGAACTTGTGCATAATGAATTAAATCTTTCGATCGTTTTTTGATTATCTCTCATTAATATTGCATGAGGCAATTAATTATGAGGGGTTGTGGCGGATCTTTTTGCCTAATTTAAGAAGAAAAACGGCGCGGCGGTAAAGTTTGGCTAATGGAAAATGACCACTATGTCCCTTAAACCTAGACACCTGGAGGGTCACAATTGTAATTTTTTGTAGATCTAGAATAAAAGTCGTTGGACTAGAAAATATACAAAAGTTATTTTAACGGTGAAGGAAAACTTCGTAAGGAAACCTTCATACCATGAGGTTTTGTAAGAATTTCTATGGTATTCAAAGTCCGCCAACCCATTAGGCCAGCATAGTGGACTATATGGCCTATCTACTCTCAATCGTACTGTCGATTGTAGAGAAGGCCTGTGCCTTGCAGAGGGATGTATATGGGCTGATACAGTCACAGTCAGTCATTGCATGGCACCTTTTAAGCACTATGGTGGCTTAAGTCTTAGACAGTGCACAGTCGTTCGCAACAGGGCGCCGGCTCTATTGAAGCTACATGACATAATCTATCTATACTGGATCAAATACTTACACAGACAAACCAGCGTTCCATAATCAAAACAATCACGGCCGGCGAGCATTATTCAATATATTTTAATCTGTGTGCTTTATTAAAGTTGCCGGTTGCCATCGAATGCAGCATTACATCAACTTCGTCTGGTTGGTGGGTGTTGTGTAGAAACTAATTAAATTGTTTAGCTGCTCGCAATAGTTGGCAGACTGCGCGGCTTAAGGCCCGCCTCAACTAGCCGTGTGCGCGTACCCTTATTTGTTACGTGAACATTGTGATACTTTTTAACGTATCGACTTTTGCTTGATTGTGGTCTCGAGTTTTTTGTTGTTGGAGTTTATCGGGTATTTTTATCAACATAATATGTGCGATAGAATGTGCGTTTTTACACGATAAACAAGGGCAAATTGGTGGTCTAATTTGTTTATTGAATTTTAGTTTTTCATAAAGTTGTGATTAAACAAAATCATAAGGTAAATATTTTGTTAAATAGGTAAACAAAACGACAAAAGAATGAGAGAAAAATATTATGAATAACTTATCAAGTTTATAAGCACGATGATATTGTATGAAAAAAGGAACGATTTTAAAATTTCAAAGTAAATAATTTCGATTATATCATCTAACGCCTCCCTGCAAAGTTAATAGAAAAAAACAATAAACAAATGACCAATCCAAGCTTATAAAGCAATTGGCCCATGTTAAACTCAAACATTCCTAACTCCGAGGAAATTAAAAAATAAATTTCAAAATAAAAGTTCACGTTCAAAGTGAGTGGGGAAACGTGTAAAGTAATGAATTAATTAGGCAAAATTCGCGATAAAAATGTTTCAGGAGTGAAAAAAAAAACGAAAACAATAATTAAATATTCATTACGAGAAATTACAGCGTTTTCTTTCCTTTCAGGGGAAAAATTCGCGACGGCCTTAGCAGTTTTTGTTTAGGTACGCCAACGCATTGTGAAGGCAGGTGCGTGTCGATGTCGATAAATTATTTAACCTGGCTAATATGGTAATTTTGCGACTGAAATCAACACAAATTTAGTAGGAAACGTTAACAAAACATACTTAGTTTTATTTTTAGACAAATTCAATTCATTCCTAAACTCTATTGTTTGGAGTGGTGTTAAACTCTTATTTTGTCCTTCATTTACTAGACACGCATTTCATTACTTGACTTTACTATAGCGTTAATAACCAACTTCTGTGCATTTCTTTGAAGTAATAGCCAAAGGCCGAATAATATCTATTCTTCTCCTCCACACACCGTATTTCCACACCGTCTAAGACCATTAAAACATCGGTGATGGTTTAAGTGAGGAGTTTAATTGTATCGAAGTTCTAGAGTAAGTATCGATATGCACTGCCCATCTCTATTCATCTACGTGCCCATTAACGCTATTAGGCTAATGATTCGGGCGCAACGGCCCCTAATTACAAAACAAAGCTTTTTAATAAAGATATTTCTTATTTAAACCGTCCCGTGCTCTCACTCTCGTTGGGTTTTTCTTGACTTTACAGTAAATACAGACATCTTGCTGCTTTCGTCTGGTTCTCGTATTGTTCGTGTGGTTTTGGGTATCTTCTATTTTAATAATTTTGATTTTTATGGTATAGAAATGGATATTTCCCCAATACCTTGTATGAACTCTATTTTGACTCCTATCTGATATCTTAACAAGCGTAGCCGCTTTGTCAATTCGGTGTAAAAATCTTTGAGGCTTGCTATTTGCTTTCCTGTCTGTCATAAAATATGATTGCACAGAACAGGCAATAAAAACAATATCTTTGACTACACTGATGAAAAATATTCCTTAAAAGAAAATGACCAACACTTTTTTCTTCTAAAACCTTTCCCATTTACCTTTCCCATAAGTTGTTCACTTACTATCTGTATTCAGTTACTACTCGTATATGTAAAATGTTGCGGCGGGTTAGGCCGCCCGCAGGTAGGGGTAGGTATGTAAATAAGAACTCAGGGTAGTTACGTGGTTCGGGCTTTAATATATTCGCATCACTGATTACACCCGGCACTGTTGCTGGTGGTATGCAACAGGAGTCACTGGCCTTCACTGGACACTGATCCGGGTCTTCGGCACGTGGCGGAACCCGGCGACAGCTCGCCGGCGAAGTCAGCTGCCACGTGGCCGGTTACGGTGCGCAGGTCAGCGGCAGGCGCAGGCTCGGATGCAGTCCGGCAGGAAGCGGTGCGGAGCAAAGCGGGCAGTAGGCACGGAGTAGCAAAAGGACGCCAAGAACGCCAAGAACAAAGAAGAACGCCAAGTAGAAGAAGAACCTGGAATCAGCGTCCAAGGAATCGGAATGCAAACTAGGCTTGCATTCCGTGCCAGCGACTCGTGGTAGCTCACAAGCCCGGCAGACAGAATACACTGACAAACAAGCAGTAAAGCGGTTAGCAGTTAATATTACACTGAACACTCACCCCAGCGGGTTCGGAAAGACGCGTGGTAGCACGCGGCTTGTAGGTTAGGGAAAAAGGACGCGAGCGACGTTACACGCGTTTATATGCGAGCGCCGATGACAGTTCGCACGTCAAATTTGACAGATGTCAGAATTGAATTAACCAATCAGCGCAACGGAGGCGTCGATCGGCATAGATAATAGGATTTATGCCGACTATTGAATCATAGACCGCAAATATTAGAGGTGACACTCTCACAACGTCACAATGTGTCATATGTAAACGTTTACAAATGTTCCGTTAGCTGTAAGTTTTCCTTTTCAATAAATAAAAAAATCCACCCCAGCTTAAATATTATTTAATAAACATTATCTTTGATAGCCGAGTAATTAAAAAGTAAAAGCTATAAGACAAAATGAACATACATTTCTCTCAAATATCCTAAAATAAAACTCTGTTTTATTTTTCTTGTAAAGTATACAAAGACGTCTATTATTTTTACATTGAGAATTTAATTAATTGATTATTTTAACTTTTTAAGGTTGTATAACACAGTAGGTAATTAGTAACAGCTTTTAGTAATAGTCTCTTGATGGATTGAGGGGATTTTATACTTAGTATGACAGTATTTAGGAAAAAAATATTGGAAACCATTTGTAGGCACACCAAATAAAAGGTTATCCCTTTCCACTCTTAGTATAAAGAGCGAAAGGACTGCGAAGTCGTGACCTTCAGGTGAGTAAAGAGAAGTAAAGAAATTCGTGCTCATAAGTTTGATCAAGTCGACGTCAATAAACAATGTGTAGGCCAAACTATTAGCCCCCATTTATTTTAAAATTTGCTGATCGAACCCTATTATCTACGCTGTGGTTATAACCACTGTCTGTATCTGTATCAGCCCATATACGTCCCACTGCAGGGCACGGGCCTACTCTACAATCGAGAATACGATTGAGAGTGGTTAGGCCATATAGTCCACCACGCTGGCTTAGTGCGGGTTGGCGGACTTACATACCATAGAAATTCTTATGAATCGCTATGGTATGCAGGTTTCCTCACGATGTTTTCCTTCACCGTTTTAGTGCGTGGTGATTGACTTATCAATACACACATGACTCCGAAAAGTCAGAGGTGTGCCCTGGGATTCGAACCCGCGACCACCGAGAACATGTTGGCAGCCGCGTCTAGTCCGTTTACCAACAGGCCACCACACACTTATAACCACTACCATCTGCGGAATCTATAAATTACTAACGGTCCGGCCCGGCTCCGCCCGGGTGCAGATACACGTTTCAAAATGGCGGTCAAAATGTTCTATTCCGACTATCAATATAGAATATCGACCAATCGGACCACGAATAAAATTTCCTCGTATTTGCTAGAAATGTCACTACTGCTTCCCTCCTATAGGTCATAGCGCAATGATATATAGCCTATAGCATTCCTCGATAAATGTACTATCCAACACTGAAAGAATTTTCCAAATCGGATTAGCGGTTCCTGAGATTAGCGCGTTCAAACAAACAAACAAACTCTTCAGCTTTAAAATATTAGTATAGAATATAGATAATGGCTTTCACATCATTACCCACAGGAAGTGCAATGCCAAATTTAGACCAGAAATCTCATCTATTGAAAGCAACCTTCATTGCAAGAATTTTTGCCATATGATATATTTCAACTATTTTTAATCGAATTACGTAACACATCACAATCTGAAAACAAGAAGTTGTTTCTTTACGCTGAATTTTCATATTAGAGTTTCCCTACACATACCTACTATTACAATAAATCAAAGCACTTGAACACAGCAAAAAATCATAACAGTAGGCCCGCACTAAACCCTAAAAATGATATACGTGCCATTAAAACTTCGCATGTAACAGCCCGTTTTTGCTAGCGAAAGCGCGAGACGCAGATCCTGGCTGAAATTAAAAAAACAATCGCCGCCCTTATATAATAGAGACAATAGTTCCAAGTAATATATGGCCAGTATTAACAATACGCGACGTTCACGCGCAAGTTAAATTGTTCAGTTTTGTTTGTACCCTGAATTTATTTTGGGTCACAAAACACTTGTATACTCGTTGCTCACTCGTTTTGGGTGAATAGTGGCCAGTATAGCTGTCGAGGCGTGGAACGTCACTTGCCTTTTGATATTGTATATATGAACACGCCTCAATATATATTCTATGGTTACGCACTTGTAACAATATCAGTGAATCAAATTGTTTACATTTTATACTTGACTTCTTGATACATAAAGAAAAATCGGTGTTTATTATTGCAATTAATGACGGCTCATGAACAGTAGGCAAACCAAACACGCTGAATTTCAAAGTAATGCATCAAATTCCACTGCGTTCGTATATAGGTAATGTCAGAATGACCCGCAAGTGTACTGCTTTCCGGGAACAATCTTATTGTATCCGATATCAAACAGTCCTGTATAATTATATTAATTAGTGACTGCCTTATTCATAGACATTTTATAAACCTATTTTAGCTATCGAATGTTTTGTCTTTTTCACTCAAACTGAATTCAAAAGTCGTTCGAAAGGGACAAAACATTCGGTAAATAAATTCTTTTATAAACGGTCCGTGAATAAGATTGTCAAATATTTGTACTATACAAGCAAGTATATTTTCATACGTAATCTCTAATGTTTAGTACATCAAATTAGAAATCAAGTTTCCAAAAATCAGCATCACGAACTCATTTATCATAAAATATCATTCAGTTATAAATAAAATATATTCAATCACAACTCAGCAACACAACTGACCTTTATATAAAATACCATCAGGAAAAAGATACCGACCACAATTACAAACCGCATAAAAGATTACAAACAATAAACATTCATTACGCAGCTTAAACCGCCAACACATCACTGAATACATCGGGTTCTGAAAGCAACGGAAGCAATAACCTTAGGCGCCGGACGCGTTTACACTTTATTTCTATAAAACAGCAATAACACTCGCTCGGGGAACGTATACGAAAATTATAACATGCACACATTTCATTTATATTTGTAGGATGGAAGTTTGCTTTCATAAAGTTCAAATATTGCCGATATTGGCTGGTACAGATCGTTGGATTATTGGGAATATTTTTATTTTCAACGATAAAAACATAATATGCTTCTTTGAGAGAAAGGATTTGTTTTCTACATACGGCAAACTAAAACTTACCCAAGATGTTTCGCTAGGTTAATAAAATTTAAAAACAGCCTTATTTTAATAGAAAAGATGGTTGCAAGCTTGCATGAACATTCGGTAAAACAGTCGGAATCCAAAAGACCAACCGCCAGACCTCGATATATAGTGAGCTGCTTCTGTTTAGATCGGATCACAAACAACATTTTTTTTTTATCTTAGTATTTCGACACGCCCGTAAAACAAGGTAGTATGTGATCAAAAGACGAAACCACTTTTTTTGTATATTATTCCTTAGAAAACAATTCTTTATCAGTACAGCTTGAAAAAATAAAATTATTATGAATACTTTCGGAGATATTCAATCGGACAAAGTTGTATCTCAATATTATTCCGACGTACAATGTCATTATAGCACGTACATTCTTGTCGCCTACCAGACGAAAACGTGTTTGGATCGGTAAGCTTCTGCGTATCCTCAGTTGTAGCGTTGTCTGATGGATTACGCATGTACAATGTTCACATGACTCAAATTTTATTTTAGTTATAAAAAATGTTATTTTTAGGTTTTATAGTCAATAATATAATAAATGTATAAAACCAGGACGTATGTTATGAATCAACATTATTCTACGGAATTCTTAAAAATATATTTATCTCAATACTTTATTTTATATTCCACACTGTTAATTATATCTTATGTATTTATAACATTTAAATTATTTATTAAGTTTTTTAAAAAACTGTGTCGTATATAAGTTATGCCACGTTTTTGTTTGAAATTTCTGTAAATCATTTAGATAATTATGTACACATACGACGTCTTACTTCGGGTATTCGTTGTATTTTTTTAGTCGTATCATAGTTTACTTCGTTGTTGTGTGAAGCAAACTAAAATAATACTTTGTTCCGCATTTATAAATGCTTTTTACTTTATTTATATTACACTTACTGTTTATAAAATACTGCAGTTTTTTAGTTCATGGAATTAACTCATACTTTTGATTAAATGTTATTTTCTTATGATGCAGATTTTGATGTTGGTGGTGTGTTGTGGTTTGATACATCACCTCTACCACCAGGTGTAGAAAATTTTTAATTCAGCTAGCAGGTGTCTGGTATGATGTTATTGGCGATTACAATATAGAAAACTGTGAATATAATGAGAGAAAATATTATATTCATCAGTTATCTGTACCAAATCCATTTAACATAGAATATGATGATCCCAACTTTAAAAATGTACTGCTTTTTGTTATACAAAAAAATTAAATATAGCATCTATATACAGATAATCACTATTAAATATTGCAACACCAAAGCCTTTTCGAATTACTAATCACGGCCACTGGAATGTTTTATTTTGTGCATTGCTCAAGAGCGGTCGGTTTAGCTTAATGCTAACTTCATAGGCAATATAAATATTGTTTTTTTATAGTTTACCCGAATTAAACGGTAATCTGTTCTACTCCTCAACATGGAAAGAACGCAAAATATGTAAAGATACATGTTTAGAAATGAGAAGGATATGTTTGTTAAATCTGGTTAAGAATCATGTTTTAAAGAAACGAAACATTATACATTAAGAAGATATGACTGAGCCTTGCAAATATAATTATAAATATGGATATGAAATTTCTTATAAACAATGATTGAATTATTTTATAGTATAGTCATTGATATTGGAACCTAGGCCTTAACGAAAAGCAGTAGGCGTTTGTTATAAAATATACACTTAAGCTAAAAGAGTTTCCGATACCTTAATTAGGATCATCCGAATAGGCGCAAATTTAGCTACTGTTTATATTGTTTTCTTCTTTTCATGTTATAATGATACAACAACTTTGCGCTAATCTTTTTTTTAATTAGCTATGTATGCTGTTAAGCAGCTGTGTACTAGATTTATTGTCCTAAAACCCAAAATGTGCTTTATAAAAAACTGATTTATCGTGGGGGACAAAATCGATACAGAATTGCTTATTATTTTGTACATTTATGCTGCTTAAAAGTTTAATTTGATTATTTTTCAAAGATTTCTCGTAAAACAATCAATTAGAATTCTAATATGGGCCAAAACAAATTCGAATCTATATTTGGTACAAAATATGCACCACAGGTCTCTTTTGATGTTTAATCTAAAATTTAAAATATGCTTGTCTTGAAAAATATCAGTAACGAAAAAAATATCATGTAACAAAATAAAAGATGTGTATAATATTGATAAAAATGATCCTAGTAAATAATTTATAAATATGTTCTAAATAAAACTACCGTTATCTATAGTTGCCTGATTGTTGTCCACATCTTTACAATTTCATCTTTGCACGTTTGAAATAATACATATATATAACTCTTGACAAACGATTTCGAAGCTTATAATAATGAGGTATAAATAATGATATATTTATTTTGTGTATTGTGACCTCTATTATTTCTGAGCACTTATTCTTCAAATGTTGCATTAATGTTCCCTTTTAAATTTGATGGGTAAAAATATTTATTAAGAAATTAATTTTATATTCTTGTATATGATTTTATATAATATTAACATTTACATTACACTATGAATATGTATCTTTTTTATAATTATGATAAATTATTAGTTTGAAGATCATAAGCTTTATGATCGTTATGCTAAATACAACGGGTTGAGAAATATTTATCTATGCTGTACTATTTAGTTTTAAATGGTAGTCTTAAAGATAATTGCAGTTTTGTTTTGGTAATTTGATACCAAAAAAATAACTTAAGTACTGAAAAATGTAATAAATATACAGCTATAACAATAATTACAATATATGATTTAATATCTAACGTTAAATATATATATATATATTAAAATAAAAGATTTTAATTTATTTTTCAGTTCAAAAACTGAGTTTTGTGCTCAAAACAAAAACATACATCATCATTTTTCGTTCACCATTCCATACAAAAATGTCGGTAGTGCACATAGGTAACCCTAATTTTCATAGAATATTGCCGTAAGATAACAACTAGCGTTCTCATTTACGTAGTATAACGTGGAGTGTTCTCATAAAACACCTATTTTTTAAAATAATTGATAAATTTTCTTCATATTTATTTATAAAAAGGCTTGACATTGGAGTATAAACTTTTGGTAAGTTATATTTAACCGCAATAACTAGGAATAAAATAATTCAATAAAAAGTTTTTCTAAAACTTCAAACAGCTCTCCTGTAAAGTAGAGATTTTGCAAATCCGACTTTGTTCTACGACAGTGTCGATTTGTAAATTGAGGGTACCTTTCGTAACATTCACTGAGTATGACTAACACCTCACTCTGTGCCATTACTAGCAAAAAGTGTAAGGCAATGTAATCGTCAGGTCATTAAAATAGTTAAAATCAAACCAAATACGCGATAAAATCCGTAAACTAAGTAATTTTATTTAAGTGTAACATTCGCGGTAAAAATATGTATATGTCATAGTTTACCACATTAATGCGAGTTATCCGACTTGAAATCTTTGAAATTGAAAGGTTACGTCTCAATAATTTCCTTCTTCATTAAAGCAGCTAATCAACTATGAAATATGAATGCACTTCTACCCTCTGTAAGTCAGAAGTTGTGTTATAGAAAGTTGGTACCCGATTCGCAGAAATCAGTTCCGTGCTCAAGTTACTGCTCACTTTAATTTGGAGTGTAAGTGCTAAATACAATAATGCGGTCTTATTAACCAGGTGTATTGCTGTAAGAAGGAATAGTTATGCAATTTACTAAGCTTAGAATTCATAAGATATCGCCAACATTAGATCAATTCATTTAGATTCTATTTGTAACAGAAGTTCAAAACACAACATTGCTATGACACCAATTATACGTTAATCCGCAATGTACAAAATAATACATAATAATGATCATCAAATCCATGTTATTACTAGAAAATCTGCCAGCGTACAATCAAACTAAGCTTCCGTTTCGGAACAGAAACATTCACGCGATTATAATACGATATATTGTTTTATTAATGAAATAATGTTTGTTACCGTGTTTGGATATTGTTTAGATTTAGTTGCAAATTAACTATTGTACAATTTAGTATCATGCACAATATTTTGAATATGTCTGTAAATTTATCATTAGCTTACTTAGAGTATTTATAATATGGACAGAAACGTAGGTATTTTTCTTCGTAATGTTAGTAGCACTGTTATATTATTGAAAATTGAATTGATGATTTAATTGATAGATAATATGGACGATTAACAAACTATTCACTATATATTCGTTTGGTATATTTCGTTATTATATTTCTAGAGACAATCCAAGAAAACTAGTTTTTGGTTGGGACCCGACTTGGCCGCTGTATCATCAGCGTACCGGGCTTATAGGCCAGTGACACTGACATGCTTCTTTCGGCCTCCACGGGGGTACCGAATAAGGAGATTTATAACTATTCCTGTTGAGACAAAAAATAATAATTATAAAACGTTGAGTGTAATTCAATAGCACGAAATTTTCATTTTTATTTTACTTTTCAAATATTCACACGTCAGCCAATTTTTAGCCAAACTTTATTATCTAATTTTTTGACGTAAATACTCCTTCTATATTATAAAAACTCTGTGTTAGCTTATTTTATTCGAGTGATCAATAACCATGCAGTTTAGCATCTAGATTGTTTTATAGTGATACACTTCACAAGGTTCCTTTACAAGTTTTGTTTTCTGTTTTGAGATATTTAATAAAGTGCTTTGCGTTAATTCAATTTCAATGAAACATTGTGTTTTCATATTTACTGAACAATTTGTTATTATTTCAACGATGATGATTTTTGACGTGTTAGCTTGGACTCTCCATCAAAATTTCGTAGCGCTGTAAGCTTAACAGTTTTTACTGTAAGATGAGAACACACACAGCTTTGGAATTAAGACGATTTTCGTTTTTCTCATCTTCTCGGAAGCGCAATGCACTTTGTGTAATTAATGGAGGTTCATTTGTTTTTGCGGAACGTTGTTGATATAAGTGTGGAGTAAAGGTCTGAATAAATCATTAGTTAACAACAATGCGCTTTCAATATATTACATAAAGATTTAAAACCTTTTTTAACAACGACCGTAAAAATACGAAATTTAAAAAAAAATTGTTCTTCTACTTTTAATTTTTAAACATTGTTCTATATTGATCTCGTACCGTTTTAAACCATTCTTCAAACGGCGTAAAATTTTATTTGAAAATTTATTTTTCCTTAATATTTGAGTAAAATATTTCATGTCCACGAACATACGAAAATCGGTTATAAATATGTGTATAAATTGCAATGAAAATAAAAAAGCAGAGTCGAAAACTTGGGCTTACAGGCCATCTGGGTAGGTGCCACCGCAATGTCTATTTCTCTAGTGAAACAGCAGTGTAAATGCACTGTTGTATTTCAGATTTAAGGACATATTGAATCTTGACATCTTATGTCTCAAGATGACGAGCACAGTGGAATTTTGCTACTGTTTATGGACGTATCGCTTACCATCAGGGGAACGGCTTGCACGTCTTGACATTCATTGCAATAAAAAAATATATATTAGTTTTTGACGTTATTTAAAGTTCTGACCATAAACATAAATATTCACTTTATTATTACGGTTTAATCTCCGTATCGACAAAAAATATTTTATGATCCAAAATTTCTATTTTTTATTTTGGGTCTAGATACTGGGGGGCAAAGATTCTCAAAGAGATTCTATGCCCCGACTCAAAAATAGTGTCTTGGAAAGTTTTCATAGAATGTGTTAGTTTGTGTTTGTTTGCATAAATCAGCAGACCGTGCAGACCGAGACCTATGTCCAGCAGAGGACTGCAACGAGCTGATGATGATGATATGTTTGACTCTTCAGTCTTTTAATACTATTATTCACAAAAATATTTTAACACCATGTTTTAAAATTCTCATATATAAACCAGGTTTTTAAATTGCCGAGGCGCCCGTAGTTTTGCATGTTTCAAGTATCCATTAAGGTGCTGAACAACTTCTGTGTTAGCTTTCTGTATGTGCTTTGTGTTAACTTTATCCTTTCCTTTGCAGTGTATTACGTGAAACTTCGTCATAATGGCGCCTAGTCATTAATAGAGAAATCAAATATCCTTTTAATTTGTGGATTGTGTAAGCTTTGATATGTATAATACGTATATTCAATAACCAAATAGTGTTACAATTTATTAAAGCTAGATACAATAAAATAATTTCTAAAGCTAATAATAATCAGTGAATAGTTTAAGAATCTACTGTTCAGTGACATCACATAAATTAAATTGCGAGCAAATGGAGCTTCTCAAATTACAACCAAGATGAATAAACTGTTTTATTTTGTAGAAGTGAACTGTGAAATTTGATCCCAGGTTTGGATCACGACTTTTTAAAGTCCAGTAATGTATTCTTATGATTAAAAACTCAGTAAGCTATATTTAAGGTCTGTCACGATAACTCACAGTAATGTGAACAGTCTGTGTACATGCCGCTGTGAAGAGATCGGTATATTTATACTCGTTCAATGAATATATTATTTAGTAAAACTTCATAAAGCGGCGCTTCAGTAAAAAAATCGAAGTCAGCCAGTTCTAGATAAATTAAATCAAGCCTTAAAGTTTATTCATTCATTTGCATATTTCAATAAACTCGTTGAAAGCTATAAAGTTTAAAAACCATTGCTCCACCAATAACGGCAAATAAACTTACAAAATCCACAAATCATCGTAGCGAATAATTGTTATCGATTATCGATGCACATATCGATACTCAAATGAATTATGCTGAACATTAAATGTCGGTAAATACACCGATACAATTAATAATTTTGAACGCCGCAATGTATAAGTTTCACAGAACCGTTCAACATCGCAGGTACGGTCGAAGCGGTCACTGTTGTATTTATTGAATCGGATATTTACGGGTTGTATGTATGTAAATGTTCCACGCTGAGGCCATATACAAGTTTCACGAAGGGTTACACACTGGCTCAATGCTTGTGAAAAATAATGATAGTGAAATGAATTGATTAACTTTTTATGAATTGTTTATTTATAGTTTGGAAAAACAGAAGTTGTTTTTTTTTTTTTTTTTTGAGACTGGTAAATTAACTATATTGTTAGAATTGGTTTCAAAGTATTACATTTTGTAAATAAATCTAATATCTCGTCTCGAGCAATCAGCTGATTCAAGCAAACAAGTGAAACCATTTCACAGAAAACTGACGTCAATTAGGAGAGCTTCACGGTCCGTACGATTCATGAAATTTCCGTATCATAACCCTCTTCATTTTCCACTACTTGATTCGATCAAAATACTAACTTAATCTGTTTTAGTGCATCAATTTAATATAACATTTCAGTAACTAACATAGTAACGAGAACAATAACCGTACAATAACCACGCCACGGTCCGAATGACCATCAAACGCAAATTTGCACAGGGCCGCTCATTCACGAGGCGACATCGAAATATCGAATGCAAACGAGCCGGAAGCGCCGGTTCATTATCGTCAACATCGAAAATTAATTCTCTGAGGGATACTTTGGATGTTAGTTAAACTATTTTACATGTTCGCAATAGCGTTTGTCAGACTTGCCAATTGCTATTGCGTCGCTTGGCGTTTAATTAGATGCTAGAAATCTATACGCAATAGATTACGGATCAATTGTGAATTAACAGTGAATAGAAAATAAACCAAACATATAATCAAGATTATTGGTGAGTTTGTATTGATTTCATAGCTTACTATCACTGACTAAATATAATAAACTAAAAAATAATAAAGCACATGTAATGAAATTTATGAATGATCTCCAAAGTGATGTCGAAGTGAACTGGAATAAACCAAAGGCGCTAGTTAGCACGTTGTTGACGAATTTAATATCCTAAAAGAGACTCTGGTCGAAATTCGGTAAAAATCATTATAAATGTCCTGCTGAAGTGAATAATACACAATATAATAATAAATACACGGGAACTGTTTATTAGGGGTTGGACCACCACGCAAGACTTTTATTTAAATAACTACAAAATGTGTAAGAAACCTCATAAAATAGGCCAGTGCAAACACCACTATGTATTTAAAGTAATTTAAACAACATCTCCCACAAAGCAACATTTTGCGTAACATTTCAAGAGCCTACGAAAAATAGAATATTTCGTAGGCGAAGTAAATATGGTTAAAACATGAAACAAGAGTTAGGATGCGCCGTCAACACACCACTTTGTGCGTGTCTACCTAAATCAATCAATGACACTGGAAACGCTACATCAAAGGAGCCTTTTGTGGAAATACGAAATGTAAGTGTAACAGCGGGTTTCTAAAACGGTACAAAAAGGACCGCTATACGGCTAGTTTTTTAATCAAAAGTGTACTACATTTTAAATAATAGATTATTAAGATATTTCTAGGATGTCCAATTGTTGTCTCGTAACAAAAATTGTTATTTTTGTTCAGGTTAAGACTAGGTCACTCTATGGAAATGAATCAACGCCATCAATAACTTGACACTACTTAAAAATTAGTAGGTAGTTTTCCAGTTTTGGGCGTTAAGGTTATAGGGAGAAGAGGAGACGAACAGATGGATGAGCAAGTCTTAGGTAAGAACATTTTTGAAAGGCCACTGTAATGCAGTTCATATTTTTGTGACCATATATGATTTTTTTTATTAACAATACCTCATGATTATCATCATCGCCCATAGAAAGCCCGGCGATGAACATACCCTGTTCCAAGGTAATCTCCATCATAGAGACAAGAATAATCTTAATAAAACTAACAATTTAACACATAGATTTGGACTGACTTAGAGATAGGCGAAGAATGGGGGAAAAAATTGCGAATTCAAATAAAAATGCGAGTGACACAGCGGGCTATTTGTCACGTAATCTTATCTCGCTGAAGGCGAGTGAACTGACAGTGGCACGGGATTGCGGGAGACACGTGAATGACAAATTTTAACACTATCTAACGCTGACAGCGCGATAGATCGTCGATCTTCTGGCGTCGTTGTTTTATGGAACAAATTGTGTATGTGTTGGCGGGTTAACTTGCTCAGTTATTATATTGGCGCTAAGTTTGATACGGTTTCGGCTATTGGGATAGAATTTTTGTTCGGAGATTGATGATTTTAGTCGGTGTTTGTACGTCCGAAACAACTAAATTGAATGCGGCTTTTATTCACAGGTTGATTTGACTATAGTTTTTGTTTATTTTATACTTGATATCAGCAACTTTTACAACATAGTAAATAAATATTTTTTCAAATACTCCTACTGATACTGTAGAGTTTAGAAATAACCCAAGAACACTTGTAGATAAAGCAGAACAGTATTAATGTGTATGTAACTATTACAACATGTCTTCTAGGTGAAACAGAAATAATATCTGCTGAAAAGCAAATTTTAATCGAATGTAGTTTCGAATGAAAGGGGAAGAAAATATTTTAATAAGTTAACTAGGAATATAGAATAAGACGAAGATTATTATAAATGATAAAGTAGTTTGTGTGGAGCCAAATTCCTTTGGTAAGTAACCTAAAACTAATAAGCAGATACGTGTTTCACGCAGTGTACTAAATCACGTTCTATTGAGATGCAACGAGGCATAATTGCACCTGGATGAAGCCGAGCCGTGTCGCTAGTAAGTATTAAGTAATTGAGCTGCATTTTAGCTCATTTCAGTATAGCCTAATTATTAGGGATATTGCTAAAGCACCGCAGAGTAATAGATGTTGAAATTGAATTGCTCTTTCGGTTTGTGTAATGAGTTATGTTGTGGATGATATACAATACTTTAGCTAGCAATATATTCGTGATTATTCGGATGTCCATGGCATACTGCAAATATTTGTCATCATCTGATTGATTTCCTTCCGTGCTTGTGCGCATATTAGAAACCAAAATAATGATAAAATAAAAAAAAAATAATGGAAAAAAAATAAAGAAATAATGGTATAATAATGGTTTCTTAGATTTACGCGAATGTTGCATAATGAATATATTAAACGAACTATTTTTTATGGATTTTATCAGGAATTTGGTTAAATTTTTACCTTTTTTTGACTTCCCATGTTTCGATTACTTTGCAGCTTTCTTCATCATGGGGCGGACTAAGGTGTTAGTAGCCGGCTCCGTGGATGCTATGAAAGCTACTTTCATTTAACAAATATTACTAATTTAAAAAAGTTAATTTAATTTATATTTAAGTAAGTTGTTTGCAATAAGATTTATAAAAGTTAATAACTGGTATGAAATATAGTACAATCGTCTGAAATCCTATTGTTAAAATAAAATCGTCCCCCTATATTCCATGTCACTATATGATAAAAAGCCATACCCATAAATATCTATGCATTTGTTGTCGTGACGTTTCATAAATAAGAATTTACTAGTTTAGCAAAAGAAAATTGAGTGTTCAGGTATTTGCAAGATACAAACATTTTTTGACTTTCAGCATTTGTAAAGTATGCAAACAATAAAACATGATATATTGCAAATTATATTTGTTGCGATGTTGTTTTCTTTTCTCATTCGTCGCTTTGTTTGTTGAAATTGTTTTGAGAATGCGTCCATATATCTTTTGGAAATGGCCGTTCTATTCTGTAACCATAATTAAGTTCTAGATGTAGATGTGATTACTTTTTTATTTCGGTCGAATCAGTGGACTGCGCAGTGGGGGTTATTATTATTTCTTCTCTTTTGTTTGTAAGTAGGTGGTATGTAGGTATGTCAAGTTTCTTATGATGAACGTTTTTAAGTAACCCAACAGCAATTTATATTATTTTTCGTTGATGATCATTAGGCATATAATTTGAAAATGGGCAAGGTATGTTTATCTCTGTATCAGCCCATATACGTTCCACTGCAGAGCACGGGCCTCCTCCACAATTGAGAGTACTATTGAGAATGGTTAGGCCATATTATAGTCTACCACGATGGCCTAATGCGGGTTGGTAGACTTTACATACCATAGAAATTATTATAAATTGCTAGGGTATGCAGGTTCTCCCACGATGTGTTTCTTCTCCGTTTTAGTGCGTGGTGATGGTATGTTTATACCTACAGGCAATAAAGATCCATTAAGACCAGAGAATTTATTTACATTTTAACTGTGCTCTGAATAGTCTGTTGACAATTGCCCAAAGACGTTGCCTGAATAAAAATCACTACATTTGTCACAGCATAAGAATTGGAATTAGACAAATTCGCCCGTTAAATTAAGGCCATTCAGGATGGGGAGCGGAATTCGATTTGGGGTAAATCTCCCACCCGGCTGGGGAAATGGGAAATTTTCCTGAACCGCGCCTCGCGATCTTAAGCGATGCCCCGGCTCGCACGTGATTGGATAAAATAGAAAGTGTATTTACTTCTAATTTGATTTTAAATTGGATACAAATGGATGGTGAATTTTTTTAACTTAATCTCCCGAAAAATGGGCGTTTCGGCTAAATTATTCGACTTAACGACTCGAGACGTGGAAAATTAAATCGATCAATTGAATGATTCGGATAAAGCCGCGCTTTGCTCCAGAGTCATTAAACGTATCGTGAAAATCGAGCGGATAAAATCAATTGAAGTGACTGACTAATAATGGAGTTGTAACGACTTTTATGTTTATTTCACTTCATAAACTTTGTCCTATTTCTTTTTTTTGCTTAAAGCTGATAGTGACTATTTCAAACCGATTTAATTTCTTTTTTGTTGTTTTTTTTATTTTCAATGCGTATTTAACATTGTTTTATATCTGCCAACGTATAAGATTTTGTCCATGTAATGTCCATTATAATTGCTATGTAAGCTTTTATGAACACAAAAGTTCGCAAAGCCTGAAGACGAAAGTCTTCAATGAGTGCGTCCTAACTGTAGTGATATACGGTGTCGAGACGTGAACACTGACGGTAGGACTGGTTCACCAATACAAAGTCGGTCAAGGAGCTATGAAGCGAGCTATTGTTGGTGTTTCCCTGAAGGATAGAATCTGAAATGAGGTTATCTGACAGAGAACCAAGGTGATCGACATAGCCCAATGGATCAGCAAGATGAAGAAGAGGGCTGGTCACATTTGTCGGAGAACTGACAACCATTGGGGTAGACATGTTCTGGAGTAGAGACCACGTATCGGCAAGCGTAGTGTAGGATGGCCTCCAACAAGTGGAGTAACGATATCCGAAAGATAGCTGGTAGCGGCTGGAGACGATGGGCTGAAGATCGAGCCCAGTGGCGTTCCATATGAGAGGTCTATGCCCAGCAATGGACGCGAATTGGCTGATGATGATGATGAAGAAGCTTCACGCATGTTACACATTGGTAATTTGTCTCAATGAGAGGAATATATCCGTGATTCTTCGTTTTATATCCATCTTCTTCTATTTCGCATACCTGTTATGTATTTTATTAGTGGACACATACATATCCAAAAACCTGATCTAAAACAGTTTCCTACGCCCGAACAACGCGCTACGCAAAAATCGCTGACTCATTAGCGCATAAGAAATTGTCGCAACATCAGAGCATAATTGCGAGTCATACAGCGGTTTCTATTCAGCCTACCCTGCTCTAGTATACGCACACCGCCACACTTTTTAATTCAATTCATTTTTTATTCTGCACTCTCGCCGTGCGTTTACTCTGCTAATTAGCGCGAGTCGCGAGTTCCGTTAATTTGCTAGTTTTGAATGAGTCAATAAATTTATAATTAAGTTTGTTTTGTAAGTTCGCGTCGCGCTCTCGATAGCGAGTAGTTGACCGTAATGTGTGAACAGAGGTGTGTTTGAACAACTAATTATGCTCGCGAGCGTCGATATCGGGATTATTATGGTGTTTTAATTGATTGTTATTGACATAGTATACTTATACCCGTTTTCTAAGACGTTTCCTCGAATCTTCCTCAACCTTATCTCTGTCGAGGTAACGTTGAAAATGAATTTGAGGAATCCTCGAAAATGTTATGCTTAGTTAAAAATATATCTTTCCTAGAGGATCCTCGAGTTCAAGGTTGAGTCGAGGAAATACGTCATCAAATACGTCATTGATGTGTTAATAAGGTGCAGATTTAACAAAAACTATTTGACATTTTAACATTATGCTCAATTGAAAAGTGACAGTCAAAATGTGTCATGTAAATAATAAACATTGTTTCCATAGTGATAATATTTCCTCAAGTATTTCTTAAGGTAGGTCGCGACGTACCTTGAGTTTGAAAGTTGATTCCTTTCCTCGAGAAAGAAAAAGTATTGAGTGACGTTGAGTGGAGGAGACTTTTTTCAACTATGAATACAGATTCCCTCCAGTTAAGGCCGAGTGGAGTCGAGTCATTTTCGAGGAACGTCTTAGAATATGGGTGTTATATACTTAGACTCACACCAAAGGTAGGTGCACCTTTATTGGGCTTGGTTTTAGAGAGGGGCTATAGAACATTCAGTACTACCCTGTTTGCTTCTTCAACGATATTGAATTATACCCAAAATTCATTAACTTGGCGTGCAGTTGTGTCTGGGACATGAAACATTGTTTATGAGTGTTTAAGTAACCTGATATTAATTGCTCCTAAGTTAAATTAGTGCTGTGGTAGTGATGGCTCGCCCATATATATTTTATATTTTTATTTTTAAAAAGACGGCACTGCGCAAAATGCTAGAAAGACGATAAAGTGTCCGGTGGCAACAGGTAATAAATTCTTGCCATTCAACACGGCATTGCAGATCAAGTTAAATTGATTAGGCTACGAGCAACCCCTTCTGTTCAATCCTCCCATTCACCATTCTCAAATATTGATCGATATCTCCCAGTTTGTTGGGTTATTAAATTACCGCTTTAGTCTTACGGCTTTATTGACAGTTTTAAACTTATTTTAATTATAGAATGTTTTGTCTTCTTCGCTCAAACTAAATTCAAAAGTCCTTCGAAAGGGACAGAACATTCGGTAACTAAAATAGGCTTTCGAACTGCATGGGAATAAGATTCTGCTAACTTCACCTTTTAAAATCGTATTTTTACCTACCTATTCTTCAGGATGTTAACTATAGCTTACATATCAGCCACAGGAAGTCCACTGCTGAACATAGGCCTCCTCCAAGGATCTCCACAATGACCTGTTGGAAGCGGCCTGCATCCAGCGACTTCCTGCGACCTTAGTCAGATCGTCCGTCCACCTTGTGGGCGGGCGTCCGACATTTCGCTTGCCTGTACGTGGCCTCCACTCGAGAACCTTTCGGCCCCAACGGCCATCGGTTTTACGAGCTATGTGCCCGGCCCACTACCACTTCAACTTGCCAATCCTATGGGCTATGTCGGTAACCTTGGTTCTCCTACGGATCTCCTCATTTCTGATTCGATCTCGTAGGGAAACTCCGAGCATAGCCCGCTCCATGGCTCGTTGAGTGACTTTGAGCCTTTTAATGAGGCCCACAGTGAGAGGCTACGTCTCGGTGCCGTATGTCATCACTGGTAACACACAACTATCGAAGACTTTCGATTTTAGGCACTGAGGTATTTTGGATGAGAAGACGTCGCGAAGTTTCCCGAACGCTGCCCAACCGAGTTGGATAGCTACTATAGCTTACAATTCCACAAATCTCCTTCCTTCGTCACGTACCCAAATTGAAATGCCATTGTATTGTTGACACTGGTCTGCTGACTTGACCTTTTAAAATCGTTTTTTTATACTACTGGGTATCAATTATAGCTTAAAAGTCCACAAAATTCCTCCCTTCTAACATCACCTTAATTCAAGTAGGTATGTGACGAAATTGCGACTAACCGCTTAGTCAGCTTAATATCAGCAGACAGTTTTATATTGACTTGGTTTTGCAAAAATGATTCGAAACACTTTTCATTAGCATCATTATAACATTTCCATTCGATTAAACTCGGCATAACTAGGTCCAACGATGCAGAACTCCGCTCAAAAGAACCTGAAAGATATGAAAGGAAATGCATTTAAAGTTACTCCATAAAGGCAAAGCTAAAGAACTATACGGGCACATTTAAATGATACAGCTTGTTGCTACAGTACTTAGTTTAAGTCCTCTCAGGTAACTACGGAAGATAAGACTGGAGTGCTCTAACCTCTCTGTAAATATGAAATGATACGCGACGGAATTTAATAGACTCACGGTTTAAATACTTTAAATAGATGTTTACGAGCGCGGAGGAACTTTAATTCAGTAGGTTAATAGTTTACATTCAGTAACTAGTTTATAATGAGTCCTGATGTTTATTTTGTTTGATTAATAATTATTAATTGACGTGCACTAAAACGGAGAATCCAAAGTTGTAAAGTATGGTCAATATAATTAATTGCATCGGCATAGTACCAAAAAATTGAATTTAACCACAGACTTTTTTGAGACCCACCCAACCAATATGTATGTTTTATAATAATATGTACTACCTATACACAATTTAAATAATACCATGATTACTATGGTTTAAGCCAGTACTGTTATAGTCCGGCAAATAAATTAGCAAATTATTCATTCGGATTTACGCTAATTTTATACGAGGTTTGTAGTCCAATAGTCGGATTAACTTTTATGAATATAAATATAAGCTCGTGTACCTATTCTGTTTGTTTTTCCCAGTTTAGTTTACGCCACGTTTTTATAAAGAAAATAATAAAATCTATTTAATCGCGGAAAAAAATATATTCTATTTATAATAATTATCGTCATAACTAATCCTATTTTACAATCCTGGAAAGATTTTAAACATTGTATCTTCATAATAAATATTACTGGCTAGGTTTGGATTGTTTTTTATGAAACATTCTTAATTTAAATTAAAGAAAACAAATGAAATCACAAAATTTCTGTGAGTGAAGTGACTGCTTTTTTTAAAATTTACAATTATTTAATATCAATGACGATTATTTTATTTAAACATTTTTTTACGTTTGCCATATTAATTCAATTAGATTAATAAAAATCAGATCAGTAAGTGTTATCGACTTAGTTTGCACTTGGCCGAGTGTATGACGCCCTACACCTCAATAGTTTAATAGCTGCTTCGGTCAAGTGAGAAACCTTATGAACAACTTGAAATTTCTGACAATAGAATGCCCACTACTTATATTAAATCCTTGATTTACATCAAGCTTTTGCAAACTTTCAATAATAAAAATAGGCTTATAGGCATTGATAATAATTATTAAAATTATGATTTATTAAAAATGTTTAAAAGTACGGATAGAATGTTCGCATTCATCCGTATACCACACGTCACACGAACGTTGTTACTGTTGTGATCAATGCAGTTCTAAATTATTATTTTTTTAAATTTATTTGAGAAGTGTTATATAGTAAATAATAGTACTTATCTGGTGCCCTATACATTTTCCAAGTCTATAGATAAATTAATGTTTATCATCACGCACTATGACGGTGAAGGAAAACATTGTAGGGAAACCTGAACACCATAGCGATTTGTAAGGATTTATATGGTAATTATGTAAAGTCCCAAGAACCGCACTTGGCCAGCGTGTTGGACTATATAGTCTAACCACTCTCAATTGTATTTTCGATTGTAGAGATGGCCTGTGCCCTGCAGTGGGACGTACATATATGGGCTGATGCAGTATACTACAGTACTAAACTTAACAGTGTCAGACTAAACCACACGCAAACAAAGCCAAAAGGCCTAAACATTAAAATTTAATTAAAACATTTCGCGAAAGATAGACATCGCATGGGTTCCACGGCACAAAAACAGTTTCAAACCGCATTAAATCCATTTTGAAGTACATCCGAGACAGTTGGACGTATTCCAGCGTATCTCATTTCGTTGGACTCCTACAGGGGGCATGAATTAAATACAAACATAAACATGCCGACACGCGGGCCTGACGGGCGTTCTGCACGAAAAACTTCCTTAATAGCCCCCCAACTCAACATTTCGTGTTAAAACTAGCTCATTCGGTTGAATAACGAGCTCTTATCGTTCGAGATGCGTGCTCTATTGATTTCATTCGACATTTAATGTAATGAGCCGTGGAGCACTTATGATTTATTGCACTGAATGAGTTTGCCTTGTTCTAGAAATCTGATCTTGAAATAAGTAGTTTGTAATATTTTCTGATAATGTCTTACTGGATCCTAATAAAAGCACCAGCCATACCCCATTTTCAATTAATTTACTTCTACCTCCTAACTTACATTTTCACCGACATATTGTTTTTACAGCATTCGTTTAATACTGCTAATATTCTCATATCACAAAATTAAACAATATTCTCTTATTACAAAATGTATTGGATTTTGGGTTCTTAATATCATCTGTTATATTTATGAAATTTTGTTTTTATTGATTCCTCTAAACTTGCCTCAAAACATTCAGGCGTTACTAGCTGATTACGGTCGATATGTGACATTATGAAGCTGTTTTAAGTGCCCACTTTACGACGATATCTCTAAATTCACAGTCGCACATCGAATAAAAGCAACACTGGAGCATTTTTAACGTGGATCAAGCTGGTGAGAGACATCGAAAAAGTAATATGTCTGGAAGCGTTAGACGTAAAACCTTAGCGGAATGAGAGCGGTCCGCTATCACGCAGCGGGCCGTCAATCTTATTGTCATTCAATTTGAATTTCCGCTTAGGGCCCGTTTTTTGTGAGCCACTCCAGTTGAGGCCGCGGAGTTGGCGGATTGGGCAGAGTAGCGAATTTTGGTATTTTTACATGAGGATAAAAATGTGTCTAAATAAATAAATACACCCAATAATCATATAAATAGTCCTGACCCCACACTAAGATCGAGTCTTGTGTCGTGGGTATCAGGAACTTCGAGAGTCTTTTCGGTCTCACAAACACCCAGTATAGTTAACAGTGTATTTTGATTTTTTATGAATTAACTTCGTCCTCACCATCTTTAATTTTCAAACCAAAGGATGTATACTCCTGAAAATAGGTTTCCCCCAAGCATCAGTGCTGCAACCTTTTAGCAATAGTTTGCCTTTACCGATTACTTACAAATTTATACGTTAGCTTCTGTATCAATCGATATATGTGCGTCGAGAGAGTCGCGCCTTGTAGTGGACTACAAGGCGCGACTGTGCCACCACGTACTTTATTACATTGAAAAAATATATAATTTAGCTTATCAATTTTTACTTATGTACTGTTGGATGAGTAATTCCAGAAACCCTTATTGGGTCAGTAAGATGGACTACGTAACACTACACTGTCATGTTGCACGACATAGTGATTAAGTTTTGTGAATTATGCTATCACTCCCAAAGTATAATATTTAATTACGCTTACTTCCTGGCCCGACATTTCCTCAGAGGCGGTTCGGTGGTACGCGTAAAACCTAACATTTGTCACTGCATCGGAATCTGTTGTATTAGACGCTCGAGAAGATCCGTGCTATGCCAATTTCACAGTATTTTTTGTTTCCACGTCTTGTAATGGAGTTTCTTGCCGGCCCAGGGTGACTTTTTGCTGTACAATTTCAAAATAATAGCTCGATTTGTTGGAAATTTTAACAGTGAAATGTATCATAAATCTGTGTCTTGGCTATGAATATATTTAAGAAATCTAGACAGAAATATTCATTTTATTTATAGTACTTACTAAGAAAGAAAACTGTGTTACTAACAAGATGCTCACCAGACACGCTCACCATTCTTCTGGAACTATGGGTTTTCTTTAGCGACAATCATCACATTGCTTGTTAGGTTTCTTTTATATTAAATATCTAAGCAACCCGCAGGGCAAATAATCCGCTGCTTGTTTCTGACGTTATTTATATAAATTATTTAAGCAACTCTCAAGACAAATAATAAAATCACATACCGTGACTACATAATTATATAAATAACTTTTTTTTTTTCTAAACTTCACTCCGTTTATTTATTTGTGTACTCAACTTTATATAGCCGATAATTAAGCCCCATTTACACGGATACAATTATTCGCCTCGAAGATATGATTAGTGTACGGATCCAAAAAAATTGCATCGTTTAAACATTTGCCCTTAACATTATGGCCGCCACACACGAACGATATAACTGTGCAAGTCTGTTTTGCGCAAACATCATGTATGTCAAAGAGAGCGTCCTTGTTTGAAGTTTGCGCAGTTATTTGCCCACACACTCAGACTTACAGAGTTATAACGTGTGGGGCCGAAGACAGGCCGAAGAATGGCGTAATTTGGAGGGGACCTACGTTCAACAGTGAACAGCAAAAAGTTGATAATGATGATGATGACGGCCATCCCAATGAAATAAAAACCTCAGTTTTAGAGAGATTATCGTATTCTATAATGACATATGATTCTCACCCAAAACAGCCGAGAAACTCCGTGCAAATATGCTATTAAAAACATAGTGCAACAATTTGTTCCTAGATAACATAATTATGCAAATTATGATAAATCTAAACACATAAACCTAGACCTGGCTGTTAATAATAATCAGGCATAAACGGAAGCTCCCGCCGTTGTTTTAATACCTCGTCTATTCGCCGAGCTAATTCAGCAGACGAAGTCAAAGTCACGGATGCGCAGAAATAATATTTGACTTTAATTAACTCACTTGTGTTTGAAAGAGCAATTTTAATAATATTTAGAGCGGTGAGGGCTTAGTTGATTAAGGTTATTACCTTCTTGCGGTATAGGACGGCGAGAATTGGGATTTTGATGAAGGCTTTAATTTTGTTGGGCAAAAGGACGGTGATATAAGTAAAGGTAAGAGAAAAGTTGTCAAAGAGGTTGAGAGGCTTTACAAGCTAATTGGGAATAATAAAAATAAACAGTCGGATTTTAACTAAAATCGATATACGTATTTATGATATTTATTTAATGTTCACATAGATTATGATTGTTTGTTTTTTTTTTTTTTTTTCATTGAGTCATTATTTGTTCGAATAGTTATTACTAGTTTAGAAGGTATAGCTACAGTAACAGCCAGCCTTGTAAAAATCCAATTAACGTGCAATTTTGTGCTGCATCACTATCATTCTCCGTTTTAGGAAATCCACGGGAAAACAAAGAATAGACTTTCACAGTGATCGCTTAGAAGAGGTGTACATCCAGCGACTGCTTGCTTTCAGAGCAGCAGCCTATTTTGTGGATATGTAGTTTCCAATAAACAATATAAAACGTTTTGAATATTCATATTATTCTTAATTTTAATAAATAAATAAAGTATACACATCCAACAGTCACATATGTACATAGTCTTGACCTCACACTAAGATCGAGTCATGTATTGTGGGTATTTGGAACTACGGGAGATTTTTCGGTCTCACAAATTACCTGTGTATCACTCATCTCACAAAAAAATGTTTCGGAGCGGGGTTCGAACCCGCGGCCTCACGTTTCACAGCCGACATGGAAACAACTGAGCCACGAAGGCTGTTATATGTGTGACCTACGTGTGTATGTATGACCTCATCCTAATTATGATTGGAATGAGATCAGTATAGCCCAAAACAAATCTGTCTGACAATGTGAAAAACTCTGAGACGAGTAATGGAACCTACGTATATGGTCGGATAATATTTTGACACGGGTTGACTTGTAAGCATTGTTATTAGTAAGAAACAAATATGTTGAATTAATTTATGAATAGAAAATGGATGGAGACGGTTTCTATACAAGTATATTTCAATTACAAGGGTATTTACTCTGTTAATCCTTTTCTTAAATCCATCCCAAGCTCCAATCAAGACCGACAATTGTAATTTTTAACCGACTTCAAAAAAAGGAGGGTTGTTTTTTTTATGTTTGTGAGTTTCGTTTTTATTTGTATTTTTTTGTATGTGCAAAAGTAAACATAAATAAATAAATGCTTAAATACTTGGATGTTTCAGATTGAAGGCTTTTTAGTATATATGATTGCGGTAACGGTTTTACTTTCTTAAGTGCATCCATATTATGTTCAGCCATATGATAAATGGTCCAGAACCTTTGCTAAGTGTAAGGCATGGGACTCACACAGCATAGGTTAATAGAAAGATCACGTGTATTTTGGATCCAAGATCTCCCCTTTTATGTAAATAAATGAAAACGCCCAAAAGACACATACATAGTCCTGATCCCATAAAAAGAAAAGAGAGACTTTTCGGTTTTATAAACACCCACTTGAACTGAATATACTTTTGTTGAATATCAACGAAACCTTTTACACCAATTTAATTAAGTGTTAACAACTTTTTATTCCAAAAAACAAATACAATCATTTAACAGCTTAAACCTCGTTCTATTTCTACAAAAGTTTCCAATACAATTTCCAAAGAGAAACAAAACAGTCGTCGCAAAATTAATTCCACAAATGTACCAACTTTAATGTGAACATGTGTTTGGAACAAAAATATTGGAAACTAATCCGACAATAACTCATTGTGTTAAATCGGAAACTGTTGAACAACGACGAACTATTTCACGTTAAATTAAAATTGTGCTTTCAAGAGTTTTCACTTGAGTGGATTGTGTTTGGATTCGAGTGGTACGACTTGGTTACCCTTTTCTTTCTATATCTTTATAGAAGAACCTTTTTCTTTGTGTTAAGTGTTGTAAAGTACTCGTAAGTACTTGGAGTAATGAGTTGGTATTCCCTGCATTTATAAGAATCATCTATATAGGGGAGAGTATGTTACTTTGACCCGCAGAATTATTCAATATGCCAATATTAATCCGTGAATGCGGAGAATCCAGGTCAGTCCCAACATTTCAACCTCTATTGTTAAATCATTAAGTTTACATCCTATATTTGGTTTCGATTTCAATTTTTAAATTATTGCCAGGTACTACCATTCAGTCATCAATGTGTCACCCACTTGTTAGAGAAACATCTTACAACTTTGTAGAAATATAACAAGCCTTAGAATAGTTTGTTTCTTTTTTTCAGCGTGTGTTATAAAGTCTGGATTACCTATCGATTTTAGCTTTGTAGTCGTCGAAAACGAATGGAAAATATATAATATTCAACCTTAACCTGTAAAAACACATACAATAAATGTAGGATCCAACCATACATCCAAGTCTAACGCAAACCTCAAATCCCAACAAAACACGTAAAATAAAGTTAAAACTAAACATATTGACGGACTTCACAGAGCTAACTTAAGAACTCAATAAATAAGCGAGCAATGAAGCGCTTTCAACACTTAATAACGCTAAGCATTAAAAACAGTTAGCGAGTTGGCGAGTAAATCATCGAGGGGGCAGTTCAAAACACCTGCACCTTCGTGGCTCGTTGTTGACTTATTGCTCAAGTTTTTTACAACGCTTCGCCTGTGGGGAAATCGCTCTGTATAACCGTATGCGGTGATATCCAGCCATTTCTTGTAGCTCAGATGAATTGCAGCAGTCACGTGATTAATGATTTTCTTCTACATACATTTTATGTTAGTTATGGTTATAAAATATAGATTTTCTAAATAAAACGCAATGTAATTTTGTTGACCGACGCAATACCACCCCATCTCACGTCGATGGATACGTTATCTGAAATATGACACATGTTGTCAGGAAAATATAAAAAATGTTTTATACCTAAGTTAATTTAAAATAAAATATAGTTAGTGTGACATTTTAATATTAGAAGAAACCTTTCTTTCAGTGCATACAGCGTCTTTCTTTAACGCGGAGAACAAATAGTTTCAGTACAAGTGGTTGACATTTAAACATGCAGTATGAACGTGATAGTCACCGAGTGTTTGCACTTAAAATAATGCTTTCAAACCCTGAATGAAGGTTTAAAACTGAACTGATACGTTGCACTAATGCACATTTACTATATTTTCGTAAATGCTTCCCTTTTTTAGAAAGCCCTGTACAATCTTCCTTCGATTTTTTTTGTTAATTACTCCAACTGTAACCCTTCTTGTTATGGCGTTAAAACCTGTGCTCGCCTTTTTGGAATCTGTATCAGCCCATATACGTCCCACTGCAGGGCACGGGCTTCCACTATAATCGAGAGTACTATTGAGAGTGGATAGGCCATATAGTCCACCACGCTGGCTTAGTGCGGATTAGCATAATATGTAACAAATATAGATCTAATTGCCTCGTCTGATAAGGGCCCTTATCAGCGCCAAACTTTATATCCAACTTTCTTCCCTGTTCCGTCTATTTTAATGTCGTGATCTTTGATCTCTGACGTAAATTAAATTACCGATGTCCGCGATGGAAGCGGAGTTTGGAGAGGTCGTTAATAAATATGACTGAATCTGGCATTTCCCCCTGAGCCAGATGGAACGGCAACTAATTGTAAAAGGCACTTGTCATTTAATAATATGAGCTGACAGTGGGCTAATTGACGGATAGGAACGACTGAAATAGTCTGACGAAATTAGAGACGTGATACAAATGAGGACGAATATAGAACTAAGAATTTTTTCTGTGCTAATTTCTAAGAGCATTTTTTTATGTTTCTGATAAGTGATCCACAGTTTTGTTTTATATCATGACATTAATTTCTTTGTTATTTAATATGTTTCTAGGTTATATCAAGAATGCTATTTTGCTAGTGGCGCTATAGATATCCTTTGTATATACCATATACGTGGGAGTAAATTTTAGAGGGTTACGCCATATAGTCCACAATGCCTAGTTGGCCTAGCGGGTTGAAGTTATTAAAAACCGCTATGGTATGCGGGTTTCCGCACGATATATATAGGTATAAATAAGATAAATTAGTACGACAATATATCGCGTTCCGGGGTCCACAAATTTTCATGACATTTGGTATCATTATGTCGACGGAAGAGGAACCTTGAGCTGCAATATTTTCAATGCATTTACGCCAGCAAAAAATACTAATTATTTAACTTTCACCAATACCTTATTGCCCCTATTAAAATAGCGTCATACTAAGCACTTTAAATCGAGCAAACAAACGCTAACAATTTGGCAACATAGTTAATACAAAAAAGCAGCCCCTCTCCGGGCAACGCTGGCTGCCTTCCATTTCCATTAGGGAATGTTTAGCTAAAGTGTTTCCCGAACTTGGACCCATTAGGCTCCTCTTTTTGTCTTTGCTTCTAACTAACTTTTTTCGTTTGTTCCCCTTGTTTGGTGGCTAAGTGTTTTTTTTTTTCCGTATGCAAGTTTCCGAGTGACTAGTGGAAAAGTTAGCAAATGGATTTTAGTGATTGTAATGAATGCTCTTAGTTTTGTTTTAATGTGTTTTATTTCAATGGTAGAAGACAATTAAGTTGTAATTTAATTGTTCTATTAATATATTTATATTAAAAGTAACTATAAAAGTTTTTTTGGGTTTAAATTCGATATTAATTATGCCAGCTAATTTTTTCGATGGTACTTTGTGTTGTATTAATAGCAATAGGTGTATGGACTACTAATATGCAGGGTATATCAAGAGTGCTACCGAAAACGAAGCTGGGTGGTAGTTTTAGCATCTTCAGACACAAAGCAACAGAAAATGATGCAAAAAAAAACGTCGGTTTTATTTTTGTTATTTTTTTTATATGATCGTATTTGAGTGGTCAGACATTTTTTCCCTAAAATAATAGTGTATACCCTTTTATTTATAAAGAGTCTGAGGTTAAAAAAGAGTTTAAATTATTATTTTAGCAAAAACTATGGATTTACCACCCAAAAATAAATATTTTCATTTCATTTCATTTCAAAAGAACCCCTGGCCTCTCGTTTAAGAGACGGCTCTCATCCAGCTACACTATGAAGCCTGTTAAATTAGATAGATTTTGTATAGTAATTTACGAAAAATAAATTATATTTATTACAACCAAAGAGGTACAGCAGTTAAAAACAAAATGATTCTATTTTTATAACACGCCTACAGGACTAAAATGTGGAAAATTTAAAAGCCGCGGAATAAAGTTGTTGCAAAAGTTTCGCTTATTTAATTAAGTAAACGTTTTCTTCATGAAAGAGTCCTCTTTTATTTAACTCCGTACCGGCCAGCAAGTTCTCTAAATATGGAATTTAAAAATATTTTAAAACCTACGTTCACTCACGTCGTTGCCTCTAAATGAGACCGTGCGGAGTATTTCGGTTACATTGTAATATTTTTGCACTAGACGCCAGAAAAATGACGGAATTTTTAAACACTTAAGCCGCTTAAACTTTTTATGATATTGATACGTACAAAAATAGGTTCCGTAATATTATAAAGATGAAAAGGAAATGATTATAAATTGTTGTATTATTTGTCTTGTATTTTCGTCATTTGATTGCTCGCAGTAAATTTTTAATAATATTTGTTTCTGATATCCAACCAGGGTGCTAAGCATACCTCTTACGTACTTGGAGTCGGTTTCAATAGTATTATTGTAAAGTACACGACATGACATCGCGCCTGCATTACAGACTACATTCTCCAACCGCTCGGTCCAAATTCAGGCGTTCAAATGGATACAGCGCGCAAACCTCTCAACATTATTTGATGATATTATGTTTCAATAAACATCACGGCACCATCCGCCTATCGCTAATAAGCAAGATTTACGCCCCGTATCGTTTTCCCGTCCTGTCCGTAATTACCGAAAATCCCACAAAGCCGTAAGCAAACAACTTTAACGATAAATTATAATAAAATGTAACACGAAACTCCATTATTTAGACGTCGGCACTGTCCGTAATACGTAAGTTGTGTAAAATTGAATTAAAGTCATAAAAAGAATAGGTAATTATCGTAAAAATGACCAAGCGGAGGGCGCTAGATAAAATGGGCGTCGGTGGTGGGACCTCGACATAATTATGTTATATCCCAACCTTTATCCAGGATTATAATTATGTAATGCCGGGGAATGGTGCCAAATGGGCGTTACAATTTGTTCGAGCGATGTCCCGGTTTAATTCACCTTTTATTCGCTAGATGTTGGCTGCGGCTTACTTGTGTAAGAGGTTTGTCTTTTATGCCTTTTACTTTTCATTGTGATGGAATAATGAATTATTCCGCTTTGCAAATTTTATGTAGCCATTGATTTCATTACGGAGTTGAAGGATAACAAAATCAGCAATTGTTCTTTATAAAAATAGAAACAAATGAGTAAGCATCTTAACTAATAGAATGTCATAGCCTATTCTAAAATAACCAGATGATCTCCTCATAAGCTAGTGAAACCATAGTATGGCATATCGGAGGGACCAGTTGCTTTCGGAAGATAGTGAAAGCATAGAACGGCAAATATATTATTATGAAAAATGATATTTTATTGTTAATCTCTCGCTGCATCGCTTTTTTGACCAGCTGCGTGTCTGAAAATAAAACTTTGAAAAGATGGCTCTTTTATTTTACAACAGTAAGCTTATGCAGTTAGTATACTTCACACATCTTATAAATTTAGATATGCTGGTTTCCTCATATTTTTTATTGAATTGAATTGCAGAAGAGATCTGATTCAAACGGGATTTTTTGGGATTTCTCATCTCACTGAAATACGTTCTACCAATTAAGCAATAAATTGCTTATAAAGCAGTGTTGTAAAAAAGCTCGAGTCGGCGCTTAAACGCTCGAGTCGACGCTCAAGCAGATTGCTCGTGCTCGAGTCGGGACTCGACTGAAGCGCTCGACGCTCGAGCAGTGGCTTGAGCGCTCGGCTCGAGCTTGAGAGCGCGCTTAGATTACATAGTTAGAGAAACTGTAAAAAAGATCTGTATCAGCCCATATACGTCACATTGTAAGGCATGGGCCTACTCTACAATCGAGAGTTCGATTGAGAGTGTTTAGGCCATATAGTCCACCACACTAGCCTAGTGCGGGTTGGCGGACTTACATACCATAGATTTTTTTATAAATCGCTATGGTATGCAGGTTTCTTCATGATGTTTTCCTTCACCGTTTTAGTGCATGGTGATTGACTATCAATACACACATGACTCCGAAAAGTCAGAGGTGTGCCCTGGGATTCGAACCTGCGACCACCGTAAAAAAGATAGTATAATTGAAATAAGACAATTTCAATTTTATTTTTAACGATATTTATATTATAATAGTATTGAAATAAAACTATTATTTACGGATTTTATCGCGAATTTAGTTTAATTTTTACATTTTTAGCTTCCCGACGTTTCGATTACTTTACAGCTTTCGTGGTCACGGGGCGGACTGTATTATAATAGTAGAAAAATACTTATTTATTATTAGTATACAATATGCCATATGATCTACGCCATAAGGCCCAAATTACATTACAAGTGTGGTTTAGCTTTTTGTTTGTTTTTGGTTTTTGTGTTTTACTGGTGGTAAGTCTCTAATATGTGAGAGGCTGTCTTGGTGGGTACCACCGCAATGTCTATTTCTCCCGTCAAACAGCAGTTTAAATGCACTGTTGTGATTCGGATTGAAGGACATTGTAGTCAGAGTAACTACTGGACATATTGAGACTTAACATCTTGTGTCTCAGGATGGCGAGCGCAGTGGAATGCCAAGCATTGCTTTGTAAATCAAGGTGTTGTTTGGTTTTGCTACTGTTCATGAGCGGTCGCATCGCTTACCGTCAGGCGAACGGCGTGCTCGTCTCGCCATTCAATGCAATAAAAATACAATACTGGCCTGTATATTTTCGTTACTAAGTCTGTTCCTTCTTTTAGTTATGACTAGCTGTGCCCGCGACTTTGTCCGCGTGAAGTTTAACAAAAAAGTTAATTAGTTCTTTTAGTTATTTTTTAAATAAATGAAATTTTCTACAACAAATGTAGCCTAAGTTACTCCTTATTATATCAGCTACCTAACAAAAAAAGTCCCGTCAAAATCGGTCCAGCCATTTCAGAGATTAGCCGGAACAAACAGACAGTCAGACAGACAAAAAAAAATCTAAGGTCATTTTCGTTATAGGTATCGTGTATATAACGATATGTACTTGGACATTTTTGTTTATTTTCACTTTACAAACAGACACTTCAATTTTATTTATATGTATAGATAAGGCCAGCTTATACGACCAAAGTCAAAAGATAAGTAATACTCACCGTACCTACCGCCCCCCACAACTCCTAACATTTTTATTTATCACAATTTTTTCATCTATCCGTATTTAAAAACTACAACGCTTGAACGCTCGAGCGCATAACTCGAGCATGAAAGTCTAAACTCTCAACGCTCGCAAGCCTTAAACGCTCAAGCGTTTAACGCTCGAGTCTAAAACGCTCCAAAGCGTCGACTCAGCGCTCGACGCTCGACTCTCAGCGCTCATTTTTACAACACTATTATAAAGCCACCTCAACAAAACATCTTAATCTACCTTCCCTCCAAAAATGCCAACAAAATCCACGGCCAAATTTTTCAAATACTCGAATATAATTTTGTACAGGTCAGGCTTTAAGCGGCGCCATAAATTAACGGAGCACAATACACGCTGGATAAATCGTTGTCACGTAAGAATGTCGCATTAGGTGGGAGCGGGGCCCACGTCCCCGGGGTTCTGGGGGGTCTGGGGGGTCCTGGGGGGGCCGAGCAGAGGTGGGAAGTAATAACTGTGGCACGCCGCAGTTAGCTTGCTGAGTTGTTATTGCTCTGTATTATTTATGTGGAGTGGCGACGATGTGACAGTTGGCTTAGCGTCCCGGTGCCGGCTTGCGGGCATTTTTGCGGTCTCAACTGGGCTTTCATTGAGAATCAGCAAGTTTGATTACGGAAATGGATTACTTCTTTGATGCTGGTGGGTATAATTGCTTGGCTTTTACTGTTGTGTTTATTTGTAAGTATTTCTTTAGAAGGGCTAGCTAGGGGTATAAGTTACCATGAATAATTTTTATTCTCATTTTCTATTTCTCTTTGAAACTTTTAAAGTTCACTGATTATAAAAAATTCTTACAAAAGTATACAAGAAAATTTATGCAAAATATATTCATTATATATTTCTATCAACACAACATCATTCGAGAATAATAATAAGTTTGTTTGTGTAATTAAATAATTAAGAAATTTTATATAAACAAGCTTTAAAGGTTAAACTATACCTTCTGTTGTCTGCTCTTAATTATTTTCAAGATCGCCAAGGGAAAAGAAATATCTATTTTAACAACCGTGTAGGCGTCAGCTCCTCCAGAACAAGGTAAAAAACGAAATAATGGATATTTTTAGGACATTAATATAATATTACATTAAGTTAGGTCACACGAATAAATAAATAATAAGAGATAAAGTCTCCTAAAAGATAATATCCTTTTTCGATTCCATACATCTTACGCATATTGTTTGGAAATACTCGTATCTTATCCAATAATCTTACTTAACAGAAAAGTAACTTACTTGTACCGTGTAGTGCGGGACAAAATAACGAAACAATCGTAAAAAATATATATTCGCTATAATTTTAAATTCCTCAGATTTCTTGACATTATAATACAGCGAACTTTGAAATTGAATAAGAGGCCACTACTTCAATATTGTAGCGTCATCGACAATTATTTGTTTTGGTACTGTGGTTAAAACGTACTGATGCTTCTGATAGGGAGATAAGACACGTATGTATTATGGGGCCCTTATCTGTCGTTATAGGTTGTGTGAAATATAAACAATATTACATTTCAAATATCTTTCCAATAGACAGTCCTCAATTTAATTTAATTTATACTCATCCTCCCTCTCAAGGTTCTCCGTCAGACATTGCAGGACCTATGTCTACACTCTTCTTACTTACATAAGGAATATCCAAATAAATAATAATTACATTATTTAATTCCCAGGTTTTATTCCCATTTTCCAGAGTAAAGTACGAAATAACGCTGGCTAAATGCGTCCATTAGCCGAGCGAATTTATTTAGATTAGTAACTAGCGCAGTGGACAGAATTTCAAGCTAATCACAGGGTTTGACTGAACTAAATGACTGCTGCTAATTGTCGACTGAGACAGAAGACATTTGGACAATGCTGGTGGTATTTATACATTCATTTTACAATAAAATATTGAAATAGTCAATAAAAAATCACATTAGTTTTAAGATATTCCTTTTTTACATTTTATTACTTACTTTATATTAAATTTTGTGTACAATACTTTGTTTAACAAAATCACTGTTATAAGCATACGTTATTTTTAAGATAGTTAAGTATTTTTTGTTAAATGTTTTTGTGAAGTGTGAAGCTACATTATTAGTAAGAATATAATTCATTCTTGTAACATTAAAATTTATATAAGTGGTTGTTTAATTTTACCATATTATATCTTTTTTTTTTTTTTTTTTTTTATCAGCCCATATAGGTCCCACTGCAGGGCACGGGCCTACTCTACAATCGAAAGTACGATTGAGAGTGGTTAGGCCATATAGTCCACCACGCTGGCCTAGTGCGGGTTGGCGGACTTACATACCATAGAAATTCTTATAAATCGCTATGGTATGCAGGTTTCCTCACGATGTTTTCCTTCACCGTTTTAGTGCGTGGTGATTGACTGTCAATACACACATGACTCCGAAAAGTCAGAGGTGTGCCCTGGGATTTGAACCCGCGACCACCGTGAACATGTTGGCAGCCGCGTCTAGTCCGTTTACCAACAGGCCACCACGCACTTATATCTTAATAAAATTAATTTGTTCTCGGTAAAAGTCTCATTAGCAGTAAACGTAGTATAACTTCAAAACGTTTACTCAATTTCCGAGTCTTTTACCGGTCCGAAAAAATTATAAAAGCAGTGTAAAGCAAATCGAAGTGTGTGATAAAGACAAGTAAACACAACGAGTAAATAACAAAATTAAAACGCAGAAACACTCTAAAAAGCACTAATTAATCAAAACAAATATACAAGAAATCACGACTGCTGTAATCAAAGAGAACATTCTTAAACGAAGCATTGACTTGCAAAATCGAAGTTGATAAACTTTATTATAAATATTTGAGTTTATACTCCGAATTGGCCTCAAGTGTCTGGAGGCAGCGATCGGCCCGTTTGTTTATTCAGACCGCTTGTTCAACGGATGAGAGAGATAAAACTATATTTATTGCGAATTCCGTACTCTGCGTGTTTGCTTTTATCATAAAACAACGTTTTGCTATTTGTCGGTGGATTGTGGTTAGTTATTTTCTTGTCAATGAGACAAGCCCCGCTTATCCTATTTATCGGGTGGTAACCAATAAATAAGATCGTTTTGTTATATTACTTCTGTTTGCTGCGATTTTCATTATATTTCTTTTGTGTTTTTCTTTTATTTTCAAGACAAAACATTGTCTTGTAATCAATCCAGTATTATTGTAAAATTTTAAACTATCAGACACTTGGTCTGCATTAAAAATATTCTGATTTCTTAGGTTTACGCGAATGTTACTCACTGAAATAAAATCCGTAAATAATAGTTTTATTTCAATTAAAAATATTCGTTTCTTTTTAGCTAAGTTTTTTAAAAACAAAACATGCTCACTTTGAAAACTTGGACCTTTTATAATTGAAACTTTAAATAAGGCAATGTAAAGACTGGCGGCGTTATTGATAAACAGTTTTTAAATCTGTTTTAATTATCCAATGTTTTGTCCCTTTCGACCGACTTATGAATTTCTTTTGAGCGAAGAAGACAATATGACATCATTGGATAAGTCGGAGGCCCGCCTACAAGCTGGACCGACAACCTGGCTATAGTTGCAGGAGGTCGCTGGATACTGGCCGCTTCCAACAGGTCGATGTGGAGATCCCTCGGGAAGGCCTATGTTCAACAGTGGGCTTCCTGTGGCTGAGATGAAGACAAAATATTCTACAACTAAAAAGGTTTATTAACTGTCTGTGAATAAGCCCGTGAAACTTTAGAGACAATCTATGTCAAAAAGCGAACTTAACTATACTTAACTGGTGATGACAAAGATGAAGAAATGAGCATTTCGTAAATATTCTTAATATTTCGTAAAATTCGCAAAACTTAAGAATTTGTAAAACGTATATTTTCTTTAGGCATTCTATCGAAAATAAATAAATGGAAGAAAATAGTCTAAATGTAATACAATATCCACTACTGAAGTCCAAACGGCTCTGGGAATGGTAGGTCATTTATTACGAAACTCTGTACGAGAAGTTGACAAAAACCGGTCACTAGTGGAGTGCTCCCAATCGATATGTAGCCGATAGTGCTGGAGGTAGCCATTGTTGAGAAAGTCTTAATATATCGATGAAAACGCTGATGTTTTAAAAGACCAGAATTATTTGTTTTAACATTATTGCTTAAAATTGATTACTTCTAAATTATTCGGTTCATACAATCCAAACATTTTACGGCCACTAGAAACCGTGTTATTTTTTAAAGTTTTTTTTTAAACGCGTAAGATCGGTTAACATTATGAAATATACAAACGAATGCTGAATAAAGTAAACAAACGTCCAACTCAGTTATTTTTCAGAAAATTTAACGTTGTTTTAAGTTTCCCACAAAAATAACTAAAACAATAATTACTTAATATACTTTTTGCGCAACACGACCGTATTAAAAAATGTCAAATTGTAAACGACGTCTTCATTTAATGCAGTCATACAAAAACATACATCATTTATGCAATCATTTCAATCATAAAATAATTTGGCGTGAATAATTGTGTTTTAACAGCATAATTTTTTGCTTTTGCAAAAAAATATTCGATAATGAGGGAACGATAAAAAAAGAAATTACGTATCTAATAGCAGAATATTTTGATAATAGCGAAGCTTTTACCTCTTAGTAGTTACTATGAAGATCGTAGGAAGTATCTGGTTAAATGCTCATTAAACAGGTCACTTTGAAAGCGATTGCGGGCCTGAACAGCGAATAATTCGCCATAATCTAATGATTATTGGTAGTATTTTAATTAATTATAATTGATAAATGATCAATGTTGTTGTAATTAATGCCTCTATAAGCCGGTTTAAATGGTATAACATATAACACAAGCGTTGAGAAGTCCGCCAATATACGCCTGTCGTATACCATTTGCCGTTTTACTCAGTGACAAACTTGCTATTAGATATAGTCTCGTATGAATCGTGTATTTATCTTAACGTTACCAATTATTATTTAATGCAAACTTGGAACGTGTGGCTTTCAGGAGGCTCTAGCTAGGATATATCTAGGTTGATTAAGAGCAACGATGGTTGTTCACCCACATAAGTTACCTTTAATAAACTGCTGTTTTTATTGCGGTAAATGGCGAGAGGAGCATGTAATTTGCCTAATAGTAAACGATACTGCCGTACATAGACAGTACCAAAACCAAACAACACCATTAATTTCATAGCAATGTTTGGCATCACACTCCGCTCGCGAAACTGAGACACAAGATTTTAAGTTAAGTCTCAATATGTCCAGTAATTGCTTGCTCGCTTACAACACCTAGTACTCTTCCACCGTTAATGTTCCAAAATGTATTTTATCGACACCACTATCGATTTCCCACATCACTACTGGAAACCAACAAAGGTCCCCGATATTTCACGGGAGCCAGCCCTGGGGCGATTCCTAATATCTTTTTAGTACAATACGAATCCATTGTTCATTTGACCAAGTTGATTAAATATATGTGTATTCCCATGGTAACATGTGGCCTGCAGGAATTCTTGCTAATATTCCGAACAAATGTTAGGGATTAAAGTAGAACAAATTATGTGGGGGTCCTGTTTGCAAATTGTGTTTTGTTATTATATACTGTAGTGTGTTTTATCAGCCCATTTACTTTGCGCTGCAGGGCGCAGGGCTCAACATTAGACAGTACGATTGAGAGGGGTTAGGCCACATACCACGCTGGCCCAACGCGGGTTGGCGGACTATTCTATTTTATTTACAATAGGTACATCAACTGGAAACACATCAATAGCATTACCGATATATAAGACAAAGGATAATAAAGTCACTGATGCGGTATGCCGATGCGAGGTATGCCAAGTAAAGACGTGCACAACATTCATAAAATTCAACAAATCAACACTACCTACACCTAATTATTACAAAATAAAACAAAAAATTGGATACAAAGAATAAAATACAAAAACACAACAATTAATTATTTAAGGTCAATTCAACAGAATGCTCATTGTGCGTGATAGACTTCCTAGGGATTTTGGTTCAATTTTCAAAACACCAATTCTCTTCAACGGCTGACGGGCCTGCGGGCGAGCGAGCGAGGGGCGGGCGAGCGTGGAGCAGCGGTTCGTTTCTTGTCTTCCTTTGGAGAGGTCCTCTTCTGGCGAGGCCCGGCGCGAAGCTGCCGATACGGCCAAACCGCCCCTCTTTTATATTCTTTCTCGGTCCACGCTCACCCCCCCTAGCCCCTCACCCTTCAGCACCCGTCATAATCTTTATTTCTCACTTATTTTTACAATTTCCTTACAATCATCTCAATTTCCACACAACAATGTGGGGCTCATCCCCGCGCAACCCCTTACACCATGCACCCATCCCTAAGGACTCCCGGGGCGTGAATGCGGCTGGGTTTTGGGTGCGGAGAGTTTTGTTCGACGTCACCCCGCCCCGCTTGTACCACGTGACCGAGGCGCCCCCCAGCCCTCTCACCCCCTCGGGAGCCGCACCGCGCATGCGCATTAGGCACATAGTGTGAGGTTTGGGAAAATGAAACCACTTCAGGAATAATTATTTATTTTTAACTAGTTATTTCGTGTCGTGCACATTTCTCCCGCCGTCGCAGATCGCGATTTCCACTGGGAGCACGACGATCTTCCGGGACGGCCGCCGCAGGATGTGCCCGTTGCTCGTTGTGACGTCGACGACTCGCACCTCGCCGTCTTCCCCGGGGTAGATTCTGGACACCCGGCCTCTCGGCCAGACGTTTCTCGGCAGGTTGGCGTCGCACACGACGACTAAGTCCCCGACTTTCGGGGGTGCGCCGGTGGTGCGGGGCTCCCGCCGGTGTTGGAGCGAAGGCAGGTACTCCCTCACCCAGCGCCGCCAGAACTCGTCGGCCAGTCGCTGCGCGCGCTTCCAGCATCGGCGCGCAGAAGTGTCGTCGTCCGCGAAGTCGCCTGGCGCTGCAACGTGACAGTTAGGCCCCAACAATATGTGGTTGGGGGTTAACGCCTCCGGCTCGTCGGGTGTCACGGCCACGTGAGTGAGTGGTCGTGAGTTCACAATGTCTTCTATCTCCGCTAACAGTGTGTGCAATGTCTCGTCGCTCGGGTATTTCTCTGTTAGTATCACTCGCAGGGATTGTTTAACGCTGCGTATCAGTCTTTCCCATGCTCCGCCCATGAAGGGTGCGGCGGGGGGAATGCGACGCCAGTTGATACAGCGTGCATTTGCCTCTCTTCCTGTTGCTTCCCACGCCTCCTTCAACTCCTTATCCGCAGCCTTGAAACACGTCGCGTTGTCTGACCATAGTTCCGTCGGTTGGCCTCTGCGCGCGATGAATCGCCTGAGTGCTGACACGGCAGAGTCCGCGCTCAGTGACGCGACCACTTCCAGATGCACCGCCCTTATGGTCATGCAGGTGAATACCCATCGTTTCTCCCGATGTCTTCCGACGGTCACTTCCAGCGGACCGAAGTAGTCTAGTCCCGTGTAGGAGAAGGGCCGTGTGTTGTGCGCCAGTCGCGCCGCGGGAAGATCTCCTGTGGCTGGGATAGTGGGCTTCGCTTTTCTTATTTTGCATGGTGGGCAATTCTTCAATACTCCTTTCACGGTCGGCCGTATTCTAGTTATCCAGAACCTTTGTCTTAGTTCATTTACCACCATTTCCACTCCTCCATGGAACATCCTTTCGTGTACATGTTGCACGTACATCTTCGTGTATTCATGTTGTCCGTCTAACAGGACTGGATTTGTTGTGTCTTCGCTTACACTTTTCGCCGCTGTTATTCTTCCGCGCAAACGCAATAAGCCGTCCTCTCCCACGAACACACGTAGGGAGGCGAGTCGATCTGTCGGCGAGGGTGGGCTTCCGCTTATGACGCGCAATCTTTCACTCGCATAGCTGTCATCTTGCACTTTTCTTAGCCACAATTCTTCGGCGCGCCTTAGGTAACACGCGTCTAGACTCATGAACCTTTTCTGTTGTACCTTAAGCTCCGGTCTCGATTTGCTATCACTTTTCTGGTAGGCGCTCCACGTGGGGTCCTGCTGAGTGTTGCCTTTTGTGCGCTTTCGTCTTGCGGCCATCGTAATGTGTGTTTTCCGCCTGCACAAGTCCAGGAATTGCAACACTCGCGCCACGGTACGCACTGCACTGCTCCACTTCGCGAATCGACACAGATCGGGTAAACAGGTGTAAGCCTTTTCTTCTCTGACACTTAGACACTTTTCTTCATTCGTTTTGTCGGTCGGCACTTTCACTTCCACCGGCCACTCTCCCGCCGGTTGGCGCAGGAACTCCGGTCCCCGGAACCATCGGTGATGTGCTTCAAATCCTGTCGGCGTGTCTCTTGTGGCATCGTCCGCCACATTGTCGCGCGACGGCACCCAGCGCCACTCGTTTACTTTCGTTAATTCTTCGATTTCGGCTAGACGATGAGCGACGAAAGTCTTGAAAGCGCGCGGTTCCGCCCTTATCCATGCGAGGACTGTTCGGGAATCGCTCCAGTATATTTTTTTCTTGAACTCGAAGTTGTGCTCTTCACATGTCTTGGTCGCGAGTCGCGCGCCGAGCAGGGCCCCTTGTAGTTCCAGTCGTGGAATAGACGTGGGCTTCAGCGGCGCCACACGGCTCTTGGCTGCGGCTAGCGCGACGTGAATCGTATCGTCCACGCGCCGCATGCGTATGTACACCGCCGCCGAGTATGCTTCTTCGCTGGCGTCCACGAACGTGTGTAGCTCTCTTTCCACCACCGGCGGTCCTATGTCGTAACATCGCGGTATGCGCAGATCCTTTAAGGCGCGCAGGTTGCTCAGCCATTCGACCCAGCGAATTCGTAGTTCTTCTGGGATGTGGTCATCCCATCCGATCCCGTGTCGCCATGTTTCCTGCATCAGCCTTTTCGCCGGGGTCGTTATTGGTGACACCAAGCCGAGAGGGTCGAAAAGCGACATTATGACGCTCAAGGCTTCCCTTTTCGTTGGTGGCCGTTCATTGCGCAACACCTCCGGCGGGGTTCTTCCTTCATTGACGCGAAACCCAATGCAGTCCTCTTGCCACCGCCACAACAGACCCAGCGTTTTCTCCTCGGCCGTTCCTCCTATGCGCACGGCGGCGTCCTGCCCGCGCGTGCTGAACTGGCGCACTACGATGGGCTCGTTCGACACCCATCCTCTCAGGGTAAAGCCTGCTTGTCGGTGAATATGGTCCACTATTTTTGTCACCTCCGTGGCCTTTTCTTTGCTCACGAAGCTGGTGATAAAATCGTCCATGTAATGATTTCGCTTAATTTCCTCCACTGCCTCGGGAAATTGTTCCTGGAACTCTTCCGCGTTCCTGTTCTTTATGTAGAGTGCCGTGCATGGTGACGACGTCGCTCCGAATATCACCGAAGTCATCTGATATTCCGTAGGCTTCGTGTCTCCTCTCTCCCGCCCTCTCCACAGGAACCTCAGGGCGTCTCTGTCTTCGCGTCTTACTTTGATCTGCATGAACATTTCTTTTATGTCCGCCGAGACTGCAAAGGGGTGTTGTCGGAATCTCATCATGATTCCGGGCAGGGATTGCAGGAGGTCAAGACCCGACAGGAGCAGGTCGTTCAGACTGACTCCGTGTGATCTTGCCGCTGCGTCATGCACCACCCTTATCTTTGGCTTCGCTGAGTTACACACGGCAAAGTGCGGAAGGTACCAGGTTTTTCCTTGTGGTGCTGGCGAAGTAGTCGGGACCGCGTATCCTGAGACGAGGAGGTTACTTATCCTCTCTTCATACTTCATCTTCAGGTCCTCATCACGGTCGAGCTTCTTTTCTAAATTTCTCAATCTATTGTAGGCATAATCGTAATTGTTGGGAATCGTGCAGTCGTCCCGTTTCCAGAGGAGTCCAGTTTCGAAGCGTCCATCTGGCATCCTTCGACTTCTTTCTTGCAGGATTTGCAAAGCGCGCTCTTCGGGATCACTTTTCGGCTTTCTAGGCTCCACTCCAAGCGACTCTAAGTCGAAGAATCTTTTCATCATTTCTTCCATGTGCTCATCCAAAGTGACTGTGTGTCCGCAGAAGGCATTGATGTTCTGAAGTGCTGACTTATACCCGTGCAGAACCCATCCCAGCTTCGTGCGAGACGCGATAGGCTGGCTTCTGCTCCCGGTCCGCATCTCGAACGCCACCAAGAACTCCCAGTTGTCTTGCCCAATCAGTATCTTTGGATTGGCGTTCTTATAGATCAGTCGCTCTTGTATATCCTGAAGGTGTGCACAGTGTTGAATGTCCCTCTTGTCGACGCTTTGTCTGGTGGACATCAGGTGTGATACAGTGCGTGCGTTGCGTATCATATATTCTTCGTCACTGTAGCGTCCGCGTATTTTGACGTCGACTCTGCGGCTATCTGCGTGTTTCATCGTTCCGTTGAGACCTTGCACCCACATTTCGTCGCGCGGACCTTGCAAACCTAGCAATTCTGCCAGCCCTTCCTCGACGAGCGTGACGGTACTGCCGTCATCCATGAGCGCGTAGGTGTGCACGCGTGCTCCGCCTTGTCCGGTGAGTGTGACAGGTGCGATCTTGAGAAATGCTTGCCGGTTTCCTCCACGATCCGTCTGTGTGACGAGCTCCGCGGACGTGACCACTTCCTCCTGCACGGACTTCCCGGGAGGTGCTGACGGCGTCCTCCCCGTGTTCTTGTGCAAGAAGCGGTGGTGAGCCATCAGGCAACCCTCCCGGCCGCACTTCTTGGCTCTGCAGTTTCCTCGTCGGTGCGTGCTCCTCAGGCATCGGAAGCATATTCGAAACCGCTTCGCAATCTCCCACCGGTCCCCTACGTTGGCGTCTCTGAACTGCTTGCATTCAGGTAACTGATGCTTCTGCTTGCACAGCGGGCACTCTTCTAAGTTGTCGTCCGCGACGAAAGTGCGTTCGATGTTCTTTCTTCCACGCCTTTCCACAGGGACGTCCTCGAGTGGTGCGTACGCTCCACACTTGTCGGCCTCCTCGCTGAGAAAGGTTGCCAGCCTCTTCAGGTCGGGTACATCTTCCTTGCATGCGGCGGCGTAATCGTACCATTTGCTTCTCAGCGTGGGCGTGAACTTTTCTATAGTCGTCTTGACTGTTTCTGGATTATACAAGTAATGGATCCTCTTCAATGCTTCAATAGCGGCCACAGTATTCGCCACTTTGTCAGCAAATATACACAAATCTCTTGGGCTGTTGGTCAACTTCCCAAGTGTCTTCATCTTTTGCAGCTCGTGCATGGCTAGCGCGTCGGGACGACCGAATCTTCTCTTCAAAGCTTTCATAATCGTCTCCGGCTCCGGTTGGCTAATCAGTAAACCGCTAATCGCTTCGCCCGCCGCCCCCCTGACGCTCTTCCTCAATCGTGAAACGTTTTCAGTTCTTGAGAATACAGCTTCAGTCTCATAGTAGGCAGCTTCGAAAGCGAGCCAGCCGCTGCTTCGCCCATCGAACATGGGCAGCTCCTGCAGGTATCTCGGTGCGTCTCTCGACATCTTCACGGCTTTGGTGAGAGCTGTCGCCAGTGAGGTGACGTCCACGTTCGGTGGCTGACGCGCAGGCCGGGGCTCATCTTTGCGCTCCCGGTGCTCGCATTCCTTGTTCTTGCGAGCTCCCTGTCCTTGTCCTTTCGAATCATCCTCGTCTGGTGAGTCCTGCTTCTTTGTTGGCGGTTCCTCTTGACCCTCCAACCATTCCTGTACACGACTGGATCGGTCGTGCTCATCTCCGGACTCCACAGAGTCCTCTTCATCGTCGCTGATTGCGGCGCGTTCCTTTTCCAACTTCGCTTGGGCCAACGCAAGCGAGACGCGCACCTCTTCCAGCTTTAGTTGTGCTATCTTTTCCTGTGCCTCGAGCTCAGCAAGCTTCTTGCGCTGCGATCGCTGTGATTTGGCGCCTTTGGATGGCTTCAGGGTGTCGCCGTCGTCCTTCTCTGCCTGCGTGGTCGCCGTGTTCGAACTCGCCGTTGTTTCCGTGTATGCAGTCTCTGAAGTAGTCGCGGTATCCTCGGAGGTCGTCGTCGTTCTTGCAGAGGTTGCAGTTGTCTTCACGGATGGGCCAGCATTCCCTGTGGGCGTGGCACCCGCGCCTCGGGCGGCCGCCGCAGTGCTTTGAGTGATTACTTGTGGTGCACTGGAAGGACCACCCTCGGTACGGGGCACCCTTACGGCCGGGCTCAATCTTTCGGACGCGTCGATCACACTTCCCTTCTTCGAGCGAGTAACAGGCATCTTTTTCTTTCTTGCGGTTGTTCTGAAAAAATACAAATCCCGCGCTGTGGCTTAAAAATGTTCAAACAATCTTCCAGGAACCAAGTCTTCAAACTGTTAGAAACTTCCAAATGAATCTTGCACCAGACATAAGTTCCGAGACTTCGAACGACTTCTCGACCAATCAGATTCGTCGAAACTTCTTCAATATTTCCAAGTCTTCGATCTTGATATTTCCTCTTCAAATTCGTCTGCGAATGATCAACGATTGCTTTTTCTTCATAATCCGGATGCGAAGGACCAACGAATGTGCGTGATAGATTTCCTAGGGATTTTGGTTCAATTTTCAAAACACCAATTCTCTTCAACGGCTGACGGGCCTGCGGGCGAGCGAGCGAGGGGCGGGCGAGCGTGGAGCAGCGGTTCGTTTCTTGTCTTCCTTTGGAGAGGTCCTCTTCTGGCGGGGCCCGGCGCGAAGCTGCCGATACGGCCAAACCGCCCCTCTTTTATATTCTTTCTCGGTCCACGCTCACCCCCCCTAGCCCCTCACCCTTCAGCACCCGTCATAATCTTTATTTCTCACTTATTTTTACAATTTCCTTACAATCATCTCAATTTCCACACAACAATGTGGGGCTCATCCCCGCGCAACCCCTCACACCATGCACCCATCCCTAAGGACTCCCGGGGCGTGAATGCGGCTGGGTTTTGGGTGCGGATAGTTTTGTTCGACGTCACCCCGCCCCGCTTGTACCACGTGACCGAGGCGCCCCCCAGCCCTCTCACCCCCTCGGGAGCCGCACCGCGCATGCGCAGTAGGCACATAGTGTGAGGTTTGGGAAAATGAAACCACTTCAGGAATAATTATTTATTTTTAACTAGTTATTTCGTGTCGTGCACACTCATTTACAAAAATACAAAAAATAAAAACAGTAGAAATTTTTTTTTAAAAAAAACTACGTAAAAAATAAATGAATCATACATTCTAAACTTAATTTTTTTTGTTATTATGTGTTTTTTATGACACTCGAAGCATGCCTGCAGGCTTATTTAACCCGTTCGGGTCGTTACGCTTTTGGTATATATTTTCTATATCAACGTGCACCTCTAGGTCCGGTTGAATGAAAGCCATACAATAGATTTTCCTCTTTGTTTAAGGTAGACGGGAGTCCATTTATCGATTCTTAGGGATACAATCGGGGGTAAAAATCACGTTACAAAACAACGCAAGTTATTTTCAGCCACATAAAGGGTATTCGTATTTACAACCCAAAGACGAGGATTTTTAAAAATATGTAACAAAACAGGCGCCTTTTTTCATGAAATGTTTAGTTGCCGAGTGTATGTAGTTACTAAAACTATTACCTGGCTTCGTTTTTGGCCGCAGTCTTGATATAACTTGTAGAAATTTGATGCTGCACACACGAATAACCATTGTAATGACGATTTTAGCGTCATAATTATAAATACGACGTCTACAATCTGCCAGTGAAATCTTTGTGGAAATAATAAAAACTTAAAAAATTATAAATATGATATAAAAACGCCAAGCATTCAAATAAACTACTGACGAAGGAGATGAAAAAAAATCTAGAATTTGTCGTGTATGTTAATAATATAAATTATAAACACTAAACATCATAACCATATATTATATTGCGATTAATATTTTAAATCTATTGTTCTTTCATCAATAATAACGCTATATTTTGTAGGTACAAAGAAATTCTTATGCAACATTTCTATCTTTTAATCTACAGGAAATCCCACTAAGGAACATATTTAGTAAAACTCCTTTAATTTATTGGATAGTAAGCTTAGCTTTTACACGCAATTGAAAATCAAACAAAGAGAAAAAACATCAAAGGTAAAAATACACAAAAAACATTACAATATACCTCATATGATTCTTTTTAAGAAATTTGCTTTTGGAATCCCAATACAATTTAGACTTCGAAAGGTATGTGTCTAATTAACAACATTTGATGTATCTAAATATTTATATCGTATTCCAAGAATTGCGTGACAAATGATAAGGGGATGCCTGTTCTCTGTATTATGATAAATTACTTTAATTTTGGAAATATTACTCTGCCTCGGTGGTTTGGACTACGGTACGGTTACAAGGCTGAGGTCTTGGGTTCGAATCGCAGGTCGGGCTAAGTGTTATTGGATTTTTCTTTTCATTATCAGCGCGGAGTCGGGTATTTGTGCCCGATATGGCTATAGGCTTGAGCTAACATTTTGGAACGGAACATACTGGCGAAATGTGAGTGTCCTGGCTCCTCTGCCTACCCCTTCGGGGAAAACTTCGTGAGTTTATGTGTGTGTGTGTGTGTTTGTATATTGGAAATTTGATCAAAAATAATATTTCCGACCTTATTCTATTTTGCATATCTGGTAGTGAGTGAAAGTATACTTTAAGCAGTCTATGTATATTTTTTTCCAATTTAGCGCCCAAATTGTTTATCCGATTTAGATAAATATGGTATAATAATATAGTAAACGAAGTGTACAACAAAGTGCATGGTGGCCTGTTGGTTTGAATCCCAGGCCACACCCCTGACTTTTAGAACTTGGTGGCCTATTGGTAATGGAACAAACGCGACTGACAACATTTTCGCGATAGTCGCGGCTTCAAATACTAATTGACTGAATGACTGACTACTGACTTTGCGGAGTCATATGTGTGTGTTGATATATGATATTAATCAATCATTACGCACTGTAACGGTAAAGGAAGACATCGTGAGGGAACCTGCATACCACAGCGATTTGTGGTGGACTATGGATGCGTGGTGGACTATAAGACCTAACCACTCAAACGCATCGAGTCATTAAACATACCAACGCGTTGCTCGAGAGAGTTATAACACAAATTGATTCTGAATTGAATTGCACTTTAACTACCTCTGCATTTTTCAGGTGCATTTAATCCTCTTGTTCTTCCTCTTTTTTCTTATATAACTATCAAAAGACAATTGCTAACATCCGGCCAGAATACCAGACTCTGATAGTAATGGATTCTGGTATAATAATGGACTAGAGAACTGTACCATTCAAAGGCTCTTTATGAGGACTCAAGAGAGTTGTTAAACTTTCCTCAAAACAGAAAACATTGTATTTTAGTTTAAATCGTGGTTTTTGTTCGCAGGTCCGGCGGTGGCTTCAGTTTCGCTCATCGCGCTGTGCTACTTTATTTCCATCCATGACGTCATACTGAGGTAAATCATAACATACGTTTTTTTTATTTCGTCTATTTTTTTATATCGTGGAATAGGAACACAAAGAATTACCCATCTTTGACTCTCGGAGACCAGGGCGTCCCATTGTCGATCCTAGTTCGGATGAATACCGAATACCAATATACAGTTTGGATATTTTTCTAAATATTGACAGACATGTTAAGTATTATGTGAAATATGCAGTATATATTTTTTGTCTCATATTTGTAGTAATTACTCGTTTGACATGTCAAGTACAGGGCGCAATGTGTCGCGACCGCATATTGGTAAGCGAACTACAAGCTCCTTGCTCTGTGGTCTGTCTAAGTGCACAGTACACACTACATAATGTAGGGTACGATACCGTTTATCACAAAGCATTACATGCTTACTGTGTCTTGTTACACTATTATATTGATTGGTAAACAAGTATAAACCATTGGAAGAAAAGAAAACTTAGAGAAAAATGTACTAAGCGGTCTCCTGGCTCAAGGCAACCATGCCAATAAAAAGAAGCAACTTCAAGATGTACTAACTGTAAGGGAGCAGACACTTTTTAAAAATACATAACTACATTAAATTAATATTGCTGACGTTCTTATGGGATAATGTAGAATTCTAATGTAAAAAAATATTTCATATCGGTCCAGTAGTTTCAGAGTCTATTCATTACAAACAAATAATCTAATTTTACCGCTTTATAATATTAATATAGATTTCATTTCGTATTTTATATGTATATTACTTGCTATAAACTGATACAAGCAAGGAAGAAGAGTTTTTTCTTAAAGTTATATTAAATTAGGTATACAATTGCAGTTTGAAAATAATATAAGTTGTATTAATTTTCGTATCCGGGCTCTTTCAAAGTTGACAAGTTTTTCATCTTTTCATGAGTTTTACAGTGACATTTGCTTTGTCTTTTCGAACTTTCGAATTCCTTACCAGTTTGGAAAATTGTATGAGTAAAGCCATGATAATTGAATACAAAAACTCACAAATTCTTCACTCTGTTAATATAAAACGAAGTCATAATATAACAGTTCTATCTAAAGGCACAATATCGATAAATAAAATAGATCTATGAACATAAAAAAGGCGCAGACATTTTAAACAATTTCAATAATTCAAATATTAACATAAAGTCGTATTAATTTTCCAAGATTTTATTTTCTACTCTTAAATATTATTCAAGTTATTGAAATAAAGATGTTTTGAACAGTCGTGTAATTCTTTGCAGAGTCCTACGATGATGTCGGGCCGCGGGCGTTTGAGCTGTCTCGTCGGGTACACCCAGTTTGTAAATAAGATTTTTTAAATAACTGAAATAAATATTAAAGAACTTTTGTAGGAAGCCATCACGTATACGGATAACGTTCGTATACCTCTCGAGTTAGTATACACTGGGATAATAGATCCTGAGATACTTTTCTATTTTATATCGTTTGTATAATATTAAGTATAATTTTCTTCCTTTCTTTGACACTTTCCATTCGCTTGAAACAAATGCTGGACATTTATAATACGTATATACTAAATAGCTCTTCCGAAAACATAAAAATAATTTCATAGAGTTTAATACTGTAAAGGAGATTATTTTTAAAATTTTATTTCAATAACCACATTTCTGCTGAATCGTTAATATATAGTTTAACATTAAAATAACATAAAAAAAAAACTATTATTTAACATTAAACTACACCATAATCCGTCCAGCTAATGAGACGTGATTTATTAACAAGCTGAAAACATCTAACATATGCAATTATTAAATAATTATCTCCAATTAATGTTTTGTCAATTCCCGGTGAATTGTATTGTCCAGCATTCGTACTAGCGAATGGAAACTTTAAATTGCTGGTCGAAATATAATAATCCCTGCCATTGTTAGTATTGTTTCCCATTTTCCCTGTAATCACACATTACAAAATAAAGTAAAGCTATAGGATTAATTTATGATGAAATTAATTTGGTATGTGATAAACATTTAGTTCCTGTGAATCTATGTATATGTAGCGAATAATGAACATATATTTTGTCACTTACGCTGTTTTGGTGCTGAGACGTACTGTCGTGTCATTAAATAGCTAATTTATTTAGTTGTGTGCGTAGTTAAAAATATTCCTAAATAAATAAATGCAAATGTATGTGTGGTACAAGTATATTCAGTACACCTAAATTGTTTTTACCGTAAGCCGTCAGTTTGAGACTCAGCATGAGTTAACAGAAATAAATCTGCGTCATCTAATATGTGTCAATAAAAATACTGTACGGCATCAGCCCATAAGCACATACTACTGTTTAAGACAAGCCTTCTCTACAACTCTAACGATGAGTAAATAAAAGTAAATAAATTTAAGTTATTAAAGGATTTGGATCATGTTATAACAATTAAGCGTAATATTTTAATACGACAGCTCGTGCCAGTACATATATTTACATTATAAATACAACGAAATTTCAACATAAACATTATTTATTTTTAATACTTGTACTTGTAGTTTATTCAAATCTGTTTAGCATATAATTTTTTGGTTAATAAAAACTAAAGATTCCGGTCAGTTAGTAGATTTTGCATGCAGCGTAGCGCATTTATTTCTATATATTTAAAATTATATTATATACTGCAGGTTAATGACATCAGGAAGAGATATTCAATAAATTAATTATTATGTATGACCGATGACATAATTCGAGAAAATCCATCTTTTTGTATGTGAAACATTTTCCATTACATGAAACAAATTTCGTGCCAAATGAAATGTAGCATATAATAAATCCTATTATCTACCGATCGTTCCTCTTGTATGTATTCTGTGTAGTACCGTATGATTTAATATTCCAGTAAAATTGTTTTAACTTTACGCGAAATTTCCTACCGTAAACCTGCATACTACATAATAATGAATTGTAAATAATTATGTAAAATAAAATATATTTAAATGTCCCTATTGTTAATGAATTGTGTGATCCTTAGGATATAGTAGAAAACATTTAGCCAAAATAATTTTTATTGTAATTCCTTTGTGTATGGAAGTTGTAATGCAATTTCTGAAATTGCCGTCTAGAGGAAAATTGTTACAAATGGTGACGTGAATTACAAAATTTGCTTATGCTTGTACATAAAAAAATCAGTTTCTGTTTGGTTTTATTTGTCTACGTTCTAATGTTAACAATATCTTTAAAAATAATTTTGTTTTTCATGATACAGAACTCAATAGTTTTAACAAACAATACTCTTAATTTCAATGAAATTCAAACGCAATAATGCTATGAAATTGATAATTTAATTAATCTACTTAATAAGTAAATAAATACCTTCATCACAAAAGAAATGGCACATACGACATTTCTCCTTTAGACGACATGATGGTATTAACGTAGAGTAACCTAGAAATACAGAGCGATAAAATTAAATATTACAAAGGAATTAATAGATATATTATGAAATACTAACATACATCGTATTGGTAGTAAAAAGAATATATTGTCAAGGAAATCACCTTCGAATCATTTAATTTCATTTTTACGTTGTTTTTTTTTTAACATCATTTAACGATTAATGTAAGGATGGTCAGGAATGTTGAAACTGTTAGGGTATCGAGGCACCGAGTCATACCATAAATTCTTCAAACAGGTCTACTAAGCTAAACTTTGCCAAAATTGTAATGTTTCTGAGTTTCAAAATGGCTTCTCACTTTTTAATCTTGTGTATTTTTTTTGAGCCAATTTATAGTTTCTCCTTTTTGTCTCTTTTTAGTATCAATACTATTTTTTATTGAGTAAACATGCCCCTTGCATTAGAAACATTAATTAACTAATCCTTTACAATACTTTTTATATTACTGCATTTTAATAGAAAGTGAGACACTGTCTGTGCCCAAAAATTGACTACCGTGTTGCGATTTATTAAAAATTTACGTAAATTTCCCTTTAAATGAACAATCTTGTACCCTGTAAATACTATTAAAATGCAAATTGACGAGTTTTCATAAACATGGCCATAAAAATAACCCCAAATCCCTCGAGAAAATGAATCAGCGGTTTAAAGCTATGAAAGAGCTGAAGATGATTTGCAAATATAAATTATAATTTACAGCATGGCTGTTTATAAATTAGCTGTACGTTCTCAAAGAAAAAATATGAAATAATTTATACGTTATATGTGCGACTTTAATTTATTTTGCTTGATCATATTTTAATTTTATATGCATTAATAAATAGCTTACATTTAAGAACATTCCAAATGACCCCATTTAACTAGCTTTGAGACTAGAAAATTATTTTGTTTTCGATGGTCTAAAAGTTATGTTTGAAAATAGAATATATTGTGTTCTTATTTTTAAAATATGCAAAATTTATAAAAACTGCATCCTTGGGTATGTTAATGTTTTTTTGTATAGATATGAATGTGAAAGAAGGGTTGTATGTAACAAAGTATTATGTAATTAATGAAGTAGACAATATTAAAATTCGTATAAGTAATCTATGGAGGTTTCGGTAACTGTTGTTAGGTTAACGTATCTATGAATTAACATTCATTTTATATAAACTTTGAATATAGCTACTAGATGGTATTTTGTTGTGTACGGATAAATTTTATACGATGGAGTTTCATGTTTGTTTGTTTGCTCAATAATGTATTTTCATTTGATGAAGTCTGTTAAATAAATTATTAATATAAACTCATGTTGTCAATTTATTTCCTCAATGTTATTTTAATGTGCAATGAGTTGCTTCTTCTGGGCGTGGCATTCAAAAGGCTGAATGAGGTGAGGACATTTGCCACTTAGCTTTATTAAACTACAGATTGATTATAAGTAAGTATAATATGACAAGGGAAAACGAGTTTACACACTGTTAATAGCAGCATGTATCTCATGAAAAGAAACGTAAAATTATATTTTTACCAAACGTTTTATATAGTGCCATTGCCGCTAACCCATTCTCCCATCCCTCCTATATCTCATTTTCTGATTTTTTTTTCTCCTGCATCCTCTATAATACTTGTCTGACATAAAATTTATTCAATATTGCGGATTCCTATATTAAGAGTAGATTATTTGAAAATTAGTTAAGTTGGATTTTTAATGTTTAGTAATCATTTATTATGCTTGTTTTGTACAAATGTCGGTGATACCAGATACTATTAAACATACAAGGAAAAATTACCTTTTAAAAACGTTTATTTTAGAATGTTAAAAAATATATATAATCTAGAAATTCCAACCTGGGAAGAAGCCACTATTCACAGAATATGAAATACTGATACGTCTGTAACAATTGTATGCTCCCAACATATTTTATAATACTACAATAATTAAACATTGCCTCTATAAACATAAATGTAACACGGACTCATTCCGAGAAATACAATTAAAGTTTGAACCAATTATCGTGTACACAGTCGCTACCTTAATATACACATAGATAATACAAAAATCCACAACGTGGTTTAATCCACTAAAACAACATCTCAAACGAAAATCTCGGCGGATTATCGTCGTACAATTAAACACGGCGTAAACTTACACCAAGATAACCGTGTAAAATCTTACGCGGGTGTGCCACAATGTATCGTGTACAGAAGGCTTAACTGAATAGAGTGATTCATTTTCTGTATCAACCCATATATTCCCCATAGCGGAGCACGGGCCTCTTCGAAAATCGAGAGTATGATTGAGAATGATTAGGCCGTTAGTACACCACGCTGGGTTGTGGGTTGGCGGACTTTATATATCATAGAAATTCTTGTAAATCGCTATTAACCGTTTTAGTGGTGATTGACTATCAATATCTTGTTTTCTTTTACCATGTTATGTTGTAAAAGAATGAAACATGGTAAAAAAAGTGCTCAGACGTGGTGGTGGTCAGACGACCTGGTAAAGGTCGCGGGACGTTGCTGGATGCAGGCTGCCTCCAACAGGTCAATGTGGCAATCATTGGAGGAGGCCAATGTTTAGTGGTGGAATTCCATTGGCTGTTGGATGGATGGATTGTAGCGGCTTAATTCATATACAGTTTATAAATATATTTTAGTTATAGAATATTTCGACTTCTTCGCTCAAACTGAATTCAAAAGTCGTTCGAAAATATTCGATGACTAAAATAAGTATATAATATAACATTTATAAATAAGTCTGTAAGTATTCAGCGTCTTGGGTGGACAAGGCTTAATACAGCAGGCGTGCCTTTTTATACAAAACTGTTTATTAGGTAACTATTATGGTTCAATTATGGGATCACAACTCGTTTCAAGACCTAACAACAAGCTGAATCAATGTGCATTGATGGTAAATATATGAGTTTATCAAATAATAAGTTTATTTTAAAAACAGGTGGATAATTTGTCTGGACTTTTCATCCTTCCGGTATATTACATCGTCACAATTGAATTTCTGTAATATTAACATTAATCTTAATTTTTATTTTACCTTTTTGAACGTTTACTACGTTCAATTACTCCTAGGTAATAATTCTTTAAATAATTTAAAAAAAAAAAATTTCTTTGCAAGGTATGGCGAGACGAGTATGCTATTTGCCTGATGATAAGCAATACGACCGTTCATGTGCAGTAGTAACAACAAACGATACCGTTAATTACAAATCAAAGCAATCCACTGCGCTCGCCATCCTGAGACATAAGATGTTAAGTCTCAATATGTCCAGTAGTTACTCTGGCTACAACATCCTTCAATCCGAAATACAACAGTGCATTTAAACTGCTGTTTGATGGGAGAAATAGACATCGCAGTGGTACCTAACCAGACGGCCTTTCTCATATGAGAGACCTGCCACCAGTAAATTATTATATTGTAAACATATTTTGCTTAAAATTCGAAATCACAGCAGTGAGCCGTCTGTTGGTGTTTATCTTACGTAACCGCACAGTTAAAGCGAGCGCTTACAAATATTACCTGGCAAAATTACTGGTATTAGAGTGAAATTACAGGTATTACTGTGTAATCGCAAGTATTACAGTTGCGAATATCCCGACTGTTGGATTACAATACGCTGACAGATATTATTCGTCTTCTAGAATCTTCCGTGAAATTGAAATGTGATTAATATAATGGATTGTGTGACTTATTGTGTGAATTGGGGGCGCATTTGTGTTACGCTATGATTTCAAAGCTGAGGTCTCGGGTTCAAATCCCGGGTCGGGAAAAATTATATTGGATTTAGGGATGGGATAGAAACACAAGGCGAAACGTAGGTGTGCTGGTAGCACTTCTGCCTACCCCTTCAGGAAAAAGGCATGAGTATGCGGCGGGTTAGGCCGCCCGCAGGTAGGGGTAGGTATGTAAATGAGAACTCAGGGTAGTTACGTGGTTCGGGCTTTAATATATTCGCATCACTGATTACACCCGGCACTGTTGCTGATGGTATGCAACAGGAGTCACTGGCCTTCACTGGACACTGATCCGGGTCTTCGGCACGTGGCGGAACCCGGCGACAGCTCGCCGGCGAAGTCAGCCGCCACGTGGCCGGGCACGGTGCGCAGGTCAGCGGCAGGCGCAGGCTCGGATGCAGTCCGGCAGGAAGCGGTGCGGAGCAAAGCGGGCAGTAGGCACGGAGTTAGCGAAAAGGACGCCAAGAACGCCAAGAAGAAGAACGCCAAGTAGAAGAACCCCAGCGGGTTCAGAAAGACGCGTGGTAGCACGCGGCTTTTAGGTTAGGGAAAAGGGCGCGAGCGCTGTTACACGCGTATTTAAGCGAGCGTCGATGACAGTTCGCACGTCACGTTTGACAGATGTCAGTCAGTAATGAATCAACCAATCAGCGCAACGGAGGCGTTGATTGGCATAGACAATAGGATTTATGCCGAGTATTGAACTATAGATCGCAAATATAAAAGGTGACACTCTCACAACGTCACAAGTATAGTATGTATGTGTGACTTATTTACATAAAAATGATAACGTACAAATATTTTCTTCATAAATTGACAAATCATGCTGAAATTACTGTTTTAGCGCTGCAGTGGTTTTGCGTTAGCTCAACGATAACCAAATATTCAGCAACGTTATTACTATTTGAATATCAAGTTTAGATGCAAAATAATGCTGCTCTCTGTTTTTGATTATACATTCAATAAATAAATACACCCAATAGTCAAATACATAGTCCTGACCCCACATTAAACTAGAGTCTTGCGACGTGGATATCAAAAACTACGAGTGACTTTCCGGTCTGTCCTGTTGCCGTGTTACCACAAATTTAATTATAAATATTTTGTTAAATTCAACGATTATTATCTTGATTATTATGTTTCTGTATCTAATATCTTCTTACATGTATAAGACCTGGCAATGCCCCTAAGATTCAGATGAGACTGAAGGATAGAAGAATACCTTTTATTTGTTTACCATTGCTATAATTCTAACGGAATAACATTAACACAAAATATATTAGTCAACAAGACTCTTACAATGGGTTGGAAAGCACTGATATATTAAATAAACATGATATGAATAGAAATAATGGAAAGACAGATTACATTCGGAGTAAAATTCCATTTCAATTACATTCTAAGATAGCGATTAAACTTGGAGTTAATGGATTATTTCTTCTGTACCCTCTATAAGACAAAGACATCAAAATATAGAGTTTCATGTGAAATAACCAGACAGATAAATGACATAAATGTATATGTATATGAAATCATGCCTTTTTCCAAGAAGGGGTAGGCAGAGGTGCTACCAGAATACCCTCTTTTTACACATTATCACTACCCGATCTGTGATTTGAACCTGAGACCTCAGCGTTTTATTCATACCGTAGTACAACTACGCCACTGAAGCAGGTATTTAACTTGAACAATATTATTTAGTAAGTTCTTATGTTTTCTACAAAGAAGAGAAACATAGCAACCTCAAATATTGCTACCTTGAAGAAAGGATATCAATACAAAACTTCGAGTACGAACGTTCCACATAGTACATAAACTGAAACTTTACAGAACGTCGCGAAATCAATACCCCGACAACAATCTATTTAAAGTTCTTTCAAGAACTTCTATATCAAAACGTCTCCAACGATTCTTAGATTCCGTCCTAGATCGACAAATCTCGCGCATAAACACCGGACACACAGCTAAACAAACGCGGGGCCCCGGAGCGGATCCTGTCAAACGTAATAAGCCCCTTTGAGAAGCGTTAGTCACGTAACAAATGAAGGAATACACGAAAATACGCGAATATTTTCATCCTCTTTGGTTCGTGCTTCGTGGGTGGGTATTCTGAGTACGGTCGCCGTGTTGGGGCGAACAAAACGTACCGTAATAAATGTCTTTGGGGATTTTGATAAAGTGATTTTGTTTAGGTTTTTTTTTTGAAAAGGAATTTGCGTCGTATACAGAGTATATCAAGACTGCTACCGAAAACGAAGCCGGGTGGTAGTTTAAGCGACTTCAGACACAATGCAACAGAAAAAGTTGCAAAAAAAGCGACAATTTTTTTTTGTTATTTTTTTTTCTGTGGCCATATTTGGATGGTAAATACGTTTTTTCCTAAAATAATAGTGTATTATTTATAAATGAATTATTTATAAATACTCTAAGGTATTAAAGAGTTTAAATTATTATTTTAGCAAAAACTAAGGATTTACCACCCAAAAATGACGATATTTAAAAAATCATAAAAAATAATTGTCGCGTTTCTATGCGAAATTTTTAATTGCATTGTGTTTGTAGCCACTAAAACTACCACCCGGCTTCGTTTTCGGTAGCAGTCTTGAGATACCCGGTATATAAATAAATAATTGTCGCGTTTCATGGTGAAATTTTTAGTTGCATAGTGTTTGTAGTCACTAAAACTACCACCCGGCTTCGTTTTCGGTAGCAGTCTTGAGATACCCAGTATATAAGAGCCAACAATGCCCAAAATGTAATTTAATATGCCTATTCAGTTGTACAGTCTCCGTGGCCGAAATTATCTTTAAGACAGTTCATCAATATATTGCCTCCTTGGCGCAATTGACTAGACGCCGACTGTGAAACGTGAGGCCGCGGGTTCGAACCCCGCACCAAGACAAATATTTGTGGATCTAGGTATTTGTGAGACCGAAAAATCTCTAGTAGTTCCTGAATCCTGATATATCCAAGACACAAGACTCGATTTTAGGGTGGGGTCAGCACTATGTATGTGACTGTTGGGTGAATTTATTTATTTATATATTATATACTATGAATGTACCATAAAAATATCACTAATACTCTACTGCATTAGTTTAAATACTGCTTCAATATAAAATATTTTCAAATTAGACTATCGAACAAGAGTTACTTGGAACGAATTCTGTATTCATATTACTACAGCAACGTCCTTCTAAAGACTTGATACAGGATATTCTTGGCGTTGACATAATATCCGGTGACGCTCAGTCCTGTGGTCTGTAGAGTGAACCCAAACTGATTTCCAATAAATCTGGCATACTTAGTACAGCCAGATTGTTTTCAAACTAGTTCGTGTATTCAGGTTAACAAAGGTTAGGTGTGTCTTTGTAATTGACATTGATAATTTAATATGTGTACCTACTACATAGATGACTTGCTGTGATTACTTACCATAGAAAATAACTATGGCCAAATAATTTGGAACCGAAATTAATCGTCAATGTATCCGTATTCGTACCTCTGCAGGGCACGGGCCTCCTAAAATCGAGTGAACGGTTAAAAAGGGCTAGACCATATATGTAGCCTTGGAGTCGTGCGGTCCATGGCCCTCTACGGGAGTCCCGTTTGGGCCGAGTCCCTGAACCCTCGTTGCGTCCGCCTGCTGCACCGTCCGCAGCGCATGGTGGCGCAGCGAATCGTCAGGGGTTACCGCACGGTCTCGCACGAGGCGGCCTGCTGCGGCGAGCTCGACGCTAAGACCCTCTCGTCTGTCTTTTTTGGACGAGAGGAGGCGTCCCAGCGCGGGCAGAGACTGGTGTCCCGAGAGGTCGAGGCAATGCTGGCCTCCCTCCGCAGGACCGCCGTGGAGGAGTGGCGTTCCAGGTTGGAGAATCCAAGTGCTGGTACGAGGACCGTCGCGGCAGTGCGACCTGTCCTCCAACAGTGGCTGGAGAGGCGCCACGGTGCGCCGACATTCCGGTTGACGCAGGTGCTCACCGGGCACGGCTGCTTCGGTGCGTACCTGTGTCGCGTAGCCGGAGCTGAGGAGTCCGCCGTGTGCCACCACTGTGGCAACTGCCACGAGGACACGGCCCAGCACACACAGGAGGAGTGCCCAGCCTGGGACGAGGAGCGCAGCGCTCTCACTGCGGTTTTGGGTGGAGACCTCTCGCTGCCGGCCGTGGTCGCCGCCATGGTCGGCAGCCAGAGGTCGTGGCGAGCCATGCTCTCCTTCTGCGAGTGCGTCATATTGCAGAAGGAGAGCGCCGAGCGGGATCGGGAGCAGAACGATCCCGCTCGTCGTCACCGCAGACGACGAACTAGGCGCCGGGACGCCAACTAACCCAGCGCCGCAGAGGCCACACGGGGCCGCCTTCCCTATCCTGGCGGCCCCCGAGACGTAACGCAAAACGCGTATGAAGCCGCGTCGCTGTAAGCGGCAGTGCACAAGGAGGCGGTCCTGGCGCGTCTGTTGAGCGGTATCCCGGGGCCGTCTCCAAAGTGCACCGATGGTGGCCAACGCGGGGTTTTTAGTCGGTATTTCGGTGCGCAGACTACGATAGGGACCCGACCCAGCTCCACGTCTCGCTGGGCCGGAAGGCGCACCGGTGAGTCCGACACACCCTCGCCCCTTCGGGGGTGGGATGGTCCGTAAAGGGATTTTCCCCGCGAGAAAAAAAAAATATATGTAGCCTAGAAGATAGAAATCGGATATGCTTGTATGTATGTATATATTTGCTTCATTTGCTTCATCATCGTCATCCCCATTCAATAAGTCCATTGCTAAATATAGGATTCCCGGAAGGATATATATTGCAAACATTGTCCACACCTTGTACCCGGAGACTTTTTCTAACCCTCATTTGTTTCATACTTTTTTACTGGTTGTAGGTCTCTCATACGTGAAAGGCAGCCTGGGTAGATAACTTCGCAATGTCCATTTCTCCCTCCAAACACCAGTGTAAATGCACTTTTGTGCTTCGGATTGAAGGACATTGTAGTCAGAGTAACTACTGGACATATTGAGATTTAACGTCTTATGTCTCAGAATGGCGAGCGCAGTGGAGTGCCAAGCTGAAGATGGGTTAGGGTCTTGATTGAATATAAAACCACTGGATTACTGTTGATTAGTTTAATTACACAGAACATTGCAGAGAAACACAGTTGACTCCATGACAGCAGCACACACAAGAGGGAAGAGGAAGTAAGAAATACACTAATGTCAATGTCTTGACATTGACATTGACATGACGTAAGGATTGCGTTTAGATATTCCAACAGCTTCATTATTCAAAGTGCTGTTTAGTTTAGTTACTGGTCATGAGCGGTCGTATCGCTTGCCATCACGCTAACGACATGCTTGTCTCGCCATTTATTGCAATAAAAAAATGTTTTTTTCTTCTTAATAGTAGCTAATTCCTTTTCCTTAACAAGCGGTAAGCCCGCGTCACACAGTCGGCAGGCGCGCGGCATGCTTTGACTCCTAGCTGCTTTGCCGGTAAACACGTATGAAAGTAGTCTCGAGACTACATCACTTCTGCTGAGGGACACGGTACAAGCGGGAGCGAGATGAACGGTGTATATTAACAATAGGTTGGATGCAGTTTTTGATAATTGAAGCCCAAGCAAGCATAATTCAAAAACATGCTGGATTTACGCTTGTATTACCAATTTCATTTTTGCGTTTTTTTTAAAGGCTTTCATATAAATCCTGTAAAATTATGTTTAGAAAAAAATACGATGCTACGGCGCGAGTATGAATATTATTCGTAATATAATTGTATCAAAATGTAAATAATCTCCTTATTACATATTCAGTGCACTTATTCCAAGGGACACATTTTCTATAATTCGAATCTGATCCATCCAGTGCTTTGGATTCCTGCCTTTTGATCTCTTGCCCTCTGTTGACCTTATATCTTACAAGTGTATCTTCAAGTGGTAGAGCACCTATGGTACCATTATTTCTAAACAATACGACGTGAAGCGACGGTTTCGCTGTCATGTTTCGCTCGGTGGAGCAGATTGCCGAGAGTCCCAAACACCTCTCCTATCCTCGTCCTAGTCATTCCATAGGTACTGTAATACAAAGTATGGCCTAACCACTCTCAATCGTACTCTCGATTGTAGAGTAGGCCCGTGGCCCTGCAGTGGGACGTATATGGGCTGATCCAGATCCAGATCCAGTAATACAAAGTTATCTCATCGATTTATTTTTCCCCTGTTAGAAAATAAAAGCAGACAAAATGTCTCATAACCTGACATAACAGTGAGTTGATGTGAATAAGGATCAACGTATAGACGAAGAATCATAATATAGGTCACAGATTAACCTAACTTATTCTACTAAGAATTTTCGAACATCACAAACTCAGTATATGAGCAGAAGCTCAGAGCAGAAACATGCTTTGACGTTCACCCGCACTCGCAGTAAACAAATTAGCATCGCAATTCAACGGATTCCTATACGCATATAATGGAAAAAAGGTGGTATCGAGACGGCTTTTGAAAAATTATTTTCTGAATTATAATGATGTAAAGTAAAGTATATTTTACTCAAGTATTTATCAATTATAATTGATATAGAAATTAACTAACCAAAGAATACTACATTGTAATTCAGTAGAATGATGATGATATCATGCGTTAAACTTCTTAGTTAACAGGAATAAATGCAATAGATTTAATTATTGGTGGTTGGTGGTACTAATAACATACTTTTTCAAAGAAGTCTTCTTCTTTTATTCAATTGTTTGTACATAATAAAAGTTGTATTAAACATGAATACAGAATTCTTGCTGTAGTGCTTGTATACCTGACACGTAATTTTCTATACAGCCTTCAAAATTGGGAAAATGTAACCAAATTCTTTCACTTCAAATATACTCCAAATATCTAAATATGTAAATAAAATATTTTAAATACTCATATTTCTCCCTGCACTTGCACACCGAGTACGAACCGCTCAAAACATAGTTATCAAACTTAATCTCCATTAAGGAATAATATTTGAATTCAAAGAAAATGCTTGATTCCCGCGCTGAAACTATACCGGTCCAAACTCACACAAACTGCGAGTGAACTGGGGAAAACATCTCAATTCACTCCCAAGTTACCTTGCGGTTTGAAGCGCATTGCTAATCTATGCAAGGAATTTTCGATAGATTTTCAATAGGTAGCTTTAAAAGAACACTTCTGTGTAACTTCAGCAACTTGCTCTTTTGCTACGTTCAAAACTTTGCTTTTTCATGATCCTGTTTTCGAGTTCGACATCTTTCATATTTTGTAAAGTAGGTTTGTAAGTTTGAAAGCAATGAAATTGAATTTAATGTAATAGGATTTGTTAGATAAATCGTACTGTAGCTTACTCAAATATCAAAAATAAATTTAAAATGTGGTCAATAAAGAGTTTCCAAACAATTTTCGTGTGCGACCTGAATTCGTATAATTTCTAGTACGATATATATGATTTGCTCGAACTTCTAAATTAATCAAGTCATAGTAACATTACAGATAATATACTGCTAACGCTGGTAATGACAATCTTTATCCTGAAACTACTTACATATAATTTAATCATAATATAATGACCACAACATAGGTCAATTTACATTTATTAAATCTGAAAAAATATACCAAAAAATATTTTAAATCCAACAAAGAGAAACCTTTACAAGAAAAAGTATATACAAAGAATATTTTGACGTAAAGAGTAAGGAAAAAGGAATTTGGTATAAAACTTTACAGTGTCAGCCTCCTCGCATACCTTGGTTCATTACTGGTAATTTATTGAGTAGATCTTACATCGTTCTAGCCCATAGATTGCGTTCTGGTCACTATCCGTCAAGAAAATTTGGATTCCTTATGAAGAAAGTTGATTCGCCGAATTGTGATGTGTGTGAGATTCTGGACGATGTCTATCATCTCTTAGTGGATTGTACCAAATACAAGGATAAAAGATGTAATTTAATTCGGAAATTGCAATTAAATATGCTTGACATGGGAGTTTTCGCCAACATTTTATCGAGGCCAGCTTTTGCAGAAGCTGGTGCGTTGTTTGAATTGTTTATACATTAATAGAATCTTGCTGATTGTTATTGTTTCGGGTACGATGGGACTGACGTACCTTGGTTGAGCAAAAGTCCCTAAATAAAGAAAGATAAAAAAAAAGTACGCCCAACACAATTTCATTATCGACAACAACTCCGCGATGAGTTAAAGAGAAAGGCCTAATTTACTTTTACTGAGATCCGTCCAAACGTATAGTTAACCTGATCGTAAAACTTACAAGGATAGGTGATGGAAATGAAAGCGCCGTTGTTTAAGCTGAGAAGGAGAAAAATACGTGGGCAGTAAATTAGGGTTAGAAGAGTGTAGCGCGGGGCCACCGACACTGAGTTTCTCGTACATTTTTCAACAGTGAGAGAGTAACAATGATTTTGGTAGATGTATAGACATTATATAAATCTTGATGTTTCTAAAATAATAGGGACTTTGATAAAATGGTAATCGTTTTATTACGAATTATTAAAAGTAGCGTAACACACGGATGCTTTCATATTTATCGACAAAGGCGTAGGCAGATAAAAACTATGTCTTTAGTGTCATAGTTTGCCGAACTTACTTCATGAGTTTGTAAACGGTATCTAATTGTTTATAGCTCATACTATTAAAATACTGATAACATAAATATGCTATTAGTGATTTGTTTTACGCACATATGCATAGCGTACACAAAATTTCCGCCACTGTTTAATAAAACAATCTAACACAATATTAATCCACGGACAACGTTATTAGCTTTAATCATTGTCACCCTACAATACAACAAGAGTGCACAGACTTAGACGTGGCGACAGTGGACATATTGTATGGAATTCAACTGAAACAACTCGAGATAAATAGAAAAAAGGCGATGCACATTTACTGTCTTAGGGGAAAAAACGATTTATATACAATTTCCATTCCGTTCACGTAAGTTTTTGCTGGTGTGAATGTGTAAGAGGGCGGTTCGGAATTACTCCAACTATACAAAAACAAAACTATTGTAAGGGTAAAAACAGGATAGAAAGTAGTGGAAACATTATTCGACTTATACTGACAGGCATACATGAATTTTGGTAAACAAAATATATTTGCACACAGACTTTTAATTAGTAAAACCTTTCAACTTCAGTCTGTAGTTTTTACACTACGAATACTACGCTTTCTTGAAAATAGTTACCGTTGGAATATAAATAATTAAAATATTTAACACAAGTTTGAAAATTTTCAAGCCACATAAAAGATGTAATGAATATTCTTTCAGCATTTTGGATCAAAATATGGAGAGGTTTACATTATTGGGTCTTTCCACCCATATTTCAATAGGTCATCTACGTACTGTATATTTATCGTTAGCTGTACTAAATATTTTCATAAGGTTATTATTATTGGCAGGTCGTTAATAAACATGTAAATTTTTACTTACTGAAATTGTTATTGTGAGTATTATTATTTTGCAGAAGACTAATCATCAGTATGACGTTTAATGTTAACGATAGCAATTATACTCATGGATTAAGCCGGATTACTTATCAATAAGTCACATTATGAATTTATGAACTCTTGTTATGATAATAACGAAAGAAGGAAACTAAAAGTGGCTGAGCCATGCTGTTGTGTCATGACTCAGCATGAATGGGCAGACTCATCCAGGGCGGTACCAATGTCTCACAGGAGATCGAGGAGAAGCGACAGCGGTGCAGTCAGCGGTGAGTGATATTGAAAGAAAGAAAGAAAGAAAATTATTTTGTTGTAACTAGTAGCAGTAACAAAACCAAAATATAAAAAAAATATTGCTGTATGCCTTATACCCTTTTCCTCTTTCCATCCTTTTTCTTTCCCGCTCCTCTCTCGGTTTGATGGACCGGCAACACATCCATGATCCAAGCGTTCTGGATGTTCATAAAGCGACAACTCATCATAAAGTGACCTGAAAAACAAAACAGTAGATTAATTTATTACAATAAAAATCCGTAGTTTTAAAAGAAATGCTTATAAAGGATTATCTAATTTATTAAAAATTTTGTCTAACTCAATAGGATGGATGGCAATCATCTACGAAACTTGTTACTTATTTTATAAGTTTACAACATCCCTAACCGAATTTAAATTTAAGACGCCTTATTTATTTTTTATTTTCCTGTGTATAAAAATGGATCGCGTATTAGTTTTATTCCTAGAAAGGTGGACAATAGTATATGATAGTTGTACATTTTGTAAGTAAAAACCTTCAAATAAATATATTTGTCAGGCATAAGTACGTGTTTTTCTTATTCGTCTATACAATAAAACGCGCTTATAACAATGTCTTTATTCAGTTGCATAGACACTTAGTCGTGATGCAAAGGAAATATTACGTATTTGTTCATCTACATCATAATATCAAATCAAACATACCCGCCCTTATTTGTACAATGCAACGACATTGAGAAACTGATAAATTACTATAATTAAAACAAATATTCCTATCATACACTAAGTTAATATTTGATCGAGAAATCGTGATACGCGTAAATCTACTACGTCAATTTTTATTCGAAAACATATCAGTTCACTTTCCACTTTCAATAGAAATGGCTGAAGAACAACCTCTGAAGTTAAAGAAAGAAGTGAAGAAGCCGACATGGAAGGAGAAAATAAAGGAGATAAAAGACAATATAACCGTCGAACCCGTACTGGCTTGCTACGTTGTTCCGAGTGTACTTTCTAGACTTGCAACTCAAAACCTTAACTTGGATAAAGCATGCCGTGTCAACAAGGGTTATGGTGATAAAGTCTGCGATGCTCTCATAGCCAGACAAGGCAACCAGTACTTGAAAGAAGAACTGGCCGTTCAAGAACTGATCGCTGGAATGGAAAGTTGGAAGAATGTTATCTTAACTGCTATACCAAGCTTTATTATTCTATTTTTAGGTGCGTGGAGCGATAGAACTGGGAAACGTAAAATATGTATCCTCTTACCTATTATAGGAGAATTGTTGATGTGTTTGAGTAACATTCTAAATGCTTACTACTTCTACGAGTTGCCAGTACAAGTAACAATGTTTTTCGAAGCATTCTTCCCAGCTATAACAGGAGGTTGGATTTCAACGTACATGGGAGCGTTCAGTTACATAAGTGATGTGTCTAATGAAGATTCTAGAACGTTTAGAGTGGGCGTGGCTAATCTCTGCCTAACCGCTGGATCTCCAATTGGTTCGGTGCTTAGTGGCGTACTGCTGAAACATATTGGATATTACGGAGTGTTTTCTTTGAGTTGCTTGTTGTATCTTTTTAGTATACTGTACGGATTTTTCTACGTTCAAGACCCGAAGAGGCCTGTACCCGAGAAAAGTGCTATGGTAATGTTACCTTCTTTTCTGTTTCAAAACTTTTAGATTTACAAACTAAAAACATCTGTTTTTATACACAAAAATATATATAAGTATAAGCGGCAGACCGCTATTGTAAACCTAAATTACAAATAGGTATGTTTCGACTGACGTGTCGATGACTTGAACGTTTTTTGTTGCGTTTCGTTCGATAAGTGTGATTTCCGGAGATCCATGGCATGGCAGGTGATGGAATATCCGTCCGGAAAAGATGGCATATCTGTCATGGTGACTCACACAAATGGACTCGTACCATGCAGTGGAACGTAATATAATGTGCTGATAAAATACAGTACAATAGCACTTACTAACAGGCGCTTTTGTATTTTGTTTTGTTTGTAGACGAGCATGCCGTTCACATAGTGATAAGCGATACGACCGCTCATGAACAGTAGCAAAACCAAACAACACCTAAAGACAACAACAGCAGCATAAAATGTCAAACTATAATATTCTTCAGCTAAAATTACTCTAAAACTAATAAATAATGAGGGATTTATAATTGCAGGATGAATCGCCTGGCCTGCGAGGTTTTCTGAGATCCTTCTTCGACATAAAACACGTAAAGGAAACATTGACTGTGGCGTTCAAAAAGGGACCTAATCATCGGCGAACTAAGTCCATTTTAGTGCTGGCATCGATAGCGTTTATATACGGCTCAGCTTACGGTGGGTGCTTACAAGTGATCTCATATTTTATTTAGGTAACAGAGGTTATTCTAGGCTATTAAAAGTAATGGTGTAACTAAGGTGTTTTTACAATGCCTACTGGTGTCATTTTGTTACGTCTTTATCAAGTTTTTAGAGTTTAGCTTTCGCAATTTATAATTTTTTCTGACTTTCATGGTCACCGGCTGTGAAATAATAGGAGACAAATGTTTGTATGAACCACATATATTTGTTTCGAATCGGAGTGTTTGTGATACCGATAAGTCTATCGTAGTTTTTGATACCCACGACCAAGACTCGATCTTAGTGTATGTTCAGTACTATTTAATTGTTAATTGTTTCCGTGTCAGCCCATATACGTCCCACTGCAGGGCACGGGTCTACTCTACAATCGAGAATACAATTGGGAGTGGTTAGGCCATATAGTCCACCACGCTGGCCTAGTGCGGGTTAGCGGACTTACATACCATAGAAATTCTTATAAATCGCTATGGTACGCAGGTTTCCTCACGATGTTTTCCTTCACCGTTTTAGTGCGTGGTGATTGACTATCAATACATACATGACTCCGAAAAGTCAGAGGTGTGCCCTGGGATTCGAACCCACGACCACCGTGAACATGTGGGCAGCCGCGTCTAATCCGTTTACCAACAGGCCACCACGCACTTGTTTTAATTTTTTACTTGCATCAAATTAATTGACATTTATTAATTACTGCATTCTTTTAAAATAATAATAAAAATATCACAATAGATATAACATTTTAAAAAAATATGGTGTTTACATATTTTAATGTCTCTGCAATCATCATTAATTTATAAAATGTTTTACTTATTATGAAAATTTAATACAAACTTACCTTTCGTTTATAAGTGTGTTGTGAATATTTTAATTAGAAATCTTAATTTTAATTACAAAGGTATTTATTAATAAAATCGTACACCAGCAGAGCTAGATACGCTTAAATGGTATTGAGATATGAAAAAAAATAGTTTCTTTTATAAATACTTGTTAAATATAACCAAACTGATACGTTATTTTTGCACTTTTATCTCATATCATATAATCATGCTTATCAGGGATAAAAACACGAGTAATAATCACATTGTTATAAAATTTTAATAGCATCTACGATAGTGAGAAGAACGTAATTGATGAATTACATACAAAACTTTGTTAGCATCCTTTGTGACAGGTCATTGTAAAACAAAAAACCAAGCAATTGTAGCAAGCAAAGTGTAAAAAAACCAAGACTTCATTTTCCTCTCGTAAAGACATTTGTACTAAATGTTTTACTGGTGTTAGGTCTCTCATATGTGAGAGTCTGGGTAGGTACCACCGCATTGTCTATTTCTCCCGTCAAACAGCAGTGTGTACTATTGTGTTTCGGTGTTGAGGACGTTGTAGCCTGAGTAACAGGATATATTGAGACTTAACATCGTATGTCTCAGAATGGCGAGTGCTGTGAAATGCCAAGCATTACTTTTTAATTGTGTTGTTTGGTTCTGCTACTGTTTATGAGCGGTCGTATCGTTTACCATCACGCGAACGGCATGCTAGTCTCGCCATTCCTAGCAATAAAAAAAAACCTTTTAAGAGCCGAACATTCATCAGATAAATATCCGTCAACAATTTGTAGCCAGATTGAATAGATATTAAAATGACACCAACGGAATAAAATAAAAAATAGTGATTTTTAAAGATCCATTTTGAATGCGATTCGACGAATATTTTTATTTGACGATTGGAAAATCCATTCTAAGACAAATTCCCGAGCGAATAGACTTTGGTCTTCTTGATACCGTTTTCGTATTTCCAGAAGTTAGAGATCACGTCTGTCCTGCATTTCCGCCGCAATCAAATCTTTTATACCACTTATTGTGGAGTCATATGCATGCTGTTTACGATGGCTCACAGTAGCTCGTATATAGTTTAGAAATTTTACGATATTTTATTTTATTTTTTGATAAACTATATTTTATACTATAGGAAGACTAAAAATAATTCAGTGGTGTCATTATATGAATTTATTAAAACACATAGTCCTGAAACAATTATTAGTGTCAGTGAAGTGATCGAACTTGAGGCGTCTCATTTCATAGTTTCTCAGCGTTGTAATCGTACCTTAGTACAACTGCGCCATCATAGCAGTTGTAAAATGTTAATTCACTTCTGTTAATTATAAATAATACATCTAGATATTCTCGCAAATGTACGACGCTTTCCATCCAGTTCGGAGTGTGTTCGTACACCAATGAATATCTTAGGCTCATCTATTACAAAGCTATGAACATACCCGATTCCACGCGCAGGAAGTTCCGTTTCGAGAGCTATATGCACTTCCAAGATCATGTTTGACTACCTACTGTTAAACTGAATGAATTAACAATCAACCTAAGACTAGATGGATTCAGTGTTTGTTTGATCTTACGTGGATTTGTTTATAAGCTTACTTGAAAACATCATTGTTTTGTCATCTATAGAGTTGATAATTTTTGGAATGAAAATGTTTATTTTGTGAAATATCTTACAAGTGGAACTTGTTTTTCGCGAATAGTATCTTTAAAGATTGTTTTAGGAGCAGTCATATTTAAGAAAGAAAATGTAATGTTATTGTTCTTAATATTATTTAAAAATATATTCCAATTTTCAAATCTATTTACCAAACTTGCTGATTTTTTCATATAACATTCTTGGAACACAAAAAGGATAAAACAACCTACATGCGGAATGTAACTAATCTCAAAGAACACAAAAAAAGCAAACACAAATGTTTGTAAGTGAATTATAAATTATGCACTTATTTTTCAATTCATTTCTTTTTTCAGGTGAACACACAGTTCGTTATCTATTCTGCCGCTACCGTTTCAACTGGGACGCGCTCAAATACAGTTTTTACAGTACATTCTATATTTGCACGCATTTAATAGGTATGTGGGTGATTTCATACTTTTATCTTATCTTTAAATTAATTAATATGTGCTAACACTGCTTCACAGGAGTTTATGTAACATCAGTAATATTTGTACTAGGAAATTAAATCATTAAGCGTAACATCTTAGTGTAACATGATATAATTTCCTAGATAGACATAATTTTCTGGTCTTTACAGTTTTCCTGTAACACTAGATATTAGTACATTAACATAGAGGCTATTAATAGTTACGCTATTAGTACATTTAACACAGAGAGAATAACCACTGGATACAATGAGGCTTAACACAATGTGTCTCAGGACTTTGTATTTCATGGTGTTGTTTAGTTTTGCTACTGTCTATAAGCTATCGTATCGCTTACCATCAGGCGAATGACAGGCTCGTCATGCCATTCATCGAAATAATATATATAATACATATATATATATATATATATATATATATATATATATACATTGGTATGTATTTTCCGGTACTAGAACCTATACTAGAAACCATATGGGCGTAGAAATATTTGATAAATAGCGATTTCGTGCAAAGTTTAAGTAAATGAAGAATAATAGCGATGATATCGCTTAAGCACCAGCATATATATGCTAAAAATAGATACTTCACTTAGTTTCTAATTCAAAATCATGCAATATTTCCAATAGGTTCCAACAGTCCCTGCTACATCTAAGTGGAAATTTCTCAAGGTCTACGGAATGTTCTAGAACAAAGTTTACTATAAAGACAAGTAATCTGACAAAACCCGCATGTGTGCGAACTTACTTCGGCAAACAATGTACAACAGCAAAACCGAAAGCAAAGACCCGATGCCATGCAGAAATTATGTATTTAATCAATAAACACACCAAAACTTCGTACATATTGTTAACATAATTTGGAAAGGACAAAATTTATTTGTTTGGAAAGTGTTAGATATTTATTATTAGAATAACGTTGTTTAAGTCTGCCTTTTTTAAAAGTATATCAATTGGATAAAATATCACTTTGTGTTAAAGATAATACTGATTTTAGTCATATGTAATTACTTCGATACCGCCTGGATAGGACCGTCGTTAAATAATTAATAGCCACAACAAGGCTATAACTTTTTAGTTTAATATAATTTAAGTTAAATTCTTATTCATCAAAAAATACTAGGTATGTCAAAATAAAATGTTCACACTAAATCACATATATCACACATATCCTTTCAACAAACACCAACACTCATCCACGCACACATACAGGGTATATCAAGACTGCTACCGAAAACGAAGCCAGGTGGTTGTTTAAGCGACTTCAGACATAATGCAATAGAAAATTTTGCAAAAAAAAGGGACAATTTATTTTTGTAATTTTTTTCCTATGGCCATATTTGGGAAGTAAATACATTTTTTTCCTAAAATAATAGTGTATACCCTTTTATTTATAAATACTCTAAAGTATAAAACAGTTTAAATTGTTATTTTAGCAAAAACTATGGATTTACCCCTCAAAAATAACGATATTTAAAAAATCATTAAAATTTAATGTCGCGTTTCTTTGCAAAAATTTTAGTTGCATTGTGTTTGTAGCCACTAAAACTACCACCCGGCTTCGTCTTCGGTAGCAGTCTTGAGATACCCGGTATATGTACATAACCTCTTATTCACCGCCACATATTATTCACACTTATACATCAATTTAAGAATGATACAATTTTTTTTCTAAACCATATGTAAATAAATTATTAGTAGTTTATTTAGTTATAGTTTAGAATAATGTTGTCATTATAAGAGTTAGGAGACGCTCGACTCCTCTCCTAGAGATTGGGGCTAATGACTGCGACACAGTTCTTCCTAACTAATGTAGTTGTTAACGCAAACAACATAATCTGATAATTTGTTTAAGTACCAATAAATATTTGAATTTGAAAGTCGACCATCCATAAAAGAAATGAAGAAGTAAGTTAAACAAATAACCGTCAGAGAAAAGCAATAACTTATAAATCTGTTTGTTGTAGGTGCCTTCGTTTCGATAAGCCTGTTCAGCCGCCGATTCAAGTGGGATGATTCTGTTTTAGGCCTTATGTCGAACATTAGTAAAATTATTGGGAGTGTAGCCACAGGATTTGCTAGAAACACTACCGAGATGTATATTGGTAAATGTATATTGTTTTTTCATACAAAGAAAATCATAAAGCGTTTATAAATTAAGGGTCAAAGAGTGCTGATCTATCAAGATGTTACGTTGATGCTGAAGGATTTGAGAAGAAAATTATTTGGATAATATTATCCATTTTCATTATTATTTATTTCCTTACGGTAGGAAATCAGTATAGAATGTTTTTTGATATTACTCTGTTTCTTGCCTAGCTGAATATACAAAATTCCACAGATTTTGGATGTACTCTTTGATTTTTACAGTAAACTTCTTATAATATGTCTGATATTTTGTGGTGATAAGTGGCACGGCAACAAGAACATGAATTCATTGCCTCTACTCTCTATTACTGTAACGGCTGTATTACTGTAACATGGAGCTATACTAATATTTCGTTTTGGGGATTTACCTCTTTAGTCCATTAATTTCTCACCCGTTTTGCTACGGAGGGAAGTGGACAAAAATATTTCCAACTCCTCCTATTATTTACTTCATGATTAATTTCGTTGCGGGTTAAAGACAAGTTAGACATTCCCGGAGACTCGCCGACCTTCAATGCTCGGTTTCATTAAAATGCGTGCCACTGTTTATCCTGGCTAACAGGAGTTGCAGTGGTAGGTGGGAGTGCGGGACAGTCTCTTAATTTCGTTTTGGGGAGATTTATGGGTTTTTGAAGTAAACTCTTAGCTAAAACCAGCGTTTTTGGTTCCAATTAATATAAACATATTATTTTCCAGCTGTCGCAATAGAGATGTTTAATGCCACATCATTCACAGCACTACGATCAATCTCGTCAAAACTTGTGGCCAGTGATGAATTAGGTAAGATTCCACTCTATAAAACTATAAAAAAGTATAATTTTTGTTATAATATACGGCGAGACTATCAAGCCATTCGCCTGATGGTAAGCAAAATGACCGCTCATGGACAGTAGCAAAACTAAACAACACCAGGAGTTACAAAGCAATGATTGGTATTCCAATGCGCTCGCTATCCTAAGACATAAAATGTTAAGTCTCAATATGTCCAGTAGCTACTCTGGCTACAATGTCCTTCTAACCGAAACACAATATATTTACACCGCTGTTTGGAGGGAAAAATAGACATGTGGTGGTACCCACCCAGACGGCCTCTCACATATGAGATACCTACCACCAGTAAAGTATCATGCAAAATTAAACCAAAAAATTAGACCAATATTGTACCTTTATTTGCTTCCGTGGCGTAGTTAGTTAGACGCCAGCTGTAAAACGAGAGGCCCCGAGTTCGATCCCCACACCGAGTTAAATGTTTGTGAGGCCCACAAATATTTGTCTCGGGTCTAAATATTTGTGAGACCGAAAAATCTCTCGTAGTTTCTGATACCCACGACACAAGACTTATACTTAATGTGGGGTTAGGACTACTGTTACTGTTAGCTGTATTTATTGAATGTATTATTTGAATAGTTGCTATTTCGACACTAACTGATGCCCATAGATTTAAATGAAATATAAAAGCCTCGGGCGATATTATTTTTTTGTAAAATAAAAACTGTATTTGTACACAACATTTTCGTAAATTATTCTGGCAAATAAAAAATCAAATGAATAATTAAACTATTTTTTCTAAACATAAAATATATTTCTATCGCCTTCCGAAAAATATACGTGAAACGTGGTTGTTTACTGGCAGCAACTAATAGCCTGCATATAAATCGTAAAATATAATTCATGGTAAATAGCTATTAAAATAGATCTAATGCAGTCAAAGATGAAATAGGGCTAATTCACGAGAAGCTGATTCGTTTTACTTGATGAATCATCTTTTCTCACGATTCGTTTCTTTTTCGATAACGGTATTGCCTTTTAATATGCCTCTGCTCACACGTATCACGAATAGTTAAAAATTAGGGAGACGTCTTAAATCATGTATTTTCTTATAAGAACTACGAGGAATCGTTAATGACGGAATCGGTGTGAATGAGTACTAAGGATTGATGAAGACGACTTCACTAAGATGTGGAGGATATATAATAGAGTATATACCCATTTTCATTGTCATCACAATCCTAATAATGCTAATTTGTTTAAGGTAAAATGACGTCAGTATTTAATTTGATGGAAGTCCTAACGTCCATGGTGTTCGGTCCCATATACTCGTGGATATACATGTGCACCATACAATACGACGCCGGAATCATATACTACGTCAGCACCTTCCTTACAATCCCAACGCTGTTGATATTTGCGTAAGTATTTGCTGTCGTATCGCTTACCATCATACGAACGGCACGCTCGTCATACCATTCATTGCAATAAAAAAATTGGTTATTGTATTCTGACAAACGAAATAATTTAATGGTTAACACAATACCAAACAGTACAGCTCTTTCCAAGCCCATGAAGTTAACTAACTATTTAGACGAAAACATATAAAAAAGATTTTGATTTTTGTGTCCTACTCTATAAATTCGAAACGAAGTTCGAAACTTCGGACGATCGAAGTTTATATACGATACGAATGTACCTACTCTGTAAAAGTTCGAATTTGTATAACGTACATCGTAACCATAAGTCTGTGGTTACGACCATAAGTCAATAACGACCAATCGTATATAAACTTCGATCGTCCGAAGTTTCGAACTTCGTTTCGGATTTATAGAGTAGGGCCATAAAGAATTAAAATTCCATAAAGAACTTCAAATATTATAATACCACAATTTTATTTATGAAACTTGTAAAAACTTTAACTAACTTTATATAATTAAGTAGATAAATAAACAAACTCGTTCAGAAAATTTCCTACATACGCAATCAAAAGTGTAAAGCAATAATTTCAAAAAATGTAAAAATTAAACCAAATCCGCGATAAAATCCGTAAATAATAGTTTTATTTCAATAATTTCTTCAATAAATTTAAAAGTAGACTTACCTCTTCTCGTAAATCTCATGATAAATATGAAACATTTTGCTTAACTCTCTGTATTTACGTATGATAAAAGTATTTTAGTCTTATCGGAACTTGCCTTTTCGGCCTAGTTTTATCCATGTAGGAAATAAATAGTAAGATCTTTGAACCAACACAAATATGTGTTAGGAATTAATTAAGAATTATAAAGTTCTTGATTTGGGCAGTTGTTTAAAAAACTACGCAAAATTTTAATTCGTATTCTCTTCTTTTGAGATTATGTAAAAAATCTGTAAAATAATCAATGAATTATATTTTGCCTTTTCAGATGGTTTTACATCCAGCACAAGAAAAGTGGACGGACAGAAAACGAAGCAGACGACGAAAATATTGAAATTAAAGAAAAATCAAATCGATCTGATGATTTGGAAACTGCGATCTCAAAACAAGTTCCTTTAATCAACAGCATAGATTTAGCAGACGAGAAGATATTTATAGAATAACCGATTAAATTATAAGACACATATTCCTGTATTTCTTTGTTCAATCTTTGTTGACTGCTTCCGAAGCGCAGTTGCTTAGACGCCGGCTATGAAACCAGAGGCAGCGGGGTTGATCCCCGCAACCTTTTTTTTTATCGTATCTGGGATTTATGAGACTTAAAAGTCTCTCATAGTTCTGTTACCTAGTAAAGGGTTAATTGATTCTAATGTGAGGTCAGGACTATGTATGTGACAGTTGGGTGTATTTCTTTAATTATTTTTTATCCAAATCCTAGAGTGAATGATAAATGGTTGTCGCTGCCATGACATTCCTAGCTCACTATAAAAGCGTTAAAGATGAGTGTCTGTAAATACATAAGTACTATACTGCCGTGGTAATCAAGATAGCAGCCAGTCAAATGCGCACATTTTTTCAATTTCCTGTTTGGAATGTTCATTAAATATGCTTTCTTCCTAAAGGTTTCTTACAAAATCAACAAATATAAATCTACGTAAATTAGAAGTGCATTTTCTTGTTCTATTTTTTTTTTATTCCAATGAATGGCGAGACGAGCATGCCGTTCGCCTGATGAAAAGCAATACGACAGCTCATAAACAGTAGCAGAACCAAACAACACCTCGAATCACAAAGCAATGCTTGGCATTCCACTGCGCTCGCCATCCTGAGACATAAGATGTTAAGTCTCAATATGTCCATTAGTTGCTCTGGCTACAATGTCCTTCAATCTGAAACACAACAGTGCTTCTACACTGCTGTTTGACGGGAGAAATAGACAATGCGGTGGTACCCACCCAGGCGGCCTCCCACATATAAGAGACCTACCACCGGTACATATGTTCTGTTTTTCAATTATGTACATTCAGAATCAGTACTAAAAAAATGACCGTCTTTGACTTGCTGCCATGTCGATTACCGCGGCAGCATCAGTCCATCGCTTTCTAGTGAACACGCGAATCATTTACAACGAATCGAGGAATCCATATAAAGGGGTTAGCCATGATAGTCCTCCACGCTGGCCTAGTGCGGGTTCGCGGACTTCACATAATCTTATAAAATGTATGATAAGCAAGTTTTTTTAGTGTTTTCTTTTACCTTTAAAGTGATAATTTACTATCACGTTACAATAGACACTTGACTTCGAGAAGTCAATTTTGTTCCCTAAGACCAGAACGATACTATACTATTATTATTATTGAATTACTCACGCATGTGGTATTTTGTAACAGATTAAGGGATTAGAAAAAAAATGTTCCTCAACATAATAATTATGATCCACGCTGTAATTCTCACATACTAATCATCACGTAGTCCATTGTTGGCATACTGTAATTGGTATGTCTGATAACACTTATATCATTATTGAACCCAAAGACAGACATTTATAACATACATACATACATAAACTCACGCCTTGTTCCCAGAAGGGGTAGGCAGAGGTGCCAGGGCACCCACATTTCGCCTTGTATGTTCCGTCGCACAATGTGATAGGTGGCGAGCCTATCGCCATATCGGGCACAAATTCCTGACTCTGGGCTGATACTGAATAGAAAAATCCAATATCACTTTGCCCAACCCGGGATTCGAACCCGAGACCTCAGCTTTGTAACCGTACCGTAGTACAACTACGCCACCGAGGCAGTCAGACATTTATAATAATATATATAAATACACCCTACTGTCACATACATAGCCCTGGCCCCACAGAACGATCGAGTCTTGAGTCTTGGGTATCAGAATCAACAAGAGACATTTAGATCTTATAAACACCCAGATCGAAACAAATGCCCGTCACACAATTTTTTTCCTGAAGCGGGGATCGAACCCCGACCTCACGTTTGACAGCCGGTGTGTAACCAGCTACACCACGGAGGCTATTGCCAATGACGCAAGCTGCTTTAAATAAATCATAACTAAGCGTTTTTTTGTATTGCAATGATTGGCGAGACAAGCATGGCGTTTGCCTGATGGTAAACGATACGATCCCGCTTGTATACTAGCAAAGCCAAACAACACCATGAATTAAAAAGCAATGACTAAGTATTCCAATGACAACGTTTCTGTATTTTGCCGTCTGATTTAGAAAACATAAAGTAAATAATTATTTATAGAAACACTTAAACAAGCACTTAATTCAATCTATCCTCTCACAACTGCTGTAAAATTCATATTTTCTGCTCGAGTCTCTAGTACCAGCAATAAACCCGTATACACGATCTCCGGGGATCCGAAGAATCCTATTTCCGTTTCCCGATGCAATTATATTGATTACCGGAGCAATTGCTTCTGCCCCTCACTCCTGATTTACAGATTTCAAAGATTCTAACTTGTGTATTCATATCATTGAGCTATTATATAAATTAGAGAAGATCGCGGAAAAATATTCCTCACTAGCAATAGCGGTACTAATTTTTACTTATCTGTGTCACAAGGAAGTCGAATTCGATTATTTTACAATTTGGATGATAAATACGTAGTTTTTGCTAAAATTATTATTTAATCTATTTAGTACCATTGCGGATTTAATGATTAAATATTTTAATGATTCTTACAAATCACTATGATATGCAGGTTTGTATGATAATTTTCTTCACCGTTATGGAGCGTAGTGTTAGACCAGCTATCAACACAAGAACGCCGTGATACGCCGCGGGATGAGGCAGTCCAAGTTGAGGTAACCGGCCAAGATCACCTGCCTCCCGAAAGCATTTTTGTCATTTTTATTATATTGAACATGTGTAGCAGCAGGGTCTATCAATGCATGCCGTGGGACGTCGCGTCGAGTCACTGGATGCTGTGGTAGGCCGACTTATGTCGCGGTGTGCGCAGGCCTTTAACGTAACTTAACGCGAAACGTGACACAATTCTGGGTCACTATGATGGGTTTTCGAGCATCGTTTACGAAAGCCGCGTTTCGGACGGATATGGATATACGAAAATTATAAGGTGTACAAAAATATATACTGACTACCGTAATACAAACGTAGATTTTTTCAAATTATTTTTCGAGCAAACAGGTCTGATGGTAAGTGATCCCTGCCACCCAAGAATATCCAAAACGCTTGGATCATGAAATTGCCGCCCCATCAAATCGACAGGCGAAAGGAAAGGAAAAAGGATGGGAAGAGGAACCGGATTATTAGGCATCCGGCTATCTCACTGACCGTCGATTTCCTGTCAGACAGTCAGCAATATAAGTTGCTACGAACTTCCTTTGATAATCCTTTTATGAATTAAAATTACTTATTACTACTCTGTAGTAGAATAGAATCAAGTAAATTCATCTCAGTTGAGAAGTGCCATAAGATATTGGCAATAATTACTATTTTGGATGGTAAGACCGTTCGAAATCTCGTACATTTGTAGCGACTTATTAAGCGGTTGCATGCTCGCGCGTATCCCACAACCCTTGTTCTAGAGGAGATAGCGGTATATCACGGGGTTTTAGTCGGTAGGACGTTCTATTGACCTTATATTAGAACGGTGAGTCCGACATACCTAAATGGATCCGTAAAGGGATTTCCTCGTGCAAGAAAAAAAAAAAAAAAAAGCTGATGTACCACCCCGGACAAGCATGCTGAGTCAAGACTGACAATAGCGAGGCTACTACTACTACTTCCAAAACACTTGTTTCAAATTACGTAGATGCTATGCCTAATAATATTATCATTTGTTACTATGCAATTTGCTACAAAAGTTTATTGGCCCATATTCATAGATATTAAACTATTAATTAGCAATCAAACAATCGAGCATAATTGCGTCGAAAAGTAAATGAATGTACGTATCTGGAAATATATGGCACTGTACTTACAATCAGGTGTTTTTTTTACCAATACTATATTATAATAAAGCATTTCGATGAACTGAAAAATGTTTTATGTTTCTCTTTAAAATCAAATTAAACACAAAGAACAATAGTCGACATAAAGTATTATATATTACACGCAAAAAAAAACAGTACATTTATTTGTACGGTCCGATAAGATTATTTTTATATTTGAATATTGATTTCGATTGTAAAGTTCGCATGGGTTGTACGACTTTTTACAAGTTACTTAATTTGATAGAATATAATAAGTTTGTAAAAATACTTAGAAATAAATTTGTCTAGATTTTGCATAGATTAATAATTTTGCTAATGGTAAATTAAGAATATACTAATATAATTAAACTAAAAATTAATACAAACGCACTAAGATATCAACATAATAACCTAGGGACATCTATGAGCACTTAATTAATAAAATTGTAAACAAGGACGTCTTTTTAATACCTTTTTAAAATATTATTAATATTTTACAATATAAAGAGTAAGTAATCCCAATAATACCTCCAAGAAAATCCAGTTAAAATAATCTTGCACAAAGTCCTATAAGACAACTGCAATATTTATTAATATATTCCTTTGTACACATTACACGGGTGCTCCGTGCAATCGTGACGACATTACAAAATTACAAAATTTCCTCAATTACAATTTGACTGATACAAGAGATAAAAACGTAGACAAGGTATCACGCTGAATTTGATTGCATTAAATATTGAATTAATCACATTATTTTATAGCGACTTGTGCTTTGGAAGCATGGCTTGCATACAATTTCATACTTTAAATGTTAAGTCGACTGTCTGAACCTATTTTGTCAAATATTAGCTGTATTGTAGCTTAGTGATGGTCAACTCGAGTAACTAACTCGAGTTAACCCGAGTTGGGCGTAACTCGAATCCACTCGAGTTGGATTCTCTCAAACTCGAGTTCGAATATCGAATGGAACCGACATGGAGCGAAGATCGCCGATCATTTGCGACTATATTCATTCATAAAAAACCAACTGTTAGATGTAGATTTGAGGTTATCTTTATAGTGCCGGTTATTATTTTAGTTATTGCGTGTTATACTTTGAAAAATGCCGGGTCCTAAAAGAAAATATTTAGTTTGGGATGTATTCGAATCGTCATCAGTAAGTGGACGTGTGACGTGTAAACAGTGTTCAGATTCATTCAAATATACTGGAAATACGACCACATTAAAAAGAACCGTCCTACCAATTTTGCCATCGAGGAATGTCCGAGTTTATCATCAACAAATGAAAGTAATACGAGCACTTCAGTCGATTCATCGTCATCGTCATTATTATGAGCCTGTAAATGTACCTATGTACATACCTGTATCATAATGTTAGTCTGATTTTATTTTAAAAGACTGATATATAATTTCATAGTTTAATTGATAGCAAATATTATTTTTAATTAAAATTCGACCAAAAATACTTAAATAAATGATTCGATTTCAAATAATAACTTTTTTGTTTCTTTAGTTAGTAGGTATAACTCGCCTAACACATTATAAATAAATAATATAAAAAAATAAAGAATTGAAACATATAACAGATAAAAATAGAATTTGTCTGTTCTAATTTTTTAAAGTATTTATGCAAATCATAGGGAATAATATTTTAAAAACTCATAAAATATATTTTATTTGTCCATCCAGTTAACTCGAGTTACGTAATTCGAGTTGACTCCGAGTTACGTGGATTTTAACTCGAGTTAAATCGAGTTCTATTTTTTCCGAGTTGGTCCATCACTATTGTAGCTGTTAAATGATATCCTAAATGTTCGTTCCCATAACACGGTAGGTCATGTGGTATTTTTCATTTTGCACAAGTTTGGAGTAAAAACGTCGTCTGAACCATTCTTTGTGCAATGTATTAACTAATTCTTTCAAGCGAATACTGCAAGAAAAGTAAATTTCAAAGCAGTGTGAACTTAGCTTTAATTATTAAGCTGAGTAATTAACTTCATAATGAACACCATCCACGATCCTAAAAAACCTAAATAAGGATGATGAGGGGAAGGAAGGAAACATATATCCAAATTTGACAGCCCCTGTGGCGCAGTCGGTTAAACGCGGCCTGTGAAACGAGATGCCGGGGGTTCTATCCTCGCACCGACAAAAATGTTTGTGCAGCCCACAAATATTTCTTTCGGGTTTGGGTGTTTGTGAGACCGAAAAGTCTCTCGTAGTTTCAGATACCCACGACACAAGACTCGATCATACTGTGGGGTCAGGAGTATGTGTGTGACTGTTGGGTGTTATGTATTTATTTATTACAGGTATCTCCTACTGTAATGGGCTTAAACCATCCATTTTTCGAATTAATATGAATTGATGAACTATATTTTATTTTTCAGTATCTCGGATATGGTGTAGTTTTTAAAACAGCAATTTTACTTGATGTTATCAAAAGACTATATTTTCAGGGTTACTCGTAACAAAATTTACACGTGTAGTTAAATTTTTAATTGGCCTAATAACAATGTGTTTATTAACATATCAATGTGCGATACGTGCAGGTAAAAGAAAATGATTTTATAAATATAGTGGAGAATTATCTAGCTTTTAAAACTTGGTCACCAGTACCAGTAGTTATATCTACTAAATTGACTTCTACAATATTAGTTTTTTGTCATTTATTTTCACCATTTAGGTTTATTAGTCCATCCTCAGACTTTAGTTACCGATCTTCGACCAGCCTTATAATCGACATTCAAATGTTATGAATTACCATGAAGCAAGCTGATGTATTTGCGAATGTAGTAAGGCAGATACATGGATTTGTAAAGCTCTTAGGGCAGGTCTAAATGGAGGAAATTATGAAACAGAGGTTCCGTAAGCTGGTACGTGGGTATCAAATGTAAAAAAGCGAGGAGACTAGGTATTAGATTAAGCCAGATAGCAGAGCGTGACAAAACAGCTTAATACGATGTATTTGTATCTGTATTAGCATATATGTATACCTCCCACTGCAGGGCACGAGCCTCCTCTACAATTGAAAGTAGGGTTAAGAGGAATTAGGCCTTATAGTCCACCACGCTGGCCTAGTGCGGGTTGGTGGACTTTACATACCATAGAAATTCTTTCAAATCGTTATGGTATGCAGGTTTCCTTACGACGTTTTCCTTTACTGTAACATGGTAGTGCAATTATGTTAAAAAGTGACGGCTTGTCTTCCGTTACGAGTAGCAACTCAATTTTATTGACTTTTTACTTACCAGGTGAAACCTAGTTACTCTGTGTAAAAAACAAAATGCATTGAAAAAAATAATAACTATTCACATGAGTTCGTATACAAGCTCGGTAAATGTTCTTTAGAAACAATGGCCGCTATTACCTCCACGTGAGTTTGACCACAATACCTTGCATTGTTCGCCATCGATTAAAACTTTTTAATAACCATTAAAAGCTATAACTTCGAACACAACGTGTATGGCAATCTACTACAACATTTTATACGGATTTTTTTGCACTTGTAGTATTTCCGTGGATGAGTTTTACCTTGGGTACTGGCTTGGCCTATACGAAGTTAGATGCATGATAAAAAAAGTACTAAATCATTTTGGTATATGTATGGGGTTATCAGTTATCACAATGGATTTTCCCTCGTTCGTCGTAAGATGCGAGTGACTATTTGGGTTACATTGATTCACAGATGGTGTTTCGCGTGGCACTGTTTACTATTTAAACAAATATTTATGTTTCAATTATTATTTAAAAAAAAAAACGATTCCTTAAAAATGACACGGCACACTGACAAGAAAAACATCGCTCAAAACTTGATAAAATATTAAATTATTAATTCCAATAAATCGAATGCAATCGCCACATCATGCCACGATGATTGATTACTCTGATAAAAACAATGTGTAAGACGGTAGTTACCCTATAAGTGATTAATGTACCTGTTTCGACCGTGTAAACAGCCTCGGGCGGTCAAACAGAAATTTGACATTACGTCAAAGCATTGGACGCTTAAACTACAAAACGCTACTTCAGAAGCCAAAAACGAGAACTGAACTGAACTGAAGTGAAAACGCTACTTTGGCCCTAGTATAGGTTTTTTTTTTTTAAAAACAAAAGAGGTCTATTGTGGTATTTTAGTCGCCATTCCAGCGGAATAAAGCTTGTATTGCACTACCTTATCCTGAAAAACACATGAGCCTCGTCTTCTTCTGTCTCAGGAGAATCAAAAAGGATTGAGGCTCATTATTTGTATTACCGTCATAAAATAATAACAGCCTTAAAACCAGCGGAGTTGCTACGATTTTTGTGTACTCTAGGGTATTTACAGGCAAATGTATTCACTTATCTTTAAGATACCCGTTTGCTTTGATGACTGTGCTTCTAAATTGTGATATCTCTGCTGGACTTAGGGGAAGTACAAAACAAGATGTGAGAAAAGGTATCACGATGGTCAGTACAATTCCATAGCAAGTCGATTCTCGATTTGAACGCGGCTACACTTACGATCAATGGTGATGGACCTCCATCACCAGCTCCATCAAAGTAGCTACTTTCCCAAGCCATAATAAAAAGTATTCAATATAAATATTGCGCAAGGTGTCGTATCAGTTAGCAAATACAAGAGGAATTGACTGATGTTTATATAATTGTTATCTAGACATCAGGGCCGGTGCAGTAGTTAACCAAACACATTGTGCAAATATTAATTAGTTTATAACAGAGTTGATAAGAAACTATGTATAGGGGGTTTTGTTGGGTGCTAAATACAATGAACCTATTTTAAAGTCTTGTTTACGAACAACAGAGTAATAATGTAGAAATGCCACTGGATGTAGGCTCTAAACTTTAAAGGCCATGATTAGAAAAAATCTCCAATATAATGTAGCTGTTGTGGGAGGCCTATTTGCAACAGTAGACTTCCTGTGGCAAAAGAGAAAGAGAAAAAGAGAATGTAGTCAAACAGATAAGCGCTTGTATGAAAATAAATTTAGTCTAATGTAACACGCCTAATACTTGTGTTTTAATTTAGCAAATATTATATTTTTCTTAATACAAGGGTGTAAACGACGATACAAGTAAGAAACATTATGGAGACGATCAATACTTAATAAATAAAATTAGTACACCAACCTTGCTACTTTCAATAAAATTCTAATTTCAATATCATCTGTGTACGTGTTCAGTAACTTTAAAATTAAATTTCTTAAATTATTAAATTCAAAGAAAATTAATTAAGTTTCCCTCGGAAAATCAAAAAACTTATTTGAAATTCACACGTTAAAATATTCCATTCACAAATAATAAATTTAAATTCAAACACCATATATAAGTACATGCATTAAAAAATATTATTTTGGCTAATACTTTGAATCAAGCCGTATAAACTTCAAAGAATTTGTTTGAATTGGAGACGAATGAACTCTTTAATATGATAATACGACAATATCAGTACATACTAAGCTTTCAACGGGAGCGTACGCGATGTCTGGTTCACAACAAAAAGCCAATGATCCCGAAGAACAACCACTCAAAGAGAAACAAACTCAAAACAATGATTTCAACAACAAAGGGTTCATAGAGAAATTATGCTACATAAAATCGAACATAACCGTCGAGCCAATTTTAGCTGGGCTCATAATCCCAGCTATGTTGGCCAGATTAGCCATACAGAATTTGAATTTAGACAAAACGTGCCGAGTAAAATTGGAATTTGGTGACGAAATTTGCGATTCGCTGATCGATCGCAAGGGCAACTTGACTTACTACGAAGGTGAAGTTCAGAAAGTTATTTCTGCCATTGAATCATGGAAGAGTATTATCCAGACAGCCATTCCAACGATACTAGTGATCTTCATGGGAGCCTGGAGTGACAGGACTGGTAACAGGAAAATATGCATCATCCTGCCGATTTTTGGAGAATTTATCGTTTGCTTGTGTAATATACTTAGCACGTACTTCTTCAATCAGATCTCTGTAGAAGTGACTATGTTCTTTGAAGCCTTTTTCCCAGCCATCACCGGAGGCTGGGTTATGGTATACTTGGGAGTATTTAGTTACATCAGTGATATCACAGATGAAGAATCCAGGACCTTCAGAGTCGGTTTAGTAAATCTATGCATGACTGCTGGAATACCCATAGGTACAGCTCTAAGTGGTATTTTGCTGAAGATATGGGGCTACTATGGTATTTTCGTATTATCAGGGTCTATTTATATGATAACATTCATGTACGGACTTCTTTGTTTGAAAAACAACACGAAAGCTAACTCCGACAATAGTGAAAGTGTAAGTGATTTAAATACTTAGTTTGTAAACAAAGCTATTGGGTGTACTGAACTGCGGAGTATTGGAAGTAAACAATAACTACGGGCTTTTGTTAATTTTAATTTCTAAGCGAGGAAGTGAACTGAGGTCAATTTCGTTGTAAACAAATTATTAACTTTGAGATAAAAGATATTAAGCAATTACTCGGCTTAACCCAATTTTTCTATGGATGTTACACGAAAAATGCTATAAAATGTAGTAGGTATCTATACAAACTTTAAGAAATATTGAACCGAAAAGTAAATTTTAGTCAAGAACACACTGACTCGTAGCTCTCTCGATTTCTAATATAATAAAAGAATTACGATATTCTTTACAGAAAAAACCCATTACTTGTATGGACATGGTGACCTTGGTCAAAGAAACAGCTGCCGTGGCGTTTAAGAAAAGACCAGGCAATTTCAGGACGAAAATAATTTTAACTCTATCAGTGGTAGCTATTGTGTACGGACCAAACCATGGTGAGTAAAGATATTTATCTCCTTTTTTAAATTGACATTGTACCGCAGAATTTAATACAAAATATAGGCGGAGGCAAAATATTGCTTCCTTTGGTCGTTAATCCCTTTTCATTTTCAAATATGGAATTCTTAAAGGCTGACAACTAACGATGCTCCAGAATTCTTAGCCAATACGTGCATGTAGTGGACTGCAGCCTTGTTCAAGTTTAAAGGAGACGGATCTAGTATGTAAAATGTACTCTGTGAGACGGATAGCTTAACTCGTAATATTATATGAAGGAGTTCATATAAACAGATATAAATTTCTCGACTAACCCACATTTCGCTAGTGTAGTGAATTTGGTTTAACATTTCTCAATATCTTATAAAAATGATCGGTGACAATAAGACCTTACATTTCACAATCTAATTAACAATATGTCAATCAAATAAATATTATAAAATAAATATTAAAAAGAAGACCAATAGAAGATACTGAATAGTTAGCTTAGTACTTTTATACTTTACAAATATAAGTGATTCACATAATACGATAGTATTTTGAACTAATATTTTCACACATTTGTTCTGCTAATTATTCCTTGTGTAGAAGCATACCATTATAAATAACACAAGAACATGATCCATTCCTTATTTACATATGACTTAATTCATAAAGATATTGCAGAATACTTGTATGTTATCAGGTGAAAGAATCGTCACGTATATGTTCGTGAGGTATAGACTTAAATGGGACGCCCTGAAGTACAGTTTATACTCAACGTATAGCATCATCACACATTCCATTGGTAAGTATTCTCCAACTAGTCTCTTTCTCTCTCTCTCCTCAGCCCCAGGAAGTCCACTGCTAAACACAGGCCTACCCCAAAGATCTCCACAGACCTGTTGGAAGTGGTCTGCATCCAATCACTCTGGTTTCGAGAAATGGAGAATGTTGGTCCGCTAATAATCTTAATTTGCGAATTTTTTTCATGGGGCAGCAAAGCAAATTAGACAAGTTATATAGTACTTATTGTAAGTAAACCCGTCCCAGCAAAAACGCAGCTGCAAAAACTTAAACCTTTTACTCTATATAATTTAAAATAAATACATTCAAGAAATACACACACGTAATAATAAAATAATTGGTTTTTATCCGTAGCCTATTAATGGCTCTTGTGCACCACACCACCCAGATCCGAAAGCGTTGTTTGCTCACACAATGTTTTATATGGTACAAAAACATTAACCGTAACAAAATAAAGGGTTTCATTTCCTTTGAGCATTATACGTTTTCTTTTTTATACATTTCTTATTTATATCTATATAATTATTTTTATATATTTAAATTTGGTATGTCAAGAACAAAATAAAATAAGAAACAGACATCACATAATAAAAACAGTTTATTGCAAATCACAAGTACGCAATTTAGTGAGTTTACTGCTTACCCATTCGACAGCACTACAACTCTGATGGGACACGTACTTCTGTGATGTTTTCCATTTGTAGTTCGTTTTAATAGAAGCTCCTAGCATTGTCCTTATTCCTAGTACTAGTGGTTCGAAAGGATTGTATTGAGCGACTACGTTCAGTTGTATATATAGATCTCAGAAACCTTTCTGAGTTAGATATTGGATCCTTCAAACGTAGTTGCTGTAACTAGACTTTATTATAAAGTTTACTTCTGAAGCAGAATATATGACCAATAATTACTAACTGTCTCGAACCAGTATTAAATTCACAAATAATGTTTCCACGATAGTCGTATGCGACTAGAACTACTCGTATGTATAGGTATATTCTGGCCTAAGTGTTCTATTATGTGCATATATGAAAATACATACATTTAATGTGTTAAAAGATACGACTATAACCATGAATTTTGTTTTTCCAGGAGCATTATTCTCAATCAGTGTGTTCAGTAAGCGTTGGGGTTTTCACGACTCAGTTCTGTGTCTCATCTCTATAGTAAGCAAGCTGGCGGGTTCAGTACTTTTTGCTTTCGTACAGAATGACTTCCACATGTTTATGGGTAAGGTGAAATTATTATATTATTTATAATTATTCTTTTGTTGTGTATTGGAGATTTTAAAATACTGCGTTTTGTTTACGATGCATAAAAATATAATTATGTGTCTTCAGAGATCACTGTAATGTAATGTGTTAACTGTTAAGATGGGTCTTTTGGTGGCGGAATAGTTGGCGACTTCACTCATTGAAAGTCGGAATGAAATGAAATGAAATTGATCATGTAGGCTATTAAATAACAAATGAATACATAGTACATATTAATACTTTGTTGGTGACATGTCGGCGCCTAGACATGACATAAGGAACATTTTCATGGTGTTGTTGAGTGTCGCCAGGAAACTGAGCTGTCATCAGAGTGCTTGCTTCGCCGACATGCCGCCAACATGTCCCGGGCAATACGTGCCTGCACTAGTTGCCGACATTATTATTATCGTATTTGTCGCCGGGTTGCGTCGGTGGACGGTGACGCGGCGACTTTGGTGTGTTGTGCGCCTTAACCGAAGCTTATTTACGCGATACATGATTAAAGCTAGAAGATACATATTCCATTTTTAAATTAATTAAATAAATAAATAACACCAAACAGTCACATACATAGTCCTGACCCCACATTAAGATCGAGTCTTGTGTCGTGGGTATCAGGAACTACGAGAGACTTTTCGGTCTCACAAACACCCAGACCCGAAAGAAATATTTGTGGGCCGCACAAACATTTCTCTCGGTGCGGGGATCGAACCCGCGGCCACTCGTTTCACAGGCGGCGTCTAACCGACTACGCCACGGAGGCTGTCACGGATTAATTAGCAAAAGTACCAAATGTAATTTATTTCTGATCAATAAACAATAAAACTTCAATAAATGTATTTCATTTTCAGTGCCATTAGTGGAGATTTTGAACGCGACCACATTCACTTCGCTGAGGTCATTGGCCTCCAAACTAGTGCCCAGCGAGGAGCTCGGTAAGCCGTGATGCGATTTTCTTGTACACTGTTTGACAATTTTACGAGGTTTAGTCACGAAATAAAATCTAGTTTACGACTACAGGTACAAGTATACTAATAAAATGTACTCGCATTTTTATTCTGAAAAAGAAAAGCGATGAAAGCGAAATGGCATGGTTTTAAAGAACTTCTGAAAAGTTTTTACTGTTAAGCGAAAAAATATTAATACATGTAATGAAGAACCTTCATCAATTGTTGTGAAGTTGATGTTACTTAAATAAATATTTCACTTACGCCCGAATACTGGAACGTCATTCAAATAATAAGTTGCCCTTAACAGCGCACGGTGCACTTAGCCAGTACATTTAAGCGGGATTAACGTAGTTAAGCGCTACTTAAGTTGTGTGTTGGATTCATTACGTTCTTCATAAGACCCCAATGCGTAGATGCAATACTATTTGAAGTATGCGAATGCATAGAAGGTGTTCACAAAATCAAGTGTCTCCCTGGCTCGGAGGCCAAATCATTGCTACTAAGAAATTAAATAATTAAAAAAAACATACAAATGACACACACATAGTCCTGCTCTTCTACTTAGATGCAAGGACTGTATCGAGCACGGAGAGCCTTTTCAATTACACAAACGTTGCTATATTCAGCAGTATATAAAACTGGCTTTTCATATTTCCATAATACGATCAAATTGATTGCAACGTTTTTTTTTTTTTTTTTCAGGTAAAATGAACTCATTATTCAGCTTGGTGGAGACGCTGGCAGCACTGATGTTTGATCCAACATATTCGGCGATGTATGCCAAGACATTATCGACATTCACAGGCACTGTATTTATATTCAGTGCCATTATGACACTTCCTGCGATTAGTATGTTGATGTAAGTATAATGAGACAATATTATATAAAAAAAGGACTTTGTCATATTAAGCACAATGTTTTGAATATTATCTGCGATAATTTACCGTACAGTACAGTTTCAATACCGTTCAGATAGGGTATCTGTATTTGCCTGTATTTGCCATTTAACAAAATGATAGTGTTTTTCTCAATTGCTTCATTTCGCTAATAATGAGACGAAAACAGAGAATCTTCTCGGCCAACATGTTTTCGATGTATTTCAAATAATAATTATTCTATGATTTTATTAGAGGACTCTGTAAGCCCGGTTACGTGGATATATTTCCGAAAAAGTATTAAGAGATAGAGACCAAAACGATGTATAAGCCCGTCGATATATTTTTGTCCCATTAAAAAACAAGAATAACATCGAATTCCTTCATTTTTTCTGGATTCATTCTTCTGAAAGCTAATATTTTTATTTAAAATGCATCAGTTCCTAAGTTCAGCATATAATGCGTTTGCATAACACTTTTTCTTCTCACTAAATTAAAATTTTCTCTGAATATAATACACTCTCTGAACATAGTAAAAACTGTTCATACTTAATATTTTCATTACATTTCAGATGGCTTTTCGTACAACATCGACGGGAGATGAAACTTACTCCAATACAAGTGCAAACAGAAAAATTGGAATCTGCGTGTGATGGCGAAAAACAATAGTATTATTTTTTGTAAATATATTTTGATACCTTTAATACAATTTCTTATTTAATAGATCCAGTATTAGAAATAAAATAAATAAATAACACACAACGAACATATACATAGTCCTGACTCCACACTAGAATCGAGTCTCGTTGTGGGTATCAGAAACTACGAGAGAATGTTCGGTCTCACAAACACCCAAACCCGACTGTTTAACCGACTGCGCCACGGAGGCTGCCCATTAGAACAACATAATGTGGGGTGAAATTAATTACGATAGTGAATTTTATGCCTGTTAGCGACTCACTTCGACACGACATTTATTTGTCATCGTACATAAAAATTTTACTAATAATTTTACGTCCTCCAATCTGTCTGCAAAAACATGGAGTGAACACAAAAAGCTTAAATAAAACAACAATAATAACTTAATATTTAAGAGGCAACATATATCCTATAATTACCACAAATCAAAACGAATAATAATAACAATAATACATACCAAAAATAACTTAAGGTACAAAAAATACGATATTTCAAAAAATAACATGTTTAAAATTACCAATCTTTCAATGCTATGCGTATAGTGCAGTCGTAGAAGGAATAATGTCAAGTCTAGTAGCTCCAATTAAGGTCAAGTTTGTCCACTGCATGTCAGGTATTGCAAACTTCTTTATTGCATAAAATCACGTTTAAGTGGTTTTACTACTTCAACAATGACAGCCTGGTAAATAACATATCGAGTAACAGATTTATGTACGACTAATATGGTATGACGATATGTCTTGTACGGAAATCTTGCAGGTGCCTCAAAACGGAGAACTATAAAATTTATCTACAAATAAAATGTATTATGTTTTCGTCACCAATGAGGGTACTTGGGTGTTTAACTGTTGAAGGCGGTAAATAAAAGAACATAACAAAAATAGAGCCCAGCAATTCCTTGATGGAAATACAATCTTCACGACACGATGCTAGCAGTAATATTTTGTATACTGGCACGAAAGTAACAATATTACACTTTATACAGTACTGTCCAAATGGAGTATACATTACAAAAAGTGCTGGTTGACACCGAAACTTTTCAAATATTTTTTTTTTACTTTATAATTTGCAATACCTATTGACACCTCACACGTTTTTTTGAATATTCCTGTATATTGGTAAAATATTATAAAAGCAAATCTGTCCATATTTTCATAAACTTCTTCTTTGTTACACTCCTGGTGAAAGTCGTAGCAACTGTGTTTAATTCTATAACGATGGTGTTACTCGCCGCACGATCTCTCTTCATCTGTCTCTGTTAGACGAAACTCGGATGCATTTGTTTATAGGGCCCCCCTACAGCAGTTTTAATAAGGTGCCTCGAGGAATGTCAGAAAAAAAAATAAGGAATAATTTTAGTTATTCGATAATGCTGGGCCCGCACGGCGCGTTGCGTCGACGCAGCACTGTCACTACGTCATTTTACATACAAATAACCATAATATTCGTGCCGTAACCGTGTAGCCACTGTTGCTTCGCTGAATCGGTACGACTACGTTGTAGTAACTCTGCGATAACACAATGCCCCGTGTTTACCCAACCTAATTCTTAACCGCTTCCTATAAAAATTATTGACGGACGGTGTTAACACAACGCTCCGTGTGGACCCAACCTAATTCTTAACCGCTTCATACAAAACATCTTGACGGACGGTGTTAACACCACGTTCCGTGTGGACCCAGCCTATTTCTTAACCGCTTCATACAAAAAAACTTGACGAACAGTGTCATTGACCGCTAGTGTTAACTGTTTTTATTAGATTTATTCAAAGGATATCGGGGATTAATGTAATGACTATTTATTGAAACTATTTATCTAAATACGTGTGTACGTGTGTATGAAAAATATTGTAGATATTATATCTATTGCTTTGTATATGACACCGAAACCATAACCTTACTTCAGTTTAAAGGTAATACTCCCATTTTATATTTATATTTTTAAATAATGTATTAATTTTTTAACGGCATTTAAAGTGCTAATAGTCAAGCATGCAAAAAGAAAAAATGCACCTTGCAAATACTTACATATATCGCAAACAACTTAAAATTAATATGAAACACTCATTTGATATTAACAAGTGGATATCCTAGGATATATTATGTTCTTAAAACACTAAAGGTGCCGCTTGAGACGTTACCTTCACGTACTGGCTTGTGTTTCAATTCATCTGGTTCAAGGGACTTTGGCATATCATGTTCTTTATACACTTTATTCAATTAACTATGGCTTTTAAATTTAATCCATATCAGACATACTGGCGACCGCGTCCACCTTCAGCCAAAATAAAAATAAATAACACCCAACAGTCACATACATAGTCCTGACCCCACACTAAGATCGAGTCTTGTGTCGTGGGTATCAAGAACTACGAGAGACTTTTCAGTCGCACAAACACCCAGAACCGAAAAAAAAATGTGAGCCGCACAAACATTTCTCTCGGTGCGGGGATCGAACCCACGGCCTCTCGTTTCACAGGCGGCGTCTAACCAACTATTTTTTTTTTAAATTGGAATGTGTGGCGTGATAAGCATGCCAATCGCCTGGTGGTAAGCGATAAGACCGCTCATAGACAATATCAATGCTTGGCATTCCACTGCGCTCAACGTCCTGAGATGTTAAGTATAAATATGGCCAGTAGCTACCCCGGGTATAATGTCCTTAAAACCGGAACACCACTGTGCATTTACATTGGCGGGGGAAAAAGACATTCCGGTGGCACCTATCCAGGCGGCTTTTCACATATGAGAGACCTACCACCTGTATAAGATAGTAGCGAATGCATCAATAGTCTCCTAATCTGGGGAATCTTCCTTCAGGTTACAATAGAAATATAAATAGAAAAGTGAAACCATTAATAAGGCTATAAAAGCAGCAGTCACAATATATTTAGCACTATTTTTGTTCTGAAACGCAAAGCAATTGGAATATACCTGTTGATAATTTTAATACAATTCAGATGAAATACCTGCTGATACAATTAATAATCCTTTTTCACATTGAAAATCAAGCTACTTGGATATCCATATTTTAAAATATTAAGCATCCAAGAGATAATAGTAGTGATAAATATATCCATCTTAAATATATCCAAAAAGCGAAAGCCCTTAACAAGTAACAATTGTGGACTCAACATTGGATGTCATGAATACGTTCTTCGTTGTTAAAGTAGGTAATTGGCCATCGCGTTACCGTGAATGGGACGAGCAGTTCATTGTGGTTCATGCCTTTTGAGGGCCGCCTGGACAGTCTCCGTATCTCGGAATTATCAGAATGAAGTGAGTGACACAATCATTTGTTTCTTTTTATTCTGAAATTTGTATTCATTTATTTTATTTTATTTCCCGACATTTATGACATTGTGAGTAATTTTACTATACTTTGACTTTTGAACTTTGTTTGCATTCAGTTATATGTTTTATTTATCGACATTGATGAGTGTGAGTACTTTTATAACTTTATGTGCATTTTTTTATTTAATTGTGTTTTGTTGTTAACTAAAAGTTACTCATGTGAAGATATTTATAAAGTAGCGTGTAATATATGTTATTAATTTGAAATCACACATGAGTAGCTTACTGTAGTAGATACTTTGGTACAAATATTCGTAAAATAAAATATGAATAGGTATATTAGTGGTAAACGCTAACTTTCTAACCGATTAGTAATACTTTAGGAGTTCTCAATTAGAACTGGATATAATATGTATATGTTATTTAGGTTTGTTCACGACTATATAATAGGATGTCTGTTTGCATTTTGTAATAACCAGTGAAACTATATCCCTAATTGACTTTCGGCGTATAATTCACAAAATTGAATTGAGCGTAAATTTAACCAAATATAAAATTTAATTTTAAAATATATAAATAACAACTCACAAAATGTATTTGTATATATTTTGAAGTCATTTAAATGTACATTATATTAAAACACTTAACTACAAACTGTAGACATAATATTATATTAATTTTTAAACTGAAGTGGCATTATTTAGAAGTACATTTTATTTACGGTCAACACACATTTTATTTTAGTTCCGTGAATGGCGAGATGCTAACATGCTATTCGCTAGATGGTAAATTATACGACTGATCACGACCAAACATGAATTACAAAGAAATGCGTAGCATTCCACTGCGCTCGCCATCCTGAGACATAAGATGTTAAGTATCATAACTGCAAACAAAATTCAAAACAGCCAATGAATGTCTAAATCCGCAAGTCATCGGATTAATAAAAGCATCTGAGCGATAAATTTGCTTATTAACGTCGACAGAAAAATGGGTGATCTCAATTGAGAGATTCCGTACATCCTATTATTAGAACGAATGTAAAGACGCACAGGTAGAATATGGCACAAGGTACTTGAATTGTAATAATGATTTGATCCGTGGTGCTTTACAGCTGGCTTCTCCGGCTGTAAGTCTTTTTGCGAGGTTATTTACCTCTTTAGTTCATTGTTTTGTCACCTGCTTTGCACTTTTGCACTTTAACTTTCTGATTGATTTCATTGCGGGTTAAAGACAAGTTAGACATTCCCGGAGACTCGCCGAGCTTCAATGCTCGGTGTCAATACATTGCGTGCCACTGTTGATCCTGGCTTACAGGAGTTGCAGTGGTGGGTGTGGCGGCGGGACAGTCTCCAGAAAAAAAGGTACTTGAATAAAGGGCACTTACAAGACCGAAAATTCTTTTCAAACTAGACTACATAATATCTTGATGGTTTATCTTTTGTGGAAAGGTTTTTACAAAATTCACAAAACATTAATCATACAATATTTCTCTACATATAATTATAAAGACGGGGGCTAGCTCGGTCAGTTAGGTGTATCCTGGACAGTGGACTATGATATGGGAGACCGTGGATTCAAACCTAGGGAATACACTAGTGACTTTTCGAACTCGGGTATTCTTTTTCGTTAATTCTTGTAAGCTTTAACTATAAAAAAAAAACACATTAGAAAATCTCCATCCCTAACAGTTTTCCAAATTTGATATGTCAGGTAGACAGCTGATCGTCGAAATTAAATCAAACCACTCAGCATTTTTCCCATTTCAGCCGTCTTTCATTAATATTTTTCAAAAGTATTTTGCCTTTTTTTTTCAGTAGATTAAATAAAATATAGGTATGTGTTTTAATGCAATTAATTATTTCATTTATATACTCATCGCGGAAAGTATGGTTTCATTATAACTCGAAATTACGTGAGTTAAAATACGAGTAAGTTTCGTGCTATTGTTATAAATTACAATACGTATTATATAAGTCTATTTCCTATAATAATTACAATATTTTAAATAATATTCTCCTATAATAATAATAACTCCGATATTTTTAATAATATTTGCCACAATAGGTTAAATAATTTTGCTTTATTTATTTTGACCTATTAATTCTCTTTTATATCCTCAGCCACGGGAAGCCTACTACAGACCAAAGTGACATAGGTCACCCCAAGCATTGGTTAGAAACCTTCAAGAATAAGACAATTTAAAGCATTTACTTTAGGAATTTTTTTTATTTCTTTATTGTTGCTCGCTTAATTTAACTTATTTTGATATTTTTTGTACCCTCATGAGAATTTTTACCAAGCATGTATCTATAAAATAATCGGCACTCATAATTGTTCTCTTCCCAAGAAAAATGTATTATAGACGAGTAATTGTTGAATGTTTTGTAAGATTATTGTCGGTGTTGCATAACCTATAAATAGCTACCGGCATAAATGGGGCGCAATTATGTGTTTATTTATTGAAAATATATTATTCTCTACACAAATAAGTAGGTTCTATCCAGGCACAAAAATCGTCCCAACTTTAACTAAAATAGTATTCTCCTTTGGCATGTAGGTAACTGACACCCAAGATTAACACATAGGCTACTGTTGGTCACGAAAAAAAGGGACGGGATGGGACAAGAGAGAAGAAATTTACATTGCTTGAGTCAAAACTGTACAGTTTTGTTGGATAGTACTACTGTACTGTTCACAAGTTTATTTTGTTAAATAAATATTATTAATAATAAAATGAGACGGGATATAACGGGACGGGACGTGAAAAGCAGTACATAATACGGCAGTCAAATTGAGTTGAAATAAACAAAATAGTACCGGCGAAATAATATGTTTTTGATGAAATTCAACTCAAAATATCTGCATCGGGGCAAAACCGAGCCATCTCGCTTGTATCAAATAATAGTTTCTATCCCGTAATTACTAGTATTTTATAGATTTCATCAACAGTTCTGCTGTCATAATAAGTGTGAATTAGAAAAATAAATACAGCTGAGATGAAAAATTCCCCGACAGCCCATGCGAATATTATTTAAATTGAATGTTGATTGCAATATTTGGATATGTTATCAGAACTGAAGTAGGATATCTTTCCGTGGTAAAACATTTATCCGCATATTTTAGTGCATTCCTAATTAACAGAGTGTCCACGAAGAATAAAGACGAGTTTTATATAAATTGAAGTTATTATTCCCACCTTTGTGCACGATATGACAAAAGACACAGAGTAACTACTGAATATATTGAGACTTAACTTATTTTATCTTATGTCTCAGGATGGCGAGCACAGTGGAATGCCAAGCATTGCTTTGTAATTCAATATGTTGTTTCGTTTTGCTACTGTTCATGAGTGGTCGTATCACTTACCTTCAGTTGAAAGACTTGCTCGTCCCCACCATTCATTGCAATAAAAAAATTAAAAAAGTCTTGTACTCGTACCCTATCACATATTCGAATGATAATAAGCTTTACAAATTTATAGAAAATAGCGGCACCTCTGTTTACTCCCCCAAGATCACATGTATTCATCTACATATGCCAATTTAATATTAAAGATCATTGGGACGAGGACTCGGCTATGACGACCGATTAATGCCTCGTCATGTCTCTTGATATGAATTTAGTACTGTCTGTAATATGCGGAAACAATTATTACATACATAATAATACACCAAGGAGTGATAAGCACACGAAAATGTAAATAGGTATTTGTAATATTGTATAAAGATATTTCTTCTGTCGTATGTATTAGAAACTACGAACAACTTTTAGGTTCTAGTGTATTCAAATCCGATTTTTTTTGTGGCTCACATAGACTAGATTTATCTCAGTGCAGGGATTGCATCCACGTCATTACAATTCATAGCTAGTGTCTTAAAAAAAAGTACGCACCAGGCAGTTTCAATTTATCATTACATAATAGCTTATCAACACACGAATTCCGATACATAAGTTGGTATAGTTATGGTAGGTTGGTAAGGTTCAAAAACATTCAATCTGCCATCACTTTCGGCGTATTTTGATTTTATCAACCATATAATGAATAGAATCCGTGTCAAACTGTGAAAAATACTAAAGCTGGGTTTATCCTGTCACGATCACGTATGTGCATGCACGTGCGAAACGCTCCAATCACAATAATTGCACCGTTTGTCACTATATTTTGTACAATTTTCATACAAAATTACATTTCGCCTGATGGAAATTTTGTCGTTCAGCGTGCCGTGACGGCACTGCGTCTACCTCTCCATAATCGTCCATAATTATGTGTACTGAAACCATCAGTCATCATTTAACCTGTTATTTTCATCATCAGTGACTAGCTATTAATTGTGACATCTAGGCAGGAAATAGAATGCAGTTTTATAATTATTATTTTTTATTTTATTTCTAAATACATTGTCCGTATTGCCGTTGTAATGTCTATGATGCAACCTGTGGACTAATTAATAGAAGCCAATGATTTGCACTATTGTTTAAGCCGCGCTAACTACACTGTGAGGATCTAGGCAAGATTGTTCGAGTAGGCATTTATTTATTGCCATGATCATGAAGAGACGAGCATGCCATTCGCTTGATGGTAAAAGCGATATTATTACAAAGCAATACTTGGCATTCCACTATGTTCACCATCCTGTGACATACGTAAGTCTCGATATGTCCAGCATTTACTCTGGCTGCAAAGTCGTTCAAAGCGAAACACAACATTGCTTTTACTCTGCTGTTTTGCGGGCTTCGATTTTGTACCAATTTAAACATAATATATGTAAGCTAATTAGTGTTAAGATTATACATGATTGTCCGTGTCATCATACCAGTTAAGGATGTACAATTATAAAAATACAACAAATTTTCCTCAATATTTAACAAACACTGACGCGATATGGACAATTGTTTAGTTTTAAAATCATAACTGATTCTTCGAAGAGTAAATATTGACACACCGAGCCAATACATGATAGGAAAATATCGTGAGAGAACCGCCACGCAAGTAATTTACTAACATGCACTACAGACAACTGTGCTTCGTTTGATGAATTAAGATTTTTTAATGGTATTATTTCATTTATACCCCACGCTGCTTATTCTTTCCCCTATTTATATATCCATCCCATTGTTGCCTGTAACAAATTACATAGTGCGATAAGGCCGTCACTTATACTTTTATTGTTATGTTTTTTCTATATTCTGTTAAGTGCAAAACAGGATTAAATAAATAATAAAAACCTTGATACCAATATGATTACCATTAATCCAGCGCATATAAAAAGGGCGCTGCTACAAGATCGCTATGGAGGCCGTTGGCGAAGGCCTATAGTTAGCAGTGGACTACCAGTGGCATACCATATACGTCCCACTGAAAACCGCGGGCCCGCTCTACAATTGAGAGGCTTTAGTCAATAATCAACCACAATAATGAATAATAAATAACACCCAACAGTCACATACATAGTCCTGGCCCTACAGTAAGATCGAGTCTTGTGTCGCAGGTATCAGGAACTACGAGAGACATTTCGGTCTCACAAACACCCAAACCCGAAAGAAATATTTGTGGGCCGCACAAACATTTCTTTCGGTGCGGGGATCAAACCTGCGGCCTCTCGTTTCACAGGCGGCGTCTCACCGACTGCGCCACGGAGGCTGTCAAATAACATAGTGCGGGTTGATAGATATCACATATCAAAGAAATTCCTGTAAATCTCTATAGAATGCATTTTTCAAAACTGCGTCTTACTTAACCAGTTAACATTTTTAGGTCCTGACAGTAAGTAATCCGTGCCGCCCATGACCATCCACAGCGTGGGGATTATAGGTGTTTTGCCGGCTCATCAAATCGGGAAGGGAATGGAAAGAGGGCATCCAGCAATCTCACTCACCCAACAAAACGTAATAATTAGTGTAGTGTTTCATATTCTTTGGATAATAGACGTTCTGGCTGGTGAATGATAGAGGGCGCTAGCGTGTATGATTCCCGCACATTTTGTTCCCGTACGTCAAGTGAGACTTGGTATTGGCTATGTCTTTTCTTTATTTTTAATTTAATGTTACGGCGTTTATATGCAACCTATACAAATAGGATAACTGATTTTGTTGTTTAGTTTGAAAATTGTAGGATTTGAAATTGACATTTCAGAAATAAAAAAAACATATACTCGTACTCTCCGGGCGTCTTAAATGCTTGTTAAATCTTACAAAAAGTGTTTATAACTGGTTGAAAACATTAGCTTCTTATAGTGCTATCAACGCTTATAATAGATTATTATTAATCAAAGAAGAAATTCAATCTCTCTGTCATTTAAATAGTGGTCTAAATAAGTATCATTTTACTGTCTTGTATAATTCCACATAATTTTAAATCAACCATGAATTTGAATGTAAACATCATCTGATTCATTTCTTAAACTTCTATTACTCTAGAAAAACGCGTATCAATTTAACTAAGTCTTCATTCGAATTATTCTGATCATGCTCAATTATGAAGGAACCCTACAGGTTCATCACAGGTATTTCTCTGTTAAGAATATTGAGACTAACGGGCCATTTCGCTGATGATAAACAGCAGACCTGCCTATTGACAGGAGTAATACTATCTAGAAGTAATTTCTAGGTGGTGTTACGGTTCACACACTGCCTGATACACCTGTTCGTCACCCCCAGACTTATGATATGTTACATCTCAACGCAAAATAAACACGAACTGCAATAATGATGTTGACTTATTTATGGAATAGCTTTTATTTTATACACAGACTCTACAAAAAAACGAAACGAAAATTACAAAATTATTGAACATATTTCAATATAACATTTAATTTAACGTTATTTTATTTACTACGAACAATTAGGTTTTTATAATCTTATATTAGGTATTTAAAATACAGTCTTTATTAGTTTGTACCATTGAGATAACATACTAGAGGGGACACTGCAAACAAAATTTTTGTTACAAAATGAAGGGTACATTCTATTTCTGTCTCTGTCACCCCTACGGAGTAACATATCTTCCCTCTCGCTTCAATGTGTACCCTTATGCACGCACCATACGCACAGATTTTGTTCCCGATGTCCGCTCTAGTATAATACCTCAATGGTTTGTACAAACAGTCTTGTTTAGGTTAAGCCGGAACACAACAGTAGGCACCTCACACTGCTGTTTAACGGCAGAAATAGCCATAGCAATAGTAACTACCTTTCCATACAAGAGTTTTTTATTGCTATGAATGGTGAGACGAGCATGCCCTTCACCTGATGTTATGCGATATGACCGTTCATAGACATTAGCAATGCTTTGCGATCCATCCTAAGCCAAAAAGATGTTAACTGTATGTTACTCTAGTTACAATGTTCTTTAAACCGCAACACATGAGTGCGTCATAACTGCTGTTTGGCTGAAGAAAGAAGTGGTAACTATCAAGGGGGCCTCTGACGTATGAGCGACCTACCATGAGTAAAGATTGTACTGTATGTATCTGTATCAGCCCATATACGTCCCACTGCAGGGCACGGGCCTACTCTACAATCTAGAATACGATTAAGAGTGGTTAGGCCATATAGTCCACCACGCTGGCCTAGTGCGGGTTGGCGGACTTACATACAATAGGAATTCTTATAAATCGCTATGGTATGCAGGTTTCCTCCCGATGTTTTCCTTCACCGTTTTAGTGCGTGGTGATTGATTATCAATACACACATGACTCCGAAAAGTCAGAGGTGTGCCCTGGGATTCGAACCCGCGACCACCGTGAACATGTGAGCAGCCGCGTCTAGTCCGTTTACCAACAGGCCACCACGCACTTTCACAAAGATTGTACTATTTTCTTAAATTTTGAATATGTTAAATAGGACATTAGCATATCCTTATCACAATGTCGTATCAAAACAGCAAATACACGTCACACCCAATGAAACTTAATACTACCAATAAAATTTAGTAGCGGTTAGTATTTTTATCAATAGACAATTCACTGATTATTCAAAAATATATACCTACATTTTTGTTGATATTTGATAAATTAGGGCAACGGGCTTAATGTTAATCAGAGTAACATTTTTTTCGTACTATCACGACAAATTATTGCTAAACCATATGGTACTATCAAGGTTGTTCAAAAGGACAAATACCAAGAAGTATTCATATATAACATTCGAGAAATGTGAGTAAAAAATAGACGTCTGCGGGAAATATTATGCGCAAAAATAACTAACGCCGACAAATAGGTACCTAATTATTATTATTTATTAGTGAATTATAACGTGTCGTTAATTATTGCTCATGAGAACAATAATATGAAAAATAATGTTTCACAATCCTAGGTTCTAAAACATATTTATCTTTACTGTTCTACAACAAATAGATTAAATAAAAGTTTTAGAAGCAATATATTCCAACAGTTGTTAAGTAACACGCAGACCACATCAATTTTGTTAATAAAAATTATTCTTCAACGTTATCGTTTATTGATTGAGAATACAAACTAGCCAACATAGGTAGAAGAAACGAATGAATCCACAAAAACTAAGTTACATGCATGTGTAAAATAGATAAAAACCAACCATTGCCTATTAATCTAAACGCCAACATAGTTTATCGTGGTATTAAGCGTTTGATTTTTCTCGCAGATGCCAGTAGGCGACCAGCCGTGATCAAATGAACACTGGACGGACTAAAATGGAGTTTGCCTATATTCTACTAAACATAGTAACATAATTTGTGCTAATCTCGCTAGAACAAAACAAAAGCCGTTTATCAATTAGAATTGTACGCCATTATCCTTATCACCCGTAATTGATATCAAACAAACATATCGGTAAGTCAAACAATAAAGGCAATTATTGTGTCCCTCACAGAAGCACACATAATGTGAAATCAGACGTTGCAACAGTGATAGACGGTCGTGCACAACCGCCATCTTAAAATGGTATAAAGTTTTGGAATAGTAAAATTATAACACTCAACAAAATGCCTGAGGAGAAGCAGAAAGCAGACTTCGTCGAAGAGAAACCGCTGAACAAAGATGTGCCGCAATACAAAACTAAGAACTGGGGAGAGAAGTTTAGATTCATGCGGGAAAACATAACAGTGGAACCTTTGTTAGCTGGCCTGATCATTCCAAGTGTCATATCGAGGTTTGCAATGTCTAATTTGAATCTAGATAAAGCTTGCAGAGTAAATTTGAGATTTGATGACCATATCTGCGATGCCTTAGTGAAGAAAACGAACAACAATTTTTCGGAATACGAGAGGGAAGTGCAGATGCTGATATCTTCCATAGACATTTGGAAAGGCGTAATTCAAACGGCGTTACCTTGCATTATAATAATGTTCCTGGGAGCATGGAGCGACCGAACTGGAAAACGGAAACTGTGCATAATGCTTCCAATTTACGGCGAACTTTTAACGTCCATCAATAACCTGGTTAACGTGTACTTTTTCTATGAAATTCCTGTTGAAATTACTGTGTTTCTAGAGACGTTCTTCCCAGCTATAACGGGAGGTTGGGTTACAATGTTCCTAGGAGTCTTTAGTTATATAAGTGATATTACTTCGGAAGAATCGAGGACATTCAGAGTGGGTGTTGTTAATTTCTGTTTCACTGCTGGACTGCCCGTGGGTATTGGAATAAGTGGGGTTCTGTTACAAAAGATGGGGTACTATGGAATATTTTCGCTGACAGCTGGCATGTTCCTACTAGTGCTGCTGTATGGAAACTTCTGTTTGAAGGAGCCTGACCAGTGGCTGAAGGAAAAAGGTCTGCCTGAGGTAAGTCGCTAGTTTAACAACTTTTTATAACGTGTTTTTGTACATCGCTTTAATGTGCCATTGACGTCAATTTCCAAATGTTCACTTTGATTCACTCATAACTTTTGAAATTGACGTTAAGGATTTGTATACATAGTTAGTTCCTGTTTAGAACTGTTGTCATATTATTATATTTTATACAATGTGGTTAAGGCGTGAAGGCATTAATAATAAAAACCACTAAGAACTGGATATTGCATAACATAAGAACATTTTATTGACTGAAGAGATTATTGTCAGACAAATTATTAAGACATTTTAAAAATCTAGAGTCTTAGACTTAAATGCGACACCTAATAATTAAAAATATACATATAATTGAGTCACAGCGATCGCCTTTCGTGTTTAAAAGGAGCCACGCTTAACAAATGCTTTGCAATATAGAAAAAAATATCACATTATACAAATTTGAATCAATCAATTTATTATCGAATAAATATTTGAGATAATTCTTACCAGTCCTGAAAACATTCATAGTATTTTATCTTTTATAATAATCGATAAGATTTTATTTGTCTTGTATATGAAAAAGTAGGTGAAGATAAAGTCTGAAAGTCTTGCTGTAAATATTGTAGACTGGCAAATGGTAATTAAATCTTTTTTTTGTTTAGAATTTTTACATTCATCAGAGCACAGACAAAGTTGATAGTTACGAATTGAAGATGAGTCCTAAATATACATATACTAGTTCATGGCTATATTCATAGCTTGAATACATTATGGGATAAATGTAACGATGTGAACAGCGCAAATATATCTCTTATTATTTTCGTTTATATAACAGTTCTTTCTCGAATAGAAACATTAGGCAGTAAGCATCTGTCTCACTTAGTCTTCTAATTATGCGAGAATATAATAATAAAAACACGGTGCGTCATTACATAAATTACGATATAAAAATAAATAAAAATGTTAAATGTTGTGAAATAAGTCGTGCATAAATTAACAACATTTTCTTTGATTCTTCCATTGTTTTATGATAAATTTATATAAAAGCATCACAACTGCATTGACCTTTGCAACTAGAAGTTAAAAAAAACTCCGCAGTTTGTTTTAATATAACGGAATATTTTGCCGAAGTGTATTTAATATCGAGATCGGCACAAATTGACTACTGCTAGAGAAAGCTACTTTGACCCGTTAGAATTTAAAAATAACTTTACCACGACACACTTTTTGATTCCACAACCTTAACAAATACTTGCTGACACAAACTTTTGTATTAGGCCAAGAGTCAAACCCGCAGCTTATTGTTTTATAGCAGTAGTTTCATAACCAACTGTTCTACGTAGACTGACAAATGTATTATTCCATCAAATATATTTAAATATATTTTGAAAGAAAGGAATTCAATAAATATAGGCAGAGATATTTTTAAGTTATAGCCTATAGTATATAGATAGACAGAGGTTTTTGCTTATAGTCAATGAGAAACTGTTGTACGTTGTTACTATTTGTTACAAAAAAATAACAAGTAAAGTATACCACTAGAGAAATCTAAAGAAAATTCTAGTAACTACGAGATGAGCTGGTTGTTTCTCTAAATAACTGATTAAGCTTATTATCAACGACGAAACGTGATCTGTCTCTAGGTTCATATAATAGGGTTACCAAGGCCGACGTCTTGGTCGCTTCTAAAACGATATAAAAAATATTTTATTTATACAAAACGTGTATGGTGAGTTTGTATCGTGTATGTACCGAACATGATTTATAGCCACTTTTAATTACCTTAGGTCAAAGGGTGATAGTTCACAATTGTGGAAAACTTAGGGAGGCACTTGTGTGATGTGTAATTTTCGGATTTGGCCCGTGGGTGTTCGGTTTTAAAAGATAATATCGTATGGTCCAGTTTTTAAATTTTAATGCACTTACAATACGGTGCAAATTGAATCTCTGTCGTTGTAACTCTATTCAGTATAAAAAAGATATCTTTAATAAAGATTTCTTTAATGAGTACAAAAGTCAAGATTCCAAAATTACTAAATAAAGATAGCGCCTTGGTTGTACTCCTTATACTGGAAATTCCATGAATTTACTGGTGGTAGGTCTCTCATATGTGAGAGGCCATCTGGGTAGGTACCACCGCAATGTCTATTTCCCCCGTGAAACAACACTGCTTAAATGCACTGTTGTGTTTCGGATTGAAGGACATTGTAGCCAGAGCAACTACTGGACATATTGAGACTTAACATCTTATGTCTCAGGATGGCGAGCGCAGTGGAATGTTGCTACTGTTTATGAGCGGTCGTATCGCTTACCATCAGGCGAACGGTTTGCTAGTCTCGCCATTCACTGCAATAAAAAAAAAATTTGACAGCTTAACATCCAGATGCTCCCAATTTAATTTATTCATATTCAATAAAAACATATAAAAACGCAACTAGTAATTCTACGTGGCCTCTATATAATTCTATATAGAGGCCACGTTCAGGCAAGCGAAATGTCGGACGCCCTTATAGGTGGACGACCTGATTAAGGTTGAAGGAAGTCGCTGGATGCCGGCCGCTTCCAACAGGTAAATATCCTGCATATTGACCTGTTGGAAGCGGCCTGCATCCAAGGTAGAGAAATAGAGATAATTATGTCCTAAACAGAAGCAAAATTACAGACTTAAAAATAATAAAAACTCAAGTATCCGTATTACAAAGTGTACCTTGATTATCTCCGTACATGTTTACATAACTCTTTTCATGTTTGTATTAAACCAATAACAATAAATACACAAAGTAATATACCGGTTGAGATTTGCCGTATCATCAGTATATAAACATATAATATGTATACCTCTTCACGTGATCTTAGTATATATGTAAAGTGCTATTTACACAGGAGAGTTTCACACGGCGAGAATCTTATGCCACTATCGTATGACATAACCGCAATAGATTTTTATGTTCTGACAAAGCTTTAGAGCTAAGACGATGCAACTTTTTTATAACCTTACGATAATCGCATCTTCGATGCGAGAAACTCCTATGTAAGTGAAGCTTAATGCCTTGTAAATTTCTAATAAAATTCTCTAGATGTCGGAGAACCCAAACGATCCTAGTGAGTCTGCTGTCATAAGTTGCAAACTGATTGTGATCATTAGCAACTTATATTTTATGAATAATTATAAAGTCTGTTTATTCTATGTCGACATGTTAATGTAATGTCTGGTAGATTTACATATCTGCAAGAATGAAAATCCTAAAAAATGAATGATTTTTTTTATTGTAGACATCAATTGACAACTTCAAAACTTACTCTTCAAAACTAGGCCTTATATGAGTAGGTATTTACTGTAAAAATAATTCTTTATTGCATCATAAAATATTATGAGTCAATATTATATATTAATATATGTATTAGTAATCAGAATATACACATAGATAACTTTGTCGTCACTTAAGCAGTTAAACTAATCACAATAATTAACAAAAACATGTCGATATTGTTTAATGCCGTACGTACAGAAAATAACCATCCATCCAAACAGGTGGCACAAAAATAACATACACATACTACACATTTCAATACCTATAACACAAAATAATATATTCAAAGATATATTAGCATATTGCGCTGACCAAAATAGATTTTCAAGTTCAACGAAATGTCAATTTGCTTTCAACTAGGATAAAAGAACAAAACATTGAGACTCGACAGAAATATAATATTATATACTACAGTACTATATTAACTATGTGACCGCTATCGACTATATTGCTTTTCCCATTCCATCCCGTTCGGTCCCGTCCCATAGACGAACACCATGCAATCCTGCCCTCTTCTATCCCGTGCCATCCATTCGAGTTTGAAACAGTAGCAAATATGTATATTTAAATTCCTTACTCATCTTACAGGAATACTACATTTCTTCGGGATCAAAAGTAGATTATGTGATAATCCAGGATGGCAGCTACCCCTATACCAAATTTCGTAAAAAATGGTCCAGTCAGTGTCTAGCGTGAAAGAGTATTGACAGTAACTCTGATACTATAAAAATAAATCTTAGTGATTTCGCAATGTTATCTTCTAACAAATAATGTATCTTCTTAAGCATATAAAAAAATGAAAAAAGAACTTAAAGGTAATAGTCTTCTAATAGCTGGAGCTAAAGTCAGTAATTTAGTTTAATTTACAAGCATGGCTCATGCAGTGGGTCGTTCGTGAAAGGTACAATATTAACCAATATCAATATCTTTTAAAATAATTGCTCAATACTTTGGCCAAATATCATAGCTATCGATTGCTTCCTAGTGGAAAAAATCCATAAGTCAACAAACTTTGTGAAGGTTTGTGAAGAACTACTTTTTTGTGATAGAATAATGTTGCTCAACTTGTTTGAATAACGTTTTTAGCTATGTTTAAGAAAGTATGACGGCATAAATATTCATTCGCCAGCACGTTTCATGTACCGTTCCTTAAATAAGCTTGAACCAAATTTCAAAAAAAAGTATTCAAATACATATGCCATTTAACATTATATATATTGTTTAAGCAACATATTATTTGTATATTTTGGATGCCATTTTTGGGTCATTTACTTTCCTATTTTCTACTTTTGAGCCAATCATATAAATCATCATCGCCAGCCCGTTGCAGTCCACCGCTGAACATAGGCCTCCCAGGCGTCTGAATGCATAAACCAGCAGACCGGGCTCAGTGGCGTATATTGGAAGAGGCCTATGATATGAAATTAACTAAGCAAAATGTCTCATAATATAAATCATTTTACTGGTAGGTCTCTCATATGTGAAAGGCCATCGGGGTAGGTACCACCACAATGTCTATTTCTCCAGTCACACAGCATTGTAAATGCACTGTTGTGTTTCGGATTGAAGGACATTGTAACCAGAGTAACTACTGGACATTTTGAGACTTAACATCTTATGTCTCAGGATGGCGAGCGCAGTGATATGCCAAGCATTGCTTTGTAATTCAAGGTGCTGTTTCGTTAACTGTTTATGAGCGATCGTATCGCTTACCACCAGGCGAACGGCATGCTCATCTCTCTATTAATGTAATAAAAAACATTCATGCTGCCACTCGACTGACCAAGACACAATTAATAATATAATACATGATTCAAATATACTTATTGTATAGTAGATATTAATTCCTTACATAAAATGCATAAGTAGTTAATACGATTTGAAACACTTTTTATCTTATCACTATTTCATCAGCATTTCTTAATACGTACGAATTCATTAAACGTTTTAACATACGGTGACACCTATCCAACATGTTTGACTACAATATTAATGATAATAATTAATCTGAGTTCTGAGTAATAGCACAAAAGACTTAATTTTGTTTAGTTTCGAAATAAACTTTTCGAAAAAGTTTAGATTAAAATATATGAGATTTTTAGCCTGTGTCGTCCCACTGTAGGGTATGAGCCTCCTCTACAATCAAGAGTACGATTGAGAGGGGTAAGGCTATATAGCTCATTTAGTTTCATTTTATATTATAGATAAAATTGAGTCATGATCAAATGAGCGATGTGAAATAATGCCACCGTACTGATCGAGACAACCCGCTTATTTAGTCAAGAAAAAGTATCGTAAAACTATCGAGCTTAACCTAACCCTTTTTATTATGAATAGGGCTATGCTATATAACAGTATACTGCTGGGTGAACACCTTTCTTTTTGTAATAAGTAGAAACAATTTCGCATGTATAAAACCAGTATAAGATAGTATAATTTGATTGTATGAAGTTTAATAAATTAAAAAAAAAACATACAGTCAAATTGTGAACCTCCTTTTTTGTAGTTGGTTAAAAGCTAATACGAATAATAGTGGATCAAAAACAAATAGTAGAATAGTTTATAATTTTCATGAATGTTTCAGATACAACGAGACAACACAACAAAAGTATCGTTCTTCAATATATCCCACGTTTCCGATACCGTGATGGTGGCGTTCACAAAAAGATCGTCACGCAGAAGGCTCAAAGTACTTCTCACGCTTTTCTGCGTGTTTATATTATTCGGACCCACTTCATGTAAGTTATTTTGGGTATTTTTCTATGTTATCATCATCATATTTTTTATTCTTTATAAAGAAACAATTAATTAAAAATCACACATAGATAAGTATTTATTTATTTATTTTATATCTTTAATGTACATAGATTTATACACCAAAAGAAAAACAAAAACAATTGTAGCTATATTTAAAGTAAGTACAATGAGCGGCGTTATTGCACTAGGCAATCTTTTACAAGCAACCTTTGGATGGAGATAAGAGAACGAAGAGAGAAATTGTTATTATACCTTACAAAGATAATAAATTTTCATTATCAATGTAACAATTGCTGAAATTTCGGTACATTAAAATCAATGAAATAAAATGAAATGAAATGAAAGTATTTATTGAATCCATAAAATGTCATACACTATTTAGATTCAGTCACTTTTTTTCCACTACCACCCAGTTCACAAGGCTATTTTCGCCAGAGAAGAACGGGCAAGAAACTCTAGCGTTGCTCTTTTCAAAATAAGTTTACAATACAGTGATCATACAGGAGTTGAAATTCAGAGCAGTTCATAAATTACTCATAATAATAATTATATTGTACGGCTGAGTTAAGTGTGGTCACCCAGACCGCGGAATCGGTATACACTTATACAATGGACTCATAAACCCCGTTAAAAAAAATATTTCAATCAATCAGTCAATATTTCTTATGCCTTATGGTAACATTTTTATACGCTGAATATAATTATATAAGAAAAAGCCAACCGCGCCTACATAATATAAAAAAGTTTTACGATTCAAAAATTTTATAAAAGGTAAGTTTGTGTAGCAAGCGTTGTCATGATTTCTGTTGTTTTTCTTCAGCACTACCAGACTCTTTTTTTAGAATATTTTGTACCAAATTGTTTCAATAATAAAGAAAAAATATATTATATCGAATTTATTCGCATAATCTGAGTAAATGTTTACTTAACAACCGCACAGCTTATTTATATTATCTGGATTTATTGAATCATTTAATTAATAATATTTGATTAATATTAATTAATTTAACGGTTGATTCATTATATATTTTCCAGTGTGTTGTTTTCGTTTTGTATCTATGCGCATCCCGATATTCATCCCAGGGCTAACAATTATTTCCCCATATTATTCACTGAACAGCAACATTTTCCAACGATTTCACGTTATTCCATTTAACAAAGCTATTGATAAAAAAATGCAAACTTTATCATACATTGTCTTTAATTTTATATGAAATATTCCGTCAGATACCGTGAAATATAGCTTTTATCCCCGACTTGGTCTGTAGAACAACACGATCTTAGTATAACTCTAATTGATGAGATCTAAAAAAGATGAGAATCTAATTGATTGATGATGCAAGAAACATGCATCATGACATCTTAATGCAAAAGTCATCTCAATCTATAGCTTATCAAGCACTCTTTATAATATTGACATCTACTACCTGTAATTGATTCACATATTTTTGTACATAGCTAACAATTTTTTTATTCCATTTGTTAATACTATCAACCTGAAAAACCGAGGGAAACCAAAGGGGGAGGGTTATGTCAATGTCACTGGCCTTTCAGCCAAAGACTGTAAGGATGTTGTAGCCGAGCGGAGTCCCTAACAATACCAACTCCTGAGTAAAACCCCTCAATGACCGTCACATGCATTGCGGGCAGCACCGGCAATCCCAGAACGAAGGGCGCCCCAATTCAAGTTGGCGTAACCACTCCGCGCATAGCATAGATCCTTCCCATATAGGATGCCAGAATAACCCCCACTTACAACTATCCTTGAACGTCCGTCTAAGAAAGCACAAATATCTTAGTATGTATTATATTTATATAATTATGTTTGTATTTCAGCGGAGCACACCGTGTTCTACCTGTTTGTGAGGAACAGACTTAACTGGGACATGGTCAAGTACAGTCTGTACATCAGCTACTCTATTATACTTCACTCGTTCGGTAAGTTTTATCCTGGTTTATATAAGGTCATTGTACTGGACTGTAACAGCCCATACACCTCCTATTCCAGGGCACGAGCCTCCTTTATAATCAAGAGTTCAATTGAGGGCGTAAGGCCATATCCTATAAGCTGGCCTAGTGCGGTTTGGCAAATAGTATCCTCTTCTCTGTTTGTATTGTTTCATGATCCTTATCATCGCAAAATATTGTCACTAATGCTTATAAAGGCACTCGTATAACATTGAATAAACAACCACTCTAATTTCAAGGATTTTAATATATAATAAGAAAAGTATTTCAAATCGCTAAAAGCAGCCGGATTGCAAAAACCAGTACTAAATCCAATCAAGATATAGAATATATTTTTCATGAAGACACTACGTCTGTTAATGCTGACCATAAATGTAAGATATTTATTCGCAAAAAAGTTCTTGGCAACTAAACTGATCCTCATAAAATCGCTATCGAGCTAATTGCCTCTATTTGTGTTATATCCGGAGTATTTATGAATCGGATGATTTATTTAATAAATTTTCTTCTTGTAAACATTTTTTTTTAATTAATACTATTATACGTTGGATAATAACAATATTTCATGTGACGTTATTAAGTTAATTTTCTTTGAACCTCGTGTTTTACCTCTTAATTTAAATAATCTATACTTTTTCTATTAATAGGCTTATTATAAAATACAATTAGAATTATTACACTTGAACTATTATATACTTGAACTTAGGCGCCTACTATTTCACTCTCTGCACCATCCAAAGATCGACTGGTAGAGAATGCCTCGGACATTAAGTCCGCCTGTATACAACTATGTATATAAAGCATAAATAAATATTACACATTTTTGTCTAGACAATAGACCATAGCCCAATAGGTCAATCAGCAATCTGGAGATTCTTGGGGGACGCCTATTTTCATCAGTGAACTTTCTGTTCCCGACAAGAGAGAGGGTGGGAATAGTCCATAAAGAAATGCATAATAACGTCTCAATAAAATCCTGTACAACAGACTACAAAGAAAAGTGATACCATATATCAATTGTATGCAATTATCAAGATAGCCCGATTGAGAATGAGTTTAGTTTGTTAGGCAACAAGTCATTGACACTTTATCAGTTCTGTTGCCCTGGCACCAGACTGTAATTAAATACTTGAAGATATTATTACGACTGCCTCTTGTTGATTTGTAATTTACTAATTATTTTATTTATATTTTTATTTATTTATATATGATTTATTGTACACCAAAATGAAAGACGCGTACAAAACACTTAAAAACTAAAGACATGGTTACAATAGCCGGCCTTATCGCTAGCTGCGATCTCTTTCAGACGACCTTTAGATGGAATGGATTATTGTGATATTGAAATATAGGGTCGTGCAAATAGTGAGAAAAAAGGGTTTTTAGATATTCTTTTTTATTGGTATCAGATATTCCCTTCAATACCTTTGATATTAAATGCAGTTTCATCCAAATAAAATAATCAACGACGACAGAAAACTATTACAAGAGAATTATGTTTGTTTTCCTTTGTTTTTCGTCATTGTGTTAAGTAGTCACTATCTGTAGAGCTAAATATCTTATTATTCATTCAATTGTTGTTAATTATTATATTATATTACAGCAAACTAAGTCATTATTCGTGATCAAAATTCAAACTCTTGAGCTAGTTTCCCTTTAGCCCTAAAGAGCCCTTTAAAATGTCTTTGTCGTGCCCAAACTCGACCGTTCTGCCGTAAACGAGTCCACAACCTCATCAACGAACTGTTATTAATTAATTTAAAAGTTTTTTTTTTTGTGATTCGAAGAGTGCTCACTATTCGAATGAGCTGATTTGTATTTTTTATTATTTTTTAAATATTGTCACGTTTGGGTGGTAAATCCATAGTTTTTGCCAAAATAATAATTTAAAGCTTTGCGTACTACAGCGTGTTTAAAAATAAAAGGGTGTACACTATTATTTAAAAAAAAAACCTATGTATTTACCACCCTAATACGACGATAGAATAAAAATAACAAAAAAAATTCGTCACAATTTTTTGTACAAAATTTAATTGCATTGTGTCTGAAGTCACTAAAAACCACCCAGCTTCATTTTCGGTTGCAGTTTTGATATACCCTGTATAGTGTAAAATCACCTTTTTGATATGTAATACTTGTCTATTGAATTCCAGGTGCGATGTTTTCGATCACAGTACTCAGCAAGCGAATGCAAATAGACGACTCAGTGCTGTGCCTTGTCTCCGTGGCCAGTAAATTTGTTGGCTCAATATGGACCGCTTTCGTGCAAACAGACATCGAAATGTACTTGGGTAAGTATCTAAATGGAAACTTATGATTCATTAGTAGTATTAGTTTACTAAAAATCTCCTCTGTTTCTGTACCTCGAAAAGCTGTCGGTCTCTATTCATACAACCCGGTTGAAAAGTTCACTTCATAAAGTATGTGTGTGACAAAAAAGAGCATAAAAAATATGTGTGTTGCCTAGAACTGGAAATTTTGCACTGCATTGCGATGGGCTTGTCCTCTGCCATATTAAATTGAACAAAAATAAACTTGGCGACTTGAGGGTAGGGGTCACCTTGTAGAACTTTTACATATTATAGACGATTGGTTAAGAACAGAAGCATGCATTTTGTGTAGATATTTATTATTATTTTATATAATAAAACAAAAAAAAAACTCGTGTAAATAAAGGTGACAATCGGCAATCTTACCGCTTACCACGATTAATTCCAGACAACCTTTAGATGGACTGGGTTGAAACGAAGCTAGGAAGAAAAGGCAGATCAACAAAGGCAGAAAAAACAAAGGTTATATTATTTGGCAGACTGACGTGTACAGTTTGATACAGATATTCAATGTAGATCATATTATGTTTTAGCAAAATTGATAGTTTAAATATCTATCTGAGTTTGATTTTGAAACCGATTTTTTCTAAATAGCTGTGCGTATTTTAATCAGCATATATACGACTCAGTGCAGAAACAGGGGTTAGGCCATTTAGCCCCCACGCTGACCTAGTGTAGGTTGGCGTACTTTCGTCTAAATACTATACTGATAGCAGCATCATCATCATCTCAGCCACAGGAAGTCCTCTGCTGAATATAGGCCTCCCACAAGGATCTCCATATCGACCTGTTGGAAGCGGCCTGTATCCAGCGACTTCCCGCGACTTTAGCCAGCCTAAATACTTCATCTAATGGCTATCCATAAAAAAAAATTAAAAAAGAATTTGTTAGTAAAACTGTACAAAAGTGTTATAAAAGGATGTTTATATTCGCAGTACCCGTGGCCGAGTTGCTGAACGCGACCACTTTCACCTCATTACGTTCAATAATATCCAAACTTGTGGAAAAACACGAGACCGGTAAGTATCGTTTCAATATAAAAAATAAATGACGTTCAGAAGTCCAAATAACTTATTTTTATATATTATTAATTTACTTTTAAAAACTCAGGGATAGTTGTCTAGACTAAGTCGTTGTGTAGAACATGATTCACCTCACATTTTAATAAGCATTTTGCTTAGTAATTACTTTGCTTTTTGTAGGTATCGTCAATAGACTTTATAATTTTATACCTTTTAGAGCCCATTTTTAAAACGTGAGATAAAAGTTATCCATCTAACAAAATATAAACGGACTGAATATAAAAGAGAGTCGATTACACCATTTCACAATATTTTTTTTATTTGACGAATGAAACATCGGTCCGTAATGAAAGAATTTATACATTTCAGAATTTCAAAATTATAACTAATATAATCAACCAAAAAACGCTTACGTGAAAACATAAAAAAAAGATTAATAAAAAATAATGAGTATTTTAAAATAAAAAAAAGATCAATAAAAACAAAACCAATGATTCTAAATTCAAAATGCTTGAACCAATTCAATAAATCATTAGCCTGCTATTCACAAGTGATATCGTTTCAAATTTCGAATAAGCATCGAAAACTTATAATTTAAGAGCTATTGAACGCATGAGTAGACCAAAATTTTACCGTGTTTTGCTTGACATCTAAATTAACTAGATCACCTACATTAATGAGCCTACGCCCATTTCTCGCGATAAATTAGTAACTAATATTTCCATATTTTCTTAGAGTAAATAAATATAGAGGGAGTGCTGGTACTTCAAAAACGTAGATGAAAATGGTGGTGCCGGGCCACTTTTTTTACCCCCCCTAATCGCTGATATTTGACAGGTTGTCCAACATGCACGAAATACTTCGAAAGAATAATAAATATAAATAATATACGGCTTTTAACTCCACTCAAACACGTTTATTGTTAAATATGTGTAATTAGTTCAATTTTCACTAATATATGAGCCCTACCAACATTACGAACAGCAAAATATCTACGTTTCTGAAGACGCAAATGTATGACAGCCCTCCCCCTATATTATAAATACTTTAACTATTTATTAATTTGCAGCAAAAGTGAACTCAATATTCTCGTTGACGGAGACCCTGGCCTCGCTGGTGTTCCATCCGTTCTACTCTTGGATGTACATGAAGACTCTAAACACAATATCAGGAGCGGTGTTCCTCATCAGTGCAGCTATCACGATACCGCCCGCTATTATACTCACGTAAGTATCCTTGTCTAAATCCTGATCTTTTGTGTTTAATCTATAGTCTTAAGAAATCATAATTTGAGAGAAGACAGAAGAAGGAAAGACTAGACGTACTATTTTGAATCATGTTTACTTGTAGTATTCATATCAGCATTCCCACGTAAAAGAGTATATTGTAACATATTTTAGAACAGTTGATGACGGGTTTTTCTAAAATTTTAAGCCAAATCAAGGCAATATCTGAAAGTTAGAAATATAGTGTTAATACCATGTTATATCGGTTGAGAAAACCCAAAAAGGGAATAGGCAATTAATATAACCAAGACTTACATTTTCATTAGTTTAGTTTCATGCCTTTGCTAAATGAACAGATTTCGACTTACAAGTTTAAATACGGATCAATTGCACTGAAAATTAAAATGGCCAAAAGTTGTAATGGAAGAGTTCTTATTCTAGTTCGGTATTCTGATCAGAAACCGTAACTTAACTAGCTGGTTCGGTTTACATATAAAATACTAAGTTTTACTGCACCGTTTTAGTCTACATTTTCTACTGCGATTTTTATAAAAAGCGATGTCGGTTTAAAATTCAGTATTTAAAGCAAGTGCTATTAATGCTTACGTTTTCGTGAATTTGATGCTAAGTTGTGATTTTTTTCTAAATAAAATAAATTTTCTAAATAGCTACATTTGGTATACATATTATAATAAATAATATGTATACAAAAAATATGGCAAAAAAAAACTGGCATACTTATTGGACTATTGAAATTATTGGAATAATCATTTATAACGACAGTTTATCACGTTTAAACACATATTAATAATAAAAGCATAAAACATATCTAAAAACATCTCATTTACTGTAATATATTATTAAAATAAAGTTCCCTCTCTTAGATAAATAAATCATATTCAATACATTTATCCCGCAGATTCTTCTACATGCAGCACAGGAAAGAAGTAAAGAATTTAAGAAAGAAAGCGCTAGAAGCAGAAGAGAAGAAAGAAGCTAAAGAAACTGAGATGAAGAGATCAGAACCACCAACCGTGTGTGTTACTGACGCCCCAGATGTTACTAAAAGCGATCCTGATAAATAGATTTATGTAGTTTAAGTAATGGTTAGGATGCATAATGTGATATACTTGAGAGGTCTTCTTTAAATGGTCGAGTTCTTAATACAAATTAATAGTAAATTAATGCAATGAATGGTGGGACGAGCTCGCCATTCACCTGATGGTAAGCGATACGTTCGTTCACGGACAGAAGTAAAACCAAACAACACCTTGAATACCATTCTCTCTCTCTCTTTCTTTGTCATAATCGTCAGGAAGTCCACTACTGAACCTATTCTTTCAATCTTTGTTCCACAGAATGTCCGTGATTCTAAGCTCAAGCACATTCAACAACACAAAACTTTTCTGGCAATAATTATGTGGAGATTGTGTTGCAATTTCGGGAATATTTCTTTACCATATCTTCAGAAATGGTATAGTGATTGTACACAGATTTTAAAACTACTACCGTAACGACCAGATAACATAAAACAAGATAATGTATCATAAGAGCCTATTGCAACCGCAACGAATAGTATGTAAAGTAATTCCAAACAGTAGCAGGTTCGGCAAACGAATCATGAGTACCATTCTACCTTTTTCATAGCAAAAGCATCATATGTGTGCATATGTATTTATATGTTTTTATTTATATCTTTTTTCTACGCTGCGCTTTCCGCTACGTGGCCTCCATTTGAGCACTTTCCGACCCCGCTTTCCGTGGTCAGACGACCTGGTAAAGGTCGCGGGACGTCGCTGGATGCAGGCTGCCTCCAACAGGTCTCTGTGGAAATCATTGGGGGAGGCCTATATTCAGCAGTGGACTTCCTTTGGCTGATGGATGGATGGATGATTTTTTCTACTAATTAGTAGTGTTATAACCTACGCATACACAATGAACACCCAGTTTGAAATTTTCTTGAATGTGCTATTTTACTGCTATATGTTTGTCTTGAAGAGATCGCTATTAGGGATAAGACCGCCAGTTTTTTTTTTTTAATCTGGCCCGGCATAGTGGCGGCATTGTACCTGATAGTAAGCGCAAACGCCACCCAGGCAGAGTATCCATTGGCATCGGACGGCAGTCCCATGCCAATGAAAACAATTATGCCGGCCTGCTAAGGTGCCTTTTCACACTACGGCGGAAGGACCCAGGATTGTAGGAAGGAGGGAACACGTGAGAAGACAAACAATTCCACAGCCTGACGGTGCGGCACAAAAAAGAATTTGAGAACCGTTTGGTTCGCGCCGGGATGGTATGGACCGTCAAGCTATGGCTTCGCAAGCCAGCACGCGTGGTTCTGGCAAGAAATGGAGAGGAGGGGATCAAGTTAAACAATTCTTCTGAGCACTCACCGTGATACAAGCGGTAGAACACGCTTAGAGAGGCGACATCCCTCCGGAGTTGTAGCGACTCTAAGTTGCTCGTAACGTCTGCATCATCCACAATGCGGATGGCCCGCCGCTGCAATCCATCCAAGGCATCGAGCAGATACTGGGCGGATCAATCCCAGAGGTGCGAGCAGTACTCCATACCCGGCCGGACCTGCGCTTTATATAAGCGACAAAGCTGACCGGGCGTGAAAAACCGACGCACCCTGTTCAGGACTCCAACCCTGCGTGATGTGGCAGATATCACGCCCTCGATGTGATTCCTTGGATTGAGATCACAGCGGATATCCACACACAGGATATAGCATACTCAGGTCATTCCGCACTCAGAGGGGAGTACCCTGAAGAATGGGGACAGGAGAGAACGGGGATTTTTTGCACGTGAACGCACACACCTGAGTTCACTATTTGTTCACTATTTGTAAGGTTTCTCTATTCTTTTTTGTTATTTTATGTTATCTGGTGTTTAATAAAGTGTTGGGTATAAGTATCTGTAAAAGGTGGTAGACACAAGATATTCAAAACATCTTATTGAGATTTGAAAACCTCATTAATTTATGTACAACGATCGAGTGTTCTTAGGCTCCCACATCTCATGATATGGTGGCATAAATTTAAACAGATTCTTAAAATTAATTTCAATAAAGCTGAATGAGACAATATGCCTAATACAGTTAGACCTCTCCAGTAAATAGTAATATGTATAGCTAGGTTATAAGAAATATTATTGTTATATTTACTCAAAATATAGGAAACGAATAAAAATATTCGTCTCGAATACATGTGGAAGTCGTCTAATTTGGACCACATTTAAATTTTTCCCTTATCTTGTACGGGCCTTATAAAAAGCAATTGTCGTGTGTTATTTCTTTTCTGCCAACTCATTGTCATCATACACTTCATCATTATAAATAATGCCCATAAATAAGAACTATTTGCCTACGATGGTTATATTGTAGTTAATAGAACAACGCTACATATTATCCTGATTTATGCATTGCATAATTGGGCTAATTTCTAAACGTTTTAAGATAAATTAAATTATCCCGGAGGATAAAAAGTTATGGCAAAATTTAATATTATTCTGACGTTAATAAACCTTAAACACTACAGCTATTTACCACCAAACCCTCATTAAACAACAAAATATAAGTAAAAATCAACTACAGACAATTACCAAAAACATATATAAACTCACACCTTTTTCCTAGAAAGGGTAGGCAGAGGTGCCAACAGAACACATTTTGCCTTGTATCATCGTCTCACGATATGATAAGAGGCGCGCCTGTCGCCATGTTGGGCACAATTTCCGACGCCCAACTCGGGATTCGAACCTGACAACTCAGCATTGTACTCTTACTGTAGTAAAACTTACTCCCGAGGCGTATAAAAAAAATATTAGTTCAAAGTGTACAGCCTTATAATATTTGATTAGCAATATTTTTTTTGTCTTTTCTATCGATGTGAGTGTTTATTTTTACTCATAGTGCATCCACCTTCCTTGGTGACGCATTTGTCCTACAGTAAGAATGCATAGCCGTGGTCCCGGGTTCTAATCCCTGGTCAATCAAAGTAATATTGGATTTTTTATTGATTATCAGCCCAGAGTCAGGAATATGTGCCCGAAATGGCGGTGGGTGTCATGCTTGCACACTTGCACACTATGCCTACCCCTTCTGGGAAAAAGGCGTGAGTTTATGTACAGATATGTATGTATGTTTATATGGTGCATCAACACAGCAGTTACCTTTCGTAGAGCAACATTGTTCAACAACGTTATCGATTATGAACACATGTTAGGCAACTTTACTTGACAATACTAACCCGCTAACATGTACTACCAATAATAACATTTTGTTATAAGATATTGCCGAGTAAATTTGGTAACGTTGCTCAACAAAAATCAACTGCGATGTGGATACACCATTACGTGGTTTATGGTTTTCTTTTGGAAGTATTTATGTAATTTTTATACTAACTGTGAGAACAAGAATCGGTTCCTTACTTACTTCACTCGTATTATAGATCCTCTATTATAATAGTTAAAGTTCGTGAAAGAAAACGATTTAAATGAAAAAATAGGGTCTCCTATTATAAATTATACTTAATATTAATCCTAATTAACTAATATTTAGATAAATGTGTACATAATTTTACGTTTGAAAAAAATAAAACGCGAGCATTGAAAAGTCCAATTAAATAAATGGGCGTGTGAAATATTGTGTTTAATTTAATTGTAATCATAAAGAAACATTCCTACTTTTTTGTATCAGCCCATATACTTCCCACTACAAGGCACGTTCCTCCTCTACAATCAAGAGTACGATTGAGAGTGGTCATTCAAAATTCCTACATGTATTATTTGTACAGAATTATACATAATTATTACGAGCAATAAATCCCAGTTTTCTTACGATCCAACTACGAAGTATTCCTTATCCTTATAACTTATCAGTGCCTGTACAATAATATAACAAATAATTTAAATTAACTGTAATCATTTTACTTTACTTACATAAATAAGTAAAACGATGTTTTTAACGAGCAATATTTAATATCGTCCTTTATAGTTTTGCAGATTCGTATTACCCTAACATATATTTTTTTAAATGGGTATAGAATCAAAGACAAAATTTACAAATACATACTGATTAATGTACGAATGTTTATTCAACGGAGGTAACATTTATTTATTAACAAATTTTGGTTAATTATATTATATTTGTAACATATACTTTCATTACTCTTTGTAGTACATGTCGTACAATGTGCACTGTACCTAAACGATCTTTCTTGTAGATAGTTTTAAAACCTCTTTATTCATCAGTGGCTTCATTGAAAGTAAAAAAGGCATTACCTATGGACACTTCTTGTCCGAAGAAGCACCAGCTCCCACTTTTATCGGCTCTTATAAATACGGGATGACTTCTTAGTATCTAAATTGCGTTTTTGTTATCATGAATGATATCATCGCAAAATCGTAAATTTGTCGAAAATATCACCTACTTTTTTTAATTCCACTTACAAGTCATATCATTCTTTTTTTCTTCAAGCAAGCCTACTGGTTGCCTAGTGGTAAGTAATCACTGACACCCATGGACATCCACAACGCTTGTATAATGTTGTTGGCCCATCAAATCAGGAGGAAAGCGGGATGCAAAAAGGATAAGAAGATACAAGAGTCCAATACACCTTGTATTGGGCATCTGGAAATCAATTCATAAAACCAATATAAAATTTATACACTTTAATCCTTTTTCATGATTTCTAAATCATGTGCTCTCCATTATCACCACATAGTATAAAACAAAGTCGCTTTCTCTGTCCCTATGTCCCTTTGTATGCTTAAATCTTTAAAAATACGCAACGGATTTTGATGCGGTTTTTTTAATAGATAGAGTGATTCAAGAGGAAGGTTTATGTGTATAATACGTGCATATTATTGTAGAGAAATCTATATGCACCCGGGCGAAGCTGGGCCGGGCCGCTAGTTATAGTATATTTTTAAGTTGATTCACTTTTGCTAGAAGCACGAATACGTCGAACAAATGTTCGTATGTTATCGTGGATAGAAAAGGTCGTATAAAAGGCGAGAAATTATCTATTCGGTTTCGGTACTTAAAACTGACACAAATATTTGTTTTGAATATAAGTGTTGTGACAAAGAAAATTACCTTGAAGTTTGTGAGTCCCTACACTAGACATTTATGTAAATATGTATGGACGAGTACTGGCTAGAGTTATTTATTTATAAGAATATTGATACACAGCGACAAACAAGTCAATATAATGCAACGTTCGTTGTATAACAAGATTAGATATTATCATCTATAAATATATAGGCTAATGCTTTTATCCATAACTTGCTGATACTGTTGAAGCAACTTTATTATCATTCGTAAATATTTGCTTATCGCTTACTAGATCTGATATTATTGCTGGGCCTTCATCTTCCACGCTAACGTAACCAGCCGACCGACAAAGCTATCAAACTATGCTACACTCAACACTGTACCAGCTCATATATACCTCCCACTGAAGGGCACGGGCCTCCTCTACAATCGAGAGTACGATTGAGAGTGGTTAGGAAATATAGTCCAACACGCTGACCTAATGCGGGTTGGTAACACTCAACAACTTAATACAAACTCTATCGTTTTTGATACGGTTTCATGATGACATACTACACATCTATTGGTGGTAGGTCTTTCATATGTGAGAGGTCTGGGTTGGTTCCACTGCCATTTCTATATCTCCTGCCAAACACTACTGGAACTGCACTGTAGTGTTCCCGTTTGAAAGACATTGTCGCCAGAATAACTACTGAGACTTAACATCTAAGTCTCCGGATGGCGAGCACAGTCAAATGCCAAGCATTGTAATTCAAGGTGTTGTTCGGTTTTGGAATGCTCATCTGGCGATTCATTGCTACATAAATCCAAATACCAACAACCAACAGCACTAGTAAAGGAACTATATTTATGGAGGCGATAATCGTCTTTACATCTTTGCCAAGTCCAGTTGAAACACCCAAACATCCACCAACTTTCTTCGAACAAGTGTATTTGACGCAATCCTAAGGCCAACATTGAAATAACTATGGAACTTAACTAGACATAGTATGAAAGTGATTAAATTAACCATTTACACACTTTTGTTGGCACACTTAATCGTTTTATTTGGATATGAATGTCGAAAGATGATTGAATAAATATTAAGGGACGTCTACTAACTTATGACTCATTTTAGTTTTGTTTTGTATGATACTTAATGTGTCATATAAATAAATACACCCAACAGTCAAAGATACATAGTCATACATAAATAGTTATGACCCCACTTTAAGATCGATTAAGTCTTGTGTCGTGGGTATCAGAAACTACGAGAGACTGCAGTCTCACAAACACCCAGACCCCACACAAATATTTGTGGGAAACACAGGCATTTATGTAGGTGCGGAGATCGAACCCGCAAGCTCTCGTTTCACTGTCGTCGTCTAACCAACTGCGCCACGAAGGCTATCTCATATATGGGTTTATTTAGCTATAGAACCATTAAAATTAATAATACTATGTAAGTTAGCCATTATTCTATCCAAAATATCAGGATAAAATGTTTAGCCCACAAATATACCTCAATAGTTAAATATAAAACAGTGATAATTAACGATGTCCTTGGGCTGAAGAAGCAACAGCACCGTGATTCAATGCTTTGATAAAAATTCACACTTTATTATCAAAGTTTTCTGTATCCATGCTCTGTTTAAATGATACAGATATCTATTATTAGATTTTTACATATAAAATAGATAAAGAAAACAGATTAGGCTAATAATACAAGTTGTACTACGTGCACAAGATTATTAACAATCGAATAATTACATTATAGATGACACAATGTTTGTCCTTCACTGGCTGCACCATATCACCACAAAATTTTGCGTAGTTGGTTAGACGCCGGTAGCGAAAATAAAGGCCGCGGGTTAAATCCCCGAAGAGACAATAATTTGTGTGATCTAAAGTCCGCAAGTAATTGTTTCGCGTCTGACTGTGAAGCCGAAAAGTCCCTCGTAGTTTCTGATACCCACGACACAAGACTCGATCTTAGTTTAGGGTCAGGACTATGAATTGACTGTTAAATGTATTTATTTATTTAAGATTACTATGGAAATTTAAACATTTCTCCCAACGCGTAGATCGGACACTTAGCCTTCGGATTACTACTCCACGGCCAATACGATTAGAAAACTGTTTAAATATAACTTGCACGTAAATGATAACACCATCAACTTAGAACTAAATAATATGGATATGATTCGATAATATTTTATTATTTATTATTATAACAAACATTATAACTTTTTCTAAATTTATTTAGCTCTTTATTGTACACAAACTAAACCACTATACAAAACATATGTAACATATAAATATATATTTCTCTACAGCAACGTCTTAACGACAGCAATGATGAAATTAAACTTATGATTATGGAAGCATTCTCAGAGCAAACACAACAACGACATCAATTTAATACTAACATTGTGCAATCCACCACTTACTGATTACAATTAAAATCCTTTAATATATTTTATTTTAATCGATACGGCTTAAGCTAACGGCAATCAATCAAATTCTTAAAATTAAAATTAATTAACAACATATAATATGTAAAATCTAGACAAATCAATAGGATACATTCCAAATGATAAAGTGGCATGTCGTAAGAAATACACATAAAATCATATATAGGTCACTACAACCTGTCCACACAAAATAAATTATTTTATTACAGTTAATTATCACACAATGGTTGCAATTTAATATCACTTCAATTATCTTACATTATCACTTTGTTAATCATCGTGTGATAAATAAATGAAATAGTCAATAAATACCACCACACCCTCGTTTGTCGGGCAGCAATTAACCGGCCTCGGTATAATTTTTAAAGCATTTTATTTGTTACAAATCCGTCAAAACATACTTAATGGCCGCAAAAGTTAATGAAAATAAAGAGGAATTCGAACCTCTAAATTCAAAATTGAATGAAACAACGAAAATCGAAACAACTAAACAAACATTATGTAAACGTTTTAATGGATTAAGAGAAAACATAACTATAGAGCCTGTTGCATTTTTAGTGTTATTTGCAAGTGTACTCGCGAGTGTGGCAACACAAACTCTCAGCTTAGAAAAAGCTTGCCGCGTCAGTTTGAAGTTGAGTGACGAAATTTGTGATGCAATTAGAGCGCAAAACTCAAAGAACATTAGTCAATATGAGAAAATGATCCAGGAATTCATAGCGGTGAGGATTGCTTGGAGAAGTGTAATACAGTCTGTTGTTCCTTGCATCATTTTGCCATTTATTGGCGGATGGAGTGATAATACAGGACGGCGTAAAATATTAATGATAATACCAATTATAGGTGAGATACTCCAATGCCTCAGCAACATCATCAATGTTATGTTCTTCACTATACCGGTTGAGGTGATGGTGTTCTTCGACGCTTTCTTCCCAGCGATCGCCGGTGGTTGGGGTGTTTTGTTTCTCGGTCTATTTAGCTATATCAGTGATATCACAACCCAAGAGAACAGAACCCATCGTTTGGGCTTAGTCAACTTCTTCACCTTCGTCGGCCTGCCGATGGGATTTAGCTTATCGGGAATTATACTGAAAAACTTCGGCTACTACACCGTTTATGTTACATCTTTAACGCTTCATACAATAAACCTGACATACCTTACGTTAAAAATTCAAGATCCAGACAAAACTGCCAAGCAAAAGTCCGTGAGTATTGTTTTTTACTTCAACCATTTAGACGTGTTTTGATTTAGTAAGTGTTATTAACATCACATCCTGAAAAAATAATTTGTATGTTGTTCGTAATCATCGGCAACATTATTTTACGATCGATTAATCCAGGAGGTAAATATGATGGAAAAAGCTATTGGCTAATTGACTGAACTCAAATTTGCCTATCAACCATGAATCGCTTAAATTGTACTATGCGTTGACAGATTAACGTTATCGTCCAATTACTTTATTATACTAAATTTAAATACATATTTATATCAGTTAATGTTTAGCATCGGTAGTAATAGGAAGTGAACTTGTTAGAAATTAGTTGATGTGATAAAATTGAAAGCTTGATTTTATAATAAAATAAAATGGAATCAAATACCGTAAATGAAGAAAAAAAAGAACAAGATGAATACACGGAAAATGATCCGCTTAAAGAAAACTTAGAAGCAGAGGATATTGAAGATAAAAAAACGTATCGAGAAAAGTTTAGTTACGCGTTAAATAATGTGACAGTTGAACCTTGTGTATTGCTATTCATAATGTCGGCTATGATAAATATGTTAACAACACAGAATTTGAATTTAGAAAAAGCCTGTCGGGTGAATTTGAATTTTACTGACGAAATTTGCAATGCACTGAAGTTGCAGCAAGCTGGAAGCCAAAACGAGTATGAGAAAGAAGCACAGAAACTCCTTGCGTCAGCCATGAGTTGGAGGACATATTTGTCAGCTACAATCCCATGCATAATGGCATTTTATGTAGGATCATGGTCTGATATAACTGGCCACAGAAAAGTGTTCATTATGCTACCAGTCATAGGGCAAATTTTAATTTGCATCAACAATATGTTTCATGTCTACTTCTTCTATCAGCTCAGATTGGAGTATTTAGTTTTTACTGAAGCTATAATAGAAGGTTTTACGGGTGGTTGGTGTGTCTGTTTACTGTCAGTATTTTCCTACATCAGTGCCATTACCAGGAACCAAAACAGAACTTACAGAATGGGTTTAATCAATTTTAGTATGACTGTAGGATTTCCTATAGGTATGAGTGTAAGTGGTATTTTGCTAAAAAGTTTCGGGTATTACGGTTGTTACGGACTTTCAGCGGGCCTGAATTCTATCAATGTGATGTATACTGCTTTTGTACTAAAAGATCCGAAAAGAACCAAAGAACATAAAAAGGTGAATGTAATTTATAATTTGGTTAGATAATATACTCGTAATATTCTGTATCAGCCCATATACGTCCCACTTCAGGGCATGGGCCTCCTCTACAATCGAGGGTATGATTGAGAGTGGTTAGGCCATATAGTCCACCACGCTGGCCTAGTGCGGGTTGGCTCGTAATATTATAAGTGTTTATTTTATACTACTGCCAAAAATACTAATGTTATGGAAACAAATACTACAATCTTTTATTCTAATTTCCTCAATTATTCAAGTGGGTTTCCTTGTATTACTTAGAACTTTTAAAGATAATTAAATTCCTCTAGCTACTTCGGAGTCCAAAGTTATTGAAATTGAAACAGATTTAATTAAATTAGTAAAATTGTCTCTCTATTTTTCAGCACGATGGCCAAGGAGTCGGCCATTTCTTCCGCACTTTCTTTGATCTTAGCAACGTGAAAGATACAGTGAAGTTAGTTTTTAGAAAAGCACCAAACAATAGAAGAACGCGACTGTGCATACTTCTGGCAGTAGTCACTATTCTTTTTGGACCTATGTTTGGTAAGATCCCTGAATAATATTTATGTTAAATAAATACAAGTAACAAATACACTCAACAGTCACATAATACCGGCTACATCATTTACACCAACTTTAGATCTAGTACCTTCGGCTCCGTGCTTGACTTAATTGAAAGAATCTTTCCACTGTTTCATTATTTCATATTTCTGACGTAACATCAACCTATACAACAGTTTATTATATAAGTTTATTCATAACAATAATTATTTCTGTGTCAGCCCATATACGACCCACTGTAGGGCACGACCTCTACTCACAAGAGTACGATTGAGACTTTAAGCTGTATAGTCCACCACGCTGACATAGTGCGAGTTGGCGGATTTTACACACAATATTTACAAATCTATGCAGGTTTCCTCACGATGTGTTTCTTCACCATTATAGTGCGTATAAAAATTGAAAAGTATGTCAATATTTTCACTATCGCCAAGGTTCACGCGTCTGTATGAAATAATTCCACGCCGAAGATTACAAACAATAATAAATATTACTTATCTAGGTATTATCGTACGATTGATTAAAAATATCTGTTTTGTGTTATCATAATCGTTTTTCGGCTGTTGTTATGAGTACATGATCAGGACGTGTTCATTTGGAGTTTGAATCATTAGAATGTAAAATATGGTTTTATACATTCATGCGTAAATATAAATTATATAAAAATGATTGAGCTTTTTCCTAGAAAAAGGCAGAGGTGCAAACAGGACACCCACTTTTTCCTTATATTTTTTCCTTTCCACGTTGTGATATGGGGCGAGACTAACGCCGTGGGGCACAAATTCCTTACTCCGGGCTGAAATAGGATAGAAAACTCCAATATAACTTTACCCGACCCGGGATTCGAACCCGAAACATCAGCTTTACAATCAAACAGTAGTACGAGTACAACTGTCTGAGACAATATTTTTTTACAATAAAATAATTACAAACATCAAACAGTTACTCACAACATCCCAATCTCACTCTAAAATTAAAGTATTGTGTTGTGGGTGCCAAAAACTACGAGAGACTTTTTGTTCTCACATACACAATGGCTATTTCTACCGCCAAACAACGGTGTAAATACACTGTTGTGTTTCGGTTTGAAGGATAATGTAGCCAGAGTAACTACTGGATATATTGAGACTTAACATCTTATGTTTTAGGATGGCGAGCGAATGGAATGCCAAGCATTGCTTTGTAATTCAATGTGTTATTTGGTTTTGCTACTGTTCATGAGCGGTCGTATCGCTTACTATCAGACAAACGGCATGCTCGTCTCGCCATTCAATATAATAAAAATATACGCAAAAATTCCATGATTTTGATCCATATTCTTTAACAAAGGACACATAGCCTAAGTTAAACTATGCGAGACACCATTTGATTCATTATGAATAACAGCCTCAACTTTTCCAATGCTAATGATATTTCTAAACATACTGATGGATTCTCTAAAACTATTCTATAGTCAGAGACCTTATTCAACATTTATAGTCGTCTAACAACCTGGGTTGTAAGTCCAAAGTCGCGCAGGTCATTTTCGTATCTCTAAAACACAAGTTTATGATAATACCCTAATAAAAGGGAGTGTAATATAATCAGAATAGTATCTGTACACACTGATATCATATATTATACAGAGTACACTGTATATGCTTTGTATTGGAGTAGGTACATCCATCAGCACTATTTGTTCTGTTGCAGAATAATAAATTGGTATTTATTCATCGTCTGATAATTTAATTGCACGGCTTATTGCTGCAGACAAACACGCTCATAATGTTGAGTACATTGTGTAATGCGTTATAGTCTTCCATTGTTCGTGTGTAGTTTAAAATAGAACAGCGTGAGCGTGATTTTCTAAAACAAACATGTTAGATTTCGTTCAATACAATGCTTAAATATTATAAAAACTGATAGTTAGGAAATTTGAAAAAATGCTAACTTCAAGCAATTCTTTTGATACTCTGTCTGTACAAGAGTGTGTTTAAACGACTAGAGAGAATTTTAGGAATTCTAAAGTTGCAAAGCATGCTATAAAAATGAATGCATGAAAAAGAACTGACGAAATAGAATACAGAAAAACTTTAATATATTATCTTCTAAAAGTCTCATCAGTGTGCAGTTACTATAGCGACTTATTCATATTTAGTTCGTGGTGACATGTTGGTGACATACCAAACACGGCCGCTTACATGATCACGGTGGTCGCGTATTCAAACCCTTTGGCACACCTTTGACCTTTCGAAGTATTGATACTCAATAACAGTGAAGAAAATAATCGTGATGAAAGCTACATACCATAGAAGTTTTTGAGAATTTCTATGATATATAAAATTTCGACAACCCGCACTTAACCATCGTGGTGGACTATATGGTTTAACCCGTCTCAGTCTTACTCTCGATTATAGACGAGACCCGTCCCCTTCAGTGGGTAGTATATGGTCGGGTACAGTTATATCTTCATATGTCTTACGTCATTGCGCGCGTATCTAACATGCGAGCGCAATTCTGCGCGTCCTGCTGTCAGCATTCAGCGCAAGCAATATACTAGCATAAGATGGAACTTATGCATTACTTTCTTTATAAAGGTTCTTCGTTTTATCATAAGAATTTTATATTATAAAACGCGTTAATGAGTATTCACAGAATATGTGACTTAAGGGCGCGTTTTAGCATTACCGGCGCCCTAATGAAGGGATTGTTGGGGCATCTTATATTGGTATCAGATATGGCGCTCTGTATCTAATATTAAATATAAAAGCTAAAATATTAGAACTACAGCGCTCTTATATTTCTGGCGCCCTATGCGGTCCATACAGCCTATCCCAACCTCTGCATCAGCCCATATACGTCCCACTGCAGGGCACGGGCCTACTCTACAATCGAGAGAACGATTGAGATTGGTGGTTAGGCCATATAGTATCCCAACCTAGTTGTATTGTATCCTGGGAGTTAAGAATGACATCAATCCCTGGATGCCTATCTGAAACAAATTTTAACTAAATAATGTAGATATGAAGGAAACGATACGGAAGGTTGTAATTTGAATCATAAAATATTATCATTAATTTTCCTTAGTTTATCTTGAGAAATATTATCATACAGTTATCTTAATTCCGTTATTGTTCTGTTTATTAGACACTATCGGTTTAATTTATTGATAATTTCGTCTACATAATAATAGCTTAGATGGTTGTTTGAAGGACGGCGCAAAATAGCTGCTATTTATAAATGTTGTAGGATAAGATCCATAGATTGGAATATATTAGCAAAGCTGAAATTTGATGGGTCAGTAGTACACAGTACAGTTACACGATTTAACAAACAAAAAATATGTAGGCGATCACGCCATTGGCTTTATGGTAAGTGAGACGACTGGATAGTAACAAACCCAAATAACACCATGAATTAAAAAGCAATGCTCGAAATTCCTCTGCGCTCGCCTTTCTGAGATTTAAATCGTGAAGTGTCAATTTATCCAATAGTTACCCTTACTACAATGTCCTTCAAACCGGAACTCGACAGTGCATTTACACAGCTGTTTTGCTATAAAAGATAAACTATTTGCTCATTTAACATTTTTGCCTCATACTCTATAAAAATATAATAGGAAATGCCCTTACCATCTCCAACACGTTGATGTGGAAATCCTTGGGGGCAGAGATAGATACTTGTTCAAAAAAATTATATTTTCTTTTTTGTTTACTTTTCAGGTGAAGTCGCGATCTTATACATGTCAACACGATACCGCTTCAATTGGGACGAAGTCAAATTCAGTATATTTCAAACGTACAACTTTGTAACGCACACTGTTGGTAAGTCATTTTTTTTCTATGTGCTTATCCCAGGCACTAACTTACCCTACACTTATGATGTAGGTACCCGACAAATCCGTCTAACAATCGTTTCAGCTGGCAGTACATATACATATAATAAAGTAACTGATTGACTATACATTAGAAGAATATAATGGAGGGACTGCAATACGTACTAAAATAATTATTGTTAGAATTTTTGTCTGTTTGTCTGTGTCTTTGTAACACGGCGCACGATAATGTCAGAAACGACTTAATTTTCGTTTAAAATTAGTATGAAGGTAGCTGACACCTTGAATTAACACATAGCCTACCATTTATTTTGAAAAATATAGTGTTCCCGTTGCTCATGCAACGAATTCAAATATATTTGTTGCTCTTTGAAACACAAAGGGATGAGATGGGACAGGAGAAGATAGTATTACAAATAGTCTTGGGACATAACGAAATAGTGTTATAAAGGCACGGGACGGGAAAAGCAGTATAAAGAACGAAAGTCGTTGAGTACAAATCACCATCAGGCACAGTGCAGTCACTATGCCAGTATTCAAAAATCGAGGCGATTAAAGACAAGCAGAAAAGAAATGCAGAAATTTGTTAAGAAATAATATTTTTTAGAATTAAATGATGCATTGTCTGTTTGAACTCAAGACAAGTTTTTGATAAATATATATAAAACTATTTTATCAATCTTAATCATTGCTAAAAGGCAAGCTTGTTTTACAATATTTATATATTAACGTTGAGAGTTATGGTCAACGCGCTATGGAGAAGCTTAAGCTCAGTATTTCCTTACGAGATCGAATTAGAATGAATGTTCCGAATCAAAACAAAATCATGTGTATCATCCTTAAGTTATTGTTATTAGTTTTACCTCCGCTGAATTACAGTGGATTATATTTTTCAACTTCGCTGTTTCTTTTTCCAGGTACAATTTTCTCAATTTTAGTATTGAGCAAATATCTGAAATGGCACGACTCTATGCTGGGAATAGTATCGACTATCAGCAAAATTGCCGCCTCCTTCGTGTATTGTTTTGCACCAAATGAGAAAGTTTTCTTCGCTGGTATGTATTTTTAGTAAAAAATAGATTATAGATGAAAATAATAACTTAAACTTTAATTACCTTTAGTTTTCGATGCCATATCTTGATTCTCTGAATGTCTAGATACTCAATCTTTTAATATGACAAAGCTAATGTCCCTAGTTAAAGCATATTTGCTGATTGCGCTTTTGCAGAATTCAAAAATAGACGATATAAAATATTAAACATGGGTAGATGACATAATCTGATTATAGTAAAAAAAATTTAATGAATTGACAGAATTTTTGTCTGTCATATTATAATTCATACTAGTAGGTCTCTCATATATGTATATGGCCGCCTGGGTATGTACCACCGCAATGTCAATTTCGACCGCCAAACCGCAATATAAATGCACTGTTGTGTTTCGGTTTGAAGGACATTGCAGTCTCTCACTAACTCCTGGACATATTGAGACTTAACATCATGGGGTTGATTTTTTATTTGAATGAACGGCGAGAAGAGCATGCAATAGCAAAACCAAACAACATCTTGAGTTACAAAGCAATGCTTGGCATTCCACTGCGCTCGACATCCTAAAACATAAGTGTTAAGTCTCAATATGTCCCGTAGTTACTCTGGCTACAATGTACTTCTAACCGAAACACAATATTTCCACTACTGGTTTGTTGTTGTTGCTACTTGGTTTTGCTGCTCTCATGAGCGGTTATTTATTATATTTTTCATCAGGCAAACGGCATGCTCGTCATTCATAGCAATTAAAGAAAACAAAAATCAGTTTCGAAATACAGAGTAAACAAATATATTAATACAGGTAGCAGGTAAATATTTCAATGAATGCAATCCGAGCTCACGAAACAACTATCTCTTCAACTTTGTAGCACCGTGGGAATTCTAGTAACGTGGATAGTATTTGATTCATTTCTCGCTGCTGTAAATGAATTTCCTAAGATAATAAGGAAGGTAACTGAAATAAACAACTTGTTGTAACGCAAAGAGAAAACTGAAACTTTCACTTGAGGATGCCTTATTTCATTATCTTAGAATTTTGCTCTTCACTCAGCTTTTCACTTTATCCGACCTACCTTTTTTGTACTGCCAAGCCAAGTGACCCTCCCGCTAGGTGGAATGATTCCTTGCGAATGGTCGCTTGCAGACACTGGATGCGACAAGCAGAAGACAGGGTTAAATGGCGCCATGTAGAGGAGGCATATGTCCAGCAGTGAACAACAGTAATGAAGCAAATTGGCTATCATACATCTGAAAGTAAAGTTTCCAACGTCATGACATGGCTATTTTCCGCAGATAACTACAATAATGCCGGGCTAATTGTATCTGGATAAACCTGAAATGGGTTTGAATCCCAGGGCACACCTCTGACTTTTCGGAGTCATGTGTGTATTGATAGTCAATCACCACGCACTAACGGTGAAGGAAAACATCGTGAGGAAACCTGCATACCATAGCGATTTATAAGAATTTCTATGGTATGTAAGTCCGCCAACCCGCACTAGGCCAGCGTGGTGGACTATATGGCCTAATCACTCTCAATCGTAATCTCGATTGTAAAGTAGGCCCGTGCCCTGCAGTGGGACGTATATGGGCTGATACAGTAAACCTGAAATAACATATCGCTGTGATGAATACATAACCAAACTGCGGTGGTCGGTATTGGGGTGAAATCGAATATCATATTACTGGCGAAAAGACTTTTTAATGTTGATCTAATCCTATAACCAATCAGATATTCGAACAACATTATGATATTTCAAAACAGATCTGCTCTACCACTAAGTAACAAGACGTTTTCATTAATTCCAAATGTACTTTTCTAAATCCAATGACAATAATTCTACAGATTATGATATTGTACTGAATATTAAAAACATTTTTCATTACTTACGTTCTTTTGAGTGAGCCCAAAATTCACTTTATGTCGCTGCTCATCTTATTTTTGCTTTTAGTGATATTTTTATTACTGTAGCACTTGACGCTTTTAAAATTATTCAAATCACCATTTATATTTGTAAATTTGAAAATGGCATAAAATTATACAGAATAACTGACTACAATGCCCATTAAATCAAAGTAAGACACAAATATATATTTTTATTCAATATGTCAGGCAAACGAGCTATGAGGTCGCCTGAATGTAAGTGATCACGGCCGCCCATACACATGCCTGGATCCACAGGAACACCCACAGCCCTGGGGCCCTACTCTATAAATTCGAAACGAAGTTCGAAATTTCGGACGACCGAAGTTTATATACGATACGAATCTACCTACATATACTTATGGTCATTATTGACTTATGGTCGTAACCATAGACTTATGATTACGATGTACGTTATACAAATTCGAACTTTTACAGAGTAGGTACATTCGTATCGTATATAAAGTTCGATCGTCCGAAGTTTCAAACTTCATTTCGGATTTATAGAGTAGGACCCTTGGAATCACGAATATGTTGCGGGATCAGCAAAAGAGAGGTACGGCAAGGAAAAAGGATGGGAAGACGAAATGGGAATTAAGCTCTAGTTTTCTGACTTTACTAACTATTTTATCCTATCTTATGCTTTCATCATATCTTTCAATTGTGATTGAATCAATTTGACGTGTATATTTTATGAATAGTATGATATTATATCATTGAATTAGTTCTCTGAAATATCTATTTTTGGAAATTCTAGCCCATACTAATATCTAAACAATCAATCCCTATGTCTCACATTAATTAGAGAAGATTAACGTCTATGGCGAGTGTAATAAATATGTATATTTCTCTGTTTTTATAGCACCCATGGTGGAAATTTTGAACGGGACATCTTTACTAGCCATCAGATCTATATTCTCAAAACTAGTGGAGCCAAATGAATTAGGTAAGTATTTGTATAATTGATTATATTATTATTTATACAGTCTATATCATCCTTTCCGTCATCATCGTATGTTCATAAGCATTTGCAATAACACGCAATAGATATTAGATTTTTTACCAATTTTTGAGTCCGTAGACATACTTAAGTTAAAAATAAGTTAATTTGATTCGGCTTCTAACACATTCATAGGGTAATATGTTTCTGTATGATGGCCAGAGACTTTATTTTATCACCAGTTTTTTAAATATTTAACATTAATTGTTTCATCGTCCTTCCCGCCAAGGACGCTTAAAGAATAAGGATGTTTCTAACGTTTCATTTTGAACAGTATTTAATGATAAAATACACACTTTTTATTATCAATAATGTATCAAACTATACAAAAAAATACTAGTGAATATTTTGTAAAAAATCGTGATTTTATTTTGGGAACTTACCTGAGTGGTAAAATCTGGTTGATCAAAAGCCTTCACTTAAATCGCAATATTTGACATACCAACCAATTTGACACCTGGACTAGTTAGAAACATGTTGAAATAAATACCATATGTCAATATCACCCACTATAAACCAATTAAAACAATATACCTGCCTCGTGTCTATAGCATGAATGGGCCGGTACCACCAAATTGGTGCGACACTGTACAGCAAACGGAGTTTAACTAACAGCTCCGTCGTCGTGTTTCGCAGTTAGGAAGTTTACCTCTGCTTTATGGATAATAGTAAACATGTTTCAAACTACAGATGCTCATATTGAGCTATTTTTTTAATTTCGTCATAAAAATATCAAAAGTATACTTGACTGTACTTAATTTTTACGTCCTACTTTATAAAAGGTACAGTTGTGATGCTAAATGTTAAAATCCTGATATTATTATATTGTCGGTTTTTTTTAATAAAAAGGGGATCTTAGCACGTAATTTTTATGAAGATAATTAATTACAGTGTTTATCAAACAATGACATGGTAATAGTACACGCATTTCGGATAGTCAAAATCACAATGGTAAAAATAATAATCATGCATACTTATATTCTTTTAGTCGCTATACCAATCCCAATACCTCTATCAACGAAGAGTATAGGCGTTTTCACTAACAAATATAAATATAGAGTTGTTGAAACCATTATCTCTATTTTAGCCATGCCAAATGCTTTGAAATGAAATATATTTAGTCGTCATGTAGGCAATTAACGAGCTCTTAACACATAGCACTTAATCTCTATATATACAAAATATTTTCTATATTTTCTATACTTAGTATTTTTTATATATTATTATTTTTTATACATTTCCTAATTTATTTATTTTATTTATTGATGTATAATTATTTACATTTATTTATTTACTTAATTTTGTTATTAGTACTTTAGTTCTCCACGCCATACGCCATGTCGCTGGATGCAGGCCGCTTCCAACAGGTCGATGTGGAGATCCTTGGGGTTGGCCTATGTCCAGAAGTGGACTTCCTGTGGCTGAGATGATGATGATGATGATAGTACTTTAAAAATGTATTTGTTTTGCAGGTAAAGTGAATTCCTTGGTAGCTTTGACGGAGAACCTGATGCCTCTGGTGTATGTCCCGCTGTACACCAAGGTATACACTGCTACTATGGAAGTGCTTCCCGGGGCTGTGTTCTTGATGGGAGCCGGGATGACACTGCCAGCTGTATTTGTGTTCATGTGAGTTAGCTGATTGCCTTTCATAATGCAGTTATGATGATACATGGGCTTTTGGAAACCTTTCTCATTTCAATTAATGGTGACTCAGGCATGCCATTCGCCTGATGGTAAGCGATACGACCGCTCATGGGTTGTAGCAAAACTAAACACCCTGAATTACAAAGCAATTCTTGGCATTCTACTGCGCTCGCCATCCTGAAACGTAAGATGTTAAGTCTCAATAATTTGATGCATATTTGTGCAGAAATGATTACAAACCTAAACAGAACACGAAGACTGAATTAAAAGTAACATATTATACATCTTTGAAAAGTGTTACATATTATGATGTAAAAGGGTCAATAAAATATATGTGTGCAGTAGTAACTCTGGCTACGATATCCTTCAAACTGGAACAATAGACATTTGGCGGGAGAAATAGAAATTGCTGTGGTAGCTGCCCAGGCGGCCCCTCGTATGAGAGACCTTCTGCCAATTAAATTTATATATTTAAGTTTTTAGTAGATATAATTGAATTTATATCAACAAATTTATTTAGTTGCCATCTGAAAATTAAACTATAGCCCCAACCTTATAATAAACCACTGAGTGTGTTGATGGTACCAGAAACTAAACCGTAAATTACATAATTGTAAATGTTGTTGTTTGATTTTGCTACTGTTCATGACATTACTCATTGTAATAAAAAGAAACACAATTTGTCATAAAAATTAAAACTGCAACTTGGATTTAAAAAAGAAAACAATATTATTGATCTTATTTAGGTAATTGAACCCTATGATTTTGAAAAAAGGACATGCTGTTAATACACAATATACAGCAAACTAAGTAAAAAAATCCATATTCCATCACAGAAGCTGATGCTGATAATATTTTTTTTAAATAATTCAAGAAAATACAAAAATAATACAAAACCCGACTCTCCACGTTAATAATTACGTTTTTTTACTTTAGGACTATTATCGAATAATTTGATAATACAGCACGAGTTTTTTATTTCTCCAAATCCAGCAAGGAATCAACCAGATTTAATTTTTATTAAAACCGAACTCGTAACTCTTTTCGTCATTTTTTATGATCATGACATATTCTTGATAATATCAAATTTGGCCATCCATGCCCAGTTAAGCAAATCTCCCTGTATAAACAAAACTCAAGAAAACCTAATTTCTTATAATGTAAATTTTAATTCCAGATGGTTGCTGGTGGAACACAGGAAAGGATTGCGGAGGCCAAACACACCAGAGACAATAGAAGCACCAAAATAAAACATTGGCATTAAGCCTGTCCACACAATCGACTAATTCCAAATCGTACGTAGCAAAGCACACGAGTAGTGTGAATTGCCCCGGGCTACGTACAAGGCACGTAAATACATTATGTGGCGGTTGTGAAACACGATCAGATGGCGTACATTTTATTTGAAGTTTAACTAAGTTGGCCCGATGTTCCAGTGTTCGAATCGAGGCTGTTTATGTGGGACCGTGTGTACGGAAGAGTTAGGTTGGATCGTTGTGTGGACGCACCATTAGTTTTAAGTATTGACCACAGGGCGAGTTATTGCCAAGTGTTACTCTGCTGGTACCTGATCTTTGTTTTAGTTTTGTTGGCGAATGTTTATAGATATTGTTATTTTAGTTCGGTAAGATATTTTCATTGCTAATAAATTGTAAGTTGACTGTTGTTTGAATATGTAACATCTAAGGAAATAAATAAATAGCTCCATCGGTTTCAAAATCATGTCATAATCATAACCCCATAATGAGACACGTATCGTGTGACATCCCCTCCTCAACTCTCAAAACAAATACAGGCTATAATGAGACAGCTACCGAAATCGAAGCCGGTTGATAGTTGACTACAGATTGATATCACGATGCAACTAAAAATTTTTTTTCGTGTACATAGTTTCGCCAAAATAATAATTAAAAACCTTACGTTCCATAAAAGTCTTTAAAAATATTATTTAACGCAAACAATGTATTAACCACGAAAATACGACGAAAACATTTTTCTAACATTACTAACTTTTCTTAAAGGTCACTAGAACTAACACCTGGCTTCGTTTTCAGTCGCAGTCTGGATATACCCTATATTTGTCTAACTATCTGTATCAGCCCATATACGTCCCACTGCAGGGCACGGGCCTCCTCTACAATCGACTACCGATTGAGAGTGGTTAGGCCATATAGTCCAACACGCTGGCCTAGTGCGGGTTGGCGGACTTACATACCATAGAATTTTTATAAATCGCTATGGTATGCAGTCGATCGTTGATATCGAGTACGCTAACGTCACAGAGAGTTCGCGCCAAAATGGCGTTTAAATGCTTCGAAACTGATGGCAGTTTTGAATATTTTTTTGGTTCATATTTTCAAAGACTTATATTTTATTTCAGTAATGTAATAACATATAGAATCGATCAAACAAATAAAAAAAATGACATGCATATTCCCCATTGAATAATCAACCGAAGCAAAGCTAAATGCATTTGTGCAATATGCTGCAGTGGAGAATAAAATGAAAACGCTTCACGCCGCCGCGCCGGTTCACAGTCCTGCGCATTACATACAACATTTAATTACTAAGTGCTATACAATGTAACACATACATGTAAGAATAAGACTTCTAATATTATTCACGGAATTTCCTTGGAATCAGGTTATATTATTACAGGTGCAAAATTAAAATTTTTACATACCGAGATCCGTATCAAGACTGCGACCGAAAACAAAGTCTTTAAAAATAAATAGGTATACATTATTATTTCAGGAAACCTACGTAATTTTATCACCCAATCACGACGATAGATAAAAATTAGGAAATATCGTTGCCTTTTTTGCTATATTTTTAGCTGCATAATTCCATGGTTTTGATCCCACTAAAACATTAATTTTTAATATTATCTTGCCTAGATATGTATAAATATATGCACCTTATCTAAATATCTCTTCGTCTTTCTTTACTGAAGCAAAAAATGTATCGAAATTTCGAGAGAAATCTCTTGTTAAAGATAGATAGATTATAGAAACCGGCCGTTAGACTAGTGGAAATGCATCTTTATGAACTTCAGTACAACTTGGTGGAATATCCTTCATAGAGTCACATGCAAGTATCGCATATTACGTTCAGCCTGCGTACTCTTATATTCTATTTTAATCAGCATGGCATATTTGTATCGACTGATGAAAGTTTATTATCATCAGTCGCTCTTGGATAGACTCTATAGAGTCAGCATGGTCCTAACACCAGTTTAATAGTATTGAAACCTTGATTTAAATTTTGGTTATACGAATACTTGGATGTGAACATTTGTTATAGAATTATTTCCTATTTCTGTATCTGTATCAGCCCATATATGTACGTCCCACTGCAGGGCACGGGCCTACTCTGCAATCGAGGGTACGAATGAGAGTGGTTAGGCCATATAGTCCACCACGCTGGCCTAGTGCGGGTTGGCGGACTTACATACCATATAAATTCTTATAAATCGCTATGGTATGCAGGTTTCCTCACGATGTTTTCCTTCACAGTTTTAGTGCGTGGTGATTGACTATCAATACACACATGACTCCGAAAAGTCAGAGGTGTGCCCTGGGATTCGAACCCGCGACCACCGTAAACATGTTGGCAGCCACGACTAGTCCGTTTACCAACAGGCCACCACGCACTTTTTCCTATTTATTTTAGTAAATTGTATTGTTCAATGTCATCTTATTTTACGCAGTTGCGGAAAATGTGCATATTTCATTTAAACTCAATGCAGTAATAATTGCTTATTTTTTTACAGTTGGCTATTCTTCATACACAAAAAGGAACTGAAAAGAGAGAAAACTTAACTAACTGATGAAAGGAGCGTACTCTAAATGAAGACTGGAAATAATATAAATATAATAATTAACAGCGTGGTGGACTATATGGCCTAACCACTCTCAATCGTATTCTCGATTGTAGAGTAGGCCCGTGCCCTGCAGTGGGACGTATATGGGCTGATACAGATTACAGATAATAATTAACATAATTGAAAGGACTGTAAATATTTTGTAAATATTGTTAAATAAGTATCATATTATATAGATGACATTTTTTTTTAAAGTTCTTGCTATTCTGGGTGTCCCCTAAGTTACATAAATACCGAGACATAACATGACTTTAATGTTTGAACTCTATTGACTTATTTCCAGTACCACTAAAAAGTGGCTACACTTAAGCTGATGATAAGTACAGTATAAACCAGTTATAGTTGATTGATTATCAATATACACAAAACTCTAAAATATCACTGGTGTGTCCTAGGATTTGAACCTGCGACGACCGTGAACGTGTCGGTAGCCGCGTCTGAACAATTACTAAGAGGCATATCCAAAATATGCACTCAAACTCTGAATGACATTGTAAAATGAACTGAATGTGCTCATTTTACAACAATTTAAACATGGTGGAACTGTGAAAGAAGAAAATTATGATATTCCCCAGCCTACAATGTATCTGCTAAGTAGAATAAAACCTAAGCGCCTGATTGTTTTGAGGAGCCAATATAAAAAAGTCATTAGATTCCTTTGTCAATACACACAACGAAATAAATATTGCAGGACGTACCTCGACACAAAGTAGTTACAAAAGGTCCCTGTGGAAAACCCTGCTGGGGCAGTCATTTCAATTCCATTTGATAGAAAAATATGAATTTCATAAAAAAAAATTGCAATGAATTAAGTTCGTAAAATTTCACAAACAAGGCGCAGTTTGTACACCAATAAATTTTCGCAGAAGTTCTTCAGTGACATTGCAGTTTTGCCTCTATCATACATCTTGTCTTCTTGTGAGATTAAAGCATTCAAAGTTGAGAGGAAGCGACTGGAACAGATCAATAGAAAGGTTATGGTGTTATCAAGGTAACGCCAAACCACACACATCTTTCGCCATAAAATAAAGAAAATTTGCCTGGGAAAAAATAATTCATTTGCCTTCAGTTTTTCTCATGTTATGGTTTCTTCAAAAATCATTAAGCAGTATCAGGTATAAACTTATTCCTCAACCTAACATACAAAAGTAGGAAAAATCATCATCCCGCCCAGTATTTAGGAGGTATAAAAGTTCCGCCACTGTATCCCCTGCCCTTTATAGGAGGCAACTTAAAGGTCCTTAAAAGGGCGTCCAAACCCAGTTGTAAGTTGGGAACAATTGAATTACCCAAATTTGTATTATTTTATTTTGTCGCAAAATTAAAACTATAAGGGCAGAGGCCACAGGTTCCATCCCCGGCGTGTCAACGTACACGGCAGCCATATCGCCTGTCGATCGCAAATCGCAATGCGCATGAGATGCACCTAGAAGTTCTTGTCCATGTGCAGGCAAAAGATCTTAGACCTCGCTAGAGACCCAGCCTGGCCGCAACATTTACGATATGGACAGTTGTCCCCGCGCGCTAGACTTGAAGTCCAGAGACCCTGACACGCCCTTTTCAACCTTCCTAAGAGGTATCGAAAGAACTGCTTTCCTCTAGTTAAAAGGTATCGAACCTTTTTGTCCTGAACCCTGCATCGAGACAAATTTTGCTTGATCGTGACCATATAGGTCTGACGTAGTACTTAATACCCACAACACAAGACTCGATATAACATCGATCGATCTCGATATCAGCGCCTGATAAAAACATACACGCATTTAAGTACATTTATGTTTTAATTTCAGTGCAATATTATGCACAAATACTATACGATTCAAATGTTAATAATAGTACAAATCAATCGTTTAAAAAAAGTATTAACTCATTATACAGTGAGTGTGCTGCACCGTGCAGTCATGTTTTTTATTGCCCCTGATTTTAATTGAATTTTTAGCGACATTAAGTATAACGATATAAAACACTTTGTGACTTTATGAAACATGCCGTGTTCATGGATATAGTCTAGAAATAGTAATTAGATATAATATTTTATAAGTTTATCTTAAGACTGTATCCAGTTTTGTGAAACAAATTAAAAAAAAGTAACTCGGGCACGGACAAAATAATTAGTATTTGTATTTGTATTTGAGATGTTATACTACGAAATGAACAGTACCGTACCACTCCTTTTGTTTCTGTCTCTGTCACGCCTACGCAGTAACATAATCTTCGCTCTCGATTCACTCGATGGTTCCCGTGTACGTGAAACACGGCAATCATATACTAGCATAGTACGCAGAGATTTTATTCCCGATGTCCGCTCTAGTTTAATACCTCAATAATGGTAGAACTAGATTTTAATACCCAATATAATTTCTACTTATTCAGTTATAATCAAGTCGTCTTTCACTTTCATATTAATTACGTTATCATTTAGTTACATACCTTAACTGAAGATTACCAACGCGATACGCAATAAATTTAGGAAGTCTAGCGGCACCTCAAGAGATCCCGCCTAAATCCACAGCCCTTAAATCAATATGTTCTTATCGTTCGCAGTTGGCCAACAAGTGTGTTTTAAAATATTGAATACAAATTACAAATGCCGACTAATGTAGCATCTATCAAAGGTGTAAACAGAGGATTCAATAAAGGTTGCAGAAAGTTGCTGGATGCAGGCCGCTTATAACAGGTTAGTGTGGAAGACCTATGTAATATATTCAACGAATTTTAATAATATAATGTTACTGATAGGTGGTCTAACTATAATTTTATAACCTAAGCTAATCATTACAAAAACAAATTATTCATGATTGAATCAAATACGTTGATATCTTTCCTATTTTTAGAGGTTAAGGCATATATTTTTTATCGATAAAAGTTATCCATAGTATTACTTCGTATTAACAATATGTTATTTTTGTAGACGTTTAATCCCTTTACATGGAGATTTAACAGAACCCGCCCTCTTTCTTGGAATATCTTTAGGTTTATTCCACTGATATCATTATTTCGATTAAAACCGGAACTATCCAAATCAAATATAGGGTATATCAAGACTTTTATAAAAATAAAATATTTTTCCTGAATACCTACTTTTACTTTTAAAGACGCTATCTACACAAGGGTTTAAATTATCCAAGGCACATGTTCTTGTCCGAAAAATGTTGAAAGGGTCTTATTATTTTAAAAAGAATAAAATATCATATTTTTACATTGGGGAAGTTTTAGTACAAAAACAGAAGCAATTGGACAAGACGCAACCAAACAAAGTAAGAATCATATTTGTAGGTTTTTCCTTTAATTCTACCGGCGTGTGTATACACACACGCCCATACGGGCAGGAGACCATTAGGCGAGCAATGTGCTCGTCTCATCAATTTCAAATGAACAATATTACGTTAGAGGCCATGAAATATGGACTGATAGGAATTATTTCATGTTTTTCACAGAAATAATTAAAAACGCGTTGGAAATGCTATCAATCGATTAATCATTGGGCCATTAACAATATTATGTTCCATATAATTTCTTTCAATTAATTGTAAATCATAAAATATTCTTGTCGTTAACCTAGAAAACGTACCACTCCGTAGTTACTTTTGATACCACCTCATACCAAATAAAAGACGTGTAGTTGTGGTTCGATCAGGGGGTGATATTCTTGAAAGCCCAGTGCTTATTTTCTTGACTTGTGCTCATACCTGGCCAAAGTCGAACTTAAAAGTTAAACATTCTAGCAATTTTTCATTCAATAAGCAATATGTGCTTATATCATAACATTTTTGTTGATTAATAAATAAATATGATTTTATTATTTATATTTTTACATATAAGTAATTTTTGCGACCCAACATTTTGATCGGTATTACTTTATCAACGTGTCAACATATACAAAATCAATCGTATTTCACAAGGCGTTAATAATATCATACTAATATTTTGTGTGATCTTGATACTAGCGGGTGTTAAAAATTTATTTGGGACTGAAAATTGTTCTCTTTATCAAATCAAACACTATCAAATCTTAAGATGGAAATAAGCTCGTCGCGCTGCTGATAAAACTAAAGACAGTTCTGCTTACTTCTACAAAAATAAGCGTAACCTAATGCACTTAAAAGTCACTTAGTTCTTAGAATTAGCCTCGTAAAACGTTGCTGAATCCGGAAATATATAGTTTTCACGTGCATTTATCGACCCGATTTTGTTTTCATTAATACGAAACCCAGGACACTGGGCCAATTAAATAGATTGAATTTATTTTATACAGGCAATTTGAAAAACTATTTTATCCTATTTTGTATTTGATATTATAAATAGAAAAACAACTGTTAGCGTTTCCACTATACACCGGGGCAGGTTGAAAGGGAAATATTTAAAAAAATATATATTATGTTTATACATAATACTACATAATAATACTACTATGTAATATAATGTTCTATTATTAAGTTAACTTAGTGTACAATAAAGGATTTAAATAAATACATAATATTTTTTTACTCTGTGGGAGTATACCTGTATCCTTGGTCTTCTAGTCCAGCACGCTTGAAAATGTGGTGCCGGAATCGGTTGAGATCAAATCGACAAAACCAAAAAATATGTTTGGTTATTTTTGTCGTTTGGAATATAACGTGATAGATATTAATAAGATGACTCGTAAGTGTGAAGAGATAGTTGAGTCGCGAAATATATGGAAGGAATAAGAAGTGGGGTAAAAAAATCTCTGCAAAATTTCATAAAAAATATCGTTGGATGGCTCTGAAACAAGAAATTGAAAAAATAGATAAAAACTATGTACAGCAATGTAAATAATAGTGATGTTTTCTGACTTATAGTTCGTTGGTTATCCACTTTATCCCTCTTAAGTTTGATAAATATCGATAAAATTATATCATACAATGATATCACGTGCATTAACGTGATTCATCATAATGTTTTTAAATAAATACTTATAATTATCAACTCTTACTATGTTTTTGCACCAATGCTGCAATATAAAAGCCCCTATTGTTGTTGTATTGGAGTCAGTCCTAACATTTTAGTAAATAGCAGTGAATGAACACCCATATACATTTTAACTCAGTGAGTTTGTCGAAATTTAATATCTGTATCAGCCCATATACGTCCCACTGTAGGGCACGGGCCTCCTCAACAATCAAGAGTACGATTGAGAGTGGTTAGACCATATAGTCCGCCACGCTGGCTTAATGCCGGGTGGTGAACTGTACATACCATAGAAATTCTCATAAATCGCTATGGTATGCAGGTTTCCTCACGATGTTTGCCTTCACCGTTTTAGTGCTTGGTGATAAATTAACACATGACTCTGAAAAGTTAGAGGTGTGCCCTGGGATTCGAACCCGCGACCACCATGAACATGCTGGCAGTCGCGTCTGGCCTTTACCAACAGACCACCACGCACTTCAAGTTAATATATCATTATCTATTGATATCGCGCGTTATTTGTGAACGGCAAGGGCCGTATTAGATTAGTTATTTTCGTAGTAACCAAACAATGAAAGTCGAAACCAATGAGTTATTATCACGTCTATATTATTGCATGGTGGCCTCGCTGGCGCAGTGCTGTATAATTGCAACGCTGAAGTCTTGGGTTCGAATCCCGGGTCGAGCAAAGCGGTATTGCATTTTTCTATTTATTATCGGCCCGGAGTCAGGAATTTGTACCCGATTCGGCGAGAGGCTGGCTCCCTATCACATCGTGTGACAGAACATACATGACGAAATATGGGTGTCTTGATAACGCCTCTTCCTACCCATTCTGGGAAAAGGCGTGAGTTTATGTATGTAATGAAATAAAATGAAAATATTAACCCATGAAATGTCATACATTATTTATATCAGTCACTTTTTTCTTTTGCGCTACCGCCCGGTTCAGAATAAAGTAATTATACAAGAGTCATAACTTAGTTCAGAGGAGATCATTTAATAATATCATCATTTGATTAATAATATCATTAAATTTATAGTAATATTGGTTAAATGATTTTGTACGGCTGTGTCAAGTGAATTCTATGTGTACTTATGTTATTGCAGTGACGCCTGATTGCAAGTGCATTATAATCCAGATAGATTATCCAACGCCATGGGATTATCCCTCGCAGTTTTACACAATTATGTCGGCCTGATTGTATCCGGATGTACAAAAGGTAGATAAATCAAATTCCATAGGATGGATTATAAACTTAATAGCTACATTAGTTATAAAATATGTACTATCATCGACATAACTAAGCCATATTATCAGAAAGCAGGGCTCATTCATTTTTATGCTTAAATTAAAGAATATTATCATTAGTAGTTGATAATGTATCTGCAATTTTATCGAATATAATCATTTGTTGCCACTATCTGCTCGATAAAAATACGTTTTAAGCTATGGCAGTGTAAACATTGTTTTATATCATATAATAATAGACGGCAAATGTGACCTATATAGTTAAAAAAATTAACAAATAATGGCGTCGCCTGTAGACAATAGAGAATCTGAGCCATTAAATCAAATTCGTGCAACTGAAGAAAAGACCTTAACGTGTTGTGAACGTTTCATTAAATTTAAGAATCTAATAACAGTGGAACCGGTTGCATTTTTTGCTTTATTTTCAAGTATATTATCGTCAGTGGCGACGCAAACCCTCGGTTTAGAGAAAACATGTCGAGTAAGTTTACAATTGGGAAACGAAATCTGTGATTCACTTCGAGCACAGAATCAATCGAATAATTTTACGAACTATGAGCGGATGGTGCAAGAACATTATTCAAACCAACTGCTATGGAAGAGCGCGTTACAGGCTTTATTGCCTTGTGTAATGCTGTTGTTTGTCGGAGGCTGGATGGACAAGACTGGCAGAAGAAAAGGTGTCATGATGTTTTGCCTCGGTGGTGAGATGATGCAGTGCCTCAGCAACATTCTCAACGTCATATTCTTCTACCAGATGCCTTTGGAAGTCCTCATCTTCTTTGATGCTTTCTTTGTTGGTATCGTTGGCGGCACCAGTGTTATGTTTATGGCTATGTTCAATTATATCTATGATATTACTACTACAGAAAATAGAACGCACCGACTCGGCTTAGTTAATTTATGCACATTTGTGGGAATACCGATGGGGTTAGCCCTGTCTGGCATTATGTTGAAGCATTTTGGATATTTCGTTATTTATGGAGTTTCACTAACGTTACATGTGATGACATTTTTGTATATACTCCTGAGGCTGCATGATCAAAGCAGGACTGCGGAACAAATCATGGTAAATTTGACTTTATTCTTCTTACCTAATATCTATAATGTCAGACAAATAACAAATTAAAATAACCTATATATCACCACAGTATTTGATGCTTTCAATAACTTTAACTTCCCAATTCAGATCGTGCTTAATTTTTATGTTACTAAACATTGGGTATTAACTGAAATATTTATTCCTTCCAGCTTGAGGAGCGAGGATTATGTAATTTCTTAAAAACTTTTTTCAACCCATCAACAATAGCAGAAACATTTAAAGTGGTGTTCAAAAAAACCGATAATAATAGAACATTAGTCCTGTTCGTGATTTTCATCACAATCACATTTTTGTATGGACCTATTTACGGTAAGTTAATTTAATTTTAGAACGTTTTTTAATATTAATCATAAACACAACTTTAAAGATAATGAATACCTCCCCTAGTCCCTAAATTTTCATTCACTATATTAATAAGGTAGCACTATTAGATTCTTTCAATTATGAATCCACAGAAGAAGTTCCTAATTCCTTTCACAGTTGGTAATTTCTTACAATTCATCGATCAGAAACTTAATAATCGATATAGCAAATATAAAATTTATCAAACTGTTCTTGGCTCATTTATGACCTTATTGCCTAAGTTCTTCAAAAATGTATATTTAAATTCTTTTATTATTTGTAGGTGACGCGTCTGTCTTATACATGTCTACAAGGTTCCGCTTCAATTGGGACGAGGTTGATTTCAGTATCTTCCAGACTTATAACTTCGTTATAAATACTATTGGTATGTATAATATGTTCAGTTCTATATCATTTTAAATGTTTATCATCCATTTTATCTATCACATCATTTAAAATCAGGCCTATACTTGTATTATAAAATCTATTAATAATATTAATAATTTCTATCCTATTTTAAAGCAATTTAGCATTTTAGCAAGTGCGTGGTGGCCTGTTGGTAAACGGACTAGTCACGGCTGCCAACATGATCACGATGGTCGCGGGTTCGAATCTCAGTGCACACCTCTGACTATGTGTATTGATAGTAAATCACCACGCACTAAATCGGTGATAGAAAACATTGTGAGGAAATCTGCATACCATAGCGATTTATAAGAATTTCTATGGTATGTAAGTCCGCCAATCCGAGCTAGGCTAGCGTGGTAGACTATATGGCCTAACCACTCTAAATCGTACTCACGATTGTAGAGGCGTACCCTGCAGTGGGACGTATATGGGCTAATACAGATATAGATACAGATCCGATTTTGACGAATGTTAACTTTTCTTGAAAAATCATATTATATTATGGGTCTTAATTTTTTTTTATAAAACTAATTTAATAAACTAGTAATTTGGCCAATGCTGCGTTTGACTTTTAATTATCTCTCAAAGTGATATTTAGGTATATTTTTATTTCCCACAATTTATATAATACCAGCTTATTCCCATGGTTTTGCTTGTATTGATTAATGAAATTTTATCAATTCAGTTTATCCCTCACACATGACGTATCATATTAAAATAAAACTATGTTTTACGAATTTTATCGCGGATTTGTTTTGGTTTTTTACATTTTTTAACTTTCAACAAATTCTTAAAGCGTAAGAAACATACATTCGCAATGAGGTATATTAGAATAATGTATAATAAAATTTCAGGTACAATATTCTCGATCCTGGTGTTCAGCAAATATCTCAAATGGCACGACTCTGTGCTCGGTATCACGTCCTCACTAAGCAAGATCGCATCGTCCTTCGTCTACTGTTTCGCTGCAACTGCTACGATATTTTACATTGGTATGTATTTTACTACGTCTTCGCTGCTAATTTTACGTCTTTTTAGTCAAGTCTGTCTCTCGATTCCATTTGAAATGTAATATTAAGGTAGAGTATTTATGTTTGCATAATTTAACCCGACCGCATCGGTTTAATATGATTTTACTTGACCACGGTCATTCAATGGAACTATATGAAATGCCAACAGTAAGGAATATTTAAGTTATCAAGAATGCGACAAAAATGAATATTGACATACAGATAGACTCACGCCTTTTTCCCAGAAGGGAAGGCAGAGGTGCCAAGACACCCACAATTCACCTTGTATGTTCTGTCACACAATGTGATAGGGAACGAGCCTATCGCCATAATACATATCTAGGAACAAACTAGTTAATGAAATCATTATCGGAACATCAAAGTTCTATAATTCTGATGCAAAATACGGGCTGTTGCACAGATTTTTTACGATAACATTAACATGAAAATAGCATGTTTGTAACATGCTAAATAAATGTTTTAGCTACATTTAGCTATAACCGGCCATATTGCTGCGTATAATATTCTGCTATAGCTACTCTCCTGAGTATGTGAATGACTCTTGTTCAATTTTACTAACTATGAAATGTGGGCTTATTAAGACAATAAGCCTGGTGGACTGTATGACCAAACTCGATTGTAGAGAAGGCCCGTGCCTTGCAGTGGGACGTATCTGTGCTGATAGTAGTTAAGACAGCCTCCGTGGTGTTGGTTTGATGCCTGCTGTGAAATAAAGGCCGCGGGTTCGATCCCCGCTTTAAGTTAAATGTTTGTGTGATCCTCTGATATTTATTTCGGGTCTCGATGTTTGTAAGACTGAAAAGTCTTTCGTAGATCCTGATGAACACAACACTCGTTCTTAGTATAGGCCTATTTATGTTGAGTGTATTTCTTTCTAAACGCTCTTTATACCTTATGAGAATTGAGGTGGGGTAACAATGCTACAATTGGATTTTTATGTTCACGTCAAGTCGCATTGCAGCCGACTTCGTCTAATACAAATCTAAGTTGACTCTCGATGTGTAGCATCAGCGGCAGAAGTTAGGTTGTGGCATGCAAGTTTGGGTAGTATAGTCTTCTCTAACACCACTCTAGGCGTCACGCGTCAACATATATTTGTGTATAAAGTAATTGATTTGACTTATTGTTTCTTTATTTCAGCTCCCGTAGTCGACTTATTGAATGGTACATCAGTATTAGCAATAAAGTCACTTTACTCAAAATTATTCGATGCGAGCGAAATAGGTATGTTTTAGAACCCACTCATTATTTCCTTTACTAACTACACGTAAAACACAGTACAATAATATATTAATTGTGTTATCTGCAAATATTTTTTACTACATTCACCAAATTATCAAACAACTTCCCTGCTTTTCAAACTACAATTTTAGTATAAGACAGCCTCCATGGCGCAGTTGGTTAGACGCCAACTGTAACACAAGAGACCGTGGCGTTGATCCCACCGAGACAAATTTTTGTGTGAGATACAAGTATTTGTTTCAGGTCTGGGTATTTGTGAGACCAAAAAGTCTCTCATAACTCCTGATACCTACTATTAATTACTCGATCTTAGTGTGGGGTCAGGACTGTGTATGAGACTGTTAGTTGTATTTATTGTATTTCTAATTTATATCACAAATGGATTTCAGGTAAAATGACAGCATTAATAGGCATGATAGAAAACCTGACGCCACTGGCTTATGTGCCGATGTATACCCAAGTATATACAGCGACTATGGACAAACTGCCCGGCGCTGTCTACCTCTTGGGAGCTATCATGACAGTGCCTGCTTTAATTGCTTTCTTGTAAGTAAAATACGTATTTTTATTTTATCCTATTTCATATTCTAATGCTTTTTTTATTTTTGATGAATGGTTTTATAAATCTGATGTTAAGAGAAGTCTATTTTCTTTGGAATATCTACCAACAAGACATATTTCAGAGATGAAAACAATATCAAAACCAAATTTTATGCAAAATCGTAAACGGAAATTTATTTTATCCGTTAAATAGTTATAAACAATTTACACATATTACAAAGGTGGTAGGAAAAACAGAAAAGGATGCAAATACGTGGTTTGACGCCATCTTCCATAAGGCGCGTGGGTGTGAAAGAGAAGGAGCGCGTCCTCACAGATCTTAAAAATAACGAGTATTAACATATCTGTCATGTCACGGCTAATTTTAGTGCTGTTTTTTTTTTGTAATAAGGCTGATTTTCACGATTGATTATTTTGAGTCACGCTGACCGCACGCCGACTGTCGGCGCTGACAGCACAACACGTAGCTTACGGTCGGGGGCCAGCGCTGACAACTACGCGTTGTTCTAAAACACTCCTTAGAAGCTCATTCATATCAACTGTCAGCGCTGCCGGTCAGCACGCGGTCAGCGTGACTCTAAAATCAGCCTAAACCTTTGTGGTAATGGATATTTTGCAGTGATCATAAATACTGTTCAAAATTAAACATTGGAAATATCTCTTCAAATCGAATTCGAATATTAATGAGTCCAAAATGGGAGACACTTGCGTGTGTTACTATCACTTAATATTACCTTATTTTTCAGCTGGCTGTTGTACATGCACCTAAAGGAACAGAAGAAGGCGAGGCGCGAGAAAGCAAACGGAATACCCATGACATAGTCCAAAAACAAATGAAAATTGTTATATTACATTTTTGTTTTTGATGTTTTGTTATAAAAAAAAAAAATAGTAATTTAATAAATGAAAATACTAGATGAATAAGTAATAAGATTACATAATAAAATAATGTTATTACTATGTACCTTCTAGTATTATGGCCAATAGCAAAGACGACACTTAAGACATCCTTAAAACATTTTCTGATATGTTTCTAAATACTTACGAATGTCAATTTTAACACTATTTCATCTGCTTTAAGATTGAAAAAAGTTTGTTAATTAATTTCAGCCCCTAAACTATTATAATATCGTTTGTGATTATCAAATGCTCACGACGCCATACATCAGAAATGCTTCTTTAAATCTTTCAATTTACAGAGCGAGAAGTGCGACAGAATTGCGAAAATCTGTACAGTTTGGCCTAACGAGCAAAACACCTCTCGACGTGATGTCTTTTTGTTTATAACTGTGTTTAGCCACTTAACTCCAGACGACGCGATAGACTGTTTACAAACAGTACGTCAAGTTCGCGGGCACTATAATATGTGATTTGTAGTAATTATCGGTCAATTATGAGGCCTTTCGACGTATGTGTAGTCATAATATCAGAGAGAGAGTAATCTTTGATAAAATATATCGATAATATTCAATAAAATTCGAAATTCAGATACACTTCTTAGAAATTTTTTCTAACGCCTATGTTCGTCAGAAATAATTTAGGTTCTAATGATGAAAACATTTTCAAATCAGTCCAATAGTTTCACGGGCTATTCAAATCTTTCCTCTTTATTATATTAGTATAGATGAGCCCCATTGTTGAACGCTTTGACTGTTTTTCCACGACTTGAGATGGAAATTAGATGTAGTTGTGAAAAGAGGCATCTTACCAGACCGGCATGATTGTATCGAATGGCATGGGACTGCCATCTGATGCAATTCGATACTCTGCCTACTATCAGCTGCAGTGGAGTTATAATTTAGTGCAAGTATAATTATAAATAAATAATAAACGAACTTGTTCTAAGAATCGATTCAGAAAATTGCCCAATCATGTGGAGGAATTGTCGACGAGAGCATAGTTAGTATCCGTTCTTCTCATTTCTTTCACTCTCTCATCATAAACCTCCCAACGTTTCTGTTTCCAAATTATTGGGCCAAGCTGGCTAACAAATCAACATAAACTTATAGTGTTATTTCATATTTGCAATTTAATTATTACTCTTTATAACCTACAATATCAAATATTGTTTTGTACGTTTAACAGACAAATCCACGAAAACTTACATTATATTTTTGGTAATACGTAATTTAAAATACAATGAAATTTAATTATACGACATCTATCGTGAATTCATTAAGTTCTAGTAACAAATTGATCACAAAGCCCCTTGCATTATATTATAAGCAAACATTCCATACTGGAACTATTCATACAAGGTAACACACGTTAGTTCAAACCTTGGCGACAACTTCGAAGGTGTGAAAGTGGTCGTCAGTCCTCATTAACGTGTCTGCTGATAACTTCTATAAGTAAATTCCAAAATATCCAACGAAATAATTAAATTCTTGCTTGTTATAATATCCATATATATTTACGAGTATGCTATCAAAGCTTAAGCGTATGACAAAGTAAGATGTTTATTAGTTTTGCATTTGAAATAGTTCTATGGTCTCGAATGAAATAATATTTGGTATTTATTCAATAACACTTTTTAAGCTAAGCCAATCAAATCATTGTTTAACAGAAAATGTTCTTTGACTCATTTTTCATAGGATACTTCAATTTACGGTACGCATCAACAAAACTGTCAAGTATTAGTTAGGGAAATCGCTGAAAAATCACTGAAATGTCTGTATTGTAAAATTAGATGTTGAATGTCCGACGTTCTTTTAAAATTGTGTAGGTAATCATATTACACCCATCTATTATTGACTAAATCAATGCCTTATCTTACTTCGACTATGCAAGCAGAAGTCCTTGTTTATGAAAGCCAATAGCCTTAAGTTTGTCATGTAACACTAAGATAAAAGGATGAAGATGAAATGAAGTGAACTGAAGTCAGACGTCAATGTAATAATAACCATTACAATGCATGTGATTAAAAGAATGTGCTTTATTTTTTTTTATTCATAGGTCCGACGACAGGTCACCTGATGGTAACTGATTACGGCCATAAGCATCCACAACGCTTGGATCATAGATACATTGCTGATCCGCCAAATGGAGAGGAGAGCGAGAAAAGGATGGGAAGAAGAATGTGATATTGGACAAATTTTTAATCCATCCATCAGCCAAAGGAAGTCCACTGCTGAACATAGGCCTCCCCCAATGATTTCCACAGAGACCTGTTGGAGGCAGCCTGTGTCCAGCGACGTCCCGCGACCTTTACCAGGTCGTCGGACCATCTTGTTGGTGGACGTCCTACGCTGCGCTTTCTGCTACGCGGCCTCCATTCGAGTACTTTCCGACCCCATCGGTCATCAGATCTCCGCGCTATGTGCCCTGCCCATTGCCACTTCAACTTGCTAATCCGGTGGGCTATGTCGGTTATTTTAGTTCTCCTACGGATCTCCTCATTTCTGATTCGATCTCGTAGGGAAACCCCGAGCATAGCCCTCTCCATAGCTCTTTGAGTGACTTTGAGCTTCCTAATAAGGCCCATAGTGAGAGGCCACGTCTCGGTGCCGTAAGTCATCACTGGCAACACACAACTATCGAAGACTTTCGATTTAAGGCACTGAGGTATTTTGGACGAGAAGACGTCGCGTAGTTCCCCAAAGCTGCCCAACCGAGTTGGATTCGACGATTGACCTCTCTCTCGAAGTTGGACCTGCCTAACCGGACCACTTGTCCTAAATAGACATATTCGTCAACAACTTCAAGAGTTGAGCCCCCAACACCGATGGGGGTGGGCACAACATGGACATTCGACATGATCTTCGTTTTGTCCATGTTCATTTTAAGACCCACCTGTTGGGAGACTCGATTGAGGTCTTCGAGCATAGTGCTAAGGTCTTTCAGCGATTCTGCCAAGACTACAATATCGTCGGCAAACCGAAGGTGAGTGATATACTCGCCGTTGATGTTGATGCCGAATCCTTTCCACTGCAAGAGCTTGAAGGCATTTTCCAGCGCGGCAGTGAACAGTTTCGGAGATATGACATCTCCCTGTCTCACGCCTCTCTGTAGTGGAATAGCCTTCGTACTCTGATCTTGTACTCGGACTGACATGGTGGCGTTGTTGTATATACACGTCAACACTTCGATGTACCGATAGTCGATATGGCACCGCTGGACAAACTGTAGCACAGCCCAAGTCTCGATAGAATCAAAGGCTTTCTCATAGTCCACAAACGCTAAACAAAGCGGCAAGTTATATTCCTCGGTTTTTTGTATAACTTGCCGAAGCGTATGGATGTGGTCTATGGTACTAAAGCCTTTTCGGAAACCGGCTTGTTCGGGAGGCTGGAAGTCATCAAACCTGCGTTCGAGACGATTTGTGATGACCCTCGAAAACAACTTATAGACATGGCTCAGGAGCGAGATGGGCCTGTAATTCTTCAGCAAAGTGTTATCACCTTTTTTGAAGAACAGTACCACCACGCTCCTGCTCCATGCCTCTGGCGTTGAGCCCTCGAGGAGAACGGAATTGAAGAGCCTCTGAAGGACTTTCAGTATCGGCGTTCCGCCCGCTTTCAGAAGCTCTGAAGTTATTCCGTCCTCGCCCGGCGCCTTGTTGTTTTTAAGTTGGTTCAGGGCCATCTCAATCTCACACAGGCTAATGTCCGGGATATCATCGCTAAAGTGTCGGATCAACTCGGCTCTCGGGTCTTCGGCCAAGCTAACAGCAGGTTTGGCAACCGAGGTATAAAGCTGTCCGTAGAACCTCTCGATCTCCCTTAATAACTCTGCCCTCGTCGATACCACGCGGCCGTCTTCCGTCTTCAGCCTAGACAACTGGCTTTGCCCAATAGACAAGTCTCTTGCAAACACTTTGGAGCCTCCGTTCCGCTCAATTGTCTCCTTAATGCTCACAGTATTGTGAGCACGGACATCGTGTCGCAAGGACTTCCAGATTTGTCTATTGAGCCGCCGATATGCTTCGGCGTCAACCGAAGACTGTAGCGCTAAAGATCGACGTTCGGCCATGAGGTCAAGAGTGTGGATCGAGAGTTTTTGTGGTCTATCTCTACGGCGAGGTCTAAAATACTTAAATCCCACCGTATGGACAGCTTCTACCAAACCGCTGTTTAGCTCGTCCACTGCAAGGTTTTCTCCTAGACAATCAAAGCGATTTGTCAGCTCGAGTTGAAAGCTCTCGGGGTTTTGGATATGGGCGCGAGTAGGTCGGAGCGTAGATTTCATCAAGCGACGTCTTTCCGATTGGACATTGATATTCAGTGTGCCCCTAACCATTCGGTGATCACTGCCGGTTTTCACCCTGTTGATCACAGAGACATCTCTGAATATCCGTCTATTCGTCGTCAAAATGAAATCTATCTCGTTTCTCGTAGAACCGTCAGGACTCAGCCAGGTCCATTTCCTGTGAGGCGGCTTCTGGAAGAAAGAGTTCATCGCAAAGAGTCCCTCTTTCTCCAGAAAGTCGGCCAGCCTCTGACCCCTGGGGTTCCGTTGCCCATGTCCAAATTGCCCCACTTTCAACTCTGCATCGCTTCTCTTGCCCAACTTTGCGTTGAAGTCCCCCATAACAACATTGAAGTAGGTTTTGGAAGTATGTATGGCCCGACTTATGTCCTCATACATCTCCTCTACTTCTTCATCTGGGTGTGTCGAGGTCGGCGCGTATACCTGTATGACCTTCAACGAATATCTTTTGGATATTCTGAGTATAAGGTATACTACCCTGCTCGACACACTTTCGATGGATACGATGTTGTTGATGAGAGACCTGTGGACGAGAAATCCGACACCTCCTTGGTCGTCCCCCCGGTAGAAGAGCAGGTTACCAGACTTCAGGTTTATCGTATCCTCCCCGATTCTTCGGACTTCCGATAACCCCAGAATATCCCAGTGTAACCTGCTCAATTCTTCTTCCAATTCGACAATCTTCTCGTCTGTCCTCAATGTGCGAATGTTGTGTGTTACCAGGGCCAGTCGTCGTCGGGGGTGGTAGCCGGGGCCAACCCGGGGATTCTTAGCACCCCCTGCCCCACCGTAATCATGACTGCTACCATAGCCCGGAATAGTGGGGCTGCCGGGGACTGGGGGCCTGGTCTCTATATGTGTCGCCATTAAGGGGGTATTTGCCAATACTCGCCACGCTTGGCAGGCGGGTTGGCGAGCGCAGTAGGGGACTGGCGTTAATGACGCTGCTGCCCGCCATTAACCGGGGAAAGGAAATAGGATTTGTGGGTAGAGGATGTTATAGGAAAGGAGAGTATGGCCTGAGGGAGTGGACACTGCAGTCACGGACGGGAAGTTAAAGTGACTGCAGTAGCTCGGGGGCCGAGGTCGCGTACTCGTAGCACCTATACTAGGGCAGGCCATGACCACTAGATAGGAGCATTCCTGACCAAATTGGTAAATTTTTAATATTTATATGTAATTACAATCAATATATTACGACAATTATGATAAAGAAGCCGCTGGAAGAAAATAAAATACAGGGTCCATGTGCAATAAAACAAATATTACTATTGGACTATTACAAAATATCTTTATCGAATCTTGATCCACTGAACAAAGAACAACGCAATTCAATAAGTTTCACTCCTATATCTATAAAATTGTTTTCAATGCCAATAGCTTCGTAATTATTTACCTTTGTAAAGGAGAATACACAATACATATAGATGAAACCGCAGTAAAATAAAACAACATTATATTCTTTTCTAACATGGAATCAGAAGATTATATAATTTTATAAAATATCATTGAGAATTAAAGATTTTAAAATTTTAATTTTGTTTCTGGTTACATATATTTAACCATTTTATTTAATTTACTTGATTTTTGTTGTTGTTCAGAATTCATTGTTGTCATTGTTCAAGGTTTGAAAATGAAGTCAAAAATTAGATGATGTTCAACTACCTACATCCTCAATGAAAAATCACATACCTCAATTATTAAAAATAATAATTCTCGATTCATAAATTGACAATGTATGTTAAAAGGTTGTGGATATTGTGGTTTGTATCTCCAGCGTTAAAATTGGACAATTAATTGAATTTGAATTTTACCTATTGAATTTCTCTGAACCCAAAATCATATATTTGACATTAAAGAATAAATTGCAAGGCTCAAGTGGAGGTGCGCAAGATACTTCGCAGTCGAAAAAATAGTCAATAGAATAAAACTGTAAAAGAATGGTGGCCTCGAGAAGCCATGAGGAATGTAAGCTTGAGATTGGCGTAGGATCTAGTAAAGTTGTGACATCAAGAAAAGTCTTATGTCCAGCAGCAGATAAATTTGGACCAAGATGATGATGTAACACAAAATATGCCAGTAACATTTGTAAACATATGCATTAAAATACAACTTCAACGAGTTGAAAATGAACATAATCGACAATTAAGATAGGGACCTTTATCAAAAGCAACTATAACTCTACAAATATTGAAATGGATTATAGTTATATATTGTAAGTATCAGACAAATAGTTGAAATATAAATAAACTCAACTGAGATAAATTAATTGTTTGACGACATCGTCATTCCACCGACAGCTTACACATTAGAAACACTGAATGTGTAAAAGGATTGAAAAGAAACAATGCATTCCGACAAAATTGTCGAAATTAATAAAAATAAAGAAGATAATAGTGTTGATCATGAAAACAAAGAAGACGTCGATGAAAGCGCTCCACTTAAACCAAATCCAGAGGTTACAAAGGAAAAGTTTGAACATGAAGTGAAAAAACTCACATTTAAACAAAGGCTCAAACTTATTAAAGACAATACGACAGTAGAGCCAATTATGGCTTGCTACGTAATGCCCAGCGTCCTCGCATCATTGGCGATACAGAATTTGAATTTGGAGAAAGCTTGTCGAGTAAATCTTAATTATACAGATGAAGTATGCACGGCACTCAACTTGAGGCAAACAGAAAACTACACAGAATACGAAGAAAATGTACAGAAACTAATAGCAAGTATACAAACGTGGAAAAATATAGTCCAAACAGCGATCCCATTGCTCCTCATTCTGTTTGTTGGAGCATGGAGTGACAAGACTGGCAGGAGGAAAGCTTGCATCTTGATGCCTATAGTGGGAGAGTTTCTTTCATGTGTCGGATTCATAATAAACACGTACTTCTTCTACGAATTACCCGTAGAAGTCACAGCTTTGACCGAGTCAATATTCCCGGCAGTCACTGGTGGATGGTTTACCAACTTCATAGGCGTATTCAGTTACATAGGTGATATCACGACTACAGAAAACAGGACGTATAGAGTTGGTTTAGTAAATATGTTTATGTCCCTCGGCTACCCAATCGGGAGTGCACTGAGCGGTATACTCTTGAATGTGGTCGGATATTATGGAGTATTCGCAATATCGTCTATGCTGTATCTATTTAGTTTAATATACGGCTACTACTGCTTGGAAGATCCCAAACGGAAAGCGCCGACAAAAAAGGTAAGGTACAAAATTTTATAACACTTAGCTGACTGTATTTCATTTCATCAATGTACTAAATCATTTATTTGTGTCTCCGCTGAAGACCGCGGCTCTGAGGCTTATTAAAATTACGTCATAAAACTATTATAGATTCAAGACCAATAACATAATTAATAGTAGTACTTTCAAAGTAAGCTGCTCAAACTCATCAAACTCGAAACTTTTGCATGTGTTATTTTTCTGCCTTTCTTTTCTTTTTTCTTTCTCGGATTACCTAATTTAAAATTTTAATCAAATGAAATTGACACATATTAAAAGCCGTTTATTTCTTTTTTAAACTCAATGGGTTGTATAATAGCCTCAGCAAGAACCATGAGATCATAGTATATTATAGTATAGAAATATGCTCACCACTAATCATATTTAAGAATATAAATACGTTTGTTAAACTATGCTTGACTGTATACCACCAATAAGCTTAAAACATCAAAATTTTATAGAAATCGTATTCGTAGAAGACGGGTAGGTATAATAAAATATTGAAAATAAAAACAGAATAAAAATAATAATCACAAACATTCTTAGCGTAGTAGTGAATTATTTAAGTTATAAATATATATTTTTTAGGCGAACATACGATAATGGCAAAGTTATAAGTTTGGTTAATAACTTAACACGTAGTGCGTGGTGGCCTGTTGGTAAACGGACTAGACGCGACTGCCAACATGTGCACGGTGGTCGCGGGTTCGAATCCCAGGGCACACCTCTAACTTTTCGGAGTCATGTGTGTATTGATAGTCAATCACCACGCACTAAAACGGTGAAGAAAAACATCGTGAGGAAATACCATAGCGATTTATAAAAAAAAATCTATGGTATGTAAGTCTGCCAACCCGCACTAGGCCAGCGTGGCGGACTATATGGCCTAACCACTCGCAATCGTACTGTCGATTGTAGAGGAGGCCCGTGCCCTGCAGTTGGACGTATATGGGCTGATACAGACAAATAACTTAAAGACAAGTAGCTTTGAAAAATTAGACGTATCTGTTAAGGCTCGAACCCATGTGTCTTCTGCCCAGGCCATGCATTGCGCTCCCAATCAGTATTTTTTTTTATTGCTATGAATTGCGAGGCGAGCAAGCCGTTCGCCTGATGGTAAACGATACGACTGCTCATAAACAGTAGCAAAATTCCACTGCGCTCGCCATCCTGAGACATAAGATGTTCAGTCTCAATACATCCAGTAGTTACTCTGGCTATGTTAGTAAAACCGTTTAATAGATGGAATTAAATAATGAATTCTTAGATCATTTTCTATAGGTTTTGCGTACCCATAGATAAAATCCTTTTATTATTTACCAAACCTGTTAGAGTTTGGTAATCATCATCATCTTAAGTCGGACCCAAAACAAGCTCACTGAGTCTTATTCGCTGGATATACTCAGGACTGAGTCGCGTCGCGTAGTTCCAGTGGTAGTGTAAGCCCACTGAGTTTGTTTCGCCGGGTCTTCTCAGGAAGGGCCGCGTTGGATCCGGTGGTAACTATAAACCGCTACGCACCGTTGTAATAATATTCATGGTCTACAAATAATTTAATTTAAATTGACTAACGTAAATAATGTATTTCTTTGACAAATAAATTACCATAAAGTAATAACTAATACTTTAAACAAAATATGAATAAAAACTAAATAAATAAATAAAAATAAAATTAATTTAAAAATAAATAAATTGATAAAAGCAAGAAATTAAAATAAGTAATACTAAGTATAGAAAATATATTGTATATAGAGATTAAGTTCTATGTGTATTGACTTGTCATAAGAGCTCTTTAATTGCCTACGTGACCAATAACTTTACATTTCATTTCATTTCATGGTAGACAGAGGCTTTTCGAAGTGTTGATTTTGTTTTAAAATATAAAGAAGTTTATTAAGCTAGGAGAGGAATCATTCGTCAAGAATTATTATTATAATTTCTTGTTTATTTTCATACGTTACCTCCCTTATTTACCTCCATGATAAAACTTTAATAGAAATACGTAAAAAATATGTTAATACAAAATTTGGTCCAACATTTAAAAAAAGAAGGATTAGGTTCCTCCTCAGGCAACGCCAAGTTCATGAAGAAGAAAAAAGTCGTAGCTGAATGATAATGTCAACCGATACCAAGACCCTAACTAAGAAGCCTGTATAAAATACATTACACAAATAATATTTTTGTTACACTACTTGGTACGCAGTGGATGTGTGCATTGTGGGAAAACAAAAACTTCCTCATTGTTAGTGGTACAGTAAAAGACTTCTACTCACTTATCGTTTTTGCTAGCTGAGAATGAGCATGACGCAAAATTTGAGAAGTTACTCCGAAATAGCCATCAATCAAGTGTCTCCCTGATTGTATTACAATGGGCCTATTGACATTTCCGATCCCAGGAAACCATATTTCTCAAATGAATAAAAAAATATCTCAAAGCGGTATCTTTTAAGGCTATAAAATTATGATTTGAAAGCAAAATACATTGCTACTAATGAGACAAAACAAATAGGCTTACGCATTATTTTCTTTATCGTCGCTTCGTTATCACAAATAAAGTGATGTCTAGCTGCAATAAATGTTGAATACAACGGCAGTATTAAAATAGACTTTGCATAAGCAGCGTAACTTTCCATCAAATAATAAAGAGATAAAACAACGCTAACATTTGCAAATAACACATGGAAATTCCCATCGACTACAACGGTTTGCATTGCGTATGACGTTGGAAAAATTGCAAATATTCAATGCATTTTTAATCGCTTGTTCACCTCGACAATCTTTTGATAGGTAGAAACTGCTATACAAGTAGCTTCCTTTTTTAGTTCGGTTTGTCACTAGTTTTTTTTAGGTAAAGCTAGTAAATTCTGATAAAACTACAATAACATTTTCTCAAAAAATTAACCTATTATTGTTTTAATGTATATACCTAGTTCAAACTCTATGAAATTGCCAAAACTGCTATCGAAATTGTATATGTATAATCTATCATGGCAAACGAAAAAAAGACGCAATACATATGTTAGTGTAATGCTACGCACTGAAGCTGATAAGACAATACAAGTCAACAAGTTTTTATTAAGTATATAAGTAACATATTTTTATGCAATTTATGCTAACGTCATCCTAACATATCGTGTTTGACTAACCAGTGTGATAACATAAACTAACTATAAAAAACATTTTTATTTCGCATCACTTATTATTACACGCAAACAGCAATGTATACTGTTGTGTTCCGTTTTGAAGAACATTGTAGCCAGAGATTCTACTGGACATAATAAGGCTTGAGATCTTATGTCTCAGGATGTCGAGCGCAGTAGAATGCCAAGCATTGCTTTGTAATACATGGGTTTTTTTGCTGTACAAATGTCTATGAGCGGTCCTATCGTTTACCATCAGGCGAATGGCATACACATGTCGCCATTAATCGGAATTAAAAAAAGAGAAAGAAAGAAAAATGAGTCAATAACTGTAACATCTAAAATAAGAACATTTCATAGCTATGGCCATCAAATTATAATGTTATATTATGAAGATGTCGATATTACCAATGATAATTATGAGCATTTTACTGACGAAGTCGATTGCCTGCTCCCAATTATCCCTCGTATACAAATATAACATAGGAAAGGCTGAAAACCATCTCTGCTCTGTACCACTATCCCAGTCAGCAAGAGCTAAGCCACCTCCATTTGCCTTTAGTATGAATACAATAACTGATATTATATTATACAAAATGATTAATAATGTTATAATGTTCAACAGCCATAAATGGTTTTTAATATATATTTTTTGAATATTTCTAAAAATTCTTAAATAAACCGGACAAACTCTGACATTTAATATTATTTATCTAATACCAATTAATTATATTATTTTCTTTCTATTTCGCCTCCATCTGCTATTTCTATTTCTAGAAAAAGGGGAAATGCTGCGGTTTCTTCACGGAGTTCTTCGACGTGGCCTTAGTCATGGAGACATTTAAAGTGGCGTTCAGGGACGGGCCGGGCAATAGGAGGCTTCGAGTGGCCTTACTACTTATAGTCGTCTGCGTCGTCTTCGGGCCAATGCATGGTATTGTTAAACTAACGTTGTCTCATCACTACTATTAACAAATAGGATTTTTTTCGCTTCATAATTGGTACTAGGTACATAATTTTGAAATTGGAACAGGTTATCGATAAATATTAATTCCAAATTAGAACGTTCCTCCAATAGCCTCCAATAGAACGTTATTCCAATAGCCTTATTAGTTAATTCTCGAATGTTTTGTTCCTTTCGCACGACTTTTGAATTCAGTTTGAGCGAAGAAGACACATTCGATATCTAAAATAGGTTTATAACTGTATGTGAATAAGATGGTAAATCTTTGTTTTAGTGTACTCGTTAGTTAACATATTCAAAGTTGTTGTTATATCTGTCTAAATTGGTTTTAATCAAATTATAACACGCACTAGTACTTAATTTTTCAATACTAACTAGGATTTAGAATAAAGTCAGAACTTTTATCATATTTCTCTTATGCCTGAACAATAAAATCTTTTTTTCAGGTGAATTTACTATAATGTATTTATTTACTAGATTCAGATTCAATTGGGATGAAGTTGAATTTAGTATGTGGTCCACTTACTCTATTGTCACCAATCTTATTGGTAAGTGTTTTTCATCTCTTTTCTGCATTATTATATCCCAATGTTTACATATAAAGTATCCGTTTGTTGTCCTTTTCTATGAGGGATTCTAAATCCCATTGGAAATATATAAATGTTTATAAACTGTCATCAGTATCACTGAGAGACGCAGAGTTTCGCTGTCAACAAAATCTTATTGTTTTCCTAAAACATTTTAAAACCACTTCACATTTGCGACCGTCTCTCATTTGAACAGCTTAAGAGACACATTTTGTTATTAATTACCATGGATTCGAGCTCCGTACCCAAACAAATATTGAACATACGATCCAAGTATGTTCATAACACACGTTTCTTGAAAATATTTTCCATCAAGTCTGCACAATATATCATCTGTTGCTACTTGCTGTTTAATTTATTTAACTCTTACCATTGTTCTTTTAAATACATACATACATACATAAACTCACGCCTATATCCCAGAAGGGGTAGGCAGAGGTGTCAAGACACCCACATTTCGCCTTGTATGTTCCGTCCCACAATGTGATAGGTGGCGAGCCTATCGCCATTTCGGGCACAAATTAATAATAACACCCCAACAGTCACATACATAGTCCTGACCCCACACTAAGATCGAGTCTTGTGTCGTGGGTATCAGGAACTACGAGAGACTTTTCGGTCTCACAAACACCCAGACCCGGAAGAAATATTTGTAGGCAACACAAACATTTCTCTCGGTGCGGGGATCGAACCCGCGGCCTCTCGTTTCACAGGCGGCGTCTAACCAACTGCGCCACGGAGGCTGTCTTTTAAATAGTGATTCAAATTAAGAACCCGTACTTCTACTATTATGTCATTGTTTGTCCCGCAGGCACATTCTTCTCAATAAGCCTGTTCAGTAACTACCTGAAGCTCGATGACACTATACTGGGCATTATATCGAACACGAGTAAAATAGTGGCTGCTTTCGCGTACGCATTCGCACGGAACAACTTCGAGATTTATATGGGTAGGTTAACCATGATTCAGGGTGCTTTGTGTTGTTTCTGTGTTCGGTGTTGCTGGGTGACCATATATGCAGGACTTCAGGATTTTCGAATCCAGATTTATCTGGAATCATTAGGTAAACATTAGGTTTCCCATTTATAGGATACCTAATAGTAACATTAGATAAATATTATGTATCCTAAATATCCTTTATATATAGGTATCCCATTAGGTATTTATATGGAACGAAAACTCTATTGATTATAAAACTATCGATATGTTTATCGATTTTCTGGATCATTAAATACTTAGTTTGATATTGTATAATTGATCAACAATTTTAACAGAATCTCATGTTATGAATTTTGTATTGTATGGTAAATTATTTTATACTATATAATGATATTTAATAATAATTTGCCCAATAATAGTGAAATAACAATTTACTAAGGAATTACATATACTCTAAATGTATTATGTGCATGATAAGCAGTCCTATTTGTACTTTAAAAAATCTTACAGATATTAGTTTCGGTCTAATAATAACAATTTTATTATGTCTATAAAAGTTTGGAAATGTTGTCGCTCTCACCTGGCAACATTGAACTCATGTGATTTGTTTTATAGCTTTAGTGCATTTAGCTATCTGTCTTTTCTGTTAGCGATGTGTTAGTCACATTAGAAGCATGTTCACTAGTTTCATCACTAAAACGTCATACCACTATAAATATTAAACATTTTGAAAACACTTAAGCTAACAAACATGCATACATTAAATAATACAATATCTAAATTACATAAAACACTTTACTACAAAATCAACAGCAACAATTAAAAACGTAATTCCAACGTCTAAACCATTTTTCTGTATTCACATATTATACCCTTCGGTCTATAGAAACCAGATTTCTATATTAAACAATAATTATTGATTAAAAACGCTTTTCAACCTAACATGTGGACACCTTTTTACCTTTTTAACCGAAACTTCAATCAGTTCTAACAAACAATTTACCGATTCCAACTTTAAAAAGAGGAATCTATTATTTGCAATGTTTTTACTCAAGGCAATGCACGATGCCGTACGAGCTATAACTTCAGGGGATTCATTAAACGCGCGACCGAGTGTTCCATATAACTCTATAACTCGGAACGTTACTCTTGTTCCAAGTTTCTGGCGGGATTTCACTGTTTACGACCTCTGCCGGGCACGGCTAAGCCTTTAATCTCCAGTATTTACATATTAACTTGGATATTGGGAACAAGTTTACTGAGCAACCCTCTCTTCTTTTTAGCTAAAGCTTCATCTGAATACATCGAATGTTTGATTTATTTTTTACGCTTTTTGAGTATTTCGAAAACAGAATCAGGAGCTACAATTTCCTTCCTTTATTTTTTTCCGTTTATTTTATACTAGGATTTAAACTACTGGCCATATACATCTACTTTTAGAAGGAAGCTCCTTCTATATTTTCACATAATTTACAGTGCTATCTATCATTTCCAATAATCATTACTACATTATGTTTCTAAAGGTTCAACAATACTTGAGTAGGTATTACATCTCTTCTATTATTTATTCATTGTCAAAATCGGGGAACACATCCATAATTCCTCCGCTGTCCTATATTTTCACGGTAATCATTACCAAGTGAACCACTCACAGGAACCACTTAAGCCTTTCCAGATATGTATCCAAAAAAACGTCTATTCATCGGATGAAATCGTGTACAAATCGCGCGGCAAATATAGCAAATCTTCCCAAAATTCACAAAGCTTGGAACTAAGCGTAATTCGTGTTGCGAATCGTCGATAATCTCCGTGAATGCATTCTAACAATGATTATACACCGCAGAGCATTGTGTACGATTATTGATACAACACGAATTTCGCTTTGTGGTCGGTTAAGAACTCAAGCTTTGTTGTTTTACTGTGCTGCTTCAACTAGTTTAGTTGTGGACGCCTTGTTGAGATCTAGACCTTTTTCATCTGTATCTTAATCATAAAGCATTTCACTGTTAGGTAAAAAAATGTCGTTTAGACTTTAAATAATATAGGTTAGGTTTTTGCTTAATTCATGAATATCTACTTTCCTTTTATAGTAAATAAAGAAATTCGTGTAATTATAAATCCTAATTAATGTCTCAACAATTTGACTTTGTAATCGTTTGTAAAGAATCTCACTGTTCTCTTATATTAATTTTGATCATAGTTTTAAACTTTGCATCAAAGGAAAATATGGAACTATCATGATCTAATGCTCATGTACTAATACTGATTCATTGCATTTCCAGCACCTCTACTTGAGATTCTGAACGGCACGTCCTTTATCGCCATGCGGTCTATAGCCACTAAGCTGGTGAGCGGCGAAGAGTTTGGTAAGGTTTTACCATTTATAATTTAAGTAGTACTTGTCTTATAAGGATAAATAGAAAAACAATTTTTAATTGACCTGGTTTACTCTAATATTCGTGTAAAATATAGAAGACAGAAGGACAGACAGACAGACAGGCAATGTTCTTATATCATAAAGTAGATACCCAAATCAGCTCACACCAATTTCCACCTACTGATGTGCCCACAATGCATTACGCCCTGCACAAGAAGGGACATCATCGAGACTACAGATACCGTTGAGAGTGTAGCAGTCTACTGGGTCGGGAGAGAGTGAAGATATTAAGTATAATTAAGCCATTTACTCGAACGAAGAAGAAGCTCACACACTACGTATGAATTTTTGAGTATCGTAAGCCTCATGTTCTAGAACATGCAGCAAACGTGGACTCTATCATTCATCTTTATTGATAAAACTCTCTCTCTCTCTCTTCAGTCGCAGAAAGTCCATTGATGAACGTAGTCATTCCCCAGGGATCTCCACATCGACCTGCTGGAAGCGACCCACATCTAACGACTTTCTGCAACCTTAATCCAAAGTTTAGTTTTGTTTAGGTCCTAAACAAAAACTATACACAGATCATATAGAAATGTAGATAATAGATAACTTGTTGTTTTCCTTGTACTTTTCAAGTAATTTCTTATATATTTTAATTTTCAGGTAAAGTGAACTCGCTGTTTGGATTGGCAGAGGCTACGATGCCTCTAGTCTACGGACCTCTTTACTCGAGAGTGTATATTGCTACCTTGAACATTCTGCCAGGTGCAGTGTTCCTCCTCGGCGCAATACTTACGGTGCCTTCCATTTTTATCTTTGGGTAAATATCATTCAATAATTGTACTTAAATATTAGCGATGATGATGAGAGATGAATAGGTTAGTAACAGAGAAATGGATCCAAGCGACTACTTTCCTACCGTTTTGTTAAGATGAGTGAAAATTGTTTTAATCTATTATGATATAGTAAATTTTACGTATATGTTTATTTTTAACTTTCATAGTTTACTTTTAGTATAGTGATGTAATATACTTATATGGTCACATATTTAAAAAATCATTACTTTTATTCTATTGTGTGTTTGTTCAATTGTTGTTTGTTTCCATATTACATATATTATTTATAAAGTAGAGAATGATAATAAATTTATATTTTATTCGTGTTAATAATAATAGGAACTTCCAAGTGTTCGTAGGTATTTTGATCTTATGAGCGTTGGTAACTAAAATTGAGTAAAACACAATTTTTAACGATGTTGAGTAACTTTATTAAATATATTGGGTAATTCACATTCTATAGGATACAAATTGAGATATTAATCCCAGAGATGACGACCAAAACCGTGTATCATAGCAATACGGTCGAAACTGTATAAAATCGTTAGATTATGTGATTCTGAACCCGACTAGGTAGGTAGTAACGGTCAAAAGTGTAGCAATTGCATGCGAGGCTATTTCTGCTGTGTCCAAGAAAAAAGGCAGTCGGTATCATAGCAATACGTCTGATTTTGGAAATGTACATAGATTTTATAATTTTATGACGAATAAGTTGGTTTTCAGACATTTTGCGCGTAGTATATAGCTGAAGCGAATTTTTGAAAATGTCAACAAATTTAGCCGACCTGTATTATAGCGATCCGAATGTTTTTTTTTTCTACCGTTCGTAAATAAGGCAGGATTGCAAAAAAAATGTTTTCAGACATGTTAGATGTCGTATGTACTCCCAAAAGAGAAAATAACGTTTTGGAGTCGTACGGCCGGTGCCGAAGCGCTTCTTACGTTCCTACTGCGGTGGCAATGGTTTTTTGCATATTATGCTCCTGCCACTCTCTTACTATACATAGTCACTCACCAGCTATCCTAACAGTTGAAATAACGCGCACTTAAAGTGACAACAAACTATAAGTTGCTCAGGCGAACGTGGGTGTGTCGCTGGTTGTCCGAGGGCTCGCGGGCGTTTTTTTTCTTCTATTTCCAATGATAAGGCATGGTTTGCTCATCTGCCATTGACGAAGTTTTCGGGGATGGAAGAGTAGGTTTTTAAGAATTCAAAATTATCAATTATAATAGACGTTTTTATAGCATAGATACGTTGTCCGCGCTCTATTTTGGGAAGACAAAAGCAAGGTGATTGCCCGACTTGCAATCAGTCACGCTTCAACACGGTCGATATCGAAAAGTTATCTGATAAAGGAGGTGCTACACTGAATTCTTCTGATATATTTTTTTTTTACATCTGGTTAATTTATTTCATCAAGTTCAACAATTTTCAGACAGATTGCTATGATACCGATCGGTAAAATTCTTTAACATATTTAGAATGGTCTCAAAATTTTATGCATCCAAATTTCATTTTTAATTTTACTAAATTATTTTTGGGTTCGCGCTACACTATTAACTTCTGAAAAATATTTTTTCGGTATCTCATAGCTATTATATACCTACAGTCAGAAAATCAGACAGATTGCTATGATACAGTCCGGTAAAAATTGTTGACATTTTTGAAAATTCAGTTCGGTCAAACGCTACGCGAAAAATGTCTGTAATTGGTATTTTCGAGTTCGAAATAATCAAATCTATCAATTTGATGCGGTTGTGGCCGTATTGCTAATTATTATATTTCTCATTATGATTCTAATCATGATGTTTAATGTTATAGAGAGACAGAATCGCAACATAGGAAGCGGTGACAATTGAAAATATATGCAATTAAGACATTGCATAATCATTTTTTTGACTGGAAACTTTGAATATTAGCAGTTTGGTTAATGTTGCTTCACCAACACCAGAATTGCATAAATGAGTAGATATCCGTTTATAAGTTGTTTTTTATCTTAATCCTATTAATGCAATTCTGGATGTTGGTATGTCAAAGAGTACATTAAAGTCAAGAAATTGAAAAGGAACCATTTAGTTCATGCGCTCTTATCGCTTTATATGGCTTATATTCGGGATTCTCATAACATTAGGTAAAGAAGGACAAGTCAAAAATATTTAGCATCCAGGAACATTCAAGAAATATGGTATGCCTTTGTCAAAGAATGACCGAATTTGTACCGAATATTTATAAGTTGGATCATTGGAAGCATTAAGTCATATCTATGGACACAATAGAGTACGTAGGAGCACCGCTACAGCTACCGGTAGCTCTTTTTTTCGCGTATTTAACTTAAAATAATGCCATATATTTTTTAAATGTTAAATTAAATATTTTACAAAAATGCAACCAAACAAATCAGATATTTACCCTGAGTGACGAAAAAATCATAATATTACTCATGTTCCCTTTAATTCTTTCGGCGTGTAAAGTATAATAGACATAAAAACAAACACTGGTTCATATTTATGAATAAACTAACCAATATAGACCTAAATATGATATAATAACATAATATGATATTTTCCAGATGGTTGTACTTCGAACACAAAAAAGACATCGTCAGGAACGAAGCAGCAAAATCGAATGAAGCTGAAAAACAGACTTGTTAATTACATTACAAATATGTTGATAGCTACTAAATACGTGCAAATAAACGCTGTAAAGATATGATCTCTAAGTGTTACGTATTGCGTATTAATATTGTAAATAAACCAGAGATACGCAGAATGGTAGGATAATGAACGATACGGGAAAGTATTATAATAAATGTTTCTTTACTACTCTTGGATCTGTGCTGTCTGGCCTTTGAATGGCTAACATTAAACCAATTATTTTTGATACAGTGGTAACAAAAAAGTAGATAATATGAAAAATTTAATAAGTAAAATTTTCAGATATGTTCAAATCTCACAGCAGTCACTTAATTATAGTTCTGACCTCACACCAAGACCGAGTCTTGTGTCGAGAGTATCAGCAACTACTTTGCGATCTCACAAACACCCAGAGCCAAAACAAATATTTTTGAACCTCAAAAACATTTGGCTTGGTCGGGGGATTGAACCCGCAACCTCTCGTTTCAAAGCCGGCATCAAACCAACTGCACCACGGAGGCTGTCAAAATTTCACACAGTATACTGAATTTCACCTTGACTTCCAATTGTGACATCTTCAACTTCTTTATAACACATCTACTCTGAAAATATGAGAATACATAAATCACAAAAAACATATATACAAAAATTTATACAAAATTCAAACATGTAAAAGTAATATCATAAAATTCTAGGATAACTCTATCCTTCAGCAGACAAATTTTGAAGTCAGCTGCAAACAACAATCAATCTAGTTCGATCCAGACGGCCTAGCCTTTGAGCCTAGGCACTAACGATCATAAATCAAATTACCTACAGGCGCCAATAAGAGGGATTTCGTAAGGTCCTACTGGTCTGACGTGCCAGTGGTTCTGAAAGTTTCAACAGAGCAAAGAGATCGATTGTTATATGAATTTTAAAATTTATTGACCATTTAAGTCTGAAAACTTCGTGGAAAACATGAGTTACGAAACAAGAAAACGTTGTTAAAAAAATGCTATTATAGAGTTATATTCATTTTTATAAAACACAAATAGAACTTAATTGGATAATATGTGTAAGAACCCCTTGCTAATGGCTGCTTTACACTGACAGCTCGCTAATTTTCTGCATACCTTGAGTTAAATCTTTCTAGGAAATCCTAATACAAAAATACATGTAGGTTGGTGGCCTGATATCAAAGAACATTTACAACCATAGTTAGGTATAGTTACACTTTCTCTAGAATTAAAGAAGAGCAATTACACTTGCTAAGAAGAGCTTGCTTACCCTAGAAGCAAGTACGCCGGCCCAGGCGTCTTAAGCATGAATTTGTATCAATTCCGTATGATAATGGTGGCGCGTTCCATTTTCATTTATGTAAATGGTGTGTGGGCTGGTCGGAACGTCCGTGTAGGCAATTTTACAAATATTCATTCGTTACAAATGCCCTGAATATCTCCTAAGTAGCTCCTCGACTTAAGTTGACTGGGCTGCTTTAATGAAGATCAAGTTCTTCCTATTTCACCACAACGATCATTTTATAAGCGACTTCTGGTTCAGTTAATAATAATCTTATTGACATTGAATACATATATAATTGCCAAAACACTGTCAAAAACATTAAATTATGACTGTTAATAAAAGTACTAAACACGATATCTATTTTTAGCACCCATGCGTAGGGAAAAAATGTGTGATAAATAACACGTATTTAAAAGTATTTGCATATCAAAAATTAGTTAGTTGCACAGTTAATCCCAGTGATGAATGCTCATACATCACGCATTAAACTACCAAGATTTATAAGGTCGTTCATATCTCGTTTTTGTCAATATAATTAATTGCTATTATTTAATTATTTGCATATTATTACTTATTTGTAATGATATAATTAATACGTTATTGTTGTTTATTGTAAATCAGGCAAATTACATAAATGACGGGGCATCTATGACCAAATTGAGGGCTTGTTCAAAGTTTGAGAATCTACGTTTCCAACATAATCTAACACGCTTTACATCACAGGCATATTAACCAAGTATTACACATAACCACTGACTTGCCTTATATTTTGCATGTTATTAATTTTACCGAGCCACCATCATTATCGCTCCCCTTTTAATTACGTTTAATGAATAAGCGAAAATTACCTTCCGAATTATTCGAAACCCCTTTATGTGGAAGCGGTTCGTGCGTATCTTAATGAGGTTTTCAAATTTTAAATACTGTTTTGAAAATAATTAACGATCTAGCTTGAATAATGAAGGCTTTTATAAGGCGTTGATCCGACGTCGCCGCCGAGATGGATGTTATGACGCTCTTTTGTGAAGGAGTATGAGAGTGCTCGGCTAGATATTCCGATTGACAGCTTAGTAATGAATTAGAATGTTAATGGAGGGTTTGAATTCAATCTATTTACTCTGATTTCGTGTCAGCGCTTTAGAGTGATGGGGTTTGAGTTTAAGAGGTGTTTTAGAGTAACACCGCATGATTTAAAAGGGAAATTTATATTTTTACGCTTTTTTATTTTATGCAAGATCAAGGAGTAAATAGCGTTTTGCTATCATGTTTCATTTGACCCCTTCTGCTGCACCATAATATCTTTTATTATCATTCTTGTACGGGCGGTCGAGCACTTACGTTTTCTAATATGATATTTACAAAAACAAATTACACAAGCTATGTTAATTATTTGTTTGCAAAAGCAACTTACAGTCAAAATAATGAATCTTAATTTATTCCATTCAAAAATTAAATATTAATTTATTCCCAATTACATGGATTGCTGTAGTTGTTGAACCGTTAATTAAGATGTAAATTTTATTTATTGTGCATTCCAATAAAATTTTAGTTTATTTATTTTGTACGTTATGTGCCGTATTTATTAATTTATTATTACATTAATTTGATATGATTACATGAGAAAATAATGAGCGGCGGGACCAAAAAATATTTCATTGTACATACGGCCACGTCTGTATTACTGAGAGCTTAGATAGAGATATCTATAGTGGCACTCATATTTACGGTCATTTTGCCTACCTAGGATCTGACTCAGAATGAGCGTTATACCATACTGTACTGTATCAGCACATAAACGGCCCAATGCAGGGCACGTGCCTCCTCTATAATCGAGAGTACGATTGAATGGTTAGGCCATATAGTCCACCACGCTGGCCTAGTGCGGGTCGATGGACTTTACATACCCTAGAAATTCGCTATGGTATGCAGGTTCCTTCACGATGTTTTCCCTCGCCGTTGTAGTGCGTAGTAATTGACTATTAATACATACTGAACTCCGAAAAGTCAGAAATGTGCCCTGGGATACGAATCCGCGACCACCGTGAAGATGTTGACAACCACATCTGGTCCGTTTATCAGCAGGCCACCACTTTTCTACACTAATACCATACTGAACCAAAAAACGTTTTCATAAACAATATACTTCATCATAATTTACGCACAGAATTTTATAAACTTCAGCCAGCTCAACTAATTTCACCGCAGTTTATGTTAAACGTCGGTTAAAGCTGAACGCGACGGAACACAAAACACGCTTGCGAATTTATAATTGTACGTATTGCCGCCATTATTTAGATTTAAGGAAATCAACCCCCCGCAAAACAGCGCTTTTCACTTACACTCGTGTCGTTTGTCAAGAGTTTTTGGGTCCGTCTTGTAAAGTTGGGGTATTGTTGGCGAGCGGTCGCATTGCGGGAGCGGGGCGATGGGAATATTAAACGGATATTGATATACAGACTACGAAATATATGTATATGTACGAAAGGTATATCACACAGACTCTATTCGATTCGGAGACGGAATTTTCTACTTAATGACATCTACTTTGATCGATATTTCAGGTTATTAAATATGAAATTAAATTATGACAATCTATCATCGATTAACTCAGAAAACTGTTAATGTTAATGTCAAGTCTGTTATTTCCTTCCTGTACCCCACTATTTTTGTTTTTACTTCGCCCTTATGTTTGTTCCCAATGCTCCTAAACTGTTGAAAACCTGGTCAAACAAACTGAATTACATTTTTAGCATCTACCGCCGCTACCTGACTCCATCATATTCCAATCCCAGGGACAAAGCGTCTGACCTCGTGGCTCGTATCCTAATATATTCCACGGCGATCCAAACCCAATCTCAAAGTAGAGGACACCGGCGCCAATAATAATTTGAGGTACAAATTCAAGGTCAGCCAAGATAATCTCTCTGTTGATATTTAGTTACCGATCCTCCTCGATAGATTTCTGACAGTATTCTGTCTATTTTTATTTAAAGAATCTGATCTCAGAATATCTGGTATCGTGCTTGGCACCTGAGGTCAGTATCGTGGTAGTAGTAGTATTACCTTTAGGCCTCAGAATACCACCGTGGAGGCTGTTTTTTTTTTCAAGAGGAAAAGCTATTAAGCTTCCTTTTCGGTACCCCGGGGGAGACCGAAAGGGTATATCAGTATATCAGTGTCTTTGGCCTTCCAGCCCGGTACAAACGCGGCTATTGTGGCCGAGCTGGGTCCCTAAACACAATCCCTTAAAAGAGAAGAATAAGAACTTCCCTTGTTTCTCCTACTTTTATATCCATCCAAGGGCTGTCTAGTAGGGATTGCTTATAAACGAAAAGACCACCTGTTGTACTTTAAATAGATGGTATTTCTTTATGTTGTTACGTTGGTTTTGTTTGTAAACAAAAATTAAATCAATAAAATAAATAAAGCTTGGTAACCCGATGACAATGGCTTATCCGTATCAACCTCTCTTCATGTACCGGGAAAGAAAGATAGGCGTCTATCCTTCAAAGAAAAAGTAGCAGCTAAAACGCTTATAACCCGGCAGCACCCTAACATAACCGAGCAATTATTACCATTCTCAGTGTGAGAGTTAATTAACTCGCATTCCATATCTTTGCTGATTAACTTCGTCTTAAACGTGACTTGGTATAAATTACGAATATATTAGAACTTCTATATAATTATTCGGATTTTATACGAAAACTCAAGAATTTCGAGGTTCGTGCCAGTATTACGTAGTTATACGGGATCGAGTTATTATTACGTATTTATCCATACTTAACATGTTTTGAGGTTTGTCAGTTCAGTGGTTTGTGCCATTAGATTTCTGTGTGAGCGATTCAGAATCGTTCAAACACATGGTCCGACTTCAAACGTGGAGAAACCATTTTGTCATTTCATTGTAAGATATTTGACTATGATCGATTTTTGTATTATTTTGTGTACAAATACAAAAGCCAATAAAATAAAATATTTATCTCCAAAGAGTAATAAAATAGCTTGTAACATGAGGTAAATATTAGTATTTTAAACTAAAAACATGGAGTGTGTACCGTTTCTTTCACATGCGCATACTGTAATGCATACACAGCCTAGTGACGTCACTAGTTTTGTTTACGTCCCTTTTCTTAAACTCCCACTACAAGATTTGAAACGTTTCTCTCTTGTTTGATTGTGAATATGTTCATATAGTTCTTTGTTTGCGTGGTTTTGGATATGGATATTTTTTTGATAAATACAAAAAAAATATATTTGTCCAATACACTATTTACATAGCGTAATGCCCTAATTGTTCCCTTCGCAAGATTTTTAATACCTGCTTCCTTATTATCGAATTCAGCCATGCAATTTAGATTACTCCGTGTATTAGTCTCATACTAATAACTAGTGTAATTAATCTAAATACAAACCAATAAAGCATCCTACGAAATATTTTGCTACTAAAGCTAATTTTACCGCGGCTAGCTCCCAAGGGTCTCATCAGAGTAATACGTCAAACTGAATTATAAAATAAATTGTTTACTTATTGCTGGCAGTGCCTAACTCCGTAGAAAATATGTTTTGTAGAGAATACAGGATAAAATACGATCATATTTAACAATATAACTCCCAAATACTGGAACTCCACTTAAATATAAATTGCGCTTAACTACGTTACTCCGGCTTAAATGTACTGGCTAAGTGGGCCGTGCGCTGTTAAGAGCAACTTATTATTTGAATGGCGTTCCAGTAGTCGGGCGTAAATCTCGCGTCTTCAAATGTCGTCATTCATGACATGCATTATGCCGCCAAAAATAACTGTTGCTAGGCTATCATCATCAAATACCATCAAGTCACATAATATAGGTTAGGCTTTAAAAGATTAAAAAGTACAGTGAGAGTTATGAAAATTACATACATAAACTCTCGCTTTTTTCCCTGAAGGTAGGTTCCCAGTAGGGAGGGATGCAACCATGATACCCTCGTTTCGCCATGTATTTTCCGTCTCACTGTGTAATGGGAGCCGGCCTTTCGCCATATCGGGCACAAATTCCTACCTTCGGGCTGATAAGAAAAATCGCCTGACTGGTGATTCGAGCCGAGACCACAGCTTTGTAATCATACCGTTGTACAACTGCGCCACCAAGGCAGTCTATGAGATATAGAAATAAATAATATAATTATATTGATGTCATACAACACGATTCCTATAGTTATTTAATTGACAACCCTAGATTGACGTACTCATAGACCGGCCTACAAACTCGAATTCACTTGTTAGTTCAGTCAATATGTAAATTGCCCTCCGAATAAATACCTACCCATATTTAACATAATGAATCGGTAGGAGGGCATGTCAAGAGGTCACAGAAAAAATAAAAAGGTAGCGCTGTTTGCTGATTTTGAGAAATTCAAAAAATGAATAAAAAAAAATTTAAAAACGTCTTTTTCTTGGAAACTATTGATTTTAGGAAAAAGCGCCCTCTACTTTTTGTATTTCAATTCGGATGACGTCTCTCTAATGACAAAAAATGTAGTTCGCAATGCCCTCTACATTTATTATTTAAAAACTTTTTCCTAAAACCAATAGTTTGACAGCCTCCGTGGCGCAGTTGGTTAGACGCCGCCTGTGAAACGAGAGGCCGCGGGTTCGATCCCCGCACCGAGAGAAATGTTTGTGCGGCCCACAAATATTTCTTCCGGGTCTGGGTGTTTGTGAGACCGAAAAGTCTCTCGTAGTTCCTGATACCCACGACACAAGACTCGATCTTAGTGTGGGGTCAGGACTATGTATGTGACTGTTGGGTGTTATTTATTATTATTATATTATTATTTCCAAGAAAAAAGCGTTTCAATTTTTTTTTATTCATTTTTAAATTTCTCAAAATCAGCAAACAGCGCGTCCGTTTTAATTTTTCTCTGACCTCTTGACATGTCCCCCTAACGATTCATTATGTTAAATATGGGTAGGTCTTTTTTCGGAGGGCAATTAATTATTCCTTACATATTGACGGAGCAAAACTAATAAAATATCACAAGTGCAGGCACCGATATGCCACCCAAAATCTAAGTGCATGCAATCTAACAAATTAATAAAATTAGGATCAAATATGAATCGCGACATAGTCTCTGAATTCACGCATAATACCTATGCGTTAGGTATTGAAAACAATATGTTCATTAAGTTTCACACAGCCAGACCAAAGCAGTATATTCCAATCAATTCATATGATGCAGTATGGAATATCTATACTTTTACAATACAGGGTATATCACGATTGCTACTGAAAATGATGCTGGATGGTTTTAGTGACTACCAGCACAATGCAACTAAAAATTTCGCAGACACGTGACTTATTTTTAATATATTATTTTTGGCTGCTAAATTCATAGTTTTTGCGGAAATAATAATTTATCCCTAGAATACCAAAGCGTATTTAAAAATTAAGGGGTGTACACTATTATTTTAAAAAACCTATGTATTAACCAATCAAAAAAATAGCTTTATTCTACAAAAAAATTGGTTGCATTGTATCTGAAGTCACTAAAACTACCACATGACTACCACCCAGTATAACCAACAATAAAACGGCATCTGATATTTATTGAACCTAATACTGACATTATAACCCAAACCGTTTATATTAAAACCGCCTTTGTAAAATAACGTCATCGTGGTGTGAAAAAAAAATATGACCAACAAAAAATACCGCTCAACACTTTACACAGCGTAACAGAATATTGGAAAGTTATCCCAAAAACAAAACCGTCCCATCCATCAATAGAATATCGTTTTCACGTATTTGATTTAGTGTTTCCATTTCAAATGCTAAAACAAAAAAATATTCCACCATTTTCAGTTTTAAAACGTTCCACTGGACTGTGACGCGGTGTCAAAGGAGCAATTACGTACGTCCATGAATAAATAAACTTGGTTACCGAAAATTCGACGGACGTTAAACAAATATTTTTGGGAGCGTTTTGAAACGCTTTCATTACAAAGACATCGCAAAACATAACAAAGTTAAGCATCTGGTTGTTGTACAATGTACTTTGGCGGGAGCTTAAACACGATATCTACCATTTGTGACAAAAAAATGAATAATTTTATGATTTATAAAATTATTAATGTGTAGATAATAAGTATTAAGTATATTAAGAGATGTTTGTCATATGTGCATTATCTCAAATGTTTTTTCAGCACAAAGCGACGTTTGAAATACAAAAATTATTATTTACGGATATTTTTCAGAAATTAGTCATTCGCAGACAGAAACTCATTAAAAACGTTTCATCTTCACATTTGCCACTGAAATTAATTAAAGCCAGATTAGACAAAAATACGCATTATAATCACAATGATAATCAAATACTTTTTACTGGTAGTAGGTCTCTCATACGTCAGAGGCCGTCTGAGTAGGTACCACCGCAATGTCTATTTCTCCCGCAGTGCATTTAAGCAGCAGTGTAAATGCGGAGTGGAGTTTCGGTTTCAAGGATAGCTTACGTGTCAGAATGGCAAGCGCAGTGGAATGCCAAGCACTGCTTTGTAATTCAAGGTGTTGTTTGATTTTAGTACTGTTCACAAGCAGTAGTATCGCTTACAATCATGCGAACGGCACACTAGTCTCACCATTTATTACAATAAAAAAAAAAGATGGGTTGCACTCCGGGAGTGCCGGCAGAAGTGAAAACTTGATTATTAACGTTGAGCATGTTTGATATTTTGGAATGGTTAGGGAATAATTTTGCACCAATTGCTTTATCAGTATAAAAGTACTATCATTTATGTGGTAGAATACAACATTCATTTATTGCGCTATCGTACACAAACATGACAATTTATATTACATTAAAAATTTAACACTTTAAAACTATTACAATTATTTTACATTAAAAAGTTTATCTCTCCGAAAAATCAACTTTCATCCATAATTTCAACGACTTTTTCACCATCATCATTACCAGAACTATCATCGCCAATCTCTAAAACTGATACGATAGGTTTATGGTAGCTGAAGTAAGAAACGAACAGTTTTGATTCGAACCTATTTAAATGTCTAATAAAGACCGCATCAATAGTAGTTTTGTATTTCGTTGTGCTAAGATTGCGATCATTCGACATAGTTAATGTGTGTAAGGGAGGGGGGGGGGGGAAGGTTTCGTGGGGAGGCTAACTTAAATTAATTTTTTGGAGGTAAAATATTTTTTTTTGGGGGGGTAATTTTTTGCGTAATTTGGGATTTCTGGCGGGGTCAATTTGTAGCCCTTACCAAGACGGTTCCGAGGATACCAAACTCGGTGGGTCTACGACCTATGTTGGCCGAGATAGGATTGGGGGGTGAGGTAAATTTTCGGGGTGGGGGTAGGGGAGGGGGGGTAGGTTTCGTGGGGAGGCTAATAGGCACTATTTAGGCAGGGGGGGGGGCTATGGGACAATTTTGGAAAAAGTGGGTGAAACTGAAAAAAAAACGAAACAGTAGGCCCAGGCATACATTTTCGCCGCGCTGTAGAGAGGGGATAGCTGTCTACTCTCCATCCGTCCTACTAAGATGACGTCATTGCCGTCCTACGCTTTTTCGATCAGGTCACGTGTCCTGACGCGAGTTTAAGATTTTATACCCATTACAGAAAAGTGCTAAACGCCGCTAAAGAAGTTTTCACTTCAAAAAATTAGAAAAAAAAGAAATAAAATATTTTTCATTGACACGATTACAATAAAACACAATATGTAAGCCCAGTAAAAGTAAAAGGGTAGAATAAAAAATGAATCAAAAGGCAATGATTAAAGAAAACTATAAAAATTAAATTAAACAACGACGTATAGATACATATCCCCGCACATAAACAAAATATATTTGTTTAAACCCATAGGTATTTCTTTCGGGTTTGGGTGTTTGTGAGACCGAAAAGTCTCTCGTAATTCCTAATACCCACGACACAAGATCTTAGTGTGGGTTTAGGCCTATGTATGTGACTGTTGGGTGTATTTTTTATATTAAAAACAGGTTCGCAAACGTGCCAAGGGACTCCCAGCATTAATACTAAATTGTCATCAGAATGTAAACAAAACACTGGTTCTCAGAGGCAGCCAAAAATAAATTAAAGATCATTTTGTTATAAGAAATCCATATTCATTTAATCAGATTGAAAGAAAACATAAAAATTGAGTTAGCTAATTTTCTCAGTATTTTAGATATAATAATGTATGTATATGCATACTATTAAAATTAAAAATAGTAAACCGAAAATAAGAAATAATTAAAGTTCCACTGAATACCAAGTATTCCTCGAAAGCATGCAAATATATTAAATTCCAAGAAAGTTTCGTACAAGATAATTGGAAAAACAATGTCTTGATGCAAATTTTACTGTGCTAAGAATTCTCAGACAATTTGAATGAGTAATTAAAATATGTGTATAACTTCATAAAATAACTTAAAAATATTTCGCGGTTTTAATTTAAGAAATATCGAAATTGAAAGATATCTCTATATCAACGTGTTATAACAATTAAATTTCTGTCATACTTAACGTGGCCATACGTCCCGCTTTGGGCGGGGCAGTCCCGCTTTCAGGAAGTCTGTCCCGGTGTCCCCAGCAAGGCCAATATAGTCCCGCTCTTGCAAACAGACAAAACGATAATTTAAAATGTATTTCTCGCTCAAAATGCTTTAGCGAACTAATTTGATTATGAAAATTCAGTTTTTCAGAAAATTCCGAGTTTCACACTTATATAAAAACTTGTAAAACTTTATTATTATTATTTCATTCCACAGATGTCCCGCCCTGACACAAAAAATAAATGGTCACGTTAGCCATACTGCCTGATATAGTCTTCTTACCATTCTGTGTCATCTTATTTTTACTCAAAAATGTAAATAGCCTTTAACCCTGAGTAAGCTGGGAGCTTAGTGAACAAACAGAAAATCAAAATAGAATGGTGAAAATTATTAAATACTAGCGGTCCGGCCCGGCTCCGCCCGGGTGCAGATACACGTTTCAAAATGACGGTCAAAATGTTCTATTCCGACTATCAATATCGGATATTGACCAATCGGACCACGAATAAAATTTCCTCGTATTTGCTAGAAATGTCACTACTGCTTCCTCCTATAGGTCATAGCGTAATGATATATAGCCTATAGCATTCCTCGATAAATGTACTATCCAACACTGAAAGAATTTTCCAAATCGGACCAGCGGTTCCTGAGATTAGCGCGTTCAAACAAACAAACAAACTCTTCAGCTTTATAATATTAGTAAAGATTAGAGGAATATTAAGAAGTTATATGGTATGCAAAGTCCGCCAAACCGCATTAGGCTAGCGTGGTGGACTTTATGGCCTAACCACTCTCAACCGTACTCTCAATTTTAAAGGAGGCCAATGCCCTGCAGTGGGACTCTAATGGGCTGATACAGATACAGAGGAATATCAGAATGATAACTTTCTGTATAAACACTGCTCAGCATTTACCATCAGGTACACTAGAGTCATATCTCATTCCCAGGAACGCATAAGCCAGGAGCGGACAATACTGTCACAGATTAAATTATTATTAAGATATTATCGATATTTTACTTCAGTGTCCTAACAATAGCTAATGAAATATTATTAAAGCTGTATCGTAGGGGATATGTGGAAATGCGATTACAGCAGATATTGATCCGCCTCATAGGGGCTAATGATTTTTTTCCAGTGATGGCGTATCGCGTGCCAACTGAAAATATTATCTCCTGATCAGTTGGCATTGATCATGAGTGTAGACTCTACACTCATGATCTCCTGATAATCTGAGATTCAGGACACTGAAGTAAAATATCGATAATAGCTAATTCAATCTGTGACAGTATTCTCCGCTCCTGACTTATGCGTTCCTGGGAATGAGATATGACTCTAGTGTACCTAATACTGTAGAGTGTTGGAAACTACCAAAGCTAAAATGGTTATACGGGGTTCTTTATCTTAACATGTGTGAGTACTGACGAAAAGCCAGATAGGGGTTTGGGATTGGGATAGCCAATAAGATCCCATATTTCAGTAAATGGTACAAACATGGTACAAAACACGTGCTAACTGAAATTATCACTTATAAAAACGATTCCAATGTCAATTTATTGGTCCGCAAGGACATTTCCTTATTTCTTGACTTGTGGGTGTTTTCGAACAGTGACAGTCACTAGGAGGTTTCTTCCATTCCATTCCATTATCCAGTAAAATAGTAAAAACACCCCTTATAATCAGTACAAACTACTAAAGTAGAAACATATTTTATCTCCAGCCAATATTTTACGTGTTAATGATTGTTAATTGAGGGTGTTCCAATTATAATGTGATTTACGATCCCCACCTACCTGTATCGTGTATGTGCCGCCAAAATTTGCCACGCAGTGCAATGATAAATGACGCCAATATAATATTTGGATGTAAATTATGTTTTTAATGTATCCAACTTGTTTTAAATGTTAATTGTTTTGGAGTATGTTAAATGAATAAGAAGACAAATATGAACAGGGCTGACAAGATGTATTTCACGAAATTAACTTGCTGGTAACAAAATATTTTTTTATTCATTCCGACAGCTCCCATTAATCATAACACGAGTCATTACTGTTTAAGCAATGTTATCTTAAAAGACGAAAGAAAAAAGAAAGAAGTGCGTGGTGGCCTGTTGGTAAATGGACTAGACGCGGCTGCCCACATGTTCACGGTGGTCGCGGGTTCGAATCCCAGGACACACCTCTGACTTTTCGAAGCCATGTGTGTATTGATATTCAATCACCACGCACTAAAACGGTGAAGGAAAACATCGTGAGGAAACCTGCATACCATAGCGATTTGTAAGAATTTCTATGGTATGTAAGTCCACCAACCCGCACTAGGCCAGCGTGGTGGACTATATGGCCTAACCACTCTCAATCGTATTCTCGATTGTATATGGGCTGATACGATACGATACGATAATGTTATCTTTCCTGGATATTTTTTATCCTAGCACGACATAGTTACTGCACTGCACCTGATGATAAGCGCAAATCCCGCCCAGATAGAATATCGAATGGCATCAGACTTCGGTCCAATGCCATTGTATACAATTATGCCAGTTCGCTGAGATGCTTATTCAGAAAACTGAAAATTTATTCAATGTAGGATATACATTGAGTTTTGAGCATTTGTTCCGAGTGAAGACCAATAAAGATCTATAACTGAGTCGATTTTCTTCGTTAACTTGTAATGCCATTATGCCTATATACATTTTCTAACAAAATAAAATCTGAAAAGCCGTGCAAATATCGAACATATAAAAAGAAAATATTCTAAAATTAAAATTTATAAAATCCATCACTTTATTGGTAACATATTAATACTGGCATACATTGAACAATAGTAGAATATAACCTAAGAACCTCATGTGGTAATATGCTCTATATTTAAGGTGTTATCATAGGTGGGTCCAGAGGCGATGTTGCCGTGACGTTCACATCCAGGCGTTTTTTCCTTTGGTCTTTCTTGTGCTGGTGATAGAACCATCTGAAATGAACACAATTAATGCATATTATATTTACATAACTTTATTGACAAATAAAGGATATTTATATACTTCCTAATTTAATCCGCTAACCGAAAATAATGCATCAATAGATTGATGAAAGTGGTCGAAGCGAAAGTGGTATGTCTGAATGGATCCATCTGGTGATCCGTAGTCTCTGCCTACCCCTTTGGGATGCAGACGTGACGATATGTATATACGTATTTTCTCTAAATAACATATGAAAGGTCATATTATGTAAGCTAATTATTTCTATAGTTACTATTTAAATTAGTACTTCGTATGTAGTATCATCAGTCCAAAAATATGTCGCGCCGGTCTGTTTGCATTTGTTCATACAGTATTAATGTCCTTGATAGGTTAACAATGATCTATTTCTCTGGACACATAACCACGGTCTCTTTGTAAATATTTTATATTCCATCAATTGAATTGGATGAACTAATCATTGTTTTCAAAATATTACTGTTGTTATGTCTTTTTCGTATTATTAAATTCCTTTGTGTGACACAAAACGATGTTTGTCAACTATCATAACAATAGCATTCGTAATTAGTGACCAGTGCATGGGCGGGAATACAATGCAATGTAATGTGGCTTAAAATTACTATTGAGTAGTAATTAATTAATTATATTTCAGTAACTAAAAATTTGTTAATTATAGATAAGGAGACTATCCCGCCCTCACACCCACCACTGCAACTCCTGTAAGCCAGGATCAACAGTGGCACGCAATGTAATGACACCGAGCATTGAAGCTCGACGAGTCTCCGGGAATGTCTAACTTGTATTTAACCCGCAACGAAATTAACTAGAAAGTAAAATTAATAGGAGGAGTTGGAAATAAATTATTGTCCACTTCCCTCCGTGCAAAGCGGGTGTCAAAACAATGAACTAAAGAGGTAAATAACCTCGCAAAAAGACTTTTACAGCCGGAGAAGCCAGCTGTAAAGCACCACGGATCAAATCATTATTACATTAAATTGGGACCTATTTATGTGAAAATAATGTGTAATTATAGACAAGTGGACAATAATTTATTTCCAACTCCTCCTATTGATTTAACTTTCTAATTAATTTCGTTGCGGGTTAAAGACAAGTAAGATATACCCTGAGACCCACCAAGCTTCAATGCTCGGTGTCATTACATTGCGTGCCACTGTTGATCCAGGATTACAGGACTTACAGTGGTGGGTGTGAGGACGGGACAGTCTCTATAAATTACTTTAAATTATAGATAATAAAAGCATTCCCCGAATACACTCAATATTTTCTTGAAATTAAACGAAAATAATTTATTGAATCCAACAAAATGTTCAACTACATTTAGATTCAGTGATTTTTTGATCTTCCACACTGTTCGAAAAGCTGTTTTCACAATAGAAGAAGAAACTCTAGTGTTACCCTTTTCAAAACTGGTTTTACAGTTATAACCACTTTTAGTTTATACAGTCATCATTTCAACAGATAAAAGTTGAGTTTAAATCAGAGCAGTTCATTTATAATTTCTTATAATTTACAAGTATTTTTTAATACTTATAATATGAAATATGCTAAGTGACAGTAATTGCGACATTGAGCAGGAACACCGCTCCTGACAGGACGTGCAGGGTGACGATATACAGCCGCGAGTATACAACATAATATTTCAATAATAATAATGATAATCACCCGAATATGCTAAGTGCAGGGACAGTGACTGCGACACTGAGCAGGAACACCGTTCCTGGCAGGACGTGCAGGGTGACGATGTATAACCGCGAGTATACGACATAATATCTCAATAATAATAATGATAATCACCCGAATATGGTAAGTGCAGGGACAGTGACTGCGACACTGAGCAAGAACACCACTCCTGGCAGGACGTGCAGGGTGACGATGTATAACCGCGAGTATACGACATAATATCTCAATAATAATAATGATAATCACCCGAATATGGTAAGTGCAGGGACAGTGACTGCGACACTGAGCAAGAACACCGCTCCTGGCAGGACGTGCAGGGTGACGACGTACAGCCGCGAGTATACAACATAATATCTCAATAATAATAATGATAATCACCCGAATATGCTAAGTGCAGGGACAGTGACTGCGACACTGAGCAGGAACACCGCTCCTGGCAGGACGTGCAGGGTGACGATGTACAGCCTCGAGTACACAGGAGTGAATAACAGTGGCATCATCGTCTCCGCCACCCCGAACAACGAGTACACTTTACCTGGACAAAATTGAAAATTACCAGTAGAAGGATAAATATGGAGTACAAATAAGGAGTATGCAGGCTGCTTCCAACAGGTTAATGTAAAGATCCTAAGAGTAGGACTATGCTCAGCAGTGGACTTCCAGTGGCTAAAGAGAGACAGAGATAATGAGAAGGAGAAAGAGAATGCTAGTATTCAGCAATTATAGGACCCCTTTATAGCATAAAAAAAGGGAATCAATGTCATAAATACTACTCTTTTCTTGCATACTAAACTTTTCATTACTAATAAATTACAGTACAACCGTTTGTTTAACTATTGTACAATACTGTTTGTTGTTAATGCAATTAATAATAATTCTTTAGTTTACAACATTTTTCAAATAAAACATCATTTTGTTAGTCATTTAATTAATGTACTTATTCTAGCCACCGTAGGTAACGATGTGTTAATTTTTGATAGCAATACTGATATGCGTCCAGCTCTTGTCTAGAAACGCTATACCATAGTTACTATGCGTTATTCGCTATAAATTTTGAACAAATTCCAAAAGTACTTACCTAATTCTTGATACGAGACTAGTTTTGACGCTATCGATCTTAAAGCTATGGAAGTCGTTCCGTTTAATATTTCGAATAGAGGAGCTGAAACAAAAAAAAAATTAATCATAATGATAGTCAGTGGCTTTGGGTGTAATTTTAATGTAATTTTGTGATAGGTTTATCACTTGCTTGTGAATAAGAAAGCTGAAATTATTCGGAGTCTTATTACTGACTAATAGTTCAAGTGCTTCATAACCTTCATTGGGTTCATTAATATAAATCCAAGGCCGTACTTGGCATAAGGCATTGTTAAATAAAATCACACGTGTTACTCATACAATACCTAGCGGCATGACAACTATCGTTGTTTCATTTCACCTTTTTCTAAACTAATTGAGTGCCGATAATTTCTTTGAAGCCCAAAATGTTCATATAATAGTAAAATAATTTATTCCATCAGTTATAGAATCATCAACCATGTTGATATATTCACCACTCAACCTAACCCTACTCGACGATTGTTCCCAGAAACCTGTTGGAAAAAGTTAGCACAGCAGAATCTTACAAAAAAAATATATAATAGGTCCGGAAAACGAGCAAACAGGAAGTGAAGCGGGTAGCAAAAAGGATAATAGGAAGAGAAAAGGGGTATTAGGCATCCGGAAATCTCACTCACCGAAGAAATAAAAATCTTTATTTGTATCGAGTAATAACTTAAGAAACTAGGCGCAACATTGGAAAAATGAATGCTTGTCAAAAACAATATTACTTGTATGGTACCCTCTGCAGTAGACGTTCTGTTATTGAATGTTATTATTATGATGATCATTCATATATTAGTAATTATGGAATCATGTAGGTGTGAAATTTATTCCGCTATATTATTGAAAATAACTAAACAATACAATCGCATTACTAATCCCATACAACAGATCAATACGGTAGTGGTTAAAATAACATAAAATATTTTACTTACCCATATAAACTTCGTAATTGTTCCGAGCGAACGCTAGGACAATACAACCGCAGATCTTGCTAATCGTCGATATAATTCCTAGCACAGCATCATCAACCTTCATCTTTCTACTGAGTATGCTTATACAAAATAATGTACCTGAAAGAAACAATATCATTAGTTCCATACTTTAATGTAAAGTATACTTATAATCATATAAAACACTGAATCAAATCCTAAATTTTTCTTGCAAATAATGACTCTTAGAATTAAGATCGAAAGAATTAATTAGAAAATCCAGAGTTGAATATTCTGTCTAGTATTTTTTATGAAATAGGATTTTCTATATTGGCATGACAAATGAACTTAACAGTGAGTTCGGTCAACATAGATCATAGACGGTTCGACATAGCCATGTCTTGCTGGTCGACACTATTAACATGCATCTTTGAAACCAGACACATAGGCATCGTTTTTCACTACTTTCCGATGGCAACTATTTTTTTATTGCTATGAATGGCGAGACGAGCATACTGTTCGCCTGATGGTAAGCGAAACAACCGCTCATGAACAGTAGCAAAACCAAACAACACCTTGAATTACAAAGCAATGTTTGGCATTCCACTGCGCTCGCCATCCTGAGACATAAGATGTTAAGTCTCAATATATTCAGTAGTTACTCTGGCTACAATTTCCTTCACTCCGAAGCGCAAACGTGCATTTACAGTGCTGTTTGGTGGGAGAAATAGACATTGCGATGGTACCAACCCAGGCGGCCTCTCACATATCTGCGACCAGTAAAATATCCTACCAGCTGTCGGAATATCCTACAAGTACTAACTATTGCATATTATTTTTGAGATGCCAACTAATCAGATAGTCATTGTTGACATGCCAACAGTTCCACGCTGCTTCGATGTTAGCTTATTAGCTTATTGCTTGTTTGCAGTACAAGTTGCCTCCAGCCAGTTACAGCTAGACAAATATCTCAACTTAGCAACAAGGAAATCATTTACATTCAAATGTATTCGTGTGTTTGCAGACACGTTTTTTGTCTTTGATTTTTTATAATGATAAATAATAAATATTTATTTATATGTTAAAATATTGTGCAATACGTGTTGGTGAACGTTTTAAGATCCAGTTTGCAAGTCATGCATTGATTAAAATAATTTTGCGGAGAATATTCCGCCTACGCAGTCTTCGATCACTATTGTATCTTCTATCTATCAATACTAAGTTTGCAAGCCACACTGGGGACATCATTGCAGTACGAAATGTCTCTGGATACACTATCGGCTATTTTAGTTATCAAATATTGTTTCTCTTTCGAACGACTATTGAATTCAGTTTGAGCATAGAAGACAAAACTTTAGATAACTAAAATAGTTTTAATTTGTCGATGAATATACATAACTTTAATTTGCAATTAAATAAAGAAGACACAATCCACAATAAAGTGAAATTAAAAAAATGGACCTACTGTACACTCTTTTATCTGGCATGCTCATAGCACATAAACCGAATGTTTCACAAAATAAAAATGCAACTTACCAATAGAATGTGTGATGAGATGATACGTAGAATAGATGCTGTATTTAATTTCATCCCAGTTAAACTGGTACCGGGCAAATATGTACATAACACTGAGCTCACCTGCCAAACATAAATAATACCATGAAACATCAAACAACAAAGGAAATAATATCGGAGGACCTTCTTAAACAATCATCATCATTGTAATCTTTTCACGAAGTTTTAATAAAACTTGGATACAAAGCACTCAGATTCTTTATTAATAATTTTAAAGCAATGAAAATTTCATCTGATAATGTAACAGGTAAGATATGAATTAAACTTCATTAGCCAGAAAATGCTCCTCAAAAGATTTCCTCATAACAATGATGACTTTGTATAAGAATAGTATACTAAATGTTATAGAAGGATGTAAGAAGAACAAGATTTCGTATTGCTCTGGTACGATTGCTTGGCAATAGAATATTTCGAGAATGATCATTCGTTATTCTATGCGTATAGTTTCACTAGACTACTTAAAAATAAGTTTTCTAGGTATATTTCACAAAAATAGCCTCCGACACAAGTTATTTTAACTCGCATTTAATTAACATTGTGATTACAATTTAAACTAAGTTATTTCAAGCACTGAGTAAATAAACAAAAGTGTATGAATCCAAACAAAGTCTACTTATTCCATACTCGTCATATCGAATCTCAAAGAACAGACGTAGGATACGAATTCTTTCTATAATTGCTAAAATTTCATTTTTACTGTAGACATATATTATCGCTGCAAAGTTTTATGTCCTACTTTTATTTTTGTTTTGTACTAAGTAGAAACAAGATCTCCTTCTTTTCTCTATTCTCACTCTAATTCTTCTTTTATCACTTGCCTTATTTCTGATACCTTTTTCTATTTTATCTTTTTCTTTTAATTATGCCTCCCTATTTCTTTTTTTTTATCTATTTCTTTGTTATTTTGTTGCTCACCAACTGAGCTTTAACCCTCATAACTCTAACACGGCTTACAAATCGGATAAACATTAAGGCATGACAAACACGAGGCAGGACGTTGACGCAGCGCGTTCCCGCGCGGCTGATTGTCATATAAATCACATACATGGGCCCACTCTGTTAGTTATGGAGATTTACAGGCTCCCACACAATACCGGACTCAAGGACCAATTATATAACAATAACGGGAAACGCTAGTTAAAAACAGCTAAATACTAATATTGAAGACACAAATATCATTATACGTTTTGTTTTTTTAAATGGTGCGGCAAACGATCAGTCAGCTCGGAAAAATGATCAAGCAATCCTAAGTATTTTGCCGGCCATGGAAACGGAAGGTTTTGGAATAGGTGAGATGCCTCCTACAATTATTATACTAACCGATTTAAATTCTCCAAAACTAAACTTGCACCTATTGGAACACAAATGGAACATTACTAACATTGTACAGATTAATATTCTAAGATCGTGACAAGCATAACCAATTGTTATGCATAAAGCGACGTGGGGGGTGTTCCCCCTGAAACTACAATCTAAATCCGGAGCTGTGATGCCCTCTAGCGCTCTTGTTACATGCATTAGAATGTTCATGTCAATGCTTGGGACATATAGCTGCTGATATTGGATATAACATATAGATTATGTTTATCACCAGATTAAATCAACAGTAGCATGTCTCATTAAGAATCTTATTTAAAGAGGATAAATTAAGATTCTTTATTCTTAAAACAACTTCAGTTCATACTTTTATATCCAAAAGAAACATCAGAAGCACATATTTACAACGATAATTTTCCTTCCAAAGATGTTTCTCAACCCGTATTAAGCAAAATTGAGTTCACGAATAGGCAAGCGAACCAAAGAGCTCAAAATCCATAGGTTAAACGCTGCCATTAGACAAATGAGATGGCATACATTTATATGTTATTATTATATTTAACTTGTTAATTATGATGTCAGTTTAATAAATGGCGCCAAACAACTAAAATTAGGTTATTAAGTGTCATTATATTTACTGTTATACGTTGTTAATATATCAATAGAATTTAATTGCTTCCAATTAATAAAATTGAGCACTTATTGAACTATATCAGATATGTTTAGCACACATTTAATCAAACCATTGCCGTATAATTAATAACTTATATTAAATCTATACAACTGATATATCGAGTTCATGGTGATTCCCTCCTACTAAATACTAATATTTTCTATTTCTAAATCAAAATTTAATCAAAGGAAATCACATAAGGAGGCCCGCTTAAAACACAACCTTCTCTCCACTTTTTTTCCATGGGGAATATCTTTCTCCACCTATTAACAACCTATTTGACGTCTTTGATGTAGGCATAATTCATGATATTTTAATTAAACCAAACAGCCATGATGAAGAGGTGTTGTTCGAATTAATGTCACAGAATAGCTTCACTTATTTTTAATGTGGTGTGGCTGTCATACGCTGCGCTTAAAAGTCCGTTTAAAAACATTAATTATTATAAAATGCATGTTTCACATTGATAGTACACTTATAGAGGATGTTGAAATTTTTATAACAAATTGTAGCCAGCGTAACTACTGGACATAATGAGACTTAATACCTTATGAGTTATGACTTATGTCTCAAAATGTCGAGCGCAGTGGAATGCCAAGCGTCGCTTTGTAATTCACAATGTTATTTGGTAATGCTACTGTCCCTAAGCGGTCCTATCAATCACCATCAGTCTAATGGCATGCTCGTGTCACCATTTATAGCTAAAAAACCCAATGAGGCAATATTTTTTCAATTTATAGAAGCTTTTGCATACAATAAAGGTTATTCACACCAATTGTCATAAATCAAATAATTGACAATTATTAATATTTATTATTGACACTATTGAGTATTACATTTGTTATGTACCCAACATTCCAACCGATTGATCTTCAAATATTATTAAAGCCAACCTTGCCTGTAGTGTTTATCTTTTGATTAAGGCGACAACATCCCTGTTACCAATTCACTTATAATATAATAATAGCTACAAATTTAATTACCATAATAGTATCAATAGTTCGTCACTAGGTACTATAACGGTGAAGGAAAAACTCTTGAGGAAACAAATTATTTGATTTAAATATTGGTTTAAAGTATCTGTATCTGTATCAGCCCATATACGGGCACTGCAGATCACGGGCCTCCTCTATAATACAAATAAAGATTACGATTAAGAGTGTTTAGGCCATATAGTCCACCACGCTGGCCTAGTGCGGTTGGCGGATTTACATACCATAGATTTTTTTATAAATCGCTATGATATGCAGGTTTCCCCACGATGTTTTCCTTTTAGTGCGTGGTGATTCACTATAAATACACACATAACTTCGAAAAGTAAAAAAGTAAAGTCCGCCAAGTCCGACTGAGCCAGCATGATGGACTTTCCGGCCAAGCCCTTCTCATTCGTGCTATCAATTGTAAAGGAGGCTAGTGCCCTGCCTTGGAACGTATACGGGTTGATACAACTACATAAATAAATACGGAAATTTAAAATATCAGAGATATGCATTAAGTTTATAGTATTGAGCTTTGTATCGTTATGACGGCTCCAAAGGCTATCTTTCTAGTAAACATGGTCTGTGACTGTGTTATATTTATCACACGTGCTTATTATCAAAGTAATCACAACATTCTAATTAATAACATACAGCATCGTAATTACATTACTGCGACAGGAATTACTCACTTCATTGTAGTTAATTAAATCAATTTATATGAAATAACATTGTATAGATCTTTGCTTCATTTACTTATGTTTACATATCAAGTATAAGATTATCAGCCTTAATGCTTTTTAAATAATTAAATTGATTTCTAGTGCTGATAAGTATGCATTTTTTAATAAAAAAATCATCCTCTACTATCAATCAATCTTCTTTTACAATTAAGAGTATGATTGAAATGGGTGACCATATACATCTGTTCTCTATAATCTACACTCGTATATCTTTCACAAGAGTTTTCATTTGACATTTCGATCCATTTTATGTTTCAATTAACAAAGATACAGAGGTATAGATATGATATAAATATTAAATTCTATTATTATTTTAATCATATATAGATATGTGAGATAAATATATATGTCTCCCTTTGTTTAATGAAATGACTGCCTCGGTGGCGTAGTTGTACTAAGGTACGGTTACAAAACTGAGGTCTCGGGTTCCAATCCCGGGTTGGGCAAAGTGATATTGGATTTTTCTATTCATTATTAGCCCAGAGTCAGGAATTTGGGCCCGATATGGCGATAGGCTCGCCACACACATTGTGGGACGGAACATACAAAGCGAAATGTGGGTGTCCTGGCACCTCTGCCTACCCCTTCTGGGATATAGGCGTGAGTTTATGTATGTATGTATGTTGTTTAATGAAGCGTATCATAAACAGGACACTATTATATAGCAGGCTTACTCGGAACCGAATATATGTACATAAGCCAATGTGATGTATTTTCTGTGAATTTGTATGGCCATCGCTATCTGGACAGATACATTATTCCTCTACCAGCTGTGGGTCCTCTGGTTATCTTTTTCAAATTTGTGTAACCTTCGGCCTGCTTATGTAATATTATATTCTTTTTGCTGTGTATTGTCGTTGACACTGACATTAATATTTTAAATTGAAATATTGAATTTTTTTTTGTGAATTTCCTTTAATTTATATATGCGAAAGATTATTTAAGTTTGTATAGTAATAATAGTAAAGCATGGACATTTAATTGTCGATTCTCTGTTTTAGATGAATCACATTGTGTTATGCTTTAAGAAGAAATAACTCTTGATCTTATAAATCGACAATTTGAATTGAGTAATGAAGATCCAAAAAACTAAACTTCCCTCCACTAATTGAGATTATGGTGATGTTAAATAATACGTTAGAAGTCAAGGGGCTGTATGACCCTGGTTCACGAATAACATTGAAAAATTCAAAATTAGTCCAGGTGACGAATATGAAGCCTAGTTATTATTATAACACAATAAAAACAATAAGTGGAGGAGCTAAGACTAAAGGATTAATAGTATTAGATGCCGAGTTATTGAATAAGAAGATGAAAATAAATGCATTTATCTTTGAAAATGAAAATTTTGAGTATGATCTAATTCTAGGATTAGATTCAATACATAAATTTGGGTTGACTCATGACGAGAATTTAAATATCCAAATACAGAAATCAGACATTTTTGAAATAAGTAGTAAAAATATATTTGAAGATAGAGAGATTGAAAATATTCAAACAAATAAAGAGAAAAGAGAATATGCAGTTAACTTTAATGAAGGTATAGATACAAACAAATTTAATATAGATACAAAATACTTAAATACTGAGCAAAGACAAGAGATAAACATATTATTGGATAATTACAAGGAAATTTTTGCTAAAAATAAATATGACACTGGAAAAGTGAAGAAATATGAAGCCTGTATAGACTTGCAAGTTGAAAAATATTGTTATAAAAGACCATATAGATGTTCAATCCAAGACAAGATAGAAATAGAAAATCAAATTTCACAACTTTTAAAACATGAATTGATCGAGGAATCTTACAGTCCTTTTGCGGCACCTGTTACCTTAGCTTTTAAAAGGGATGAAGGAAAAAAAAGTAGATTATGCATAGACTTCAGAGATTTGAATAAAATAATTATACCTCAATCACAACCATTTCCTCTCATAGAAGACTTAATAACAAAAACAATACATTGTAATTATTTTACAACTCTGGATATAAATTCAGCTTTTTGGTCTATCCCATTAAAAATTACAGACAGATACAAAACTGGTTTTGTAACTCAAGAAGGTCATTACCAATGGACTTGTTTACCTTTCGGCCTTAAGACATCACCAGCCATATTTCAACGGATTTTGGGAAATATTATAAGGAAAAATGGTTTGACAGGATTTGCAGTGAATTTTATTGATGATATACTAATTTTCTCTAAGACATTTGATGAACATATTATACACTTAAAAAAATTGCTGGAGGCTATTCGAGAAGAAGATTTCAGGCTAAAAGTAACAAAATGTAAGTTTGCAAGTGATTCAGTTAAGTATTTAGGTCATATATTACAGAAGAATACGATTACACCTCTAAAGGACAATTTAAAATCAATAAAAGATTTTCCCGCTCCTCAAAATAGAAAACAGATACGACAATTTTTAGGAAAAATAAATTTTTATGGAAAGTATATTCCGAGTGTCTGAATAGTTCTTGATCCTTTACATAAATTGCTAAGAAAAGATCAAAGATTTAATTGGACGGAACAGTGTGAGGATTCATTCCAGAAAGTTAAGGAGTATCTATGTTCCAAACCAATACTAGCCATTTATGATCCACAAGCACCAACATTTATTTATACAGATGCCAGTACCATAGGTATAGGAGCAGTTTTGAAACAAATTCAGAACAATGGCGAAGAAAAACCGATAGCATATATTTCTAAAAAATTAAATGAATCACAGAAAAATAAAAAAGCGATATTTTTAGAATGTTTAGCTATAAAAGAGAGCATTAAGTTTTGGCAACATTGGTTGATTGGAAACTATTTTACTGTCTATACAGATCACAAACCTCTCGAGAAGTTAAATATAAGAAACAGACCTGACGATGAATTAGGTGATATGTCTCATTATCTGTCACAATATAATTGTGAAATAAAATATTTTCCCGGAAAAAATAATACAGAAGCAGATTGTCTCAGCAGGAACCCAGTATTGGGCATTGATGCAAATGATGAAGATAACTTAAGAACGGTAAATTTTATTGATATTCATGACATAACATATGATCAAGCACAAAATTTGCAAATAAAAGAACTAAAAAAAACCATTATATTACTAGATGGAATTTACTATAAATAAAGTGGGAAAAATAAGAAAAAATTAATTCTAAGTGAAGATTATAGTAAAATTATAATAAAAAAGACTCATGAAAAATATTGTCATACTAGAATAAATAAAACAGAATCTAAAATAAAACCATTTTATACTGCACCGAATCTATCAGAAAATATTAAAAATATATGCATGAACTGCGAGATATGCCTGAAAAATAAAACGAGACTAAATAGAAAATATGGCTTTATGTCGCAATTAGGTCCAGCTAATAAACCCTTTCAAATAATGTCACTGGACACAATAGGAGGATTTGGGGGTCAAAGATCAACAAAAAGATACTTACATCTACTAGTAGACCACTTCACTAGGTACGCATACATCCTGTGTTCTAAGAATCAACATGCTCGAGACTTCATCAAACTTATAAAAAAAATCCTAAAGAAGAAAAAATAGACATCTTACTCTCTGATCAATATCCAGCTTTTAATTCGAATGAATTCAAAAATTACCTTAAGGACAGAAATATTCAATTAATACTTACAGCGGTAGATGCACCATTCTCAAATGGTTTAAACGAAAGGCTAAACCAGACTATTGTAAACAAAATAAGATGCAAAATGAATGAATCGAAAGGAAAAACAAATTTGGTCAAAAATAGCAGAAGAATGTAGAAATAGATATAATGAAACAAACCATTCTGTAACAGGATTTTCTCCTAAATATTTGCTATCTGGTGAGTCTACAGACTTGTTACCACGTGAATTAAGAGAAAAACAGATATTAACAAAAAGTTTGGAAGAAGACAGGAAAATAGCACTCCAAAGGTCAATAAAATCACACGAATATAATAAAGCTTTATTTGCCAAGAATAGAATACAACATGAATTTAAAAAAGGAGATAAGGTATATGTTGCTTATGGAAACAAATTAAACAAAAAAAAAGATGGATGAAATTAGAATTGGTCCCTTTGAAATTGAAGAAAAAATATCGGATTCAGTTTTTAAAATAAATACTGGTCGTGGTACAAGATCTATTGGACTATATCATGTTACAAAGCTTATTCCTATGCTTGTTGATATTTAGATTTCGCAGCAAAATTTTACTCAACTTATGTTGAAAAAATTTGCATTTCGAAGGGGGGAGATGTAACCTTCGGCCTGCTTATGTAATATTATATTCTTTTTGCTGTGTATTGTCGTTGACACTGACATTAATATTTTAAATTGAAATATTGAAGTTTTTTTTTTGTGAATTTCCTTTAATTTAAATATGCGAAAGATTATTTAAGTTTGTATAGTAATAATAGTAAAGCATGGACATTTAATTGTCGATTCTCTGTTTTAGATGAATCACATTGTGTTATGCTTTAAGAAGAAATAACTCTTGATCTTATATATGTACAAAAAATTATCCTCAAATAATACTAAATCTTGGTGAAAAAGAAATGCAGAATCAAGCCTATCTTTGTGAGTAAAAAATATTTGTTAGGTTTCCAAATACTCAATAACGTTAGATTGAGAGTGAAAGAAACAAGTTTTTCTTTTAATCTGGGTTCACATCACAAAATATAACATTTAATAATTATGACGACAGTAAATAAACAAAAACAAGAAAATTGCATAACATATCTATTATAAATGTTAAATGTCAGCAAATATGATCGAATAATAAGTTTACACAATGTGGTATAATACTTAGGTACTATTAGGACTATTTTTTATAATCCTACAATATTGATATATGTATGCATATTATGTACGTTAGGTAGAATATTACACATTTTTATAAGTACTTGGCAACAACTGGCAGTTTCAAATGAGTATTTAAAAAAAGGTAACTGTTATCTACAGTAGGTACTTAGGATTCAAAAATCGAATATAAATGCCCTTCGTTTCTTTTGTTAAATATGACGTCATCGCACGCGTCTTACCAATTTATTGTTTGTGAAATTAAAATCATGAAAGCCTTTTCTTCCTAGGAAAAAGTAGATTACCAAAGATGTTTGTATATGTTTTATCTTTATTTTAATTTTATGTTCCATTGACAAGCCTCTTTGAATTTGTATTACCAAAATATAATATATTTATAAAGCCATAAAATAAACTAAGCTAACAAAATCTTATAAGCTTACAAAAATTAGGCAATTCGTACAATATTCGTGTACGTGAGTTTTATGCGACATTTATTAAGAAAAAGCGAATACGAATTTCGCGAACATTCGTAAAGGCGCAATGCGAAATAACGTTTGGCTGTAAAGTCGGCCTTATAATCCCGGTTTACTGCGCATAACGCCGCCGACAATAAAGGTGTTTTATTTGCAATTGTTCATGTTTACCCGACAATTACTCCAATATGTCAACCTTATATTACGTTGTTATATGTGTGCCGGGGAAACCATAAAATATATAGTAATTAGACATTTGTTTATAAAGTAATGGGTTTTTAAAACTTCCATCTTTGTTTATAATGTTATTGAAAAAGGACAATTTAATTTGGGAAGAACATCATAATTACAACATGTAATTATACAGAAAAAGAAAGACACCGAGATTGAGCCTCGGATCTCCTTTTAAGCTGCCTTAAATCAAAACATTTTAAAATCCTAATATAAGTCTATACACAGTTCTATTGTTCTAAAGAACCATTAGTGTATCAAAGCCCTGCCTTAAATGTACTAATCAAATTTAATTATTAAAAAACCGCAGGTTTGTCCCCGTTAATACCTATCGACCTCATTGGTTTGCACGATTATCAACAAAACCTCACGCTCCTAAATCAGAGTTTGGGAGCACGGTACATATTTTATATTCTTACAAAATTTCATTGGTATTACCTGTAAAAGATATTGGATAACAATTTGCCCATATTGTAATAATTTTATGAACTCCCCTTTTTGAGTAGGGCCTTTATAGATTATGTATATTACATGTACAATTTTTGCAAATTCTATGCGACAATAGGCCTCCTCGAAAGTTTGTTTTATTTTACGAAACATTAAACACTCAGACAATAATTCAAACGGAATTCACCAATCATAGCGATTTTTCTATTCCTCTACAATATTAAGTACATCACATTTGAACTTAAATTATGAAACACAAAAACACTCACCCCACAAAGATCCAAAATACAGGCACACGACAGTCAAAATCAGACATATCTTTAATCTTCTATTTTGTGGTCCTTTTTTGAAGGCTATTTCTACCGTATGCCTCAGGCTCTTCACATCTAAGAATTCTAAGAAAAAACCTGCACAGCCTGTTCTCTTTGCCTATAAAAAACAATAAACAAATGTAATGAACAAACACATTTACTTACATATTTAAATTTATAGAGCCATTAGAAGTTTTTTTCTTGTTTAAACATTTTTGGAAGCTATTAATATACAAGAACTTGAAGTTTATATTTGATTGTTGCGATTGTATAAACTATATAAAATAAAAAGGATATAATTATGTACTGCCTCGGTGACGTAATTGTTCTATGGTACGATTACAATTATTATTACAACGCTGAGGTCTCGGGTTCGAACCCAGGGTTGGGCAAAGTGATATTGGATTTTTCTATTCATAATAATTATCAGCGTGAAGTTGGGAATTTGTACCCCATATGCTGATAAACTCACCACCTATCACATCGTAAGACGGAATATATGAGGCGAAACGTGGTTGGTGGGTATCACCTCTGCCTACCCATACCGGGAAAAGGCTAAAGTTTTATATGTATGATCATGTACCTTTAAATATTGTTAGTTTTAACATTAATACACTTCAAATGATTAACATGAGATAGGATCGTAAAAGCGCTTTTATTACTAAAATGTAAAATGCACATATATAATAAATAAATCTTGAATAAAAAGTTATTAGATAGACGTTGTAAAATAAATTTCTAATTTTATGATGACGTATAACATATTATGCAAACGTACTTACGCAATACAAATCATCGTTATTTACATCGAATTAGTCCACTGTTAAAATACACATTAATATTTTATATCTTTGTTATTAATATATAAATATAAATTATTGAACAAAAATCCACATAAACATCCGTTAAATATCTAATAATAATAAATTATTTATTACCCAATTTGCAATGCACAAATATGTACATAATAATAATACTTTATTGCATTCTGTCAAGGACAAAAGAGCAACATTACAAAATCATTAAATAAATTGTCAATTTCTGCTCAGAATTTTAATTTGATTAAACTTGCACAAAAATATCCTTTTTATTTATAATTACACTAACTTAGCGTAAAAACCTAAAGCTCTTAAAAGTGTCACAACAGAATTTGATTATTAAGAAAAAACATCACAATACCTTATTCTTCTGGAGCCACGTGTGATCTTCAATCATAAAAAATACGTAACAGAAATTGATAAGCTGCAGTGTGGCCGATATAGAAAATACTCCATAATATCCAAGACGTCGCAACAGAATGCCACTGAGTCCCATTCCTAAAGGAAATCCCACTGTCATACACAGATTCAATATTCCCATTCGAAAGGTCCTCGTTTCCTTCGACGTTATATCACCTATATAGCTAAAAACACCTAGGAACATTGTATACCACCCTCCAGTCAGCGATGGGAATACCACTTCCATAAACACAGTCCATTCTACTGAGACTTGATTGAAGAAGTACGTGTTAATCATGTTCAGCAAGCAAGTCATGAACTCCCCAAAGATCGGCATTAGCATGCAGATCTTACGCTTGCCTGTTTTGTCACTCCACGCTCCGATAAATAACATCAATAATGTCGGTACGGCTGTGTGGATGACGCTCTTCCAGGCTTGCACCGATGCTATCAGCTTCTGCACTTCATCTTCCTCGAAGGTGTGGTTGGCGCGTTTGCGAAGCCGCAACGCTGCACACACAGCATCATCAAAACCCAAATTCACCCGACAAGCTTTATCCAAATTTAGGTTTTGTGTCGCCAACATCGCCAAGACACTGGGCATCACAAACAATGCCAACACAGGTTCGACTGTTATATTCGATTTCACATATTTTAATTTTTCCCTGCAGCTCATATTTTGCACGTCTATCTTTGGGTCCGCCTTTAAAGGCAGCATCTCGGCGTCATTAGACATTTTTGATCCCGACAACTCGGACTTGCTCATTTTTTATATAAAATTGCTGTACAAAAATAAGAAAAATTGTTCAGTAGACAAGGAACGGATAGCTCGTTGACGGCTGGAAGTGGGTCCCGGGAGAGCGGTCACATTGTAGTAAGACGCACATCTACACAGCACAAGATAAATAAGTTGTAATATTGAATTACTAGCGGAGCCGTCAACGCCGATACGCCGCTAGCGTTCTATTGTTCGGCTTTATGTAAGCAAACACACTTATGTTGCCATATCAGTGTAATGCGTTCACAAACACACTCGGAGAAATCGAAAATAAACTAAACACGACCGATATTCAATTCAAACAACGTATCGGTGCGACATCATCTAGTTCATTAATTAAATAACCAGTCTTAACGACCTCATCGGCTAGCCAATGAAATGCAACTTCAAATTTAGACTTTTTATTAAATTCACACTTAACACGCGTTCACTAAATTGTCCATTAACACTTTCACGTATAAATAAATGCTTTTCCAAGTCGTCGGATGTTTTCAAACTTCTTTGTTGACGTTTTCCATTTCGTCGACTTGCTTCGTGTCTTTGCGCTGTTCGAAATACATCCACCTGAAAGTGACGAGCTCAAATGAAACGTTGAACCGGAAAACATAATCAATGCTCTTCAAACTGACTAATACGGACTGACACTCAGCAGATATGATGTAATGGGCAATCGTAAATCTAAGATACGCGCTGTAATAAATCAATTTATATCTTAAACAATATGTAAATACATACTGAGGCTATAGGTTAATACAACAGCCAAAATATGTTTTAAATAATAAGTATGTTTACTTTCCACGTGCTTCGTCAACGTCAAAATAGGTAAGGTCAGTCTAATCAACTATAAAGCCTACACGATGGTCATATTGGTAAGCGACTGGACAGCAAAGTATTCTTACTAAATATATTTTTATTTTATTTTTTAAACAAATATTGTATGTAAGCAATAAGCTATTTGGAAATGAATCGGACTTTATTTAAATACCAGCTATAAGTGACTACAAAGCTTCTGAGGGCACAATAATTCCAACGCGTATATTTGTTTTTGGCCCGGGTTCTATTCCTACACTAGGCCAAATATTTGTGACACTCAAAAATATATTTTTCGGTGTTTTGAGACCGTCTTTTCTAGTTTCGGTTATTTACGACACAAGATTTTAACAGCCTCCGTGGCTCAATTAGACGCTGGTTGTGAAACGACAGGCCGAGAGTGCGATCCTCGCACCGAGAAAAACCTTTGTAAGACCAACAAGTCAAAAAATTTTGACAACACAGACAATTTTACTCGGGTTTGGTTGTTTGTGAGACCAAAAAGTCGCGTAGTTTCTGATACACACGACAGAAGACTACATTGATCTTAATTTGGGATCAGAAATAAATATGTATTGGGTGAAAATTGAAAAACAAAGCAAAAACGAGAATAATTGTACCTTACTGTGACGCTTAGCTTCTGTTTGTGACTATTAGTTAAGATATTATTAACGTATGTATGTTATATAGCATGAATTATAATTTTATATTTTTAGGTTTTTAGCAACCTTAAACAAAATATTGTGTCAATTTGACTATGATAATGAAAGTAAGTTTTTATAACAACATATAATTACCAAACCATTATACCATTATATGGAACGTCAACGAACGGTACCTAGGAGTGTTAAAGATAATTTCTTTATTTACGTTGAAATCCCAAGGGTTGTCCCAAGATTTTGGTTCTGGTGCGAATTGATCATCAAATATTGTAAATACAGGTTTTAAAATTCAATTCAAGTATCATTATTTACCAACGAATAAGTATGAACCGTCCTAAGCTAATAAGAATACTCGAAAAAATTGATGTAAGTGGAACTTGCAAATGGTATATGTAAATTCCGTTTTTGTGCTAATGGGTCAATTTTATACAATCTGTAGGTTGTGAGACTTGTAAATAGGATTGGATATTGTCCCGCCCTCATACTGTCTGTATCTGTATCAGCCCATATGCGTCGCACTGCAGGGCACAGGCCTACTCTACAATCGAGAATACGATTGAGAGTGGTCAGACCGTAGAGTCCACCACGCTGGCCTAGTGCGGGTTGGTGGACTTACATACCATAGAAATTCTTATAAATCGCTATGGTATGCAGATTTCCTCACGATGTTTTCCTTCACCGTTTTAGTACGTGGTGACTGACTTTCAATACACACATGACTCCGAAAAGTCAGAGGTGAAGGTCCCACCCTCACACCCGCTACTGCAATTCCTATGAGCTAGGATCAACAGTGGCACGAATTGTATTTTGTGATTGTAAGTTCTAAATATAAATAGGGTTGACGGAGCCATTAACTGAATGCACCATAAGGTTCAGACAGCCTCCATGGCGCAGTTGGTGAGACGCCGGCTGTGAAACGTGTGACCACGTTTTCGATCCCCGCACCGAGACAAATATTTGTGTTCCACGGGTATTTGTTTCGGGTCTGGGTGTTCGTATAAAGTCTCTCGTATTTTCTGATACCCACGAGACAAAACTCGATCTAAGTGTGGGATCAAGACTATGGATGTGACTGTTGGGTGTATTTATTTATTTAGTTAAACTGTTTGCCTACGTCGCCACAGGCTTGTCATTCTAGATTCGAACTCAAGACCAGAAAAAAAATACTCATAAAAATAGACTAAACAAATAATATATTCAATCAGTTTTTTCTCTAGTATTTAAACAACTAGACGTAGTCTATAAGAGTTCAAATATACTTTATACTTAGATAGACCTCTGTGTGACTGCTATTTTGTTCAATCCAATTAAAAGAAAACCTCAATTCGAGATTTTTCTTTAACAAGTTAGAAATCAAATTCTATACCTCACTGTGTATTTTTAAGGTAGCACGACTCACATTTATGCACATGGTTTTTAATACAGTCTAGACAAAAGATCTATCATTTTTTTTGCGGGACAAACGTGCCTATCGCCTGATGATAAGTGATACGACTATAGACAGTAGCAAAACCAAACAACACCGTGTATTTCAAAGCAATATTTGAAATTCCACTGCCATTGTCGCCAATCTGATGCATAAGAGAGAGTGAGTGAGAGAGACATGCGACACGCATGAGTCTCAATATGTCTAGTTACTCTGGCTACAATGTCCTTCAAATCAGAACAAGCATTTACACTGCTGTTTGGCGAGAATAATTACATAAGAGAGACCTTCCACCAGTAGCTTGAACTGACAATCTCTCCCATATTGATACAATTATATCAACATAATTGTCATGTCTCGATACCTTGATAATGGTAGGATGACTATGGATCGCTACAATCACACAAGCTAAATCTAGGACACGACATACTAATATCGGCCTTTGCGACGTTTTTCCCACGAAAATGTATGGTGACCGCTATTTAATATAACATCACGATCAAATGAATAAAAAGTAGTAGTTTAATACACTAAAATTAAATGCATCCGTGACAAAATTCACGTATGCATTTACGGATTATTACCTACCCATAATTCCCAGGTTTCCATATATTTTGTAATTGATATAACTACACACATATTTGTATTTAAAATACAAATTAAAACGTAAGTGACACATGAAATGGAAAATCCGGTCGTAATGGTACGTTTTGTTTATATTGTGGCGGAATTAAAAACCAAGTTTATTTAAGACTAGCTGTGCCCGCGACTTCGTCCGCGTGGTGTTTAACAAAAAAGTTAATTAGTTTTTTTAAGTTATATTTTTAAATAAATGGTTTTTTCGAAAACAAATGTACCCTAAGTTACTCCTTATTATATCAGCTATCTGTCAAAAAAAAGTCCCGTCAAAATCGGTCCAGCCATTTCAGAGATTAGCCGGAACAAACAGACAGACAGACAAAAAAAATCTAAGGTCATTTTCGTTATAGGTATCGCGTATATAACGATATGTACTTGGACATTTTTATTTTTTTTCACTTTACAAACAGACACTTCAATTTTATTTATATGTATAGATAATGTGTAATATAAAAAAATTACAAACAATAAGATATTATTATTTACAATAATAATAGGAAAATATTATACAAAAAATAAATAATTATAAAGAAAGAATTAATAATGACTTACGCCAAGATGGCTGTTCCGCGGTTAGCATAGCAGGGCTCTTTGGTTTACAATCTCAATGAATACTCATAACACTGAACACTTTGTTTTTAGTCATTTTACTTTACCTATAATGCACCGAACCAAAGTGCACTGCATAAATTCTAGAACAGTGTAGGCGTAACTTCGACAATTTATTTATAAAATGTAAATCATAATACTTCACGCATAACCAATCACTTGAATATTAACATTAATCGAATTTAAATCGATTCTTGAATTAACTATTGCCGTTTTGGCTAAACTATTGACTTTGTATGCGTTGGTACGCAAAGCATACAATATATGGTATCATACACTTATATGGCACTTACAAACTAAGTTGCATTTTGTGCTCATATTCCATTGTTTGTTTAAATATTGAATAAAGAAAATACATTAACACGTAAATGAAATAGCATCTCAAAACCACCGAGATTTTGAGTATAGAAGACACAAGTTAACAACAGCACTTAATCAGTACATTTAATTTGGACATGCGTAATTAGGTGCAGCTTAATATATATTTGAGGTTTGAGTATTTGGGCGTCAGTTCCTCACTCTTGCCTGCGACAAATTCATTGTTAGAACTAATAGATATGTAGGTTAAATGAGGGCTTTTAAATTTTATTTTTAGAAAACCGCAATTATATTAGTTGACAAGAACAGCTGTGTCAATCGTTATTTTCATTAATCAATCTTGCGGTTGACCAACGACATACATTGTGATGAAGTTTATATGACATTTTCCACTTGGCTAATTATTCCGCACCAGACACTTGACATTGTAAGCGATACGCATCAAGTACCTCACAGAAGTGCCGCTTATCACATTATGATAATAAGCTACAACTTAGTTTTAGACGGATCGGTTTTTGACTGACTTCAAAAAAGGAGGAGGTTCTCATTTCGACTGTATGTTGCTTTTTCTTACTCTTTAGCAGATAGGGTATACACAGGTGACAGCATATTTATAGATCACAATAATAATGTACAAAACCCTCCAAACTGTGATGATACGTGCAACAGAGTTTACTGGTCGTACGTCTCTCATATACGAAAGGCCACCTAGGCGAGTACCGCAGTGTCTATTTCTCTCGCCAAAAGGCATTTTTAATGCGCTGTTGTGTTTCGGATTGAAGAACTTTGTAGGCTCAGTAACTACTGGACGTATTGAGACTTAACATCTTACGTCTCGGGATGGCGCGCGCAGTGGAATACCAGGCATTGCTTTGTAATACAAGATATTGTTAGGTTTTGCTACTGTTCATAAGCGGCCGTATCGCTTACCATTAGGCGAACGGCATGCTCGTCTTGCCATTAATTGCAATAAAAAAATTGAGACGAGTTTCGGGTATAACCCGTGTACCCGATTTTGAGCCCACGATACTCGTGTCGAACAGCGAAAGTAATCTCATCGTAGTCGATATTATGCCCAGACTACACTGGTCACTACATGTATCATCATGTGTACTGCAGTCACTCTATCGTATCAAAATAAAAAATATGTTATAAATCGAACACCTAACTGTCACATACATATCTGTACCCGACCATATACATTGCACTAAAGGGCAGATCTCCTCTACAATCGAGGCTACGATTAGGGTCGCATAGTCCACCAGGCTGGTAAAAAGATGATTTTTTCCAAAATGCTGTGATATGCAGGTTTCTTCACACTGTTTTTTTTTTACCATTAAAGTGCTTGGTGTTTGACCAATACACATGTGACTCCGAAATTCAACGGTGTGATCTAGGTAGTCACACATGCACATAGTCTTAATCTCGCATTAAGATCAAACCTTGTGTCGCGGGTATCAATAACTACGTGCGACTTTTCGGTTTCAAAATCACCTAGCGGTAAACAATAGTTTTGATATACACAAATATTTTTCTTCGTGCGAGGATCGAACTTGCCCTTCGTTTCATAACCCGGCGTATAAATTGCACCACGGAGGCTATCGAATATAACAAAAATATTTAAATTTTTCTTACCCAAAAATAGCAACAGCAGGGACCGTCATGCCGGCTCCGAGTAGGAACACGGCGCCTGGCAAGATGTTGAGCGTCGCCATGTACACCCTGGAGTAAAGCGGCCCATATACGAGCGGCATCATCGCCTCCGCCAGACCGAACAACGAGTTCACCTTGCCTGTTCACAGAAAAAGAGTTTATTATAATCGTGTTACTAGCCTTGCCTTGACCCATACTCCTTTCCTTCTCAGATTTTTCATTCCCGCTCTCCTCCCGATTTGATAAGCCAACAACACCTTCACGATCCAAGCGTGGATATTCATGGGCGGCAGTGATCATTCATCAGGTGTGAACCATCAGATACCTGAATTTTATATCTAATACCTGAATTTTATATATGTTATTAAGGCAACTACAAACAAATATTTCCTTGGTATTCAGACACGTTTGATGGTTCTTTCATCTTGCCACAAACATTAAAGCTCATAACTTCCAAAGTAACCACGATCGGAACTTCATAATAGCTGATCGTGTGATGCTTGTGTCAGAGACAAACATGCGTAGACAAACTTTCAGGTTCTATAAAATTACGAAGGTCTGGCGGCCACGAGCTCTTCATCTATAACATGTTTTACATGTAGACACGAGGCAATATTTCTGTTATTTGTTCTTTTATTGTTTTTATAATTTTTAGTTTTGGTTTATTTTCTAGTATTTATGAACATCCATCCATCCATCAGCCAACGGAAGTCCACTGCTGAACATAGGCCTCCCCCAATGATTTCCACAGAGACAGGACTGGATGCAGGCTGCCTCCAACAGGTCTCTGTGGAAATCATTTATGAACAACATATATGTAATGTACCCCATTAGTTAAGTAAATGCTTTAAATGAGTGTGAACAAGAATTTATTAATAAAATCACGACAATTCAAAATGCCTTAAGGGGCGCCAAAATCTTTTTTCGCACACAGGCGCCAGTAGCCCTTGCGCGGGCCCTGGATCGTCATATAATTCTTGATGGCATCTCTGCTGATTTTATACTTACACAAAAAAGTACCCACAATATGCCTGCACAGTGGAAGTTGCATTTTAATATATCGGACTTGTTAATACTATTAGATTACGAGTATAAATGGTTGCAGTTTATGTTATAAACGTATAATTTCTTAAATAAATTGATATTTTTTACTTTTACTTGTAGTTCTAAATTTCGCCACACGCTAATAGAAGATAGGTAACCTATGTTTCTTTACATGTACTACATTAATCCATCACTCTCAATCGTATTCTCGATTAATCCATCATATGTCAATAGCGCCGTGACACACCTTTCTTATCCATAGTTAAGTGTCTCGAACAATATTTACGATTCCATATTTATCGGCACAAATACAAATCCATAAAGAATTAGCGGTCTCCGTAATTTATTAGCACTTGAAATTGTAACATTTACAAGCGTATTGTAAATATACATTAATCAATATTATTTTCTCTTACAATATTTACTATGGTATCTTCTTTCTTTGTATAAATTTAAATTTAAACTTATTTTGTTCTTTTAAAATTAATTATTAAAACGCGAACTGCCCTGGCTTCGCACGGGTAGCACTAATTAAAATTAATTAGCACTACTTGTAGTCAAATAAAACTGCTGATCTGTGTCCTGTTCCCGATCTCCCTCTGGAGTAATATATCGTCTTTTTTTTCTTTTTGTGAATAGGAAAAGCTATTAAGCTCCTCTTTCGATTCCCGATTCCTCTCAATTTTCTTTGATCTCCCCTTCCTCCCCGGCAGAGACCGAAAGGGGCATGTCAGTGTCTCCGGACAAACACGGATGTTGTGGCCGAGCTGGGTCTCTAACAATAATATGTACATCCTAATCGCTCCAGTCATTCATAAAGTAATATTCTAATACATTTTTTTACTTTTTATGAATTGTGTCTCGTCTTGACTTTCAGCTTATATCCTTCTTGTGTATTATAATAAGTTAATTACCAAATATACATACCGGGTATATCAAGAGTGCTACCGAAAACGAAGCCGGTAGGTAGTTTCAGTGAATACAAACCCAATGTAACTAAAATTTCTCAAAGAAATAAGAATGTTTATTAATTTTTCTTTTAAAATATCGTCGAGCATGGGTAAATCCATAGTTTTTGATAAAATAATAATTAAATGCCTTGCTTCCTATAGCGTGTTTAAAAATAAAAGGTGTTCACTATTATTAAACTTCAATGGGGTCCCCACATAACAGCGTTAGCTAAAAAGCTGAGTGCTGCAGTTTTTGCAGTGGGCAAGATTCGCCAATTGACTAACATTGATACAGCTCGATTGGTCTATTTTGCTTACTTTCTGACAAATAAGAGACGTGCGTCAAGTAAAGCATTTATTCCACGACTGACCTAACGACAATATCATAGACAAAATCTTACTTTTAATATGCAACACTTTCATAGCCTAATGAGTTACGGAATTTTGCTGTGAGGTGGTGCTGCTGACATTAATACCATCTTTCTTCTTCAAAAGCGAGCCATAAGATCTATTTATTCGCTAGGCTCCAGACAATCTCTGAGACAAAAAATTAAAGAAATAAATATAATGACAGTAGCATCAGAATTTATATTCGCTAATTTAATGTATGTCCATAAGAACATAGAACAATTTCAAAAGGTTAGCGATATTCATGACAGAAATACTAGAAATAAAAATAATCTAGTCAGTCATAAGACCAGGCTCCAGAAAATAAGAAAATCTATTAAGGGTTACTGTATACATTTCTATAATAAAGTTCCCACTCACATAAAAGCGTTAACTATAAATAAATTTAAATCTAATATTAAACGACAGTTATGTAATAAAGCATATTATAAAATTTCAGAATACTCAGAAGATAGTATTAATTATTTATGTTTCTATTTTTTTTTTTCTTTTTTCTAAAAGTTTATACGCCCACTTGATCTCATCTCTGCATCACCCAAAGGTAGACTCTACTAGCTAGACTAGCCTCTGGCATTAAGTCCGCCTTGTATACAATGTATATGAAGTATAATAAATAAAATAAATAAAAAGATAGTAAGGCGTGGGAATAAAACATAATATAAGTCCCCGAACCGGATGGGTGTGCACTCTGTTAAATATAATTGAAATAATTATCCCACTTGTTTCACCATAGTTGTAGGCAATTTGAGTACGTCATGCTCGCTTAAAGGTCTATGCTTGCGGCGGCGTCGTGTGCCGGGTCGGTCACTACCCTATAACACGGTTGAGGAGACCGATGGCTGGCACATGGGTCATACTCGTGAACGGGTGCTGCTTGTGTAGACTGGTCTGCTCAATTTGCTTATAATGATAATATTAAATTACTTTGTTTTTTTTTTTATTGCCTTTTATTGCTTTTGCTGAACAGTGTATACCGATTCCGCGGTCAGGGCGACCACACTTAACTCAGCCGTACAATATAATTATTATTATGAATAATTTATGAACTGCTCTAAATTTCAACTCCTGTATGATCACTGTATTGTAAATTTATTTTGAAAAGAGCAACGCTAGAGTTTCTTGCCCGTTCTTCACTGGCGAAAACAGCCTTGTGAACTGGGTGGTAGTGGAAAAAAAAAGTGATTGAATCTAAATAGTGTATGACATTTTATGGATTCAATAAATATTTTCATTTCATTTCATATTTATGAAAAAGCTATTTATTTACCACCGTAACACGACGAATGAAAAAAATATGTCCAAGAGAAATCGTCGCAATTTTTTGCACTACGTTTAGTTGCATTGTGTCTCAAGTCACTAAAACTACCACCTAGCTTCGTTTTCGGTAGAAGTCTTGATATCGTATCGTATCTATATCAGCCCATATACGTCCCACTGCAGGGCACGGGCCTACTCTACAATCAAAAGTACGATTGAGAGTGGTTAAGCCATATAGTCCACCACGCTGGCCTAATGCGGGTTGGTGGACTTACATACCATAGAAATTCTTAAAAATCGCTATGATATGCAGGTTTCCTCACGATGTTTTCCTTCACTGTTTTAGTGCGTGGTGATTGACTATCAATACACACATGACTCCGAAAAGTCAGATGTGTGCCCTGGGATTTGAACACGCGACCACCGTGAACATGTTGGCAGCCGCGTCTGGTCCGTTTACCAACAGGCCACCACGCACTTCTAAGTCTTGATATACCCTATATATATATATATGGGTACGACAAAGTCCCCACACTCCACATGATGGTAACTACTGAATCTTGATGATTGTCCTTTGATGGTCTACAGTGACACCGGTTTGATTCAAACCCATATTATTTATTTAATACTTTAAGGTAAATCAAATATTAATAGTCACCAATCAGAGAGTCGAGACCAATAAAAACGAAATAATTCACTAGTTGATATGCCATAATTATCAATAAAGACCAACATTCGAATATTTTTCTGTCACATTTATATTTATTTATATTAAAAATTAATTATGTATGCAACTATATTAGTATACATTTTAAGCTCACAGCACTTAATTTAAGCAAATAAACTACGTATTTTATTTTATATTACGCCTGATAGACAAGTAGTAGTATTCTTTTGTAGACTATTTTTATTGTATTGAATGGCGAGGCTATCATGTCACGACGTCATGACGAGCACCTGATGGTAAATGGTACGGCCGCTCATGGACAGTAGCAAAACCAAACAACACAACGAATTACAAAGCATTGCTTGTTATTCCACTGCACTCGTCATCCTAAGACAGATGCAATATTTTGTCCGTTAGACAAAAGCACAAATATTTATTGGCTACCAAACAATTTAGCAGTAAAGACCAATATCTAATACCATACTACAGAGACCATACAACCCGGTCAGTAACCGGTGGTAGTTTTGTAGTTCCCCGAGTTACCAATTATTATGGCGATAGAACCATTAATAAACGATTACCCTATATAATGAACAGTTTTCCACCGAACATTAGAAATGATCCCGTATACAATAGCTTTAAAAACAAATTAAGAAACCACCTTTTAACATGTTCCTACTTACTAGGCTACTGCCTTAAGCATATTTACTTTACTTTTTAGGTATACTTACAGTTACAGTTTATTTCTATTTTGTGTAGTTGTTATGCATATTGTTTTTTATTTTAATTTTTTATATACGGGGTATATCAAGACTGCTACCGAAAACAAAGCTAGGAGGTAGATTTAGTGACTTCAGACACATTGCAACTAAATTTTGTGAAAAAAATGTTAACGATTTTTTTTTCTATCGTCGTATTAAGATGGTAAATACATAGTTTTTCATTAATAATAGTCTACACCTTTTTATTTTTAAAGATGTTATGATTTGCTAGACTTTAAATTATCATTTTAGCAAAAACTATGGATTTACCACCTAAACTCGACGATATTTAAAAGCAAAAAAAAATTGTCGCGTTTCTTAGCGAAATTTTTAGTTGCATTGTATTTGTAGTCACTAAAACTACCACCCCGCTTCGTTTTCGGTAGCAGTCTACAAAAATTTTTGGTAAGTGATATTTTGTTAGATTTTATTGTTTATAGTTATGTTTCATTTTATTTTATAGTTATATCATAAAGTGTATGAGTGTTTGTATATTTTTGTTTATAATTCTGACTTCATAAGGGTTATTTTGTATGTTTAATGTCTAATGCAAATTTTATGTAGGTACATGTGTAAATGAGACTCGCCAACTCCACGGTCAAACCGAAGCCCGGTTTCGTGGAAATAATAGTTAATATTTGTTTCTAACTCTGTATTTTAATAAATAAATAAAATAATAATAAGTCACAATATGTCCAGTAGTTACTTTGCCTACAATATAGGTACTTCAAACCGGAACACTACAATGCATTTAAACTATTGTTTTTCGGAGGAATAGATTGCAGTGGTACCTACCCAGGCTGCCTCTCACATATGAGGGACCTACCACCAGTAAAGATTTACCTACTTTCAATTTAGCAACATACATTTCGTATCTATGTAAAGTCTATCAACCCCAGCGTAATGAACCGTGGCTTTCGCTCTTTCGATCGAACTCGATTGTCGAAAAACCCAGTGTGAATACAATATAATTGCCTACGAACTAATTAATTACAACCATAAACAATTCACGAGCATGAATCAGTTTTGATATTATCCTGAAAGGACAATTTAGGTGTAGGCTTAAAAATTCCAGTAAACTAAATAAGGTAATTGTTGCTAATAAGTTACTCAGTATTATGATGAATATCCTGTACAATAAACTCATGACCGATAGCGAATAAGAGTGCGGTTTTCCTTTTCACTGTATCACTGCTAAATTCGATATTACTTGTACTGTAACCATGATTGAAATGAGCGAAATATGTAATATTTATAATAGATTAAGCGGGCCATCCCAGCTTCGCCTGGGTTTAGATGATTTTCAATTCCACTCCACACCAGATACATGTTATTTTTTTTACAAACTGCGATACCCTTACTGGTGGTACGTCTTATTACTAGGATTCTAACCCGCGACTACCGTGAACATGTTAGTAGCCGCGTCTAGTCCGTTTACCAACAGGCCACCACGCACTTATAGTTAGTTTTATAGTTCTTAGGTACCTACGCTTAAAATGTTTAATTATTTCTGAAGTTCCGCATATTGTAAAGGTGTTTTAGGATTTCGTCCCAAAAAAAATGAAACGCTTATGTGATAATTTCGGTGGGGTCTGTTACTTGCCAATATTGTTTTACTTAGGAACACGCAGAGATATTAATATCATATAAATAAGTGTGTGGTGTACATTACAGTATGCACTTACCAAGTTCCTCACTCGTCACTAGTTTCGAAGCAATGGACCGCATCGCAATAAATGATGTTCCATTGAAGATCTCGACTAAGGGCGCTGTAACAATAATACAATTAGTAAAAATATTTGTAAACTTTAAGATTTCGGTACTGTGATATCCTATTTAGATAATATTGGAGCTATTGTCAAACGTGGCCTAGCAAAAGTATATTGCCGACTCACAGTTAAGACAAAAACGTAAAAGAGCGATTATGCAAGAAATTGATAGAATGGCTCAAAAAATAAATAACAACAAAATTCAGTGCTGGCCTTGAGATTTACAAAAACCTTTCACAGCCAATTAAACTGTCAAAAGAATACTAATCTAAATCTATGCGCGTAATTTTTGCACTCAAATGTTGAATATTTTAAACATTGACTATAAAACAAGCAAAGCTATTTTTTATTAATATTTATTTATGAAAAAAGATATAACCTTGACCACATATGAGTGCAAAATTTAACATTTGCATATAAAAACTTGTTTAATATAATATACATATCTTGTGTACAAACATTTGAATATTTATAAATATTTAAATTTTAAATTCGACCCCGCCAAAATATTAAGTATAAATACGATGATGATGACGTCCATGACCAAGAATTTATATTTACAATTATTGACGAAGGAAAACATCGTGAGGAAACCTGCATACTATAGCGATTTATAAAAATCTATGGTATGTAAGTCCGCCAACCCGCACTAGGCCAGCGTGGTGGACTATATGGCCTAACCACTCTCAATCGTACTGTCTATTGTAGAGGAGGCCCGTGCCCTGCAGTGGGACGTATTTGAGCTGATACAGATTTACGAATAGCCTAAAATAAAAACGGATAACTGCTCGTAAATGGACAGTTTAACGGCCGTTCTCTATATCCAATCTATCTTTAGCAAGAAGTTAAAATAGCTACCATGACTATATCGGTAAAATTCCACGCTTCATTAAACAAAAATAGACATATATATTTATCTAATCGAGCTATGTATAAATTAATATATACGCCGTATCTATACAGTTCTATCTTTGTTAACTAAAACATAAATTGAGTCGAAATATCTAATGAAATCTCTCGTTAAAGATAGATAGATTATAGAGAACGGATGTTAAAGACAAAAGCAATACTTGGGTTATAGGGGCGTTGGCGATTTTTAAAGTCAGTTTGACTTCGACAGTATTCTTTGTTTCGAAATAATGCCTACGAATACTTGCACGAGTCTTGTCCATATTACAAATCTAATGCGAAACGTACCCACTGAACAAGAGTGATCATCGTGGATAGCAAAGTTTAAAAAAAACTTATCCCGCCGATTGCTATAACAACAAATTAATGGCACCCCTGAAGGACCCTAAATGACACAGAGCAGTGAAACTTAAATTAGTCAGAAATAAAATAAAAAAGAATCAAAAATATACCAATATCTACTGCTATCCATAGCGAAATAAGAGACAATAATATTGGATTATGATTAGATTAAAATGTTTTATTCTTAGAATAAAGGACCTGGACAGTTTCTGCCTAGTTACTTTTTATCATGTACACAAACAAGGCAATAATTGAATGAATATAAAAAATCAACTATTAATTTAAGAACATGTCATATTTCTGTAGAAGTTTAGAGAGTAAAATAAAGTTTAATAAGATTTTGCATTGATACCTACCCATTTCCGCCATTGTTGGCCCCGCATAAACGTTTCGTTCGCAGTAAAGCAAGTGCAGGAAAAAGATAATAACTTTGTCTAAAATATTCCTAAAAATAATCTATAAGTAGGTAATAAGTCATAATAATTAACAATACTAAATATATATAAAGCAATGTTTGCCGTATATACTTACACATATATTCTTCCCATTTTTACACACTTTCATTGCAACAACTAAACGCTGCAGTAAAATACTTGACACTTGACAGTTGCTTGACAGGAACCATGCTTTGTTTATTTATCTTTTTTTGTTATTTGTTGACATTGTGGTACAATTAAAATACGTCTCGGTGTATATTTTGTGTAAATTATAAGATAATAGTTAATGTAAATTCCAAATTCGATAATAAAGCATTTTTGTAAACGTATTTTTATTCGATTCAATAAATTACAAAACCTAACCTACAAAACCTAACCTGAAAATAAGATATGTTTTTGTAAATATCTAAAAACCCTGAACTTCCTAGGCTTTGTAACTTTTCTGTATTAATCTTGGAACAAACCTTACCCCAACAATGCAAAACTAATTGATGTAGACGAGATTCGAAGTACTAGGCACAGCGCCATACAAAAACTGGCCATGTCCTTTGTCAAGAACAAAAGGGTTCTTAAACTAATTAGGGACACCGATTTTTTATCAAGCCAAGCAAGGCTTATTCCATATGAATAATGCAGATAATTGTAATGTGGCTATTCGCATTTATGTATTTTTCAAAGTAGACTTTTTATAAAACTATTTGGTAGTTGACAAATCTAAATATTCACTATTACTATAACCAAAACAGTATGTATAATATTGATGTATTAATTTGAATACAATAGGGTATTACGGCAATTTTTGAAAAGTATCTCAATTATATCCTGACGTGCTAATAAACCACTAAAAAAATTTGTTTTTTTTTTTTGAGATTATTAAGTACCTTTAAACTACATTAAAATTTTACGTTTTTAAAATTCGCGCGTAATTTCACAAAAACAATTATGTAATGAACGACATTTTTGGTCTATGGTCATGTCGTCTTATCGTCTGGTAAACAAATGTGGTTATGTTATTTGTATGTTTACGAATAAGTGTTTGTGTACGACGTAAGTGTTTAAATTTTATGATGAATTATTATTCTAAATATCATTGGTGTGCTGTTCCTCAATGCAAGAATACTAGTGTAAAAACACCGGACAAATTATGGATTCAAGTGCCAACTGATTTAAATATCAGAAAAACTTGGTTTGAAGTTGCGAAAAGGGATCCCGAACTTTTAAATAAAAAAACTCGTTTGTACTTTTGTGAAGATCATTTTGATGTAAGTATCTTTAAACATTACATAAATTTAATATGTTAAACAAGTGTTTACATGCAAAATCGCATTTTTTAATTGAATTTTAGCCCGTATTTGGAGGTTATAGAAGCTTGTAAATTATATTGCTAATTTATATTACTCATTTCAGTTGGAAAAAGACATGAAAAACTATATCAAGTATAGATTAATGGGGTTACTTTATTAGTAATACTGAAATCGGAGGATGACAAACTGTGATGACAAATAACACTGAGTGACACTGCCAGTGTCACTGGTACTGACAAAGTTTACCAAGCGATTTGACGTCATTAACATGGCGGCTACATTTCATGTTGTTTCGAACAGATTAAAAAACCATATTATTTTGTATCGAATTTAAAAAAAGATTTCAGTATTTTAAGATCTAAAACTGACGTTCTCCAACTAATCTATGCTTATTATATTGCATTAACACATTTTTAGATTTTTTCCTTTTATGGTAAAATACCCTATCAAAGGCGTTTACTTTTTGTTAATCTAGCTATCAGTCAGTACGTATATAGCCACTCATTTTTTTATCACTATGATCAGCGACCTTGTGTACGGTATACGGAAGAATAGTCACGAAGCGCCCAAATAAACTATTAATATTTGTTAGTAAATAGACTTGCAAAATTCAGATGTCTATTTTTTTTCCTAGCTTAGTTTGAACAACGTATTTTTTGCAATACCAAAGTGCAAGAGGCACCTGGTTAAGAATTCAAGTCAAATATCAACTTGTTAACATATTTTTTTGAATAAAAATTTCGAATGATTTCTGTATAAATGGAAAAGTCGTTCGGAAAATCTGGCAAAATAGTCAGGGTTTCCCGGAGTTCGTAATTAAAAATGTATAAAAATACAACTACTTTATTTACGGACTTTATCGCGGATTTGGTATGCTTGCTTTTTTTAACTTCATTACAGCTATCGTGGTCGCGGGGTTGACTGAAATGTTACTCTTACGTTCAGTGAATGTTACAAATGCAACCTTCGTTTTACAATTATTATATCTAATATAAAAGTTAATTTAATAATGTTAGTTAAAATCGATAAAACTCGCAAATAAAGTAGATTTATTTCAATGTGTAACATTCACGTAAGTAAAAGTAGCCATTAAAATAATGAATTACTTAAAGGTGATAGAATCTAACTAGAGAGCCAACATAGACTGCAGCCTAAATGAGCAACCTACCACTACTACCTGACCAAGCCTGGCGTCTAAGATACGAGCCAAGCGTGTGAGGCAGTTGGAAATACAAAAATCCTCTTGTCATAACCATGGCACTTTGCATATCCACTTTTTTCTTATTTCCCTAAGCTTATTAATTTTCACAAACCAGAAACTCATTTGCGATGCCCAAGTTTATTGGTAGTAGGTCTCTCATATGCAAGAGGTCGCCTGGGTAGATACCACCGCAATTTGTATTTGATTCCGATTTGAAGAACTTTGTAACCAGAGTAACTAGTGGACATATTGAAACTTATCTTGCATATTGAAACTTGCTTATCAAGCGATCAATAAATATTCTACAGTGACTGTAGCTTCTTTTTACGGATAATAAACAAGTAAAAAATAGTAAAATATTTCACTAGGTAATATCAATCATATTATTTACTTTATTGAGATCAATGGCATGCTTGTCTCGCCATTCTATTTTTTTATTGCAATGAATAGCGAGACGAGCAAGCCGTTCGCCTGATGGTAAGCGATACGACCGCTCATAAACAGTAGCAACATTCCACTGCGCTCGCCATCCTGAGACACAAGATGTTAAGTCTCAATATGTCCAGTAGTTACTCTGGCTACAACTTTCTTATTTCTTTCTTATTCTTTGCAATAGAACAAAATAACAGACGCCCGCTTATCGAATCAATGCTACGATACTACAAATACATACCAATGTAGATCTCTGTGGTGGTGGAGGCGAACGCGAAGATGAAGGAGGCGAGAATCTTGCTGGTGCACGAGATGATGCCCACCACCGTGTCGTCCAGCTTCATGAAGTCGCTGAATATACTTATTGAGAATAACGTACCTGTATCAAAGAATTGTAAGTAGAGATTGCTGTATAGTAGGATTTATTTAATTATGATGATTTTATAAAATAATTTGAATATGTGAGTGGCGACCTGTCGGTAAATGGGCCAGACACGGCTGCCAACATGCTCTTAATACTCGCGTGTTCAAATCCTAGGGTATACCTTTGACTTTTGGGGTTATGTGTGTATTGATAATTATCAATCACCACGCACTATTACGGTGAAGGAAAACATCGTGAGGAAACCTGTATACTGCGTATTTCTATGGTTCGTAAAGTCAACCCGCATTAGGCCAGCGTGGTGGACTATGTGGCCTAACCACTCTTAATCGCACTCTCGATTGGAGAGTAGGCCCGTGGCCTGAAGTGGGACGTATATGGGCTGATACAGATACAGAATTTGAATATGTTGGTAGTTTGATCCACGTTCATCCGATGTACAGCTGGGTTCAACACGGTGGATATGCTTGCAAGTTGACTTGGATGGGTTTTTATCATTGTGTCTGGTAGTTGCTATTCAGGTAGATATGCATATCCTAAAATCTTCATTTGAACTATTTATGGTTGCATTCCGGTAGGCTTAAGAACGCTATTTCTCACTATTTACTAAAACAAAGAAGTTTCATATGAAGAAAAACTGTAAAAGCAATTATTTTTTAACAAATATATACAATAGAATTGTCCTGCAAATAGGGTTGACTAAGTATAAATGGCAAATTAACTATATTTTATAGTCGGATTAATTTTATTTACGAGACTTTTTTGATGCTCCATTTAAATGCAATTTTTAACATGTATTCCACAGAAAACCAATACCAAAATATTTATATCCAAATTTCGTATATTTCGAAGTAAAAAATATTGAAATGAATGAAATACAGAAACAAAAACAGTAAAATTATTATATTTTATATTCCAATTGCAGTGCAATATCAAAAGTTTTCAAACAACATTCAAATACATCAGTACGTGTTCAATGAACTGTAAAAATACGAGTATTGTTTTATAACGTCGCACACCGAACTACGAGAGAACCGCACGCGGTAATCCAATAGGGGCCCGACCCCCTTGCAACAAAACGCTACAACAAAAACGCTTAGAACAAAAAGGCTTGTAATTTTAAAGTTAAACAATCTATTAAGGCTCTTACATTTTTTTGGCTTAAGGTTGTCTTACATCGTATTGTAGCTTTACTTCCGATAATATGAAATAAACTTGGTTAAAAATACTCTTCTCTTTCATATTTATATTTTGTTCTTTTGAATTAAGTAAGCTGCCTGGCATTTAAAAATTTAAACTTCAACTATTTATGAGAAAACTGGAAACTGAAACAATACCTTTCATAGTTTTAGTCGTGTACCATTGACTAATTTAAGGTAAATGGTCGGTCGATAATAAATAAAAATAATGTTTTTTTTTATTCATCAAAAAGATTCAAACATAATTGTGTTAGTGCTTACAAATAATGTACATAATATACCTAAACAACAGTAGAAGACATTCACTATTCTGCATGTCGTATACAATGCATTCCCTTAATATTACAGTAAGTAATAAGAATTCCCCCGGACTAAGACATGCATTGAATTTTGAACAAAATGAGCATAAAAAATTGCCTGCTATCATTTTCAGGATGTTGTTGTTGCTTGTTCTTTATCTGCCTAACGACGAGGTAGTTCTTTTGCAGATGATGTCGTAAAAAGTCATCCGCGCGCGCTCGCGCATACACATACATTACATACATACATTCGTCTAAAGCAGTGATTCTCAATCACTGTGCCGCGGCACTTTTGTGTGCCGCCAAATTTCAAAAGTGTGCCGCCAAATTTTGCAAATATATAATAATGTTAATATTATTAAATTATATCATTTAAAAAGAATTTTTTTTTTACATGAATATATATTTAAATCTACATAAAAGTTAATTATTTTATTATTTGCTTTGCAACGCGTTTTTTCTTAGTGCCTAATTATGATGAAGCGGCGTGCATAGCAATAGGAATATGTCTCAAGTCGGCGCACACTTGCCACTTCTGCGTACAAAACGTGTTGTTTTAGTGATAGTTGGGATTCACAAGGTGTTGCATACTAGTTACTGCACCTTTTCTTTACGATATGAGAGTAGCATTGTCATTTTTGCGACCAAATATAAATGAAATTATCAAAAAAAATCAAGCTCAAATTTCGCATTAAAAATATTATTATTATTAGCTTGTAATTAATCCCTTAATAAACGTTTAGTTATTATTGTAGTATATATTAGTTTATTTTTTATATTTAAATATTTTGGCATAAACTATTTATGCAGTGTGTTGTAGTAAGTAAATAACTTTTATCTTTTTCTTTGTGTGCGGCCAAATTTTGAAATCGTTAAATGTGTGCCGCCAAATTTTGAAATCATTAAATATGTGCCGCAACAAAAAAAAAGGTTGAGAATCACTGGTCTAAAGCTTTGACACAACACGATCGTCTATGGTGGTTATGTCCTGCGATACTGGCATACGATTCTCAACGCGAGAAACTCACTCCGCATAAATAAGGCTTAAAGACTGATAATAATTAATTATCAATGTTTAACCGTGCTCAAAAATAAATGAATGTTCCAATGTTACACTTTTCATTTGCCAGTCTATAATACCTTACAAATATTTACCATCTTTTCTGTTAGAACTTCTCGAATTAAATAAACAAACCAGCATATGTTTACGAATAAGACCCCCTGCGGTTCACAAGATACGTTCCTGCAGCACGCCGAAGTATTTATTTGTTACGCCAGTATAAAATCAACATGTGTTTTCCTATCTAACAGCATATACTGGAAATATGCAATTGGCTTGAAAAATATCCACTTGGTGTTATAGATTTGTAATATTTTGATCTTGGCTTATCTCTTATCGTATATTAACTTTGCAGAACGCATCAGGATTCTTAAGTATACTGTTGTGTCTTGGAAACTCTTGGGTGAATATTATTATTTATGTTACTATGTCTTTGTTATCGAAATGCACTGTATCTGTATCTGTATCAGCCCATATATGTCCCACTGCAGGACACAAGCCTCCTCTACAGTCGAGAGTTCGATTGAGAGTGGATAGGCCATATATGTAGTTCACCACACTGGCCTAGAGCGGGTTAGTAGACTTTACATACCATAGCATATAGAAATTCTTACAAATTCGCTATAGCAAGGTTTCCTCACGATCTTTTCCTTCACCGTTCAAGTGTGTGGTGATTGACTAAATACTCAACCAAAAGTAATTGCCTGGCCACGCAGCCCGTACGATGTCTATCAATAAATGGGTTGAATGAATACTATAATTATTATTGAATAAAGTTCCATTAAATATTGGAATATTTTAATAGCACTTTAGCAAAGAATATTTTCTACTGTGTACAATGTCTGAAAAGTTTAATTATGATTGATTTATAGAATACCTGCCGCGTAATCTTTACTTTAAAATTGATATTAACGTTTCAAACTTATTATATTTGAAAAGCAATCAATTTAAACTATTAAACTATCATTAAAAAATTATTTTAACGAACTTTGGAAATAAAAAGTATAAAGAGAATAACTAATATTTGATTAATTATTTATTGTTATCATATGATTTTATTATATTCGAAATTTTATGGAGTAATTTTTTAATTTACCGTAAATTAATATCTATTTATTAAAAGAACTTGAACGGATATTTTCATATATAAATAAATTTTATTTTATTTTTTCAGCAGTTTAAATGCGCTGTTGTGTCTCGGATTGAAGGATATTGTAGCCAGAGTAACCACAGTTGAAATATTGAGACATCCTATGTCTCAGGATGCCGTTTGCCTGATGGTAAGCGATACGACCGCTCATGAACAGTAGCCAAAACAAACAAATCCTTGAATTACAAAGCAATGTTTGGCATTCCATTGCGCTCGCCGCTCGTCTCACTCTCTCTCGCCATTCATAGCAATAAAAAAAAAATTTGTTTTGCAGGTCAATCCAGTATATGACCGGATACGAATATGAGCTTTATTTAACTCTTGCCTGTAATAGGGTATTTGACTCCAATTTTTTATTGTATTTATTAAAACGTATCCATAGCTAAGGTCTAACAAACAAAGAAATTTATAAATCCATTCAGAATGAAACAAGTTAGAAACGTTTTAAATATTTTAGTGGGAGGGACAGAAAAGAAATGCAAAACAAAGATAGCGACGTCACTAGGATTATTATACATTACAGTGTGCGCATGTGAAAGAGACAGCAAGATGTCTCCACTACACCCCTACTCTTTAATTTTAAATATTATTATTTGCTTAATTTTATAAGCTACTTTAATACTTTTTTGACAGTTAGGCTTTATTTTTAACTTAATATTTATAATACTTTTGGATGACCTATATCCAGCAGTGAACATCCTGTAGCTGAATAGAGTAAGAACGACAATCTTTAGGGGCCATCCATAAATTACGTTACACCTTAAGGGGAGGGAAAGGGTCGACGAAGTGTAACATTGTATGACGAGGGGTGGGAGAGGTCCAAAATTTTGTAAAATCACATTTTTTGTAAATATATTATTTTATATTGAAGCACTAAAACAGTAAGTTTAAATAACATAAAAATAGTTGCAACTCTGTCTGTATAAAATTGCAAAATATGTGACATCACACTAGGTATGTCCACAAATGTGACCAGCTATGGATGGATATACAAGGTGGGGGAGAGGCCAAAAAATCATGAAATTCGTGTGATCATAACAGCATCAATAAGACGAATGTAACTTACCAACTAAATTAGTAATAATGCTGTATGTGCAGAACATGCTGAACTGAACCTCATCCCAGTTGAATCTGTACCTCATGAACAGGTACAATACGTTCATTTCACCTGAAATACAAACATAATTCTAATAACCAGTTTCATCTATGTTTCTCTCCGCCAAAAGAATTAGAAATCCACTTTGAAGTATGTAAAAGTGATTATAGGTATAACAAATAAGCCTTGTCTGATCCAAGTAAGCGCATCTGGATATCTCAGTTGTAGTATTAAAAAATACGTTAAACAATTTTCACTTCAGTATCAATATTACCCTAAAATCTAGCAGTTTTAAATTCTGGCAAAAACAAAGTTGCTTGTTACGAACGCTGTTAGATATTTTATGTCATGTTAAACGAATATTTCTAATAGAATACATTAATGATGCCTGATAAGGAGTGTGGTCCGCCACTAAATTCTAATATTCGGATGTTCGACTTCCAATGTAAGATATAAGTTTACCACTTCTAAAAATCAATACTATTCCATTATACTTATCATTATCGCCGAACTTAGTCTATATTTACAACGTACGATAGAGGATTCTATATTTTGTGGAGTATCCAGGCACATTGATGACGTTTTACGAACGAGATCCGAACACTCGAACTTCGTATCATAGAGTAACCCCCAAGACCTCTATCGATCGAACAGAGATATTTTGTCACCCTGTAAATTTAAATGAAACTTCTCTTTATACGTATATATGAAGTTAATTTTATTCAGATAACATTATGTGTTTCTGCGCAAATCGAAAACAATAGAACTCTCGCTTAACGCAACCTAATTTGAAACTTTTTTGAAAAGTTTTTGCAAACCGCTTGCTCGTCGCAACAAGCAAAACAATGAAAATAATACAAAAGGTGTTTATTAATGGTTAATATTAGAAATGTATAAATGCGAACAAAAATTTAAAATATTCAGGTCTAATTCTATTAAAGGCTGTGAGTATGAGGCATAGCCCAAGTTACTTAATGAGAAAAGGGGCCTGGTTTGAATAAAACTAAAACTGCAATAGCTACTAGATTTTGAAAAATTAAAATTCCCAGCATGAAATCGATTGTATTATTAACCCTCTAAAAATAAAATCTTTATTTCGGCAGTAGCTAATATTTAATTAACAATTTATAAACAGTAATGACAAGACTCGATCTTAGTGTGCGGTCAGGACTATGCATCTGACTGTTGGGTTTATATATTTATTAAGTTAGCACAATAAAGGAATAATTGTTTTTTAATTAATTAATTGATACAATATCCGCCTTGTATTGTATTTGTTTGAAAATATCACATGTAAAAACACACATAACACACTACAAAGGTAATTTTTTCACGTGGACGGAGATTAACACGCGACATTAATTAATTATTATATACAAAGTCCTAACCACACATTAATCTATACATCTATACATATAAATAAAATTGAAGTGTCTGTTTGTAAAATGAATATAAAAAAAATGTCCTACTACATATCGTTATATCTGTCTGTCTGTTTGTTCCGGCTAATCTCTGAAATGACTGGACCGATTTTGACGGGGTTTTTATTGTCAGGTAGCTGATATAATAAGGAGTAACTTAGGCTACATTTATTTTAGAAAAATCCTTTAATTTTAGAAAAATAAAGTTTTTGTTTAATTCCACGCGGACGAAGTCGCAGGTACAGCTAGTCTATACATATAGATAAAATTGAAGTATCTGTTTGCAACGTGAAAATAAAAAAAAATTACCAACTACATATCGTTATATAATAAATAAATAAATAACACCCAACAGTCACATATGTACATAGTCCTGACCCCACAATAAGTTCGAGTCTTGTGTCGTGGGTATCAGGAACTACGAGAGACGTTTCGGTCTCACAAACACCCAAACCCGGAAGAAATATTTGTGGCCTACACAAACATTTCTCTCGGTGCGGGGATCGAACCCGCGGCCTCACGTTTCACAGGCGGCTTATAACCAACTGCGCCACGGAGTCTGTCAAAAATATACACGATACCTATAACGAAAATGACCATAAAATTTTTTGTCTGTCTGTGTGTCTGTCTGTTTGTTCTCGCTAATCGCTGAAATGATTGGACCGATTTTGACAGGACTTTTAGTGTCAGGTAGCTGATATATTAAGGAGTAACTTAGGCTACATTTATTTTAGAAATAAAAACTTTTTTTTAGAAAAATAAAGTAATGTTGCAATGCCCAAGTACTGTAGCTCACGCGCATGCGCAATTTTTCAATAAAGCTAATACAAAAAACTGAAAATAAATGATAATTAAAATAAAAATGCAAAAACAAAAAATAACGAAATGAACTAATTAACTTTTTTGTTAAATTCCACGCGGACGAAGTCGCGGGCACAGCTAGTATCAAATAAATCTTGTGTTGTGACTTGTGAGCACAGATCACTTCCAATAGATACCGCATTACGATAGTTTTGTTTTGAACCGAAAACGCCAACGAAGGGAACTGCGCGGGGGGTGGGCGGGTTACAGCGCGGTGACGTGGACTTCACTGGAGAGATGAGGCATAAGTCGATAAATAAAAAAATGTATCGATAGTTCGATTTTCCAGTAAGTTCATGTGTTATGATCGCTTCTATAACTTAATTACCAACTTGTTAACTGTTTGATAATATTTTTTCACCGGCCTGATCTGATAAATTATACCAACCGGCAACCGCTAACTACGAATGAAATAGGATTAAGATTTATACTTTAGTATGTGACGGTTTTATTTCTATTATTCACCGTGTATTTTTGTATACCGTAATGGTGAAATACCCAAATTAAGTGTTGATATAAAAGATCAGATAAAAATATTAAATAGTAAATAACTAAACCTCACGCCCTAAAGGTCTACAATAACTTATTCCGTTTCTTGAATTCTGACGGCGAGGCGGCTGTAGTAAATGTAATATCGACAAGTGACGATGAAACCCACTTGACGAACTATGAATGTTTTTGAGACGATATATACAACGTATGTTAAAATTAGTGTAATATCTTGTGCTACTGATTCTCAATATACTTAGTATACTAAAACTTATGATAAATACCCTCCCATTATATTTGAAAACGTATATTTAATTACGCCAAAGATAAAAATAAATAAAAAAATATTGTAAAAGTACCTTGTTAACAAATTAAATATTTCAAATTACATAAAATAACGTTATTATGGTAATTTGAAATTTTTATTTAAATCAATATTATATATTTTGTGACATTGTCATTTAATAAAATTAATTTACATTATTGTTTTACAATATCGATATTTCTGGGAATTATATTATAAACATGCGTCAAACACTAGAAGAACGCGTGATTTCGCCAAAAAAAGATGGCTTATTACGGTTATTGCTATGCGAAAAAGAGACGGCTGATTCTCCATCCGAACTCGACTGTTTCACATTGATACATTAACCAGTATAAATTGAGCTCGCTCGGGACCAAATTAATTTAAAGAATATTAGTTATTGATGAAAACTTATTGCGTTTTTTAGTATACTTTATTTTTTTGAGTTTTTTTCACACCATTTTATTGAACAAATCATTTTTAACTGTAATATTATGTTTCTAAAATGTAATTTTCGCTAACGTGCGACGACATGTGCAGGTCCACTACTTGGACGCAACTGATGACGCGACATTTGGCGTCGGTTTATATCTATCTGATACCTTATATGTGTTGGGCGCAACCGCTGCCTTGCATTAGGTATCTATTGGGAGTGATCTGTGCTTGTGAGTGACTTTTCAGCTTCACAAACACCAAGACCCTTTTTCCCCTATTTATATCTATCCATCATGGTTGCCTGTAAGAAATTACCTAGTGTGATAACGCCGCCACTAGAACTATTATTAATTAAAATATTAAAAAACGATTAAATAAATAAACAAAACCCCAAACAAATATTCGTAGATAACATATTAAAAAACGATTAAATTAATAATTAAAACCCGAAACAAATATCTGTAGATTACGCAAAAATATGTTTCAGAGCAAAGATCGTTCTCACGGCTTTACGTATCACAGCGGCGTCTAACTAGCTGCACCTCAAAGACTGTGGAAAGAAGATAGCCAATTGGACGGTCTGATATCATACCATGCAACGGTCCGAATATGACGCACACGACGACAATGAGCAGGGACACCCGCAGCCGTCGTCGCCGAGGCCCGCTTCTGAAAGCCACGGTGAGCGTCTCCCGGACATGACGAGCGTCGAAGAACGAACATACCCAGCCTCGGCAACCTACCGGCTGCTCCTGTAACATTAAGGGGAGTTTCAGTACAGAATCTCGACATCATGCGGAATATACGGAAAAATTAAGCAAGGTATACTGTACTGTGCTGTATCAGCCCATATACGTCACACTGCAGGGCACAGGCCTACTCTACAATCGAAGATACGGTTGAGAGTAATATACAATTTGAATAAATATTTTATTATGATATGTCAATAACAACTAATACAATAGTTGGTATGACTATAAATATTTTTCGTATCTGGGATATGGTATAGTTTAAAGTCACTGTTTTATGATTTAACAATTGCTAGTGAAACAATAACTATCATAGAGATGTCATCTCCTGCTCGCCACCCACAATCCATAATTATATATTTTTTTCCGAACTAATGTTATTAAGTTCTCGTAGTACACGAGGTGTACACAATTAAGTCGTTTTTATTTTATTTTTATTAGCACTCTAACCTGTCTACACAAGTCGCTGTTTTAATTTGATAACGACATATCTCAAAAATGAACTTTTTTCAGGAGAGCAGTTTATATAAAGCAAAATAATTAATTATTTATATATTTTATTTTAATAATGACAACTCTTTGAAAGTTACTTAAATCGACGTATAATCTATCAAAAATATGAGTTTTATTCACATAGTATTTTAGATTAATTTGTGTTTAAAGGTAACATTATCATAAAATACACATTTCGTTATGTGCCACTATCAAATTAAAGCAGCGAAGTATGCTAGGCTATCGAAACTTGACAAGAATAGGCCTATAAAGTCGTAAAGCTGAGTATTTTTGTTTATTTTTTTTAAAGGATGCCTGGAAACATATGAAATTATATTCAACACAATCAAGGATTCTATATGACCTTCTTGCTAATACTTTCTTTATAATAGATAATCTACCCAAATATACAGTGAAAGGCTAACCCTATATCTTAAGAATTAATTTTATCCTCGACATTTCTCAGTTTTCTACCTTCAAAAGTATAAACGCCACTTTGAGATTTATATAGCCGATAAAACTATATCGGAAGTGACATATTTATCAGGCGACCCTACTATTATGTAACTTTTCCTACGACATTAAAATCTAATTATGATACTATAAATATCAACAGGATGATCAAATAAAAACGAGAACTGGAGTAACATCTAATTATATTCTAAAATTATTAATCCATCATGGAAACAAAACTGCAAGGTGAAACGTGAGTATACTGGTTGCACCTCTGCCTACTCTTTCAGGGAAAAAGGCGTGAGTTTATGTGTGTATTTATGTATTAATCTATTCGTCTTCATTGTGTCTAGTAGTATTGTTTTTTAAGTCACCTAACTTCAGGTAATGGTTTGTCGATACCTCTAGTACAATGATTGCTCATGAGAACCGGTGACTACTTATTATCAGTTGATTAATCAGAAGAAAAGAATAGAAAAGAAAAATCGATTGATCAGTCGGATCGTTACCTCACAATCCCTAAAATTAACCTAATCTATAAAATAAAATCCAACTGGTGAAAGGAATTTAAGTCTTGGCACTAATCATCTGTATAAACCTTGTTACCGTAAAACCATAATCATATCAAATACATACAAACAGTTTCTTATGCCAAGAATGTTTGTTAAAATAGTAAGCTTTATTCCATGGAACTCTTTATTTACCCTAAAGCGAAGGGGAACATAGCCGAAGCGACAAACTGCAAGGGGCGGCGACAAAGCGTCTACAGCTTTTTTCTTTAATTTATGAAAGAGAAACCCTGTAGGATCAAGACATATCATTTTTTGCATTAAGGTGCCGACGTTATTAGATAAAGTTCGCCTATAAGCTAAAGGTGCTACCTATATAGCATTTTGGTAATATTCCTAAAGATGTTTTTAGGAAATATGCTGAATCAAACTCTCCTATTATAATTAAAATCTTTTTTCAACGACTTATTTAAGAGAGCAAGTGTTTCGAACATAAGTTACACTAACATTTTCTATATTATTTTTCCATATTAAATGTTTGAAATTTCAGTACTTTTACATACAATCATAATTATAACTAATCACAAATTGTAAGATTAACGAAGTTATAAACCGATACTACCTACAAAATTTACATACTTTACTATTTTATGAATTCATCATTACCAATCACGAAGGTATTAAAGTTTAATAGAAAACAGACGCACCAATAAGCGTTGCTTCCGCGCGCCCTCCAACCGGTAATACAAGAATCGACACGAAATTTTAATTTGGGCCCTCCAAAAGTGATCCCAATGTCAAAGAAGATAAAGTGGCGGCATATAAATCCCTGCAGACACCTAGCCGAGCCTCGCGTAAAATCGCTGATTGTGTTACGGTGTCCCCCTTCATTCGAATTTGCGTAGTGAGCGCGAAGCAATTTATCACTTAGGCGCAAGAGTAACCGGCCCGTCGAGCTACACTCTCAATGACGTATGCCCTCAACGTGCCTCACACCTCCTGACACCTCTCATACTCTAACAGACTATAATTTCAGCACAAAGTGCCTCGCAGATTAAAGATCGCAAAGTAACCAACTTTGAAAGAATTTCTAGCAAATCGAGCTACGTGTCTCGAAGACAAATAAAGGAAATGAATGTTTCATTGCGGTGTTGTGCACACTTACTCTTTGTCTGTCTTGTGGAATCACTGGATCCTTGAGTCTTATATATCCGTATATTAAACTCGCCACATACAAGCAATTAGATATTAGAAAAATGCCGTAGTAACCAATCTTCTGTAGAAGAATGCCGCTGAGCGACATTCCTATCGGAATACCCAATGACATACATAAGTTGGCAACTCCCACTCTGAATGTCCTCATTTCTTTCGTGGTTACGTCACCTATGTAGCTGAACACACCAACGCAAACGGTAATCCATCCTCCGGTGAGAGACGGAAATAAATCCGAGAGGGCCGTGACCTCCAGGGGTAATTCGTAGAAGAAATATGTGTTCAGGATGAAGCTAGTGCAGCAGAGCACTTCACCGACAATGGGGAGTAGAATACACGCTTTCCTCTTTCCTGTTTTGTCGCTCCACGATCCCACAAACAATACCAGAATGCACGGAAAAGCCGTTTGCACAATGTTTTTCCAAGCCTGAACGGATGCCGTCAGTTTCTGCACTTCGGCCTCTTGAATAGTGTAGTTCTCTGTCTGCCTTCTGTTCAGCGCTGAACACACATCATCATCGTAACCTAAATTCACACGACACGCTTTCTCTAGGTTCAAGTTCTGCACAGCAAGTCCCGAGAACACGTTGGACATGATGTAGCACGCTATGATCGGTTCCACGGTGATGTTGGACCTGATCTGCATCAGCTTTTCTCTCACGCTCGACTTCTTCATTTTATTCTCATCTTTGCGCGGCTCCCCTCCAGTTCCTGTTTTACCCGCGGATGTGTTTATTCCGTTCATGATGTCCGACTGTTGTTCCACGGTTACTTCAATCAATCATCGTAGCTGAATGTGTAATCCGTCACTGTTTCCCGTACGTTAGCCACGAGGTTCATTGTTGTCGTTTCGCTCGACTCGTATATCATTGTTGGAAGTAACTCTAGAGTTGTCACTGCATTACGTACACTTTAGAACGCACAAATTCGTCGGAATGTTTGACTGACGGGACACGGGTGCGTGGAGTCGGAGAATGAACTAAGGGATCGCGTTGTCTTAAGAGTACATTGGACGGATACTCGCTAGAGTGGTATTATTAGAGACAATTGGCCGGTGGCAGCGTCGAGTCGCGGCGGCGGAGTGGCCGGTGCCGCGGGACTGCCTGGATCCGTGTATCACAACCTTGCAATAAGCAGCCGTTTATTCCATTAGTGCGGCGCGATGTGGGTACGCCCGAGGTGCGATTAGTGCACGGTCAAGGTACGCTTTATGTGACCACGCTTTCAAACTTACTATTCCATTCAAATATTCCCCCAAACGCCTAGCTTGCTAGTTTAACCTGATTAACTTTTTCATGATCATACAAATAAAGGAAAAGCCACTGTTATACAACTGTCAGTGTTGGTCGGATTTACTGTCTCTCTAACGTCAAACCACTTCCTAAACCCGCAAGTTCCTGTGACTATAAAACCTCCAAACGAAATCCTGCAAACATTCCTTATTTAGCTACTTAACGTTCAAAATGGTTAACAAAACTAGGATTTAAAATGGAAAGTCTAGCAATAATCATTAAACATTCTAGTCGTTCCGCTTTCTTACATTGCTTGGGGTAAAAAACGTTTCATAAGATAATTCTGTTGTCGACGCTAGTTCAGCAACGAATGTGTTCTGTTAGAATAGTGGTACGTAATAAAGGGCCCGAGCGGAAACATTACGCTATATGAATGGCTTCCTAGCGAAGTTCCTGCCAAAACTATCGGTTAACTTTCTCCCGCACCAGTTAAAATTAGCTTCACCCGTTATTATATTTACGAGACATTCTGTTATCTGTGTGTTGATAACTCTGAATGTTTTGAATGTGTAAGGTCTTTGGTTTATCGACCTGTAATATTCGACTTCCGTGCTAGAGTGTTTTCTTAGTGGGTATATTAGGAAACAATCAGTTAAGGAGCCATTGTTCTACCACTGGATTGTCAAACTATGGTTTTTCATCTTCATGAGCACAATACTAGTGTTAGAAATCAATCTAGATTTTTCTTGTTGGTGTAAACAAGCGTCTTTTAAGACTGAAAGATTTTGTCTACCCGCTTGGTCCGATGACAATTTGTAGAATTAATTTTGAAATAATCTCGCGAGCTTAACCAAAAAATACGGGAAGTATTTTAACCAAAAAATTAAGGTAATTCATGCAAAGGCTGTTAGATATTTTTTTCTGAATAAGCAGTCAAGGAGGGACTACACAAGATTTAATATTGACGAAAATATTTTTCAAGCTCAGACAAAAATAAACAAAGCACTATCAACGCATTATTATTCTCAATTTCACATCTTCAGATATAAAAACCGGATAGAGTCCCTTAATAAAATCAAAACGCCATACGTCAAGCCCTCTTAAAGGGCATCAGATAAAAAAAGTTTATCTCCACTGATTTATAACGCCATTAAACTCACGTAAAAATCATAGATTGGGCACATTTTTATGTTTAATTTTTTCCCGTTTTATTCCCCTCGCAAACGGTGGCTAACAACTGTGTAACGTATTCATAATACTGTTAAATTTATCACGGGCTTACATTCGAATATGATGTTTTTAATGTGAGAGGACAATGGGTGGAGATGTGCTCGTTTGATTTATTTTTTCATATTCAAAGGCCTTTGTTTCCGCGCGCGAGCCATCACTTAAACCCTCCAAAACCGTTTATTTATTATAATGAGATTTTTAAAAATCAATTGTTCGTCCCAATTTTTAACTGTAAGTATACGCTTATGATTTTTATAACCTAAAATAATAATTTAGAACTCTACCTTCAAGTGGAACATGATTTTTACTACTTTTTTAACTACTTACAAGTATACTAATAAATAATAATAAATAATAAATAACACCCAACAGTCACATACATAGTCCTGACCCCACACTAAGATCGAGTCTTGTGTCGTGGGTATCAGGAACTACGAGAGACTTTTCGGTCTCACAAACACCCAGACCCGGAAGAAATGTTTGTGGGCCACACAAACATTTCTCTCGGTGCGGGGATCGAACCCGCGGCCTCTCGTTTCACAGGCGGCGTCTAACCAACTGCGACACGGAGGCTGTCCAAATAAATAGTGGTAAAGCTAGGCTGAAGCTGGATCGGATTGACCATAATGTTAACACTTGCTGCCCGTCTTATAGTAAACCAAGGTGAACTAAGAACATTTCTGCGACGTTTCATTTCGTGAATATTTATCAATTAGGTATTTCACAATCTGGCATTTATTTTAATTTGAAAAAACCCTTGTAGAGAGTGTTCCACTTTGTTTTGTGCAACAAATGACACCGCCATCTTGGTTTATCCCCCGGAGGGTACCGTTTCGAGAACTTAATCACTGTCACTTCCGATTCGAGATATGGATGCAAATTAGTTAATAAGCAACACCGTACCGTCCAACCCCTATGCTGTTATGGGCGACCTGCCCTGTATAATATTAACATCTTGTTTTTTTATGACACCGGGAGCTTAAGAGGCTCTTTCTATGCTATAAGGGAGAAACCAGCACACGGTCCACCTGACAATTTTAATATAATACTCACCACTGCCCATAGACATCCACAACACTAGAGATGTAGGTGTTTTGCCGACCGTATTATAGAAGAAGTATCCTCTTTACTTCAAAACCTTAGGTTAGATGAGCTCGGGAACATTGCAGAAGAAAGTCTATTACATTAAATGGACCTGAAGAATGTCTTGAACAATAGCAAAGAAAATGCTTCGTTAGAATTAGCTTTTGTTTCCAATATATAGTTAAAATTCGTCATGACTCTACTATATTTGATAATTCGTTTGTATAACTGCTGAATTTATTAATCTATATGGCCTACATTAAAATCCCTGTGCATAGTATTGTGAAATAGTATTCATTGGAAATTTACAATAGGAGCAATAAGATACGGCCCGTCACGACAATAGTTGGAACGCCTCAGACGCACGTAAACGCGTTTAAACGCCACCAATTGAGTTCGGTTCGTTACAGGTACGGCGAAACTTTTGTGCTACTACGTACCTTCGCAAATTGCCGGCACGTGAGCTCACTAGTATATCAAGCGACAGACATATTCCTTTTTGCCGATATTCAGGCATTTAATCAGTCAGGCCACGTTAGGCCCGCGGTGGATTATTCTCTGACCTATATCCTCAACTTGCGTAATTGGGTATTTAGTCTACCAATCAAATGTACGTTGTACCGAAAGCTATTGTGTGTGCTTTTATTGAAATTACTAACTGCAACATTAATGGTCGTGAAATAGAATTCATTTCCAGGATAAAAATAGAAATTGTCAAAAGTAATTATTTTCCTAGTTAAGGCGAATTCATTGCGGTATTTAACTTTTAAACGTTTAATGTTCGGTTAAGTAAAAATGTCAATTGCGGGTACAAACAATAGCGCGTAAAGCTGAACATTTTTGTTTAAGGATGGCCACCAAAAGGTACTCCACTGCCTAGTTTTATCACTAGGGAGGAACAACTGTACTTACCGCTTGACGATATTTCCACTAATACTACCAAAACTCGACAACTTAACAATATGACCACCACAAAACATACAAAACTGCGTTCAGGCTCCACTCTCCAACTACGTGAAACATTGAACACATTTCAGGATTACACGGGATTTGCTTTCAAATGGATCGTTTACCTGTTTCGTGTTTGCGAACACACACTTATGCGTCTAATCCAGGACACGGCTCGGAACTTCCGAAGAGGCCGATGTTTTATTGGATCGGGCTTCCGAAGCATCCTCGGGTCGCGTTTGTTTTAAACGTTAATGGCTTAATATCATTTTAGAATCTTCTCTCGTATATTTGTTATGTAGGTAATGGATACTCCGATGGAATATTTAGAGGATCTAGATTTTAAGTTGTGCATGAATGGCATTCAGATTTGTAGTTAGGATAAATGGATCATGAAAAAGGAAAGTCATGGATGGTAGAAGTACGCTATCTACCTTTCCTTATATTAGAGAAATTCAATAAAAAACATTATCATCCATAGTGACTAATTGATAATAAAGTGCTTATAATCGGGATGAGATTAGAATTTATGAACTGTCAATGTCAAATTCTTACAAAAACACATTAAGTAGCTACGTCCATGGTTTAGACCCGTGGTTCCTAACCTGGAGGTAATTATCCCCGCGGGGGTAAAACCTGTATTTTGCGGGGGTATCGTCTTAAGTGAAACAAAACCTAATATTACCATACTTTTAAAAGCTAAGCAGTACCTTATGGTACTGTGGTGGTATAAAAATATTAAACTAATAGAAATTTAAAAACATAAGTATTAACACGTGTTGTTTGAGATCATCCTTGGGAGGAGGGGTAAAATCAGTCACCCTAGAGGGGAAGGAGGGGTAAAATCAGTCACCCTTAGATCATAGGGGTAACGGACCTAACAAGGTTAGGAACCACGGGTTTAGACTAATCTTTATATCGTATATGGATACGGCTTGATATTTACTCTATCAATTCAAATAATGTATTATCTTAACGGTCTACCAAAAACTAAGAACATTATATTTTAATGGCATATAGGAGACTGTCCCACCCTCACACCCACCACTGTAACTCCTGTGAGCCAGGATCAACAGTGGCACGCAATGTAATGACACCGAGCATTGAAGCTCGGCGAGTCTCCGGGAATGTCTAACTTGTCTTTAACCCGCAACGAAATTAATCAGAAAGTGAAATTAATAGGAGGAGTTGGAAATAAATTATTATCCACTTCCCTCCGTGCAAAGCGGGCGACAAAACAATGAACTAAACAAGTAAATAACCTCGTATAAAGACTTTTACAGCCGGAGAAGCCAGCTGTAAAGCACCACGGATCATATGACATATCATTATTACATTTAAATGGGACCTATTATGTGAGCTTTTAGACTTGATTCCAATAATAAGTAAGGCAAAAACGCCGGAAAGCACGGAAGTTCTTCCTAGTCTCTACAAGGTCCATATAGTATACGACTCCAGATGATATCTGCATACTATCCAGCATAGTTTTACGCTCATTCTGCCAAAGACTATACTCCCAAAGTATATGATGCGCGGACTGCTCATACTCGCAATTAGGTGTTGAACATGGGCACGCAGGCGATTCAACAAGCTTAAAAGAGTAAAGTTTAGACCTAAAGTTACCATGGCCCGTGAGAAACTGTGATACGCAATAATCGACATCCAACCAAGTCTTTGTCAAACGGTCACGAACGCAAGGAAAATATTGATATAGATGTCGTCCCTTCAAAGATACCTCCCATCTATTTTGCCATTTATCTAAAAGTTCGCTATATACCACTGAAAGCGGTTTAAATAATCTATCAATTTTTAAAAGTTCACGTGCGGTTAAAAAACTTTTATCCATATTCTCCCTAGTAGAGTAATACATGGCGGCGCGACGTTGCACCTCCAGGTCGACTGGAAGTACACCCGCCAGGACAGGCAAAGCTGCGGTACTAACAGTTCTATATGCCTTACACAAGAATATCAAGGCCAAGCGTTGGCTCTGGAGCAGTTTTCTTCGCACAGTGCCGATAATAGCCCTATCAGCCCATACGGGAGATCCGTAACAAATACATCCTAAGTAAGTTGCTCCATAGATGATTTTTAGTGTATTGAAAGATAGCCCCCATGTTGATTTTGATATTCTTGTCAAAGCAAAAAAGTTCCTTTTCGACTTTTCCCCGACGTTTTTAATATGTTCAAGAAATGAAAAATTCCTTTCCAAAATTAAACCAAGATAACAAACCGATTCTTTTTTCTTAACAGTGATATTATTAAATTTAAATCGCGGCGGTGATTGTAAACTTCCTTTTAAAAGTAATTGGAACGTTTTATGTGGTGCAAATTTTAAGCGATTTCGATTATAATGGGATTAACCAAAGTAAAATAATAGCCCTCCTATTCTAACAATAAAACGAGTCCCGATCAATCTACCTGTTCGGCTACTTCAAAATGTAATACCCATATGCACACACAGCAATTTTCTGTCGGATCTCACTAAGCGGTCCGTGAAGGGCCAAGCAAACATTTCTTCGAGGCCCTCGGTAATCCTGCCGCTAATAATTTCCCAAGGACGAAGTTAATCGGCAGATTGAGCGGTTAAGCACCCAATCAGGCAAGTTGAGGGTTAACGGAGATAGAATCATCGGCACCCCATCGCAAACGATGTCCGTTTCATCAGAACAACTAATAACATTCTGCGGGATAGGGTTAGTTTATTCGTTTAGTTTGCCAACACGTGCCCCTATTTTATGTCGGTGTGAACAGATCAATACCGATCTGATTTAATTTGTGAACTATAAATTATAACTAACACATGCATAAAGGATGAATAAAACATAAATTTCAATTTATATTTCTGTTTAAATTAGAAACTTGCTTCGTTCAAACTGAATTCAAAAGTCGTTTGAAAGGGATTATTTATATTCGAAACTAAAACAGATTTTAAAACTGTGTAAAAATAAGGCCATAGCAACATTTCTAAACATTTCTTCAACAGTCCAAACCTTCACGCCAATTTATGTAACACTGAGCTTAAAAGTGGTCCCCTTGTTTCGCACGTTACAGTGTCCATCAGGGTCCCCGGCTCGTAAAGTATGTTTACGACGAGGCAAATTGAAGGGGCTTCCTCGTTCCTTCCTCCAGGACCTCGGCACTAACTGTTTGTAACGTATGATTGCTCTTTGGTAAGAATTGAGGGTCTAATCGGTGAAGTGCCACATCGGTGTATGAAGAATACTTATTTTCATACAATTTCCTTTATTTACCAATGTACCGCTGTAAATCTACCACGTGATTATTTTGCATAATTTATTAATTGATAAGAATCATGAAAATGTTCGTAATTCTTAGGTACTTCTCTATCATAACCTAACCAATTCCTTTGAATTCTTCATTTGTAGAATTCACTCTTTATTTATTTTTAACATTATAAGTGATTATTTACTAGACTTAAATTTCAAACGTTATTATAGTTCATAAGTTATTCCATGCCTTGCTAATTGCTTTAACATCGAACACTGTTAACGCAAAGCTGTAAATGATTATGTAGCCAATATCGTGTGACAGCTTGTATCCCCGCAAATGTTTTCTCTCTATTATCCTTTTGCATGTGATGATGTGCTACTTAAAAATGACATAGGAATGTGCTATCTATGTAATATATCCACGAAACAACCACAGAGCAAGTAAATAGTTATAATTCCGATGTACTCTAATTCAATTTCTATATCAATATTTAATCTGGAAGCTGCAAACTCGACACAGCTCTATTGACATTACCAATATCACTGCAATTATGAATTTAATACGATTATATGATGGCAAATTCTAGATCCGCAAATATTATTGGTGAATGGCGTCACACATAGAGATTAAATTAGATTTAACGCGCGTTGTAAATATTCGAATATTTATATAAGCCTGTGTTAATTCAACTGTTGGATACCTTTGAATCAAAATACATTCAAGTTATAGGCATTACTTCTTTTATCTCAACTGGACATCCAAACTGCGTATTGGAGTCTATGTTGATTTACAAAAATTAAAGCCACCCTATTTCAAAATTCTGTGTGCTTGAGGCATTAATAATATTTGCCTGTTTACTTATAAATGTTGGTTAATTTTGGTCTAAACCTTCTACCACCATTTTTAAACTTGAAGGCTAGAATCATTGGCATATTAATTTAAAACCAGTAACTAAGCACAATAACATTATAGTATTTAAAGCATCCACAGAAAACTGGAAATTCCATTGCTTAATTACATTCGAAATAAAAACCAATCTAGGCAATTATATAAAAAATATTACCATATTAAAATTTAATATTAAATAAAATATAAAGGTGGATTAATATGTAATATGTTGTTAATTATTTATTGTGACAGATAAATATAATGTAGTGTAGTAAATACGACTTATCAGATAAACAAACTTTAATATATTGACGGACAAGTAGCCTACAAGGTTAAGATTGCCGGAAGTCGCTAGGTGCAATTGCTTCTAAGAGGTCGATGTGGAGATCCTAGGGGGAGGCCTATGTTCAGCAGTGGACTTCCTGCAGCTGAACAGAGAGAGTATAATAACACCTCGTGGCATATAACCGAAGCGTCATTATACTAAACAAAGTAAATACCGCAAATTGATAAATATTATATTCTATCGCATAACATCAAAAAATAATCTCACCGACAGAATTTACCTTCCGAAATATCATGAAAAAATTCCTTAATATATATTTTACGAGGCATGTGATAAACTCGAACCAGTAGCGCAATATCCATCCACTTTAGCCGGGGGAACTGTTACTTGATTTAAAAGTAGCCAATTTAGTGATCGGCGACAGAAAATCCGACGTTGCTTATGCCAATACCAATCTGAGATCGTCGGTCGAATGAAGTTTTCAATATCTAAATGGAAACCGCAGCATAAAACACTTAGCTAAATGGTTTATAGGTTACTGCTGAATGTTTACGGGGAAAATTCAAACATATATTTTGGGGACATAGTTGTTTTTGCAGTAATGAAAGGCAGTTTAAAAAATTCTTATGCTGATGTTATGTATGTAACAAGGTGACAAATGAATGGTTGGTGCGATGAGCACGTATGCTTGCGTTGGTTCAATCCCCGCAAGGATTTATAGTTGCGAAAGTCTCAAACAATTTGTATAAGTATACATTTTGTTATGTGAAATATTTATTGTTATTGTTGCACTCTAAAAATCCTTGCATCGCTTATCATTTTTTGCCATTAACGATTATCTGTTAATTTTTTTCTTGTTTGCATTCTTGGTTACTAGAATAAAACGGTATATTTTTGAAAACGCCGACAAAAATATATATTTAGATAATTGAATTTATTTTGAAACTAAAACGAATTATCACTTCAAAAATTAGAACAAACTTGCATTACTGTCTCAAACATTTACTGTACCCGCGTGCAGCGGGAAGTGAAATAAATTAAGCTGCTGTGTACAACGCGGCGTATTTCTGTAATTTGCAACACTCTGTATCTTACATCATCTGAGCGGTAAATTGTAAACACCCACACATCTCGACGTGTCCTAAGAAATCCTTTTCAATAAGCGGGAATGTGATTTGTTGAGCCGCGACTTTCTTAGAATGCTTCACGCATTTGTTTTGTTACAAAATAACGCAATCTTTTTACTGGTGGTAGGTCTCATATGTATGTGAGCGCGGGAAAGTATATTAAGGTCTCATAAGTGAGAGACCGCCTGGGTAGGTATCACTACAATGCCTCTTTCTCCCGCCAAACAGCACTGTAGACGCAACGTTGTATTTCGGATTGAAGAACATGGTAGCCAGAATAACTACAGGACATATTAAGACTTAACATCTTATGTCTCGGGATGGCGAGCGCAGTGGAATGCCACGCATTGCTTTATAATTCAAGGTGTTGTTTGGTTTTGCAGTTTGCTACTGTCTATGAGCCGTCGTATCGGTTACCATCACGCGAATGGCATGTTCGTCTTGCCATACATTGCAATAAAGACAACTACGAACTAAAAATAGGTAATACCTGAGGTTAAGCTATTGATATTTTATCTGAAAAAAATTGGCAGAAATCCCGTCATAGTGATGTACCGAATTGTGTCACGGTTCGAGATCAGTCTATGAATCAGATTTCAAGTAGGTTAACTATTTCTCGCCAATGCACATTATTTTCATTACATACGACCGGTATACGAGCAAACAGATCACCTGATGGTAAGCGATCGCGGTCACCCATGAACATCCACAATGCTTAGATCATAGATTTGTTACCGGTCCAACAAATTAGGAGTGAAGCGGGTAGGAAAAACGAGACAATCGTGTCAGAAAAATCGAAACACCTTGCAAGTTTATGTTTTGTAAGGATTATCAGAAAAATGTGTATATTCAGGAATATACATATTATGACAAATGTCGTTCAATAACGAAGAATATGAAGTTTTTTATATCCTCATATTGATATTCTAAATTCAAATTAAATTAAATTTATTAGTTTAATTTAACCATAAAAATGTGTTTCTATTTTTCTGATAAGAAGTATATTTTATTAAATAACTTGAATTTTAATGGTACCGTTTTTCATATAGAAACCTAACATGGCCTTTTGTAAGCTGTGGTGCCGGTACAAGCCGAGGCTTATTGAAAATAACGAATAAACGATCAACATATTGAGTTTATTATATTAAAATTCTCATACCCATCGCACTCAACTTAGTTACCGTGAAGTTCTGCTGGCCGTTAATAATTCCTAGAGCGAGTTCGAAGCCGACGGGCTAAGCAGATTATTGGTTTATATCCAAACGGTATATTCTTATTACACATAAATTTGCAAAAAAGGAAGGTATTACGTACTTAATTTCAGCGTGAATGAGTATAAATGTTGGACGGACTTATTCACTTTTATATAAATAGGAAATATCAGAAAATTCTATTTAGGTATCTAAGAAATACATTTATTTCGTAAGCCTGCTAAATCGGAATGGAATCTTGCACAAACTATTTTTTATTCTTTGGTATATCATTTGATAAAAGTCGTCTCAAGCAGATTGTATTCAAGAAAAGAAAGGTTCTTAAAAGAGATACTCTTAAGAATTGTAAAATACGCGAAAAACACTAAAATTATTTCTTAAGTTTCCTTTAAAAGTTCTGTAAATGGAGTAATGTGTTGGATGTCCACCCAGAGTAGATAAACTACGTAATACAAGTTGAATGAAGTTGTTAAAAACAGGACGCTTTACAAAACCATGTGAGAGGACTTCCTAAATGTATAATTTATTACACACATATTTCGGTATCTATAGGTTATAAGTATAAGTATATATAGCCGACAGCCTCCGTGGCGCAGTCGGTTAGACGCCGCCTGTGAAACGAGAGGCCGCGGGTTCGATCCCCGCACCGAGAGAAATGTTTATGTGGCCCACAAATATTTCTTTCGGATTTGGGTGTTTGTGAGACCGAAAAGTCTCTCGTAGTTCCTGATACCTGCGACATAAGACGCGATCTTACTGTAGAGTCAGGACTTTGTATGTGACTGTTGGATGCTATTACTATTATTATATATAACAGTATACATAAGGCTTAGATATACAGGGTATATCAAGACTGCTACCGAAAACGAAGCCGGGTGGTAGTTTCAGCGACTTCAGACACAATGCAACAGAAAAAGTGGCAAAAAAAAGCGTCAATTTTTTTTTTCTTTTTTTTTCCTATGGCCATATTTGGGTGGTAAATACATTTTTTCCTAAAATAATAGTGTATACCCTTTTATTTATAAATACTCGAAGGTATAAAAGAGTTTAAATTATTATTTTAGCAAAAACTATGGATTTACCACCCAAAAATGACAATATTTAAAAAATCATAAAAAATAATTGTCGCATTTCTAAGCGAAATTTTTAATTAAATTGTGTTTGTAGCCACTAGAACTACCACCCGGCTTCGTTTTCGGTAGCAGTCTTGAGATACCCGGTATATAAGTTATTTAATTTGATTCTCCATTCAGACATTCAGACGGAGACATCTCACTGCTATCAAAATTAAAATAAATAAATTTTAAATATTCTAATTGCAATTAGATGACATCAATTAAGAACACATTCATTATCAATTTCAGAACCAAAGGTAAAGGTATAGGGAACTAACTTGTTGCTTGTACCATCAATGTCCACCGAATCTCTAAGTATTTGACATATTTCACCCATTATACAACCTCCGTGGCGCAGTCGGTTAGACGCCGGCTAAAAACAAGAGGCTGCGGGTTCGATCCCCGCATCGAAACAAATATGTTATATAAGTATAAATATTTTTTAAACAATCAATAAAGTCGTTATTTCGACAAACAATAACAACACAGCACAATTTCGAAAACAAACCCTCTATTGTTATTATGACCCCAGCCAAAAATTCCGCTTCCTTGAACCCAACAACAAAGGCTTTTTATTTTATAAACTGCCAAAATTCCGGAAATCATATCTTCGTGGCGACGGGCGCCATCAAAATTCAGAGCGCTTCAATAGAAATCAGTCACTGGCGAATCCCTAAAGGTAACATAACCAGCTTACGGCCAACGGTGATGGTGTCCACTTGGGAATTATTAACAAACCCTATCACCCCCGCTTTTGAATTAAAACCTTATATACAAAGTTATAGAGATCTAAATTGAACAGCAGGATACCGTGGAATTTCTGAAGGTAGAATCTGTTCAACCAACACACCGTGTACATACCTCTGCGTGAATTGTTCACACAAATGCCCGTAAATTTGGTCACGTTATACGATTGTTAATAAATAAATAGCAATTATTTTTCAAATTAGCAGCGTGTGAAATCTGAGTACGGGTACTTTTAACGACAGATCTCTCTTTTATTATGCCACTATTTTACTGTTTCTAAAAGAATATACTTATGTAGAATGATTATCTCTTCAGTTAATATTCAAATATTATCAAATTAATTAATTAATGTTGTTTTGGCAAAATAATAAGGGAGAATTCAAATTAATTTATATAAGAAATACACAAGATAATGATATTTTCCTTTAATAAGAACACAAAGAAGTAACTGTAGGACACATATAATCTAATTTGTTAAAAAAATATTTTGGAACATATACATAGTGCGCGGAACTAAAAATCGACAATATTACTTTCTCCGCTACCTGGCAACGATTCAATAACCAATAAAGTTAAACCGCAAAGCAATAAATTCAAAAACAACGCAAGACAGTCGGAGACCGAGTACGCTAGTCAGAACAACACTTTCAAACTTCTATTACACCCCCCGAACCAATTGTAGATGTTGCCGTTTAACTTTTTCAATTTCACAGCGAAATTGGCCGGTCCACCTCCTGCCCTCGCTTATTAAAAACGAAACTGCGATAATGGAATGTTCCCACTTGAAATTAAAAACTTTATTGGTGTGTAAATCACACGAAACCGCTGTGATTTCGCGCGGACAAGATTTAGCGGGGAAAATACCTGTTAAGCCTTAATTTATCAGTTGCGAAATTCCGAACAAATTTCATTGAAACTGCAAAACGTAAACAAAGATTGGAATACGCATTAATTTGCGTACATTTTATCACAGTTGCCGGGGATTGGTCCGTTGTAGGGTTGTTATTGTGACCATAAACAATGCAAGGCAAAAACGAAGTTTGCGGAGGCGAAACACTGAGGCTTTTAGCGGATACGTACTAGTGTTTGTGCGGCGCTGTTTGAACGACAAACTCCGGCTTCTGCGAACTGTTTTAATACTGTTAAAGTAATAAGTGTGTGTGCTAATACACCGCGGTGTTAGCTAAGTAGTGGTATGAACTCCTCGCTGCATATTTGTGCTCCGAGTGCATCCACTGAATTTTGATTACTCCGAATATAGTTTGAAACGATCTCATTACATTTAAAAGTTATCCCGTCTAATTATTGGAATAATTATTTTATAGTATAGTAGAGAAAGGTTTTTCTACGAATATGTAATTTATCCTAGACAGCAAATTACTTTGGTTTAGTAAATCATACCAACCAACTCTTCAATTATCGATTCGTCTTCTCTATATCTTGCTTTTTTATGTATAACCTAAATGACCAAAAGTATCCCGTTTCCGTGACACGACTTCACGTAAAATATCTTAATATATTTTTGTCTAAAAGATTCAAACTCTAAAGCCAGCATAAACCTCTCTATCCACTAATATTTGATGATATATTAGTGGTATTCGTAATGGAGCAGTTTTTATTCCCCGCAGAACACATCAATTAGTAACACATGCCACTAGCTTTAGATTTTAGGAGGTGCCGGGGGTAATCCTCGCAACTTATATAGGCACCGTCCAGGGACCGCACATGGATTTATAATCGCTGGATGGCATTTTCATTAACATTTCGTAGCCTTTTTAATCCCAAAAACAGGTAAAATTATAAACATTTTAAAATAAACAATGGCAGCAAAGCTACCGGTTTTTGAAGAAAGCGTATCAAATTTCGCAGAATATAAAATAATTCGAATTTGTTTTTTTTTAATATATATTTAGTTCCAAGAACGGACAAGACTATCGTACTATCATGGCAAGTAAATGCTGCCTCTTATAAAAAATTAACAATATATAGGACTGCAAGTGAGACGGTCGATTATGAAAACAAATCCGAAGATTAAAACAGGAGGGTTAGCATTTTTGGGACTCTGACAATCTCCCTAAATAATATAGTGATATAATGTGAATACATAACGTGGTACTTAAAATGACAGGTAATTGTTACTATAGGACATACTTCATATACTACATAAAAACTAAAGCCAGAACTTGCTAAGGCTATATTATTAAAGGCAAAGGGAAGTCAAAATTCTTGCAAAATTTCACTACCATAATAAAAAATTAGTTCATAACTATCTTCGTTCCACTCTTCAATAGCCACAATTCAACCAAACAAAGTAACTCTCCAGGTCGCTTCAATAGAGGGATATCTCCGAAAATAGCAGGTTAAAGGCGACTTATTAAAACGGTCGCTTTAAAATATGTCACGTTAGGGCGCCGCCGGCGTATAAATAATGTCTGGCGGTCGACGCGGCTGGGATGAGACCGGGGAGGTGTTGCTGTGGATATACGCTGGCCAGTTCGGATAACAGGGATACGACTCGGGGAATAATACCATTTTACAAAGCAGATACGCTACAATAGCCAGCTCCTCTTATATTATCAATACTAACTCTAACTATTTTTTCTACGTATGGGCGGTTGGTCTCTGATATATGAGAGGCCGCCTGAGTAGGTTCAATTTCCCACCGCAACTTCAATTTCTTCCGCTAAACAGCAGTGTAAATGCGCTATTGTGGTCCGGTTTGAAGGACATTCCAGCCAGAGTAACTACTGGACATATTGTTGGTTTTTGGCAGTTCGTTGATGATCCTTGTTAAATATTAAGTAGACAATTCTGTAGAAGTTAGTCATTGTATACAGAACTATGTTTGAATACAAATATATGTATGAATATTTCCATGACTTGAGAATTTAATTTTTAAAATGTCACTGAAAAGAGGGTATTTATTCATGACATCTGCCTCCAGGCCAGACCTCACCACAAATAAGTGCAGTCGTCTTCAGACATTAGCCACCGGTACTTAAAAAATGAGCAAAACTCATATAAAATATAATAGGTAACTATTGCTCTTAATTATCAACTAACAAGCTTGATTTTAAGGTCCAATTTAAGTTGAATAATAATAGGTTAAAACAACAAAACCTAGTTATGTAGCAACATTAATAATTATACTAAATGGAAAAAAGTCAATAAGCACGATGGGCAAAACATAAACGTCAAAATACATATACCTTTAAATCTGAAGCTCCTAAGTTCGAGGTCAATATGTTTGTGTATTTACTGCTGAATAATCCTGGCAGTAAGATGAGCCGACCCGCTCATTTCCATTAGGCCGCCAAACTATTCTGCTGACATGCATTTTCCGCCCCTCTCTATAAATATGCATTCGAATATTTGAACCGTATCGCGCTCTCCTACGCATTTTCAGACATCATAATGTATTCATGTTGAATTTATGATAGTTATCGAATTCTTTTTGTGTCCTATTTTTATAAAATTATGTTTAAATATCATAATTTATTTTATACATTACGAAATCTTATTGGAGAACCATGATCAGATGTTAGAATAGAAGGGAAGAGAAAATATATATATATTTTTTTGGCTTCAGCAATTTCACTCACCGAATTAATATACCGACCTAACCGGTTTAATAAACCGAGCAAAAGTAATGCTTTGGTATTATATTTAGTATTTTCCGTGTGGAAGATCCACACAAATCGTACGGAGCTGCGAGGTGACACGAGTGCTATCAATGGCCACGGGGCGAGACCGCCGCTCTCAGAATTTACACCATGCCCCCAACATTACATAAAATTCGATCCGCACTAGAATTATGTTAGATATTATCCAGCTTCTTATACTAGTGTTCGCCAATGACTTTCACCGCTTCAGTCGTAAATGTTATTCAGTTAGTTTTGACTAAAGTTATTGGATTTATTTAATATTTGTAACACATTGAGAAGAGTTATAAATGGTTACGAATCTTTTGTTAAACGAAAGTAATGAGACATTTCGAGGAAAAAGACGTTTTTTTGTTTTGTATGGTAAGCGATACGATCGCTCATAGACAGTTGCAAAAATAAACAACACATTGAATGACTAAGCAATGCTTGGCATTCCACTGCCTATTATGCCCACGGCATTAAAGGCTTTGCAGGCATGCACCAGTCTTAGAGAGGACAATAGAAAAAATGGCAGTGTTGGTGCGTAAGGATTATTATTATCAGCCCATATACGTCCTACTGCAGGGCATCCTCTATAATACTGTACTGTACGGTTGAGATGGGATAGGCCATATAGTCCATCTCGCTGGCCAAATGCGAGTTGAGGGACTTTACATACTTACATATAAATTCTTACTAACCGCTATGGTTATTGGTATGCATATTTCCTCACGATGTTTTCCTTAACCATTATAGGGCATAGTGATTGACTAAATTAACACGCAATGACGCCGCAAGGTCAGAGATTTTCCTTGGTATTTGAACCCGCGGCTACTATAAAAATCTTGTCAGTTGCGTTTTGTCCGTTACCAGCAGGCCACCAAGCATTAAGGGAATGGACCTGTATCTGCCTATATACGTCCCACTGCAGGGCACGCGCCTCCTCTATAATCGAGAGTAGGTACGATTGACAGTGGCGATCCCATATAGATTATAGTCTAAACGCCGAGGGAGGCTAAGAATTATAGGATCAATCTTTTCCAAGGATGGTACGAAATTTGGCATCCTATCTGTGAATTGAGTGTCGATTGTTCACGTCACGTTCATTGATCACGTCGATCGAACCGGCCTATTCATGCCAAAATCTGGTTTATCTCTCTGAGACTTCAAGCATTTCTGTAGCAAACTATTGGATGCGGCCTACATCCTTACCGTACCCTAAATAATAAGTTCATTGGCGTTGCCCTACATAGCTTTAACATAAGGTGCGCAGTTCTACTTAAGATTTGTGTTGGGTCAACCAAATCTTCCCAAAGCCTGTTTGAACAAAGCAAATCCAACTCACCAAATTCACATAATCCAAAACTACAAAATAAATAGAACAAACGCTTTATGCCGTTCACAAGCCAGTTGACAAGTTTTATATGATTTATCAAAGTGAATTCCGTCCCGGCGGAATTCAGACGTAAACTGTTTATGTGAGTAGACAGCCAGGTACGTACATAAAGATAAAAAGTTTAATGTTGTTTGTAGGATCGCCGTGAGACTGTAATGTGCATCCGACTGAAAAACGAGCCGAGTCACTCGGCCCGCTCCTGCGGACTCTCTGCCAGGGCTGTGCCGGCGATCTGATTCACTGCATACGTTTTTATAGCAGGTAGTTGGACTATTGAGTGTAGAAAAATCTGATCACATAGTACTTATTAATAGTTAGGTCTCTCATATTGGAGAGGGTGCCTGCGTAGGTATCACAGGTGTATTTCTCCCGCCAAACAGTAGTGTGAATGCACTGTTGTGTTCCGGTTTGACGGACATTGTAGCTAGAATTTGTTTCAATTATTTTTTTGCTCTCTTGTAATAGATCATGACCGCTCATGAACATTCACAACTCTTGAATCATGAATATGATTCTTTACGAAGATTTCCTATGAGGTAGTAGTATCCCCCGGATGATCCTGCAAATTCATGTCGAGCCATGTCTGATAAGAGCGTGGCTCTGCCACTCCCAGTAGTGTAGATTAAGATATATAACCAGAAACAAACACTTCAAATACCTACATCTAATTGAAATAGAAATCTTTCCATCCAAGACGACAAAGGTCTTGGTAAAATAAACAAACATTTCCTTGTTTTCTCGACAACCCTAGAAGGCTATCTTAAGTGCACAACAGCGGCTCGTATCTCGACGGCGATACACTGGACTTCCTTCCTACCGAGAAAGAATATGCAGCGGCGAATAAGAACAGCAATATGACCTTACTATCAACCAGATTAAAGTCCACAATCGCATCAACAAACGGCTGCAGCAAATGGACAAGCAAAATTGGACCTCAAAGGTGAGACGGATGGACGGCAAAACGGCTTAATTTTCTCTGTGCAATAAAATTCACGGCAAGCGCGCTGTTGATTGGACGATGTTATGTGAAAATAAACCAATTCCCTTATAATGCATTTGTTAATTGAATAACGGAAACGGGCAAATGTTTGTGTTAAACTTAATATTTCATGGGAAAATAAATTGCCTCCGGGTCTTATAGACATTGTAACAACATCTGCTTTTGAACAGTATTAAGTGAATTTTGTCCACATTTTTCCAAGGACTTTATTTTTTGTTCGCCTTTGTTGAAGAACTATCATTTTATGTTTCCTAATGCAGATTGTATATTTATTAACAAATATTAGTTAATATTTTTGTACTCAAAAAAATATGCCTGTTCCTTGAATTCGAAGCTGTACGTGTGATTGCTTTACGACCAATTTAATCAAATTTTTCACGTTTCCATTCTTTTCAGGGCTGGGATAACCTGCATGGTTGACTTAAAATAGACAATGGGATGTAAAATAATTATTAAAATCTTTCTAGAGAAACGAACGTATCTAAAATTAGAATTAATTATTTCGAATATAACGAATCTAAAATGTAGTTACACAATGTCATGTATGACGAAGAGCATAGAGAATAAAGTAGAAGACCACCACTAAGTACGATTATGCCATCAACAATATCAGATGAATAATAATGTGAAGTGGCACAAATGATACTTTGGTCTCAAGTAAAATTCCCTCAACCCAGAACTCAAGGCATAAATAAGGTAAATATTGAGATACAGGTATTGCATCCGCAGCTTAGAGTGCGGGATCATATGCCTCTCCAGGGAGCATTTCATTTTCGCGGGATAAAAACTGGCTTTCTGTTTTATCTCAACCCGCAACACAAACTATATGTAAGGATTTTATAATAATTCAATGTTTCGGTCTAAAGAGGAAATATTTTAGGTTAAATGATTTTTTTAAATAATAACATTCGAATAGTTTATAGCAATGTTTGCTTCTCTCTTTAAATGAACATACATATAATATTCTTTCCTTACCCTGATTATCACTTTATAATATTTTAGTAACTTCACTGTTTGATTTTTATCTTCGCCTAAAATAAAAACTATACTGATAGTTCAGTCAAATGTTGAGCACGCATCACGCAAAATCTTGAGGATATATGACCTGTTTTCTTTTTTAGACTATTAGCTATTTTCAGAAAAACCATTATATTTATCCTCAAACAAAAGGTAAACATCATAGTCTTAAATGAGGTCTGAAGTAAATAATTCGCAGTAATAGTGTGCCATCAAGCGCATGTCTTAACGCTGCGGATTATGGCAAGTTTTTGCTCCGTCCCGGCATAATTACTCCGAGTAGCCGGTCCTTACCAAGTTCAAAGGCCACAGTTTTATGTGAACTCGTTAAAATTCTTTAGCATTATTTAAATTTCAAAATTAGTTTCCTACTTTTTCCTTTATTAAAATACGGTTTTAAAATGTAATCTAATTATGTCTCGGCTCCTTCATGTGTCTTTGCTGCGCGGCGCAAGAGCTTTTGTTTTCATGATATATTTTTACATGTTTTCTGTACTTATTCAAGTAATTACTAATTAGTAACGGGCTAAGACTGCCATTATACACGATGGTAGAATATCTATTTTAGAATGCTGTCAGTATATCAAAATAACTATATCTTCCCACTGGATATTAATAACTTATCACTAGACATACAATCAAAATCAATTAACGTCTTCCTCAAGACACCACCACGTAATATATCGTACACAATACCTCCAAAATTTGACCCAGCCTCTAACAATGACGCTTTATTGAAACAATTGCCGGTTCTCATGACAACACACCCCCAAGGCAGCAAGCCCCACATATGAACAGAATAATAATGTTAATTAAGTTGAACTGTCCGAATTAATTGACGCTGTGTCGCCCCCATACATATACGACGACAAACAATGCAAATACACTTCGATACACTCGTATGCATGCCTCTTGGAGCCGATGGATAACGTACAGCGATCGTATATAAAGCTGGCTTAAAATACCATTCAATGGGAATATGTCTGTGATTCTTATTGTTAGAAAAGATTAGGCGCTGTGCACTCAAAACAAGTCTCTCAATGCCTTATCGTTTATAACTCTCATCATCGGTGCACAATCTTCCCCTTCCGCAACAATTTCATCCAAAAAAGTTGATACTGAAAGTAAATATTACCAGTATTTTTGAGCGATCACTCACAATAGGGTGATACGATGATACGCTAGGTAATTTTCTGATTTTATCAATTTAGTGATCTCGACCGCTCATACCACTGCCATTATTGTTAGCCTGCATTAACAATAGCACGCAAAAACAACCACCAACACTCGGTGGATCTCTGAGGAGCGCCTTTATTGCCGCAAAATTGAAATACTTGGCAGCAAATGAGGATTGAACTGTTATACAATGGTTTCATGAAATCGGGAATATCAGTTAGTTTGTTTTTTTCCAAAAGTCTCCTAGTTTTTTGCACCAAGCTGCATTCAGCAAAAATGTTTCAACATTAACTAGCTTGACGTACACGCGTCAAAACATTCTTACAATTCTCGACGTTGCCTCGATATTCCTTAATCAGCACTCATCACACGGCCTCATTCAGCCGGCGGCTGTAAAAGGGGGTGAATGTGAAACCGAATGATTCCTGCCGTAGTGTAGTGTACGTGATTCAATACTAATTGCGGGCTCCCTGCGCCATGTCCCGTCGCTTTACTGCGGTCAGCCGATATTGGCCTCTCCGCCGTCGCTGTAAACTAGTAAACAATAATACATGCACTGGGAAATTTCAAATGGACGCGCTCTATTACATTTTCTGCGAATATTGCTTGCATGTTTCCGGAGAGACAAATAGGCCCTTTGAGCCACGATTGCAAACAATAATCATGTTCAATTACCTAAAATCATGATTACAACGCTATCATTGTTATTTGGTTATATACATTGTGTAGTATTTCCAGAAGGCAGATAATTTATGAAGTGAAGTTCGTAGTTGCCTGTTGGTAAATGGACCAGACGCGGTTGCCAAAATGCGCATGTTGGTCGCGGGTGCTAATCCCAGGGCACACCTCTTGCTTTTTAAAGTCATGTGTGTGTTGATAGTCAATTACCACGCACTATAACTGTGAAGAAAAGCATCGTGAGGAAACCTGCTTACTATAGCGATTTGATTACTCAGTGCAGACGCCACAAAAATTACGTGTCAAAACAGCACGTTGATCTGCGCGCCATCTATACATATTTCGCGAAACCAGCAGCGCGGCATGACGGGCGCGTGACGCGTGCGTTGTCCCGACACGCCGTGCCATGTGCAATCAATTTCCGCCGAGCTGCGTCCATACTCGATACATAGGTTTTTCCTGTTTGCTTTGTGCCCACCCGCTCGCTGCGAGGTTGTCGTGATGAAATGGATTGTTAAGTGGAAACCGCTTTATGCGTGCGGCCTGATGGAGTCTCTGTGGCAGTAGTGTACTTTCTACCGGAGGTGCTTTTGCTCAGTAATTAAATTCGGCGACGGTAGCTGGGTATTGGCAAGAGAATATCTAATGGCAATACCGTTTAATTGCAATTAAATGCACGTGCGCTTGATCTCGTTTTGATTACATGCGGGGACTTATTTACGAGTGGTGAGAGAGTTAATTGCTTAACGTAGTAATTTCTTGAATTATTTTGGTAATGTTATCGTACGTACACATTTCTGTGTGTGATTTTTTGTTGTAGCTTTTAGGTGGTTGCGCTTTGAATTTTGTCAATAATAAAAAATAGGTAATAAAAATATGTTTTCACTTTTACAACAATTTCACCACGACCAACCACACAAGGTTGCCTAAATTCGATGTAAACAAAACCTTAGCCAGCAATTCTCGACGGACCACATATAAATTCCCCTAACGCCTGATCACGGCATATGTTTTTTTTATCAACCAGCCAATGATGCGTTCCAATGTATACATAAAAATAAAACAACTTTCAGGAGCCGGCGGGGGGCCCTGGCATGAGTGAAGTGAAATACAAAATTACCAAGTTTGATGGAGTAATCGTGTCTAAGGATCACGATAACGCCGGGAAGCTTCGCTCTAAGTTATTTACAGCGCCTTAATCCCCGAGGTTACGTCCGTTCTCCGGGAAATATTTACACTACGACTTAAATTTCTTATTTATTGCCCCTTAAAACACTTCCCAGACGGTTTTACTACAACGAAATAAAAATTGGACTTTACTATCGCAACTTTATTTATTATCTCGTATAAACACTGACTTAAATTATTATAAAATTAGCTAAAAACTACACAAAATTGAAAATAATTAAACAATCAATCTTAAAAACGTAACGTGTCCTACAAAATGTTCCGATTTCTGGAGCGCCAACAAAAAGTTTACGCGCAAAGTTTTCACAAAGTAAATTAAATATTTCTGCTGAATTGTATGAACCAGGGAACTTAAGATAACACAAGGGATTGTTCTGAATACATAAGTAAAGACAACTAATTTAGCCTTCAACGGGAACATGACGGTATTATCTTTTTAAATTACGCCAGGAGAAAGGAATGGATTCCTCCAAGGGTGAATTTTGTCAAAATTAGGTAAATTCAGGCAAAGGTCATCTACGACCGCTTTATTCCATAGAGACTAAAATTACTCGTATATAAATGCTAAACTAAAAAAAAACAGTTGATACGTAACAGAATCTAGTATTTGTGCTTACCTGTACTTCTTATAGCAAATATACTATCAATTCATTCGAGACAATAATTATTTCTTGTCCGTTTTGGGTTCGGTAGAAGTCGCAGGCGATTGAAGGGCGCTCTTTGGTATTTTCTTGTTTGGCCATAATCTGCGCACGTATTCAACTACACCTGATCGATAATTTAAATATATAAAAAAATGTAGGTAATCAATCTGTCAACTGCCATTTAAAAAAAACATGAATTGAGCACTCAGACGAAATTATAAGGTCATTCAGACCAGGTAGAACCTGCAATTTCGTGTTTTTTCGTGCGTTCTCTTAACTATAAAGAATATAAGAGTTACAAAAGTTACGTTTATTTAAGTTTTGATATCTCAAGTTCTTAGCAATTTATGCGTAAAAGCTGCTTAAAATTAGCAGAGGTACTTATATCTAAGTACTACCGACCTTCATATGCATGAGTCCATCTACCAAGCATATGTACGCCATCAAATACCATATAATGTCGAGTCAAGCCCAGCGCAGACCGTGACGGCATGATTAAATTTTTTACCAAAGGATATTGGTGGCGCGGATGATCGATAATAATTCGATTAATAAATAAGTGGACTGTATAGCGGGTTGCACGGCACACTCGGAGGGCGGGATGAACTGCCTTCAGGAAAAATGGTTCACTAGGCAGTTCTACAAGGAATGGATACGCACATACCTTGTAGCGTCAGCGGCGGTGTTGTAGTTGGCGGCTCGTCTGCTGCTTGGCGGAAATACACTGAATAGTTACAAGCACCAATAATGTGACGAGACACTGATAACCACTTAATAACACATTAATATGCGGAGCGGTACATTATCTAACTTCTCACTCCGAAGGCGCGCGCGCAAGAAGAAAAAGTATTTTTGGCGCCCTCGAGCGGCGGTTTGCGGAAATGTTTTTGATTGATTCAGGTTAGCGCGGGCGGCGACGCGTTCTCGATCACACCTTGCTGTTGCGGTAGTGCGGGAAAGGGATGCGGGAAGGAAAGCATGCCGTGCAACTTAACATGCATTTGATTGCTTTATAGAAATATGACAGCGGAAGTTGTAACATAAATAAAATTACTTATTTTTGCGGTTAATGATAAAATGGCGCAACCAGATATTCAAACTTATCTGATGAGTGTACGACATAATTCCAATTTTTTTAAATAGATATTACAGCATCGAGAAATGCGTTTTGATGCCACGGCATAAATTTAAAACATTGTAATTTATGTCGTATTCCAATCGGATAAGTTTGAATACCCTTTGTAAAAAAAAACCATTGCCATGCATGTCGTCCCGGACTGCGCTGGCCCCTAAATATACTTACTGGATATGTTTATAGTCTTGGCACCTTTGTCTCCCGGTTTACCTGGGAAGACACTGGCCATCTCTTCAATCAGCGCCATTTCTATAGGAGCACCTGCCATCGTTAGGTCTCTGTACAGGTCTCGAGTCATTATGTCCGGCTCTTCGTTAAATCTGGCCGCTTTCAGAAAGTATACCCTGCAAACGTTCAAAGTGATAGTAGTTTAACAATACACGGTGTCAAACCCCGAACATATGTCAGCCCATATACATCCTATTGCAAGATACGAGCGTCCTATACAATCAATGTACCTACGATAGAGAGGGGTTAGGTTAGTCCACCGCTGCCTCCCTGCACAGGGCCGCCGTGGAGGAGTGGCGTCTTAGATTGGACAACCCAACAGCGGGTCTGAGGACTGTTGAAGCAGTGCGCCCTGTCTTTGACCAATGGCTAGACAGGCGCCACGGCGTGGCGACGTTCCGACTCACACAGGTGCTCACAGGACATGGTAGTTTTGCCGAGTACCTGTGTAGGATAGTTGGCGTCGAAAGATTGGCCGTTTGTCACCACTGTGGCAACGGTCCAGAAGATACGGCCCAGCACACGCTGGAGGTTTGTCCATCCTGGGATAGCGAACGCAGCGCTCTCACAGTAGTTATTGGGACCGATCTCTCTCTGCCGGCTGTGGTTTCGGCCATGGTAGGCAGTCCAAGGTCTTGGCGTGCGGTGGCAAACTTCTGTGAGAAAGTAATCTCGCAGAAGGAAAATGCCGAGAGGGATCGAGAGCGGTCAGATCCTTCCCGCCGCCAAAGAAGACGTAGGAGACGCCGACGTGACGCATGATCGGCGACTCGCGCCCTGTGGTATGGGGGCGCTTCGAGAATCCCGCCACGGTATCCCCTGCCTGTCGTAGGAGGCGACTAATGGGGAAGTGAAGGTCGCGGGCGCGCAGTGGGGGGCTGTTGTTGCGCCCATTGTACTCACGTACAATGCGACCTCGAGATGTTCGGCAGCAGGAGGAGGAGGAAGGAATTGCCTGTTGCCGGGAAATGAGGAGGCTTCCTAGCCTCCAACATACTTATGGTACGTGCCGCAAATTGAGCGGCATTGTGCAGGGATGGTCCCGGTAGAAGCTGGAGCGCTCTTCCTTCGGGTTCCCGGGGCCGTTCTAATTGCGCTGAAGAGGGCAACGCGGGGTTTTGGTTGGTATGACTATCGGTGAACCCAACATAATCGCTCCACCCTCCCCCAAGGTGGGGCGTTAGCGGTAATCCGGTATCCCCGCGTCAACAAAAAAAAAAAAAAAAGGTTAGTCCACCGCGCTGGCTTAGTGTGGGTTGGCGGACATTACAGACCACAGAACTTCTTACAAATCGCAATGGTATGGTATGCGCTATGCAGGTTTCGTCAAGATGTTTTCCTTTACCGGTATATTTTGTGGTGAATGGCAATTGACCATCAATACACACATAAATACAAAGAGTCAGAAGTGTGCTTGTGGGATTTGAACCCGCGACCACAGTGGACATGTTGGCAGTCACGTCTGGTTTGTTCTCCTATCAACAAGCCAGCACGCACATATTAAATAAATAAATAACACCCAACAGTCACATACATAGTCGTGACCCAACACCAAGATCGAGTCTTGTGTCGTGGGTACCGGGTACGACGAGAGATTTTCGGACTCACAAACACCCACCGACAACTAATACCATTTCAAACATGTTTACTATTGCCATTTGTTTATATTAACTAGAATTTTGAAAGCCTCTGTAGCGCTGTTGGTTAGACGCCGCCTGTGAAACGAGGGGCCGCGGGTTCGATCCCCGCACCGAGAGAAATGTTTGTAAGGCCCACGAATATTTTTTCAGGTCTGTGTGTTCGTAAAACCGAACAGTCTCTCGTAGTTTCTGTTACTACGACGCAAGGCTGGATACTAGTGTGGATCAAGACTATTGTATGGCACTGTTGGTGTTTTAAAAGACGAAATATTGGTATTTACCTATTGGATTAGAAACAGATCTATAAACCCTTTTTTACAAAGAGAACTTAGGATTTTTATGTAAATTCAATAAAACAACATTTGGTTGATCGAAAAGAAAAACATGTAATTTTCGAATTTTAATAGTAACACAATGTATTTATCATCTTCATTTTCGTGACCTAAATTAAATTAAATATAGCCTAGATTGAGATAACACAATCATGCTTTGTACAAAAAACTATATTTTACATTAGGGTTAGTTCATTTATTTGTACAGGCATACAATAAGTAACAAATATAGAACCAACTTTTAAGAGCCTGTTGCACAACAGCCTCACTCAAACGGATTAATTTAATTTTTAACTGTTTTTACAATTATATTTTGCTTAATAGAATCTTATTTTTTATGTATAAGTCAGTTTCATATTGTTCACGTTTGGATAGTGTTATAATGAGGTAAATGTTTGACTAGTACTGCCATTTTTAGCTAGAAACAATTTTCACCAAAGTTTTTTATTTTAGTTCTCTGCTTTATCTTGAAAGTAAAAAAATCAAATTTATTTTTTGATATAGCTGTGTTTCAGATATCCATTAAATCAAATTCAAAAAATCGTTGACATCTTTATACAGCAATATTAGTAAAACACACCAAGGTTTATTTTTACAACTTAATTTACTTTGGATCTTATACCTAATACGTAATATTCGATAAAAGACACTGATAAGACACAAAACATCCAGGACGCTTCTTAAATCCTATATACCTGAATTTTGATATGGCTACAAAAACCAACAAAAATAGAAAATGTGCCTCTAACCCCTATTAAGACAAATAAAGGTTTTTTTATTTATGTTATAAATTCTTATGAAGAGAACAACTCTTATTTATTACTTACATAATAGTCTTCCTATGAATAACTAAAAAGAGTTCTAGTAAGGTAGAATTGCATATTAAATGAAGAGTTGTACTTAGAATAATAGCAGTAGCTTGGATGATAAAGAGTGCTGTTTGTAAAGAAAGGAACTACTAGTGAAATAAAATCTCGCCAAAACCATTTCATACAAACGTCATTTTGTCTTTTCTGTTTCCATGAAATATTTTGCCAGCTTTGATTTTACTGTAGTGTAATCATGGATACTACTCTTTTTTGACTAGTCATCATTCCAGTTGTTCCGCAGAATATAATACTTCTATGGGTGTGAATGTGGTTGAATGCTAATGCTAACATGGCGTTATTAATATACACTTACTAAATATTATGTCTCTTCGAAAGACTTTTCAGTTTGAGCAAAGGAGACAAAACATTCGATAAGTAAATACGTAGTTAAATGTCTTTAAATAAGTCCGTCGAACATTGAAGTCAGGTAAAGAATGTAACGATTGTTCCAATTATTACGTGTCTTGTTCCAAAATCGATAATTCCATGTCTGAAACGATGTTGCATACCCTTGATCGGATTTGAGCTATTTTGTCTGGGGGGAAATGACAAACGACGTCAGCCATGCTCTTAAAAAATACGTGAACAGGAGTATCGCCCCTTTCCGTATTTTGTCTCAACAATTTTCTCCTTTTTATCATTCGATTTCTTCTAATCCCTTCTGCGATACTATTTCTCTTTTTGACTTGTGATATCCAACTTTGGCTTGGTTCTTGTGATTGATGTAGTGAAAGAGGGTCACACGAAGATATATGTGTTGAAGAAGTAGTTGCATCGTCCTCTTCAGGCGAATCATCTTCATTATCGCGTTTACTGTTTTCAGTCTTAACACTTGTAATAATAACCTCGTCTTCGTCATAACCGTCATCTATGAATTTGAGTCTTTCATCGTCATATTTCGAAACAAAGTCGACACTTCCAGCTTTCTTTTTCTTTTGAACTTTTTTATAATTATCACGTATATTACGCCATTTTGTCTTGCATTCTTCAGCTGTAACAATAATAGGTTAGTGTCATAAATTTTTATTATTGGTTACACCGAAAGGTTTCGTTATGAATAAGATAACATAAATAATTTTTCATTTTAACATGTGTTAAGTAATAAGCAAGTTACAAATATGTAAAAATTTGTGGTTGGAGTAATAAAAAAGGTGCACGCACAGACCAAGTAGTACTTGGTGGACGCGTGTGAAAGAGACGAGTGTCCCTACCGCATTATACTCTATGGCGGTACGACCACGGACCGTGCCATTCGCCCGATGGTAAGCGATACGACTGCTCATGAGCCTTTACATACTGCTCAAAATTGAATCTTGGACACAATCGTATTCTTACTTAGTTAATACAGACTTAAAAAGGTGTATGCTCGTATTGCTATCAAGTTTATTTTGCTAAGTACGACGTATGAGCTACCTAGGATGCACTACCATTTACCATAAACTGCTTTTTCTTATTTCTGTTTTGATTTCTCTTTTCTCTTGTAAGCACTATAGGCGGCGGATGGGACGAGACCATATAGGATGGGATGGAATAGGACATAAAAGAAACTTGGTAGTGTATGTAAATGTATTCCTGTTGAATACTAATTTTGACTCAATAGAAAGATTCCCTTCTATATGATTACGACACTATTGTGTACCTCCATTAATCTAATAGCAACTAGGCGAAGACGGGTCAAATAACTAGTACTTTTAAGTTCATTAAAACTTCTAAACTAGTTTGTATTGTATTTGTAAGACAAAACGGTAAACAAAACAGTAATTATATTAATGTACATTTTCACAAAGCAAAACCTAAATGGATACTGAAGAATACAATTCCACGAAAAAAAATATGATGCAACCCTACTATGCGAACTCGCAAAACCGCGGTAAACAACACGAAGTAGCGGTTTCGCTATCTCTCTTTCTGTCTTTGTCGCTCCGGCGCGGTCACACTATCTTCCCTCTTACTCAGCCGGCTGAGAAACTATCTATCTACACCACCGCACGCACATATGGCAGTTTTGGACCAAAGTTTGATATTACCTTTAAAATGATACCACTAACAAAGAAATTACAAATCAATTACTTACGTTTCCTTTTCAATTTTCGCGCTATCTCGTTCCAGCAGTTTTCTTTCACCGTTAAACTTTTGTATGATTTGTCCTTGCTTCTATACAAACACGGATAACTTTGAACCAGTTCAATTAAACTCTGGTCGATTAAATCCATGACGCAGAGAGCCGCATACCGCGTGCACGAGTCACAAGCCGTCACGAGCCGTGCGCGACGACCGCCGACGCGTTGTGCGGCGCACCCGCCCCGCACCCCACCGCCCTCTACCCTCATTCCCCGCCGCGCTTTCCCCTCACCGCTGACGCGTACTGCGACGGAACAAAAGAGCGTATCTTTCATACGAATGTCTAAACCGTGTCGGACGCCCCACACCGCAAACCGCATTATCACGTTGTGCGTTTCGATCGACTTGACTTCACGACCGTGCTCGCCCGTCACCGGTAACGCGTACTGGGACGGAACCAAACACCTTTCTTGGCGTTTTTATTATAAAAGTGTGTGCGACACCGCATATTGCATACGGCAGTGAATCAAGCAGATTTTATAATCCTCAAGTTGTTTTTATAATTTATGAATGTTGTTTACGTGTATAATTGTCATAATATATCAGTGAATGGTTACGTTTGTCAAAATAATTATGTTTATTAAATGTCACTGATGTGTTTTGCTTTTAATGTATGTACATATTTTATTTAAACAAGTAAATACTAGACGCAACTTTAATCGGATATTATAGTTAATGAGCTATGAGACTGCGCATTGATCTCCCCTACATAAAAACATTAATATTGTTAAATGCATTCGAGTATTGATATAGGCATATGGTATTTAATTTAAACCACTTATTCTTAGCCACTTCAAATATCATTGGACCAAGTTTAAAAAAAAACTGATAATTTTATCAAAATTGCGATTTTAGTTTTCAAGGTCTAAGAGTCTTTTACGGCAAGTAACTGAATCGAACTGAAGCTCAGCTAAGCTATAAAAATAATCGTAACCATACGGGCGGGCCAACAGTCTTGAAAACTAAGATTATTGCATAAACAAATCCAGAATATTTTTTAATTAATTTTGTACAATATAAATTTGTCACTTGGGATGTTTTCATGTGGGTTTTATTAAATACCATACGACAGTATCAACCTGTAGATAGCAAATACAGGAAAAAAGAAGCAAAACACGCAGTATAATTTGACCTCAACACTGATTATCCCATACCTACTTTGTTTATACACTTCCACAATCTAATTTTCCATTTTTTTTCGTCTTTGTCTTCATGTTTGTACGCAAAGTAATACAAAAAAAATCGATCAACATTTAGCTGAGTGGACACCTATCGGTCACAACCGCGACCAGCCATTTTTGTTTAATTTGTATTTTATATTGTTTAACATTACTAATTTGGTGTACGTTAGGTCTGTGACGAATAAATCGTCTTTCTTTCTTTCAATCATAGTCAAATACTCTATTATTATGTTTCAATTGTGTAAATACTTGCCCAATATCCAGTTTGCACTTCTTAGATGCTCTAGCAGTTATGTAGTCGATTCTCTTCATGACGATTACTTTCAAGCTCGGCAAAGTAATAACATAGTTTCCTTTGACTGGTCCGTGGACTATACTCAAATTAGGGCGGGTTCTTAATATATCTTCCATTTCCTGTACCAAAACAATATCAAACAATGACTTTTGAGATATATTTAAATATAGGTTTAGTGATCACTTTCCATACCAAATATTTCTTTTTTTGTTTCTTGGTTTTAAAGTTTAAAACTCATTAAAAATATATATTTCGTAGAGATTTTTTCCCTGTGAGACGATAGACTCCTCCCTATCGTGTCATGGATTAGACAAAACAAGTATGTTCTCTCTTCAGTGAGAGCATATATTGAAATTTACTTGCACTGGATATATCTTGGGAATAATTATTAAGGGCTTTTTTTAGCAGTTCCGCCTCCAATATAGCTATATTTCACCATTAAACCACGTTCCCGTGAATAAACATCTTAAAACACTAGATTTAGACGCTGTATAATCTAGATTTGCGTTTCAAATAAATAATGACAAAATCTTACAGTCACAAAAACTCGATTGACGATAATATCGCGCATGTAAAGGTGGTGAAGTTTTGTATTCTTTAGTCTCAATGAGCGGATTATAATCAGAGCTTCGATTGGCTTCAAAGGATTATTGGATATGTCCAATGTTAATAGCGAAACAGCGTTGGGCAGTCTTAATGCAATAGCAGTTGCTGATTCATTCGTCAATCTAGAAATTTAAAAATTCATACGATAATTGTATTTATTAAAGTAGTAGATAATCTAGATTATTTTGTAGTACGGTTACTTACATGATACACATAGAAATAAGACCTATTTTATTAATTTGGTCGAGACTTTTGATTACTTTTATTTTCCGATGTTTCGAACATTTAACAGTGTTTCTGGTCGCGGGGTAAACTGAGGTAGTAGTAAACCAAACCAAAAACCGCGATGAAATTCGTAAAATGGGTTTTCAATTATAATAAATATGTTGTTTATCAACTAATGACGTTATTATGATGCCAGTTTATTTTAAAAGCTGCACTGTAAGACCTTATTCCAGGATCTAAACCTGTCGCATGTCAGTCCCATCTAGAAGCCAATACACCAAAAAGGTGATGAATTCTATGAATTGTAACCTAATCTGCACAGTCATACATCAATCGCACGTCGCATTGCGTCTTTGCTCTAAAACTAAAATAGCTTTGGCCTTAGATGATAACAAGGACACTGCTCATTACAGTGACACATTATCACACCGCAAGTTTACGGCAATGACAATTACCGCGGTCGTTTCGGTTGATTTTATTACTACACACGTTCATTCTTCGCATTAAACAGTAATTCACATATCTTATTACGTTTTAAAGCCAGAATAATATAGAGATTTTATCCCTTTTTAAAACACTAAACGTAAACACTATTTTGATTTTAAAAGTTGTCCGTTGAAGCGCACTAGGTGTAGACTGTAGTGTGCTTCAGTGGGTGCATTTATGAATGGTGCGGGAATAACAACTAAACCTGGTTTTAATTTAACAATAAAATCACTTGTTACGCCTTGTCAGAAACCTAAGATGGGAGGAAGGAGAATATCTTAAAATAAACAGCTGTACCAATCACCAAATTAAATTCATCCATCCATCAAAGACACATTGATCTCCACACCGGTCTATGTGTCCAAATAACTAGGTAAGTAGCTAATAAAATTGATATAAATCACCAGAAAATAGTAAATCCCATACTTATTATTACTCAAGTCCAAAAATTGTAATGATTTTACAGTCAGCAGCTTCCTCAAAGGTACTCCGACATTCATGCTATTCCAAGATAAGTTCAAGGATTTCAGCACTTTGCTGTCGCCAAGGACTCTTACCAGCATATTGGCACCTGACAAAACATATTTATCATAGTCATTATTAGCGATAGAAGATCTGCTGAACATAAACCGCCCTAAATCATTTCTATGGAATACACTAACAACACGACAAAATTACCACGTATTTTCAGAATTATAGTATCTTCTTATAAGCTCACCTCCACATCCAATTTTGACTTTAGTATTTTTTAGCTTGATTTTTTTTTTCTAATTTTAACCATCTTGTCTTGATCAAACTGTTCTATCTAAGTAACATAAACATAGATACAAAATATGATCGTTTTCTCACATATTCTCAAAGATAACCAATAACGGCAACTAAACTACCAAAGCTCAATCCAAAAGCAATCGCATTTAGAAATTCCCCAGGCACATACAAAACGCTGTTGAGGAAATCACATCAAAGACCACCCGCAGACGGGGACGCGACATTTTTTTTCAATTCCAGCCAAACGTCATATTATAGATATAAAAAAAGAGCAGAACGCACATGTCGAAAATAAAACGGCACAGAGCCGAACCCGTGTACTGTTTAATATTTATGAGAGCTACTCGCAGCCTCGCGCGACTCGAATGAAATAGCCAACAGAAAGTTTCAGAACGGTGAAACGTTTCTAAAACGGTCGCGAGCGACGCTCACTACGCCTCAACAATTTTATTGCTAACTTTCGTCGCATTACCGATAACTCAATGTCCTTTGTGACGAACAAAACGCTCCCATAAGTAGTGCGTAACTCTAACATATGTCACTATTTACGCTGAACGAGTCATCTAGAATTTATTCGGAAGTTAAGAGATTTAGAAATATGCAAAATTATGAACAAAATATTTCAGTTTTAAAATATCTAGATTTAAACCCCAATGAAATGTTTTGCTTGCCAAAGGTTTTTAAAATATTCAGAAACTTCGTCTTCTCCCTCCAACAGTTTTATAAGCTAACTTTCCTAGCATAACCGATAACTCAACATCGTACTTTATGTAGTGAAAACGTTCTAATAGGTCGTAGTGAAATGTATATATTATAGGTATATGTATTATAGGTATATATAATATCTACAATTCCAGCAAAGGCAGAAGATTCAATAGCCATTTTAATGCTTTACATTTTGACAAATTATGTATACGTTTGATAGTGTATTTAGCTAAATAAACAAAATGTATACCTAATGGATGAATATATGAATAAGCAATTATATTACCTAATTTTAAACAATTAAAGTTAATTTTTGCTTACCTCTCATTGGATACATCTGGTTCCATGACACGTCCAGATGGGTCACCTTATTGTTGCGCATGTATGATTCAGCAAGAGCGACTGCGCTCTCACCCCCCAGATCATTGTAACTCAAATTCAATCTAAAAAAAATATATTTTTAAACATAAATTTTACTTTTAAACTATTTTGGTGCAAAGCTGTTTAGCAGTGGACTTCCTATCGTTGAAAATAGAGGGAGAGAAAGATACGAAACTAGACCTCAACGGACTGAGTAAGATGAAGTGTATATTCATCAGTAAGTAAATGTTGGTTGTTGATAATGCCCCTTACAACAATGGTAGGATTTGTTAGGACGAGGTGGGCATTCTTCTAAGCATTATTTTAAAGCTATAGGATATTTAATCATTATATAAGTTGGGGTTCAACTTTAAACTTTCCATGCCCGCAGGCGATCATGATGATTAGAAAATATTACGAATTATGTTTTCTCACCGTCTGATAATGGCGCCTTTCTTGATCTGTATAGCGAGATATGTCAAACCGGCATCTTTCATGTTATTCCTGGACAAGTCGAGCTCCTCCATTGAACGTTTCGACAGGTTTACTACTAGATTTCGAACACCTTCTGCCTGCAAACTGGACACGAACATTGTTAGTACAAAATCTACACATATAATCATTGCAAAATCACACAGTAACTACAGTTTTTCAATGTCCCTCAATTATACCAGTTCGAAAGAACCGAAAATCAGGTTCCTCAGAAAAATTTAAAAAGAATTTTTTTTTATATTACGGATAATGTTAAAACAAATATAATATCTATTACGAGTACATAGTGTTAGCTCACTTACGTAGATAATAATCACTAAATATTGTTCAACAATAAATAAGATAGTGTATAATATGTAGTATGTACTTGCACTCTTTCAAAATTAATTCCTGTAGGGCAAAACTTTCTCCCAACATCTGCCCGAGATGGTAGGCCGCATCTAGGGTCAAAAAGTTAGAGGTGAGATCCAACCTCTTCACAAACTTATTATTCAGCAGCGCCATGGACATTGCCCTCACTCCTGTTGGGTTCACTCCATAATACTGCAGATGGAATTAAAAAAACTTTTTTATAGCAAAGCACTACAAACGAGCAAATGTCTCACCTGAGGATAACTGATTACTGCCGTCAACGAGGATCTACTCTCATGTATGTGTATTATCGGCAAGTCAAAATAGTACTGATTACAAAGTTGTGGCCTCGGGTTCGAATCCCGATCGGGCCTGGTGTCAGTTTGGGCCCGTTATGGTGATAGGCTCGCCTCCTATTAGATCGTGGACAGAACACGTAAGGCGAATCGTGGGTATCCTGGTAGAAACTCTTTTTATGTATGTATAGTATGTCAAAATAGAATGAGATAATGATGGAAAGAAGCTATAGATTAAGATAGCAAAATAGAGAAAGCGTTTTTTTAGCTATTTGCAATATTATTTTCCTCCCATAGGTTTTACGTGGTACAGAATTTATGACCGGCTCCCTGAATAAATTGTAATATTTTTAGGAAATTAACAGAAACGGTAATGTCTGCTTTATAATATTTTGAGCCAAATTAAAGGCGATTAGCATAATATCAGGGTAATTCTGTGAGTTGTAAATATACTGTGCATAAGTAAAAAATAACATGATTAACATCGAAATCATACTAAACGCCAAGCTTTAATTTAGTGGTACATTACATTCCTGAGGGTAGACCTCTTGTAATGCACATCACCTTATGCTATATATTGTTTACCTTTAAATCTATGGACGTCTCAAGCAATCCCCGATGAAAATCTTTCACTGGACACACTTTCATTTCGTCACAGAGATCCATGTATAAATCCTGGCCGTCGTAGTCGTACATTCTCAGCGGTTCTGGGCACATAACATTTATTTTTATTATCTGCCCACTACGTAAATTTATTAAGTTTGTCCACGTCTTTGTTGACCAAGCCGAAATGTTAAAAAGTCTGTGTCGGGCAAGGATCCACACGTACATATAAAAGGGAAGAATTTTATACATATAAATAAATAACTTGGGACCATAACACAATTGTTAGACAAAATATCTAAACGAAATAACATTGATTCGAATTGATTCGAGCTTGGATGTTGTGGCAAAACCCATCCTCACCCAGTATTATTGCCCATATTTTATGGCTAGTACCGAAGATTTTTCTGTTTATTTACTGCACTAATAAATATTATAAGATCCTGTTCCGTTATGGCAGATATGCAGAATATTAAAAAATCATGAACTTTTGACATGCAACGACAAACTGTTTGTTATGCCAATCATCCCTTGGCCGCTACTCTTCATAAATATTTCATGACGGAAAGAGGGGAAAAAGGTTTCCTAACCGTCTATTTGGTATGGCTTTTGGATAATATCAATAAGTTAAAAAACTTTCCTCGTCTCGTGTGTTACGTGTAGTTCAAGATCAAATAAAGTATATTCTGATTTATGAATGATATGCATTTTACAGTCTATATACGTTCCACTGCAAGGCAAAGGCCTTCTCTACAATTGAGAGTACTATAAACAGTGGTTAGGCCATATAGTCCACTACGCTTGCCTAATGCGGGTTGGTATACATCTATATAAAGTAGCATACTCCATGGCATATATGTACCAAGGTAAATAAATGTATAAAGCTTTTTTATTGACCTACACTAACTTGTGAAGACTACAGTATAAAACACGTTTAAGAGTTCGACTCACCTGGCTTCAAAAGAGCTTTAAGGATACCCGGGTCTCTAATACCAGGGTAGTTGTAGTAAGGATGTCGTATCATTGAGCTTGCTGACATAGGGACGTACTTGGTGCATATCTCCCCACTGCCAGGACTGAACAGACCCTCCTCATAGAGAGCCCTTTTAGGGTTGTCACTGGTAAGTGGGATAACAAGGGAAGACCACTCTTCCATAGGTGGTTCTTCTGAAGACGGAGAATCGTCATGCTGATAAAGGACGTTTACTTCTGGTTGCTCGCTTACGACCATTTCAGACGACATGGTTAAATGTAATAATGAAATATTAAGATTAATTAATATTATGTCCAACGGACTATAGATTTTAAATTATTAAATTAATAATGCGATTCCTGGTGCAACGTTTGCGGAAATTGAGTTTGACAGGGTTTATTTTATTTACACAGAGAGTATTAAACGGCCAGTATTCACTCGCCGCCTTTTTGTAATTATCATTTACCTATGTACATCTTCATGCTTCCTTAATTTAGCAAATGATAAATCACAATTAAACCTTAATACAAAGTCTTAAATTAAGTAGACCGACCATACAATCACCTTGAGGGGATTGGCTACTGCAAAAAATTTGTTCTATTGAGCAAATCTATTATCAACGAATAAGCATATTGTAGAAAAATGTATCATTGACCCACTGGCTCACGACGCTGGAGAATTGAATGTTTAATTTGCATCTATACTTCTTAACGATTTTGTATTTAATTACGTCCATGATACAAAAAGTGTACGAAACACTAATAAAAATACAGGAAGAGATGCCTGCAGCGTGTGCCAGATTTCCTATTCAAAATTCCACGAATCCTCCGCCCAACAAACAATTTCAAAGCGATGTGACAAAACAAATAGTTCATGCTGATCCTAACAATACCATTAACCAACCACACGAAAACAAACACTGAATCCAAACAGAGAAATCTGCACATAACAAACGCGAATAGCAAATTAATTTGAAATGTCGGTTTCAAACGATTAGCAATGAGGCATCAAATGGAGATGAAAGTTATCACTGCAAACAGGACATGATTTCAAACAGAGCTGGCTGGAGCTGGGGGTGCAAAAAGCACCATGTGGCGTGCAATATCGGGCCACGCAAACATTTGCCCAAGCCAGCCGGTGTACAAATGACGGGATGAGTTTTCACAAGCCTGTCTGCGTTTAAACAAACGGGCTTTACAGTCTATGTACAAGTGACTTAGCGCCCCTCGATTTGTTCCACGGTTTGTTATTAAGTGTTTCATATGACTCAAATAAAAATCGCGATAATGCTGTGTTTTGCTTTAAGATCTCAGTTTAGTGCCTTGACCAACACCATAATTGAATGGTGTACCCATCCATACTATTTTGCATTGTACATATATACATCAGATGTACCAAATATGAAAAACAAATCGAATTTTATGATAGCTCTAATATTATGGACGATGCCATTACAAATATATTTAAAGATAGTTAAACAAGACGGTTTTTCGCAACGGCTGATTTGTGAAAAATCATCTGGTTCTGAGATAAATTATAATGTTCACAATAAAATTCATTCAGGCATTAATAAAGACTGGTTACGTCTTGACTCTACTGAACAAAACAATACAAGCAAAAATCTCATCATGATAGGTCGACAACACTAATAATATTTACTGTAATCAAAGCTTCAGAAAGTTGCTACAAAAACAAAAAAACTATAAATTTAAATAAGAAATATACACAGTATATTAAAACCAACAATTCATTATTCACATAAAGAGAACCGTTTACCTCAATCGGGAAAAACTAACACATTAATCAACTTATCTTGTAATTCATCAATAGATAGGAAACTAAGGGTGATTAAAAAAGCATTCCTCTTATTTTTGTTAGCCGCCGATATATTTTCCCGTTCCGTTAAAATGCCACAAGATCCTGCGTCCCTAAACACCTCATATATTTGCCAATGTGCAAATAAATCACATAGCTAAAACAACGGAGTTCTTGCACACAGTAAATACTGAGGTAGTAGTCCAAATAGTTAATTTACCAATAATTTATTTTTCAATAAAAATCCTTATATATGTCTTCATTACTGCAACCTAATGAATCTATGGACTGGATCAAACAAATAATTGAGTTGGACTTATGGCAAATGCTGTCTAAATGGAATTTAACGAGTGAATATTAACTTGCGCTAGTCGACACAAATGTGTCAGGCTGATCGAAATAGAAAGGCAATTTGGTTTTCTCTGGAAAGTGACACACTTACGTGGATCATTATATCGAAGATTTTCGGATGATAGGAATTCCCCTGTAAACCATTTTGTTGTCTTTAAGACAGTTATAGCGACCTTGATTAGAGCGCACACAGTAATTGAATATAAACGAGTTGATTACAAATCTAGAACAACAACTGAATGAAAGATTCATCATGCGTAGGGTGAATACTTAGACAGATAATACTAAGGTATAATGTAAGTGTTGACGACGCACGCGCACATCACCCGGCGTAGCACATAGAACACATTATGTAAGGTCTCGTCACGCCACGATCGCAGTATGTGTGGGCGGATTGGGTGCATTTTTATTGTTTTTTGACATGTTTTTATTGAACAGCTTCGCACCCACCGCTCACACATTAATGATTTATATGTCATTTTAAAGGGCGTGACGAGACCTATTTAACGATGTATGACAAGTAGTTAAGAATAGGATACTTGTGGAAATAAAAAGGAAAATGACCGCGCCCCGAAGTAAAAATGGACCCGAAATTAGGAACATTTTACGGGGGTCTCCCTATGGTAACGCCTCGGAGTACTTAAGCCGGCAAGCAAAAATGAGAATTCACTGGATCCAGAAGAGCTCTCCGAGGAAGAAACGAAGAAGCCTGAAGATACTCGAAGCAACAAGAAACCTGAAGAAGCCTGGGAAAAACCCTGAAGACTGAAGAGAAGCCCGAAGTACGAAGCGATCCGGACTGCGACATTGCTTGCCGGCGTCACTACGGTCGTGTACTCCGGGGCTACCATAGGGCGGGGCGTGGTCGATTCCGCGTATATTTTATATCGTGCGTTTCATTACGTTGCCCGTCCTATACAAACCGCACCTTTCGGAGCGACTTTCCTAGAGACTAGACGTCAAATAGAGTGCCCGAACACGCACCAGGGGGTGCATACGCTGGGCTCCGGCGCCCGAGTTAAGGACTCGGATTCTCGCCCAGTGAAGTTGCGGCGGAACGTTAGTGCCCGTCTCCGGGTTCCTGACCTCCGCACGCCTACAGCTGGTCCTTCGAGCCGGATTGTTCGCCGCACTCAAGATGCCAGTCACTAGAAGCACGAAGGGCGCTCCATCAAGCCTTCCAGCAGCGACGACCACCACGACCCCGACGACCGGCGCGACCACGGCGCCCCGAGTTGAAGGCACGTCGGGATCTACGGTCACCACGACGTGGTCACACGGGACCACAACCACTGCAACAACTGCGACCGAAACTCCTCGCGCATCCGGACAACGTGAAGACGTACCGGCTGCGACGGTTCGAAGAGGACGCTCGACGCGGTCAAGCAACAAGAGGAAGGAGCTGGAAGCGAGGGCAGAAGTTGCGCGCCTCGAGCATGAGGCGGCGCAAGCAGCGGCAGCGGCCGCTCGAGCGCGACTCGAATTACTTCGAGTCGAAGAAGACGACGACGACTCGTCTACGGGTACAGGTGAGGATCCAGTCAAAGAAGACGCCGTGTCGAAGTGGGTGCAAGCCACGACAACGGCGCCCGTGAAAGAATACGAGGTCGAAGCTGTCACCGAAGAGGTCAAGCCCAGCGACGCACCGAAGAGCGACGCATGCGGTTTGGCAGAAGCAATAGTGAAGGCCATCAACGCAGCTCCGCGGGACGGGACGTCGGCTCCGGCGTTCCTGCACGAACTACCGCCATTCGACGGTACATCGGGAGAATGGATCGCCTTCAACACAGTTTATGAAGACACAGCCTCGTTTTTCAGTCGGCCACAGAACATGGCCCGACTGCGGAAGGCCATCCAGGGGATGGCCAGGGATGCGGTGAAGAGCGTCCTGTACTCCGACTGTACACCAGAGGAAGTCATGGAAGCCTTGCGCCGCAGATTCGGGAGACCAGACGCCTTGGTCTTAGGCGAGTTGGAAAAATTGAAGAGCTTGCCAAGAATCAATGAAAACGCGCGCGACGTGTGTATCTTCGCGAGCCAAGTGAACAACACCGTCGCAGCGATCCGGGGCTTGAAGAAGCCACAGTATCTCCATTCGCCGGAGATTATGAAGAGCATAGTGGACAAGATGCCTGCGGTGATTCGGTACCGATGGTACGACTTCGCCGCGGACACGGAAGAGGAGGCGCCCGAACTCATCTCGATGATGAGGTTCTTGAACAGGGAGGCCGACAGATGCAGTCCGTATGCAGTACAGGAGGTGGTCCGACCACGGGCTCCTGCGCGACAAGCCGCGCACGTCGCCGTGGATCACCACGAGGAAAGGCCAGTGAAGACAACCTGCTCACACTGCAACGGCGATCACCGGATGTTGGACTGCCAAGATTTTGGAAGAGCAGCGGTCAAAGACAGGTGGGACTCGGCGAAGAGGAGCCGCCTTTGCTTCAAGTGCCTTCAAGGGAGGCACAGGAAAGAAAACTGTCGAAGGCCGCCGTGCAGGAAATGCAAGCGCGCGCACCACATACTGCTTCACGAGGAGCGGAGCCCGGTGCGCCGAGAAGAGGCAGTGGAAGACGCGGCCAAAGAAGTGGCAAACAACGTGCGCCTTCCGGTGAACGCGGCGGTGGGAGCGAGAGCATTCCTAAAGATGGTCCCGGTAATCATACACGGGCCCAAAGGAACGAAGAAAATAATGGCTCTACTGGACGAAGGGTCGACGGTTACCCTTCTCGACTCTGCAGTCGCGGAAGAGGTTGGACTCAAGGGACCGCGCGAGAACCTCACTCTGAAGACCGTCGGAGGCAAGATAGTCTCGAAGAAGGACTCCATGAAGCTGGACGTGCAGCTGAAGGGCGCGCACCAGAAGAAGATGAGGCTGCTGAAGGGCGTGAGAACGATAGACGATATCAGTCTCACGCCCCAGAGACTCGACCGAAGGAGGCTGCGGGAATGCGCGCACCTCAAGAAAATAGCGGATCAACTGTACTACGAAGAAGAGTCTCCAAGGTTGCTAATAGGCCAGGACAACTGGGAGCTGATAGTGTCCAGAAGCACCAGAAAAGGTAGAAAGAATCAGCCAGTGGCATCCTACACACTGTTGGGATGGGTGCTCCATGGATTGAATGGGAGAAGCGCGCAGGCCGTGCGCTTTGGAAGATGCGCACACGTCTCCTCTCAAGACGACGATTTGGACGCGCTGGTTAAGGAGCACTTCGCCGTGGAATCGCTTGGTGTGCAACCGAGGAGACCGACGACAGACGCAGACGCCAGAGCCCTGGCACAGCTGGAGGAGTCCACCAGGCGAACGCCGAGCGGGCGTTACAAGGTCGGGCTTCTCTCGAAGAAGGCGGACAAGGTGTTGCCGGCGAACTACAAGTCAGCAGAGAACAAGCTGAAGTCCGTCAAGAAGAAGCTCAACAAGAATCAAGACATATGGAGAAGCGGCGTCGGGTGGGACGAGCACATCGGAGCCGAAGAAGAGCAGCAACAGAGAACATACATAGACAACCTGCGCCTGCTGCAAGACCTACGGATGCCGCGGTGCATCACGCGCGCCGCACACGAGGGGGAGCTCCACGTGTTCACCGACGCCAACGTCAATCCATTCGTCGCTCACAGATTGGCTGAGATCGAAGACACAACGAAACCACAACAATGGCGCTGGATGGCTACGAAGGAGAATCCAGCCGAGGACGCGACACGGAAGGTTCCGAAGAATTTCGGCGCGGACCACAGATGGTTCAAGGGTCCGGCTTTCCTGCGCGAGGCCGAAGAGAAGTGGCCTCGCGCCCGTCAGTTCGAAGCTCAACGAACAGGGGAAGAGAAAGAGACGCAAATAACGACCGCCGTTAGAGAAAAAGCGAGTAAGTTCGCGACGCCGTCACCGGAAAGATTCTCGCGGTGGACCAGATTGGTAAGGGCCACCGCGAGGGTGTTGTTGTTCGTGCGACTGTGCCGAAAGAAGGATGCGGTTGGCGCCGTGAACAGGGCGGAGCAAGACCCCGCCTGGAAGCCGTATCAGAAGAAAGGAGCGGCAGAAAAGAAGACCACCGTTCGGGAGCGAATTAGCAGAAACCTGCTGCCGCTCGACCCGGACGTGATACGCGAGGCAGAGAGGCTGCTGCTGAAGAGGAGTCAAGAAGAAGAATTTGAAGAGGATATTGGTCGCATCCGCAGCGGGAAGCCGCTACACAAGGGCAGCAGGCTGAGAGGGCTGGCGGTCAACATAGGAGACGATGGGCTTATAAGGATGCACGGGCGCATAGATGCGGCCACCGGCGTCACCGAGGATTACAAGAGGCCCATCGTGCTCGGCGGTAGTCACCGCGTAACGAAACTGTTAATACAGCATTTTCACGAACTGTTACAGCACGGAAACCACGCGACTGTCCTGAACGAGCTGCGGCAGAGATTCTGGGTGCTAGGATTGCGCTCAGCGGTGCGCCACGTCGCGCGCCAATGCCAGTGGTGCAGAGTGCGACGGGGTCAGCCGCAGGAACCGCCGACGGGAGACTTGCCTCCAGAACGACTACAACACGGGGCCCCACCGTTCACCCATGCGGCGGTGGACTATTTCGGGCCCATGACCGTCACCGTCGGGCGGCGTCACGAGAAGAGGTGGGGCGCGCTGTTCACGTGCATGACAACGAGGGCCGTGCATGTGGAACTGGCCGCGTCCCTGTCGGCAGATTCAATGATATTGGCCCTGAGAAGAATGGCGGCAAGGAGAGGGATGCCGGTCACTATCTATAGTGATAACGGCACGAACTTTGTGGGCGCAAATAAGGAGTTACAGGAGGCGGCGGAAGGCCTGAAAAACGAAGCGTTGGCGACGGCGGCCGAGGAAATGGGCGTGCGGTGGAAGTTTATTCCGCCTGGCGCGCCCCACATGGGAGGAGCATGGGAGCGTCTGGTTCGCTCCATCAAGACGGCGCTGGCGGCAACGCTACGGGAGCGGTGCCCGAAGGAAGAGGTTCTGCACACGCTGGTTGCGGAGGCAGAACACATTGTGAACTCGAGGCCTCTAGTGGAGGCAGACGACCCGGCACAAGAAGCCCTAACGCCCAACCATTTTTTTAATAGGCAGATCGTGCGGAGCTCGTCGACTAGGAGTGTTCGCCGACGAAGACGCGACGGGGAAGAAGACTTGGAGGGTGGCGCAGCGGCTCACCGACCACTTTTGGAGTCGGTGGGTGAAGGAATACCTCCCCACTCTCCTGCCGAGAAGAATCGCCGGGCGGTCAGGCGACGGGCGCGATCTGCAGTGCGGGGACACGGTCCTCATAGTGGACTCCGCACTGCCGCGCTGTGTGTGGCCCAGAGGCCAAATCATTGCGGCGCACCAGGGACCCGACGGAAGAACGAGGATCGTCGAGGTGCGGACGGCGAACGGCGTGCTGCGGCGACCGAGCACCAAGGCGGTGCTCCTCGTCCCGGCGGCAGCAGCGGCGGCGTCGTCCGACGAAGAAGAAGGTGCTGCGCACGAGGGGGAGGATGTTGACGACGCACGCGCACATCACCCGGCGTAGCACATAGAACACATTATGTAAGGTCTCGTCACGCCACGATCGCAGTATGTGTGGGCGGATTGGGTGCATTTTTATTGTTTTTTGACATGTTTTTATTGAACAGCTTCGCACCCACCGCTCACACATTAATGATTTATATGTCATTTTAAAGGGCGTGACGAGACCTATTTAACGATGTATGACAAGTAGTTAAGAATAGGATACTTGTGGAAATAAAAAGGAAAATGACCGCGCCCCGAAGTAAAAATGGACCCGAAATTAGGAACATTTTACGGGGGTCTCCCTATGGTAACGCCTCGGAGTACTTAAGCCGGCAAGCAAAAATGAGAATTCACTGGATCCAGAGGAGCTCTCCGAGGAAGATACGAAGAAACCTGGAGACACTCGAAGACTCAAGAAACAGAAGAAACCTGGGAAAAACCCTGAAGAAAGAAGCCCGAAGTACGAAGCGATCCGGACTGCGACGTTGCTTGCCGGCGTCACTACGATCGAGTACTCCGGGGCTACCATAGGGCGGGGCGTGGTCGATTCCGCGTATATTTTATATCGTGTGTGTCATTACGTTGCCCGTCCTATACAAACCGCACCTTTCGGAGCGACATTCCTAGAGGCTAGACGTCAAATAGAGTGCCCGAACACGCACCAGGAGGTGCATACGCTGGGCTCCGGCGCCCGAGTTGAGGACTCGGATTCTCGCCCAGTGAAGTCGCGGCGGAACGTTGGTGCCCGTCTCCGGGTTCCCGACCTCCGCACGCCTACAGTAAGGATATAATGTAAGGTAACAGTTTCAAATGCTGCCAAGCTACAGCGATTGTAAATCATATCAACGTTTTAGAAACACTGAATTGTGAACATTAATATAGGAAAACTAGTAAGTGTTATTCACCCTACACTCAAATGCTGAATACTCGGTAATAAATAATAGTTTTAATGAATACTTTTTCAACTTTGCTCTGCCTTTTTCGACATGAACAATCGAATAATTTCTAAAAAAAAATCTTTTATGTCCTCTAATTGGAGATATTGCATTGTTTCTTTTTGCTCCTCATTGCACTGATAAACCGAGTTAGCTTTATCACCCAACCAGCGTGGTTGTAAAGTTGCATCTCTGTTAAACTACAACTGCATCACAACGTCGTTGATGTTAGGGGAGAAATCATAAAAACTCCATTACACGGCAGTTAACTGAGCCATACGAGATCCCGCTGAAGGGAAACTGATGGTGCGAACATCACGCCGACGTGTTTATCCACTGAGAAAATAGCTTATTTTATACCAAACGTCTTGCCGGCGAAATGAAAAATAAAACGCCATATATATCTGCTTCGATGGCGCGTGGAATAACAAAAGGTTATGATCAACATTCCTCAGAAAAGAGGATTGTTAATTCAATATTATTTATTTTTATGGCATTCGCCTGATGGTAAGCGTTACGACCGCTTATGAACAGTATGAAAAACCAAATAACACCATGGATTACAAAGGCTTGCTTTGTGTTCCATTGTGCTTGCCATCCTGAGAAACACCTACGATTTCTAGCTCACGTTGTTCACCTTAAAATGATTTAAGTATAATTTACATAATTTTTAAATTATCTTATAAATGCACATCGTTATAATTCTCATTCTTAAGTTTCTTCGTATACGTCGTCTCATACAAACGTACCCACAAGCTTAGCAGTAACAACATTGTCGCACTCTAAAAGCAACTCGTTCTAAATAAATGCTTATTACAAAATAGTTAACAATCCAAACACGTAGAGACTTCACTTTACACCTATCGAGACGTCTACACAGTTTTATAAAAAATAATAATAGAAGTGCGGGGTGTAAGTCGACCGCAAATCGTTTAGAGCGCCAATAACCCAGCATGCATTGTGCTGCGTAACGAGCTTCGGTTATAATAGAGTCTTAAAAGTAAATAAACTATAATAATTATTGAACTGACTGCCTTGGTGGCGTAGTTGTACTATGGTACGTTTACAAAGCTGAGGTCTCGGATTCGAATCCCGGGTTGGGCAAAGTGATATTGGATTTTTCCATTCATTATCAGCCAAGAGTCAGGAATTTGTGCTCGATATGGCGATAGGCTCGCCACCTACCACATCGTAGGACGGAACATACAAGCCGAAATGTGGGTGTCCTGGCACTTCTGCTTACTGCTTCTGGGAAAAAGGTGTGAGTTTATCAGAGTTTATGTATGTAATCATTGAACTTTACTGGTGGTAGGTCTCTCATATGTGAGAGGCCATCTGGGTAGGTACCACCGCAATGTCTATTTCTCCCGTGAAACAACACTGCTTAATTGCGCTGTTGTGTTTCGGATTGAAGGACATTGTAGCCAGAGCAACTACTGGACATATTGAGACTTAACATCTTATGTCTCAGGATGGCGAGCGCAGTGGAATGTTGCTACTGTTTATGAGCCGTCGTATCGCTTACCATCAGGCGAACGGCATGCTCGTCTCGCCATTCACTGCAATAAAAAAAAAAAAAAAAAAAAAAAGGTGATAATAAAGTACAGCTACCGCGGCGTAGTTGGTCAAACGCCGGCTGTGAAAAGGTGGCAGGGCAGATTGTTGCACCGAAACATTTTTTTTGTGCGGGCCTCATAATTTGTTTCGGATCTGGGTGTTTCTGATAAAGGATACTGTCTGGTACCACGAAACAAGACCTTATCGAGCATAATTCAGGGCCAGAACTATACATATGACTGCTGGTCGTATTTAATTATCTAATGTCTGCAAAGTAAGTCAAAGTAATCAGAGGAAGTACAAATAGACAATAAGCGTGAGATTATTAAGTTTATTCAATTATGATAATGTCTTTATTAGTCTGCATGATGTTTTTTCAGCTTGACTGTTGAAAACTACAAATAGGTACTTAAGAATTCCATTATTCCCCGCATTATAATAAGTAATTTGCTTAATTATCCTTTAATTGTTGAGTAATATTGAATAGTATATGCTTATTAGTTTTCGTACAATAATTTGATATTTCGGAAAGTACGCAACGCACACGATTTACCTATTACATATTTGTGCATAAAATAATGGTACTACATTAAATGAACACCAATTCGCAAAAATAGGCTTTCAGTGTTCATTTTATAGACCACGAGAGAACAGTTAGCCGAATATCACATTATCGCTCGTAAATAATAAATCCAATGCCATCCATTATAATTACAAGCGGTGTCCCTCTATATATTGCGATTACATTGACATTTGTAGACGTGAAATACATGGTCCGGGTCACAGAGGGGTACGGAGGTTGTTCGGAAAAAACTCTTTTGTTAACGACCGCCCACATTTCACTCGAATCGAACACCCTGTATGCGAAGGCGGCTCATAAATAACTGAGCAGTGAGCAGGTATGCCGCTCCGATCCTTCCCTATCCCTCTTGCCGATAATTTATATTTGGGCGAATCTTTAATATATTGAAACCTATATGATATCAGCCTCTCCAAGTTCAGTAAATTGAAAGATTAAAAGAATTTTTAGAATATTGATTAATTAGAAGATTGAAAGACAATAACTCGTAAAATGAATACGTAAGTTAATGAATCTTTTTATAGCTACTTCAAACTTGCTATAGACCAAAACAAACAGCAACAGTAAAATTCAATTCGAAGTATGCAAGAACTCCAGACTTTCACCGAAGAAGTTCTTGCGGGAACATTATTTCAATCCAAGTTGTTTGACCACACTTGAACTTTATTCCTTTTGTCCTAAACCTAAAATTTCTTTAAGTATAAAATGACTTAAACTTAACCTTAACCAAATCAGGGAACTGACTTGTCTTTAATTCCACTGAATTGTTCTTTTTTAGGGATTAATGGTGCCAATATAAAATGCAGAAACATCATAAGCTAACGTCGATTCAGATAAATTCGATTTGTCCCAAATTCACCAAACAATTATATCAATTTGTGTAATTTATTTCGCAACCGAAAGCCCCTCTGTTTGTTTAAGCCGGCTTGTACAATATTTATTTTTTGAACATTTTCGAACTCCGGCGCTGTGTGGGCAGCGCAACAAATTGCTAAAGTCAATGCGTTGGTAAATTACAAAATTACTTTCATGTTTTTTGTTTATCGGCGACGCGGAAATATGTTAATTTGTACATATTGATGTTACATTTCGAATGGAAATTTTCTATCTGACTCTGAATTATTTATCTCTTCGAACTATACATATTATCGCCCAACAGTTGTGAGACTTTTCTAAGAACTATTTTATAAGCCCTGTAAAAGTTAGCGTACTTAGTAGTTAAATTACAAGAATAATACCTACTACATAAAAATTTTAAAAGCAAAATAAAGTCATGTGTACTTTTCACAAGAAGTATTGTAAGTTTGTTTTAATAACGCAAAAGAAACAAAGGCAGCAACATACTCTCAAGTAAGAAATACAGTATGTAACTCCAAAAAGTCCGTCGTCAACCGAACCATCTAACAAACAATGTAGCGTTGCATTGTGCGCCCGGGGATACAAATTTAAATTATAAAACTTTAAACAAGCGGTAACCGTAACAAGAAAACGAGATTTCGAAACAAACTCCAGCTCAATAAATGTCTTTGTTTAAACACTATTGTGGCTTTTTATTGGGGGTAATTTTAGTTCGCGTCGTAACCTAGCTCCACGTGAAACGCGCAATACCGAATAAATTCTTGAACTCGTATTTAGGTCGACTTTACCCTCGTTAGCCTGACGACACCATCTAGAACACAGACTAAGAAGTAAAAAACTGTGAACTGTCAAGCAGTGGCGTAACAATAGGGTGGCAGAGTGCGCAAAATGCCACGGGCCTCTGGCCTTAGGGGGCCCCGGCCCGGCAAGGCCCTGACCTGACAGTACCTCGGCCCAGACGAGACCCTGGCTCAACAGAGCCTCGGGCTCAAGCTCGACAGGGCGTAAGTAAAGAAGAATCTAAAATTAATTACGAATTAATGGCCCAAAACTAGAAATACACCACTGAAACTTTAGATCAAGTTATGGTAGAGAACTCGAGAATTGGAGTCTGAAGACTCTGAATTGGTCAAGACTAATGTTTTCAGAGAGAGCCTAGATTTTGTATATACAAGCACAACAGAAGACAAATTCTGAAAGACTACATTGACCTCTTTTAGTGGATATGGGCGAGAATGCCGTTTTTATGCAATACAATGCCCGCCTGCATGTCATGTCTACATCTACCTCGAACAAACTAATGTAAATGCGTAGATACAACTTTGAAAAGGAAGCCAATTGTAGGATTCAGTTTTTTGATTCATGTTGAGCAGCGTTTAGGAAGTTGTACCACATATTGTCGTCGGATATACCACAGAGCCTGACGACTTAAGTCCACTCCAGAGCAAGCTTACTGCAAAGGTTATCTGTTCTGTGACTTATGTGGCCCTCATTGCGACTTCAACCTACAACTTACAGAGCGATGAGCTATCGATACAGAAAGCTTTTTAAACTTGCTGCAAATGAAACCTCCAAACGAATTGATCTCTGTATGAAGCTAGACAATGCGAAGGTCATGTCTAATGAACTTGTCGCTCTGGGTCCAGTTATCATCGATGACGTATCTTGAAGTTCTCATGGAATATGTCTACCTCGAGAAATTAATGCAATTGGGTAAATACATACAACTTCGAAAAGGAAACTGACATGAGGATTCAGTTGGGCTGGGCAGTGTTAAGGAAGTTGTACTACTTACATATTTTCGTCGAATATACCATAGAGCCTAAAAATGATTGTTTTTAACTAGTACGGCGTCCCTGTAATGACGTACGGGGCTGAGAATTGGCTACTGCCCGTGGGGCTAATCCATAAGCTTAAAGTTGTTCAACGTGCTATGGAAAGAGGTAGATATACACGGACTCTCTTTCTGATGGCCAAAATTTGAAGGGAGTTGATATCCGCCAGGTAATAATGGTCACCGACATAGCTCTGAAAGTTATTAGGCCGATTTTCATCTTCTAGTTTTCCAGAGGTATACTACATTTATGTTATTCTCACAATTCTTGTGACTACGGCTGGTACGCAGCGAACATTTTCGAAATTAAAGGTAATCGAAACTTATTTTAGGAATTCTTTGGTACAAGGAAGGCTACGCAACTTTGTAATTCTATATAAAATTATTTAACTCGTAATTTGAACTTTGATGACATTATTGACACTTTTTCTAAACAAAAAGCCCGAAAAAAGGATATGTAATTGTATAATGAATTGTATCTCATACTTTCACATATTCATTTGTCCTTTACTTAAGATAAAGACAAGGCAAAAAATCGTACAGTTATTATAATTTTCTGTGTATACCTAAGAAGACCATACTTAGTGATTCATAAAAACTAAATTACAAGTTCAATTTTTTTTTACTTTCACGAAGGGCCCTATTTGATAACTTTTGCCAGGGGGATAGTGGAGTTACGCCACTACTGGCAAGATTTATGTTAAAGTAAAAATGTAAAAATATAGATAATCAGGGAGTTCATCAGTAATATAACTATGTTTTAGGTGGAATTTATACTACTTATTAAAATTATATGTTCATCAAAAAGGCTTACCATTCAAGATAGATACAAAACTACTCGGCACCATGCTTTGACAGAGAATGGAGGCATGTAGAGATAGTACCAAAAACACAAAGTCGAAGCACAGCGAAACATCAGTCTAAAAGTTAAAATAGCAAACACACCTTTATCTCTGCAGCACTATGCCCGTATTCAGATACAAAGCACTGGACGCTTGCACACATATTTCGTAGTAGTAGAATGAGGGCGAATTGCACCCTATTTGAAAGTCGAACTAAGGACTTTACAATCACAGCCGCAACATGGTATCACAATACCAATGAGGCCATGCAAGACAATAGGACACATTCATGATAATGGAATTAAGTCACGTTATGTCCCCCTTTTTTAATGAGAGGAAAACTGATTATGGTCCCCTTTTTCCGGCCATAGTAGAGGACGCTAAGGGTATATTGGGGTCACAAGACATCCAGGTCTGCCTGAGGCAAGAACCGTTTTACGTAGATGAGGTCGACTGAGTCTCTAACGATATCTTACTACCCTGAGTAAAATCTAATTTGTTCTCTCACAATTACAGGGGTAATTATCTCGGATTTGGTTCACTGATTTCTAGAAGACGTCAGATTCGATTTGAAAATTTTGTTTTGTTTTTAAGATTGTTTTTCATAGGTTGTCCCATAAAACATTAGTGAAGACCTTATGAATGTCTTTGGACCTAAAGAGTAGAACTCCTCAAAATTGAGTAAGATTCCAAAGGTTCTTTTTGCGTTAGGTTTAGAATATGAGATTTTTAACTTCTCGACAACGTGGAGCGTTCCGAATCAGAACTTCTGATTACTTTATAGCACGCTTTACAGCTTTTGAGATCACGGGGCGCCCGAGACGAACAATTACTTTTATTTCAATGTGTAACATTCGCGTAAATCGAAGAAACCATTAAATAAATATAAGTAAATAAATAAATAAAGACAACGTACTGGTTTAAATTAATTATATCTACTTAACTGACCAATCGTCAAACTGTTCTTTACTACCGACCGTACTTTACAAACTATTGAATTGATGTAAACAACCTGCCAATTTTGAACTTACCTGAACTTCAACACCGATGCACTTAGTTCAACTTACGCGAAGGTGAACTTTCTATTAAAATCATAAACATCTTGTATGGATTGCATGCATGTATTCATGTTTTAAGAACGAGCTTTTAATTGCAATTTTGACGTGGAACGTAATCGATCAATACTACGGGATAAAAAATAATCTGTTGAATAAATGCAGTATGTGCGGTAAACATTAAAATTAACATTTAATATAAGCATATACTATGTTTTCGATAGTTGTGTGTTGCCAGTGATGACATACGGTACCGAGACGTGGCCTCTCACTATAGGCCTTATTAGGAAGCTCAAAGTCACTCAACGAGCTATGGAGAGGGCTATGCTCGGGGTTTCCCTACGAGATCGATTCAAAAATGAGGAAATCCGTAGGAGAACTAAAATAACCGACATAGCCCAGCGGATTAGTAAGTTGAAGTGACAATGGGCGGGGCACAAACAAAGGGGTTAAAGGTTGCGGCACATCGCTGGATGCAGGCTGCCTCCAACAGGTCACTGTGGAAATCATTGGGGGAGGCCTATGTTCAGCAGTGGAATTCCTTTGGCTGATGGATGGATGGATGGATAGATGATATAATATGTATATAAAGGTGAAGGAAAATATCGTGAGAAAACCGACAAACCTTAAGGATTAGGAAGAATTTAAATGGTGTGTAAAAGTCCGCCAACCCTCACTAGGCCAGCGGGTTGGACTATACGGCCTAAAGTCTAAACCCTCTCATACGTACTCTCGATTGTAGAGGAGGCCCGTCATGCCCTGCTGTAGCACGTATATAAGCTGATACAGATCAGTATGACAAATTAATCATACAATACGTTATACATCTAAAGAAAAGAGCAGGACAATCCCAATACAGCATCCATCCGCATGGAATACTTACCTCTAATCGATAGACACAATTACGTCGACACTCAAAATGCGACTCACTTGCATAACCCATCAACTATGATGATAGATGGGTTATCCACTATTACATATAGTTATCATTATCTGGGTGGATGCTTAAATACTACCACCAGTCAGTGGTCTCTAACAATCTAACTTACATAATGAAATGCAACAAGAAGCATCTAAAATTGTTAACACTCTATCAAACGTCTTTGAGATAGTGATATAAACCCTTGCTTTAATTTTATTTGGTCAATCACAGAGGCAAGTATTTCATGAACAGTGTTAACAGTACCTACAGGCTTTTCCATGCAACATGTGAAAATCTTTGAACGACGCCTACGTTCAGCGTGATGTGCGGGTGTAGAAAGTTTTTAAGATCAGTCAAAATTAGATAGGTATATAATAGGTATTATTATGCATGTAGAGTTGTATATCAAATATAAACAACTCAACTCAACTTCACGGCAGTCCTCCATACCTACTGGTTTTCTTGTCCCGTCTCTTCTTATTCTGGCCCTGAACTCAAAACATACAAGCTTGCCTTATCCTGGCCCATTTTACCTGCCCTATACTCTATCCCTTCCCATCCGTTAGAGTTTAAAAAAGTACCAAATAAAGAATTCAAAAAAAATTGAATTCCTTACTTATCCCACGGGAACACGACATTCTTTCGGAACGAAAAATGAAGATGAATGAAATGAAAAGCCTAAGTGTAAATCCTACCTCCACAAGAAATTTCATCAAAATGTTCAGTCGTTTTAACGAGAAGAATCAACAAACACAGAAGCTTTCTACTTTATAATATTAGAAAGATAATAAGGAAACATAATACATAATGTTTCACACTCTTTAACGAGGAAGAGAAAATCATTGCTCAGAAAAGAAAGATAAAAATACACAGTCAGGTCATAAGTATTGTCAGACAGTAAAACTTTTCTTTTAGAATGCTGTTTCTCATACCATCTTCAATAACAGGCACTGGGTATTCCAACAAGATTCGGCGCCAGCTCATAGAGCGAAGAGCACACAAGACTGGCTGGCGGCGCGAGAAATCGACTTCATCCGGCACGAAGACTGGCCCTTCTCCAGTCCAGATTTGAATCCGTTAGATTACAAGATATGGCAACACTTGGAGGAAAAGGCGTGCTCAAAGCCTCATCGCAATTTGGAGTCAGTCAAGACATCCTTCATTAAGGCAGCCGCCGATATTGACATGGACCTCGTTCGTGCTGCGATAGACAACTGGCCGCGCAGATTGAAGGCCTGTATTCAAAATCACTGAGGTCATTTTGAATTAACTTTAGTGTCAAAAGAATCTATGTTTTGTTAAGTTCATTTTGGTATATAAATGGTTACATAATGAATAAACTTGTTTAAATTATTTTATATTAAACATGTGACAGAATTTATGACCTGACTAGTTCGTAGGTATAATTTACTCACGAAAAAATGAATCAATTCCTTTGCAAACAAACTACTTACTTACTTATAAAAAGAATAAATCTACGAATATATTGTTTCAAAACACAGGGGTAGCCACCGTGTAACCTAGTATGAGATCTCAGAACATGCTTTAGTTATTGTTCTGAGTATGAGGTGAGTATGAGATAGCGATATATTGTAAGAGGGTGGCCAGGTTGACACGTTTTTCCTAAGGAATCGGGAAACTTTAACTAATCTTTTAAAAAAATTGCTGAAATATCGATATTTTAACTTTGAGTGGAACTACAATGCACATACACACCTGGGTCGCCAGCCATCACCCAGAACTAATAAAAACACTGTATATTATAAACATAATTTAAGTAAATAGTTAGTTTTGAAAATAAAAACTATTATAATCAACTAATAACAAAACAATATCTGGGCCGCCCCGTGACCACGAAAATTGTAAAGTAATCGAAATTTCGCGTTTGGAAGTTAATAAAAAGCAAAACTTAAACTTAATCCGCGATAAAATCCGTAAATAATAGTTTTATTTCAAAAACAATATCTACTGCGCATCCTTATACAGTTCAATATATATAAGGAAAAAGTTTATAAATAAAAGATATTATTGAGGTTTGTTTTAAATATGTAATTTAAATCTATTAATATCTTTTGTTGTAGGGAATATCTACCGTCGGACCGCTGGCCACCCGAAAGAATGTAAATATTTGCCTCAGATAAGGCCTTGATAAGGACAGGATACAAAAGACTGCATCTCTTTCTTACATGAACGTTATGTATAAATCTATTTCGTTTCTATTAGTTTCTCCGTCTACATTTCAAAACGACACCAGCTGTATTAATTTACGACTTGGCAGCATGGTCTTTGACCCTAGCCGATTCATTACGGAACAAAAAAAAAGAAATGACTAAAGACAATTTTATTGACAATTTTAGTGACATGTGCGGAGTTGTCAAATTGACAAGTTTATAGCGAATTTATTTTCAATTTCTACAAAATAAAACACGTTTAATTTGTTTTTGTTCACAGACATTACAGTTATTAAGTGATTAAATATTAAAAGGAACATTTTTACCGCTGCATGAAGCATACCCACATGAACTCTGATCCGCATGTAGGTTAGTATCACGATGTGTAGTGAGAACATATTTTTCTTGTATTAGTTATGACTTTGAACTGTATACGTATAATTTTTCGCAAAATGTCGACATCGCGTGTTCCAGTCGTTACGCCTATCAACGTCCGTGGTATGAAAGTGCTAGATCGTGAGAAATTCTTGCGTAATTTGAAAGTACCTATTTTGAAGGTCATGACGAAAAATGTAGGAGTGATTTCATCAGTGTGCAAGAGCTACTTATTGAAGCTTGAACTGTTCAAGCCCGTGTGCGACCTGGAGCCAGCTGAAGACGGCGTGTTCAACAAATATATATGTCTCAACCCGGACAAGATTTCCGAATGGACTGATATTAAAGAGGAAGATCGTCTAAAAATGAAGGAACAAGATGTCGATGAACGCAACTTCTCTAAAAAAGAAATACAGCTAACATATACTAATTGGAAATATGAAGATATATTCAAAGCTGTGCTCCCAGAAGATGAAGAGACTGTGAGTGGATTTTCCCAAGTTGGTCACATTATTCATCTTAATTTGAAGGAATGCTTAATGGAATACCGATGGTTGATTGGTGAAGTACTTGTGGATAAGATCAAAACATGCAAAACGGTTGTAAACAAAAGCAGCACTATTGACAACACATACCGTAACTTTAATATGGAAGTGATTGCAGGGGATGAAGACTTCTTTGTCACTGTAAAAGAGAACAACATTAGGTTTCAATTTGATTTCTCAAAAGTCTACTGGAATCCACGTTTGGGAAAAGAACATGAAAGAATTTTGAATTTTCTAAACCCTGGTGATGTTTTATTTGACATTTTTTGTGGAGTTGGTCCATTTGCTCTCCCAGCACTGAAGCGTAAGTGTGCTATTGTTTTTGCGAATGATTTAAATCCTGATGCATACAAGTGGCTCAATCATAATGCAAGGAAAACTAGACATGAATCAGACTTCAGATCTTATAATCGAGATGGGAAAGATTTCATTCAATGTATATTCAAAGAATACATTACAGAACTGTGCGAAGGCACAGAGACACTTGAAGATAATGCAAAAATTCATATCACAATGAATTTACCAGCACTGGCTCCTACATTTTTAAAATATTTTAGAGGATTAATCACAAAAGATATGGCCAAGAAGTTAAAAAATGAAATAGTTGTGTATGTGTACTGCTTTGTTAGTGGTGAAGATGACGTAAAGACAGCAGAACAATTAGTAATTGATAACATGGGATGTGAGATAACTGACAAAATTGTAGATGTGTTTGACGTGAGAAATGTTGCACCAAATAAAGAAATGATGCGTGTTACTCTCAAGTTAAGTGGTGAAATTTTATCAGATTCAAATGTGTCTGAAATAGATGAACCACCAAACAAAAAGCTGTGTGTTGAACATATTGAATAATTATGTAAGAATTGTTTGCTAAAGTGTATTGTGACTCTTTAAGAAATACATTAATTTAATAAAAGTTTTGTTTTATTAGAAATCTTAAACAATTCTTGCATACATAGAAACTTAGATCTAAATTGTGATAGGTTTAATAATAACCTTTACTGATAAAAAAAAAGAAATCAATTTACCGTAAAATATACTTGCCGCTATAATATTCAATGATTGTTATATATTCAACATTTGTTATTATGATTATGAGCAAAATCAACTTTTTCAATTTTGACACATGGGTTAAAAAAATAGTCCATTCTGCCATTTCATAAAACAGCTACAGTAAATCAAATGTTCCTATCATCATGTTGGGTAGCTGTATCAATACTTGTCACACTGGAAAGCCAAATACATACATAGTTAAATGTGCCGCATTTGCACGCTCTAAAATGCTCGATTTTCCTTTCGGCGTGCATAATATTGAGATAGGACCCCACAAAAAATTCCATGTTGCTATCCAAATAGAAATTTTAAAAACAATTACCCGAGCTAGGATATACAACTCTCATTATACAACATGAAAAGTTCTCAATTACGAAAATAGTTACATAGTTTATTACTTTTAATCAAAGACATCATTCATTTTTAACCGACTTCAAAAAAAGGAGGAGGTTCTCAATTCGACTGTATGTTGCTTTTTTTTTTTTTTTTTTATGTTTGTTACCTCGTTTCTCTGTACTGTGTGAATAAACTCTGTACTGTGTAAAAAAGTGAAACTGGTATCAAACATGTAGGAAGTATGCCTTATATTAATTTAAATATCTACATGTTTGGTACTGGGCGACCCGCCTTCAATATGTTACGCATGTATTTTGATTTGTTGGCTAGTCATCCTGATAATATAGTCAAAACAAGTTGTAACGTCTGTGATAACTCACAATAGATTACTATTTTGTTTACATAAAATATTCTGCAACTATAGGAATTTAACTTTGTTATAGTTTCTCGATAGTCTATATAACGTTTTTATATGAACGATGTTTATATCACTGAAAAATATCTTAACTTACTATACTAATATATTATAGTAGGTACAATGTTAACGTATATCGAATTCAATTTTTTTTTCTGCATTTATTTATGTCTCAAATTCAGTCAATATAAATTATAATGAACATAATATAACAAAACTCAAGACAGATGCAGAAATAATTCGTTTTCGGGCTGTTTGTGAGACCGAAAAGTCTCGTAGTTTCTGATACCCACGAAACAAGACTTAATTGATCTTATGTGGGGTCAAGACTATGTGTGTGACTGTTGGGTGTATTTATTTATTTATTGGAAATAGGAGAAAAAGGTTTGAACGATCATCATGTTCAGCCACAGGCGACCCACCACCTCACAGTTTATCTCAATATTTATAAAAGGTCTATTGGAAGCAAGAGGTAAGTTATTTAACTTTCCTTTGCGTACGTCTCCGGGCGAAAGCAGGAAGGATATGTTAAAGTCCAGTTACCGCGCAGATGGTAAACCCGAACTACGTCCCTATAATTGAAAAGGCCTTGTACTGTACTGTACTGTATCAGCCCATATACGTCCCACTGCAGGGCACGGGCCTACTCTACAATCGAGAACACGATTGAGAGTGGTGGTGGCCTGTTGGTAAACGGACTAGACGCGGCTGCCCACGTGTTCACGGTGGTCGCGGGTTCGAATCCCAGGGCACACCTCTGACTTTTCGGAGTCATGTGTGTATTGATATTCAATCACCACGCACTAAAACGGTGAAGGAAAACATCGTGAGGAAACCTGCATACCATAGCGATTTATAAGAGTTCCTATGGTATGTAAGTCCGCCAACCCGCACTTGGCCAGCGTGGTGGACTATATGGCCTAACCACTCTCAATCGAAAAGGCCTTGAGTCCACCTAATTCCTGCAAAGTTTATAAGGTCCTCGGTCCATTTTTTGAATTTACATCGCATCGCTGGTTTGAAGTTAGCAGACTGGTCTTCATTCGGGAATTTTTCAGGCCCACCGGCCATCGGCCCGTACCTCTTTCCACTATATCCCCTGCCCGCCGCTACTCTTACTTGCGAAACGGCAGGCTTTGTCAGTGCCTTTTCTGTTAGGCCGCCAAATTTTATACCACTCTCCCACATAATACAAAAATAATCATACCAACTTTACCATCACGATTCGTTCAGTCAGTGGTCTCAATGGTCGAGATTCGAAGGTCGTGGCAAACGGTGCTCTTTTTGTGAGGCGGATCTCACAAAAAGAGAGCGCCGAACGGGATCGCGATAGAACGGCGAAGGTTCAATGACAATAATTAGAGCTGACGCCCTGCCCTGTGGCAAGGGGCGATTAGAATTACATCACGGTATTCCCTGTGTACTCGTAGAAGGCGACTAAACGTTCCGACCACTAAGATTACTGGGTGCTCTTGGGGGGCGCCCTCACCTGAAAGTTATCCTGAGATGTACTCCTGAATAAGGCTAATGGGGCCGAAAAAAAAAAGGGCGAAACGAGACGAAAGGCTCTCCGAACTGCATAGGATGCTGCGGAATAGTACGGGCCGAGTCACGCTAGCAGGGATCTCAGTCATCTCAATATGCTCAAAGAGAGCCATCGAGGAGTTTTGGTCGGTATCAGCGTTATAGTAGGGTAGTAGGGTCCCAGCTCGGCATTATCATCCGAGCGCCGAGCTGTAAGGCCAGGGCTTGCGGGAAGGGAACCATAACAAATTGTGAAATCGTTAAAAGAAAGTGGGACTGCCGGACATCCAGCTATTCCTATTACCTATTGCCATTTAACTATCTGGCTCTATTATCAAATACGAGCATCACACATACCTATCAGTTACTATCAAGTAACTTGCATAATCTTTTGCCGATACTATCTATGCTTATAAAAAAAACTGTCAATTGTCATTTGAAATTGATCTACCATTGTTCGAAAGGTTATCATTTCAATGGCCCAAAACTTAATATGAAGATTTGACCTCAACTATATTTTGAGAAAAGAGACCGCGGTTAGATTTAAAAATAAATCATAATAAAACATTTTATTTCTCCATAGAATTTAATTTAATATATTCTGTAATGATCATAAAATTAATAGTAATAATTTTAAATTACTTTAACTTCATAATTGTGGCTTCGCTTAATTTGATTTAATTTTTCAATCGTATGTAGTCATAGTCAGCAAGCCAGATTCTAGATGGCCTCTTTTGCCGTAAGCAACACTTTCACCCGTGACATCAACAACCCGCATTCAAAGCAAGAATCACACTTTCGTTTTCAACAGTTTATCATCAGTGAAGTTTTAACTATAATTAATGTTCTAGTCTGTGGTGCAGACATTTGAGTAGTGAAGTTTCAGTGAGTAATATGCTATAGTAAAATCATCAGTTAGATCTAAAACAACAAGATATCTCAATCAAGTAAGCATTAAGGTATTTCTATTTAAATATTACTTTATATTGACTTTCGTAAAATACTTCTTCTTCTTATCGTAAATGTACACGATAGATACAGACGATTATATTACACTAGTATTTAAAATGTTCTATAATATAATCCAAAACCTAACCAAATGCTTATTTTTATTGAAGTTGCCTTGATATTAGAATTTCTATTATGTATTTCCGCTGGCGGCTGAATACTTCTATTTTTGTAAGTTATCAATTTCGCGGGAAGGTTAAATAAAGAAAACATAACATAATTAAACATTATCACACATGAAATTCGATTATTACATCAATTAAGATAACTTATTGACATAATGTTAGCAATAATTAAGCATGGGTGATAACTTTTCGCATGTTCTCTGCGTCAGTGGCACCAGTAGTGGTACAACAGTTAAACAAGAGTGTCCGTCCGGTCTTTAAATTTTAATACGTTGCTCGCCATCCTTTTAAGTATGAGGGTAAGTTTTTTTAAAAAGTTACTCCTTAGTCTTTACTAGTAGCTTACACACGGTGTTTTTGAGAGCAATGCATATGCAACTATCACACATTAGTCATTTTATTTCCATACATTATAATGTGGAGCTACACTGGTGGATAGTTCATTAATTTGACGACGGGATCAATGTGTTAAATCTTAAAGAAGTATTGCATATTCCAATATAGTGGTAAGGCAAACTTACTATCGCTCACACAAACGATGTTGCAATATCAATTGTTGACGTAAACTGCGGCAGTATAATCTGCTTTCCAGCTGAAATAATATACTTACCATGTCGATATCTGATCTGAAAGAACTTCGTGTTTCGCAATAAATAAGAAGTGTACGGTTTTATCTGTTGCAAATTAAAAAATATTTGCTACAAATTAGTAAATTCAACTTAAATTTTGTAATACGAAAACACAAGCTTTATATTCAGGAATAGTAAGAGTCAAAAATAAAACAATGGTGTTGAAAATTATTTTTTACGAAGTCGACATTCAACTCAATACCTAAATTTTCAATAAACCGCAGTCACTTCATTATCAGTTTATTGTATTCCCTATAAATTAGGGCTGTACAATTTAACCGGCTAAGCCGGCTAAAAAAGTTAGCAAAATTAACTAGCTAGCTAACCGACAGGCTTAGCTAATTTAACCGGTTAACTAAATTAGCTCAGCTACTTAGCCAACGGCTAACCGGCTAATTATTTTTTCAGCTATTCACTGATTAATTTTTTTTGATACATGTTTTAAATTGCGCGTGTTTTTACACGCTTTATATTAGCTTCACTTGTATGTTTGTATGTTTGTATATTTGTATGTTTGTATGTTTGTTTGTAACCGACTTCTTTGGGCGCGATTTTGACCCACTTTAAACGGCCAGATTTCGTTCAAATTTTGCACACCTGTCAAAGACCGATGACAATACAATAATTCGATTAAAATATATAATTATCCTGATTAGATTCGCCAGGATTAATTATTCTTATAATTGATGACCATTGCTACATTCATCGCTAGATGGCGTTAACATTGTATTCTTCCAATATTCTTCAAGTGTCAAATGTTACTACTGACCAACAGATGGCGTTATTGACTGGAAATACAGCCGTAGATGGATGTTTTTAGTCAAAACAATTATATAATAGTTAAAAAAAACTAAAACACACGCTTTAATAAGATATAAAACTAAAAAAGTAAAAATAATGGATACTGAATTTAAGATAAGAAAATGGAGTAAAATACATATATTTTATTGTTACAAAGCGTGGGGTGCAGGAGGATAAGTAATTGTTGTAAACACCCCACGCTTTGTAACAATAAAATATATGTATTTTACTCCATTTTCTTATCTTAAATTCAGTATCCATTATTTTTACTTTTTTAGTTTTATATCTTATTAAAGCGTGTGTTTTAGTTTTTTTTAACTATTATATATTTGATAATTTTTTTTAATGGCGACGTTAATTTATAAATTGGTTAGTTTTTTGGCCGATGTTTTTTGTGCGCTGTGATATTTTTCTAGTAGTTGTCGTATGTTACAAAAATTTCATAGTAAATAATCCAAATTATTTAGATAATGAAAATGAAAGAGAAATTAATAGCTTCAAAATGGAGCCAAATATTCCGCTTTGTGACAACCCTCTTCATTGGTGGCACTCAAAACGCCATAAGTTTCCTAAACTAGCTAGGCTGGCGAGAAGATACTTAGGTGTCCCAGCATCAAGTACATCATCTGAAAGGGCTTTTTCTACAGCTGGAAACATTATTAGCTCAAAACGCAACTGTTTACTACCCAAAAATGCTAATTTATTGATTTTTCTATATCAAAATAGAAATATTACGGAAAACAAACTTAATAATTAATTTAAGAGCCATTTTCATAAATAAAATATTGTAAAGTGTTAATTAATTAAATAAATCACTTTCGTTATTTACGTTATTTTTGTCATAAAAAATCTTTATTATTATTTTTTGAACCTGTCTGTGAATAGCTGAAAAAAAGAATTAGCCGGTTAGCCGTTGGCTAATTAGCTGAGCTAACTAAGTTAACCGGTTAAATTAGCTAAGCCTATCGGTTAGCTAGCTAGTTAATTTAGCTAACTTTTTTAGCCGGCTTGGCCGGTTAAATTGTACAGCCCTACTATAAATGCATCCCTAACCACGAAAAAGAATAGGACAACAAACTGAAATAAGATTGATAGGACAATGGTGCCCAATATAACCGTACGACCACAAGTCCGTCATAACTACTCATTGATAACAAAATAGTGACAATGTTTTAATGTTATTGCAATACAGGCATCGCTTGATTTGTCGACCGGGCTGATAGATCGCAAGGAAAAGATAAGAAGATAAAGAATTTTTACTCCAGGTCTATCTCCTGGTGTAGAAAATACAGAAACGAAGATTCACGACTATTGGGCCTACGATTATCTCACTCACAATTAAAAATTATCGTTTTATTTGGGAATGTGTTATGGCTCTCTTCGCACAATTGCTCTACCACTTCATGTGTTCGTAGGTTACTAAAAAATTGTCAATAGGAATCCTATTCAAGAAGACTAGAAATACTTGTGATAGGTATATCTGTCATATATGATATATTTGTTTCTCTAAATGAAACTACCAGAATAATAAAGATCCTTGGCTCATATCATTTAACAATATTTTTATACACACCAAATAATGCAACGTCAACATTACACATCTTGTAAATTTAATCAACTGATATTGCGAGTCAGTATGTACCTATATTTAATGTTCGAGTAAACAACTTTTCATCACCTGCACAAACGTGGTACAATTGGCAAACAGGCCAATCGGCACATTAACATCACTATCAGACACACCAGGTTCTAAACTTAATTACTGTGCCTAATTATATTATTATTTGCTGTAAACAATCTGTTTCCTGCTACTTTGCTCGATAATTATTTCATTAATATACATTATAATTTCATTATTACACAATCATTAAATAATATAAAATGAAGTCGCTTCCGGTGTATGTACGCTGTGATCTTTTAAACTATACAACGGATTTTGATGCAGTTTTCAGCAATAGGTAGAATTATTCTAGGGCAAGATTTTATATGTATTATACATAGGTTCATATTATGGCACAGAAATACCGGAAATTCTAAGATTTGTAGTATGATGTCGTAATGGTGCTGCCACAATGATGTTTAAAGATGCTTACAAACATTAGGAAACATTTTCTATCAAACATTTGATCACAATGTTAGAAAACGTTTTCATTTTAGGTAATGTGAGTAAACAAATGAATACTATCTTAGAAGGTAAACAGAGATTTAATAAAAAGGAGGCTGCTGGGCTGGGAATGTGCCGTGTGCCTATAATTAATAGTGCATCTATAGGCACGTGACGCGTCGATATTCTAAAATCATAGTCGCAATTACCGTCCTAGCTGATAGGTTTCATTTGATGGGATAGAACGAAATGTAAAAGGCGGGACGAGACGGGAATGCTTGGGTCATGGTGTGAAGGCAAGAAATGGAACTAGCTACGTCGAGTTTGGTATACAAAAGTTTAAAGTAACATGTATCTGGTGTGGGTTGAAATAAAGAATATTTGCACCCAGGCGAAGCTGGGAACAATAAAGTGGTAATAACTGGTCGTAATACTTTGACAAATCAGAACTACTATTAAATTCATGCAATTAGGCTTGAAACTAATCAGTGATCTAATGGAAACAGAACAGAAAGCTTTTGACGGAAACTAATGAAACATCAAAAATTAAATTCCTTTTATATGTCTAATGATTTTCATTTTTATTACAGTGCTGTAAGGATCATTATTTTATTCCTGTACTATTATGTTGATTTTTAAAATTCGTATTAATTTATTTTTCTAATATCAATAGTGAATTTATATTATAAGTGAATAAATATGATGTACATAGAAAAATACGACTTTTATATAAAAATATCCACATAAATATTCGGAATTACCTTTATATGCATAATATATCCTTGGAAGTGGACACACAAAAAGCGTAACATACATACAAGAAACACATGTATGTGAGAATTTAACGAGCGATTGTTTCAGTACCACGCAATGCAGCCGAAGTGTGAGGTGGCCGCCATGGATTTGCCAGACGTCACTGACGTATTACTAGAAACTGAACAGGTATTTACAATGTTTATTGATTAATTAACAATTATAAGCTGATCTCTCTTTAGTAAACACATTTTAAACATGAGTGGATAAAAAAAACCTTATTTATAAGCCAATAGTTTGAAATAACTTTTGAATTAAAATAACTAATTGACATAATGAAATACACCAAAACAGACTATATAGATACTGGTTATGATTTTTTGACTAAATCATGTATTTTAAATTATTCGAATGATAAAACTCACATAAACTCATTTGCAAAAAAAACGGGCACCTAAACAATGAACTATTTCAAATGTTACTATTGGTTTGTTTGATAATTATAGGTAGTATTACTTTCACAATGTTGTAAATTAATAAGCAAATAATCGTTTTCGTCAGTATTATCATAAAATTTTGATAAAATTTATGGGTTTTAACGCTAAAGTTCACTAGTAGTGTATGCTCGCTAGTAGTGCATATGCTCGTGAAGTAAAAGTTAACAAAGATTTTTGTTTGTTTTTTCTTTAATAAAGTAAAAGCAGATAAATATTTAGTATCGAGTGTGACCCCCTCTAGCTGAAATCACAACTTGAATTCGTCTGGGTATGCTAGCGAGGATATCCCGGATACTTGCTTGCGGAATATGTTCCCACTCCGCGGTAATCACATTCTTCAGCTCTCTGATGTTCTACGGAGCCGGTTATACTGATCTCACGCGACGTTTCAGAACGTCCCAGACATGCTCTATAGGATTGAGGTCGGGACTTCGAGCTGGCCAATCCAAACGACGAATGCCGACCTCTTGAACATACGCTTCCACATCGCCAGACCGGTGGGCGCGAGCGTTGTCGTCCATAAAAATTGAGTCTTCGCCTAAAGCGGCCAATGCGGGTTGTGCATGAGGAATTAGAACTTCCGTTATGTATCGATGTCCAGTCAGTGAGCCGTTTTCAATGAAGACTAACTCTGTACGATCCATTGAATTTATTCCTGCCCAAAACATAACAGAGCCCCCACCATAAGGTGTGATTTCTTCAAAACAAGCCTCTGCAAAGCGTTCTCCTCGTCTTCGTAGCACTCGCCGACGTCGATCTTCACCGAACAGAGATATCCTGGCTTCATCGGAGAACAATACCCTATTCCAGTCTTCTCGAGTCCATGACTAACAATTTCGAGCAAACCTAAGCCTGGCAACTCTGTGCTCACAGAGTAACTTAGGGCCGCAGGCCGGGCGATGACTGCGTATATTGGCCGCGAGAAGCCTCCTCCTGACCGTCCATAGACTAATATGCACATTTCTTACTTCTTCGAGGTTGTTCTTAAGGTCCACATACGAAGACTTGCGATTTCTCAATGCGCGACTCACAAGAAAACGATCATCCCGTGGTTGGGTACATGGTTTTCTTCCAGAACCAGGCCTTCTCTCGACGGAACCGGTGTCTTGATACCGCTGCCTGGTCCTTTGAACCGTCGAGCGACTTACATTTAGCCTCTGAGCCACGAAGCATTGGCTGCAACCCTCTTCGAGCAGCGCAATAATTTTGGTAGCTTTTACCACTTTCTATAACATTATTGAGACAGCTAAACAGCAATAAATGAAGCTTTGACAATTAAGAATATGAAATAAATTCATAAAAATTGACTAAAAGTTATGAAAACCGATATTATCTTTTGGAACTTCGCACCAAAAATGTAGGATAAAAAGTGGTTTTCTGTAAAAACGAGCATCAAACGAAAATTTGAATTTAGAACGTACTGTTTTAAACACCACGGCATTTTTAAAACCGGCCAGTAACATGTACAAATGATTGAAATCATTTTGGTACCGTATTTTTTTAAAGAAGAATTAAAATCAAAACCGCCCGTTTTTTTTGCAAATGAGTGTATAATATTAGTAAATCAAAACATTTTTTTACCTAATTGCCCTACAAACTTATCATAAGTGTGAAACCACGAATACAATAAGTCGTAAAATCAAGTTGCCTCATTTGGTGCAGTAAACATAATGTACTCGTACACAAATGTATTTTAGAAATTTTATTTTCAGGTTCTCCGACAATGCTTCGAAAAATTCAAATTAGATGAAGTATTCTTATCTTTCAATGGAGGAAAAGACTGCACTGTCCTTCTGGATATAGCGTTAAATGTTTTAAAAGATATGTACAAAACTATTGACGTAGCAAGGCACCTTAAAATAATGTACATACGAACCAAAGGACCGTTCAGAGAGATAGAAGAATTTGTAAAGGACGTTGAAAAACATTATAGCATTAGACTTAGTGTGACAGAGGGTGAAATGAAGACCACGTTACAAAATTTATTGGACGAGGATAGAAGATTGAAAGCGGTGCTTATGGGAACGAGGCGAAGTGATCCTTATAGCAATAGTTTAAATTTTATGCAGGTACTTATCTAAAACAATTTCGAAAGTAGTTGATTAGAAGAAAATTGTATAAGCTTACTGTATGTCATTATGAACTATATGGAAAAATTATTATAGTATCCCCTCAAATAGAAGAGTCGATGGCAAATACTTAACGTACCTACTTGAAAAAAAAAATGAAAAATATTTATTTCAATACCAAGTTATACACATAGTGAATTTATTACTTTTATGGTCTTTAGTAATAAAATTGTAACATAAAAAGTTGCCTACAACAGTAGATATTGTTCCATACAAAATATGCAGTTTCCAGAATTGTGACAGGTTCTTAAACGCTCTCATATCAAACTGTTTACAGATGACGGATCCCAGTTGGCCTCAAATATTACGTGTATCACCGCTCCTAAACTGGTCATATCACCAAATATGGAGTTACATTCTACAACGGAACGTGCCTTACTGCAGCCTCTACAATAAAGGGTATGAATAATAATTATATAATCTAACTTAGTTTTGAAATCTATTTTTCATGTGACAAACACTTAATTTTCGCCGATTCGATAAAACCGAATATTAGCAATATCTAACGCATGTAAATAATTTTCGGTTTCACATCTTTGAACAGTCGATAAGACAATTGTCCGGAACGATAGAACCGATTTTAATCATCGATATATTTTTCTACCAGGTATACGTCAATAGGCAGTGTTGTAAACACCTGGCCCAATCCGTCGTTAGCCTTCACAGATGAATACGGCTTCAAGAGTTACCTTCCAGCATGGCAGCTAGAAGATCCGACTGAAGAGCGTGCTGGTAGAGGAACTCATCCGCCGAAAATGATTACCAACGGAAACCACTCCAGTAATGGCAACTGCATTATACAAAATGGAGACTCGTAATATTAATAGAACGAATTTAAATTGCTGCATTGAACCACGTGACCCTCTGTTGGGTTTAAAACAACATTAGAAACGGTTTGGGAATAAATCCACCCGGTCTAATGCAGCCTAGTAAAAATTTTGTTAGTTATTTATTGATTGACCGAAGTTATGTGTTGTCTCTAATTTATTTGATTTTTACAATACCATAAGGTTGTAGTTAAAATAGAAATCGGTAAAAGTTGTTCAAACTTTTTTTGTATCTTAAATTTGACTATAAGTGCGATGACAAAGCCTTAATATTCGCTAAGGCTTTAAAAAGCTAGAACTATAAAATTAGTATGACATGAATTGTGATTGTAAATTGACATAAAATTATACACATTTAAAATCTAAGTTTATCTATAAAATACATTTCGTATATTTTTTTACCAACAGTACTTAAAATTATGTAAAACTGCCACTCGTAAAATAACTGCAATGATATACAATACAAAATTTTTGGCGCCTCCAAGCGTCATAAATATTGCTAGAAATAAACTTACAAAATGGATCCTACTTTCGTTACAACTTAAATATACTTTAAACTGAGTTACCATTAATTAAATATATGTGAAAAGATTTTGAAGTATTTTTAAAGTTGCGCTAGAATGTCAAATTTATAATTTCATCTCCACTATAATGGTGCTGCCTTTATGCTTAGCTGTAGGTACTTAGTATATTTCACAAAATGTTATTTAGTTTGCAAAAATTATGTGTAAAATGGAACATTTTTTAAGCTATTGCATAGCTTCTATCGCGGGCCTTGAGTGTGGAGACCGAATCCAGAAATTCGTAACGAAAATAACCTAACTCCGGCCGAAATTTAAATTTAATATTTTTATTTTGATTCAAATATGTGCCAGTACTTTTAAATGCGAATTGCAAAGCTATTGCATGATTAATTGTAATCTTACCTCTTTCGATATTTAGTTTTGCCATCTATCGATGAATAGAAGAACTTTAAATGACTTTTTGAAATATCACGCTTGTCTCTTTAGTTCAGCAACTCGCCTCTAGGTGGCATTGGTTGTATCGGCGTTACTGTGCATGCGTAATCCCCCTCTTCGCCCCGCAATCTGGTATTCTATATATCCTCTTTGTATTTACTTCATTGACGACTCTACGAAGCTCGCACGTACAATAGTGAATATCTGTACAATTGTTATCAAAGAAAAACAAAGGAAAAAAATACTGCATAAATAAAATATAAAAAAATAATTATAATTACATAAGTTGATAAAAAATACTATGCAATAGCTTTACCGCGGCAGTCTCCGAGTGCCACACGTCTTTTTTTTTTTCATTTCATTTAGTCTGTAATATTTTCACTTACTGGATTTGGTTCATCCATTTAGACTATTATAAATATAATTTCATTCCCTGTTGACGAATTCAAATATTTTTATTTCTTGTAGACGTATTAAATTGAATAAATAAATTCGAATCTTTACTTGGTTCATGTGTAGACTAGGTACTAAATAGTATGCTCATATGATTACATTTTATTCTTACGAATAAATCTCTATTTGACCTCACTATCACTTTATTAGTGTTTTATTTAATTATTATCACAATAATGATTAGCATATTATACCACTGAACATTCCTCTCACCTGTTTGTTCATTACTAACTTTCTTAGTTATTTATTTGTTTATATTCACCCTCAAAGTAAAACGAATTTATGTTTAAATTCATAGAAAAACATAGTAAAAGTAATAAATTGTTAACTAGACAACCTTTTTTTTGTAAATCGTCTTTAATTTATGACGTTGTCGTCAAAATATCAGAAACAGTTTTTGTCTCTTCACATAAATTGGACATGTTAATACTTTTAGATTAAGATATACATGCTTGTTGCTTGCAAACAATGCACTGGATATTTTTTTGTTCAAAAACTCGCCACACCAAAATTTTTATAAATTTAACAAGTATCTTTTAAGGAAAATCACTGTTTTTTTTTCTATGATTTAAAAGTGGCTGTCGGCCGTCTTTTGTAAATTACAAAATTTGTTTTAATAAAATATTTTTTTAATAAAATATATTTTATTTAAGCCTATATATACAGTTGGTCTGGTAGATCTATAATTTTTAACTTGTGTTAGTAGTGTTGTTTGGTTTGACATGTTTTCGAATAAACTCTTGGAATGCTGCTACATCTTCTGGTTTATCATCTGAAACACACAAAATCATAATTGATAGGTTCTAATGTTTAGTATTATAAAATCATTAAAGTTAATTAAAAAACACAAAATATGGTCAAAATGCCTGAAGACAATGTGCTGTTTAAAGATTAGTCTGCCACTCAGCTAAGTTATTCAGATATTTACATCTGTATTGAAATTTCATAAGGTTAATTTTCTGTACTAAAATACCTATCCCATAAAAAAAAACAATAACGAAAAACCAAGTCTCGCAACTCAGGTCTTCTACTGTAAAACGTTGTGCCGCGTTTTAGCCCGGCTTGGCAGATTATAAACGTAATGCCATTTAGGACTTAATTTAAAAAAACCCTTTAATGTAACATTTGCTCTAAATGCATATACTTTATAGACACCTAGTTATATTTACATTCCAAAGCGCATAGTAATAAATAAAAATACACCCAACAATCACATTATCACATACATAGTTGATAGACCTGACCCCACACTAAGATCGAGTCTTGTGTGGTGAGTATCAGGAACTACGAGAAACTTCTGAGTCTGACTAACCAGACCCGAAACAAATAGTTGTGGTATACACAAACATTTGTCTCAATGCGGGGATTGAAGTTGTGGCCCCTCGATTCATAGTCTGATTCAAATTTCAAACCAACTGCGCCACGGAGACTGTCGTAAAAGTAGTATAATGATGCATTTGTCTTTATACATTAAATTAATAAGGATAAAAACTGCATGATCTCGGTCCTAGAATACTTAAAAAAAACTCACCAATTTCTGGTTCTCTTTCTGTGCCCTCTTCATCACTGGAACTCTCGTTAGCAGGATGTTTGAGATACATGTCACTAAACTCTCTGCCCATAGGTACTTCTTCTATTAACTTCTTTTTGTCTATCACTGCATTTTCTTCTTCTAAAATGGGACAAATAATTTGTGATATAAATTGTCAAAATTTACGATTTGTGATGTATTATAAAATAGCAATTTTCAATATGTTCACAATTTGTTTTTTAACAATCTAATATTAGAATTTTATAGTTGTGTATCAAAGAATATAAAAAACTCACCTGATTTAGGATTCTTTAATTCTTCTTCTTCCTTTTTCTGTTCTTCCAATTTTTCAGCTCTCATCTTTAACCAGTCAGCTTTGTATTCTCTGAAAGAAATATTTAAGTTAATTATATTTTGTACCCAAAAGAATATCAATAAACATAAATAACCTTAATATACCTTTCATATTCTTCTGCTGCTTCATCCACTAATTTGAAAAAGTCGTTAATCCCCTAAAAAAAATTAAAAACACCATTCTAAATACCAATTTAATTACCTAAATGTATGCTATTTGCTTTAAAAAGTGGTTTACAAATCTTTTTTTTTATATCATGTTTCCAAAAATACATTAAAATTTATTTTTGTATTTCACTACTTTTTGTAAAAAATACACTTTAATTTACCTACTTTATGTTCTCAAAATATTCTCTTCAATTCAAACATATCTTTACATCAAAGTACACAATACTTACATCTCCAGTATGAGCGCTAACTCCACAGCATTTGAGATCTGAGTAGAATGTATCCAGTGCAAGTGCCATGGACCGTGTAAGATTTCCGATGTATGTGTTCCCACCTTCTGTCTCACCAGCTCCTTCCGCATCTAATGCATCTTGGAATGCTTCAAAATCTCTCATCCACTCCACAGCGTATGAGTTGTCAACTACATCTGTCTGAAAATTGAATTGTAGCAAAACAATTTGTTCACAAATCTAAATCCTAAGAGTCATTTCAGATATTATTTTAGTTTTATGAAGAGAATATATTTTGTAGATTACCTAAATATCACAAATCATTAAAACTTATTTTAATCAATGTATAACTGAATTTGGAAATTATTAAATGCAACTTAAATGTCCAAATCATCATCTGCTCAAACTAAATCACTTGTTGGGAGTGGTTATTATGAAAAAATGATGATTAGTTAATAATAAATAATAAAATTCATACCTTATTCATTACAATGATAAAAGGTAGCCTAGTTTTGTATAATATAGAACAGGCATAAAGCATATTTGACATAAATGTGACTGGTGAAACACTTCTGACTGTATCCATTACATACACAACCACTGTGGGACATGTTGATGCCAGTGCCTCGGTTACTATTGTTCCTGATGCAGACCATGTAAACACTTCTATTTGGCCTGTTAAAAAAAATAGAGCTGTTATAAAGATTGCTTGTCCTTAACGGTAATGTGTATTGAACCATTGCATAAAACTTAAAACCCGAGATTTGAAAAATACCCAGAGGCTATGCTAACCTCTGCTATATCAAACAATTTATACTTTATTTTCATCTATTTGCACATGTCGAAAAACAAAATAAATCTTTAATATATGTGAAATGTGTCTGAATTATATAAGAAAATTAAAACAGTTTAAAATTACCTGGTGTATCAATAATACAGTATTTGTGTTTCTTGCCCGCCTTCTCGATCAAATCCACAACTTGTCCAAACTTTGTAGAAAACAAATTGAGAGCTGTCACAATGCCTCCATTTGGTCCCAGGCCATATTGCTTCATTACTTCTTTATAGTTAACTGTGTCCCTAATATCTAAGGAATAAAAAATGAAACATCCCTTATGAAATACCAATGGAACAAAATGGCACTTGGCAATTTCATTAAAAAACAATAATACAGTTTTATTTTTAAATCATATTATCTTAACTTCCTCATACTTATTATCATTGTCAGCACAAACTCACCAATATTTGCTGGGTATGGCACTTCTCTACATGCTGGATCTAAGTTAATAAGATATGGTCTTGAGCCTTCAATCACTTTACCTGCAAGACGACGGGTGAATGATGTTTTCCCTGCTCCCGCCATGCCTTGAAATCAAAACCATTATCGACTTTTTAAATATGTATTGTATTTGAAATTGCAGGTAAAAACGAGAGATTTGAATTATAAATTCTTGAATATATGAACAATATAGCCGACGGTAAAACACCCACAAGCTTAAAAGTACTAAAATGTTGTTAAACAAAAAACTAACCTAAAATTATCAAACACACAGGCTTCCTGGATTTTTCCTCCATCGCTTCAGAACTGCTTGCAGCAGACATTATTATTATGTTACTAACTCTTTTTTAAACACCTAAGAATATGCACTTTTGCCAAGACTTTAAGCACTATTTTTTCTTTCAAGAACTCAGCAGGAAAAATAAATTGTCATTTGTCAAATACTGACAGATATGAGACGTTTTGTTGAGATTTGAGAATTCTTATTCCATTCTACGCAGCACCAGGCTTCAAGTATTTAATAATACACCAAAAACATCCATAATTGCATGGTCTTCAATTAAAAATGATTACCTATATACAAAAATGTATTCATTTTAACATAAGAATGACATAATTTTGAAAAAGAGACGTCGCGTCGTACACGGTACACGTATAGACTATAGAGTAGATATGGGTCGTTCGCGAATGAACGGGTCAAATAAACCAGCTCGCAAGAACCACGCGATCGATTCGATCTTTATGTACAATAAAACTCGATCATTCGATCGATCGCGATAGGAAAATCGCGTCGGTTCAAACGAACCGAGAACCGAAAACCGAGAGCCGAGAACCGAGAGCCGAGAGCCGAGAGCCGAGAGCCGAGAACCAAAACCCGTGAACAACGGTTCGCGAGCCGTTAACGTCCTGTGAAGTGCGACCCGACCCGAGTCGAGCCGAATCAAACCAAACAAACGTTCGGATATCATCGGTTTTAGAGACGAATACAGACACTAAATCGTTAGAATGTAAATGACACGGTTAATATATGCTTTGAGTGGTAGGCTTTAAAGTTTATTTTGCGTTACAATTGTATAGGTTTGTCTTTTTGAGTGAGTTGAAGTTAGTTACGTCTTGATTTATGATTACTTGCGAATTGCGTTTGAAAATATTGTTATCAAGTAATAACTCCTTTTTGTTCGTTTTTCGTAATTAGTATCCCATTGTCCTAATATTTTGCCTATTACGTTTGTTGGAAAATTGTTTTTCACGTGTTTTAGTTGTAAAAGTGATATTTTTGTGTAAAATAATAGGTAATATGAACTTTAAAACGTGTTTACCTACCTATACTTCTACTAAGGGCCTATTCATTTATATCAATGACTTAAACGGAACCAATCGTTCGATTGATCGAGTCATTTGAACCGGTTCATTTCATAGTTGGATCAGTATTGATCCGGGTCTTAAAAATTGAACGAATTGCACATTGCTAGTATAGAGCCACAAAGATACCTGGCCCGGTGGCCAAAAGTGGAAACAAATACGTCATTTAGAATGTCAGTCTATCTGCCAGTCGCTGTCATATCGGCCATTATAAATAAATAAATAAATAAATAACACCCAACAGTCACATACATAGTCCTGACCCCACATTAAGATCGAGTCTTGTGTCGTGGGTATCAGGAACTACGAGAGACTTTTCGGTCTCACAAACACCCAGACCCGGAAGAAATATTTGTGGGCCGCACAAACATTTCTCTCGGTGCGGGGATCGAACCCGCGGCCTCTCGTTTCACAGGCGGCGTCTAACCAACTGCGCCACGGAGGCTGTCGAGGCCATTAGTTGTTTACTCAATGTATTTATTTTTCCTGCATTATTTAAAACTAGTGAAAATTGCCGAAAATTTTAAAAAGTGATGCTAGGAATGTTAAACTTCAGGTATTAAATTTTACGTAGGAAGAAAATCGGCTTCAGATACCAATAATACCCTTCGAAAAATTGTATCATCGTGTAGCTGTTGCCACAAGTTTGTGTTGTCAGCTTTTCAAAATAAATTCCACGAAAACATAACTTTGTACGTACTAGTACAATAGATGTTAGTTCATATCCTAAACTAAAATTCATCGTTACGTGCGTGGTGGCCTGTTGCTAAATGGACCACCAATGACCACAACCACATTTCACGGTGGCTGCGGGTTCGAATCTCAGAGTACCCCTTTGACTTTTCGGAGTCATGCGTATATTGATAGTCAATAAACACACACAAAAACAGTGAAGGAAAACATCGTGAGGAAACCTGCATACCAAAGCGATTTATAAGAATTTCTATGGTACCTGTGTAAGTCCACCAACCCGCATTAGGCTAGCGCGGCGGACTATATAGCCTGTGATATGGCCTAACTACCCTCAATCGTACTCTCGATTGCAGAGGAGGCCCGTACCCTGCAGTGGGACGTGTATGGGCTGATACAGATACACTTTTTTAAGGGTTTTGACTTCTTTAAGGGGGAGCGATTGGTTAGAAATCTTGTGAAGGGAAAAAACATGCATATGAAACTGGTCCACTCATTTTCCCGACACTATTGATCGGATTGAAAAATCTTACTTTACCCACTTTATTGCTATATCTTTTTTTAATGGCAACACCAAATTCGATTACAGCGACTCTCCCACCGGGCCAGATAACTTTTAAACGACGTAAAGATACAGCGGCACGTATCAGCCGTATCAATGATACAGCCTACAGGGCACCTTATCGACAAGTTCCCTGATTAATAAGTGCTTTTCGTAAAATATAGTTATTCTTATAGGATCCTACAACAATTAGGCCTAACATAGTGTTTTATATTTTCTTTGATTAGGACTAGCTACAGCACATATTTATTAAGTACCGGTAAAAATTAAAATTAAACAAAACATGAGATTAAAATAGGCACTTTATTTTCTTCACTTATATTGATAATATTTACAATACCTAAAAAATATATCCTAAATTAATTAGTATCTTTCTCGAGGTTTAAGAACATGATGGGGTACAATTGCCCAAGAGTGGATATTTTCTTCTGAATGATAAGTCTCAACGTGTCGGTGTAAGTTGTTGGAGGTTTGCAAGTGCTTGGATCTCGCCAGTGAATTCCTGCAAATAGAACAGTACATTAGTAATTAATATTCTCATATCTGTTTCTATCAGAATTGAATCCAATTTTACTATCAGAGAATGATGAAGTAATCTTCCCCGCATCACAATATGGGAAAATGGTACAATAACAAAAACTAAAAGTAGTTGACAATTTGAAATAAAATATACCTGATGCATCGCCGGTAAACAAAGCTGGTGACGGCACATGGTCTCTTGTGTAGTTCCATAAACAATCCCGCAGGACTTGCACTAACTGTAACAATACACATAGAAATATTACTTAATATTAAGGTTGAAACTGATTGTAGTCAAGTAGTCTGGAATTAATATCTATTGGCCAAACCCACATTACAAATCAAAAGGTGTGTGACGTAACATTCGAAGTGATAGTATAGATAGATAGTGTTACCTCGCTAGCAGTCAGTTCCGGCGCCAGTTCCAGCATGTGGCATAACGGATGGGGCAGCAACTGCCCCAACGTCATGGTCGAGAGTAGCTCCGTGAGCGCTGCTCTCTCGCGAGCCATCTCCGCCGAGTTCGTGTGACGATCTAAGTTAAAAAAATAACAGGATTTTAAATTGGTCAAAATGGATTGTGTCTAGCCATTTTAATACATTTTCATTGACACTTCAGATTTATTTAAAAAATTTTTTTTTTACTTATTGTTACACATACTTTTTTGGACGGGAGGAAAGCTATTAAGCTCATCTTCACTGTAGTAAACGGTATTTTGGTGTCACCAGTCTTTCAGTCAGAGCACGTGTGGTCATACCGGTCTGTCTAGGTCCATACTCCATACTATCCCTACATCCACATGATTACGTATGCATGTGCGTACGCGTGCGTATGCGTGCGTGCGTGCGTGTGTAGATGTTGGTACGTACCGAGGTGCGCGCGCAGTCGGTGCAGCAGCGTGGCGGCGGCGGCGCGCAGCAGTGCGGACGCGACGCACAGCGCGGGGCGCGCGGACGCGGCGCGCCACAGCCACGCGCGACACACCGCGCTGCGCTCCACCGCGCTGCGCATGTACAACTCGCGCTCGATGCTCACTTGCTGTCAACATCATTACTAAATTAAACAATCTACTTAGTTTTCTCTTGGATAATAGCTCTTTTAGCTTGTGCCAGTTATAGATAGCGCGCGAGTTGAATGCAGTCGGGGCCTGAGGTGCGGAGCGGGAGCGTTTCCCCCCGTCGTCCGCACGCCTCACCTCGCACGCCTGCAATTTAGTGATGTGCTGTCCTAGCTAATTGTACGCTTACCCTGATATCGCGTTAACAATCAATTTGCAATCCGTGTTATTAGTTTTATTGTTTTTAATCATTCATAATAACTGATCAGATTCCATCAAGTTCTGTAACAAAAAAAAATGAGTTTTCGTTCATCGCCAAACATGAGAAATGGCGAAAAAGATCTTAGATATGTGTGTTGAAGAAAGGCAAAACAACAGTTTGGTATTTTCTTTAAACAATGCATTTTTGCTATTTCTGAATCTGACAATTTTATTTTTTTTAATAATTTGTTTTATTTTATTTTGATGCATAAAATTATCACTTATTAAAAATGTGTGATAATGTTTACCTAGTTGCTTTAAATAATGTTAATCTAGTGTGAAATTAAAGTTAAAACAATGTTAAAATTTATCGACATACTTATTGTAGTCATAAATCATTAGGTCACAGCACTAACACATTCCTAAGCTCTGCATTCAACTCGCGCGCTATCTATAGGTGTTATGGCGTCCAAGTTTTATTAGATCGTGTATTTACAAATGACAACAACCAACACGAATAATAGGTGTGTATATTCACAATTCCAGACTGACTAATCGATGTAATACAAATAAAAATTACGCTGATACCTAAGACATCCCGTATTTGGCTACAATAATATTTGTGCGCAGAGCATAAGCTCTAACGTGGTCTTAATGCTTTTAAGAAGCCAAAGTATCATTAACTTCTGTTGTTTCATTCTATTCCTAAATATTTCACCAGGGGAAGATAATAATGACGAAGTGTAAATGCGATTATTGCTCTATCATATATTTAATTACTATGCTGAATATATTTGTGTACCTTTGTGAAGTCCTCATCAGGCCACGGTAGTCCGTTGTACATAACGTCTGGAGACACAAGTTCCACCAGCAACAGCGAAACTGATGTTGCGCCCTCCGCCACGCCTGTGTCACCGTCCTATCGAAAAGAAAGAATCAAATAATAAAAGCTTATAGTAGGACCAACCACGATAGTGAAAAAAGGCGTGTTGTTCTCAATCGTCGAGAATGCACGTATTTAACAATGACCGACCAGATTACACCCGCGTGGAACACAGTTTTTTTTTTTTGCAATTAATGGCAAGACGAGCATGCCGTTCGCCTAATGTTAAGCGATACGACCGCTCATGAATCGTGGCAAAACCAAACAACACCTTGACTAACAAAGCTATGCTCGGCATTCCACTGCGCTCGCCATTCTGAGACATAAGATGTTAAATCTCAATATGTCTAGTAGTTACTCTGGCTACAATGCCCTTCATAGCGAAACACAACAATGCATTTAAACTACTGTTTATCGGGAGACATAGACATTGCCGTGGTACCTACCTAGGCGGTCGCTCACATATGAGACCTACCACCAGTAAATATATATTATGATGATATGTTCTGCGTCAGCTGCGTCACTGTACCATGCAGTAGTGCTCACCATGCAAGCCATGAGCGCGCCCATGAGCAGCTCGGTGTGGTGCGAGAGCGCGGGCGGCACGTGCGCCTCGTCCGCGGCCGTGCTGCGCCGCCCCGCCGACCCGATCACGCCCGCGTGGAACACTGACGTGTGGCTCTGCGTCAGCTGCGTCATCGGACCCTGACAATGGAATATTAACATCATACGTATGATACATATTCAATGCAAATTTCAACGTCAAACTTCTTTAGGCGTGATTTGAGGGTAGTTCCATATATCTTTATGAGTCCATGTTTAGACCGCAGCAAAGTTTAGTAAAATTGACTAATTGCGCAAATTGCTTATATAAATATTGTAAAGAAACTTTAATTAAAGAAAAATAGAAATTAATTAACCTTACTAAAACAAATTTGGTATTAGTGGCCGCCATTTTAAACTTTTTATTCATTCGTTTGAAAATTTTAAAATTTTCAGTTTTAAATACTTAAAGGCAAGTAAAAAGTCTGTCTACACAACTATGAAGTGCGTGGTGGCCTGTTCGTAAACGGACTAGACGCGACTGCCAACATGTTCACAGTGGGCGCGGATTCGAATCCCAAGGTACACCTGACTTTTCGGAGTCATGTGTGTATTGATAGTTAATTACCACACACTAAAACGGTGAAGGAAAACATCGTGAGGAGGCCTGCATACCATAGCGATTTATAAAAAAATATATGGTATGTAAGTCCGCCAATCCACACTAGGCCAGCGTGGTAGACTATATGGCCTAACCACTCTCAATCGTACTGTCGATTGTAGAGGAGGCTCGTGACTTGCAGTGGGTCATATATGGGCTGATACAAACACAACCATGCCGGTCTATTAAACTCACATGTTTCTGGTTGAGGTGTATGAGCAGGTCCTCATTGGTCCAGTCCTTGGCCAAGCTAACGGTGTTGGCGACGCTGCGGCTTCCGAACACCTTCTCCTCCCTGAACATGGCGGTTTCCAGCAGATCTCGTAACGCCACCGCGCGTGCCAGCTTACTGTGTAGACATAGCTTCCGAAGTAGCCGACAGGCTGTTTGGACACCTCGAAGTTTGTCCATTATGTCTAGAAGAGATGAGATAGAGAAATCATTAAATACCTGTGGCTACTTTTATTTTATTATATCTAAGTGGTGCAGATATGATGAAGAATAGAGGTACCATAATTACTCTCCGTAGCCTGGGGGTGTTACTCTACGATCCGAAACGAAACTCGAATGTACGAACGTTGTACGTAAAACTGTACAAATGAACCTATGTACTCCATAACATGTTTAAATCCTCTATAGTACGTCGCAGTAACCATAGACTAAGTTCGGAGTGGATCATAACTATCATAGAGAATAGTATTAATTTTTAGAAATGGAAAACTTAGAAATTTACTTCGGACGTCGAATATTTGAGTTTGTTTTCTGATCACAGAGAAAGCCATCTGTTTAAAGTTAAGACTGTACTTTTTAAAGCATGATAACAGCAGTGCTGTCCAAATGGAGTATCATCCCACGATAGTTGGCCATTTCTAAGAAATAGAAATAGAAAAATAAAACGTTGGAGATAGAGTCGTCCCAAGCAGATATGGAGCAGATTTAAATTTGTCTCGGGCTACTATCCATATATGTACCCAACAAAATACCTTTTAGGATGTCTAGGATATAATTTGCTTGAGACTAGAAGAAGTTATGACCAATTGATTTGTATGATTAAAATATGCCGTAGTATGATCGATGCGCCGGATATTCACAGTGAGTTGATGCAAATCTATACTCCTAACAACTATCTTCGAAATAGAAGACACAAGTTTTTTGCAACGCCTGTTTGTCGTACGGTGGCACGAGCCATGTCGCCAGTCCCGAGAGTTCTTAATCAGCTAAATGCTTTCATAGAAGCTTACCCGCAATTCGATATCTTGAACGACGAATGGAAGCCGCTTGTTAGGAATTGTCTTAATTTTAGCGAAAATTATATTCCTCAGTAAGCTATCTTTTATTTATATAGGTACATATAAAATGAATATTATTATTTTAGTATAAGTTTGTTTGTAATGTACGTTAAAATTTGTTAAGTTTTATGTCTTGTTCTTTATATTATAATAGGTAATTGAATAGTGTAATTGATGTTAATAATCGTACTGTTCAAACAAATAAATAAATCTAAATCTAAATCTAAATGGAATGAAATGATATTGTATATAATTTTTTTGCTTCACCTTTTTCGTGCAGACATCTGAAGAAGTACATAACTGTTGCCTGCACCACTTTCAAAATCACCTCTATGCTCGGCGGCAGAGATTTCGTTCCAGCCAAGTCGATCCTGTCTAAAACCTGCAAAGTAAGGAATAGATAAAGGGATTCGTGAAGCTCTTCTCTAATATGTAATCAAATTAGGCTCACAGAATTGAAACTTGAGAGTAGAAATCAACATACATACATAAACTCACGCCTTTTTCCCAGAAGGGATAGGCAGAGGTGCACGGGCACTCACGTTTCGCTTTGTATGTTCCGTCCCACGATGTGATATATGAGGTATTATACTAGAGCGGGGATCGGCAATAAAATGCACACGGGTACACAGTGAAGCGAGAGGGAAGATAATGTTACTTCGTAGGCGTGACAGAGACAGAAATAGAATTTATCCTCAATATTGTTACAAAAAATGTATTTGCAATGTCCCCTTTAGTATATTATCTCAATGGTGTTACCTGTGCGAGCGCGTGGCACGTGCGCATCTGCTGGGTGGCGGCGGGCGTGCAGGGCGGCGCGGTGCGCACGAGCTGTGCGCGCGCGTGCAGCGCGTCTCCCAGCCGCCGCGCCGCCGCCTCCGCCGCGCGCGACACGCAGCGCGCGCGCACCTGCACCACGCGAGTGCTGTTCTCCCATCTAACACCAAGTATCACTACATAGTACAAAACAAAGTCGCTTTCTCTGCCCCTATGTCCCTATGTCCCTTTGTATGATAAATCTTTAATACTACGCAACGGAGTTTGATGCGGTTTTTTTTAATAGATAGAGTTATTCAAGAGGAAGGTTTATATGTATAATACGTACATATTATTGTACAGAAATTTATTTGTACCCTGGATCGGGCCGCTAGTATATTGATACAATATTACATTCATACGTATTACCCCTCGACTGTCATAAGCGCCATATTGTGGCGTTGATTCAAAATAGGCCCTATTTCAATGACATTAGGCTGCTTTATTGCTTGAAATCCGAAAAGCCACAGTACGGCTTCCGAGACAGTCGCAGGAATAATTAAAATAATAAACTAAAGTAAAGCCTCTTGAATCTTGAGCTAAAAAGCAGACTACTATAACAACGCAAGTAGTTTATAAAATACTCAAGATTACTAAATCTTGTGATGGCTTGAAATATAGTAGAAACTTCTAACAACTAAATAGAGGTCAATAATGCACTAGTAATATTAATTGTGTTTCATCGAAAATATTTTAACGCTTGTATCCGTTATAAAGTTCACACAAATTTTAAAACATTCAAGACAATAACGCTATGAAAATCAATATGTGAAAATATGTAAGAATCTACAAAAAAAATCTTGATAAGAATCAAAATCCACATCCGCCATTTTAAGTTTTTAATATAATTCAACTAAAGTTTTACCTCATAAACATGGGCGTAGCCAGCCATGGTCTCAGGGTGGGGCAGAAATCTAAAATAATATTTAAATAGCAAACTATACCTGTTGTCTCACCCCGGTTATTTTTTCATACAAAAAGGTTACACACTATAGCACCATGTATCTACAGCAGTGTTGTAAAAAAGCTCGAGTCGGCGCTTAAACGCTCGAGTCGACGCTCAAGCAGATTGCTCGTGCTCGAGTCGGGACTCGACTAAAGCGCTCGACGCTCGAGCAGTGGCTTGAGCGCTCGGCTCGAGCTTGAGAGCGCGCTTAGATTACATAGTTAGAGAAACTGTAAAAAAGATCTGTATCTGTATCAGCCCATATACGTCCCACTGCAAGGCACGGGCCTACTATACAATCGAGAGTTCGATTGAGAGTGTTTAGGCCATATAGTCCACCACACTAGCCTAGTGCGGGTTGGCGGACTTACATACCATAGAATTTTTTATAAATCGCTATGGTATGCAGGTTTCCTCATGATGTTTTCCTTCACCGTTTTAGTGCATGGTGATTGACTATCAATACACACATGACTCCGAAAAGTCAGAGGTGTGCCCTGGGATTCGAACCCGCGACCACCGTAAAAAAGATAGTATAATTGAATTGAAATAAGACAATTTCAATTTTATTTTTAACGATATTTATATCATATTAGTAGAAAAACATTTATTATTAGTATACAATATGCCATATGATCTACGCCATAAGGCCCAAATTACATTACAAGTGTGGTTTAGCTTTTTGTTTGTTTTTGGTTTTTGTGTTTTACTGGTGGTAAGTCTCTAATATGTGAGAGGCTGTCTTGGTGGGTACCACCGCAATGTCTATTTCTCCCGTCAAACAGCAGTTTAAATGCACTGTTGTGATTCGGATTGAAGGACATTGTAGTCAGAGTAACTACTGGACATATTGAGACTTAACATCTTGTGTCTCAGGATGGCGAGCGCAGTGGAATGCCAAGCATTGCTTTGTTAATCAAGGTGTTGTTTGGTTTTGCTACTGTTCATGAGCGGTCGCATCGCTTACCATCAGGCGAACGGCGTGCTCGTCTCGCCATTCAATGCAATAAAAAAAAAATAGCTGAAGTTTCTGTACAATTCCTGACTACCTACTGATTTTTCTTAGCAACTAAGTTAAATTAAATACCTACCTAAAATCATCACACACCTTTGCAACACTATAATTTTTTTAACCATGAGAAAAGTCACATACTGGCCTGTATATTTTCGTTACTAAGTCTGTTCCTTCTTTTAGTTATGACTAGCTGAGCCCGCGACTTCGTCCGCGTGAAGTTTAACAAAAAAGTTAATTAGTTCTTTTAGTTATTTTTTAAATAAATGAAATTTTCTACAACTAATGTAGCCTAAGTTACTCCTTATTATATCAGCTACCTGACAAAAAAAGTCCCGTCAAAATCGGTCCAGCCATTTCAGAGATTAGCCGGAACAAACAGACAGACAGACAAAAAAAATCTAAGGTCCTTTTCGTTATAGGTATTGTGTATATAACGATATGTACTTGGACATTTTTATTTATTTTCACTTTACAAACAGACACTTCAATTTTATTTATATGTATAGATAAGGCCAGTTTATACGACCAAAGTCAAAAGATAAGTAATACTCACCGTACCTACCGCCCCCCACAACTCCTAACATTTTTATTTATCACAATTTTTTCATCTATCCGTATTTAAAAACTACAACGCTTGAACGCTCGAGCGCATAACTCGAGCATGAAAGTCTAAACTCTCAACGCTCGCAAGCCTTAAACGCTCAAGCGTTTAACGCTCGAGTCTAAAACGCTCCAAAGCGTCGACTCAGCGCTCGACGCTCGACTCTCAGCGCTCATTTTTACAACACTAATCTACAGTAGTGTTGTAAAAATGAGCGCTGAGAGTCGAGCGTCGAGCGCTGAGTCGACGCTTTGGAGCGTTTTAGACTCGAGCGTTAAACGCTTGAGCGTTTAAGGCTTGCGAGCGTTGAGAGTTTAGACTTTCATGCTCGAGTTATGCGCTCGAGCGTTCAAGCGTTGTAGTTTTTAAATACGGATAGATGAAAAAATTGTGATTAATAAAAATGTTAGGAGTTGTGGGGGGCGGTAGGTACGGTGAGTATTACTTATCTTTTGACTTTGGTCGTATAAGCTGGCCTTATCTATACATCTATACATATAAATAAAATTGAAGTGTCTGTTTGTAAAGTGAAAATAAATAAAAATATCCAAGTACATATCGTTGTATACACGATACCTATAACGAAAATGACCTTAGATTTTTTGTCTGTCTGTCTGTCCGTCTGTCTGTCTGTCTGTTTGTTCCGGCTAATCTCTGAAATGGCTGGACCGATTTTGACGGGACTTTTTTTGTCAGGTAGCTGATATAATAAGGAGTAACTTATGCTACATTTGTTGTAGAAAATTTCATTTGTTTAAAAAACAACTAAAAGACCTAATTAACTTTTTTGTTAAACCTCACGCGGACGAAGTCGCGGGCACAGCTAGTCATAACTAAAAGAAGTAACGAAAATATACAGACCAGTATGTGACTTTTCTCATGGTTAAAAAAAATATAGTGTTGCAAAGGTGTGTGATGATTTTAGGTAGGTATTTAATTTAACTTAGTTGCTAAGAAAAATCAGTAGGTAGTCAGGAATTGTACAGAAACTTCAGCTATTTTTTTTTATTGCATTGAATGGCGAGACGAGCACGCCGTTCGCCTGATGATAAGCGATGCGACCGCTCATGAACAGTAGCAAAACCAAACAACACCTTGATTTACAAAGCAATGCTTGGCATTCCACTGCGCTCGCCATCCTGAGACACAAGATGTTAAGTCTCAATATGTCCAGTAGTTACTCTGACTACAATGTCCTTCAATCCGAATCACAACAGTGCATTTAAACTGCTGTTTGACGGGAGAAATAGACATTGCGGTGGTACCCACCAAGACAGCCTCTCACATATTAGAGACTTACCACCAGTAAAACACAAAAACCAAAAACAAACAAAAAGCTAAATCACACTTGTAATGTAATTTGGGCCTTATGGCGTAGATCATATGGCATATTGTATACTAATAATAAATGAGTATTTTTCTACTATTATAATATAAATATCGTTAAAAATAAAATTGAAATTGTCTTATTTCAATTATACTATCTTTTTTACGGTGGTCGCGGGTTCGAATCCCAGGGCACACCTCTGACTTTTCGGAGTCATGTGTGTATTGATAGTCAATCACCATGCACTAAAACGGTGAAGGAAAACATCATGAGGAAACCTGCATACCATAGCGATTTATAAAAAATCTTTGAAACTCAGCGAAGTAACATTATACAAAAAAATGGTTGCCTGTAAAGTCGGTTTTACGGGCGAAGATTTTACGTGACAACGTCTTTTTCTCGGTAGAATATTTATTGATATGAATATAATTAAATTGCACAATAGGAACAAGGAATTGAATGAAAATAAGAATTGCACAAATTTTAACTATAGAAATATATTTTGTTTACTAAAACATTGTACATGTAATGACGAATCTAAGCACTCCATATTTTCACTACAGACACAGCTGACGATACTTTAACCACACGTGTGAACTTGTATTGTGACGCTTTCTTGTTTTTCCAACGCCAAGAACGTTCGAGAAAGACAAAGACAGAGACACAAGCATGCGCCGATTCAATGCGCCTAATTCTCTAGTGCTGCGCGCGCGGCAGACCGATCATAGTTGAGTGGGAGAGAGACGCAAGGCATTCGGCGGGCCTCTCTCTCGTTCGGTGACTCATCGTAACGTTACCGGGCGTTACACTTTTTCATAAGTGACTCCCAGCCGCAACCTAATTTAAGACGTTGTCACGTCAAAAATCTATGGTATGTAAGTCCGCCAACCCGCACTAGGCTAGTGTGGTGGACTATATGGCCTAACCACTCTCAATCGCACTCTCGATTGTAGAGTAGGCCCGTGCCTTGCAGTGGGACGTATATGGGCTGATACAGATACAGATCTTTTTTACAGTTTCTCTAACTATGTAAACTAAGCGCGCTCTCAAGCTCGAGCCGAGCGCTCAAGCCACTGCTCGAGCGTCGAGCGCTTCAGTCGAGTCCCGACTCGAGCACGAGCAATCTGCTTGAGCGTCGACTCGAGCGTTTAAGCGCCGACTCGAGCTTTTTTACAACACTGATCTACAGGGTATATCAAGTGTGCTAGCGAAATCGGAGCCATGGCCATCGGGTGGCAGTATAAGTGACTTCAGACTCAATGCAACTAAAAATTTTGCAAAAAAAAAAGCGACGTACGCCCTTTTATTTTTAAAGGCGCTATGGTACGCAAGGAATAAAAATTATTTTTTAGCAAAAACTATAGATTTACCAGTTACCATCTAAACACGACGATACTTAAAAATTCACAAAAAAGTTGTCACCTTCTTTGCGAAATTTTAGTTGCAAAGTGTTTATAGTGTGGTCAGGGATGCTCCTATCTAGCAGTGGCGGCGTAAAGGGGGGGCGGGGGGGGGCGGTCCGCCCCGGGTACCAAGCACCAGGGGGTGCCAAAGACACCCACAGAAAGCACAAAATCTACCTGTATCCAGAAATAACTACCAACCCTTGTATCTAGCTATTTGTATAATACTAATAGTATATTTTGAAGTTTTTTAAATATAATGTCTCATTCTCTAAAATAATGAATTCTAAAATTCGGTAGCTGGGCCTCGTAGCGGATAAATTTGAGATTATCTGCTTGCACGAGTCTAGGAGCCACTTGCAGGGGCCCACATCACAGTTGATGGCGTGGAGGTCTCTATCATCCCCTGGTGAAGTATGTTAGAGTTGTCTTGTATAGTCGGTGGAATGTTCATGTCCTGCCATGAGCCTAAGATCGAAACTAGTCAAGGCAGCAGACACATTCTCTAGCCTAGGGCTTCCCAAACTAAGCGTCACGAAGCCCTGGGGCGTCGCAGCATTGTCCCAGGGGCGATCGAGTCGAGTGAGCCAAACTGGAGCCCCGTTTTGGGGAAGCTTTGCTCAGAAAAGCAAGCACATTCTTCCCATTATCAGTTAACCAAAAGTAAAATAAATTTCTTTCTTTTCTAATTAAAATTAAGAGTTTTTCTGATAATCTATTATTAGGGGCTGGTCTGAGGGAATCGTAAAAAAAATATAATTTCTTAAGGGTTCGGCTTCGGGAGTTCTGGCACCCCTTACCAGAGGCTGTACGCGGGAGTTGTGCGATCGATGGCCTTTTACGGTTTCTTTCCGCTGTGTGTCATCATTGTGAAAAACACACTCTTTGGGAGTGCCCACTCTGGGGTGACGAGCGCAGAATACTTCATGCAGCCGCCAGAGTGGACCTCTCGCTCTCGGTCGTGATGCCCTCGATGGTCGAGATTGGCAAGGCTTGGCAAGCAAAACTCTCGTTCTGCGAGATCGTGATCTCGCAGAAGAATAGCACGAGACGGGATCGCGAGGTGAACGATCCCGCTCATTGCCACCTGCACAAAAGGGTTGCCGGGCAATAAATGACTGAACGGCTGCGGCGCCTCTACCCTGTCGTAGAGTATGAGAATTTCGCCACGGTATTACTTAACCGTCATAAGAGGCGACATAACGCTGGGCTGGGCATACTGTGCAGGGGGCGGTGCACCCTTACCTACAGCAACTGAGCGAAAGGGCGCATGGCCTCATTTCTGACGTAGACGACCTAAACATCTTTAACTGGCGCCGCGTTTTGAAACAGTCGCACCCTTCAAAAGAAGAAATCCGGCATACGGTCTGCCCAGCAACCTGTGTTTGTGGATTTACGGCTTTCTGCACGGGCGTAGAATACGTGTAGTCGTCGACGGACATGCTTCGGCGCTCATGTCGGTAAATGCCGGAGTTCCACAGGGCTCGGTGCTGTCCCCCGCCTTGTTTATTCTGCATATCAATGACATGTTGTCGCTTGGCAACATTCATTGCTATGCAGATGACAGCACGGTCCATGGGCGATACCACTGCGGGCCTCCGGATTGCCGAGTCGAAACTGTGAAGGGACGCGAAGATCTTGTCATTGAGCTCAACCGGACCTTGGATCTCATTTCTACATGGGGTTCCAGGAATATGGTTGAGTTCAATGCCAAGAAACCCCAGGTGTGTGCGTTCACGTGCAAAAAATTCCCGTTCTCTCCCCTCCCCATTCTTCAGGGTGCTCCCCTCTCAGTGCGGAATGAGTATCCTTGGTGTGGATATCCGCTGTGATCTCAATCCATCACATCGAGGGCGTAATATCTGCCACATCACGCAGGGTTGGAGTCCTGAACAGGGTGCGTCGGTTCTTCACGCCCGGTCAGCTTTATCGCTTGTATAAAGCGCAGGTCCGGCCGGGTATGGAGTACTGTTCGCACCTCTGGGATGGATCCGCCCAGTACCTGCTCGATGCCTTGGATGGATTGCAGCGGCGGGCCATCCGCATTGTGAATGATGCAGACGTTACGAGCAACTTAGAGTCGCTACAACTCCGGAGGGATGTCGCCTCTCTACGCGTGTTCTACCGCCTGTATCACGGTGAATGCTCTGAGGAATTGTTTAACTTGATCCCCTCCACTCTATTCCTAACCGGAACCACGCGTGCTGGCTTGCGAAGACATAGCTTGATGGTCCACATCATCCCGGCGCGAACCAAACGGTTCTGAAATTCTTTTTTGTGCCGCACCGTCAGGCTGTGGAATTGTTTGCCGTCTCACGTGTTCCCTCCTTCCTATAATCCTAGGTCTTTCCGCCATAGTGTGAAAAGGCATCTTAGCAGGCCGGCATAATTATATCTATTGGCATGGGAGTGCCGTCCGATGCCAATGGATACTCTGCCTGGGCGGCATTTGCGCTCACCATCAGGCGCAATGCGGCTATTATGCCGGGCAAGAATTAAAAAAAAAAACATCCAGCAATGATTTTCTATAGGACGCTGAGGCCATGCGCTTCTCGCCTTGTGATGTTTGGGGCCGCCCATAATGCGTGTGACGGTCATCCAAGGAATTTAGTCGGTATGCTAGCGGAGGTTTTGTGAGGGACCCGGCTCGGCCAAAACATCCCTAACGTGCCAGGCTGGAAGGCCAGTGACACTAACATACAGTTCCAGCCGCCTCCGGGCCACCCAAAGAAGAGCACAATAGCTTTCCTCCGATAAAAGTCAGATTTGATAAGTGCACGATATGTCCGGTGTAGGATTGTTTAGTATTGGGTGTTATGTTTATGTAGGGGTGCTCAATACAAAACCGCCCCGGGTGCCAACCTACCTTACGCCGCCACTGCTATCTAGCAATGGGTATTATTCCTATTTCCTTGTTATTTTTGAAGCCTTAGCATGCTCTATATTTCTGCTATTGCTAATTGCCTGCCACAGAATTTGTTTTTTTAATAAAAGATTTTCATTTTCATTTTTTTTTTTAAACAAAAAAACTGACCATTCTTATATTATAACAATTTTTCATATCTAAGATAACACATACAAAGTTAACTGTTCAGTTACTTCTTTCAATGGGTTCGATTTCAAACGCAAAGTCGGGCATGAGAAGCGATGCGATTTGAAAATGGGGTGATTTGGACATGGACAAAAGAACCCCAGGGGTTAGAGGCTGGCTGACTTTCTGGAGAAAGAGGGACTCTTTGCGATAATCTCTTTTTTCCAGAAGCGGCCTCACAGAAAATGTCCTGGTTGAGTCCTGACGGTTCTAAGAGAAACGAGATAGATTTCATCTTAACGGCGAATAGACGGGTGTTCAGTGATGTCTCTGTGATCAACAGGGTGAAAACTAGTAATGATCACCGAATGGTTAGAGGCACATTGAATCGTCATCATCATCATCATCTCAGCCACAGGAAGTCCACTGCTGAACATAGGCCTCCCGCAAAGATCCTACATTTACCTGTTGGAAGCGGCCTGCATCCAGCGACTTCCTGCAACTTCAGCCAGGTCGTCCGTCCACCTTGTAGACGGGTGTCCGACATTTCGCTATATTTCATTGAATATCAATGACCAATTAGAAAGGCGTCGCTAGATGAAGTCTACGCTCCAACCTACTCGCGCCCATATCCAAAACCCCGAGAGCTTTCAACTTGAACTAGCAAATCGCTTTGATTGTCTTAGTGAAAACCTAGCAGTGGACGTGCTAAACAGTGTTTTGTAGAAGCATTCATTCGGTGGAATTTAAGTAATTTAGACCTCGCCGTAGAGATAGATCACAAAAACTCACGATCCATACACTTGACCTCATGGCCGACAGTAGAGCATACCGGCGGCTCAATAGACTGATCTGGAAGTCCTTGCGACACGATGTCCTTGCTCACAATACTGTGAACATTAAAGAGACAATTGAGTGGAACGGAGGCTCCAAAGTGTTTGCAAGAGACTTGTCTATTGAGCGGCCGCGTAGTGTCAACGAAGGCAGAGGTATTAAGGGAGATCGAGAGGTTCGACGGACAGCTTTACACCTCGGTTGCCGAACCTACTGTTAGCTCGGCCGAAGACTCGAAAGCTGAGTTGATCCGACACTACTGCGATAATATACCGGACATTAGCCTGTGTGAGATTGAGATGGTCCTGAAGCAACTTAAGAACAACGAGGCAACTTTAGAGCTTCTGAAAGTGGGCGGAACGCCGATACTGAAAGTCCTTCAGTTCCGTTCTCTTCGAGAACTCAACGCCAGAGGCATGGAGCAGGAGCATAGTGGTACTGTTCTTCAAAAAAGGTGATAACACTTTGCTAAATAACTACAGACCCATTTCGCTTCTGAGCCATGTCTATAAGTTGTTTTCGAGGGTCATCACAAATCGTCCTGAACGCAGGTTTGATGACTTCGTGCCTCCCGAACAAGCCGGTTTCCGAATAGGTTTTAGTACTTTTAAACCACATCCATAAGCTTTGGCAAGTTATACAAAAAATCGAGGAATATAAGTTGCCACTTTGTTTAGCGTTTGTGAACTATGAGAAAGCCTTTGATTCGATCGAGACCTGGGCTTTGCTACGGTCTCTCCAGCGGTCCCACATCGACTATCAGTATATCGATGTGTTGAAGTGTATATACAACAACGCCACCATGTCGGTCTGAGTACAAGATCAGATGGCTATTCCACCACAGCGAGGCGTGAAACAGCGAGATGTCATATCTTCGAAACTGTTCACTGCCGCGCTAGAAAACACCTCCAAGCTCTTGCAGTGGAAAGGATTTGGCATGAACATCAACGGTGAGTATATCACTCACCTTCGATTTGCCGAAGATATTGTAGTCTTGGCAGAATCGCTGGAATACCTTAGCTCTATGCTCGAAGACGTCAACCGAGTCTCCCAACAGGAGGGTCCTAAAATGAATTAAGACAAAATGAAGATCATGTCGAATGTCCATGTTGTGCCCACCCCTATCGGAGAAGGGGACTTAACTCTTGAATTTGTAGACTAATATGTCAATTTAGGACAAGTGCTCCAGTTAGGCAGGTACAACTTCTAGAGAGAGGTCAATCGTCCGATCCAACTCGGTTGGACAGAGTTTGGAAAACTACGCGACGTCTTCTCGTCCAAAATACCTCAGTGCCTTAAATCGAAAGTCTCCGATAGTTGTGTGTGATGACATACGGCACCGAGACGCGGTCTCTCACTATGGGCCTTATTAGGAAGCTCGAAGTCACTCGACGAGCTATGAAGAGGGCTATGCTTGGGGTTTCCCTACGAGATCGAATAAGAAATGAGGAGATTCGTAGGAGAACTAAAGTAACCGGAGTAGCCCAGCGGCGGGGCACATAGCGTGAAGAACTGATGGCCGATGGGGACAAAAAGTTCTCGAAACGAGGCCACGTAGCGGAAAGCGCAGCGTAGGACGTCCACTTACAAGGTGGTCAGAAGACTTGGTAAAGGTCGCAGGAGGTCGCTGGATGCAGGCTGCCTACAACAGGTCACTGTGGAAATCATTGGCGGAGGTCTATGTTCAGCAGTGGACTTCCTTTGGCTGATAGATGATATGTTTATAGTCACTAAAACTACCACCCGGCTGCGTTTTCGGTCGCAGTCTTGATATATTCTTTTATGTATAATTCGAATTGACCAAAATATTTTCTTATTGCTCACCTTCCTACACCACGAAATCATCCATCTAAAAATATGCCAATTTGTTAATCAGTCAATTTACAGGTTTATATCTATTTATAGATAGTACTGTACTTAGATATTTTAATTTTTTGGATTTGGTTAGGTAGGAACCTTAGAAGCCAGAGCCAGGGTGGGGCAAGTGCCCCACCCTGCCCCACCGTGGCTGCACCCATGCTCATAAATAATATTTAAAATTAGCAAAAAAAATTACTACTGACTTCATAATTCGTGGGACATATTAGTATTATTGATCTCAAATCTACTCACCTCAATAAAGTGATGAGATTCAAGCACAAGTGATGCAAATACGTCTTATAATCTTCATCAACAGTGCCTTCGACGAAGCATCGTTTTATCTGAGTGTCGGAGAGCATTGCGTCTCTCAGTGCGTACTCGACACCGGTGTTGACGAAGTTCTGGTATCTCTCGGTGTCAGCGTTGATGTCGGGAGAGTCGTTGGGCGTGTGCATAGTAATTGTGCCGGATATTATGCGCACTAATAGAGCTAGAGTGGTGTCATCTCTCGAATATTGCAGGAAGTAACTTATTGTGCTTACAAATTCTGATGGTTGGATGTAGCCTGCAATATAATGTTATTAATTGAATAAAAGTTTGAGGAAAGGCTGAATTTAGTCCATAAAATCAATTTATTTCAACTTTAAACTGTAAATTGAAATAAATGAATTCAAAATCAAATCTAGATGACTAGATGATGATAAAAAATAACGCACTTAAATAACAGATAAAAAATTATGTGGAATTTTAATTATATGAGAACATGGCAATACTTACATACTAAAATTAACACTCGAGCTAATGAATACTTCTCGAGTTGATTTCCGTCCAGCAGCTTTTCTCTCACAATACAAATTTCTTCAGCGGCGCTCATTAACAACGGTATTGTTTTATCAGGAATAAGACTTTCATATTCCAGTTTTTGTAGCAAATATTCTGAAATAAAATGTTTTTTTCAATAACACAAGAGTTCATTATAGAAATCCTATGAGGCCAATATGTGCCCAATACTGTGAAAAATCTTGGTGTTATTTTCGATCGCAGTTTAACTTGAGGTCCTCAAATAATGGCAGTTAGTCGTAAATTGTTTGCCTCTGCTGGTTCGTTGCGTAGATTGCGTAATTTTCTTCCGACTACCACTAAGATTGCGCTTGCACAAGTTCTCTTGCTCCCTATTCTCGACTATGCCGACACCAGCTATCTCGATCTTACTGAGGCCCAGCTAAATAAGCTTGAGCGCCTTCAAAATGTTTGTATCAGGTTTATATTTGGTTTGCGCAAATATGACCATGTTTCTGAATATCGTAACAGGCTCAAGTGGCTCCCTATTAATTCTCCCTAGAAATTCTCATATCCTGTTTTTTTTTTTGTTATCCTTTGTACATGGTGTTATAATAAAGAGTTATATTATTATTATAATGCAGCAGTAGACTTCGTGAGCCGAAGATAATTATAAAATATGATGCCAATGATGAAATTTTACTCAACCAACATAAATTAATAAAAACTATATACTTGCCTAGCAACTGTCTGCAGAAGACATTCTTCTGTGCATGTCGTAGTAACAGTAGCAAGCAATGTACGTCTGCATTGAGTAGCAATGTGACCAGAGACACGGGGCCCACACCTTCCCAAGCCGGTGAGTTACGTTGAGACGCGCACAGAGCGCATAGCCGCTCCACCACCTCGTCCGTTACTGGTAGTAAAAACACGGTTTTTCAACTCAATAGTTTTAACAGTCTTGTAAATAGACAGTTTTAAAACCTATTTTAGCTATTGAGTGTTTTGTCTTCTTCGCTAAAAAAAACTTAATCTATGAAACAATATGAACTTCGTATGTTCTACGTCTGGAGTAAGATATAAGTTTCCGCTTTTAAAAACAATTCTATTCTCTATTATGTTTATTTATTATTTTATTTAGTAGAATATCTAAGTATTAGTGAAGTACGGAGTCCGAAGATTCGAGGTTTGTATCATTTCATAGAGTAACCCCCCTGAATTCATCAGTCATTTGATAGGGACAAAGACTCCTAGTGAAGAATGATACTAAAAATACAATAAAAGTGCAACTATAAGCAGACAATGGCTATCCACTTACAATTTTGGTCGATGCTTTTAGCCAAAAGTCGTTTATCGACTGAAGATTTCCATGTCATTGATTTTACTAACTGATGATATTAAGGATTCATTAGACAATGCTTTTTTCATACTTTCTTGATCTTTTTATATATGTAGATACTATTAATAATCTATATACATAGGTACTACTTCTATTCATTCGATAAATTGATGTCACTTACATGTTTGCTCAATGTCTTGAGTGAGAGCTTTCAGCGCTATCTCGGACTTCGATGCCAAGGTTAATAAATATGGTATGACATCGCGTTTCTTCTCCGGCTTGCTATCTTCTTTTATTGCTTCCTAGATGACAAATAAATTATTTCTATGAGTGAGTTTATTCTTAAGAATTTATGGCGATCTGTGGCAAACTTTTAATTTATCTCTAACATTCCACAATTGGCACCAATTGGTGCCAAAAGAACAATTGGCACTTTCAGCGATAGGGCTGCCAGTAATTCACTATTTTCAAGATTTCTCTGTTAGTTATGTTTTTTATGTTATGTGTTGTTCAACAAAGTGCTTAGCATCTTAAATGACATTTTACTTAAGTATATCTAAGAACTAACCAATCAAAATCTTTAAAAAGCAAAGAAAACCGCTGTAGAAAAAGCACAACCCGTATTCTTTGGATCTACAAATAAAAACAAACCTGAAACAGATCCGACAATGCCGCTCGCACATGGAACAAAGCCGGCGGATGGTGCGCGAGATGTGCCAGCACGGCGCACGCCGCGTCGGCTCCCAGCGCCAGCGCACGGGGCGCTACCAACGCAGGCTCCGCGCGACCCACCCATCCAACCGCCCACGAACATGCCCATGAACCTGACAACATATTTTTTAAAATTACACGACTTAACTCCACATGTACCAGAAACGAATACATACTCTTTTACACCACAACCCCAAATATACCAAGCTCAATACATACATATTTGTTGTTAGTCGTACAAACATAAGACAGCATTGCATAATATATAAAATTAATATTGATTTTTTAGATATCTAACTTACCAAGCATCATGTCAATGCATTTTGCTCGTTCTTCAGCATTTAGCAATGTTAAGTTTTGTGTTGTTATGTCCAAAAGAACCCTTACTGGATCAGCACTTTGAAGAGTTGCATCTGCAAAACCATTATCTCTACACTTTAGACAAATTAAAAGCGAAATAAAAAGATATATCTGTGCAGTAATTCCTTCTAATTCTTGAATATATCTCTTTTCTTAATAAATTATGTTTTAGCCCCAATAAAACAGAATTAAAAAGGGTTTCAAGATTTTTTCCTGCATTGGCAACAAAAAGAAAGTTTCTTCATTATCACCTATTTATAATTACTTGCAGTTTTGCTAACTTCCTAAAATTTGGTCTGCGACTTATAAAGGTTGCCCGTGTAGTCATAAGAGGCACAAAATGCAAATAAAAATATTTAATTAACTCACTTGATACATTGGATTTTTTTGTAGCAATGTCTATGATCAGATTGATACACCATGGAGCAATGAATGGTGCCCAAGATTGGCCTAGACCACACAACTCAGGACCAATCATGCTGACACTCTCTACTGATCCATTGGAGCTTAATTCCGCCTGAAACAAAATTATTTTGTTTATAATAGCAAAATAAAATGTATGTAATGCATTAGGTGGCAAGTACACTGCAGTTCAGCTGTTCCCACCAATAGTTGTATTTCCAGTCAAAATAATAATTTTGGACTGTTTAATATAAATAAGTGAACTAGAAAATAGAATGCTCATTTTACTATGAAACTTAGTATTGGTGCGAAGATTGTTGTGCCATGATCAAACCTATTTTTTTGTATAGGGAAAAAAATATTTTCAATAAATATAAACATAATTGAGAATCAGGCCCAGAGTTCTTAGAGAAATGAGAAATGAATTTTTTGCATGGATCTCTGAGAACATAACCAACATTTTTAATAAAAAAATAAAAACCGACTTCAAAACAAAAAACCGCTAAAAACCAAAAAATAACTAAATAATAAGTACCACTGCAAAGCAAAAAAATAATATTTGTTTCATGGAACTTGCGCTTGTTGATTAATTTGCTTAATGACTTGACTAGCCAACAAATCAAAATATATGCATAACATATCGAAGGCGGGCCGCCAAGTACCAAACATGTAGGACCTATGCCTTATATTAATTTAAATATCTATATGTTTGGTACTGGGCGACCCGCCTTCAATATGTTATGCATATATTTTGATTTGTTGGCTAGTCAAGTCATTAAGCAAATTAATCAACAAGCGCAAGTTCCATGAAACAAATATTATTTTTTTGCTTTGCAGTGGTACTTATTATTTAGTTATTTTTTGGTTCTTAGCGGTTTTTTGTTTTGAAGTCGGTTTTTATTTTTTTATTAAAAATGTTGGTTATTTTTATCTTTTTAGTGTTGATAGGAATCAAAATGAAGAAGATTTGGTCCCCACAAGGAATATGTTCTTTCCGATGATAATGAAATCGCTAAAATCGGTTAAAAGCTGCCAAAGATATTGGAGTATTCATATGTTTATTATTTTTTCTCCCCCCCCCCCCCCCTCCCTTTGCCCCTACCCCCTTTTCCCACCACCACTGTAGCTTAGCTTTTATACTGAACCCAATGCAAAAAGAACCATTGGAATCCTACTAAAGTTTGAAGAGTTCTACACTCCAGGTCCGAAAATGATCATCAGATCTCCATGTTGTGTTCCTGAGATCAACCTGTCAATACATTCTTTCCAATGAAAAAGAAATCACTAAAATCGGTTAAAAGCTGCCGAAGATATTAGAATTTACGTGTATTTTAATTTTATCACCTACCCCCCCTCACCCCCACCCCTTTTTTCTTGTCTCACTGTAAATTAACTTTTATAATGAACCTAATGCAAAAAGAACCATTGGAATCCTACTTAATTTTAAGGAGTTCCCCTCTCCAGGTCCGAAGATATTGCTCAGATTTTCACCATATTTTTATGGGACCAAATGACAAGCATCAGCTTTCAATCAAAGAAAGAATGGTCGAAATCGGTTCACACAGTACAGAGAAACGAGGTAACAAACATAAAAAAAAAAAAGCAACATACAGTCGAATTGAGAACCTCCTCCTTTTTTTGAAGTCGGTTAATAATGTAAATATTACTGTATGATGATAATTACTGTATTATACTCCATCGGTTTAGGTACTTAACTAAATGTAAACAAACCATATAAAAGGTTATTTAACATTGCCATTTCTCATTTCTAAATTAATTGAAGACAAAAAAATGTTTACGTAAATGTAAAACTATATTGCATGTTCAAATTTATTATAACAATTATAATTATGAATGTGTGAGCTTGGAAACAATGAAATTATGTAAGATCATAATTTAATTATCTAAATTAAATTATCTAATTTTACATAATGCAATCTGTCTATAAAAAAGACCCAAACAGTCAGGCATTGAAAACATTTTCATAAAAGTTACAAGAAATATTATGCTACAAAATCTAGAAGTATGACTTTACCGTAATGCGACCATTTAAATGAAAGATAATGCGTTAGGTCGGATAACTAAGCATCATCATATGTTATCTATGGCAGCCAATTATTATTCATTGCCTTAATGTACTTACTGTTTTCGTGAAGTGGTGAAGTGTTTGGAAGTGTTCATCGTTGTTCTTTACTCTGTTTTAGTTATTATTTGTTATAAGCTGCTGTTAATTGTTAATACTTGTTACTTGGTTGACTAAGAAAATATTCGTAAATTTGACATTGCAATAAAATGTTGAACAACCATGCGTCACATGTTCTGGTTTGTTTACATTTAGTTAAGTACCTAAACCGATGGAGAATAGGATAATTAATTTTAAACAGTATTGGTATCAGGATCAATGATATTTTTTACTTATACTATGAATAGGCATTTTCCTATGATGCTACTTGCAGCTCTGAGAGGATCTTCTACAACCATCCTACAAGCATTAATATGATATTTAGTGATTAGTACATGTATAAGAAGCTTAATGTATTTAAATGTTAGATGATTAGCATGGCTATTCATCACTAAAGGGAAATCAATCAACTGCCCAAAACATATCGAATGTTAGTTGCATTACCAGCTTATAATTAATAAAAATACTTGAAAACAAAGCTAATACTACTATTTAGTTTTATCTTTGTTTTTTAGTATTAAAACAATATTAATACATACATATACATAAAAGTGAATTAGACCTCTCTGTGGAACTGTAACTGGAAGACTACTTCCATATAATAAAGAATGTAATATTATTAGTAACATTATATTCTGTGAGCTATATCTTGATAAACATAGGTTATAAATGGATAAACAATAGTTACCTCGTAATCACCCTGATTAATGGCTACATTAACGGCATCATGGAATACCATAGCAAAATATTCCAAGACCGCGTCTCTGGACGCTGGAAAACTTTTTAATAAAGTGATGCCAATTTTTGTAAGTTCCGGAGCATTTTGTGCGTTTCTTCTTGAAACACCGTAAATAAAGTTGTTTAAATCGGCGGACAGTGATGTGGATTTACTTTGTGGATTCATTTTAAATAGCAATTATACATAAATAATGTAAATTAGGCAAAATAAACAAAACTGGATACATCGACTTCAGCCACTAAACAAATAACCCTTAGCCTGTCGTAAGCGCCGCCTACTGACCTTGATTCAAAAATAGCCCCTATTTCAATGACGTTAGGTTGCTTTTTTGCTTGAAATCCGATGAGCCGTATTAATATAGACCCTATTTCAATGACATTAGGTTGCTTATTGCTTGAAACCGGAAGGAACCGTCTTCAGGTTCTGACGGTTGAGGGGATAACCCACAAATTATCCTATGAATTACAAATTACAACAGTGAAATGTCAGATGTCAACTCGGCTGACAACTGGATGCTTTCCACTTGGCGTTCGCGGCGCTCAACACTTATTTCGCCGTTCCTCTTAACGACTTTAAGCGTCGCGTTGTGGTGGATGGCGGCGAAAACATGGCATACGTTCACGACGAGTGACGACCCACATCAAGTTGCAAAAGATAATTGCATGATTTTGAAGTGTCAAAATTAAAGGAGAATAACCATTTTATTAATAAAACTTAGAATCGGTGCGAAGATTTTTATCCCTCGATGAAGCCTACTTGTTTGTGTAGGCAAAAATTTTGATTTGCAATAAATATAAACATAATTGTGACCCATGCCCGGAGTTCTTGGAGAAATTAGCTTGAAGTCCAATAAAAATATATTTTATGCCTTCGGCTCTATGAACGAAATGTAAAATGTGATGGTAATTACTTGTGGACAAACCATCTCCCAGTTTTTTTACCGATACTAAGAATGGACATTCTCCTTTTAAGATATGGAGAATATTTTGTTAGAAGTGAATGTTGTTGTGCATTGAATGCACAACGTGCATCCTTTCTTGATATGAACTGAATGAGTTACTTATAAAAATTTTGGTTATATTCGCAAGCAAATTAGTTAAATAATCCACTAAAATAGAACAAAAAAATATTTATGTATTTTTTCGACATTAATGGTTTCATACTTTATGAAATTTATCCTAAACCAATTAAAATGTTTTTTTTTTCTAACTCCCTATTCATAAAACACTCAAAGTATCCATAATAACCTGTTCCGCTTGGGTTTACGATCGCAACGCTCACGAGCAAGTCGAACGTGAAAAATCGCAGTCGTGAGCGTGCTTGTTTTGATCGTTAAGTGGAACACACTGCTAAAGTTCTCGCGTTCCATTTCACAAATATAAAAAGTTTAAATAAGTAATCAAATAAATAAAAGAATCATTGGTTTCTTATTTGAATTTGAAGACTTATATTCTCCAAAGACGACCATCAGATCTTCATGATGTATTCGTGGGATAAACCTTATAACACGTTCTCTCCGATGAATAAAACATCACTAAAATCGTTGGAAGCTGCCGAAGATATTCAGGATATACGTGTACCTACCTACCTATATTAATTTTCTCATCCAACCCCCTCGCCCCTTTTCCTTCTTCTCTGCCCCACTGTAGCGTAACTTTTATACTGAACTTATTGCAAAAAAAAAAAATCAAATCCTACTCAATTTTAAGGAGTCTACTCTCCAGGTCCGAAGATATTCATCAGACCTTCACTATTTTTATAGTACCAAATTGCAAGCATCAGCTTTCTAAATTCTACCAAAGAAATAATAGTATAGAATACAGTTATAAGGTAACAGGCATAAAAAGCAGTCTAATGAGAATATCTTCTTTTTGTGAGTCCGTTTTAAAATGGTAAATTCCCGATCGTCATAGCTGGTGGCAGGTTCTTTACAAGTTGTTATGACATTTAACAATATTATATCTAGCTTAAGCTTATACCGAAGAACTTATCAACTCAATACTTAATTTTTATGAATAGGTAGGTAAGTATACGTGTGCCTGAAATAGAGCCCGAACTTCACCTACTTTATTGAAATGAATATTTAAAACTTAGGTATTCCTATAATATAAAACCTAGAGTCACCCACAGTGGTATATTATGTAAATGGGTTCGAATTCTGAAAGGCCTAAAAGTTTGCTATTGTGTGATACTCAGACATGGTGTTCCATTGTGGAATCAAGACTTCTGTACCTATGCCTGTACTGCCTCTTTACTTACACTACTTACTTGCACTACGGTACGAACTACGATTGCAAAAATTAGGTCTTGTGTTCGAACCCCGGGTCGAGCACAGTGGTATTGTATTTTTCTATTCATTATCAACCCGGTGTGGAATTTGTGCCCGACTTAGCAATGGGTTCGGCCTCTATCAGATCCTGGCACGGAACACACAGGGCGAAACGTGGGTGTCCTAATAGCACTATGCCTACTACTTCTTATGGGAAAAAGACGTGAGTTTGTATAATATGTATTGGTATGATTCATTTTAAATTAGCGCTATTAACAAAACAATATAAAAATCATACTGATACGATAAGTAAAATAAATTAATGCGTTAGGATCCAAAAATAATGTGATAAAATCTGTTTCTCTGAAGTCTGAAGAAATGAAGTCTTGGCTTTGGTTCCAGAATAAAGATCTATCCATTTAACCATTAGACAGCCTCCATAGCGCAGTTGGTGACGCCGGGTGTGAAACGAGAGGTCGCGGGTTCAACTCCGGCACCGAAACGAATATTTGTGTGAACTACAGGTATTTGTCTCGGGTCTGGGTGTTTGTTCGACCGAAGTCTCTCGTAGTTCCTGATACCTACGACACAAGACTCGATCTTAGTGTGGGGTCAGGACTTTGTATGTGACTGTTGGGTGTATTTATTAATTCATCCAACAGCGCAGCATTAAATTAATTATTTATTAATTTAATCCCTTTTTGCACTACATAAAAAAGGACACTAAAGAAATTACAGAATAATAATAGCACCAGAGGCAGCCTTATCACACTAGACCACCTTTGGATGGATACATAAATAGGAAATCTAAAATTAATTATCCTTACTATCCTTACTAATATTATAAAGGTGAAAGTTTGTATGTATGTATGGATGTTTGTTACTCTTTCATGAAAAAACGGCTCAACAGATTTTGATGAAATTTGGTATAGTGATAGCTGACACCCTGGATTAACACATAGGCTACTTTTTATCCCGAAAAATGTAGTGTTCCCGTGGGATGAGTCAGGAAACCAAATATACATATTTTCTACTCTTTCAAATTCAAATTGTTGGCACGGGATGTCCTCTCCTACGGAAGGGAAATATAGTCGACGGCACGCGGGAAATATAGTTAGTAGACACGCGAAATAATATGTTCTTGATGTGGATTGGACTCAAAAACTATCTGCACCCGGGCGAAGCCGGGCCCGACAGCTAGTTGTATATATACTTTTTGGCCAAAAAGTTTACGAATGGAGGCCACCCACGTCGCGGAAAGCGCAGCGTAAGACGTCCACCCACAAGGTGGTCAGACGACCAGATAAATGTCAAGGGACGTCGCTGGATGCAGGCTGCCTCCTACAGGTCACTGGGCCTATCTTCAGCAGTGGACTTCCTTTGGCTGATAAATGGATAGATGGGTGCATACATATAAATACTTAATAGACAAGATATAGTATAAATACAGCCATATACATAACATATTAATAAACAAGTACATGTAATACATAGCAATACATTTAAATAAACAATCAACACACATAAACCTATCCTAACATTTACCAAAAGCAAATCCTCAGCTACAATTTGGCTACAATCAAAAATCAATAAAAAAATACAATCTGGTAGAGAGGGAAAATGATGTAAGATGATTTTTTTAAATGACGACAGTGTTCGCAGTTCGCGCACGGTTCGCGCCCATCTTATGTCTTATCGTCTTATCTATTACTAATATAGCGATCTGTGTTCTTATCTCAACTGGAAGTGAGTTCCACCGTCGCGTCGCGTCGGACCGCTAGGACAGTAAATGATTTTAATACCGTGGAGTGCACGGACATTCTCAGTTTCAGGTTCTCTGACGACCTCAAGGGTCTTGAATGTGAATCATGGGGAAAGATGAATTGATATTTAAGATAAGAAGGCGAACCATTAAATATTCTAAATTGAAATTCTTTACCTATCACGTCACTACAAAGTACAACGCACTACGCATATTAATTCAAATAATTTTATTTTAGATAAATTAAAATACAAAGTTAGTATACAAATATCATCCTTTAGAGACATAATTTTGCTTGCATCTGGTTATTTATTGAATTATGCCTATCCTTCAAAAACAAAATAATTTGATAAATTAATAATAATCATGAGAATGTATGCAAAGCGTTTCAATGTTAAAAGTCCATGTTGCAGCTTATAATCAAAAGTAATAATTAAACCATGACGCAACGCATGCATTTTGTAATTGTATGCGTATGTTATATACGTATAGTGAACTTAAATAGGTGGAGGGATGAAATGCTAAAGCGTGGGGTGGCCGGAGGAAAATCAATAAAGTGTGCGCACGCGATGAGCGCAAACTCACCAGCAGCGCATGCCGCCCGGCGCTCGACGCTCGCCATAGGAAAATAGGGCCATACCTACTAGAAACATAACTATATTGCTATGTATGTCGAAATTACACGCCTTTGCCGACCTTTGTAAAGTACCTGCTGCAGATTGTTAACTTCAATCAATGATTTGAATGATCTCTTTTATTCTGAGATACGATGAAATAATTCGTCGGGATTTTAGGTAAGCATTGAAACTTACATTAAAATAATAAACTTACGTAATATACGTAAGTTAGGTATCTATTTATTTCTATTTTATAAATCACAAACATTAAAATGTATAACAGCTCATTATTGTATAAAGGCGCAATATGCTTAAATATTTTAATCATAGAAATGTAATATTTACGTCATGGAGCTTTTAGCATTTCTAAGTTCTAACATCAATGTAGCGGACTCATAGATCACTAAGCTGACAATTTTCTGATAATAGCAAGGCGCCATAGAAAGTAGTATGTGCATCTTTGATGCTGCAACTAAAGAAAAATATGAAAATCTTTCATTGCCACTTACAATGACCACTCAAATAATGAAACTCAAACTCAAGCAACATGAACACATAATTCAAAGAATATATTCATCTCTTCTGTGGTTCAAAATAACATAAACATCACATAAAATATTCGTCCCATGGTACTTTTAACTTTTACGCAATATAGATAATTGATGTAACTAAAACAAGAGTTTCATTGGTACTATTGAACGCCAGAGTCAAAACAATCCCCAGCGCGGAAAGTTATATGTCCTCATCATGCTATCTAACGATTCGAAAACGATATGTCAATTGTCAATATCACGACGACCTAATGCACAGAAAGTACATCGATACCTATATACTTACTTAGCATTAAAAAAATAGTTAGGAATATTCGTTAAGGACCATTAAAATTAGAACCTCTCACGCTCTTAACAGCCCTTATTGGACTTATACAAAATCAATAATATTATAATGTTCTAATTTCATCTCGATATCAAGCTGTATGTAGGTACCCATTATAAAAATCAACACATGCAAAGATAAGTACCCATCTCCACTTTTCCCGCCCACGCGGTTACAACGGCGCCGTTTAGCTGTGTTGTACCTTCAGACATTTGAGTAGAGGTTGGATTCGAATTTTTCAACTATTGACGCAACAGTTTATTTATTTCCCTCTAACACCCTCGCGGGTATTTTATATCGCTTCAGTGAGGTGGAAATATTTAATTTAGAAATATGTGACTTATGTCTTTATTCTTTTTTTATTAAGCAATGAATGTCGGGATGAGCTCAGTACCGTCTTTACACTAAGGGCACACGGGGCCTGTGCCCAGGGCCCCCATCCTCAGGGGGGCCCCGAAAAAGAGCCAGTGTAAAAAAAAAAGACAAACCGAAAATTTTCCTCACACATTTACTCACGCGTTTCACGACTCCTACAACATATGTACGTATATTTACAAAATTGTAAGAAGTAATAATCATCTATATCAGTAGATTAGTGATAATATAACTCCACATCCTAAAAGAGATCCCTCTAAACTAAAAGTGAAATGCTATAAATGTGTTCTCTGTCACAAAAATAGTAATTATACTATATAGGTAGTATGTTTGCATCATAAAAACATTTGTATAACACCAAAGTAGGGGCCCCCGGTCCAAGGGGGCAGAGAAAGAATGTAACATTATTATACACGATACCTATAACGAAAATAACCTTATTTTTTTTTTATCCTTCTGTCTGTCTGTTTGTTCCGGCTAATCTCTGAAATGACTTGACCGATTTTGACGGGATTGTCATTGTCAGGTAGCTGATATAATAAGTAGTACAAGGATTAGCTTAGGCTACATTTATTTTACCCGCTCTAGGCCAGCGTGGTGGACTATATGGCCTAACCACTCTCAATCGTATTCTCGATTGTAGAGTAGGCCCGTGCCCTGCAGTGGGACGTATATAGACTGATACAGACAGACAGACAGACAGACATTTATTTTAGAAAAATTGCAATGCCCAAGCACTCCCCATGGAATAAACGATAAAACTCACAGAGAGATCCGAAGTCTCTCCGCAGTCCTAACGGTTTCAATTTTTCCGTGAGATCGGGATCATTGACTATTCGACAAGCTCGTCACTGCAAGGAGTCAAGTTGGTCGAGCTGGTATTTTAGGGCACCTGTCCAGAGGTGAGAACAGTAGGTACTCCATGTGAGGCCGGATTTGCGCTTTGTAAAGCGTCAATCTATGACCCGACGTAAAGTACCGCTTGGCCTTCTTCAGAATTCCGAACTTCTTACTCGCCAGTTTAGCTTTGTCCTCCAAATGACTCCTAAGCTCGACCTTGCTTAATATTTTGACGCCAAAGATCCCAATACTCTCGGATTCTAGGAGAGCAAGAGTAATTGTGGCGCCATGACAAAGGGGTCCTTCTTCGCAGTGAACACGCAAACTTGTGTCTTCGAAGGGTTAAATTGAACTAAGTTCAATTCACCGCATTCGGAGGCCGGCCCCAGAGAGCTCTCGACTTCAGATACAAGTTGAAACCGTCTTTCCATAATGGAATCCCGAGAGTGGCTCCGGTGGCCGATGTACCGCGCGTCACTCGTACTATCATCTGCATAACAATGCATGCTATCAATAGACAAAATGTCATTGATATGCAGGATAAAGAGTGTCGGCGATAGCACCGAGCCTTGTGGAACACCAGCATTAATGGTCTTGGTCTCGGAGCAACAGCCGTCCACTACGACTTTTATGCTCCGACCATACAAAAAGCTGGCGATCCATTTGCAGAGCCCCTCAGGAATTCCATACGCAGGTAGCTTCGCTAGAAGGGCGCGATGCCACACTCGGTCGAACGCCTTCGCAATGTCAAGGTCGATCGCAATCGCCTCACCCCCACTCTCCAAAGCCTCTGCCCAACGGTGCGTGAGGTACACCAGAAGATCACCAGCCGAGCGACCGTGACGGAAACCGTACTGGCGGTCACTAATCAGCTGGCGATCCTCAAGATACCTCAAGAGCTGAGTGGTTATAACTCGCTCCAAAACCTTGGAGAGTAGGGATGTGACAGCAATCGGCCTGTAACTTGAAGGGTCTGATCGGTCACCCTTTTTGGGGACAGGGTGTACATTGGCGACCTTCCACGGAGCCGGAACCCGGTTGGCTTTATAGGAAAGACGGTAAAGACGCGTGAGCACGGGTGTTAACTCAGGGGCGCACGTTTTAAAAACCACTGCGGGGATACCATCTGGCCCACTCGACTTACGGACGTCAAGAAGCCTGAGCTCCCGTCTGACAGCACGCTGAGTTATTTTTATGTCAGATAGGAGACTCTCACAACGCGGAATGTTCGGCGGTGTGGCTCCCCCGTCACCCAAAATCGAGTTTGAGGTAAAGAATTAGGTTAAGAGATCGGCCTTCTCCTTTACACTGTGGGCCAAACTGTTATCGGGCTTACGCAGTGGTGGGAGACTGGACAGGCAGAAATTAACCTCCACAGCCTTAGCGAGCGACCAAAAAGACCGACAAGATTGATACATAACTTCGATATGAAATGATCTTAGTAGATAAATGTTAGATTTTAATTCTCTTTATTTTTCAGAAGGGCCCCAAATTCTTTTGTGCCCAGGGCCCCATCATAGTTAAAGACGGCCCTGGATGAGCTTATCGCTCGACTGATGTTAAGCGATACCTACATGAACAGACCGCTCATGAACAGTAGCAAAACCAATCAGCACCTTGGATTACAAAGCAATGCTAAGTATTCTACTGCGCTCGCCATCCTAAGACATAAGATGTTAAGTCTCAATATGTCCAGTAGTTATTCTGTCTACAATGTCATTCAATAATTCACATCGACTCCGAAAATTGGTTATTTTTTTATGGAATGCAAAATTACCTGCATTAACGCGTTTGGCAACATAGTTATACAGGTTAACGGCTATTATACTATCATGTCGATTTATAAAATTATAAGTTCACGCTTTTATCCCCGAAGGCATAAACAAAATTGCTTGTATTACCGCATACAATTTCGCTGACCTCATTTTCATAGTATAGTGTGAAAAGGGATAAGCATAGTATCGCTATACCCGGACAAATATTCCTGTCACGGAAAACTTAAATCAAACTTTTAAAACGGATAAATTTACACAACGTAGATCGTCCCACCGAGAACCTTATAACTATCTCCCGGTTCATAGCTTATTAATGCGCTTCCATTAATTCAACATAATCTGACTTTTTTCAGAAAGTAAACAAATAAAAGTCTGCTCTTACAGCAATTGAATTAAACTTTTATAACATATAATACTTTCATTTATTTTGTAAGCTAGATACTTAAGGCTTTTTTAAAATCGCTTTGTTGTCTGAGTTCGTTCGTCGAAAGCTTTTTCATTGAACAGCAAAGGGTACCAAATAAGATAAAATAAATATAAAAATCACAGTTATTGATAGGGGATTATGCCTACGTCCTCATTAAAATTTTCTCTTTCTTTGAAATATATTTTAGAAACTGGCTTATCTAAAAATGAAATAATTACATATCTTAATTTCTGTCATAAAATTCGTAACGAGCTAGTTCAGCAATAATTGTTTTAATGATTCTTTGAATAAAACGTGGTGTGTTAATAGAGCAAAAAAGCTGCGCAACACCACTCCCATAGAATCGATAGAAGCATACGCACCGCGAGCTATTGCGGCCTGCGGCTAGAGTCCGCTTTCCCATTATAAATGGCATTTTTACCCGTACTGTGTGCCGACTGGCGCGTTGCCGCTTGAGTTGTTCAGATGCGTGAGAACGGACGTTCTTATCCTTTGTAGTTGAATACAATAATGTATATGAAGTTTATTGGCAGCAATTTCGCATCTGGTAATTTCGAATATGTTTGATAAGCCATAAGTACGTACATACGTAGAGATTTTGTCCACTGTGTATTATAATCATATCTGTATATAATTCTAATCTATGATTATAATATAAAATCCAGTTTGACTGATCTTATCCCTCAGGTAGACATTACTTTCTTATAGCATTATGCTAAAAAAATCTGAAAAGACATTGGATTTGAACACATGATTACTAGATTCTCCATACTAGAGATGAAAATGAAGATTACAAATTCTTAAGAAGTTGTCATGTGCTTTAAAATATAGATTTATTCTAGTCATATTTTTAATCGACTTCAAAAAAGGAGATTATCTATTCGATGTGCATGTACATATGTAATTTTGTCAGAATTGCACAATGTTTTGGATGTCTCAGTCTGGGGACTGTCCTACCCTCATACCCAACACTGCAACTCCAATCTCTAAGCCAGGATCAACAGTGGCACGCATTGTAATGACACCGTGCATTAAAGCTCGGCGAGTTTTAGGGAATTTCTAACTTGTCTGAAATCCATCAGATAGTTAATAGGAAGAGATGGAAATACATTTTTGTCCACTTCCTTCCGTCATAAAGCGGGTGATACTTAAAACAATGAACTAAAGAGTTAAATAATGTCGCAAAAAATCGGATATGTTTAATGTTAGTCTATCCCAGTGCAGTATCTGAACACGTATATCAGATTTCATAAATGTGTATATGTTTGTCCACACATGACACATATCTCAAAAGTATAAGTCAGATCATAAAAAATACTTTTGCTTTCGATTAGGTATAGTCCAAATTAGGAGCTGTAAAAATATCATTAAAATCGGTCCTGTAGTTTTTGAGATAGAGCAGAGGTGTCCAACCTTTTTAATCCGCGGCGCGCATACATGTTGACTATTTTGTTTCGTTGTCTTAACCTATCCAGTTGGTGTTAATAGAGTATAATGATAATAGTTAGGTAGATAGGCACAAAAGTTAAAATTCAGAGAGATTGTTACTTCACAGTTTTCTCCTACACTTTCTACAGAAAATCAGGGCGCCGTGCCGCACCACAGGGCACACTCTAGACACCCCTGGGATAGATCTGTAACTAGTCTTGCCATAAATATTGTAATAAAGAAAAAAGAAAATTGTTAACTGCAAATAACATTTATTACTTTTACAGTGTGTCAGTTTAATACATAAATATAAAACAATTAAAAATATAAAAAGCTTATTCGAAGTGGTCTCCATTGGCTGCAATACAGTCCTTTAAACGATGAGGCCAGTTATCAATAGAAGCACGCACTCTTTCCATGGGAAAATTCTTCACTGCCAATCGTATAGATTGTTTTAGGGACTCCAAATTATCATGGCGTTTAGAGCAAGCTGTACTCTCTAAAACTGACCACAAATCATAATCCAGCGGATTAAGATCGGGACTAGACGACGGCCAGTCTTCAGCTCTGATGAAGTCCGAAACGTTCGATTCCAACCAAGACTGCGTGGACCGAGCTTTATGACCCGGCGCCGAGTCTTGCTGGAAGGACCATACTTGGTTATTGAACATGGTGATGTTAAGGGGCTTAACTACCTTCTCAAGAATGGTATCTTGATACACTTGTGCCGATGTTTTGATACCTTTTTCACAAAAATATGGCTCAGTCACTCCTTCATAGCTAACACCCCACCAAACCATCACTGAAGTCGGATAATGTCCACGTTGCACTCTGTCGACTAATTGGGAAGCTTCCTTAGAGCTTTGAGCATAAATACGGTCATTTTGTTTGTTAAAATGTTGCTCAATTGTAAAAATTTTCTCATCCGTAAACAAAATTTTTCTGTGACCTCCCTTTGCGTACCGCTTCAGTAGTTGTTTCGATTTTACCACCCTATTCTTCTTTAAATTATCAGTTAAGAAATGGCCAGTGCGTCTCTTATAGGCTGCAAGTCCTAAGTCATCTTTTAAAATACGCGACATGGTTCTAGGTGCTATCTTCATTTCCCGAGATAAAATCTTTTGCTTTCGGACAGGATTTCTTCGAATTCTTTCCCTTACTGCTTTGACCACCTTTTTCGTACGAACACTACGTGGACGGCCAGATCTTTTTCTGTCACAAACAGAGGAGGTCTCATTGTACCTATTAATAGCCCGGTAGGGGAAGGCCGGGCAAAGTGGATACCTTAAGGTATTTAACGTTATAGCAGAAAAAGTATATGATACAAAGTCAAAATAATTATCAGAAACCAGTCTTTATTTATTGCTCGTACAAATACGGACATCAGTTGCCATTAATATTTAAATAATAATCAGCTACAACAAAAATTTTAAAACGTACGAAAGTATTCGCTTTGCCCGGTACCCCGGGTAAAGCGGATATAGTACTTGGGCAAAGTGAATACCCATATTTAATCTCTGAAAACATAACAATAACTTTTATAAACTGAAAAAAAAAACTTTATCTGTACAAGGTTTGCCTATACAAGGTCACACAAGCCAAACCATACTTTTAAACTGTGCTTTTTATTGATTCTCCAACTCTGCACAAATCAATAGCCGTTTACATATAGCATTTTCATCCCACATCCGTTGCTTAGATTTTTTAAATATTTATTCACCATCTGAAACAAATAAAAGCCATGTTTAGATAATAAGTCACCGATGAGAAATGGCAGGCAAAGTAAATAGGGCGAAGTGGACCATATCCACTTTGCCCTATTCACTTTGCCCAACTAGGTAAGTTTTGAGGTTAAGACTATTTATACAGAAACTAATAATTCTGACATTCTGTTAAATATACCATAAAAAACTACTTTGATATGCTACCAAATTCAGACATTCCTATAAATCAGAAACTAGTAATACATGAGAATTGATCAATGTACTTACCGCATAAAATCCATCTTTTATTTAAGAAAACACAAATCTCCACTCCACGGATGGGACGCGACGCGGCCCCTCGCTTTGATGTTTGCCGCGTATTAAACCAAGGTGGCCAAACGTAACAGTGGTGGCGTGTTGAAAGAAAAAATAATAATTTAGGAATAGTGGGGAGTATTCGCTTTGCCCGGGGTATTCACTTTACCCGGCCTTCCCCTACACAAACATTTTACTAATACCAAGTGTATGGAGAGTTTTAAAAATTGCATTTGGCTCCATACCTACTTTGTGTAATGCTATCACAGCGATTCGGTTCTCTTTATCACCCCACACCATTTTAATATCGCAAAATATTTTACAATGTATTGGCGCCAAAATGAGAAAACACAATGAACAATCGTATAAAAATGACAGATTCGAAATTCAAATGTAATATTTTTTTATAATTAAGTGTAACAGTATTTATGGCCAGACTAAGTATATCATCCACTAGAAAACTGTACCTAGTAGGCTTAACAAAATAATAGTAATAATTAGTTTTAATTAGGTACTACTTACGACAAAAAATAATAAATATGATTCCACCGACGTAAAAATTGTAATAAAAAGAGAGAAATAAAAGTAATACCAAATATAAATACACCCAACAGTCACATACATACTGTATAGTCCTGACACGTGTGACTAGTCACTAACATCGAGTCTTGTGTCTGGGGTATCAGGAACAAAGGGAGTCTTTTCGGTGTCACAAACACCCAGACGTGAAACAATTACTTGTGGATCACGTGAAATAATATGTTCATATTATGTCTCGGTGCGGGAATGGAACTCGCGGCCTCACGTTACACAGCTGGCTTTTTACCAACTCCGCCACGGAGGCTGTAATTTTTTAATATATCCAAAATACCTAAATATAACATTTTTGTTTTTGAGGTCGGTACCAGCTGGACTGACTATACATATGTAGTACAACATCTCGCTACGATACAATTAGTTGAAAAACATCGCGAGGAATAGCTTGTGCCTAGTTCCAAAAACTAAGGCTGGCACTAACCTAATTTTTTTCTAGTTAACTTTAGGTATTTTAGACTTATAAAATTAGTTCACCATTAATATATTTTTTATTTTTTTTAAGTTTAGATTATTTTTTTAAAGTTAGGTTTCTGTTGTAAAAAAGTCTTAACTTTTTAAGGCGTTCACGAACTGTTGTATATGTACATACCACCTCATTTTTAATCTGATGTGCTTATGATTATGTTTTGAATGTGTTTCAATTTGGTTTCAATAGTAGGTAGGTATACAATATGCATGTCTACATGCTATTAAGTACCTAGTCATATTTTATATTTTCAAAATCTGAATAAAGATTGAAGACATGCATTGGAAAAACGCGTCTTGCAGGAAACAGAACATTGCTTATGAGTTATGGCATATCAAGTATTCGATGTAATTTATTGCCCTTAATACTTAATAAAGTAATATTATTTGAAGTATTACAGGCTCTAGATATTAAAGGGGTACTCTTTTGTTGTTCGTGTAAGAACTTGCGTATGAGTTTGTTCATCGGTGTCATTGAATCTTTTTTGCAAAAAAAATCCGGTACTGGATATTTAAAATATACCCAAGCTCTTACTAATAAGCATGATAGGTAATCATGACATGATATACCTACATAATTAGTTATTATAAGTCAGTTATAGGAGTAGCTACGTAACAAAGTGGCTACTGACTAGAAGCGCGATTTGCGCGTGAACAGGGTGGCGCTGCGACACTCGACAGGGCGGGCGCCGCGCCGCTGGCGGCTTGGTCGTGGTGCGCGCCCCTCAGAGTCACGTCACGATAGGGATGGGCAAATGGAAAAAAAATATCGATATTTATCGTATCGATATTTTTCAAATATATCGATATATATCACCCAAAAAATATCGATATTTCGATATATCGATATTTTTTGCCCAATTTGCAATTATTTATAAAAATTGCCAAAATTATCGAAATTTTAAAGCAAATACACATCTGGCTGTTTCAACATAAGTCATATTTTTTAAAAAAAAATCGATTTGCTCGACATAAAAAAAAGAAACAAAATAAAAAAAACCATTATCCAAACCAGTATTTGTTTGATATTGACATCAGGAGCACTCTTTGTTTGATGAGTTCCCCTGTTAGTCTGCTCCTATCATTTGGCACAGCCAAATTTACCACTGAAGCTACTCTTTCAGATTACACTGAAGATGCTTGACAAATCAAATATTTTAGAGCGATATCCAAGAGAACCGGTGTGAAATGTTGACAATTTACCCAGAACTATATTGAATCAGATTTTCTTTCTAAAAGTGGTTGGTCCAAATACTGCTTCAGTTCATTGGGGACACAGATACTGCTTGGAACCTCTGACGAACCTATGCTCAGATTTAATAATTTCCCATATTTTCTAAATTTAAGAAATCGGATTGGTCAAAAACATGCTGTGACGCATGAGCAGACAGCAGAGCTTTAAAAATATATCGATTTTGATATATGAAAATAAATATCGAAAATTGATATATCGCGGGAAAAAATATCGCTAATTTATATCGATATTTTTCTAAAAAAATATCGATATTTTGATATATCGATATTTTTTGCCCAAGCCTACGTCACGACGCAGGCGCGCGCTGCCATACGCGCGGCGTTCGCAGCGTAACCGACGCTCCTGCCGTGGATCGATCAGATAAACGCGCAACCCCGCTTTTCGAGTTAAATCAATACAAACTTTATCGATTTCGCAGCCGCAGCCGCCGCACAACAGATTCGAGGGTCGCACGCGGTGGGTGCGCGCATCGCATCATTTCAAACTTATTCAAATGATCTACAATTTTATGTGTGCTTTTATGTGTCAGCAAAAGTAATGAAACTTCTCCATAATATGAACTACCTATTTAAATTTCGACAAAGGGAGATGTTTTAAGGTAACTTTTTAAATATTTTTATAAGTACTTACATCTAACTTTGCACTTTTCGGTTATGAATATTATTAATGTTATACCATATTAATGAACATTTACTTCATAACATTTTTAAAGTTCGGTAATAAATCTATACATTAAAATTATATTTCTGACGCTTCCGGTTTCCGTGTTTTTTGTGTATGTTTTTTCATTCCGTAGTCCGTACCATGAGTTTCAAACTCACTGCTTTCTCGTATGCATTGTGTCCTTTTCCATTGCTTTAATTTTTACATATTACGTGTAAAATATTTTGAAAAGTATTAGAAATAATTGTTTAAGTATATGCGTATCTATATAGATTTCGCGATCTCTAATAGAAATGGTAGTTCGTAGTTACCATTTCGTGGTGTTCATGCGATGCGACGTAACGCTGCGGTGACTTCGTGACCAATAGTAATATTAATCTATGAAGTTGATAATGGCATTTGTTTGCAAATGTAAACAAACAGAATTTTGTGTGTGATAAAAGAAAGGTATGTGTATTCCGTGCTGTGTACAGATGGCGTAGATTGTAATCCTGTAGAGATGACGTCGACGGACACGTACCAGTTGAAATGGCACTCGCACAGCTCGCACCTGAACGGGTCCGTGGCGGCGTTGCTGCGCTCGGAGCGATTCACGGATGTGGTGCTGTGTACGATGGACGGGTCGCAGATCCCGGCGCACAAGTTCATCCTAAGCTCGTGCAGCGTGTACCTGTGCAATCTATTCGAGGGCCAACGGTCTGTGACGCGCATGGGCGGGATGCTCTACGTGGTCCTGCCTTCAGAAATATCCACGAAGGCGCTCAAGATTTTGGTGGAGTATATGTATAAGGGTAAGCATTTTATTCATATTTTAGACTTATTTAAAATTTTAATTAAATTGATGTATTGTTGCGCCACTTATAGGTTGTCGTGGCTGGACCAGTTTTGATGAAACTTTTAAACTGCTCAAAACTGTTTATACAGTCCGATTTCTTATTAGGTGAAATACATAATATTATGCATATTAAAAATTCACATAATACTATTTGAAGTAATATTTATCTAGGTAACAAATAAAATTAAAACAATACAAGATTTTAAAGTCTTGAGTCAAGTAAGGCATTTACCTAAGTCCATATTTTCCTTAATTTCAGGTGAAACAACAGTATCAAATGAGGTACTGGATACTGTATTGAAAGCCGGCGAGGTTCTCAAAATCCGAGGGCTGTGGAGACAGACAGAAGATGGCTCCGAAGCAGGCCCACATGACAAGTCTTCGGTGCAGAACATTGCAGCCAACATTAACAAACAAGTTGTACAAAAGAAGACCGATGATGGCCAACCTAAACTCACTGTTAAGAAAGACGATAAACTACTCAAGGCTTTCAGTCCAGTGCAGCCACCAGGAGTTACTAGGTATTACCATAATTCAAAATTAGTTTTACTCATATGATTATTAAAATATATTTATCTGCCCTTTGTAACTATGAACAAATAAGTGATATTTAAAGTAATTCTATTGATAAAGTAAAAGTGAAGAATTAATCATATTTGCTAACACTAGGCTAATACTAATGTTGCCTTAGTTTTTAAAGCTTCTTTCAGTACAAGAGATCCAAATGAATATTACATTATAAACATTAATTATCACATTTTCTCTAGGCTTCTTGTAAACATCTATATGTTTCATTATGTAGTTTTATAGATATCCTGGTACCAATCTTAGGTTGTCTTTTAAATGCTTGCAATCTTTGGTGAATGGTGAATGATAGGTGCTTTGTTAGACTTTAAAATGTGTTACAAAGCTAAAATGTAGGTGAAAAATGATACTTACTATTAGAAGACCTAATTGCTTGTTGGCCAGGCCTATACTCTATAAAAGGCAACTGGAAACTACATTTACTTTATGTTCAAGTCAGTTCCGATATGAGCAAATTCCAACAATTTTAACAACTTGTAACAACAGCCTCTCTAGTATTATTCAAACTCTGGGTATGCCACAGCAAAGTTTGTAGGTTTGATTTCTGTTTTGAGACAAATGCTTTTGTTTTCTTCAGTCTGTTTATTTCAATTGTCACACCTAAAGATAAAAACTGCCCGTATATTGTTTGGTATATAAACCAATTGATAAATAAAATGTTTATTGACATTTACCTGATATATCTCTCGGATACCTATGGTATACATGGTCAGGATAAATTATGTGAATTCTCGGTATATTTATTTATTAATTTAAGCCTTTATTGTACACATTAAAAATACAATATACGGAAACAACAATAAAAAAACAAGTACAAATGACAGTCTTATTGCTTATAGATAACAATGGGATTGATTTAGAATGAGAAAGAGAGGGAAGTGTAAAATGAACAAATAAAATAGAGGAAACTAAATTGATACTGATATTAATACTCACATAACATACCTACATAATAAATAGCGTAAAAACGTGCATATATAATTATTAATGCTAAAAAAATATAAATTGTAGAAAGATTTAGGAAATAATATCTACTAAAATCTGTTTAATTAAAGAGAAAGGTAGTGTTCTTTAATTAGCCTCTTGAATGAAGAGAGTGATCGCGCCTGTCTCACATATTTAGTGATTTCTTTATACAAACTCTTTTTAAAAGCAATTTATCATATTTTTTGTCGAATATATAGGAAGGCCTACATCACTACATAGTATAAAACAAAGTCGCTTTCTCTGTCCCTATGTCCTTTTGTATGCTTAAATCTTTAAAACTACGCAACGGATTTTGATGCGTTTTTTAACAGATAGAGTGATTCAAGAGGAAGGTTTACATGTATAATACGTACATATTATTGTACAGAAATCTATTTGTACCCGGGCGAAGCTGAGCCGGGCCGCTAGTAATTAATATAATTAGCCGATTTACTCCCACTGCTCCTGTACAAATGCAAGGCCCATCATTAAACTTATAATCAAAGTAAAATATTTTATATAGGCCAATGTTCATCGGACCGCCGAAGTTGGTGTTTATCAAGACCGCCGACGGCACGACTCAAGCAGCATTACGACCAGTAGCACCAAAGGGTCAGACTATACTGGTCGCGCCCGCCCCTTCAACAGAAGGCACCACACTCTCGGCGCCATTATCCATGAGTTCGGCCGCCGCAGTCACCAACGTAGCTTCTACCTCGGCGGCTGATGATTCCCCTGACGACACACCTCCACCGAGGATACTGAGACGTCATGCTGCTGAAAGGAAATATGGCAAACGACCAAAGACAGAAACAGCTCCAGTGGAGTCTGAAGAGGTCAAAGATTCTGAGGATAACCAGGCTGATAATGTTTCCGAGACTTCTAGTAAGTTTTTTATTTCTATTATTAGTTTACATGAAAACAAGTGAAAAATTCAACAAAACACAACTCGTTTTTTAGCTAGATGTATTCCTAATTTTATTGTTTCAGGATCTATTTCGGTAAATGTTGTCTACATCAATGTTTGTCTTTTTGTTATAAAGCCAATTTTGTATCAGTTCATATACGTCCTACTGCAGAGCACGGGCTTCGTCTGCAACCAAAAGTACGATTGTAAGGCGTTGGACCGTTTCGTTATAAGGCCAATAAAACTAATATTTCTGATGCCTACAGATAATAGTGAATTAATTTTGAATCAGCGTTGAAGTAGTACGGCTTCGTCTAGTTAAAAAGTCTAAGAGTACCTTTCCTCATTTAATTTTCACCTGGAAGACTATACAAAATGTGATCTATTATTTTTCTGTGCCCATAGAAAAGTCATCTCAAAGTGCAGCAGAAACATCGGAAGTGCAAGTTAAAGATGAACCGGAATGGGACGCCAGCAGCATCGAAGAGGAGGAGCGCTCCATAGCCGAGATGTTTCAAGCTGAAATGAATGTAAAGTCTGAACCTATTGACGAGGTGGAAATTGAAGAAGATAGCTTGGTGAGTTCTTATAGCAATAGTATAATCTTTTGTCTTGTTTCTGATTTATTTATGGGGTCGATAGGAATTTGGGTCCTAAATATACCTATCATATTATATCAGATTTATGATGGTTTATAATTATTTGTTAGTGAATAGATTTTGTCCTGCAATATTTTTGGATCAACCAATGTAAAAGCACAGTTTTGCACACTCAGTATTTAATTATTTTTCTTTTTGTCTTTCACGCGTCAATAGTTCCATCTTTAATAACGGATCGATGGAGTTTGCCACATATGATTAAAAGCCAAAATCTATTTTTTTTTATTAGGTCACTCTAATTCTAAAGGTGCGAATTGAAAATGTACAGCGACATGTAGTCGCACGCAGGTGAAGTACAGTCAGCAACATAAGTCGCTGAACATTTCAAACTTTTTGATAATCTTTTTATGAATTAAAATTTGTACGTACTACTCTGTAGTCGTAAAATATAACCAAGTAAAGTCATCTATGCCGAGAAGTGCCATACGATATTGAAAATAATTATTATTTTGGATGATAAGACAATTTCAAATCTCGTAAATGTGTAGCGACTTATGTTGCTGAACAGTCAGCAAATAATGTACAGACATTAGTGCGGGGTAGTGATGTAGGTAGTTCGGTTGCACTTTGCAGATCTACAGTCCGCTGGCGTGCGAGCTGTGCGCGGAGGTGTTCACGGTGCCGGCCGCGTGGGTGCGCCACGTGCAGCACCACGCGCGCGCCGACCACCACCAGCCGCGCAAGAGGAAGCACCGCTCCGCTGTACGTACCGCACACCACCACATCCAGGCCGGGTACAGGGGGCTGGGCATGGGGGGTCATGAAGAGGGCTGGCATAAACACATTTAATTATTTGTATGTCGATAAATAAAGTAAAAAAGTATGTGTGTTCACAAATCACGCCTGTGACAAACAACTTTAAAAACTAATTAATACGAATTAGAGTATTGAAATCGGACCCAGTATTCTGTCATAAACTATATGACCCAAATATTAAGTTAATCGGCCGATACGCCCAAGCCTTATAATTCATAAACAGTTTATAAACCTATTTTATTTATCGAATATCTTGTCCCTTTGGAACGATTTTTGAATTCAGTTTGAGAAAAAGAGACAAAACATTCCATAGCTAAAATAGGTTTATAGGTATTTATGCATAAGGTCAATAGAAACTCATAGCATACTAAAAACTGAATACTGGACTTTACTGGCAAGAAGCAGATTATCGTATCAAATAGCGAAATCTCATCTCGTTGTCTGGAACTCTGCACTAACACTATTGAACTCAATATTCATAAATACAGGAAAATATATTAGTCTACTACTTTTGAGAATATTACTCTGGACTCTAATGGTTTCTATATTAAGAACATTTTTCCTAAAAAGTAAACCATTCTCAACTAAAATAAGATGAAAATATGTTTGATGCATGGATAAAACGAAAGGCGATAGCAATCGAGTTGCATAGACAATAAAAAATATACTGTACTGTTTTAGAGCGATGACACCGAGGAAACAATGGCGTTGCTCCGTTGCGATCTGTGCCAGAAGCACTTCCCGAACCCGGCGGAGTGGGTGCGCCATATACAGAGCACGCACACCGAGTCAGGTCAGTCGCCTTGTACTAAATGCCTTACATTATTACAGGTTATATGTACACTCCGATCAAATATATACTAGATACAGGGTCCGGAACATAATCGCCCGCCAAAAGTAACCGAGGTTGCATAGACTTATACATTTGAATTTCGAACTACAAGTATAAAGTCTTAAATTATTATCAACTCAAAGGTAACAATAAACCTTATTCATTTAAAACAGGGTTTCTTAAAGTGGGGTCCACAGACCCCTTAGGGTTATGTAACATGTGTTGGGTCCACAGCAGTTCAGCAAACTTTTGATATAATATAGATATAGAAAATTAGGGGTCCGAGACGGCAAAAAGTTTTTGGACCATACGATACAAATAAGGCCACACGCTTATTTGTGCTCTCATTGAAGTGAAACTTCTAATGCGACCTCCAACAAGGTTGCGTTAAACTTTTAACGCTGCCATGGAGGGGCTATGAAAGCGAGTGGAGCAGAAAAAAGAGTCGTTAAATTTCTATTCAACTAGAGATCCTTCTACGGCTGCTGATTCTTCTAAAATTGACGTCGCAGCATCAGTAACATCGAAGAAAAGAAATTCAGCCGCGGAATACCAGAGAGCGTACCGAGCACGTAAAAAAGCCAAACGTGATATTACACTCATTGATGCGCTAGATGTAATTCCATCAATTTCGACGGGGGGATTTACTACCACTCATCAATCAACTGTAGTTGACCAACTAACAACTGCTCGGCTTTCTGTTAATCCATAAACGTTATAATCTTATTGTAAATGTTATTAGATTTGGATATTTCTCCACTCGAAAATGATAATGAAAAGATGTGGTCAATTGTGAATTATAAGCAATGTTAATAAAGTTTGTCTTAAAGACACAATATGATTCCACTAAAAAATATAAATCAGTTTCTACCCCTCCCTATTTTAATTTCCACATTACGAATTTTCTTCACTTCTTCCGCGCGGAAGGTCTCTACGCATATGTTTTTTTCCCTTGCCATTTTTAAGCCGTTACTTATAATCTAGTGTATATTTGATCGAAGGTTATAATCAATCAAGAATGCCGCAACTAGCCTTTTAAAAGCTCGATGCATGCTTCTATAACTGGGCCCTAAATCTAGGTCTTCCCTGTTTTCCTCAGTATTGAGGGTCGTAGCCACTCTTATATATCATAGTCTCTCGAACGAGCTTTCTCCATCTGGTTCCGTCTCCGATGGTGTCAAGGGCGCCGTAAAATGAAGAGAGGGATCGGTGCAGATATCAAGGTCTGGTCTAGTTTTTTTGTGCTGTCAAATTCTGAGCATTAGAACCGCTGCACCGCCCTGGTTAGGGCATTGAATTTATATCTTTATTATTTGTTAATTAAGCTTTCTATACAGTCGAAACTAATGCCGGCATTTTGTTACTCAACAGAATATAATCTATAAGAGAGAATTGTTTTTTCTTTGTCAATACATTTTGTTTTATTTTTGTGTTTAGCAACAAGTTCACTTTTAATGAATTATATCACTGTGTGTCGTAAATATTACTCTTTAGTAATTTGTAATTTATATGTATCTCTAAGCCAAACTTCTGTCGAAATACATCGAATTCCTCTACCGAACTTTATATTTTTTTTTTAATTATGAATTCAGTACCATCAATAACATATCTAAAGACAACGAGTTGGCCCGATAGAAGTTGGTTCTAGAGTTGATAATGACAAACAATGTTGATTAAATGTATTTTTTTCAACAGGGTAATTGCCTGTTCTGAATTTCTATACTACTACGCCATCTGTAACAATAATTCATAATGATCAGACGCAAAGTTGTTATCACACGTTAAAGATTTATCATATTTTGTTATACTCATAACGAATACTGAATAGTAGTTAAATAATTACCTAATCTTAACTATGTGTTATATTAACATAGCTGAAATCTGATTGTTATGTATGTGGCTAATTCTCGACAAAGGGACATCACGTCACGGTATTATTTTATGTGATCCAAGTTGATTTTACGTACGAAGTTTTTAATTTTTACCTTACATTGCTGTGTCCACTGGTTTTTATTTTTCATTTACTCTATTACACCACACCGTGTACTTCGCTACACTCATGATAATCACTTCAGTTATGTTCTAATGGTATTTACATTGGAATGCTTTGTTTGGATATCTGTTACACCGCGCGTGCTTATGTTCATTTGCAAGTTGTGCGCGAGCAAACAAAGCGTTGCATCATTGTGTCTGTCTGTGACTGAACCCTATTCTAAATGTCGTTCCGATGTCGATTGTCTAGAATTGGCCATATCAAACAACAGTGCCCCACCAAAACGTCACAATCGTTTCACAGAGGGCGCCCAAAACAAGACTTGCCCGAACTGCAAGAAATCATTCCCATCGCACGCGTCCATGCTCATACACATGCGTACGCATACAGGTACGTTAATATTATGATAATAACTTCTAAAATTAGCTATGAACGAGTCCAAAATGCGGTCTATTTTTAATCGACTTCAAAAAAGGACATTATTCATCATCATCATCATCATCTCAGCCACAGGAAGTGCACTACTGCACATAGACCTCCCCCAAGGATCTCCACATCGACCTGTTGGAAGCGGCCTGCATCCAGCGACTTCGTGCAATCCATTCTAGAACCTTTCGGCCCCAACGGCCATCGGTTCTACGAGCTATGTGCCCAGCCCACTGCCACCTCAACTTGCTAATCCTATGGGCTATGTCGGTAACCTTTGTTCTCCTACGGATCATCCTCCGGTCAGGGATGCTTCTATATAGTGGCCATGGCCTGTCCTAGAATAGGTGCAACGAGTACGTGACCTCGGCCCCCGAGCTAATGTAGTCACCCTAACTTCCCTTCCGTTGTTTTTTTTTTTTTTTTATTGCAACGAATGACGAGACGAGCAAGCCGTTCGCCTGATGGTAAGCGATACGACCGCTCATAAACAGTAGCAACATTCCACTGCGCTCGCCATCCTGAGACATAAGATGTTAAGTCTCAATATATCCAGTAGTTACTCTGGCTACAATGTCCTTCAATCCGAAACACAACAGTGCACTTACGCAGTGTTGTTTCACGGGAGAAATAGACATTGCGGTGGTACCTACCCAGATGGTCTCTCACATATGAGAGACCTACCACCAGTAACCTTCCGTGACTGCAGTATCCACTCCTACAGGCCATACTTTCCTTTTTTTCCTTGGGCAGCAGCGTCATCAGCGCGAATCCCCTGCTGCGCTCGCCAACCGCCTGCCAAGCGTGAAGAGTATTGGCATATACCCCCCATGTCGGCACATACCTCTTTATAGGAGGCACAAAATATTATGCTACTGTGTATTAGTAATAATATGGTAGTTCTTCGCAACAAATATTTTGAAAATACCATTCGCACTATCTAAATCAAATTGTACTATAAACATTGTAAATTAAAGCTACACTATCTCAACAAATTAATTAATTAAAATAAACAAATTCATAAACAAATTGATAAATTAAAACATCAGGCGAGCGTCCATTCGTGTGCGGGCTGTGCAACAAGGGCTTCAACGTGAAGTCGAACCTGCTGCGGCACCTGCGCACCCTGCACGACCACATCATCAGCCCCGCGCAGGTGGAGGGCGACGACGACGAGCCCGGCCCCTCCGCCACCACCACCACCACTACCACTACCACCACCACCAACACGCTCACCGAGTTCAAGAGGGAGTCTTGAGGAAGAGGAGGGCGGGCAGGTACGGCTCAATAACTTTATTTAAATATTATTGTTTTTTAAATCTTCCTTTTACGTAAATGTTATGTGCTAGTATTGTGGCTAGTATAGTAGTATCTAATGTTTTGTCTTATTCGCTCAAACTAGATTCAAAAGTCGTTCGAAAGGAGCAACAAGATATATGTATAACTAAAATAGGTTTTAAAAGAGCCTATGAATAAGGCTGTAAATATCTTAATCCCCGTAACTATTTAAAAATGGTCATATGTCGAAAACCAGCTAATCCACTCGAGTTATCGTTATCGACCCCCACAATAATACATAAACACATTAAGTATTACCACATACGGATGAAATCTTCAAAAGCATCTTAAAGGCCGCGCGGAAGCGCATTATGGTTGAATAGTAAGATTGAAACGAGAATGGCCATTCATGGTATCGAAAAAAAATATCATTATTCCTATTACCGATACTCCTTAAAATAATTATTATACCATTTTGTATGGTATGTTCTTAAACGTTATCCAGTTTTATCCCGGGCGACAGATTTTTATAAAATAATTATCATCGCACTTTACATGTTGTTCACAGAGCCCCAAACAAAAAAATATTTTTTATTGGACTTCAAGTCTATTTCTCCAAAAACTCCGGACCTGGGTCTCAATTATGTTTACATTTACTGTAAATATTATATATATTTTTACCTACACAAAAAGTAGCAGTCATCATGGCAAAACAATCTTCGCACCGATACTAAGGGCCCTACTATATTCATCCGAAACGAAGTTCGAAACTTCGGACGATCGAAGTTTTTTATACGATACGAATGTATCTACTTTGTAAAAGTTCGAATTTATATAACGTACATCGTAACCATAATTCTATGGTTACGGAAATAAGTCAAAAACGACCATAAGTATATGTAGGTACATTCGTATCGTATAAAAACTTCGATCGTCCGAAGTTTCGAACTTCGTTTCGGATGAATATAGTAGGGCCCTAAGTTTCATAGTAAAATGGGCATTCTTTTGTATCTTTTTTATGTATCTTCTTTTGATAACTCTAAAATAAATAAATATAATATATTCTCTTTTGTAAGTGTGCGTTCCGTGTTGTGTTGCAGGCAGAGGTCGCGGCGCGCGTACGTACTCGAGCAAGAGTGCGGGCGGCGCGGGCGCGGGCGCGGGCGACGAGCACGACGCGGACAAGAAGAAGCCGGCGGCGCCCGACGCGCCCGGCATCCCGCGCAAGCAGAGCTACTCGCTCTTCCTCAAGCAACGCGCCGTCCTCTTCTCGGCGAAGAAGTGGAAACAGTGAAACACGCCGTTTCGACCGCTCGCTACGACACTTTCGTTACCTTACATTCCTTTAGTACTATTGGTTTTGTCGAAAATTGTAGCGATGTCGCAAATGTTCGTTCGTTCACTCACTCCTGCCCACCCTCCTTAAGTAATATTTATTTACTTTAATTATAATTCTTGAATAAATTATTTTTCTATTTTTCCTAGTTAGTGTATTTAAGTATTTCGACTTCTAGTCACTCGGTAAGAATATATATGTAAGGCGTTTTAACTGCATACCATTAAGCTCATTTAATAAATAATTCAATGATTTATTGTCGACATTCGTAATATTTTGTCTCGTGACTTCAATTTGAATTATATTGTAAATACGAGGTTAGAATTTCCGCTGTGGGATTTGTATTTTAAGAATTAGCAATTTAGTTACGAGAATAGAGCTTTAATTTTCTCTCATTCCATTTAATAATCTTTGATGTGTAGTTCCAATAGTCAGTGTGGAAGAATTTTAATTTATTTTCATGTATAACATGGTCTTGGTTTGAAATAGTTTTGTGCTATTTTTTATAATTATTGTATGTGGTAATAAAGAACTTAAAAATGTTACAAGTGTTTCAATAATACTTTTGCTAGTTTGACCAAAATATTTTATTATTTCTTTCCAACAACTTATAGTATCACAATTATCATTCTGCTGAAATACACGCAGTGTATTGAAATATAAAAACATTGGTTCATGATCCTAGAAATAGAAGATACAAAATGCTTAGATTATATGAATAAGAATACAAAATATTTAACTATCGTCCTCTTCGATCTTCGGCGCCAAGTAGTAGCGAATGTGCCCAATGTCTTGGATGCGGTACTCCACAACCAAAGGTACGTCGGCTGACATTGAAAGTTGCACCTGTAAATAAAACAATAAGTTACAACAATAATTTATTTGGGGATATTAAAATATTTAGAAGTAAAGGTCCAGCTTAATTTGCTAGCTTAGTTTCTTGCATGAATGCATGGTAATTTAACTGAATGATATAAAAGGCCAAAAGATAAAATATAACATTTTACATCAACAAGTAAACTCTCAGTTTGCAATACAAAATTTGTCATCACCTGTGGGCTAAGAGAAGTGGCCTTAGTGAAGTAGTTGAGATACTGGCAGGCAAATGTCAGGGTCACTGGTTCATCCATTTCAATGACCACAGCTTCCTCCTCCTTGTCTATGGAGGCTGTTTGTGCTAGCTTTATATTTGCTGAGCCAATATCACCCTGGGCTGAGAATTTAACTCCTGTAAACATAACAATCCAAATTAGTATTTAAACAAACAATTCCATAAAGTTTTTTGTCAAACAAAATATAAATGGAAAAGACCTTGTTTGGACTTAAATAAAATAGAGATGATGGTTCCAATGTTTAAATTTGTTATTGTTTTTGCATAACATAACCTTTTAATATAAATGATGATAATAAGAATCAATATCCTTATATCCTTATAATGGAGGGACTAAGCTTGTTGAGACATAATCCATGGTATTATCTATATTCTATTTTTACATTTACTGCTTATTATGTGGAACAAAGTTGTCCTGTCAACATGATAGCATTATATCATAAATGGTAAAATACTTGTGTGAGATAGCAAGTTTAGGAGTTATGCCAAAGGCCTCTTGTTGTTTATATTACCCAAGATACAATAACGAAGTCTATGAGGATAACAACTATGGGACTAAAGTATGTATTATATACAGACTAGACTAGGATAAAATCTTAGTATAAATTGTGCATTAATTTATTTGCCTTGTTTCCACTGATACTCCTAGCTTGATCATATTTAAATTTGTTCTAAAGTATAGAACTATGTTGAAATGACTTACCCTCCTTTGTGCAGGAAATGACCATAGCATCCCCAAACTGTGAAAGATCTCTACAAATCCTTGCAAATTCTGCACTAGGCAAACGGATAGTGCAGCTGTATTCAGTCTCAGGTATACCTGTATAATAAAACAAATATTTAAATGTTTAATATAATCCTACACATTGAATCACCATGTTGTATTTGTAAATTACTCCAATAATATTCTATCATACTTAGTATCTAAATAAGCAATTAAAACATGTGTAATTCAAATGTATGGACATAAACAAGCATCAATTGTTATTGATTCAATTGGTGTGTGGTGAAAACTGTCTAAGAATATAGAAACAGCAAGCAGACATAAAAGAAACACTTGCCTAAATGTTCAAGATCCAAATTCATAAGTTTCATCTCATAATCAGACACTTTCTCTTGGTTTGGACTTTCAAAGACAAAGGTGACAGTATCAGCGTTATCCTGCGCCTTCATGGTCACCGTGTCTTTGTCTCCTGCACACTTGAGGATCTTCGACATGCTACCCAGGTTCATGCCCATGGAAATGTTTCTGTCGCATCTGTACTTGTCAAACCCATCTGCTCTGAGTGTAAGAGATACCAGAGATACATGGGAATTGTCCATAGCCTGAAAAGAACATTATAAACTTAAATCCTAACAAACTCAGAGTGGCATTGTAAATAGTGTTCCCAAATATTGGACTTAAGTACAAGAAGGTAACAACAAATCTGACTGGAAAAATTAATGCTTAGCATTATATTACTAGGCGAGTTGTAATTTCTTGGTGTTACTAAAGTAATACAGTTGAGTGCTAATTAACCACTTACCTGTAACTGAATGCCATTATCGTCACAATCAAAAGTAGCCTGCGTTAAGAGATCTTTGATAGCTTCCAGCACCTTCTTCAAAATAGAACTCCGGAGTAAACGTGCCTCAAACATGTTCTAAAACAACAACAAAGAGGGTTAAATCACAAAGTAATGAGTTATGTAGACAGAATAAAGCACTTACAAGAGTTTAAACAAGTAAAGACATCGGTCTCATGCCGTCTTTCATTTTAATGATGACAGTGTTGAAACTATTGTTTTAACTTATTTATTATATTGTTAATACTCACTTCGATTAGAAATACTGTAGGAAATGTGGTTAAATCCCAAAAATTGCACGATTAAAACGTTAATTGCAACGACTTTCAATACGAGCCGACAAACAATATGACAACCGGTAGGCGGGAGCGGAAAAATAAGGCGCGAAAAGTACAGCAATTAATTCAATAGCATGAATGTGGTATTTTTAGCATGAAAATTAGAATATAAAGTTTCTCCGTCTATAAAATAGAACTTACTGTTGGATCAGTGAAATGATTATAATAATCCGGAAAATGCGGGAAAATGGCAATTTTTCATTACATACAATTTTTTCGAGAGGGATTTAAAAAACATGTTGAATGATATACGGGGTGAATCGAAACTCTGGAACAAATAGGAATAAGTTAGACGTGACATTTTTAGTCGTCTGTGGTGACATGAATTTTAAAAAATGACCGTATAAATCGCGCTAAAATAAATATTACTGAAATAGTTAATAGTTTCGTATTAATGTTGACAAAAATGTTAATCTTTACTTTTGATTAAACTTTCTGTTTTAATACAAGAAAGCATTTACAAAATTGATTCTTGGAACGACCAATGAATAAATACCATGGCGACGAGTCATTTCAATAACGCTCCACTGGGGATGCACTGGAGCGCCCCGTTCATAAATTTACTTCATATTCCGGCGACTTTGAGTTATGCTGGCGGCGTTTGCAGCAGAGCATCATTCCACTTATACCAGCCGCGTGGGATGCTAAGCATAGCATACTACATATAACATAGCATGCTAAGCATAGTATCCTACATACAACATGTGTTGCTGCACAAACCAAGAAGTAAATGGAAGTAAACTGCTTTGTTTCTTTAACAAATGAATATTCATTGAGATAATATACTAGAGGGGACACTGCAAACAAAATGTTTGTAACAAAATGAAGGGTACATTCTATTTCTGTCTTTGTCACGCCTAGGAAGTAACATATCTTCCCTCTCGCTTCATTGTGTACCCGTGTGCACGCACCATACGCAGAGATTTTGTTCCCAATGTCCGCTCTAATATAATACCTCAATGCGAATACTCACCGAAAATGTTGACTCCATTACTATTGATCCACGGAATCAACATGAAGTCCATTCCACATAAACGCTGTATTTACATCCTTTACATCACAGAGCAGTTGATTATATACAAGGGCGTCACCAAGGGGGGGCAGATAGAGGCAGTTGCCCTCCCATAGTGATTTAAAAAAATGACAAATGTAAAGGATCCAAAATTTTTGACTTGGCTTGCCTGCTATACGGTATTTTTTTGCATATACCATACTATTGTACAATAATATTGACCAAATATTGACCGTATGGGGGCCGCCGCGCCGTCAAAATTGTGTAAGTTGCAATCACATTTTTCTCAATCTCCATATTATTTGCCCCTCCCTAGGCCATCGGCTGGCGACGACCCTGGTTATATAGGAATAGCGGCTTTACTTAATAGGTTCTTACGCCCGAATACTGGAATGCCATTCAAATAATAAGTTGCACTTAACAGCGCACGGGCCACTTACCCAGTACAGGGTTAACGTAGTTAGGCGCAACTTATATTTAAGTTGCGTTCCAGTATTCGGGCGTTAGAGAAAGCGATTATTGGCGTCGTCTGGTTTCACAAACAGGCGACTTTTTTGTTATGTATGCGTCTATAGCAATTTATAAACACTTTGTACATTTAATTTATTTTCATAGCCCTGTAATTCATAAATGACGTTTATGAATTCATCAAGTAATTAAAACGCATAATATTTTTCTATCAAAATCGTATCTGTAAAAAGTTCATAAAAATAAAGTGATGATGATGGTTTTTGAGATAATAAGAATTGTATAATAATTATCTGATTTATCTTATTTTGTTGTGCATAATATAAATACAGAATTATATTTTCTTATTGTTATCAAGACCATCCACCACCTCCCCCCTAGACCCAGCCAGCCCTGGGGGGTCCTGGCCCCCATGACCTCCCCCCTGGATCCAAACTTGATGACGGGGTGGGGACCCTAGTGGTGGGTCGTTGAAGATTTTACAGTCGACGCAACGAGACTGTTTTTCGTAGACGATAGACTAGTTGATAAAACAGTTTAATTTTCGACTAGTTTATGTTGTAGACGCTTAAACAAGACGTTTCGTTTATAGGCGACGAGCGATGAAGGGATCGCGATGCCGTTCATTCGTTAACGTGTTTATCAACGAACTATAAACTAGTCTATTCGTTCACCACAAAGAAACAGTTGAAAAAAACTGTTCGTTCATTCAACGACCACCACTACCCCACCCCGTCATCAAGTTTGGATCCAGGGGGGAGGTCATGGGGGCCAGGACCCCCCAGGGCTGGCTGGGTCTAGGGGGGAGGTCATGGGGACCAGGACCCCTCCGGGGCTAGCTTCAGATTAACAGAACCAGCCAAGTGCCAGCCGGACTCGCGCACGAAGGGTTCCGTACCTAGGAAGTTCCGTACGTAGGAAGGTGACCTTCAAAAGAAACCCTAAAAATCACGTTTGTTCCGGTTTATTAATATCGAGTTAAAAACTGCTGAAAAAATACCTTTGCTGTACGGAGGCCACCCTTTAATATTTACTTTATTTTTATTTAATTATATACTTTGAAAGATAGTTATTGTAAGGCTATACAAATTCTCTGATTTAAGCGTCTACCCGTTACCGTTAACCTCTCGGGCGATTTTCAGTAACGATCAATCAGAGATTATGCACCATTTATTTCGAAACAATCTCAATCTACGCGCTTTCCGCCTGTCCAAATATTTATGTCGATAGATTTCAGATTTTTTTTCCAAATGGCGGCCATTATTACATTTAATAGTGGTATGAATCAGGGGGCACGGCCGTGCCCCCCATAGGTGCCCCCTCCAAGTCGAGCGAAAAAGCGGCACGGTCGTATCATCCTTTTCTCGAAGCAATACATGCCCTTTTCGACCCCATTATAACTTCGTTGTGGTTAAAATAAGAAGTCTGAATTTTCAGTTACTAAACAGGCATTGTGTAAACACGGTTAGTAGATCGAAGTCGATAATTTTATTTAAAACGTAAAGGATTTTTAATATTGATATGATGATAACTTACGTAATAAGTTGAGACAGAATATCCCTTAAGCAAAACATGGATCTCACAACTTTATACAGTAGAAAAACTGAGCTGTGAATCTTGTTTTTTTTTACAGGATGTTTTTGATGGCATTTGGACTCTACAGTATCTCAGAATAAGTGGACAAGTTTATCAGGAATATAAAATAATAAAATCAATTTTATGATTTTAAAGCTTGAAAAGTTATTTATTAAACCACTTAACCGTTATTAGAAGCTTAATATAATGAGATAGGCATATGTTATTTCCGTTGTATCTTACCTCTCTTTTTTATGTATATCGCTATCTCTTTCGCACGACCCTTTCCACCAGGTGTGGTGGGGGCAGTTGTGAACCTAGTGGTTCCAACTGTTCAGTTCATCATTGGCTTGAAATTTTCCGTTGTAATAACTTGTGCTCCTGAGTGCTCCTAGTTATTCTTTTCAGTACATTGTGTGTAATATTGGTATTTCAGTGAAGTGAAATTTTCCTATCCAGATTTTTGCACGTAAGTTGCACAAGGATTTTATAATTATTCTATAACGGTTTTACCGTTCGATATAATTTTATTTTATTACTTTTTAAAAGTGTTGATAATACGCGTACGTATTGAATTGTTTAAATTGTTACGTATTGAAATATTTTTCTACCCTCAAAAGCATAAGTATTTTTCTTGGTAATTCAAGATAATTATTTTTTGTCTAGGATAGTTAATATGGATAACCATAAAGATATTATTAATCCATATGACACCGCGATGGCAAGTACGTCGGGAGTTAAGCATCAAATACCCACTCGGCGGTCAAAAAGTAGCAGTAGTAGTTCTAGTTCTTCTTCGACTACTTCACAATCATCGCAAAATTCGAGAAAAAAGAAAAGATCAAGACGACGTCCTTCCAAAGTACAAAAAAGAGAACGTCGGCTTTTAGAAAAATTATCGAAAGAAGTGGGTGAATTAAAAAGAAATTTAGCCAGCCGTGAAAATAGGAACTACCTAGACAATATCGACAATGTATCATGTATCTCGGATATTAGTCGAGATCTTTACGATGAAAATGGTGTCAACACCTCACAAGTGTTACCGTCTTCTTGTAATTCGTATTGTGTAGGAATGTCGAATTTAACGTTTCATATGGAGACTAAAGTGAAAGATCCTTTGTTGCCGCAAACGCCGCAGGAATATTTAAATATACTGAACGAGGTTCAAAGATTTGACTCTAGTACCTGGTCGGATATACGTTATGCAGACACCCAAAAATTATACAATCATACGCCGGGATTTGTAGAACTTCTAACTAATGAAGAAGTAAATGCGTATGACAACATACGACACTTAACTTACTCTGATAAATCATATGCAGCCTTAACCTTCTGCATCCTTAAACAAAAAGAGACTATGCTTAACAGTTTACGCAATTTAATAGCTTGGTCCAAATCAACTGATGCATCACTAAACGACCTTAATGAGAAAATTGAAGAGCTTTTTCTCAAAGGTGATTTTCATAAGGTCTCTACAGATCTATTACAAATGGTGTGTGGCCACAGAGCTGAAACTATAGAAATAAGAAGAGCGGGTATTCTCAAAAATGTTCGAGATCCTCTATTAAAGGTGAGTTTAAATAAAATACCCCCTTCCAATACTCACATTTTCAACTCCGAATCGCTAACTGCTGTACTAGAAAAAGCAGGGGGCGTACGAAAAGCTTTCTGGCCAGTAAAGCAGTATAATTATGGAAATATGCTGAAACCAAAACCTGCTCAGCGTGTAAGGCACCCCTCGCAGGGGAAAGCCTCTTATCATGTACCATCGCGTGGTACTTCAAGTTACTGCTGTGAGCCAGCCTCTGCTGCTCGTATGCATTGCCACCAAGATCCACCCTCGCAGGGTGATTACCAGTGCCATTACTCTACGAAAGAGCGGAATAATTATAATATACAAGGACATTCCTATAATTCGAATAACAGATCAAGTTCCTTTCGAGCTCGTGGCTCGAAACCAAGACACTCAGGCGAGAGAGGCCAAAAGCGTTCGTATTCGCCTTCTTTCAATAAGGGCAATAAAAGACGGAGACAATGACTCACCGGAGTTCCACGCAGGACGATTAGTACATTACCAAAGTCGATGGAGGTCCTTGGGAACTCCTGTTTTCATACTAAATATAATAAAAGGGTATCGCATACCCTTTCTACAGAAACCACCCATGAGAATTCCGGTTTTGAAGAACGATCGTTGTTGCACAATGGAATCAATGGAAATGTCTGTCATCGTTCAACAAATGAGAAGGCAAGGTGTTCTCGACACAGTAGACCTTTCTCCAAGCTTCGTGTCGTCCCTATTTCTAGTGCCAAAGAGCGATGGAACTTTTCGTCCGGTTTTCAACCTGAGATTGTTGAACCAGTTCATTCAAACGGACAGATTTCGGTTGATAAATATGTACCGTGTCCCGGATTTTCTTCAACCCCGGGACTGGTTGTGCAAGGTAGACCTGTCGCAAGCTTATTTCAACCTTCCGATAGCCCAGTCACACAGACGATTCCTACGTCTAATTTACAAACAAGAGCTTTTAGAAATGACCTGTCTTCCTTTCGGCCTGAGCACTGCGCCAAAAATATTCGCATGTCTCACAAATTGGATAGCACAAACTCTACGAGAAAAAGGTGTAAGGGTCATTGTTTATTTGGACGACTTCCTCATTGCCCATCAGAACAAGAGCGTTTTAAAGGATCATGTGGACATCTGTTTAAACACTTTGCAGTACCTAGGGTTTCAAATAAATTACGAGAAGTCCATTCTTGTCGCACAGAAACGAATAAGCTTTCTCGGCATAACCTGGGATACTTGGACAAATCAAAAATATCTTCCAGCAGAAAAGTCTGCTGCTGTCAGAAACAAAGTGTCTCAGATTATGAACAAGGGCAACTCTACACGAAAAGAACTCCAGAGCCTAATAGGCCTACTAAATTTCGCCAGTTTTTGTGTACCTCGAGGCAGATTGAACCACCGAGCAACCCTTCGTCACTTGAACTCGCTACCAAAGTCTGCAATCTCGACCAGATACAATCTCCCATCGAGGGTTATAGAAGAAATGCAATGGTGGCTAGAAAATTGCCATTTGTCAACAATAATACATGTCCCACCACATACGCATTTCTTAACCACCGATGCCTCAGAAATCGCATGGGGTGCACAGCTCGACAACCAAGTCATGTCAGGAACTTGGACCGAAAAAGAACAGTCCCTACACTGCAACCTGAAGGAGCTGCTAACCATTCTAAAGGTCTTGGAGGTACATGCACCAAGCATGACTCACAGTTCAGTTTTAATCCAATCAGACAATCGAACGGCAATTGCTTATAGACTACAGGCCCGTGGCAAAAAGTGACGGGTCAAATGAACCACAACGAGACCTATTTAGTAAGATACAGGGGCTTAAAATAATAATATTTAGCACTATGCCGTCACTTGTAAGCTGTCCGTCTGGATGCAGATGAGACTTAAAAAGTACCGGGAGAGGGTGTATATTTTGGTCATATATTTTTGTACGGCATTTCTACCACCGATAAGTCCATGAAAAATAATAGAAAGAACACGTAGTGCCGTACAAAAACAATGTGTCACAAAGCCGGAAGAACGTTAAATATTCCGGTAAATTTGTCTGTAAATTTGGTCATTTGATTTTATACGGCATCAGTTCCAGACTGTTGCAATACTTCTTCTAATCCATTATTCCGCAACGCCGTACAAAAACCATGCGACAAGGGAGAAAAATCGGCGGTTGCAACCCACTCCCCTGCAGTACTCCGGGGGGTGATTTGAAAAAGTACGGCATTGGTTTCATAACATTACCTAGCACTCAAAATTACTATTTGAAAAAATGCCGTCACTAAATTATTGTTCATTTGAATGTATATCAATAATACCTAAATTTGTCATAAATTTGACCTTTAAAGCTGAAAGGTCATTTGATCCTGTACGGCAACTTATTTTTTAACATGATATTGCTAAATACAATTGTTATATAGTATTGCCATTCAATAAAAAATGTTTGAAAAGAAATTAGAGGACAACAAAATATGAGTTTTTTCAAATTATTTCAAAAGTTTAAATGATCGTAGATTAATGAAATATAACAACTTTCTAAATATTATTGCTGTTTTAAATAGTTCTCAGGTAAACGTATGAAGAAAAAGTTATGCCGTACATATTAATGCAGAACATAATTTTTGGCTGATTAAAATGGCACTACCATTTCAGGAGTACTTTATGGTCATGTAATACTATACGGCATTAACATATTTTTAAAGAGAATAGTTAATAACATGTATAAATCATTATTCTAGCTTTCAAAGTGAAACTAAGTGTATATTATATCCATAAATTGAAATCTATGAAGCTCAGTATTAGTATTTTTGTAAACTTTTCGATGTCATGTACTTCAAACATGGGCTTTTTTTAAAATTGTTTTATAAAATAGGTAAGTATGTCTTGAATGAAATGAAATTTTTATTCTATATCTGAATCACCGACTGAGTCGGTATCAGAATCAACGTAGACGTCCGAATCCTCTTCTCGATCACCATCTGAAACATGAATACATGTCATCTTATTTTGCAGACAAATTATAAATGTAAGGATATATGTATATTTTTCTACCTATGATGTCATTAGCTTCTTCGTCTGGTACCTTATCAGTTTCAGTTACATTACTGACTTTTTCGGGGCATTCCTCACCGTGGAACCAGTCGAAATCATACCGGTTATTATTTAATATCCATCCGTAGCTAATCGGTAATAAATTTGACGGATTTTTTGTGTAGGCATTACACCAAATTTGTGCTATGTACGTCGTCCTCTTCATGTGTTGCTGCAACTCGCGGAAACAAGGGTGAAACGATGTTGCTTCCAATTTCATCGTCGGCTTTCTAAAAGCTTCATTAGTGGTTTTTGGTGTGTAAATTCGGTCGAATATAATACATCTTGCTTCATTTACTGTTTTTCGTGCTTTCACATTATATAAAATACATACATATTCTTGAAGGACGTTGAATGTTTGTTCCATGAGTAGTGGATTGGCAGAGAAGTATAAGTATAGGTTAATAAGTTGTTGTTATGTTTTTTACCTTTTATCAATGTGAACCTTCAGATTTGTACGGCATTGATTTTTTACAGACGATTGCATTAAATACAAATAAAGTGTCTAAATGTTGTACAGTAAATATCATACTAAATATCACCTTAAAGTATGTTTTGTTACATGGATTCTTCGACAGTTATTTTCCGCCCTACAGACTTTTGTATCAAAAGAAAATGTACGGCATGTGAAAAAATGTTATCTATGCCTAAAATACTTTGAAAATAAATTAATTTTATGTTGTATCAAATCACCCCCCGGAGTACTGCAGGGGAGTGGGTTGCAACCGCCGATTTTTCTCCCTTGTCGCATGGTTTTAGTACGGCGTTGCGGAATAATGGATTAGAAGAAGTATTGCAACAGTCTGGAACTGATGCCGTATAAAATCAAATGACCAAATTTACAGACAAATTTACCGGAATATTTAACGTTCTTCCGGCTTTGTGACACATTATTTTTGTACGGCACTACGTGTTCTTTCTATTATTTTTCATGGACTTATCGGTGGTAGAAATGCCGTACAAAAATATATGACCAAAATATACACCCTCTCCCGGTACTTTTTAAGTCTCATCTGCATCCAGACGGACAGCTTACAAGTGACGGCATAGTGCTAAATATTATTATTTTAAGCCCCTGTATCTTACTAAATAGGTCTCGTTGTGGTTCATTTGACCCGTCACTTTTTGCCACGGGCCTGTAGTCTATTATCTCCGAAACGAAGGGGGGACGAAATCCCAATTACTCACCGATCTAGCCTGTCAAATTCTGTATATTCTAGACAAGTATCAGATACAGTTTCGAATTTATCACATTCCTGGCAAATACAACAGTCATGCGGATTGCCTTTCCAGACTTCGAGAGTTTCCAGAATGGCACTTACTCCCAGTATGCACAGAAATGATATTTATGAAAATGGGAATTCCAGTGATCGACTTATTTGCATCCAAAACTGCACGAGTAGTAAACAATTACGTCTCCCTAGACCTCAGCGACCACCAAGCGCTGTTCCACGATGCATTCAGCCTTCGTTGGAATTTTCCTCTAGCTTGGGTGTTTCCACCACCGTTCTTAATTCCTCGAGTACTAATGCACCTAAATCAAGCCACAGGAATCTATTTGATTGTAGTTCCGCGTTGGCTGAAGGTTTTCTGGAGAGCGGACCTCAAATCACGAGCTATCGCAGCCCCGTTCACACTAACGAATCTGAAACGGTTTCTAGTCGACACGAGAACCGGGATGCCTCCTCCCAGGGTTCAAGACATGATCCTGGAAGTCTGGAAATGTGGGGGTGGTCAGAATCCTTGACTTCTTGGAATTCAAATCAAATTTCATTACTAAAATCTTCTTGGCGAGCTTCAACGTGGAAAACATATAAGGTGGCTTGGGATCGTTGGTTATTATGGTCTAGAAACCACAAGATAGATGCGGCACGTCCTAACGGCGCCCAATTAGCTCAGTTCTTAGCAGATTTGCATCTCAGTTTTAAATTTTCTTACAATACTATTCTTCTTCATAAATCAGTAATATCAACATTATGCAATACTGAATTATCAAGTAAATTGAGTCAAGATGTTCTGGTTAAACATATTTTAAAATCAATATCTTTGAAAAATCCCAAGGTGAACAAACCTCCCATTTGGGATATTAATCTACTCGTTGATTATTTGTGTAATTATGTAGTAAACAGTAATAATATTTTTCAAACTGTACGCCACACAGCAACATTACTAATATTATGTTCTGGTCGTAGAATTCATGACTTGACTTTATTAGATGTAAGTGACAATCATTGTATTATTAAAAATGATTATATTATTTTTTGGCCTCGATTTGGTTCTAAAACAGATTGTCACGAATATAGGCAGTCGGGGTGGAAGCTTTTAGTTAACCCTGATAAACAAAACATGGATCCAGTGTATTGGATTAACAAAACTATACAAATTCTAAATAAAAGACGTAGTAGCTGTAAGTCGTCAAGTTTATTTGTAACCTTGCACGGGCCACCAAAGCCAGCCTCTCGCACTGTTATTGCAAGGTGGATTAAGACACTTATGAAGGAAGCTGGCATATCAGCAACACCTGGTAGCGTGCGTTCTGCTGTGGCATCCAGGAACTTTGTTGACAATTTTCCCCTTGATGATATCTTAGCCAGGGGAAATTGGAAATCGGTTAAAACTTTTCAAAGATTTTACTGTCGTGAAATTAATAACACAACTAATAATTCATCTGTTACATCTTTATTTAATCCTATAGAATGATTTGTGTCAAACACACTCTTATGTTAATTGTATGTACATAAATAAATCATATATTATGTTCTTGTATTATGTTTCCTTGTCTCTTTAAAAGTATATTCATTGCTGAATTATATCTGTTTCCTTTCGCACAAATATGCTATCATACATTTTCATTATGTCACATTGGCTTTTCCACCAGGCGATAACAAACAGGTCTCATTATATTAAGCTTCTAATAACGGTCAAGTGGTTTAATAGACGCGTTTTACCTGAAAATAAAACGCTTATTAAACTACTTACCTTATTAGAAGCTTAAGTTTTATCGCTGCCTGGTATAAATCGACGCAATGATGAACTGAACAGTTGGAACCACTAGGTTCACAACTGCCCCCACCACACCTGGTGGAAAGGGTCGTGCGAAAGAGATAGCGATATACATAAAAAAGAGAGGTAAGATACAACGGAAATAACATATGCCTATCTCATTATATTAAGCTTCTAATAAGGTAAGTAGTTTAATAAGCGTTTTATTTTCAGGTAAAACGCGTCTAATTGAATATTTCCATTTTGATTTTATTCCCAAAAATTATACAACACTAAGTTCTCAATACGTATTTAATCCTTCATTAAATATATTTATTAATAAACATTAGTTTTTTTTTGGTATAGATATTTTTATAGTAAAAGTCTAATAAAACATTTTACACCCACTTAACCAATATTATAACTTAACAAAAACAATAAAAAATTACTTATGACATAATATTTTAGCAAGACAACTGAACAACTTGATCTTGTGCTGGGTAGGTTGGTAGGGTCAAATTATACTTGGCAACTATTGCAGGAGGCAGAAATCTTCCTCCCAAATAATGTTTGGCACTTCCCAGTAATTCTGGTTTAGCACAAAGTTTTGGTGCAGACAGGGAAATGAGTAGTGCTGGTTTTAAATCTTCATCATTACTTGGTCCTTTTTCAACATCCCAGCCGCTTGGTATATCCACACTGGAAATTATTATTTTTTTAAATAAATCTGCATATTACCATGAGTATCCTGCATAAGAAGTTATGGCCATCGAGTCTAGCAATAAAATAAAATAAATATTTAAAGATATTAATATAACAAATAATTCTTTACATGGAATATAAATACCTGCACACAGGCAATCCTGATTTTACTAAGGCATCTAAAGCAGGCTTCAGTTCTTCTCTCACAGGTGGTTTAAAGCTAAACCCAAACAATGCATCCACAAGCATGTTATAATCTTTACACAAATCCTGAGGAGGTGGTAAAGTTTCAATAATATCTACTCCAAATTTTTTGCATTGTTCAAGCAAATTTTCATACAGTGGTTTGGGTGTTCTTTTAGGATAGTAAATGGCTACTTTGTAACCAAAGAGTGTCATATGCCTTGCAGCTACTAAGCCATCACCTCCATTGTTGCCTGGACCACATACAATAAGTGATGATGGATACCTGAAATTTTAATTATGTTATGATTGAAATATCACAAATTATAGTTTAATTATGGTACAATGCTATTACATAATACTTTAACCCAATTTGCTAGGTTTTCTAATCCACAATAGTGGGCTATGGCCTATGGCAAGCTCAATTTTAACAAATATCACATTTAAGATACATATATTACACAATTTTTTTTTTAATGTATAAATATAATTAAACAAATATCACCCTGTGCACTTATCTGAAGTATTCTAAAGAATTACTTACGAAGAGGATGGGTAAACCTTAGCCAAGGCAGTCGCGACACTTAAGCCGGCAAGTTCCATCAGCTGGTCAACACTAAATTTGTACTCATTGAACAATTCCTGATCCAAGGCTGCTGCTTCAGATTGATTTAAATATTTTGTAGAGCCACTATAACATTGCTTTCCAGACATTGTCCCTTGGCTGTATACGTTGACCGCCCGTAACTGCAGCAAATATTTTATTGATGTAATTTAAGTACGTATACTTTGGTTATCAGCAGGTTGGGACTTTTATTACAAACCAATAAAGCACTCCCAATAAACCTAAAGAATAACATTTACACAACATACAATCCCCAATTCAGTTGTTATAACTTAGATTTTTTCTATTAAAGTTTTCAATTTTTCGGTGTTGTTTTTGTAATTTTTGATGAATGTCAGTTGTAGGGATGCAACGATATATCGGAAAACCGATATAAATCGATATATCGGAGCCTAGAATATCGATATTTATCGATATCGAGGAAACACCGATATCGATATATCAATATCGAAAAAAAACTCATCAAATCGTCACGAAATGTTGAAAATAATATCAATAAAAAAAGAGAAAGTTATTTATAGCTTTTAGGTTTTTAGTCTGTGGTAAGCAATATGGAACGCAATTTAATTGTTAAAAATGAAACGAATTATTGGAACGATTCCTTGCTTGCAAGTTGCAACTTGTGAGACGTCAGATGTGTCGTGAGTTCCTATAATTTGCGATTTAGTGATATATCGATATATCGAGTTACTAGACCGATATATTGATATATCGATATCGACTTAATTCGATATTTATTGATATCGATATATCGATATTTATATGAAACTTGCATCTCTAGTCAGTTGTCACTTACGTTTTTATAATTTTTCCTATCGGGAAGGCAAAGGTCTGAGAACATAAATCTTTTGATGGAAAACAGATGTGATCTAATAATGGTGTAATTTGTAAATTATTTACAAGTATTGAGTGTAAATAAAAGTAGCTGATGTAAAAAAACTAAAGCAATTATATACTTTCTAGTAATGTAATTCTTATTTGAAAATATTGAAAATTTATATTTAATTTAAATCATTGTTAAGATATTATTTCTGCGTAAACGTGACTTTTTCTTTCATTTGACTGCTGCCGTCATTATGACAAGTGACAGATTTGTTTTGTCAGTTTGATTCATTCATCCGTCACAAAAATGGCTGCGCTCAGGGTGTTCAGTCGTAATTTGCCGTATTTACGACAACAATTTGCAGCATTATTAGGGAACACGTCACCTTCAGTGAAGTTCATTTGTGTTGTGGTAATCATAGGGTATATATTATCGTTCTCAGATGATGTTGTGGACGTTTTAAGTGTGACGCCAGGCTATTTGTTGCCACCTTCGTTCCAACTGTGGTCCACTTTCACGTTCTGGTTTCTCGAGATACACTTGTGGGAGGTGATCATTGACATAGTGACGGTGGGACTGTGCGGGAAGCTTATCGAGCCGCTATGGGGCCAGATGGAGATGATGAAGTTCTTCGTGTTGACGAATGTTGGCGTAGCGTTCTTGACGACGTTTTACTACTTAGTAATATTTGCGTGCACTAAGCAGACGTCCTACTTGTTCGATATACATGTTCACGGGCTGGCGGGGTACCTAGCCGCGGTGAGTGTCGCCGTCAAGCAGATTATGCCAGATCATCTGCTGATAAGAACACCATTAGGTGCGAACTGTTTGATAAGTATTTCACAATAATAAGCCTTTTGAATGGTAATTGTTTTTAGATCTGATGATTGTTTACAGTTGAACATTGTTGATGGGCTCAAGTGATCTACATTATTGCTTGTTGTCAAGTTTTTGTCATTTCTGTACTTTTGTTTGATGTTTTGATAAAAGTGGTTACAGATTTGCCACAGTATTAGATCTACTGATATTTATATTTACACAATTTAGATTACATTTAAAAGTGCAACATGTATAATTTTAAAATCAAACAAGTAGCATATATACTACACTATTGTTGATATGTTTATTAACACCCAAGCTTCAATTTCTTGTGTTTCGCACATTTCCTGTTACAAAAATGTTCTCACATTAACTAATAGGAAAAGAGTATAATATACTGATGCTTTAAAATAATAGATGGATTTATTAAATATATAAAAAGTAAAATTGTAGTGGTAATTGAAACCATAATAATTCATTTTTTTTCCTTTCAATTTAAGTATGTTACCTAATAATAATGTAGTTAATATAGAATTAGTTGATGCCTCATTATTGTGTCAGCCTTTCATACACTAAATATAATTAATTTGTATTTAAAAGGTAAGTTAGAGCCATGAGGTTTTTTTATCTAAAAATGTCTATTTTTGTTTATAACATTTACTAGAGCTATCACAAGCTTTGAATATAATTCCCAGATATAATAAGAATCAAGAGTAGTCAACCTACTCCTATGACACCTGATCTAATAAATAAAAAATATTTAGATGAAGGATAAATATGTTATTGCCTAAGTTTTTCCTTAACTTACATACCAGTTCTAGAATTGGTATTTGATTACATGATAACATGATTGATTATGTTTTCATAAGTCCCATTCATTGATTCAGTTTATCAAATTACTAATAAAAACAGTTAATCATTAGTTATTCCATAAAAATGGCAAAAAAATGGTGTAAAGAACTGATATAACCAAGTAAAAATATGTAATGTGTTGTACATATTATATTAGGTGTACAAATAAGTTTTAAGGGATTTTTTTTTAATTTTGAATTTTTATTGAGAAAAACTGGTATAATGTATATCATTCAAAATATTGCCCGCTGCTTGCTATTACCTTTGCCCATACTTCAAGCAGCATAAGGATACCGCATTTTAAAAATTCCTCATCTATTGAGGAGATCCAAGAATCGACCCAATTTTTCACATCTTGGTAAGAAGTGAACTGTTTCTCAGACAGCGCATGAGCAATTGACCGAAACAAGTGGTAGTCCGAAGGAGCAATGTCTGGCGAATACAGCGGGGGAGGTAGGGCATCCCAGTTCAGCGCCTCCAGTTTCCTTGACAACTTTAGCAACATGTGGTCGAGCGTTTTCTTGCTGGAAGATCACATTGTCATGTCTTTTGGCATATTGGGGGCGTTTAAGCTTTAATGTTCGACTCAATTGCATCAATAGAAATTGTTTGTTGAGTTACTCCCAAGTTTTCAGCCAGTTTCAACATCTTGATCCAGTAATGATTCCAACTCAGTGTCTTCGGACTTTACTGGCCTCCCTTCGCGTTCTTTGTGGCTGATGTCAAAATCACCACTTTTAAAATGCCGGAGTCAATACTCGCATGTTTTTATTGATGGAGCATGCTCTCCATATGCTTCACATAGCAGTTGATGCTCTTCAGCTGCATTTTGTTTCAAGTTGACGCAAAAAAGCAATGCTTCCCACAAATGTTGTTTAGTTGGTACAATAGTTGACATAGTTTGAGCCACAAAAATGCGTGTAATTTACACTTCAACGAAATAAAACGTACTATGAGAGGAAACTGGTTACGTTTTAACATGAATACGCAAGTCTCAAGATAGTTCGATGCGATATAGTACTAATTATGCCATCTTTTGTAAACCCTCAAAACTTATTTGTACACCTAATATTTTTTATTTTTAGGAAAGTTAACAAATCGGTCTTTACCACTACTGATTCTAATCATGGCAATAATACTGTGGGCCATTGGTGCCCTCGAGGGCACATACCCTTGCATGTGGGGCAGTGGAACCATCCTCTCATGGATATACCTGAGGTTCTGGCAGAGGCACAGCAGTGGAACACGAGGTGATATGGCGGATAACTTCAGTTTTGATAAGTGAGTTAAATTTGTTTTTATTTGAAAAGGAGTCGTTCATTAAAAAATCCAAATAAAATATCACGGAATCAATGGACGGCCCCAAACTGTGTATTTAATTTAAGTTTCAAAAAATTATAAAGCCAAGTTATATGCTTATTCAAAATGTTTTATTGTTTTTTGACAGTATTCTATTTTGCATATACTGGTTTATGTGATGTAACTGGCCAATGTACTGAAATAAGTAATTATCTAGTTATTAGAAAAGATTTTCGACCATCACTAAAGTTTAGGATGCCTAAAATTGATTATATTGTACAAAATAATATTTATTACATAATTAATTTTAATCAACTTACACAAAACCACTGTGGATAAAATTTAACTGATTTATCTTTCAACAGTTTCTTCCCAACGGTTCTCCAGCCAGTAGTGAGGGGTATTCTTGGTCCCCCACATCGGTGTCTCGTCAGAATGGGATTATGTTCCCCGAGTCCCCGTAGAGTTCATCTCGCGCTCAGTCCTCGGGGAGTAACGATTTCAATGCCCGGTGTTGAGCCTCAGGATATGGAGAGGCGAAGGTAAAATTATCTACAAATCGAACTGATGACGCTATGGTTGCAGGAAGTTGCTGGTTACAGGTCACTTCCAGCAGGTCAATTTGCAGATCCTTGGGGAATCCTATTTTCTAGAGTGGACTTCCTGTGTCTGAAGAGAGAGAGAGAGAATACAGATGGGTTATTCCACACTGCAGATCACAGACTTCATGTTATATTACAATTCATCATTTTTTACTCTTTTTAATGACCATAATTCTTGCAATGTAAAGACTAAAAACATTTTAAAAAAACATCATACATGCATTGTGTGATATGTTGCAATTTAGACGATACATTTGAAATTCAATTTCAATTTGCGTCTATGTTTGCCAGTTCATGTAAATATCAAGTAAGGGAATGTAAATAGAATATGTATGATGGTGTTTTGCAATTTCCCACTATAATAACATAAAGTCGTTTTGCTGATAGCTGTTATGCATTATACTTGTACATGTTCTTTTATTTTTGTCTATTACATGTGGCTTTAATTTGCTATAAGTTAATAGTGGAACGTAATTTACGAGCGATTATTTCGAATTGAATTTCAAAGCTATGCTGAGACAAACGATGTTTTGCTCACAATTATAACAATTGTGGGAAAAGCACGTAGTTCTTTAATTAATTACTTAGATAATTTATTTTCTTGCAAATTAATGTATGTATATCATATTCTATTATATTTTATAATATAGTGCTTATGAGATATATAAAATTACAGGCAAATCGCGCTCAAAGCATTGAGCGAGAGATTATCCAAAACGTCCGAGCAAACGCGACAAAAGAATTTAACGACCAAAGTGAACATGGACGCGGTGCGTAAGATGCAGTCGTCGCACGTGATACCGCAGTTCCCGGAGGCGGACACGAGCGCGGGCCCCTCCCCCCCGCCGCCCGCCGACGCCACGCTCGTGGACATCGCCGCCGACCCCGCGCCCCCCACCACCAAGCACTCATGATCTCGGCGCACACACGCAGCACGGTAAACATAAGGCTGTTCACAGAACCAATGTAGAAACAGGTATATACCGGGTATATCAAGACTGCCACCGAAAACGGAGGCAGGTGGTAGTTTATGCGACTTCAGACACAATGCAACAGAAAATATTGCAAATAAAAGTGACGACTTTTTTGTTGTTATTTTTTTCATATGGTGGTATTTGGTGGTAAATACATTTTTTTTCCTAAAATTATAGTGTATACCCTTTAATTTATAAAGACTCGTAAGGTATAAAAGAAGTAAAATTATTATTTTAGCAAAAACTATAGATTTACCACCCAAAAATGATGATATTTAAAAAATGATAAAAAAGTGTCGCGTTTCTTTGCGAAATTTTTAATTGCATTGTGTTTGTAGTCACTAATACTACCGCCCAGCTTCGTTTTCGGTAGCAGTCTTGATATACCCTGTATGTGTACGGTCAGAATATTATGGAGGAAGATCACACTGTTTTAATCCCAATTTAACTACCTTCATCACTTCTCTGTATCTTCCGTGTCCGATTCCTAGTTTTTTGTTCCCTGATCAATTTTATATTATAAATAACTGCTTATTTTAGTCATTATATAAAGTAATAAAGCGATTGTTCCATTTAATGGAACATTAATCACAGACATACATAATCTGCATTTAAAAGTTCACATTACTGTAATTCTTATAATTTATGTTTCTTTTGTATGTATATGTTTTATTTTATGAATTATTATAATATGTCATATCCACATTCTTGACCCAATTATGGAAAAAAGTAAATGGCTGTAACATAAAACTGCAGTCTGCAAACAGTCAATGCACTTAGTTGTTTAGAAACTTAATTTTTGTTTTTCGTAATGGAAAAACTTTTATCCTCATGGGATTAACTGATAAGATGTACATAATCCTAGTATGTCAATTGTAAAGTCTTTGTCCCTGTAAAAGCTTGGATTTGTTAAATTTTAATTGTAAAAATGGAGGTTACAAAATGATAATCAGACGTGGATTTATTAATAAACTTGGGAAGGATTGGTAAACTAAGAGGACACATACTGAAATTAAATTTTTGTGCCTTAATTGTTTCACATAAAATCCAAATTTGAAATTGGACTAATAAAGCTGTTATAACATGGAATGTGGAATAAAGTGTATAGGCCCATATAAGTTCCACTGCACGGTACAGACTTCCTCTACAATCAAAGAGTATGATTAAGAGTGATACAAAACAAGTCACATAATATACTTCTATTCCTGGGTCTGCGTCTGATTAAATATATGATTATTTAAATCAATATGGTGTAATCAATACAAAAATACAGCTAAACATACAACAATGATTGGAGATAATAATTATGTGTCCATGTTTGTTTTATCGTATTTGTGCTTGTAATGTAATTTCATTGCGAAGTTGTGCTACATGTTATTTTTATTTAGTATATTTTTATTATCTATTCTGATATTTTCTTCTTGTCACATCATATTTGGGCCGGTCCTATAGGATGTTGATTACTCTGTGTTGATTTTTGTAACAGTAAAGCTGGTAAACAATGTTTCTCGAAATTACTATAATACATAATGAAATATGGTATGCTGGTCATTCTTTTAAACTTTAAAAAGTGAATATAAGGCTTTTATATATTCTATTCACTTCCAAACACTAAAGGAATTGTGAGAAGCATTTTTCTAGTATTAACAGCAACATTCAATAGATGGGAAAGGTTTATGTAATATAAGCATATTCATGTGAAACTTGGATTTTCTACAATGGCACTGTGAATGAATACAGGAATAGTATTTATTTTTGTTTAAATAAAAACAATATTATCTTTACAGTACGGTTAGAGTTGGACGTATGGTGTATGTATTACAAAAAGGGAAATATTTTTTGCAAATTTTTATGCATTTGTTGATTGTATCTAGTTGAAATGTGTGAGTTGTGTGAGATATTGTAAATATAAATGATATTGATTATAGTTATAAATAAATGATTAATAAATAATACACAATCTCGATCTGGAGAATTTTATTTTTCATGATCCACAAGATCACATTAAAAATGAGAATTATTGCTGCCAGACATTTTATAATTATGTATAATTATAAACATATATTTAAGGAAAAACATTAATATTTATAATCTATTTAGTAAAAGAAAACCTATATTTATAGTAATATTTCACAAAATATATGAGAATATAATGTTGGAAACTATCTAATAATATGTCGCCTCGTGGCTACAACATGTTATCTGCTTTAATTATTTACAACATAAGTTGTTAATGGAGTCACTTATCAACTACGAAAGTCGGAAATTCGGACAAAAAATCAGCCTTCACTCACAATTTATAAAAAACATACGACCGACATTAAGTAAAAAGAGGTAATCGTAAATCCACAATGTACGAAATTGCACAGGTTACAGAAGGAATCATAGACAATGTAACTATAAAAAATAATTAAGTATGCGCAATAAGACGGAGTTTAACAATAAATATAAACTTTCAAATCACTTCTCATATTTTGTAATATTATATTCGAATTATCTCTTATGTCTATGCAACACAATGGCTCATTGCTTATTTTCACTCACCATTCGTTCACTTTACACAAAGCCAGAACATACTTTCACTTCTTCCAAAATGAATACTGGTATCAAAGAAGAATATTAAAGCCATAGTATGATTCGTTTTTTAAAATTTACATGAATAGTAAAATTTCACTCATATTTTTATGGGTGATATAATTTGACTATATTTCATAAGTAAGGAAACTAATTTTTCAAGTTTCTACCATAACAATTAAGGTTTCTGTATCGGAAATTGTTACAAAAGACTAACCGAAGTGAAGATATTTTTAAAGAAGTCGGATTTTAGCAGCAGCAGGTAGACCGCAGTCCGAAAGAGATATTACAAATATTATACAGATTGAAATATAAAGTTTAAAGTTCATTGAAAGTTGAATACTCAATAAGCTTCTTTGATACTGTAAGTAAAAGTACATACTGTCATAGTGCAGTAAAGGCGTCACGCACTGGTTCCAACTCGCTAGTGTACTGTTCACATGTAGTGGTTGGTGGGCAGGCGGCGGTACACGTAGCGCGAGCGGTACGGCTACCTGTAGTAGTGGTGCTGCGACTGCGGCGGCCACTGCACGGGCGCGGCGTGCGCATGCGCGTGCGGGTACGTGTCGGGCCACGCCGCGCGCGCGCTCTCGCCCAGCGCGTGAGCGGAACCCAGGCCTAGGGATGTCCCGGACACGCTGCTCGCCATGCCTCCACCTGCAACAAATTGTATTATAAGTTATAGTAGTTATAAGCGTGGTGACAACACGTCCTCGGTGGTCGCGGGTTCGAATCCCAGGGCACACACCTCTGACTTTTCGGAGTCATGTGTGTATTGATAGTCAATCACCACGCACTAAAACGGTGAAGGAAAACATCGTAAGGAAACCTGCATACCAAAGCAATTTACAAGAATTTCTATGATATGTAAGTCCGCCAACGCGCATTAGGCCACCGGGGTGGACTATATGGCCTAATCACTCTCAATGGTAGTGTCGATTGTAGAGGAGGCCCGTGCTCTGCAGTGGGACGTATATGGGCTGACACACACAGGTAACCGCAATTTGACTCTCCTAATGGACAATTCTCTTTTAAACGCCACAAAAACAAAATATTTTTGCGGCCCACAAATATTTATTTTGGGTCTGGGTGTTTGTGAGACTAGTTCTTGATGCCCACGACACAAGACTCGATCTTAGTGTGGTGTCAGGACTATGTATGTGACTGTTGGGTGTTATATATTTATTTATTACTTGAACAGTTTGTCAAGACAGATTTCTAAGGTTATGTAATTTAATTTATTTTACCCAATTAAAACCATTTATGTGAATTATCAAAAATGTATAAGTCCTCTGAGCCATCTCCAGTTAAAGTTATTTAATGCACTTACCAGGTTGATGGTGGTAATTGGGCGGCGGCGCGGAGTAGACCGGCGCGGGCGGGTAGTACGTGGGCGCCGGCACGGACATGGGCGGCATCACGCCCACGTTGCCCACGCCGCCCACACCGCTCACCGACGACGCCACCGGCGCGCCCACTGGCGCTGTCGCCTGTTATGATCAATCAATTATTTTATTATAGTATGATTATGTATTAATTATTTTATTATTTTATTATTATATTATTATATTATTAGGCTCAAAGTCACTCAACGAGCCATGGAGCGGGCTATGCTCGGTGTTTCCCTACGAGATCGAATCAGAAATGAGGAGATCCGTAGGAGAACCAAGGTTACCGACATAGCCCATAGGATTGGCAAGTTGAAGTGGCAGTGGGCCGGGCACATAGCTCGTAGAACCGATGGCCGTTGGGGCCGAAAGGTTCTCGAATGGAGGCCACGTACAGGCAAGCGAAGTGTCGGACGCCCGCCTACAAGGTGGACGGACGATCTGACTAAGGTCGCAGGAAGTCGCTGGATGCAGGCCGTTTCCAACAGGTCATTGTGGAGATCCTTGGGGGAGGCCTATGTTCAGCAGTGGACTTCCTGTGGCTGATATGATGATGATGATGATGATTATGTAATGATAGTTCTCATTTTTAGTTTGTGAAGAATCTGCGGTGTTTATGTTAGTTTTAATTTTTTTAGAAGATATCCAGCAGCAGTATCTTTGTAGTTGGCAAGTGGTCTTATACTCTATTGCAATTTTTTTTTATTGCAATGAATGGCGAGACGAGCAAGCCGTTTGCCTGATGGTAAGCGATACGACCGCTCATAAACAGTAGCAACATTCCACTGCACTCGCCATGCTGAGACATAAGATGTTAAGTCTCAATATGTTCAGTAGTTACTCCGGCTACAATGTCCTTCAATCCGAAACACAACAGTGCATTTACGCAATGTTGTTTCGCGGGAGAAAAAACCATTACGGTGGTACCTACCCAGATGGCCTCTCACATATGAGAGACCTACCACCAGTAAAAAAAGAAGTAATTCTAGCAGTTTTACAAGTTCCAATAACTCTGGTATAATATTCATTTTCATTATTTTCAATCTTCACAGCTACAAAAATACACAGGAGTGTTCATTCACCGACTCAAAAGGTCTAGTGAAAGCTTATTTCATTGAATGATATAGAAATAATAACAGACATGTGTAATTGCAGTAGTACAGACCGGATAGTAGTTGTAGTAGGCGTGCGAGTCGGTCTGGTCCTGTATGGGCACGGTGATGAGGTTGGTGCGCGCGGTGCGGGCGCGCTCGCCGGGCGGCGCGTGCGCCAGCGTGTGACCGCGCGGGTCGCTCGACGACGCCGCCATCTGGGGGGGGGGGACATTACTTACTAGTGTTGGAGGCAAGGGCGGATCCAGGGGGGAGGTCATGGGGGACATGACCCCCCCTGGGCTGGCCCCAGATTGACAACATTTATTCATTATCTTGATGATAAAATTTATAAGCACATTTAATTCTTTGTATATCGATAAATAAAGTTAAAAACTGCAAGGCTCGGAAACCGGTTAAATTTCCAAACCGGTTTCGGACATTGACCTCAATAAAACTCAATTTCGGTTATAGGTTAACATAATACCGGTTACTATGGAAAACCGGTTTTCACGAATTTAGGTTCGATAACCGATATCGAGCGATAATTAACCGGTTAAAACCAAGCTCAGTACCGAATACCTTCCGTCGTTCCTTAAGCTGAAAACACATTGTAGGTTTTTGTCTTACGCATAGAGTAAAGCTGAAAACACATTGTAGGTTTTTGTCTTACGCATAGAGTAAAGAGTACAAAACTATGGTAAAGAGCGCGACTGATATGGTGCGTACGGGTCGTCAGAGGGCCCGCGTACGTTTTTATTTCTTTTAATTTCATTGACAAAGGACGGTTTATCTCATCTCTATATAAACAAATAAATAATATATTTTTTAAAATGAAATTAATCCTAGTTGGCGCTTATTATAAACAGTCCTAAGTCTGTGATAACCTGTGGTACTAGAACATTCGAGTTTGCAACTGTTTTATTGTCAGAATCAATGATTTAATTAATATTAAATCACACATCAAACAATTATATCATACTATAATTGATTAAATTCTGTACGCAAACATAGATTACACATTGAGAATAAATTTACCGTGGAAAAATGTTAAGCAACAATGCCGTGTACACATATTAGAAATACTTATGTATAAAATGTGTGAATTCCAAAGTAGGCAAGATCGTGTTTCGAGCACACGTCTTGTTCTTGTTGTCTTTTTATCATCATCATCATCATATCAGCCACAGGAAGTCCACTGCTGAACATAGGCCTCCCCCAATGATCTCCACAATGACCTGTTGGAAGCGGCCTGCATCCAGCGACTTCCTACGACCTTAGTCAGATCGTCCGTCCACCTTGTAGGCGGGCGTCCGACACTTCGCTTGCCTGTACGTGGCCTCCACTCGAGAACCTTTCGGCCCCAACGGCCATCGGTTCTACGAGCTATGTGCCCGGCCCACTGCCACTTCAACTTGCCAATCCTATGGGCTATGTCGGTAACCTTGGTTCTCCTACGGATCTCGTCATTTCTGATTCGATCTCGTAGGGAAACACCGAGCATAGCCCGCTCCATTGCTCGTTGAGTGACTTTGAGCCTTTTAATGAGGCCCACAGTGAGAGGCCACGTCTCGGTGCCGTATGTCATCACTGGTAACACACAACTATCGAAGACTTTCGATTTTAGGCACTGAGGTATTTTGGACGAGAAGACGTCGCGAAGTTTCCCGAACGCTGCCCAACCGAGTTGGATTCTCCGATTGACCTCTCTCTCGAAGTTAGACTTGCCTAACCGGACCACTTGTCCTAAATAGACATATTCGTCTACAACTTCGAGAGTCGAGCCCCCAACTCGAATAGGGGTTGGCACAACATGGATATTCGACATGATCTTCGTTTTATCCATGTTCATTTTAAGACCCACCTGTTGGGAAACTCGATTAAGGTCTTCGAGCATAGTGCTAAGGTCTTCCAGCGATTCTGCCAAGACTACAATATCGTCGGCAAATTGAAGGTGAGTAATATAGTCGCCGTTGATGTTGATGCCGAATCCTTTCCACTGCAAGAGCTTGAAGGCATTTTCCAGCGCGGCAGTGAACAGTTTCGGAGATATGACATCTCCCTGTCTCACGCCTCTCTGTAGTGGAATAGCCTTCGTGCTCTGATCCTGTACTCGGACCGACATGGTGGCGTTGTTGTATATACACCTCAACACTTCGATGTACCGATAGTCTATGTGGCACCGCTGAAGAGACTGTAGCACAGCCCAGGTCTCGATCGAATCAAAGGCTTTCTCATAGTCCACAAACGCTAAACAAAGCGGCAAGTTATACTCCTCGGTTTTTTGTATAACCTGCCGTAGTGTATGAATATGGTCTATGGTACTAAAGCCTTTTCGGAAACCGGCTTGTTCGGGAGGCTGAAAGTCATCAAACCTGCCTTCGAGACGATTTGTGATGACCCTTGAAAACAACTTATAGACATGGCTCAGGAGCGAGATGGGCCTGTAGTTCTTCAGCAAAGTGTTATCACCTTTTTTGAAGAACAAGACCACCACGCTCCTACTCCATGCCTCCGGCGTTGAGCCCTCGAGGAAAACGGAATTGAAGAGCCTCTGAAGGACTTTCAGTATCGGTGTTCCGCCCGCTTTCAGAAGCTCTGAAGTGATTCCGTCCTCACCCGGCGCCTTGTTGTTTTTAAGTTGTTTGAGGGCCATCTCAATCTCAAACAGGCTGATGTCCGAGATATCATCGCTAAAGTGTCGGATTAACTCGGCTCTCGGGTCTTTAGCCGAGCTAACAGTAGGTTAGGCAACCGAGGTGTAAAGCTGTCCGTAGAACCTCTCGATCTCTCTTAATACCTCTGCCCTAGTCGATACCATGCGGCCATCATCCATTTTCAGCCTAAACAACTGGCTTTGCCCAATAGACAAGTCTCTTGCAAACACTTTGGAGCCTCCGTTCCGCTCAATTGTCTCCTTAATGCTCACAGTATTGTGAGCACGGACATCGTGTCGCAAGGACTTCCAGATCCGTCTATTGAGCTGCCGATATGCTTCGGCGTCAACGGAAGACTGCAGCGTCAAAGATCGACGTTCGGCCATGAGGTCAAGAGTGTGGATCGAGAGTTTTTGTGGTCTATCTCTACGGCGAGGTCTAAAATACTTAGATCCCACCGTATGGACAGTTTCTACCAAACCGCTGTTTAGCTCGTCCACTGCAAGGTTTTTCCTAGACAATCAAAACGATTTGTCAGATCGAGTTGAAAGCTCTCGGGGTTTTGGATATGGGCGCGAGTAGGTCGGAGCGTAGATTTCATCAAGCGATGCCTTTCCGATTGGACATTGATATTCAGTGTGCCCCTAACCATTCGGTGATTACTGCCGGTTTTCAAATCAAATCAAATCAAAATATTCTTTATTCAAATAGTCTTTCACAAGATCTTTTGAATCGTCCTTTTCTGCTACCACCGCTTCGGAACGTGTTGTAGCTGTGAAGAAGAAGCGGCGCAAGAAACTCCCTCAGCAACACGAACTGTCTTCTTTTTTCTTTCTTTTTCTTTTGTTTTTTATATCGCCAATTACAATAACAATGGTTCATGTCACAAGTTACAATAATGTCAATTTGATGCAAAACATGATAAATTTATTCCAAAGAAGTTTTATCTTCCACATAATCTGTGATTCTATAATATGCCTTTTTACACAGCTTAACTTTTATCACTTTTTTAAACTTATTAATTGGAAGTTCTCTTAAACTGTTGGGAAGCTTGTTATAGAAGTGTATACTTTGACCCATAAAATAATTATTTATCTTGTGGAGACGAGTAATGTGTGAGACAAGATTATGTTTGTTCCTAGTGTTCTTACTATGTATGTCACAATTACGCTTAAATTGAGTTATATTTTTACGAACATATAATAAATTTTCATGAATATATTGATGCAACAGTAAGAATATCTACTTCTTTAAACTTTTCTCTCAATGAAACTCTTGGACCAAGTTAATAAATGGCCCTAACAGCTCTTTTTTGTAAAATAAAAATACTATATATATCCGAAGCATTTCCCCAGAGAAGAATTCCATAAGACATTATACTATGAAATTTTCACCCTGTTGATCACAGAGACATCTCTGAATATCCGTCTATTCGTCGTCAAGATGAAATCTATCTCGTTTCTCGTAGAACCGTCAGGACTCAGCCAGGTCAATTTCCTGTGAGGCAGCTTCTGGAAAAAAGAGTTCATCGCAAAGAGTCCCTCTTTCTCCAGAAATTCGGCCAGCCTCTGACCCCTGAGGTTCTGTTGTCCATGTCCAAATTGCCCCACTTTCAACTCTGCATCGCTTCTCTTGCCCAACTTTGCGTTGAAGTCCCCCATAACAACGTTGAAGTAGGTTTTGGAAGTATGTATGGCCCGACTTATGTCCTCATACGTCTCCTCTACTTCTTCATCTGAGTGTGTCGAGGTCGGCGCGTATACCTGTATGACCTTCAACGAATATCTTTTAGATATTCTGAGTATAAGGTATACTACCCTGCTCGACACACTTTCGATGGATACGATGTTGTTTATGGAGAGACTTGTGGACGAGAAATCCGACACCTCCTCGGGAATGTTGGTCGTCCCCCGGTAGAAGAGCAGGTTACCAGACTTCAGGGTTATCGTATCCTCCCCGATTCTTCGGACTTCCGATAACCCCGGAATATCCCAGTGTAACTTGCTCAATTCTTCTTTCAGTTCGACAATCTTCTCGTCTGTCCTTAATGTGCGTATGTTGTGTGTTACCAGGGCCAGTCGTCGTCGGGGGTGGTAGCCGGGGCCATCCCGGGGATTCTTAGTACCCCCTGCCTCACCGTAACCATTACCTCTACCATAGCCAGGCATAGTGGGGCTGCCGGGCCTGGAGGCCTGGTCTCTATATGTGTCGCCATTAAGGGGGTATTTGCCAATACTCGCCAGGCAGGCGGGTTGGCGAGCGAAGTAGGAGACTGGCGTTGATGACGCTGCTGCCCGCCATTAACCAGGGAAAGGAAATAGGATTTGTGGGTTGAGGATGTTATAGGAAAGGAGAGTATGGCCTGAGGGAGTGGATACTGCAGTCACGGACGGGAAGTTAAGGTGACTGCAGTAGCTCGGGGGCCGAGGTCGCGTACTCGCAGCACCTATACTAGGACAGGCTATGACCACTAGATAGGAGCATCCCTGACCATATCATAAAATATGACAGTTAAATTAGTATGATAAAAAAGAGGTAAAAAATATTATTTAACAGTAGATAATACTAAGAATAATAATACCATCGGTTAACAGTTGTTTCAAAACTTGAGTTATGTCATTCGATGTGAATTTTTGAAATTTTTAAATTTTCATATCGAAAGAATGAATAATTTTTTTTTCTCCCCATCACAACAGTTGAACAGTAACCGATCCACAACTTTAAATTAAGTATTAAACAATTTTAATTCAAATTGTTTAGTACTCAAAACGGAGTTGCGTTTTGCACGTCCAATTCTATTGAATACTTTTAATACAATCAGTGTTGCCAACCCCAAGAAACTAAAAAACGGTAGTTCATCCACAAAAAAACAGGAGAAAACAGTAGGTAAAGTAAAAATAAGCAGTTTTTATTATTTCCTCATTTAATTAAAACAATCACCTACTTTTATTACTCACGAGAAGTCACATACATTGATTAATTATAATATTGATCATCCTCAACTGCCTCATCTACAATATTTTCTGACTCATCTTCCCTTTTTAACACATACATGTTTTTGTAAAATTTCTTCATGTGGCTTCAAATGAGTAGCAATCGGTTATTTCAGATTTTTACGTAATATTCCTTTAATAGTTGTGGTCGATAATTTGTTCCGTAATGTGGATTTCATAAAATTAATATCTCAGAAAAATCTTTCCACGGCGGCGCTGGTAGGCACAAAAGTTTCTTTACCAATTCACACAATGTGGAAAATGTTTGCTATCTAGTGTAATTATTGCGTTTTATTGCATAATTTCGTTATGAAAATAAATTTATATAATGTGATAGGTGCCGTCTAAATGCAAATTGAAAAACACTAAAAATAAAGAATAAAACAGAAAACAGGGACTAAAATGTAAAAACAGCAAATCTACTGTTAAAACAGTAGGGTTGGTAACACTGAATACAATAGACGAGAAACGAGCCCGCACGCGGTATCTTGACATAAACACAAAACATGTCACAACATGAATCTACCCGAACTGCACACGGCACACGTTTGACCTTGCATTGTGCGTTGCGTATTACTTGTTTTGGAATTAACCGGTTAATACCGATACTAAACCGTTCATGCGGAATTAACCGGTAACCTTTATCGTTTGGGTTAGTTTGAAACCGTTCATTATTTTAACCGGTTAACGTAGGAGCGATATAATTTACCGGTATTTTATCAGAATTAACCGCTCTCTTTAAACCGGTTCCGAGCCCTGTTAAAAAGTATGAGTGTGTTCACAAATCACGCCTGTAACAAACTTTAAAAAGTAATTAAGTAAGTAAGTATTACGAATTGGAGTATTGAAATCGGACCCAGTGTTTTGATATGAACTATATGACCCCCCCCCCCCTGGCGTAAAATCTGACATGAACTATAATGTGACCCCCTCCCTGGCGAAAAAGCTGGATCCGCTCTTGTGTACGTGTTGCAATACTAGCAGTCACACGATTATCCTGTTTACAGTATCCAGCAAAAAACCGATCCGGTCAGTTGACATTCGGTTTTGCCACTACAAACTGGACGACAATGTCCAGTAAAATACAGGATCCAGTTTAATACACGTATACTTTATGATGATATTTCGTTGCGGGTTCAAGACAAGTTAGACATTTCCCGAGACTCGTCGTGTTTCAATGTTCGGTGTCAATAAAGAACCACTGTTGATCCTGACTTACAGGACTTGCAGTGGCGGGCGTGAGGCACACTTTTTTTAGGTTGTGGTTGGATTCATCTGGATGGCAACTTACGGCCTTATTCATAAACAGTTTTAAACCTATATTAGTTATCGAATGTTTTGTCCTCTTTGCTCAAACTGAATTCAAAAGTGGTTCGAAAGGGAGTAAACATTAATAACTAGACTAGATTTTAAATCTGTGTATGAATAAGGCCGATAAGAGTCAAGGATTCGTTATACTGACCCATAAGTATATCTCTTCATACTACGGCGGAAGGACCCAGGATTATAGGAAGGTGGGAACACGTGAGACGGCAAACTATTCCACAGCCTGACGGTGCGGCACAAAAAAGAATTTGAAAACCGTTTGGTTCGCGCTATGGATTCGGAAGCGTGCTGACGCGTGGTTCTGGTTAGGAAAGGAGAGGAGGGATATAAATTTAACTAAACCCACATATTTTTATAAGGGCTGAGACATCTAGCCCATGCGATGTCCTTCAACGATGGGTCTCAGGGTATTACCGATTAATCGGTTTATGCCTATAACCTATGGAACGGTACAGAGAAGCAAGTATGGTTACTTACAGACAAGGGTTTTACAATAGGAACTGAACTTGACGACGGGTCGGCGTCTTGTTTACTCTCACTGTTGCCGGATGACACGTGCCTGTGGTTGATATGAGCTTGTAAGTCCCTCTGGAATATAAAAAGTAGTGAAATTTATCAACCATTTTCTGCTACATACGTACGTACATAAACTCACACCATTTTCCCAGAAGGGGTAGGCAGAGGTGCCAGGACATCTACATTTCATCTTGTATGTTCCGTCCCGCCATATTCGGCACAAATTCCTGACTCCAGGCTGATATTGAATAGAAAAATTTAAAAACACTGTCAGAGGCGGGATTCCATCCCGAGACCTCAGCTTTGTAACCGAACCTTAGTAATCCTATGCTACCGAGGCAGTGTTCCTAATTTACTACTAAGTATATATTTGTAGATTTTTATAAATTACAAATAAATAGAGGGTGAAATAATGTATTAATGTATACCTGTGACAGATATGTCCTTCTGCATCCAGTGTTACCATAGCGTGTCCCTGAGTGAGTGCACATAAAAACGGTTCCTAGTCCGGTCTGTTCCACTCGTAGAACCTACAAAATTAAATTTTTCTGATTATTTGCCTTATATACATGATTAGTTACTATGCTTGCTGTACGATTATATTTTAAACAAGAAGTATTTAAAATTATTATATTAAGGATATTAAAAACACAAAAAAAATCTTTTTAAAAGCTAAGTACTGTGTCTTAAAATCCTAAAAAGGAAGTCTATACCAATTATTAATTACACATTAATTCAATATAAATATAATTATATATAATTTGATGTTTTAAATTAATAGATCACACTAAAAAAAACTAGTTTTAACAATGTGCTAGAGTAATGTGCTTACCTTCTCTCGACACCGAGGGCAGTGAGTATGATCTGCTCTAGCACAGGACAAACAGAACACATGTTTGCATGGTATCTAACAAAAAAATACAAAAATACACAATTATATTACTTTTTTAACAAGCAACACACCAAAATAAATTAAAATAATATAAGTAATTGTACACACTACAGCGTATACCAGTTATTATACATACAAATTGAATTAACAATGGTATAACAGGATGGACTGATGGTAGGTCTCTCGCGTGTGAAAGGCCGCCTAGGTAACACCGCAATGTCTATTTCTTCCGTCAAACAGCTGTGTATAGGCACTGTTGTGTTCCATTTTGAAGGACATTGTAGTCAGGGTAACTACTGAACATATTGAGACTTAACATCTTATGTCTCGGTGGAATGCCAAGCATTGCTTTGTAATTCATGGTTTTATCTGGTTTTGCTTCTGTCCATGAGAGTTCGCATCGCTTACCATCAGGTTAATGGCATGCCGGTCTCACAATTCATAACAATACCTTTCCTATTCATAGAGGAAACCGAAAGTAACATAAATAAATAGTACAATATCTCACCATTCGTCCATATATAAGTATAGGTTTAGAACATGTATCACAGCAGTATATCATGGGGTTGAGAACTTTCTCTCCAATCAGCGTGGCTCTGTGGCTCCAGTCGAGTCGCAGCATGGGTTCCGGTGGTCCTCGCTGTATTGTGGTAAACACCGGTGCCTCTAGTTGTGATATGTCTGACGGCACCTCCACTACAATAGAGAATTGACAAATTATACAATAACAGTATTGTAAACTATAAATCGAAATAAAAAAAATATTTATAAAGCCATATCTTGAATGATTGCATTTATAACCCATATAAATGGATCTATAAAATAGTATAATTATTACATTAGTGCTTGACAAAACTTGACCATTTCACAAAATTTATGTGTAGATATTGACCAGTTGGTTGTCTGGTTTCATGTATATTGATACAGGAATGAAATGTAAATAAATAAAGTGTTTTTGTAGGTCTTAATAAGAAATGCAAAATTACTTTAAGGACGGCCCTGCAGACCACTTGGAATGCTTCCATGGACCACTATATTAGAGTGTATATAGTTGCTAAAACAACAAATTTGATAGACAAGTTTCGACTTGGACAATGAATTTGAAATTTTCTTGTGTTACATCATTAATGTAAATTGCCATGAGTAATGGCCTTATGAACATGCAAAAGCCCTTTAAGTGGAAATAGACCCTGAGATAAAAAAAAATCAGTATTATATATTGATAACCAATTGGAAATGAACTTTATATCTGAAGGTCAATATTTGTTACTGAAATTTGTGGCAAAAATAGTAAGCATTTTAGTGGTGTTGTGATATAAAATGGTTCCATAGAATTTATCATATAATGTGGAATTCAGACTCTCTTTTATTAAATGGATTTGCAAATTAGATCCTAAAAATATAGTTTTATATAATATATTAAACTGTTAATGCTAAATGTAAACAAATGTGCAAATATATTTTTACCAATCTGAACATATTTATGTTGCTAAAAGTTTGGCAATACAAATTCAAGTCTACTATCAAAAAAAATTCATAATCAGTCACAACACTTACTGAGAGCACTTGTGTCACATAAAGCACTTATTTATAATGATGCGGACACATACCTCATGACTGTGCGATAGGTGATAAGTGGCAACCCAACACTATCACTGACTGATAATGATGCTGATAATTAAATCATGTCCCGCTCTGTTTACATTGTATATTTGGACTGCTTTTTTATAGATTACACACTACACACTAGGTATAATGTCAGAGTTAGGTCAAAGGTTAGGGTGTAAATTATTTATATATGTTAATGGAAAAGTATCTAATCTAAAAGAAACATATAAGATATGTGTTTAATCCTTAATATATGTTTAATTTTACTATATAAACTTTTCCTAAGAAATCTATACATTTCTTAAATAGCAGTTGGAAATGTAAACACAGTTTTTTAAAAATGGTAAAAAAAGGTATGTGGGTTCCTTTAGGAACTTAAATTAATATTTTGGCAGTTATATATTTGTCACTATTTCAATATAATGTAAATGTTAGGCATAATTTGTATATTAATTAAAAAATATATATATTATACCACAACCTATTAAATATGTAATGTTAACAATATAATGAATTAAATTATAAATAATAACATAATTAACACTTTACAAATTAGGCCACATCCTTTGCAACAATATGGCCTTGATTTCCAATAGCTTAAACATGAAATAATATCTAAATTATTTTTTATTATTAATTTACAAATGATAAAATATTTATTTAATTCTTTATTGTACACAGTAAAAGAAATAACAGTTTAGAGACAGTATAAAATAACAAAGTACAAATGGCGGTCTTATCGCTCTAAGGCAATTTCTACCAGACAACCATAGGATGGATATATGAGTAGGAAAAAAAAAGAAAGGGCAGTGTAAAATAAAGACAAATGAAATGAAAACATATAAATACATATTATATATACATACACACATAAATATTGTACATATACATACTTATTATACATTTATAGACGAATAAACATACATATATATACATATATATATATTACCAATATAATCAATAAGAGGAAATAATCCTAATCAGTTTATAGAGATAGGTAGTGTTCTTTTAATAGCTTTAAAAAATAATTAAGACATACAACATTTTGGTTCTTGTCATTGATTGATGAACTGTGTAATGTTAAAAATATTTTCAAAACATATTAAAATAAATCAAACATAAGGTATTAATCATTCATCTATGACAAGGCCAAGTCTATATTGACCAATACATATTTAACTTGGAAATTTATTATTTTTTTATTGTTAAGCTAATACACCATCAGATATACATTTTAAATCATAACTTATTAGCCATGGAATGCATCCCACCAAATGCAATCATTCAAGATGGTTGTGTAACCAATCAATAAACAAGATGCAGTTTGCATCAGTAAAAATGCTTTAAAACATCTGATGAATATAAACTTAAGACAATAACTCACTTTATTCTAATAATACCATAGAATATCTTGGAAATGACACTGATACTTTATAAAGTGTGTATGTGGCTTAGTAGGTTTATACAAGATGGTCTAACTTAAGATATCTGTGAACTAGATTTTGTCAAAGGTCAAACTGTATTAATATGTCATTTAGTTATGTCTATAATTTATATTCACATTATATATTTTTATTTATATACTGGTAATTATTATCCTCATATTCATTTGATACATATTATTAGAGACAAATAACAACTCAGTATATGTACCAATTGTTGATTTTGGGCAAATGACATGTCACCAACACACTGTTTTCATCTTGTGTAAGTCATGATTGGGTCCTTATCATAATGAAAGTTCTTATTAATGATTTTTTAATAGTTCTATAAACACTTTCAATAAAAAACCACGGAAATTATAGAAAAGGAACTAGCTTCGATCCAATCAGCATAGATGTATATACATATATGTTGGGAGTAATTTAACATTTAGTATTTTATGATAATGTTATTATGCGAACACATTATGTTTATTAGTGATTAGATGCCTATATACGTACATTTGGCGGGCTCGGCTTGCTCGGGCTCCTCCTTCACATCTTCCACCACCGGTTCCTCTTGTTCTTGAGAAGTCTCTTCTACCGAGCAGTCTTCTTCGTCGCTAGACATAACTTTCGGCACTTTTTTACCACGACCCCTACCTCTGCCTCTCCCTCTACCACGGCCGCGGCCGCGACCTCTACCACGAGCATTTCTCTTCTCACTATTCATTGTCACTACAAATTCCACAAACTTAATCTAACCTATACTAAAGTCAATCGCGTCAGTAAATGTTTAACAGTATGTCTACAATCAAACATTTTTGATGTACCAAGAGACGTTTAATAAAAAAGATTTTTGGGTTTTGTTTATCATATTAAGGAAGAAACTTTGTGGTTATAACAAAATTCAGAGGAATTTACAATCGTCACAAACAGCGGTTCATTCACAGGTTCATTGATTTGGGCCTTAGTGATGCGCCGTGTTGATGTAAATTGAGTATCGATTATAATCGCCTACTTTGGTAACTAATCGATTAAACAAGTAATTTATTAAATTAACTATAATATGTAAAATAGCTGTTTAATATGAAATAATAATATATGGATTCGTATTTAAACATTATTATCAAATTGTAATTAATATTAAATCTTATAAATTGCATGTTTTTATATTAGATCTACATCCCTTAAAGACATTGAAACGACATAAATTTTCAAATACACATGGATAAAAGTGGGTAAGATTTATTTTCAAAACCTAATGCTATCAGAAGAATATTATTTCATAGATCATCATCATTTTATTAAAGGCTACATGAAGTTTACAGCTTGCAAACTGATTTTCATAACGACCACTATTGAACCCCTTGCAGGTTTTGCGTTTCTTAAAGAAAAAGTAAAACAGATGTTAAAATACATTTTATGTATCCTAGGGAAAACAGTGATATCGACGACGTCGTGGAAATGTGTTTAGATGGAGGAGAAAAATGAACATTTTCCGTGAGTAAAATCTTTTTTATAAAAGCAGTTAGTTGCTATTATTACCTATTGTAACATTTGAATATCTATTAGTCTTTGTTTTTTTTCGGGGCTTTCAAACCGAATATTAAGGAGATAACTTCATTTTCTTGTTCATTTTAAAAACTGTAAGTTCCACGGTGCAATTTAGTAACAGAATTTTACGACTTAATATTCAAGAAAATCGCTAGATGGCGTTGGGTGTCTCACCAATTTTTTTTCTAAACTTGCTTTGCTAGATTTGAAGTTAATATAATATGTATTCAGTAGGACTACACAAACAATATTTAAATAGATTTTTTTCAATATGAGACCGGATTTTGTGTCGTCGAAAAATTGTGGATTAATTTATTTTGTTTATCTTAATAAAGTGGTTTAGAGCGATGTACATGCCTATTTGATGCTGTTGGGGCATCTAGGAGTAACATTAAAGTAGCCGAATTTTGCATATATTTGAACAACAAATACCTTTATCATCATCATCATCATCATATCAGCCACAAAAAGTCCACTGCTGAACATATGCCTCCCTCAAGAATCGCCACAATGACCTGTTGGAAACGGCCTGCATCCAGCGACTTCCTGCAACCTTAGCCACATCGTCCGTCCACCTTGTAGGCGGGAGTCCGACATTTCGCTTGCCTGTACGTGGTCTACTCAAGAACCTTTCGGCCCCAACTTCCATCGGTTCTATGAGCTATGTGCCCGGCCCACTGCCACTTCAACTTGCCAATCCTATGGGCTATGTCGGTAACCTCGTACTACCTTTATTATACCTAATACCTTTATCATTTAACTTAAAATGAAAAAAGTCTAAGGTATTCTACACTATTATATAAAAACAAGCCGCTTCCAACATATTGCTGTGGAGCGTGGAGATACTTGAAAGAGGCCTATGTTCAGCACTAGATATTCAGCAGCCGAATATGGCAGTGATGAATACAGAATATTAATGAATAAATAATCACAAGGTATCATTAAGTTAGAGAGCACTTGGTCATACTTTGGCATATTGCTATACCTACCTCAACACTGTTTCTATCTGATATCATAAATTGAGATAATATTTTAAAAGCATTATTAAGGTAAAAAATAATCATAGAATTATTTCATTTGCATCTTAATCTTAGCTGATAGCAGTGATAGAAAATTCTTTATGACCCTACTACTCTCTATTGTATATTTTATTCATTTGTTGATTAAAAGCATTACGGTAACAATCCAATATGTTGCAAGTCATAAAACTTCGTGGAGTATTTCAAGTCCTCTTACATTAAGAGGGTTGCGCAGAGGTGAAACTAACAAATCTCTTTGTGCACGCTATTTACGGAGATCAACTCGACCGAACTTTAGTGAGCGGGTGGGCGGAGAAAGGGCTTTCTTCGCTCGCAACAATACCTTTTAATCATTTTGATGAAACTGGGCCTGTAGTGCGTCAATATGTTGTAATGGATACGCTTGTTAAAACAAATGCATTTATACGTCAATAATTATAAGGTTTATTTTGGAATGAAACCTATACATACTCGAATAATACGGCTTATTTGTAGTATGGTCACAGACTATGTGGGTGTACGTTATTTACTACTAGAATTTCATTCAATCCCGTCTTTATTACGCATTAACACAATTTCGATGTTTTTTATTGTTGACAATGGACTTTATGGGAGTTCATTAGGTTTAAAATCTGTGTTTTACACTAGTTTTTGATGAAATATTATATCATGTATTGTACTTGTAAATATTTAATGTTTTCATAAAAATTACTTTAATTTTGTTGATTTTTCTCTCTTATTTGCCCCTTTTCTATGTCATTCTGACATTATGTTCTTCTTATTCCTCGTTAGAAAGAGCTCTACTAAAGTAGAGCTCGTGTTTTCCTTGCTTCCACAATCTTCTACCAAGATTTTCTGGTTTATGTTACAGGAACAGGGTCTAGGGATAGGTGTTTTAAATACCATTTTGGAGTAATTATAAATCCACCCACATTTAATGATGTTCTTAGGTTGAGTACAAATATTTCAAGACATTCAAACATGCCATCGTTGACATTCTGCATACTACTTCTAAAACAATGAGACTGCCTAATTAATTGTCTAGCTTTTGTTAATAATCGATGTTTCATATATTGTACCTATAGGCTTAGTGCTAATTGGAGCCCTCAGATTTATATGAATGTCGGTTCCTGGGCGGCGCGGCGGTTCCAGAGTCTGTTGCGTTGTTCAAAGATTGTATGTTTACGAAGATTTAAATGCTGTCATGTACTTAATGTAGATATATGGTAATCTTGGTGGCGATGAAATATTGACACTGCATTTGGTAGTTGTCATGATTACACAAATTTATTACCTCTGATTTGCCATTCTAATCCACAATGCTTGTCTTCTTTAGTAAGAACTAGTTTTCAAAAGAACTAAACTTACTGAAGTAGAGCTGATCCTTTATTTGTTACCATTATTATACTTTATTTTTGTTACTACGTTGGGGAGCCAGTATCCTCGTCTGACTATGCAATCGTAGACATAGAGCAATCTGGAACAAAAAATAAATTATGTAACCCCGACTTTGTCTTAGTTACTGATATAATCTCGGTACGGCAGGTTTAAAATGATTATTTATAATAAATAGTAATGACGAAACAGCTTTGATGTTAAGTCTCATTCGTTGTGATTGCTGGAGTGCTAAATATTCTCCCCTCATCAGGTTTCTCATCATTTTGAACAGTCGGCAGCATTATTTCGGAATTGTTTATGCCATAAGGATATCCGTTTTCACTCATTATCACTTGCTTTTGTCTGAATTGGGAGCAATATAAAATTAAAACAATTTAATTTACGTTTTGGTGCTACTGCACTATGCTGCTGGTTTATATGTATATTTTTAAGAACTCTAACGTCCCGGCCTGTTTAGAGGTTTGTCAATGTAATATCAACTTAATGCTAGTTTCAATAAGATATATTTTAACTATTATTTTAATGACAGCTTTTATGGTAATAGAAATAGGGTATATTAAAAAAAAATACATTTACTATCGTCGGTAGGTGGATGTTCAAGTAGATAATATGCGATATAAAGCATGCGTTTAGCTTGTAATGCATGTTATTACGCAAGTGAGCAGTTAGTGTGGTGGGTAGCGTCGTGTCGTTGGCGCTGGCAACACAACGCGGTCACGGCCGGTTGTCGCTCCGCTGACGCGGTGTCGCGGCTGGATGCAAGGGCTTGAGCGGTGCTCTAGCTCCTCATTAGGGCTGCTGACATCACGCATACTCGTTATGTACTCGTGACACTAAGCTGTAAATATCGAGTGTCTGTACATTGAGATTTTTAAGGTTTACTATTTGTGCTTTATGTTGATTTTTATTAAAAGAAATATTTGATTAATATGCACTTATAATAGATCAGAATTTAATCTCTTAAGCCCTCTGTTGTCATATTTCTATTACTACTATTATTACTAGGTACATACTAACTTTAGCTTAATCTACATTTCTGGGTAAAAATATTTGGCATCCCTACACTATGCGAGGGTATCTGTAGTTGATATTGTTCGTAATGATCATGGTTGATTTGCCTTCAGCGTGATCAACATATCTTTATGATACTACACAGATTATCATACACTTTATCTCGTTTATTGACCGTCCGTGACATGGTTTACGGTCTATTAATAATTTCAATAGAAAATAAAAATATTGTTTCAAACTATAATATTCTAAATTACCCGCCGTTGTAAATCTTATGTTGTCAATATTAGAGCTTGACATTGGCAAGTTTGACAGAAGGTTTGTTATAAATCACTGGTGGTCGCTGGATGCAAGATGCTTCCATGAGTCTATTGTGGAAATCCTTCAGCAGAGCTTCTGAAATGAGCACCTTTTTTTATTCATCCTGTGAGTGAGGATGTATTCAACTGAATCCTAAATTCCCTGCTTTTATGATACAATATCACGGTATTTCAATCTATGCTTTAATTAACAAACCAATGCTTTTCTTCAAGAAATATTCAATCCATAAGAAAGTAAAAGGGGGTTGTATTAGGTAGAAACGTGTAAAAACTTCAAACATCGTTTTAATAACGTAATAATCCCACTCGGTTTAATAAGAAAACTGCGTGTCACTTCTTCAATTTTAACAATTCATCATTGCGTTTTACAATTTGTGATGTGTGAGGTCTTACACCCGTATTCACAAACAATACTATGAGGACGCATAGTGTAGCCAAACGCACAGAATTGTCAATTTTGATTCATAAACAATACTTGAGTGATGAGTGTCACTATGCGTTCACTTAAGGAGGCCCTCAGGTAAAGAAACTCAACAGCTATTTTACGCAACGCATAGTGTCGATTGAAAACGTAAAAGTGACAGCTGTGAATGTATATGCCATTTCATTTTATGTATTTTGCACTAAGGTTTTGTATTAAGTTTTTTCCATTTTCAATACAATGGATTACAGCAGCGAGGAGAAGTTCGATAATTATATTGATGATACTTATCGTCCTGCGTTCGGTGTCCTTACCGAACGCAGGACGATAAGTGCAAGAAATATTATTCGAGATTCACAAAATCCTTTTGATTTTTACAATGACAAACAATTTAGAAGACGCTATCGATTTACTAGGGATATTGTTCTTCATGCACTTTTACCACTAGTCTGAAAGAGGCCTTTCAATACCGCCTATTTACCAATTACTTGTGGCCTTAAGATTTTATCCATCTGGGAGGTTTCTGTTGGTAAACGGACTAGATGCGACTGCCAACATTTTCACGGTGGTCCCGGGTTCGAATCCCAGTGCACACCTCTGACTACTTGGAGTCATGTGTGTATTGATTCTTTGATAGTCAATCACCACGCACTAAAACGCTGAACGAAGATATCGTTACGAAACCTGCATACCATAGCGATGTATAAAAATTTCTATGGTACGTTAGTCCGCCAACCCGCATTAGGCCAGCGTGGAGGACTATATGGCCTAACCACTCTCAATCGATCTTTCGATAGTAGAGGAGGCCGTGCTCTGCAGTGGGGACGTATATGGGCTGATACAGATACGGGAGTTTTCAGGTTAGTAATCATCTATTTGGATGCAGGCTGCCTCCAACAGGCCACTGTGGAAATAATTGGGGAGGGGGGAGGCCTATGTTAACACCAACAATTTACCGCTTAATAATATGGGAAATAAATTTTAATAAATACATATTTGGAACGTAAATATTTGAAGTTGTCAAAGGCGCTTTCACTCACGAGTAATTCGCGGGACATGCGCGGACACCAACTGTCAAACACCAGAGAGAAATTAGCAACAGTAATTGACCAATCACTGATCCGCATTGGACACTGTGCGTTCCCATAGTAAAAGGGTGACTCAAGTATTGTTTATGAATAAAAAGGCTGAGCGGAACGATCACTATGAGAAATGTCTTACTTAGCATAGGGTTACTTCAACACTGAGTAAAGTATTGTTTGTGAATACGGGCCTTAGTTACTGACGGGAAAAAATATGAGGAGGTTTGAAAAGATCAAAGTGATGAAATTTTGTAAAAGAAATCTAATTAGTTAACATATTGACTAACCAGCAATTATAACCGTTGCAGTTGTTTGCTTTGGCCCACACCTTCCATTACATGATAGCTGGCCTGTATACAGATATTTATTCTATGTACATATGTGGTGTGACATTGGAGCAGATGTATTTATGATGTAATTCAATCTCTCGTTGTACCATGCCCCATATATTATTTGCCATGTTGACAGAATGTTCTAGAGAGTAGAGTCAGTGATTATTCTTTATGAAGTTGGCCATTAAAAATAATTTCATTACGATTTCATCTACAGTCCAAGGCGTTTGCGTTTATATTTCTACTAGCAGCGTGGCCCGGCCTCGCCTGGGTGTAAATAGTTTGTAAGTTCAATCTACATAAACAACATATTATTTCTCAAATTAACTGTTTTATATTAAACTAAATGTGATCGCCGTCGGCTTCATTGCTTTTCTTGTTTAGTCTCGTCCTGTCCTATCGCGTTATATCCCGTTCTGTCCCGTTTCATTCTGTCCCATGATAAATAGCATGCAATCCTCCTTTCCCGTGACATCTATTTCAATTTTAAAGAATTGAAAATATAATTCCTGACTCATCCCACTGGAGCACTTTATTATTTCGGGATAAAATGTAGCCTATGTGTTAATTTAGGGTGTTGGGTTCCTATACGCAAAATTTCATCAAAATCGGTCTTCCCGTTTATGCGTGAAAGAGTAATAAACATCCGTACCCCATACATACAAACTCTCACAATTATAGTGTTAGTAAGGTTATTTTAAATGCGCATAATATTAATTTTCTATCAGTATTAATCGGACGGTTTTAAATAGTTTTATAATCGAACATACTATCATAATCTCTATCGATTATTATAGATATTACATAAATTTTATAATACGCTCAATTTATTTGTGTCCTAAATCCTAATTTATTTTTGATATCAACTTGATGCACGTGTAGATACACGTTACAAAACGGACTTAATTTTAGATCTTTATGTATCAAATGTTCAATTAATAATATTGAATAGAAGTTATTACCTAATTTGGCCTTAAAGTATTTATTTTATTGTAATACTAGCGGTCGGGCCCGGCTTCGCCCGGGTGCAGATAGTTTTTTAGTCTAGTCCCCATATCAACAACATTCGTTTCGTGTACTAACAATATTTCCCGCGCGCCGTCGACTATATTTCCCGTCCCGTTATATCCTGTTCTATCCCGTTTCATTCAGTTAATAACGAAAAGCATTCAATCCTGTCCTCTCCAATCCCGTGCCAACCATACGAATTTGAAAGAGTAGAAAATATGTATATTTGGTTTCCTGACTCATCCCACGGGAACACTATATTTTTCGGGATAAAAAGTAGTCTATGTGTTAATCCAGGGTGTCAGCTGTCACTATACCAAATTTCATCAAAATCTGTTGAGCCATTTTTTCATGAAAGAGTAACAAACATCCATACATACAAACTTTCACCTTTATAATATTAGTAAGGATAAATTATATTAAACCACCATGGATTATAATAGCGGAAAAAAACATTTAATAAATTATTGCGCAATTGCGTAGGCTGATTACCGGTGACGGCCGACGTTCGTCGTGTATACTGTATCCCATATATTTTATTCTCCGAAATGGGATTGACCTCCACACGACTAATGCGACACATGAACGTAGTATTTTTTTTAGTGGGATAGAAATACATTTTGGCAAACATTCTCCACTTCCTTGAATCATTAGAATTTTGCGACTATGACGTCTAGTCACAATTCCTAGAAAAACATGCGGTAGTATATTTTACGGGATTTGTACAAAATATTCGCGTATTACTCAGTCTGCAGTCGTTTTGGAAATTCATTTTCTACGGTCAGTAGATGGCCTAACCTAATTCCTGTCAAAATAGAAGCGAATTCTACGCAGCGGTAAAACTAAACGCGTTCGAACAACTGAAGTCTAAACAACACTCTTTTATGGAATAAAAATAATAGGCGTGGTTTGTACATTTTCCATTGCAGTGGCAACATATGTAGGTATTATATGAAGATATCAGAAGCCGGCATTGAGGATTCAATCAACGCGTGGATCTCGATGTTGTACAGAAACAGAGTACATGTGTCGCGCGGTAATCGACCATGATTATAAATCATGTTTCTGTCATAAACTAGCTGCAGTCTTTATCTTTATATGACACGTTTAATGAATCGTTACAACAGCTTATGCAAGTCACATGCGGAATATATTTAATGAAGTAGAGGAGATGCTACTAAGTTAGGTGAACGCATTACCACTGTGACGTTAGCACTGGTACCACTCATCATGTAAGGATGGCTCAATGCCAAGTGGTTAAAGCACTTGAAAACTAACATTATCTGGGGAATTAAAACATGTTATCAACTTAAAAGTATAATTGGAAGGATCTAATAAGATTGATGAAGTAGGGGGACAAGATTGTAGATATTTTACTAGTGTCAGTTAATATTACGGGATGAGCGAAAGGCGATTGGAAAACTTGCTTCCATAGCTTACTACAACTCGAGGCTGCACATTTGAGATGCTTTGTATAGTAGCATAGCAATTTGAACCTACTAATACGTGTTATTCAGAATGAAGTTATGACGTGTCTCCAACAGATATTATGCTGTATAAACTTCGCGACTATAGACAAAGTACAGTCCATTTCTGTTCCCAAAATATCTTTCAATTGATTTGTCTAGTATGAGGAGTTCCAAATCAGTGCGTTTAGTATGGTTTTGTTTGCATTTCGTGTAATGCAATGCTGCTATGTCCTCCTTTCGCGATCGTGCGTGGAGCGCGCCTGGATGTCTGCGAAACCCTGAACTCGACGGCCGCTCACCCTTTTGTTTGTGTGTTCGTTACAATCTAACTAAAAGCGTTTGGTGGCCACGAATTTTCTTACATATAGTGCGTTCAACTGGTTGTATCTTGTTAAATAGTTTCGTTTAAACAATTTGATTCTCAATCAAATTTAAATCATTTGCAAACAAATAAATCCACATTTCTGTATCTGGTCTCCTAATATTTCTCCCAGGCACCTTTTTATTTAGACTTACTACTGGATAATAATAATTTGGGATATGTTGATCAACTGCTTTTTATTACATATATATCAGAAATAGTCCAGAAGTTCAGGTGTTCATTGGGCCAATTAATCAACACTATTTTTGTGCAATGAAATAAAGATTACTGATAGTCAACTAACTTTGGCGTACATATTATGTTCTGAAGACTGTTGCATGTTTTGATTCGATTATTACTGTAGCGCATTTAATCATACTATTCTCTTTACAAGTTATATTTGCGTGTCATATTTTGAAGGCTTGTTTTTAAAAATACTAACGCCTTACAATGATCTCAAGTCAACATTATATTGGCTTGAAAGGTCAGTGGTAAGTGACGTTAATCGCCGGCTGCAATTAATAGTGTTCAAACACGAACTGTCAATACTGATGTCATGAATATAAAGGCACGTGTATTCTTACAAGTGGCGTATTCTTATTCATCTCAAAATCTTAGATCTATGTGGATTTTAGTCCATACCGTGACTATTATATCGTTACTGTTGGTTTACACCATATTGTAAGTATGAGTAGGACATGTTTTTTTATTGAATAGGTCTGGTAAACAAGCAAACTGGTCACCTGATGTTAAGAGATCATTGCCTGTTATGAACATCTATAACGCTTGAATCGTGGATGCGTTGCCCGTGCATTAAATCGAGACGGGAGCGGTAAAGGAAAAAGTATAGTTATTTTTAACTCTACATTTTCTTAGATTCTGAGCAATGAGCATTAGACGCTGTTTTCAATGGAGCCCTTGAGGATTTATTGACAGTTATGCAGAGGAAAGATTAATAGACGAATATATTGGATATGGTAATTAACTAGGCATTAAATTGTGCCCGAAGAAAAATGTATAAATATAATACACCCAGGCCATTGTAGGCAAGAAACCAAAGACTTGTAAACTCAGTAATAGGTAATTGACAAACGCAATTGCATAAGATAGGTGCCAATTTTCACTAAAATGTTTTAAAGGCTTACATTATTAGTGTATTATTTATTGCGTATTTCTGATTACTTTCGTGCATGTATGGTCCCATGCATAAAATAAGTCCATATTTTTAGACCTTATACATTCGTAGTTTCTTTTATAGCAATGAACGGCGAGACGAGTATGCTATTCGCCTGATGGTAAGCAATACGACCGCTCAGAAACACTAGCAACACCAAAAAACATCAGGATTTACAAAGAAATACTTGGCATTCTACTGTGTTCGCCATCTTCAGACATAAGTTGTTAAGTTTCATCTTGTCCAGTATTTAATCTGGCTACAATGTCCTTCGAGTAGATGTTTTGTAATTAAATACTTATTCAAATATACTACCGTACTATGTATCATGAACTGTAAATTAAATTAAAAGTAAATTGCTACATTCTGTTACAATGCAATTTAAGATTATAATAACATCAAGAAGTAGTTACTAGTTGCTGCTTAGCAACCGTTGCTGCAACAAAGCACTTAGAAAATGTATTGTTCAGTGTTCTTATGAGTGCAAAAAATCTACTTCATTTTAAATTGTGTGCGAATCAACATTCACTGTCGATTAGCGTGCTTCCACCACTGTTTTTAATGCAAAAGTTTCGTTCTTCGAAATCACATTCCATGTTCCTCACGAGTATTTAATTCAACATTTAAAATGGTCGAGTACGTTTACCCTCCACGTTGCAATGGAAGTTTTATGTTTGCCTTTATTAAACACGAGTAGAACTGTAGAACAGTTTACACAATTGTTAAACACTTGTGACCAACCATGGGGGATAGAAAAGAATTAAAAACAAAAACCAATTGTAAATTCCTTCAGCAAGGACGCGCGACAAATATAATCATTTGTACTCGTACATATTTTATGAGTCATAACAAAGACTATGTTGTATTCACGTATTGAATTAATTTAATGTTTGAATTAACTCGTCCGATCTGTGGTAACGTTTCATACATCTATTGTACTGTTTACCTTCGTGACCAAGTATAACTATGGCCTTTGAAACTGGGGCAGTAACCTATTCCCTTAATTTAAAATTCAAACAGACTCAGCGACATGCAAACATGGAAATTTTCTGTGCAACAAACGGTTCTCCGACAGCGGCCGATTTAATAAAACGCAGTTTGTTTATTTCTTTCAATTGTGATTGTTTGAAGACGCTTTAATCTTTTAGCGTCCAATTCTTCCACGATAACGGTGCATATCGAATATTTACGCGATGTAAGAGTCGCATTGATTTGTTGTGACCGCCCTTTCGCTTTGCAAATGGCGCAATAGCTGATGCAATCATTTTAATTATTTACAATAATTTGCTTTCATTACAACCGATCAATAAAAATATTTAAAAATTTTCCCTTATGTGGTTTGCTGTTACCATTTTTGCTGTTACAATTTTATCGTTAACAAACCTGTAAAGTGTAAATTCGATTAAATCTATAAAGTTAATTCTCACCTCACACTTATCAGGTTTCGATGAGCCTTGGCCCGAATTGAAATTATTTTCTTTGCTGATATTATTTTCGCTTTTCAATTCCTTTTGTACGTTGCATTACCTATTGTCATCAATATTACCTTATATTTTAAATGCGGTTTATGTCATGTTAATATTTTTATTGCGTTCGTGAAAAAATGTTAGCGCTTTATCATAATTTGCACCAGAATACTTCATTCTTGTTTAAGGAAAGCTTATCAACACGAAATTAATTATACGTTCTTTTGCCAAATAAAGTAATTCGTAACAAAAAATACAAATAATTTTAGTATTAGGCCTGATACACGTTTGGTTTATCAAGACGTATAACTAGTACAAGTGGATTCAATATTTACAGTCCGCATCCGAAATCGATAGCCTGCGTGGCATTGACCTACTCTGTTATTCTGATTTTAATATTTTGATTATGTGCGAATCCGTTCGCTGTCGTCAAGGAGTTTTATTGATGTTATTATCTTACTTCAGCCATCCAGTATAACACTACTTCCAACATCTTCTCTTTTAAGACTAAATGTCTTTGCAAGAACAATTTTAAAGATGTAAGATTAATACATCACTTTATATTAAAGTTATTCATATTGATCGCAATTAAAGTGCGAAGTAGGCTGTTGGCAACGGACAAGACGCGACTGCCAACAAGTTCACGGTGGTCGTGGGTTCAAATCCTAGGGCACACATCTGACTTTCAGTTCATCTGAGTTTCAGTGGGACGTATATGGGCTGATACTGATATCAAAGTAATGTTAATCATCTGCTTTACATTTTCCTCGTAATAAATCATCGTTTCACATTTATTCTCATGAATTTTGAATTGTATCTTCTGACTTCTCGGATTCATACATTTGTATTAGATCCTTCGTATGATTATAATATGGACATATTTTGTTTCCAAATGCAATCCCTAGGCGTTTTTTAACGTGCTGTTGACTTTTTGACCTGGCCCTTGAGGTTAACAAACTGTAGGCCAGGCGATTGCCTTTTTACATTTGTTTTACGATTCGAACGCCACATAACACATCTGGGTGCGGTTTGACGAACTAGCATTAGCAGCTGGTTCTCTAATGCCCCACTAATTTTGTTTGAGTTGGCTACAAGATATTGTTGAGATAGAAATGCACTTGTTCTAAATGTACAAGAATCCTTGACCCAACTCTCGCGCCGGTGGTGTGTGACATTTAACATCTAACGACTGTAGTTATTGGCATTTTAACGAGAGTAGTTGTACTAAAAATTATGTCTGGGCGAGTTTAAAAATTCTCGAATCTCGTCTATTCCGCGCTTATTCTTCGTGTAATTTTATTTGCTTGTCGTACAAAATTCTAATTGTGGCAATGCCGCGTATTCACGTGTTATTAACGGATGTTTATTATTATTCAAATAACAAGGTGCGCAATTTTGCAAATATGTTTTTCGATTAACTGACAAAAAAATAAACTTACTACGCAGAATATCGTTTCACTTTGAAGGATATTATTTTACTAAAGAAATGAAATCTATTTGGTTTCACCATAAAACGAAAACTATACGTATGTATTAGATCACATTATGTGGAGAAACATTTTAAGTATATGTGTGTTTTGAAGATTATCAGGAATTACAAAACAAACAAAGTATATGAGACGATAACACATGATAACACGGTACAAGTTGCACATGAACAAGATGTGAAAAATAATAATATCATAGTTCACATTAATAAGAATTACCCAACAACGATGTCGGAAGTATGTTTGTTATTCTACGCTAATTGGCGTTGATTATTTCATTCATAAACACCGAGGAACAAGTACAGATTGTGAGTTTCACTTCTAGCCAACGCCCAGTCGATTTCCTTTCTGCTTATAACTCCTTGAAATAAATTAGCTGCTCGCGTTTTGAGATTTTCTCTCATAACATTATAGTATATTATGTAAGTATATCACTATATTTGTCTGGTGGCAGCATATGTGGGCTATGAACTATGATGTCCTGGGTTTACTTCCGAGGTCGTACAAGGTTTCTTTGGGTTTCCCGGTTTGAAAAATCTCAACATGTCTTACAATTTTCTGCCTAACTTACAATATTCATCAAAGCTATTCTATTCTATCAAAGCTAATTTCATTTAGTCATCAGACATTTTGATTTTATCTGAAAATGTATTTGAGTTTGATGTTTATTATTTGTATAATCGCTGTTCGTTCTGGGATATCACAGTTGTTAAGAGAGTAGTTACAACTTTATTATAAATATAGATACTTAATCAATCGGACCGAGTTACGGTGATCAGCCAGGCGCAAATATTGCTTTCGTGGTGCTTTCGTGTATGACGAAATAAAAAATATTATGATTAATAAAAAATATGTGAAAAATTTGCAATGTCATAAAGTCATAACCCGAGACCAAGCCACTTAGAAAGTAAAGAAGTCTATGAAAAATATATTCAAAATGTAATAAAACGTTGGACGTTAAAAATGTAAGTTATGTTGAGCAGCTGGATGACTCATTAACAACATATATTATGTATTTTCGTAGATATTTACAATGAATTTGCATTGGTATTTGCTTTTTATAGTATAGGTCCGCCAAAGTACCTAACAAGTCAACTGATGGTAAGGGATCATAGCCAGCCATGAACATCCACACAGCTTGGAGAATGTGTTGCTGGCCCGTCAGTCGTCACATCTCACCTTATAGTAAGCAGCGACTTTGTTGTGCTGGCCCCCTGGCACTGCAGAGGTCCATGAGCAGCGGCAGCTGCTTACCATTAGGCGGGTCGCAAGCTCGTCTGCACACAAAAACAATAAAAAAAATATCGGCAGGGGAGCGGGAGGGTTACGGAGGAGCGGAGCGGTGGCCATCACTAACCAGTATGTACTTAATTTGGTCCGCATTGCATGTAACTCAAAGGCAAAAAAAAACGAATAACGAAGAAATAGCCCAATAAATAAATTACATTCTCCGCCGCCGCAGAAGTTTCTAGAACATACATCGTAGCACGAGTCGCGACATATACATTCCAAAACGAGTTTCCACGTGTGTCGTACAAAGGTACGGTACGAAAATGACCCGAATTGATGTTGCCGAATTTAATACGCATAATTAATATTATGGCGTGACTCGGCAGACGGTTTCCGGCACGCCTCCAACGCTTCTCTATATGACGAGTATACTATTTTCGGTGTTTGTATCTAAGCGTTAGTAATTAGTATTGTATAGGATATATTTTTAATAAATTAAATAAATATACTTATTATTCATTCGCTACGACACAGTCTTGCGTCATGTGTAGGAGAAACTACGCGACACTTTCTGTCTCTCATCACCATAGATACTCATCACTCAAACCCGAACAATAAATGTCTCTGTGCGAGAGTCGAATCTTTTGAAAATTGTTTCATAGCCGGTGCCTTAACTGTCTGCATTTTGCATTAAGACTTAATGCTAGCTTTTTCGACTTTTGCAAAAATATTCTATGCTAGTATTTTTTTATTTATATTATCGGAAAAACCTGTTCAATAGTTTTTGTGGATCCGGACTAATCTAATCTATTAATGGTTATTCATGGAAGTTCTATTGCGCGTCATTTTAGTTTAAAATAGATTGTTTCATTTATTTGCCATGTAAACAGGATTTAACACAGTGATAATATATAATGCGATTCGTATCTATGCATTTACTTTGCCCCGTCCTTATCTTAAATTTATGTGGGAAAGGTGTAAAAAAAAAATTGGTTGAAAATAATACAAATATCCTTCGTAGAGGCATAATAGTAAAAGTTTCTGTCGCCATTTTAAAGTCATAGTATCGTCGCTCATTTAAAATTTCGCTATGGGAATCCTTGTCGGAGGTGTATGTTCAGCAGTGGACTTCCTGCGGATGTATGTAGATGATGTTTTGATACTCCATCCCATTTCCGGCTAAGGTTTAATAGCATAGGCATCGTAATTTTTTATTTAGATATTGTTTATTGGTATAAAAAGTGATCATATGTGTCTAGTAGTAAAATAGTGCATATTGAAGTTTTTATTTTATTTGTCTCACAAAACTAAAAGGAAAATCAGACATGAGTTGGCTCGGAATATTCCAGATAGTCTTGTTGAATTGTCTTATTCCTTTAGAAATGGTTTTTGTGTTTACATGAGGCGACTTATTGTCTTGAAGAAGATTTATTAGCAATCCTAATGAGGTGGGTACAATGATGCAATGTTTAACAGACAACGTAAATATTAGCAGTGTTCTGTGTTTTCCATTGCGGTGCAAGATCGAAACAAATATTTAATTTCAATAACATTATTTTGAATGGCTTGTGCTCACATCTGACAAAATTCTTTATCAAATAATGATACTGACTCATAATTTATTAATGATCGTACAAGAGTTAAAATGATGCAAATATTGATGACTTTCTCATAATATTTGTTTACTTTTTTATAATGTTTTTTTTTTGGTAATTTGCAAAAAATATTTATGTTCCCGTTTTATGTACCGCGATTTAGAAATAACAAAAGTAATATTTAAAATATTTATTATATCCACAGGAAATTAACCTCTAGTGCTCATAGTTTTAATGTTCATTATTCGTTATGTAAGCGGTAAAAGTGAAACACTATTATGAATATGCAAAATACTATTATAATGTCACACGCACTGTTTGATGACCAATGCTGGTGAGTCATGCTGAAAACATATTTTATTAGGTAATGGCTGAGTCACTAATATTTACTTTACTATAGATTGAGAGTAGAGTCAGCGAGATAAGGATTTTTATGAGATAAACATAATTTCGTCATAAACACAACGTCAATAAACATAATGTCAATAAACATTTTATTTTACAATAGAATTAAATATACATAATTTATTGTGTCATATCTTTTATGTCGCCAAGAAATCGATATTTGTATTTAATAAAATATTATGCGATGATCAGAATTTTGGGAGTCCTTGTTGATCAAAATATACTAAATGAAAAATAGAACTGGCATGCTATTTAAGCACCAATAAGAACCAGCGTCTTATAATACTCTCACCAGTGGCCAGACGCATAATATCGTGGCTAAGCGTGTTCGTTTTCCATTCAATTAAACCGACTGCAACGCTCAAAGAGAGAGCAAGTTGGGCTTGTTATACAGCCACTTTCTGTGTGATCATTGATCACAATATTCCAGCAAACGGTATCGATTATATTAGTGACTAGCTGTCCACTCGGTATCGAACCCGTATAATTGATGTTCTGTCGTAACTCTTTGGTAGGTAATATTTATATAGAATTGAATTTTCATTTGTACAGAGATGTGAAAGAAAAAAATAAAACCAACTTGATAGAGAGAGAGAGAAATAGAAACATAGAGCTAGTGATAGGTAGTTTAGAGAGTAGTAATAGTTAATACATAGTTAGTAGCCAACGAAACTGTTTAAGAAAAGAGCTTAAACAAACTTTGCTTAAAGAAGACTTACAAAAACACGCATTTAGCGCAAAACAAACGTATTAATATTTTTTATTTAAAATTAATAGGCCTGTGGTTCAAGAGACAAGGTCCGTGCGTGGTAGATCCCCTATATTATATTTAACTAAATTGAGGAAGTAAGGCTAAGGAAAAAAAATGAATTATACAATTGACGACACAAGTGACAGGTTCAGTCACATCTCAGATAAATCTTTCAAAGAGACAGTCCTAAGCAAAACTATTGCGTAACCTATTCGTGTGTGCGAGTAATCTAATTTTTTATTTTTGGCAGAGCGTATCAAAGGAACATCGGTGAAAAGACATTATTATTTAAAATCGTGAAATGTGTAGAATGCGGAATAAATCTTCTGAAACTTCATGTCGCGTAGGTGTTGGATAGTGTCGTGTCGAATCGACTTTGAATCGATTGGCGCACTTTCTTTTTGAATTTGTTTTCCGTGGTCTAAGATTTTGTAGAGGGGACTGAATATAAGAAACTATGATGGTACACACTTTATGATGGTGATTGTTTTTAAAGAGACTTGAGAGTTTCTTCTGGTAATTTCGATTTGGAGTTATTATAGTATATCCTTTTACTGGAATCAAAACTCTGGAAATTAAATATAACATTTAATGATATCTACATTATTAGACATAATCAACATATCAATTAATATTAGGGTTTCTGCCCCCTATATCGTAGCATACCATGACCGTGCTAGGAAGGCATAACTTGCAGTGGCCATATATAAGATTTATTGTTTACATTTGGACTTATATTGTTGAGGTTGACGCGAAAATATTTTTTAATTCGAATCATCTACGCGTTGAATGGAATCAGGTCTTGACTCAAGTCCAATTGTCTCGTCCCACCTCTATGTATTATGTGATATTGAGCAGAAAATATATCACTATGCCCCCACCACTCGGCTGAAGATGTTCAAGGTTGAATTAATATTGCAAAATGTACGGTTTGCGGAGTCAACATGAATGTGGAGGTAGCGCGTGACATAGAAATACGCACGCGATTTTACAAATACTCATTGTTTTTATTATTTTTTAAGTTATTTATATGATTCAAAGGATTATAATTATAGTGTTGATTAATGCATACATCGTAAGCCCATGACTATTTCTATACACACTAGAAGGTAGAAGGGCAAGTAGTGCCAGTGATAGTTCCCCGTTTTTAGGTATTTCCATTCCTAGGAACGGATCATCTAGATGAGATAGGGGCAATACAGCCTCGGCAAATGTTTTGAACGTTTTTGAACCGAAAATCTTGTAAAAGGAGGATTTGTCCACATGACGATCAAACCCAGCAGATATCGGTTCAACGTCCATACATGTTACCACTACTGACTAGACCAATGAGAAATATGCTAATTTAAACTTAATGACACTTTGGTACAAAATCTAGTAATTAAAGTTTTGTTATAAGCATATTTTAGATAAGGTATGCATGGTACGCAGTAGTTAGTATAAAGCAGAGGTCATTCCACTACAGCTAGGAAAGGTCATCAAACTATAAAAGGTTCGAGCGATAGATTAGAGTTTTATTATAAGGTAGCTTACTACCGTTACTTTCTACCTATCTGATAAGAGAGTGAAATTTCCTTATGATTCATATCTGTTTTTTTTTTGTGTTACTACTATCCTTCTAGACTGTAACTATGTTAACACTAGATAGTATATTTTTATCCAGAATTTAGATGGCGATTATCATTTATCAAAAATTGTATTTTATTTTTTAATTGATTTTCATTGTATACAAGTCGCAGTGTTCCATGCAAGTACATATGTCATATTCCGGTGCCATTTAGTATACATTTAAGCCGGGTAGAACTAGAGACTATCAAGTGCATTAATCAACGGCTACAGTTTAATCATTTTGCCCTGCCAAGATAAAAATAAACTACGTTTGTTTGTATTAAAGCAAGAGCAATCACTAACCTCGGCGCTATCACTTTAATGTATTAAAGATTTTATACACAAAGTAATTAATTGAACAAAATTAACCCATTCAATGCGGCGCACGCCGATCGGCGTATTATTTTTTCTTACTCAGATACTGACAACGCCGATCGGCGTAATATAGAGTTGGTTTATATTTTGCCCAAATTTGAAGTTTTAATTATAAAATATAGACCAATGTGTATGTAATTTATAATTAAAAAGCCTGGTACACATAGTTTCTGGATATTTCAGTTTTAGAAAAGTTGAGTTTTCTTACTCAGGTGCGGCAAACGCCAATCGGCGTTTTCCAGGGATTCACAACTATTGGTTATAAAACATAAATAATATATATATTTATTCTATTAAACAAACTTATAAGTTTGTTAAATGTGAAAGTTTGTGAGTGTGGGTGGATGTGTGGATGTATGGGTGTTTGTTATTCTTTCATACAAAAACGGCTCGACCGTTTTTGATGAAATTTGTTATAGGGCTATTCCTGACACCCTGGTTTGACACATAGGCTAGTTTTAACCCCGAAAAAATGTAATATTCCCGGGATTATATATTCAAATAAAAATATTTCCTTTTTTTTTAATTCGAATTGGTGGTTCGCAATAGGACGGGACAGGATTGCAAATTTTTCGTCATGGGACTAAGAGACAGAACAGAACGGGATATAACGGGATGGGAAATATAATCGACACCGCTCGGGAAATTCATATAGTTATTACGCGAAATAATATGTTTTTGATGTGGACTGGATTTAAAAACTATCTACAACCGGACTAAGCCGGGCCCGACCGCTTGTCCTATTTATTTTACATGAATCCCTATTTTCCTTGGTCCCGCGAAATTTACAAATAATATATCTCGTTTATCTTTTTGGTCAATATTTTATTAATAATCTGGCAATTATTCCGCCGTAATGTGAAGAGGCACCTTAGCAGGCCGGCATAATTGTTTCCATTGGCATGGGACTGCCGTCCGATGCCAATGCATACTCTGCCTCGGCGGCATTTGCGCTTACCATCAGGTGCAATGCCGCCACTATGCCGCGCCAGAGATAAAAAAAAATATCACATGCTTCGCGATATTTTAATTATTTTTTAATGTCTTTATTTGAGCTTTCATTTTTCCGTTTCTTTTGTGGTGCCAAAAACGATTGAGATAAGTAAATGTCGTCCCAAACTTGACTATCAATTAATATATTAGACGACCAGGGACGTTTTCTCTCTGAAAAAGAACTGCATAATAATAAAAAATAACGTTATTAAACTATATTTTCCGGATATTGTCGCGGTATTTTAATATGATTTATATTCCCATGTAAGTGCGAAAAATAGTAAATTTCAAAGTATCTAATTTTGTCCTTTACACTGAAATCAATTGTGTCTATTTAAGTAATGTATACGTTTTCAATCAAGAAGATCGAGAGAAAATATTTATGAAGATATTTAAATGAGATTGAGAAAACCCAATCAACAATAATTCGAAGGGTGTAAAAAAATGTTATTAAATTATTTTTATAATATAATTAATTTGATAATTTTAATAATAATAAGTACCTATGCACTAACTATGTATTGAGATTTAAATACTATGAAACAAAAAAAAAATGTTTGCTACCCCTGATAATATTCGAAGTTATCAATAGTATATTTTCTATGCTTTAAAAAAGGTATGTTTGTGACACGGGAGAACACAATAGAAATACTTATCAAATAAAGATTAATTACTCACTATTTAATTTCATAAACTATAAAAAAAAAACTGCAGATATTCCTTTTCTCAAATTTCTATCACCAAATCTTCACAAATCTCATATAAAACGGGCTAAAATAATCAAATTAATTCTGCTACTTGTTAAAAACAGTCCTTATTGCAATAATTTTAGCGTACTACTGGAGAAATCGCATGAATTCGAAACGAATAAAATGAAATTCATAACGAAATGCTGAAAACGCCAATTGGCGTTTTATTTTTGATCCGTCAGGGGCGGCTCACGCCGATCGGCGTTCACGTTGAGAAGTATGCCGCATCTGGGCAGCGGGAGCAAAATTTGTTGCCGCATTGAATGGGTTAAAACAAACAAAACCAGCTTACTCAAAGATTGAGCGTAGATTCCGGCAGCGGATTCCGTGAAGACCTTGTAGTTTATAATATTTATGAATGGGAAACGTAGCCTAAGTTTACAAGTGCATATTTTTATTATCATTTGTGGATTTATTATTAATCTAGTTGAGCGTACAAAGACGTCAAACGGAAATTGCAATCAAGTCGCACAGTCGTACCGAGCGGACGTCATGTGGCAATCCCTCGGGCGAAGTAGCCAGACGTCTTAGAACCTATACACATAATACGTATGAGAATGTAGTGTGGGTTTATAAAGGCCGCCTTGTCTGTGTAATACGTAGCATTTATTTTTATTTGTACAACATTTCAGTAAAGTTTTGTAAATGATGTGATCTAGGTATCTATATTTTTTTCTTACTGTTTAGATAATTTTTTTTATTTTTTAAATTTAATTAGATAAATATTTTGTACGTATTCAGCGGTTGGTAGGTTTTACAGTGAAGTGAATCAAAACGATTTTCAAATTTTGAGTCATAAATATATTTGACGCCTATACTCATGAATAGAGATGCGATAGTTCGGCGAAAGTGATCTAGTATCTGAAACACTTCAGTATCCAACAGTTTCCACGAAACGCATCACTACGCCACGACATCTACAAATAGAAGGTGATCCAGGTTTCTAGATCGGCGAGACGCATTCATCATATCGATGTAGGTTAAATTCTAAATGTGATAGAGGAAAGTTCAGCGCTGCCTTCAAGGTCTGACCTGGGTACAATAGACTGGTGTGGCCGAGGCGAAACTGTGCGTTCGGAGTTGCGGGTCACGCATGATTTTTGATCTGGTTATGAAATATAGACGAGATCAATTGCTGGGCGAATAATGGATTAATTAAAAACGATTACAAACCTGTGCTTATAATTCACTATTGCATAAACCAGTATGTCCTGGGATTAACATGGGTTTGATTAAAACGAAAAGTGTACACTTGTAATGTTATGTTTTGAAATGGTGACTAGTGAGTATAGCACTGATATTTCTACATAGAGTGCAAGAAAGAATGAAAGGTAATTACATAGCTCAACATAATCGGAAATCAATTTATGCACCTGTGCTATATTTCTCAAATTTAATTTAATTACTTCGTTAGCCAGCAAATTACAACGTACAAAGTAACATGACAGCGCGAGTGTCGTAGGCCCCTATCGGCAACTTAAATCCATGTGTATATTACAATATATTAGCATATTGTAAAGTAATTTAAAGAAAGGTTAGAAATATAATGCGTGTAAAATGTTTATTATATTTAGAATGTTTCTTTGTATTTACACATATACATATATTATCTACATTATGTTTTTTATGTAATCTTTTTTTCTATTCATATATTTTTTGTTGTAATTGAATGCCTCAGGCATTAGGTTCACCTAAACAATGTACATTTGTATGAATTGTAAATATATAAGTAAAATGCAAAATATGTAATTCAATTTGCGATGTTTTTATTCCGGATTGGTTGTAGTCAGCAGCATTACCACCTTCGTTCGCTTTTTTGGTTGATCTTTCGCATATTACGTGTACCAGAACATGAAATTACCAATATAAATACCTACTCGGCTAAAATGAAGGAATATTTTACTGACCATCTTATTTTATAATCTTTATTCTTATAAATAACTAAATAATTGGAAGCGCCTTTGATTGTAAAGGCGTTTGTGATGTATTAAAGAGTCCCACGCTCGATGACTCTGAGTTATCGCCTTGTATACGAATTGCCATAATGATTTCCTTTACCATGGCCATTATCCAATTATGTCAATCATGTTGTTTGATTCGCATGGAAATAGGGCAGTTTTGTAAACAGGTTTGATTGGACGCTTATGGTTGTATGCTGTGTGTCACAACAGGTTTGTTCACATAAGAATAGTTTAAAGGATCGTCCATGTAGATAAGAGATGATTTTTATTTTAATTGTCTCTTGGCATTTTTATGGTAAAATTCAAGTTTCCACATGATTATCTTTCCCCAGTCGATACAATTATAATGAACATCTTAAACCTGTTCATTTCGCAACTTGCAGTTTTAGAAAGCAATTAAAAATAATTCATGAACATTTATGCGCAATATAATGAGGTTTTTGAAAATCCGTAATGTTTAAAAGATCCAACTGTAAAATTTAAATTGCCTTTAGGTTTGTTTCTGCGCATTATGGGTTTATAAAAATAATTTCACTATTTAAAAATGTAAACATTGGCGAGTTCTCACGGACGATAGTCATGCGGAAAAAGACCAATATAAATATTTCTGTCTGATGTTAATTGCCATTTAAATTTTATTCGGTAGCCGCGTGCTGAATGGCAAGCACTACTTTCTCGTGGAAGGCATAATGCGGAAGATAGTCGAGGACATCTTTGTTTCCTTGCCGAGTTGAAATTTTACACCGAGTTCCGCCAACGCGCCCGAATTATATGCGTTCGTTAATTGGTCCCTTTCTGTATTTCACATTCCGTGCTCTATTGAATGCTGCACGTGCAATTAAGAATGTTATTCAAGAGAATTTGTTTACCGTCCTATTATATTACTTTTCTATGAAGTTTTGAAGACAAAACCTACGATATTATTCATTGAACTCAAACTTATTTAACTTGGAAATTGAATGGGAAATATAAATAACCAGGTAGATGAATTGAGAGTGTTTTTTTTCTCCAAAATGCTTCAAATGACTAGTGTTGATATTGTACCCAATCTATGGATCTTAGTCTGCTAACTTGCAGTCGCAGTCTGCATTATTAACATTTTTAAAATAGCACATGTTTAGAGGTTAGAAAAGATCTTTCTAGAAGCATAAAGTCAAATATGAGCCAACCCGAGGAAGAAAGGTCATTAAATCGGTTTGGGAGTACACGCATCGCTGTCTGGCAACGTGGGCAGCATGCCTTTTCACACCACGTGTTTCCGAAGTTTAAACAGAACATTTAAGAAGAACGTATTAATGTCGGAAGGATATCCAATACGCTAGTCTGCTCTGCAGTCAGCTAATGTGGATTGTTCGCATTTTTGACACGGTAAACACATCGTCGACCTATTTTCCAGCATTGTTTAGAGCGACGGCGCACGCGGCGCCTAGCCAAAATCTATTTTCATTTTTATCTGTGCGGCCGCGCGCGTAACCTGCTTCGTTTCAATTTTTGCAATGTTTACTGTATCGCCACGCTCTTTGCAACGTGTAAGACATATGTTGAGGTGGAAATATCTAGGCCTACTCATGCGTAATGAAGAAGTGATAGCTGTGGGTGTTGGGAAGCTATGAATGTGCGTTTTACGCAAAACTGTATCGAAAAGAAAGTGGCAACGTGGCTGAAACCACGTGCTTCTTATTTTTTTATGAAGATAAAAATTAATGGTTTTAAGAAAATAATTTGTATACTCACAAGTTTATACAGTACTATATAACATATACATATGAGATTTATTTCATAAAAGTGCATTCGATAGCTGCTATTCTACTGGTATAATTCCATTCTTGATAAGTTGTTCTATGTCGAAGTTTAAAATAATAAGATTCCTGAAAAGTTATTCTATGTCTAAATTTAAAATAATATGATTAATTCAATAATATTTATAGCCATCATTATGAATGAATAAAACCTGCCTCCTATTTTAAATTTAAAGCCATAGAGTTCGTAATCAGAATAACTAACATTCATCGCACTGTACCGCCTACATCGAGAATAATATCCGCAATCAATCGAAAATACATACATAATGATTTATACGCAATTCCGAGTTATTTATTAAATCTGGCCTTATTATAGCCTTTCAATACCGCCAATCAGCGATACCACGTGGATTGCTTTCAATGCAAGGCGATTTCGCTGGAGGAATGACCAGGAAGCTCTTTGGCTGAACCATTGATCCGTATTAAATTATTAAGTTTTCGTTTTCAGTTCATGATATCAATATAGCACTGTACATTAGAAGATATTTGTAGTGTTGTAAAAGTAAAAGACAACGAAAATTAATAAAATAAGGGGGCCTTTCACAAGGTTTTATTTTTGCAAACTTTATTGAGCAATATTCTAGGAAAGTTCTAACACGTGGTTCTGGTGTTTGACATGGTAATGGTATAACTGAAGTATCAATGGCGTCAGAGAAAGGAGCAATTTGGAATACACGTATATGATGGAATAGGGTAGTAAATCATAGTTTATGTGAAGACATCAATTTTGAAAGGATTAGGAGCTTTACCTAGATATCAAGTGATCATCGGCACCCCTAAATACCCACAATACTTGGAAAACGTAAATGCTTTTTCAGCTTCTGAAAATTCATAGGAAAAGAAGGTAGAAAGGAAATATATTTTTTTTTGCTTCCGGCGGTAATCACACTGACTGAAAGAAAGTAACAACGATCTTGTATTCATGTGTTATTCTGCAATATAGTGGCACCAGCGCTTCACAGCAGGCATTGCTGAGTCACCGATGAGGTAATATATCCCCATTCCTGTCATCATTATTATCATCATCTGTTGCTTCCCTCCTACTGTCTCCCAAGGTATGCCACAGAGCTCGTTTTGCTGCTTTATGCATCCAGTCAATGCCTGTCCTCTTATAAAAGTCATTCCGCTATCTGGCCAGAGGGTTTACTGTGCCCACGCTACATTTGCCAAGTCGCGGTCTCCACTCTAGAACCCTTTTCCGTAGGTTGTGTTAATATTTCACCCATAGAATCAGAGCACATTTCTCATAGAAAATTCTGTAGGCGTAGACAAATTGGCATACACGTGGTGCTGGATTTCCGTAGTAATATGCAGTAAATAGAGCAACAATAATAGTGACTTCCCTTTATCGACGTGCCCTATAATAAAATATAAGTAAAATATACGAACATTTTGTGATGGTTTCAACCGTTTCCGCCTTCTTGGAACATTGCCCAATTCATTTTAAATTTGCGTCAAATCCATTTGCGTACGCGGGCCTCCCGTTAGGTCATAAAAATAAAATCAACTTGTATGTATATCAGGAGACGAGTTACGTGTGTGGTTTACAAGAATTATTGTAATGGCGTACAAAACGACTCAAAATTCGTGTAAATTAGAATTAATGTCTAATGTTCAAAGAGGTTGAACAAAATTTTAGGATAGTTGTTTCATAGTACATTTTTTTTCTAAAATTATATGTTTTATTTTTAATTTCTAGCAATGCACTATTTTCATTAGAAACTAAAACATAAACCTTTCTTTCCATTTCAACGATCCAGGTCGAGTTCAAAGAATTCGTGAACACATTTCAACATACTACACATCTCGTGAGGTGAAATCTTAAAATTTTTACTTGTATTAGATTGAAAAGCAATTCGGAATTTATCTCCAGACTGTGTCTTTATCCTCCCAGCGAAGGTTATCATTAATGTAAAGTTCAGCTAACAGCGTGTTGTTTGACGTCACAGTACACTGTTTGTTTGTTTTCATAAAGTTCATCAATCTAAACACATTTTTATGAGACTTTTGGCCTTCACCTGTGAACGAACGTTGCCAACGCTAGTAGGTACGTGATGTTCTAAATATAATAATAACCTTTCTCCCGGATGAAATGGAGATGAAATAAGGCCCGAGTCTCCTGCAAAGGTAGCCGCTGCCAAAGTTCCATAGATCGCGCTATTTATGTTTAATGTGAAAAAACTCAGCCGTGCGATGGTGTAAAGCACCAATTATCTGTTATTAGTCTGTCAAGCGTCTATTCTGTAGATTCTTAAAGTTTTTTGGTTGGGAGCCAACACGACATAATAGGTTCAAGTTTTTAAGACATTTATAGAGTTTTGGCTTTTAATCAATTTAACATTTGCATGCAAGTTAATACTATAACGCTAGGTAACAATCTTAGGAGCAAACTTAAATATTTTTAGGATACTCTTGCGTTGAGAATCTTTGGTGTATTCGAAATCGGGTGTTGTTTTCTGAGTTTTTATGTGCCAATTATAGGAGGTTTATAAACGGAAAATAGCCACAAATTAATTGCCCATTCGAATGTGCCCAAACGTGTGATTTACGTTTATCAATTTGTTAGGATCGTAAAAGGTACGACTCAGCTGTGGACGTAAATACGACAGCTACAATACCATTTGAGCGAATGAACAACTTTTTCATTTGGATGAAGTCAGTTGTTATCTGTAATGGAAATGATTATGCCTATAAAATAATTATTGATACTTTTTATCATCTATGACGCTTAAATTGTTTACGTTTAGTGTTTCTGCATTTTCTTACTTTATAGCGTTATTGACTGGGTTATCTGTTATGTTGCAATAAAACACGATTTTTTGATAATTAGACTTTTCAAAGTTTCTCATCTTCGTTCTCTTCGGACTACAAGGAGTATGTGGATATAATATGTTTTGGTTATTTATACATATCCTATTTTTGTATTAAAATGTAGTCTCTCTTTTATAAGTACATAAAAAAACTAAAGCTTTTCCTTTACTGTCCTCAATGTGTAATTTAAGCCCATTTGCCGTTATTTAAACTTAAAATTCAGTTACTGCGTTTTTTATAATAGAATTTATTAAACTTTGTTGTTCTAGATAAGCAGTATTAGCACTCCCCTAATTGATACATTCTCAGAACTGACCTAACGGTTGTTATGCCCTTTTCATTATGCACCCTAAAAGTATACCATTCTACGGACTACTTTTGTACAGCGTTGTCTAGTTCACAGTTAGCACTAAAACTTGTAGAAACACTGTTGACAAGCGTACCCAATAAATATTCAGCGCGGCGCGGCGGCGCGGCGTAATGACGAGTGGTCCTCCCGACCCCGATAGCAAAGTTTTGAACGTGTGCATTGGGGTGAGCAGTGATTATGTGAATTATCATGCACCAAGTATAAATATTTTAAATTTGCATATATAATCTGTTCAGAAAAGGAGAAATAGGAAGTTAAAACGTAATTTCATCGAGATAGAAGTACGATAATTTTCGAAATATACTTGACATTTTCGTGTCTCAATTCATAAAAGCTGCATAATATAAGAAATTACAACTCTTGACTTCTTTGTGTGCTGATTTAATTTTGTCTTTTGTGTCTCCAGTGTGACTAAATTATAAATTACTCGAAATATATGCAATTATTTTGTATCATAACAAAATATTCCTAAAATATGTTCACGAAAATGATGCAAATCAACATGATACAGATCGTTTATTATTTCCATAGATAAAAAACGTGCTTTCACCTACAACGCTAATAACAATAAAGTATATGTTTTAGTGAATTAGCATTTTAATAAGTTGTAGGGTCCGTGAGGTGGGAGGGACAGGTCTGGCAGGTGCTCCCACTGGCTTTGTATCAGGCATAACGGAACGCTTTGAGTCCAGCGTCGATGCGTAGTCTCAATACATTGATTAGCCTGTGGCTAGATGTGGGTGCCTGCTCTTTATTTCTTATTAGTTTTAGCGTAAGTTCTTTTGGACGAAAGGTTTTTAATGCTATGTTTGTGTCGTAATCTAGGCTTTTAGATAACTCTACTAAAGGTATTGTCCCCAATATGATATGAATTTGAAAGCATATATGAAATGTTGACTCAAACTGTTGAGTAATTTTCTGGGTTTTTAAATTGAAGTTAGCATTTTTCTTAAAATTTATAACTGTATGTCATCGAACACATGCAATAACAACTGTATTTTATCACATTAAACATCAGAACTAACCAGTTTCAGTAAAACTAATTATGTTCACGTGGAGATGTCAAAGTTATTCGCCAGCTTATAGTGCAATCGAGCACAGTCTGATCTACAAACTGAACGCGTTTACAATTAAATTGTTACTTACTATTACATTTAATACTTTCGCCCGGCCGCTCTGTTTTTACAAATAAATCATAGTGACAGCTCTCTTTGAACAAGAACGCACATCCGTTTGTTTATGACAACTGTTTGTAATGTCTGACCCGGTTGGTTTCCTGTTAGCGCGTTTTAGTGGAAACAGTCGGTTAGATTTATATCGCCCTTAATATATTGTAGCTACGTTAAGGTACAGACAATTAAACTTTGATATTTAATTGTAAGTCAATGATGTGCGTGTAAACCTTAGTACTGGTCTTAAATCACAGCTATAGTGGAGCGGTAGACAAATTCTTAGCAGCGCGTAGAAAGGTTAACAACGATGATTCAAATGATCAATTCCTTAAACCTAAAATTGTTAATGGTTCTTAATTTTACCGCGCATTTTACGTGGTAAACAAACTTCAAGTTTCGTAGAAAATACACATTTTAATCTGTTAACTAATAAAACGATCTGCTTGATGGAAATTAGGCGAGGCCGTCTGCAAAAACATTTCCAGATGGTTACCACCATCTGCTCGCTCGTTTCCAAAACCACAATGGTTACAAGCCGCTCAACTCGGCGAGCCACTCCTAAAAATCACCATTTTATTTCTACTAACTAAATCATGTTTACCATATTTGTAAATAGTACATCAATTACGCGAAGTAATTTTGTTCACGTCGTACGTGTGCGCGATGCAAGATCATTCCTACGAGCTTCGGCTGATGGACATGCCTTACTTCATTCTGTTTCCTTAACTGGTAGATAAGTGCACAAGATTACGCATACATTACCGAAGTTGCGGTGAAAGGAAGCGTCCGATGAGACCGTTTTTGCTTTGAAATAATTACGAAATTCATTAGCGAACATTTAATATGCTGGTGCCCACTTTGTGCAATCATAAATTTGAATAATGAGCGGAAGTGCTATCGGTTTTCGATGGTGATATGTTCCTTTACATTGCGTTTTCAGGATGAGGATTGCGTCATATGAAATTTATAACCAGCTCTTGGAAACGATGCTACCGAAGGTTATATTAGCTATGCAAATGTTAGTTAATAGATGGGATGAAATTATATGGAAGGTTCCGGAACAAATTATAAGTGCGGTTGGTTCGGAGGCGGAGTAGCTACTGGTAGTTCTGGTCCGACCGGCCAGGCAGGCGGAGATTGTAGTTAGATAACTAACTTATAAGCAGTCGAAAGACTCGAATTAAAGCTATTAAATCTACCGCTTCGAAAGGTGCTGTTATAAGGGAGAGTTGATAGGGGCTCTCTCAACTTATGTAAATTTTATTTTATAAGTGCTTGTAAAAGTGGAATGGACGACTAGTTGTAATTGTATATCGACATCGACCAGTAATTTATTCGCAATAATTACTGTGAAATAATATTTATATCTAATGTTGTTATGATTGTAATCATTCATAATGTCAATGTGTAGATAATAAATTATAATTGTTGATATTATAGATTCATTCAATTGCAATATGCAGTACGCTTGCACTCAACTGTACTTTTTTTATGACAAGGTTTTTTAATATACCTACTTTTTTTGGACAACTTACAGTATCCAATGTGACAATATTATTTGCAACCTCTAAAAGTTTCCATATCAATGAATGAGGTATATGCCAATATTTATAACGGGTTTGTTACTTGTACTATTCGAGTGATTGCAAAGAGCCCACTCTTTACCTGCGCTAGTGCCCACTCATCCCTAAGAGCAAATGAGTACATGAGTCGGTATTATTAGCTCGTCGCCCCACGGCAACTCGTAAACATTATTTCTGCAGTTAAAAAAGGTCACATTGAAGCGCCATTTCGTTTCCGTAGAAAGTTTCGCCAATTACAGCAAAGTTTGTTCCTTACAGTTAATTACATGAGTTCCAATAATTTGCTTCTCGCTCGCCGATTGGCTTCGGTGATTTATGTATTAGCTGCGAAGTGACCATTGCCGGCTGTAACTTTATGACTAACTGGGTATTATGCGATGTCACGAAAATCGTGGCACATGGCTACTGCCGCTGCGGACATGACAACTAGTACAATATATTGAAGAGAATTGTGTTCAGGTTGTGTTGCATGCTTCAGTCTGTCTGTCATCGATGTTTATATCATGGTGCGACCTCCAGCTTTTGTTCAATTGTAAGTTTACTTCTGGTATAATTCAATTAAAATTTATTGACTGTATTTGTGACGCCGTATTGCTAAGATTTTCAGAAGGCCCTTCTAATGTAATTTAATTATTGGTTAGTTAATTTACCCTTTCTAAAATAATAATTGCGTGCTGGCTATAGCCAGTAGTAACTATAGTTACTGACCAAGTTTTTTTACATAGTATCTCATGAACTGTTTTGTAGTATACATATAGTGCATAATCTATATGGTCTTGGGATAACATTTTATTCGTGGGAATTAACACCGATTGCAAATTGTCCTTGCTATTTTAAATAGGCAATTTCTTATCGCAATATCCGTTAGTAATCGAGCAATTATGTGTATGCCTAACTTTATTTAGCACGGTTTACGTGTTTAAAGAATATCAGGCCACGTCACGTAATTCAATCGCGATTTGCTTTACATTAATGTAAAATGTATGTAGATGTTTGTAATACTGATTTAATATTTCAAGATCAATTTTAAACACTAGTTGATACGAGAACGAAACCGGTTTCATTATGCATCAGTTGATAATAATCGTTAATACTTACTAATTTAGTCTTTTTATGTAATTTATAAATGGTATTCTCACTCACTAATTAACTTCCGCTTGTTAAAAGTGTGGGAATATCATAGCAATTCTTTTGGCTTAATACCAAAGTAGCTACATATCTGCAACCGATATGGATATGGATATACATGATATATGATTTTTTACATACATGCCAGATTGTGTACCACATGAAAGTAATATGGAAAATCTAATTTTATCGGCATCTTGGAAATGTTCCATATTAGAATTTGTTTGTTCCCTATGTTTATGAAATTGTAACTTGAGATATATGAATATACCTATTACACCTGTATGACAATGGCAGTTAGGTATATTGATTACTTTTCAAGTGACATTTAAATGTAAATGAATAGATTCAAGTCGTGTAGATACTTGTATTACCTTTATTAAATGGAAGCAGTAAGATATGTCGTGATAAGGCCCATTGCATTGACGAATTGGTAAATAAAGGAAAGGATTTGCTAACATTTTTTGTTCCTAATTTCACTTTTAATGATTTATTAGTGTTGTTTACGAGTACTTTCCTTGTTTTTATCGTTAATTGTTGATTTTATTTTCCCGTGTAATCAGTTTGTTGTAAGCACATTCGAATTTCAGTTTTATTTTTTCGTGATATTGCTATGCCACAGCTTTAGATGTCATGGCGTTAAATAATTACTTTTACATTGTAATGTAAATATTCATAGTGACTTCTTGGTGCGCAGCCAGGTTGGGGCAAACGGGAACGTTACCCTCTCCCGTCTAGTCTTCCTGATTCATAGGCTGAACATTTTTTAGATCATGTTACTCTGTTGATTGTTGATTGGTCTTGACCAAATAAGGTACAACTTGTTGTACCTTATTTATATTGGGGTACAGGATATTAAGAAATTTTATTAGAAATCTTAAAATAATTTCTCATGATATTGCGTCATGGATTTTGGATTCCGTATGGACGTGCAAACCCACGTCACATCTTGCCAGACAGATATTATTTTCACACGTTCATACTGTTCATACACATGTTTACAACAATTAGTCTGGTGGCTTGGTGTTCAGCGCATGACCCCAAAAAACGCTTATGTTTATGCCATCAATTAATGCTAGGCACAAGAGCGCTTAATACATTAGACAGTCTTGGAGAGGCGGATGTCGGTTTGGGGATGTGCATAATGTGATAATGATGTGGTGAATATAATAATCACTAAATCAGCATCCGAATAATTTGATGATAAATAGCAGATGTAGCAAAACTACATGTAACCAGAAAGATCGCAGATAACGACTCTACCAATTTCGGCAGCTATCTATGAGACGATGATACTTCTAAGTGGCTCATTAAGGCTGCTTAAGTTAATTTTTAAAACAGTTCTGATGACTGCTCTCACGACTGAGGATGCTTAAAATTGGCTGAGAGTTTAACACTATAGTGGAAGGCAGACCTTCATATCGGCATAACGTCAGAGAAAACGAATGAACTGCTCAAATAACTAATTTTTTAACCGACTTCAAAAAAAGGAGGAGGTTCTCAATTCGACTGTATGTTGCTTTTTTTTATGTTTGTTATCGTCTATAACATATTTAAAACCTTTTAAATTATCCCAGATATTGCTGCTAATATAAATTTCCCATTTCTTTAAAGCACTCTACGTTTTAATCAACACAATTCTGTACTTGGCAACTCTATCAGGATCGCTGCAAATTTGCTCAGTCACTATAAAAATGTAGTCATTCGAATACCGCTAATACTAAATCTAGTCTCATGGGAATAGTGGCGAGTAACACTAAACACGCACGCGGCTGTAAAACGGAGTGGTAGATTAAAAATTCCCGTGTATCCAACCATGCGACCCGTGTGATTTGTGCTCTGTGTGTCAGCTGTTATCCACAGAAATAACGAACTGCGCATCGGATGGATCCGAAACGGCAACGTCTAAATATACTACAAAGCAAGCACATCCAAGGGTAACCCGTCGGAATCAAACGAGATCTCTATGCGTACAATTTTCACATTATGGCTGCTTTCGTCATTTTGTTAATTAATGTCACGCTATATGCAGTTGTTTGGGTGCTGTGCGATGTGTTCTGTCTATTATTAATTCTATAAATTGAACGTATATAGGACTTGTTTTCTGTACGTATTTCAAGTGATGTTAATAAGTGGATAAGCTATTTGGGTTTTGGAATATGAGATATAAAAGGAGTTTTCTTAAATGACTTTCAAGTTGTTATTGATTAAAGTTTAGTTGTTCTTTTTGTTCCACGGAGCTCTAATTAGATTCAGGTGTCGATACTGATATCGTGTTTATTAAACATCATTTAGTGAAGACCTTTTCTTGACTTATTTTCGTGAATAGTTAATAAAGGCACTGAATTGACTTTACTGTTAAAGATGTTTCTTTAGAAGTAATGATTTTGGTCGTGGTGCTAGGTCGACATGAACTTACGGCCTACGGCCACAACGGGTTTGGATTGTTTAATGTTTTTTTTGTATTATATAGAAATTACAAATAAAATATCGATTATAAAAATCGTTTGTAATAAGTCCACAAAAAGTTTTAACTGATTTCTTACAGGTACAGTACTACAGTTTTCTTTACTATGCATGTAATTGTTTTAATTTCTTACTTGCTACAATATAAATCGTAGTCTGACTTTTATATTGTTATAGATTTACGGCAGTACTCATAGACAGTTTTAAAACGTATTTTAGTTTTCGAATGTTTTGTCCCTTTCGAGCGACTTTTGAATTCAGCTAGAGCGAAGAAGACAAAACATAAGATAACTAAAATATGTTTCAAACTGTCTAACAATAAGGTCGTTAGTATTACGTAAAATAAATATTTGAATTTAAGCTGTTTCAAGATAGATGGTTTTAATAAAGTCTATCATCTTGTTCTGTGGGCGGTTACAAAGAGTCTATGAATCCCCTTTATCGATAACTGTAATATAAGGTAATATGTGTGGTGGGTGGACAATAACACCCTCAATAAATATGAATGAAATTGGTAAAAGCATTATTAGAAATTGAGGTTTAATACGAGTATAGTGACATTATTATTGCATCATCACATAGTAACTTAGCACTAATAGGTGTTACTTGTAGATTTGTTATTTGATAATACGGTGATTTTCGATCGATCGATCGAGGTTAATGTATTTGAATTCGATTAGTATCATTTGTATATTCTATGTGTCCACATTGAATAAGCATTTTGTGTTTTGTTTTATTTTTGTGTTCGCTTCATGTTCCTAACTGTGGCTTATATGGATTATGAATAATGAAATACACAGTGCTAGGTTTGTTTCTTAGCTTCGGTATCCATATATATATATATATGGATGGGTATAGTTATTTCGTGATTCAAGAAACAGATTGGTCGGAATTGGTAAATTTTCCGAGGTGATTAACAAGTGGCGCTTTTCGTAACATAATAAATTAATTCATCCTTATGTAACAATAAAAATGTGCGGTTCTAACTAAGAGCCCCACTCTTATACTTAGGATAGATAGGTATCATGAAACTTCATTTTTCATGGGTGCTCTTCTAAATCCATTAACCATCAATCTTTAATGGTGAAGGAAAACATAATGTAAGAATTGCTATAGTATGTAAAGTCCTACAACACGAACTCAGCCAGTGAGGTGGACTATGTAGCGTAAACTCTCTCTATCGTACCCGCGTCGCGTCGATTGTAGAGGAGGCCCGTGCCCTCCATGGGACGTATGTATATGGGCTGATACAGTACAGTACATCAATCATTTATTTTGTACACATTAAAGCAAGGTTAACATGCGACAATCGACAAATGTAACAATAAAATATAATTTAGCTAATTCTCATAACAGTTGTTGTCAGTCTCTGTGTTAGAAATACAACGAAGTTTGTTTAGCCGTGGCGCCAATTCTTAATTTATGTTTTCAAGTGTTTTCTGAACACTACAATGTATAAAAACATATTTGAATGTCATCTATTTTTATATGAGCTGTAATACCTGGGAGAAATACCTGGCATAGGTTTATTTGATTCATTATTATTGTGAATATTCATGCTACTTTTTCTACACGAGTCATTTTAATTATGCAATATAAATATTTTTTATAATGTAGCGAATTGGACATAGTAATGTTCATTAATGGGGCAGTATTACCGATCGACCTTTGATAACCCGACGGCCATGTAATCCGATAAAGATTCCTGCTTCGCTGGATGCAATCTCATCCAAAATATCACTCTGGAAGTCATTAGGAAAGGCCTGAGTACTCCTGAGTAGTACAACGATGAAAATATTGGAACTAATGAAGACATATCGAATTAAATGATGTAAAAACCGTCGGTGATCTGAACTTTGTCGACCACTGGTTTTTGTGTGTCTTTTTGAAATCCTTGTTAGTATTCATATTCCATGATTATGTTATGTGATTTATCTGAAATTCCTTTGTATGGATCCAGCAATTACTTTTAATGTCTATATCTATAATCTAGTGTGGAGACCATGTCTTGGCCAACGTAGCATGGAACGCCTTCTGGCCAGATGGTGGGACGACTTGCACTAGAAGGCCGGCAGAAACTGGATGCATAAAGCAGCAGACCGGGCTCTGTGGTGTACCTTGGGAGAGGCCTAAGTCCAACACTAGACTACGACGGGCTGATGATGGTGATACTTATTAAACAACTGTTCAAACCAATATTTTAAATGCTTATTCAAAGTTTAATTTGTGCGTAAAAAAAATCTCTTTTTACATTTTAATATTTATGTAATAATTCCATTTATTATCGTAAAAGCAATTTTATTTCCAGGAAGTTGTTAATTAGGGCTGTATAGTTAATTAAAGGAAATTTGATTAAGTGGTCCACCGTAACAAATTCTATGAATGTAAAAATATACTTAATTATTCAACTGTAACATTAGAAGCTTTAACTAATGGATAGGTGTTTGGTTCAAGTCCGTGTTTAGGTAAAGTTTTTTTAAGAGATTATTAATAGATTGAACAGTTGTTTCATGTAACATGTATGTGGTAGCTTTTAATTGGCATCTAGATATTTAGGATATTGTTAACATGTAAAATTAACTGTAAGCTTCCCAAATATAATAAAATAAATAAAATAACATCAATGGGTTTTGAAGAAATATATAAAATCTTATTTTATGTAGCATTTTGTGGAATGAAAATGCAGGTATCACTTAAAAATATAATATTTTATTTTCCATCCACTGGTGAGCAAATTACTTCATTATTTATTTTTTCTTTGAATATCTCTTCTTTTTATTTATGTGAATATGTGCCATACAATGGCTTCTCTATTGTTTTGTAGTAAATCCAGACTTTGGTCTACTAGATATTTCAGGATTAATATATCCACCACGACGCTATTATATGCCATCTGTCAGGATACAGATGAAATTATAAATAATTATAATTTCGTGTCTGCCGTCACAAATTATTTATTCATATTTTTTGCTGTTATTAAAAAGCATTTTATTACATCCGCCTATGTTAAATATACGCAGATATTTATATAATGCTGTCTAATAATATAAATGTCAATACCTCTGAAACAAGTTAATTAAATTACCATAAACATTTAATTGGTTTTAATGTAACCCATATATTATTGTTATGGATATTAAAGTTATTTTTTCCTCGCTACAACTGCGCAGTTCGCGTCCGGTTGATTAGTGTTGTTAATTAACAACAAATTGATAATCCGTCTTGGATAAACTGTTTTGTTTTATCGCATGTTTGGCTGTTTGCAGTCTGTAGACCTACATTTAATGTTTGCTGTCTCAGCGACTACTAAAATACTAATTTGATATAGCTATTTTTGGATTTGTTGCTAAATTGCTTCTAATAATGCGGCCTAAATGTTATGTTTAAATGACTTCTCACTAAAATTAGATAGAAGAATTATATTATGTTTCTGCATCGTATCAAAATAGGATTAAGATGATACTGATATGTTTGGCTAATAAGTGGTAGAAAAATGTCTATCTAACTTTTGAGTTTGGGAATTGTTGGTTTACAACAACTAGTGATCACTGCTTACCTAAAAGACATAGCTAATATGGTTTCCTCACAGTATTTGCTAAGTACCTCTTCCTTACTTAGTTACGTTACTTTTTTGCCAATTTCCTAGAGACATCGACGATTAACTTAAATATGATATAAATAAAATAAAATAAAATAAATAGACCCAACAGTCATATACTTAGTCCTGACACCACACTAAGATCGAGTCTTGTGTTGTAGGTATGAGGAACTACGAGAGACTTTTTGGTCTCACAAGAATCCAGACCCGAAACAAATACCTGTGGATCACACAAAAATTTGTCTCGGTGCGGGGATCGAAACCATTGTATTGTGATTATTGGTGAATCAGTGTTGGTAATTTGGAAATGTTCTTGTAGAAAAAATGTTTGTGTGTGAATATAGTCCGATTATCTGTACATATAGAATAATGATCAGATGGCAGATTTTTTGCTGGATACAAGCGCTGATAATATTAAAAAAATAGCCCGCATTGTCTTAATCTATGTCTATGTTTTTTGTAAGCACGATAAAATATTAATTACAAGGTTTAATAATAGTTGAATGGTTGTTTTTATTGAGGGACCTAAATAAAATAAACAATATTTGCAGCTCCTATTCACTATGGGGTATTCGGCTCACTGTTTTCAATCGGGTATGAAGTATCAAATATTTTACCTCATTGTTTTAGTGGCAGTGTTTGTAGGTACTCCAAAAACGGTGGTTTTAGGTTCCATGCCTAGATTGGGTAATTTCGAGTTAGTCGAAATGAATGAAATGGCCGCAAATCTATTCGTTTAATATGTTTTACAAGATGATGGTATTGGGCCCGATATTCGGCTGTTTACTGCCAAGCTCTTTTGGCAGGTCGTTGCTCCTAACCACACTCCTACCCTAATGTGATGCCCTGATACCCGAACAGTATTTTTTAACCGTCTGAATCAGCGTGGCCTGTTTCATATCTTTCGCGAACCTCATTTTATTATGAGATTACTATTTCTTTCACGAACTTACTGCTTTAATCGCCTTTCAACGTAATGAATCAAAAAATATTTCAGGATAAATATAAATTATGTAAAATTTGCTCGTAACTATTTTGTACAAAAATTTAAAAGTTATATAAAATCTGCCAAATCGTAATTGGCCAGGGTGATGGATTTAAAACTAACCGAAATATTTTTGCACCGTATATACTTGCTCTGAAATAGGACGCATAATGATGATTCATTAAAAACTTTACCTGCTGGCTGAGAACATAAAAAATATGATTTGACACATTTTGGGAGTCTACAAACGAAAGAACAAAACGAAATCATAATAAATAATGAAACAAAACAGTAAAATTGACTTCATTTCTACTATAGCTATCTATAAATTATAGCCAAGAAATAAAGCTTCATTCTCCCTGACTGTGTCTCCTCTATACGTTAAATTAACCTCTGTATTATTCAGTTGTTTACATCCAAGTATAAGCGATGCATAGTGCACACTCACGGCAATTAATCCGCGTTTATTACGACCACATCTGCGAGAGCGCGCCGCTGTGACTCGTGTCAATAACGTTTATTAATAGATAACTCGTCTCCTGCGACACTTTCCTTTTTAGAAAGTATAAATCTGTATTAGTAATTAATTTGTATGTCATAATTAATCTCCTGATCTGCTGCCTCTGTGGCGTGGTCGTACTCCGGTACTGTTAGCAGTAAGCTGAGGCCTCTGGTCCGAATACCGGGTAGGGGATAATGATTTTGGATTTTTCTTTTAATTATTAGCCAGAAGTCAGGAATAGGTGCCCAATGTGGCGATAGACTCGCCTCTATCACATCGTGGGATGTAACTGGATGTAACGTACAAGGCGAAATGTGGGTGTTCTGGTAAGTTCCTATCCCTTCTGGGAAAAAGGCGTGAATTTATGTATGTGTGCACGTATAATTAATTAATCATAGTAAATACACCCGACACTCAAAGTCACATAGTCTTGACCCTACATTGAGATAATTAAGTCTTGTGTTGTAGGTATCAGAAACTACTAGACTTTTCAGTATCACAAACTCCCGGAACCGAGACAAATATTTTTTCGCCTCCCAAAAAATTGTCTCTACATTATTAACTTTATTTTTTATCAAAGGATTTTAAGTAGCCTTTAAGATGCGTTGATGTATACTATGACATTCTTTCACACATAATCTCTCTATAAATGGGATATTTCTATATATTATACTATCAGCTTCAAACACAAAAAAGCAGGTCTTATAGAATTACATCACATTTTGATAAGAAAATGTTCTCATAAAATTGATTGCCAGACTTAAGAATTGAACAAAGTTAACGGTTCATACACGCTGCAATAGAAGCAAGACCTACACGGCGCATTTTCGATAAATAATAATTCCATAGAAGCGTGAGGTGGGCTCCTATTGTTAGGAGACTGTCTCGCCCTCCTGTAAATCAGGATCAACAGTGGTACGCATTTTAATGACACCAAGGCTTAAAGCTCAGCAAGTCTCTAGGAATGTCTAACTAGTCTTTCACCCACAAAGAAATCAATTATGAAGTTAAATTAATAAGAGGAGTTGGAAATATTTTTGTCACTTCCCTCCGTTACAAAGCTAACAAAAGCTTCTAAACTCGGTGATTGTCGCCATTTAACCTTGGCATTTGTCGTTAAGTCGCGCCACTGAGGCTTAATTCTGGCTTAATTCGACATTAGCCTTCTAAATTCGCCAGCCTGCGTTTTGCGTAACGTGCTGGATTAACACTCTAAGTCTTTCACATAATGAAATGGTGCGATGTGCCCTGTTCTACACGCTGATATAAATTGGATTTGTCGCTGTTATAGTGGTACACGTAAACTCACCCCGGACCATTTTATAGGATGGAAATACTCTAGGTGATATGTTGAAGGATTAAGGTCTCTGTCTACTTACTTGAGCAAGTGATATTGCTTGAATTGCCAAGTGATACGATTATAATAGAATCATGGTATGTCACGTTGCGGTGGATTACGGTGGACCTTTATCTCAACAAATTTCTTCGGTGATTCAATAGTATATTGTGCACTATTTAAATGTAAACATGCATTCACATGTTCCTTTCTTTGATATTGGATGCGTGTGTAAAGCCGTGAAGTGGCAATTAGCTGCGAGGCGTGACGGATACTCGGTAAAGTGATGTTCACGGTTCTAGCAGCTTCGTGCTTAATTGTATTGCTAATCTGCTTTGTACCCCGTTGTATGGTGCTGATTATTTCTATATACTGGGTATCTCAAGAAGTAGTTTTAGTGACTACAAACAATGCAACTCAAAATTTCGCAAAGAAACGCGACAATTATTTTTTATGATTTTTTAAATATCGTCATTTTTGGGTGGTAAATCCATAGTTTTTGCTAAAATAATGATTTAAACTCTTTTATACCTTAGAGTATTTATAAATAAAAGGGTATACACTATAATTTTAGGAAAAAATGTATTTACCACCCAAATATCGCCATAGGAAAAAAATAAAAAAATAAAAATTGTCGCTTTTTTTTTGCAACTTTTTCTGTTGCATTGTATCTGAAGTCGCTTAAACTACCACCCGGATTCGTTTTCGGTAGCAGTCTTTATATAACCCTGTATATACGTAGAAATGAAATAAGGATGCGCTCATAGTTTGTACAATGTAAGAATACGGGATAAGAATATATGCCTTAGGACTTAACCATATTATGTCGATGTAAAAGTACCATCTGCAAGAATATATTTATTTTTAAATTACATGATAGTTTACACATCACAACATTTATAAATATAACATTTTAGTAGAGCTGTTATCTGTGCCACGTAACAATATTTTATTGATGTAATACATTTCGTTGAAAGCGTCACTCAAACATATATCAGTTTCTAAATAAATAAATAAATAACACCCAACAGTCACATACATAGTCCTGACCCCACTCTAAGATCGAGTCTTGTGACGTGGGTGTCAGGAACTACGAGAGACTTTTCGGTCTCACAAACACCCAGACCCGGAAGAAATATTTGTGGGCCGCACAAACATTTCTCTCGGTGCTGGGATCGAATCCGCGGCCTCTCATTTTACAGGCGGCATCAAACCAACTGCGCCACGGAGGTTGTCAAAGTTTAATCTTACATGAGAGACAAAGTTCCAGGTAAGTTTACGCCTATAAAATGTTTTAATTTTCCACACTTGAATTAATTCCTGGAAATTGTGTTAACTATTTACGCCTGTAAAGCAGTCGGCAGCACATGCTACATGATGAATACGCATTTTTTATAGCGATTAGTAACCATCTCGCCTCGACTGCCTCGGCGGCGTAGTTGTACTAGGGTACGGTTACAAAGCTGCAGTCTTGGGTTCGAATCTCGGGTTGGGCCAAGTGATATTGGATTTTTCTATTCATTATCAGCCCAGAGTCAGGAATTTTTGCCCGATATGGCTATAGGCTTGCCACCTATCAATCACATTGTGGGACGAAACATACAAGGCGAAATGTGAGTGTCCTGTCACCTCTGCCTACCACTTCTGGGTAGGCGTGATTTTATGTATGTATGTATTAGTAACTATTTAGTTGGTAAGTATTAAAAATGTGTATTCTGGTGTTGTCAGTCATCGCGCGCGCAGTTCCGTACTATAATATGAGCGTTAGCTATTCCAGACTTTCTCAAGAGAATGACCTGGCGAAAGGCGTTGGCTCCCGGCCAAGGTGTAGACAACTTTTCGGAATCTTCGTGTTCGCGTGGCCGGCGTCTCCCGTTGCAAGTGTTTACATAACACGCGACTCGGGAGTCATGAAATCTGTGACTAATGTGCATCTTGCTAGAAATTCTCGGTCGACCGCCGACGATAAAGTTTTCTAGGAGTTGATAATTTTATCTCGAAGTGGTTTTGAGAATTGTGTTTACGTGTGTTCAGTTTAGTTTGTGTTCAGTTCCTGCTTGTGTCTGTTGAAATTATTGAATAAGATAATAACAAATTAATAACGAGCATAAACCCTTACATAACAGTGTCTAAGAAACATACCTATTCATTTACGTGCAAAACATTGTATTTTAATTAATTATTTTTTATAGCAGCAAAAGTTTACGTCTAACCAGTTTAAATGACTGTGTGAATGATTGGTCGTGGTTAGATACACCAATGTGTTTAATGTCGACAATCTACTGGAGAAGCTATATAACTCGTACCCTTCTCTCAGTCTCAGTCTTATTTTTTTTGTAGATGCGAACGTAATAAACGCATCTTTTACGCCGAAATGTCGTGGATCTTTACTAGTCAGACATTATTTGGAATCAGAAGAGTTACTTGCTCATTTATAGTTAGTATACGCAGTGGGCTTCAGTGCTTAGTTATCTGCGTGGCACTTTTAATCCTGGTTTGACAGGCTCCATAGCATAGTTGGTTAGACGCTGACTGTGAAACGCGGAGCCACGGGTCCGATCCCCGCACCGCCCCAAACGTTTGTATCGTTAAAAATATTTGTGTCGTGTCTAGTTGTTTGTGAGACTGAAAAGATTTTCGTAGTTTCTGATACCCACGTCATAATTGATCTTAACGTGGGTTCAGAACTATGTATGTGACTGTTGGGTGTATTTATTTATTTAATAGGAGTTGCAGTAATGACCTATTGAGATTATTTAAATCCATCTTCTACTAATACAGCATTTACTTATAAGATATTAATACCAACACATTGTCACCAATAGCCCTTCTATGTGATTGGTTAATAGCTAATACCCACTGTGTACAAACTACAAATGTGTTGATATTCAGGACGCAAGCGGCGCTTCCTGGTGGCGGGCGCAGCGCAGACGTAAGGCAATGACGTTACTTTGTATGCGCGTGACGCCCCAGCCGCGGTGACGACACGCTTCTCAATATGTGGGGAGTGAGACTCTTTGTTTGTGGACGAGGGATTATTAAATACTAAGATTATATTTTAGGTGTTAAATTTGATCTGTAGTGGCTCGTGATATTCAGAGCAGTTATGCAGAGCAACTACTGGTGGGTCTCTCATATGTGAGAGATATTATTAAATAAAATTTCAATCTTTAGATATTATAAAATCACAATTAGTAAAAAAAAACCACTGAGTAACAATGTGGTTTGTTGTAAACGCTTATAGGCTAAAGTATCTGCTTACCATAAGGCGAGCCATAAGCTTGTTTGCCACCTTAGTGTTAATAAATTGTGTTAGTAAATGTAAATGTACAGCTTCTGCTGCGGTGAATAAACTCTTTGATAACATTTTATATGGAAACGTATATGTTTTTTTTAATATAACATGACAATATCTTTCTTTTGATTATAAAAGTTTTAGTAATACTCGTACATCATAAAGCACGTTATATTTTATTCCAGATATAAAATTTACTCTAGACTAAATTATTAATTAATGTGTGCATCTACAGCATATCTTAAACTAATACTTTTAAGCTCACAAATTACATCCATGAAATATTTAATAACCCGTATCAATATACATTATGAAATTGACCTCTGGGCTATACATTACTAATCTTGGTGATGGATATGTAACCCTCGATAGAGATCACGCCTTTGACCTTGCCAGATATTAACAGTCTTCATGGGTGGTATGGTGTGTATCACCGTGATACACAGTAAAATGTACTTGGCACTGTGAAAAAACTTTAAGAAATAGGTCGTCGGCCTTCCCTTCAAGTCCATCTATTTTGGTACCAAAATAATTGCTTCGTACATCGGCTTTTACGTGATACGCAAGAGCTCAGGACAGCTATTGAAGGGATATTTGATTGCGTAATTACTGCATCAGTTTTATAAGTTTTTTAAATTTATAGTATAACCTACTTTGCGTGCGTGGTGGCCTGTTGGTAAACGGACTAGACGTGACTGCCAACATGTTTACGGTGGTCGCGGGTTCGAATCCCAGGGCACACCTCTGACTTTTCGGAGTCATGTGTGTATTGATAGTCAATCATCACGCACTAAAACGGTGAAGGAAAACATCGTGAGGAAACCTGCATACCATAGCGATTTATAAAATTTCTATGGTGTGTAAGTCCGCCAACCCGCACTAGGCCAGCGTGGTGGACTATATGGCCTAACCACTCTCAATCGTACTCTCGATTGTAGAGGAGGCCCGTGCCCTGCAGTGGGACGTATATGGGCTGATACAGATAACCTACTTTAGTTGTCGATTTTTTGTCTTCTTCGCTCAAACAGAAATCAAAAGTCGTTTGAAAGGGACAAAATATTCGATAGCTAAAAGAGGTTTTAAAACTGTCTATAAATAAGGCGGTAAGTCTTTAAAATTGTTACGGAATTTTAAAGAGTTTTAGAATGTGACAGAACAATAATGTTGTTGTTTTTGATTGCATCCTTATTATTCTCAAATATTCTACAGTGTAGAGTACAGTGGTCCTAGCCTATCCCATCTGGCAGAAAGGCATGACTTTATGTATGTATGTACATTTATGTATTCTATAGTGTAGATCACTAATGTGTTTGATGTAGCAAGTAACAGCAGCAGGGATACAACTTTAGAACGGTACCTTTTCCTGATTTTATCTATTTAAAATGTGGATGCTAGCACGTATATCGGAAAGTCATTAATAATCAAAAATAAAGATTTACGATGAATACAATCATTTATCTTAATATATCCACCAACGTAACCTTTACACGACTTGTAAATCAGCCAAATATTTCAATCAGAATGTTATTTATGCCATGTTTAATTAAAATGTTCGGTGACATGATTGTGATAAAACAGTCAGTTATTCACGCATGTCCTGTTTCTGAACCGTTAATGTGAAACATATTTTGTCATAAATGCTAATGATTTAAGTACATTATTTGAGATAATTATACTGATTTCGTGCTAAATGTATGTAATTTGTGGTAAGTGAGTGAGTAAGAATGTTCTAATGTAAAGGCTAGTCGTTTAACAATATGTCAATTATTAGGTATACGTTCTTGGTATATTAGGTAACACTGAATGCACCTTGAGTAGATTGACTTGCTGCTTCATAGGAAATTGACTTGAACTTGTATTTTTTCTGTAGAATAAACTGTCAGAATCCCGGTTATTCCTATATACATACAAACGATATATATACAAACGACCCTCGTACCTTTTTCCTCAGAGAATGTTAACAAACTATTAAAGTCTCAGGTTTTATTGATGTTTATTCGAGTTTATTTTTGTCAATGTAGAGATCCTTGGGGGTGGCCTATGTTCAGCAGTGGACTTCTGTGGCTATGGAGAGAAGGTGATTTTGCTCATTTGTCATGCCTATATTATACCGAGAGAAGATTTGTACGTGCATATCGATACTATTTAAAATCTATATCTGTAACACGTAGGTATAGATACATGATAATGCCCTAGACACTGATGTTAGTGATATTGTTACAAATGACTTTTTAATTGCGATGAAGGGGGATACAAGCATGCTATTGTCTTGATGGTAAGCGATACGACTGCTCATGAACAGTAGCAAAACTAAACATCACTATGGATTATGAAGTAACACTTGGTATTCCACAGCGATTATCATCTTGAGACATAAGATGTTAAATTCCATTATGTCCAGTAGTTACTCCGGCTAAAATGTTCCTTCACACCAGAACATAACAGTTCATTTACACTGCTGTTTGGCGGGAGAAATATGAGTCATAAAATATCGAACCACAGAAACAAATATTTGCATTAGTGACATGAAATTCATTTGGAGTGACATCAACAAGTCTGTAAATTATTGAATCAGCTGTCGTGGAATTTTACATTCAAAGTGATATGACTTTGTTCAGTGGAGTTATTCCTGATAGTTTATTAATAAAAAATCAGTCACCGATATGTCAGTCATATGGAAAATATGCAGGAAAACCGATATTTTCGTCATGTTACTATGGATATTTTAACGCGATAGATGTTTTGCACCATTTTATAACGAAAATAGTCGCCCTTGCCTAAAAAGCAGACAAACAGACTATTTATAGCATAATTCTCATAAAAGAGAAAGCCTGTCACTTGATGGTAAATGATCACTGGTCATAAATACTCCTCACACCTGGAGGTCGCAGGTGCGTTTCAGCCTTTAGAAATATATTGAAAAAGGGCAGAGAAAGTATTCGCGATGTAAATATTGTGAGGTCATCGGTAGTGATATTAATGAATACACTATATCCCTAGATACAACTGTATGAAAACTCCACACGCAGTAGTTACTGAGGCTTAAAAATAAAATGTGTTTTAAATTGCATTGTGTACTACAAACTAGTTTATAGTGTTAGTGGCTTCGTTCGTGCTGATATCCCTTGAGGCGCGTCTGCTATTCTGACGTAACATCGTCCTATAATTACGTCACTGTTCTGAAATACAGGGTTGTTGCATCCATCAGCGTAATGCCGAATGCGCTATTAGTATCGAAATATTTGTTTGACAACTAACTTAACTATTATTGGTTATCAATCCTAATACGCATAGGATCTTTAAATATGTCATTTGTCGAGGGTGAAAGAAAACATGGTGAGGAAAACTGTGAATCTAGTTCTTTTCAAGAATGCGCTAAATCTCTCTGTGATGGAATAGGGTTAAGTTCCTCAATGCAAAGGAGCACAATATAATAGACAAATTGCTGATAATGTTATTATCACATTTTGAATTATTAGCATGTTTACGAAAGATTTTATTTTGTTTGTTATTAATTTTTAAATGAACATAAACACACTGACACGATTTCGGAACAGTCATGTATAAATTAAAGGTGATCAATGATCATAAAAAATGTGTGGTGCAATGAAAACCTATCAATTATAATTTCCATTAATGATCTGTCGCAGACAAGATACGAGTCGTAGGTGGATGTTATAATATAATGTATGTTACTGTTACACAATATTTATAATTATTACTTGCTATAACAAATTTATTGACTCGCGGTTTCGTTCATAGCCTCTGCGGCTAGAAATATTTGGATATATTCCGTTGATTCGTGCATTTCACTACCATAAATACTGGCCGTTGTCACTATCAGGCCCATAAACTATACCCTGCAAAACATATTTTTTCATCTCTCGGCTCCTGCTGGAATGGATGATAAAACAAGCAATACATTTCCGCATTTATAAATTTTTTTTTGAAATTTAATCACGATTAGATGACGACGCTTGGTATGTTTACCTTGATAACTTTAAATAAATAACACCCAACAGTCACATACATAGTCCTGACCCCACACTAAGATCGAGTCTTGTGTCGTGGGTATCAGGAACTACGAGAGACTTTTCGGTCTCACAAACACCCAGACCCGAAAGAAATATTTGTGGGCCTTTACTTATACTATACTTTAATCTCATAAAGCAACCAAAGTGATTGTGTATCATTCTGGAAGAGATAAGGTAACATAACACGTTCCCGTAGGAGAGGTCCATGACCAACTGGAATTGAAATAGCCTTATGACAATGAATATTTGACTAACTACGTGCGTCATAACTACACTACTTAGGCAGTTTACCAAATTGCTGATTCACTTTCTCGCCTACATCATTTTATGGGTGGTGGGAATAATGATCATGAGTAAACCTGCATACCACAGAGATCTTTACAAAATTTTCTGTGAAATGAAATGTGGGATGTGAAGTCCGCCAACCGTTTTATATGTGATAGAGCCATAATGACTTGACATAAGAGCTCTTTAATTGCCCACATGACCAATAAATACATATAATTTCATTAAAAACATTTCATTTTAAATATTGTTAGCAATCGTGACTCAGCATGGATGGGCATGCACGTCCGGAGAGGTACCAGTGTCTCATAGATGATCGACGTGAAGTGATAGTTTAGCTGTCGCATTTCGTTTGGTGAGTGAGATTGCCAGAAGCCGAATACCCCTTTCGTCTTCCCATCCTTTTTCCTTTCCTATGCCTTCCCAATTTGATCCAAGGGTTGTAGTTGTCCATGGGCGGTAGTGATCACTTATTAAGTGATCTGTTTGCTCCTTTGCCGAACTTGTTGCACAAAAAAACATTTCAAAAATCAGCGTCATAGACTATGGCATATTTCCGTAATCCAACTCTCGATTGATTCAGAGTCCTGTGTTGAACAGTGTTCAATGATACAGTACCGTACAGTACAGAATGATGAAATGTGTGGAAACTGCATTGCGTCTATTTTACTGCTGTAGATACCGGAGCAATGACACCGCAGTGACTCACCGAACGATTTCAATTAACGAGACATTGCGCCGATATAGAATTGTTTAGTCTACTCTTACGTTAGATTTTTTTTTTCCTGTCTAATTTGCTGATTTATAATAGCCCAAGGCAAGTTTGTTCTTGTTCAATTAGTAATTACTATGTACAGTTAAGCCCCGTTTACACGGAGCGAATTTTTCGCGGTGAGAATCCTATACTATTATCGCATGACATAAGCGCCATAAGATATTGTGTTTGATAAATGTTAACGTGAGGCAACTTTTTAATATCCTTACAATAATCGAAATATACATCTTTGAGACGAAAACTCTCCCCGTGTAAATGGGGCTTTAAATGTATTAATTTGGGGAGTACAGTTAAGTGTTAAGTGACAACAGTAACAATTGTCAAATATTTCGATGATTATGTGAAACGTATAAATAAAATGACTTTATAAAACACCTAGGCATATTAAAAAAGCTAATTTGTAGATCGTAGCATTGTTGTTTTAGTATTTGAAAAGACAATGAAATGATCACAGTAGTACAGTAGCAGTAAAGTGACCGCTGATATTTAAATTTCGCCGATGTGCTTGCTTTATCTGATATTACCACTCGATAGATAACTAATTACCCACTTTTAAACATACTAGAAGCTACTACTAGCACAAAATATGTATAAGACTCTACGTACATCTCAAACTTTGATATTATTATCCAATTGCTATCTAAACAAATATTTGTGTGATCTACAAGTAATTGTTTCGGGTCTAGGTGTTTGTGAGACAGAAAAGTCTCTAGTAGTTTCTGATACCCACGATGCAAGACTTAATTGATATTAATGTGGGGTCGGAACTTTGTATGTGACTGTTGGGTGTATTTATTTATAAATCCTTAAAGAAATACCGTAACCTCTCAATTCATGGTATGCTTCGGTGCAGAGAAACCAGTTAAATAAAATAGGCAATGTAGTTAATTATATACATACATATTATGTACTTCCGAGACTGTGTTTGGCGCTACTCGACTTGTGAGAGCTGTTACCTGTTAATACCGTTTTCTGGAAGTTGAACTAACTGGAAATAAAACGAAATGACTTATGACTCTAGAAAATAAATGACGTAATTTGCTACATAATATTTGGGAAAACATTTGGGATGGGAAAATATTTAATATAATCTTTATTGCACACCTAAAGTATGATAGTAGTTAAATTTAACCTTACCATATTATGTTAAGCAATATTCCATAACATAATAACACGGCATAATGTACTAACTTTCTATGGTATGTAAGTCTGCCAACCCGCACTAGGCCAGCGTGGTGGACTTTATGGCTATCCGCTCTCAATTGTTATCTCGATTACACAGGTGGCCCTGCAGTGGAACGTATATAGGATGATACATTTGAAGGTAAGTCTCTCATATGTGAGAGGCCATCTGGGTAGATACCACCGCAATGTCTATTTCTTCCGTGAAACAACACTGCGCATTTAGCACTGTTGTGTTTCGGATTGAAGGACATTGTAGCCAGAGTAACTACTGGACATATTGAGACTTAACATCTTATGTCTCAGGATGGCGAGCGCAGTGGAATATTGCTACTGTTTCTGAGCGGTCGTATCGCTTACCATCAGGCGAACGGCTTGCTCGTCTCGTCATTCATTGCAATAAAAAAAACACAAACAGATGATCTAAACATAAATAACATTTTATTATGAGATGCTGCTGAGTAACATTTTAAAAAATAACAATAATACCCAACAGTCACATACGTAGTCCTGTGCCCACACTAAGATCGAGTCTTGTGTATCAAGAACTACGAGAGACTTTTCGGTGTCACAAACAGCAAGGCCAGAAACAAATACCTGTAGTTCTCACAAATATTTGTTTCGGTGCGGGGATCGAACTCGCAACCTCTCGTTTCACCGCCGGCGTTTATCCAACTGCGCCACGGAGGCATTGGACATGTTGCTCAACAAAAATCAACTGCGGTTTGGATGCACCATTGAGTATGAATGGCGTACCGACACTCCTAGCTAGTAGCTACACTAATTTCAATTCAATATATTGTATTTATAAATATATGTATTTGCAAATAAACAATTATTCTGAATTACATGTATTAGTCACCAAAGCGTCTCATAGATATTACAAAATAAAAGTTATAAATACGACAACAATGTATGCAAAGCTGCATATAAATAACAACCATATAAGTACGTACATTTATTGCACTTGGCTCGGATATTATTTAATTTTGTATTACTTTTGCTACGTACCTACTCATTCAGTACGTTTTTATTGTTTATTCTTATATGTCGTGACTAACAGGAATATTATAAGCGTGTGTCATATTTTATGGACCTTTCTTATTTATTGTCAGTTGCTATGAAACGTGAGCAGCTGCGGTCAAATATATTTGAATAATTTTAAAAGCCTAACGGCCATATTGACATTTTTAAAGCCTATTTAGCCATCTTATGTTTTGTCTTCTTCGCGCTAACTGAATTCGGAAGTGGTTCGAAAGGGACAAAATATTCGATACCTAAAATCGCTTAGCACTGAATCAATTGACATTTGCCAGGGCATGTCACTGAATATTCATCAAGAAATATGCATTTCATTTAAGATTCCATATTAATTGCTGACACGAGGGGAAAGTCATTTAGAAATGCTTCCTTCCGAATCACTATGCTCCCAGCTCCACTATACCGGGTATTTCAAGAGTGCTACCAAAAACGAAGCCGGGTGGTAGTTTTAGTGACTACAAACACAATGTCACTAAAAATTTAGCAAAGAACCGCGACAATTTTTTTTTATATATCGTCGAGTTTGGGTGGTAAATCCATAGTTTTTGTTAAAATAATAATTTAAAGCCTTGTGTACCATAGCGTGTTTAAAAATAAAAGGGTGTACACTATTATTAAAGAAAAAACTATGTACCTATTTACCACCCTAATACGACGATAGAAAAAAAAATAACAAAAAAAAAATAACAAAGTTTAGTTGCATTGTGTCTGAAGTCACTAAAACTACCACCCAGCTTCATTTTCGGTAGCAATCTTGATATACCCTGTATAAACCACGAATTAGGTGACTAATTGCAATCATAACTGAAGTCCTTGCGCAGAAATTTAATTTCAGGATTTATATTTTTACAATTATCGTCGAATAAAAAGTGTTAGTGCCACGCTGTTGTCATGACTCAGCATGAATGGGCACGCTCGTCCAGTATGGTACCTATATCTCACAGGAGATCAACGTGTAATAACCCTTTCCTCTTCCCGTTCTTTTTTATTTCCGTTTTCCTCCCGCTTGATGAGCCAGCAATATATCTATGACCCATGGGTTGTGAATGTCCATGAGCGGCAATAATTAATTATCATCAGGTAACCGGTTTGGCTCGTTTGCCGGATCTATTGTATAAAAAAATACAGATACCTCAAGAAAACTCATTACGACCAGACGGGACGTAACAAGTTATCTTTTAGGACACGGTTAAATACTTATGTTTCTTTTTATAAACTTCGATGATATTATTTAAACCCAGTTAGCACCTTACACTTCTGGGAACATGCTCTAGCTTCCTTTTATACTGTGGAAAGTAGATATTTGTTCTCGTAAAAACTCGTATAAATCACTTTAACTGTGAACACGGAGTTTGTCTGTCCGTGTGTTCGACTTTACGTCCCGACTGTTTATCTTCACCTCGTTGTTCTCAATAAATATACTTGTTATATTGCATTGTGCAAGTATACCGATCTAATAATATATTTTTAGATTGTGTAATCCTTTGATAACTACACTTCATTGGTGGGAAGTCTCTCATATGTGAAAGGCCACCTGGCCTAGGCTACCTAGGTACCACTGCAATGTCTATTTCTCCCGCATAACAGTAGTGTAAACGCACTATTGTGTATCGGTTTGAAGGACATTAAAGCCATACATTAGTTACTCCATAACTACTGGTCATATTGAGAATTTACCTTTAGTCAGTGGAATGCCAAGCATTGCTTTGTAATTCATGGTGTTGTTTGGTTTTGCTACTGTCCATGAGTGATCGTGTCGCTTACCATCAGGCGAATGGCATTATCGCCATTCATTGTAAAAAATATATATACACAGTACTAATTTGAGTTCTGTGTGTGTTGCATTTTGTCAGAACTAAAGTTGTTCTATTTCATGCTGGCTTAGCAAAGTAATTACGTCACGTATAATATACACAACAAACTAAAATACCGTCTAGGTAGACTCCAATCTAGCAACAATAATTTAACTGAAGCCGTTCTATACAAATGTACTAACGTGCTAAATTACTTTTAAAATATTTTCATGTCATCTGCGTAAAGAAGAAAGTAACAATTTTGAAAACAAGATTTCTTATGCTGCACTGGACTATGCGTAAAGGGCACGAAGTTAGCAAGGATGATACTTTAGATTTCCATCTATGAAATTTCCAGCTGCGTAATCACATTTACTACCGGAGCTCCTTATACTAGGGTTTGTTATTTATATACTTATTCATATGGTTTTTAATTTGTTCCCTACATTTCCCACAAAGATAACGCTAGCCACTCGCGCTCGTGTACAATTTTATCACATCGCTTGTCAACGTTTATTTGCGTGCCAGTTAAACGGGCAGCGCATGTGGCCCAATTCATCGACGACATGTTTTTCCCTTTACCCTTTTTTGGATATTTTAAATGGAAAATGTCTGTATTCATTAAATTGTGGTCAAACTGTAGTTTTAATAGGTATTTTCTGATTAAGAAATGAATTACGCAACATTTTTGCAGTTTTGATTTCGTGTGGATTATCACGTTCATAAAATCGTAGAAAGAGTTTAAAATTACCTATTCCTAGTTGACCAGTATTGGTTATCGGATTTCTTTATTATTTCTGATAGTTTAGGTAAAATTCTCAAGTATTAAAATATTTATTCTGAAAGTAAGGACAATAGTCGATACCTAATTAATATTACATTACAATTGGTTCAATGTATTCCTGGTGCAAAATCATGACGTGATATTTTTCATCCACTACACTACACTACGCATAGTGAGTAGCCATGTATACACTAAAAGTTATAGTTATGAGGAGAGTGGGTTTCCAGAAATAAAAATAGATTGAGTTTACCGACGTTGTTTTAGGTAAACGACCCAGTGTGGGAGCTATATTTGTTAGAAAACTTGACGCAAACAACGCGAGCAAACGTTTCGAGAAAGACAGGATAATAATTGTTTGAAATATTGTGAAGGTAAAATTGGTGGTGGATATAATTGACGGACGCTTCCGCGTCTTTTATCTAATTTTAAAGAAGTTCGTTTACGGTTTGAAAATTCTAGGTTATGTTTTGGTTTGCGTGTGGCCCTTATAATTTGTTCTGACTGGCGTGCTGCCTTCATGTATAATCTTCGCCACTTCATCGAACTTCACTGCAGAATAAGTAAATTAGTTAGATTATTTATTGGTAGTACGAAAACAGGAGGAATACCATATGGATTTATGACGATTCATATTTAAAGACTGAATCATATAATATTTCGAATGCAGAGATGCAGAATGTCATGATAGACTTGGCACACCACTCACTTATACATAAAGATTATTAAAAAGTAAATTAGCAATATTTGTTGTTATTCTTGCGTTCCCCTTCGTATAACCGGGACATGAGGAAATAATTGATCTGACCAACATAATTTTACGTAAATAGGTGACAGGTGCACTGTAGCTGCATTTCCGTGACATTTATAAAACGCGTAGAGAAGAATCTCTAAAATTTTGTAAAACCTGCCTCATAAACTAAAATTCTGAAGTGCTACTAAAGCGCACTATACACCAAAGCCACCGGATCGGCGACACAGTCCGCCGTCACAACCCGGCGGGCTACAAGAAAATAATCATGTCGGCAAGTATAGCGGCGGTGTGTAATGAATGCCCTTTAGAAAAGTCTCAACAGTTCATAAGTCGTCAACTTGCGCCTAACCAGAGAAGTGCAATCGCGCATTCCGACAAAACTGCGCGACACACGACACCCGTGAACATTGATAGCGCCGCGCTTGTAACAATAAAATATCATGCCACAGCCGAAACATTGGACTTTTCTCACACTATTACATTTTAAACATTTACAATTATGTTGTATTTTGTCTGCCGGTTACATTACTGCGTGTTATTGTGTGATTATTTTTAAAAAGTGTAATTTGCCAGTCATTTTCGTGTTTTCTTTCTTTTCGTAAATGTCGCGGTCGTGGAGTTTATTTTTCAATCTTGGCTTTGAGGATGCGTTGTCCCATCGCGTTAGGTATTCTAAACTATTCTAATAGCCTATATTATTTGTTCCGGGTGTGTTGTTTTTGCATACATGTAGACGCACATTTTATTTTGGTTGATTTGTACAGAAGTAATTTTAGAAAATAAATTATTTTAATCTCCTCTGATATCTCGTTAGGTAATTGTACAACGTGAACGTACATCTAGAGACTAGAAAAAGTGCGTGGTAGCCTGTTAGTAAACGGATCAGCAGCCGCCAACATTACGTGGCGCCAACAACGTGGTCGCTGGTTTGAATCCCAGGGCACACCTCTGACTTTTCGGAGTCATGTGTGCATTGATAGCCATTCACCACGCACTAAAATGCTGAAGGAAAATATCTTGAGGAAACCTGCATAACATAGCGATTTATTAGAATTTCTATGGTATGAAACGTCCGCCATCCCGCATGAGGCCACAGTAGTGGACTATATGGCCTAACCACTCTCAATCGTACTCGCGATTGTAGAGGAGGCCCGTGCCTTGCAGTGGAACGTATATGGGCTGATACAGATACAGGCAGAATTGTACAACGTGGACTATTGTTACAAATTGCACAATTTATAGCGCCTTTAACCAGACCACTTCAATCAAATGTATACTTTGATCGAAGCCAGACGATTCTGAATTGGATACGCTAATTTAATAATATCAAGGTTATTGATAAGTCCAAACAAATTATCTAACCGGAGTTATTTAAAACACATACAGTAACGTAACATAATTTGATTTTTTTAGTTCAGTCTTAAGTCGCATGTAGTCCATGCTTACAAGTTCCTACTCGCATTAGTTGTCTTAATTGGATTCGCTGCCCTAATTCTTAGGCTATACTGTTTTTTTCTGAACGAGAGGGAATCTAGAGCGAATAGAAACGCGACACAGAAAATAGGTGAGTTTGCTCTGACGTAATTCCACTTTAGCAATTAAATAATTTCGCAGTGCCCGAGTCATGTACTTCGAGTGACATGAGTATAGCCTATTTTATCCTGTTTGGGAATATAATTCTCGTGTTAACCATATATTTATGGATAACCGTATGTTTTAGAGAAAAACAGACGATTGGTCCTAAGATTTTCCAATTATGTAATTATTTTTAAAAGAAAATTTATCTCTCTTACATAGGTATTCACTCAAAAATATAAATAATCGTAAACTTTAATCTTTTCTGGGCAAAGTTTTGCCAATTGCTATATGCGGATTTCGTACGTGGGAAGCGGAACATATGTTCGACAACTAAATTGATTTATCATACCGGTATATTTATAAAGAAATTTAATTCGTTTTTTTTATTGCTATGAATAGCAAGATGGGCATGCCGTTTGCCTGATACTAAGCGATATGACAGAACATGGCCAGTAGCAAAACGAAACAACACCTTGAATTACAAAGCAGTGCGAAAATACTCCACTGCGCTCGCCATCCTGACACGTACGATGTTAAGTCTCAATATGTCAATAGAGTAACTACTAGTTACTCTGTCAAGTAGCAAAAATTTGTTTTTGCAATCCATGCTATTTTGGGTGTCGTCAGCATTGCTGCTACTATGCAATCAATGTTTCAAGGCGATTAAATAAGCGTTGATATGCGCTTGTTAAGGAACTTTTGTCAAAGTGCCCGACTTTCTGGCGTGAGAACAATCACAATCCTAAAACTCTCGTTTTGAAAAGCAAAACAATTCAAATGCACAACAACACATGGCGAAGTTAATAAAACGTGTACTTTCGGCTATTGCATCCGACTTTGTTTTCCACTTTCGATGCCAAATAACCGAGAAAGTATCCACTAAATATAGCATTCGTAATTCTTGTTTACAATCTTCAACGCGCGACATATCGTTGACGTAGGAACAAAATCTGAGGCATCGTTACTGCCATTGTTTCCATAACATAGCACCGATCGTTTTGTCTTTTGTTCGTTTTTGACACTGTTATCACAAGTGTATCCTAGATGGAGAAACTATGTTCCGAATTATTAAGGTGTTCATGTATTTTTGTGCATTTGTTATATATTTGTGTTGCGCTTGCTTTTGATTTTGATCACGTGTATTTTACTTTACGATCATACGATCCATACTCGATTAGAACTATGTATATTACATTGGTTGTATGCTGGGTAAAATCTCAATTAATTGTTTCATTAACGCCCAAATACTGGAACGCCATTCAAATAATAAGTTGCTCTTAACAGCGCACGGCCCACTTAGCCAGTATATTTAATCGGGATTAACGTAGTTAAGCGCCATTTATATTTAAGTTGCGTTCCAGTATTTGGGCGTAAAACTTAATAATCTTCTTTAAACTATTGCTTTTCAGTACGCCCAGCCTGGCTTAAAATAGCTCCTTAGCCTGACAGATTCTGACTTCAGCTTTTAATGGATTTATTGTCCCAACCATTTATTTAATTACGTGTAGAAGATGATGAAAGTTTCCTTCTTTCTCAATTTTCACCAATTGGCAATTAGGTAGTGCCGCCACAACATCTCGCAAGCTAGGCGTATGTTTTAGCTCATCATTATATCTCCATCTCCTCATGCGATGTATATATTAATTTTAGAAGTATGTAGTAGAGTCACGCTGTTGTCAGTTTTGACTGAGGATGAATGGGCAGGCACATCCGGGGTGGTATCACTATCTCACAGGAGATCAACGTGCAGCGACATCTTCGCGGTCGCGTTTCGTTCAGCGAGTGAGATTGCTGGATGCCCAATACACCTTTCCTTGTCCTATTCTTTTTCCTTCCAATTTAATGGGCCAGCAAAACATCTACGATCCAAGCGTTGTGGATGCGACCTGCTTGCCGGAACTATCATCATCTTCATCATTATCTCAGCCACAAGAAGTCCACTGCTGAATATAGGCGTCCCTCAAAGATCCACATCGACCTGTGGAAAGCAGCCTGCATCCAGCGACATCCTGCAACCTTAGCCGACTATCAGCTCCGGTAGCCGGAACTATGAAATAAAAATATATATCTTACAACAGTATTTTGGGCCGGCATAGTCATAAAATGACTAAGGCCCACACAAATATACATTATAAAAAACAGTATTTTAAAATCAGTTCCAATCCCAGCAAAGGGTTTATGGAAAATCTATGTTTACACGCCAACGTGATATGTCTAGCATTCACGATATAATGAAGTTAAGCGTCACGATCGTATTATGTACATTGTACGTATACAAGGCCATGGAAGGCATAGAACATAGCACCTTAACATGACTCACGTAAACATGATATAAACCAGTGGCGTATTTTACATTAAGCGCCCTTACGCCCAAATACTGGAACGCAACTTAAATATAAATGGCGCTTAACTACGTTAATCCCGATTAAATGTACTGGCTAAGTGGGCCGTGCGCTGTTAAGAGCAACTTATTATTTGAAAGGCGTTCCAGTATTCGGGCGTTAGTCATTTAAAACTACCGCACCAGACAAAATAAGCAGATTTTTGAAGTTGTAAAAATGACAAAACAAAATCCATTATTGCTCTCCACTTGTTAAATATATTTTTACGAAGCATTGAAAGATTAACATAATCATCAATGACAATAATATTACAAATTAGTCACCTGTATCTCAGCCTGTTGTTCGGTGTCATGACCCCCATAAGTTTAGCGTAGATACATCACCTGTTCACACATATCAATGGTATATGTTGTCATTAATAGTATTTGTTTCCGGAAGGTTGTCGCTGTTTGTTAGGTATCTAATTAGACGATCAATCTGTTGATACCGTATAGAGGCATCGTACGATTCTTGGAAATATTCTGTTTGGAAACGGCGCTAATTCTCAAACATTTCTATTTGCGTTGTGTTTTAGTGTTGTTAAAGCTTACGTACACAGGTCACGCCGAAGGTGTTTAACAACATTTTTTTACGTGTTTTGGTTTTTATCACGTGTTGGAATCTAGTTGGTATTTGAAGTAGACATTTTATAATACTGCAGAAACATATGACATATAGTCAAATGATCTGATCATGATGAAAGAGAGGCCACGCGTTCGATAAAATGATGACAGAAATGTTTGTGCGGCCCATAAATATTTATTTCGGGTCTGGGTGGTTGTGAGACCGACAAGTCTCTCGTAGTTCCTGATACCCACGACACAAGACTCGATCTTAGTGTGGGGTCACAACTATTTATGTGACTGTTGGGTATTATTCGGCAAATCGAAGGTGAGTAATATACTCGCCGTTGATGTTGATGAGTCTTGGCAGAATCGATGGAAGACCTTAGCACTATTCTCGAAGACCTTAATCGAGTCTCCCAACAGGTGGGTCATAAAATGAACATGGAAAAAACGAAGATCATGTCGAATATCCATGTTGTGCCCACCCCCCATTGGAGATGGGGGCTCGACTCTCGAAGTTGTAGACGAATATGTCTATTTAGGACAAGTGGCCCGGTTAGGCAGGTCCAACTTCGAGAGAGAGGTCAACCGTCGAATCCAACTCGGTTGGGCAGGGTTCGGGAAACTTCGGGACGTTTTTTCGTCCAAAATACCTCAGTGCCTAAAATCGAAAGTCTTCGATAGTTGTGTGTTACGGGTGATGACATACGGCACGGAGACGTGGCCTCTCACTGTGGGCCTCATTAAAAGGCTTAAAGTCACTCAACGAGCCATGGAGAGGGCTATAATCAGAAATGAGGAGATCCGTAGGTGAACAAAGTTTACCGACAAAGCCCATAGGATTGGCAAGTTGAAATGGCAGTGGGCCGGTCACATAGCTCGTAGAACTGATGGCTGTTGGGGCCGAAAGGTTCTTGAGTGGAGGCCACTTACAGGCAAGCGAAATGACGGACGCCCGCCTACAAGTTGGTCGGACGATCTGGCTAAGGTTGCAGAAAGTCGCTGGATGCAGGCCACTTCCAACAGGTCGTTGTGGAGATCCTTGGTGGAGGCCTATGTTCAGCAGTGGACTTCCTGTGGCTGATATGATGATGATGGGTATTATTTATTTATTTATTTTATTTATTTATCTTAAAGATAGAGCCGTGTTACAGCCGATGTTGGTTAATACATGTTGCAGAGAAAAACAGTTATGCTACAGTGTTTTACTCAATTACTAAGATTACTTGAAGCTAGACAGAGAATCCTTATTTTACTTAGGCTTATTCATTTGTTTTAAATTTGATTTAGGGTTAAAACAAGTATTAATTAAGTATTATGTATCTTGGAATATTCTAAGCTGTGAAAGCGTTCGATGCGATCAATCGACAAACACTCATTTCGTAAAAATGCATTAAAACCTTGATACTCAATAAATACATACTTCACGATAAAACAAAATGTTAATTGTTAACTTAAAATAATCTATTGCAGTGAGAACTCTCGTCTAAGTTTTTAATTGACTTATGAGATATCAGAACTTAGCTTGTGTATTACCAATACCACCTTAAATTATTAAATTTATTTGTATTAGTCTAATTTAAGGTAGTATTTTGGTGGATCTCATTAAGGTTGTTTACTGTGAGTCACAAATATCGGCAAGGCCGGCCCAGTGCGTACGTGCTCTCGGCAACGCACCGCGCTCTGCCGCCCCAATTCCCGACTCCCGTTTTGTCACCAGCGACAATTCGATCACTTCCTATAAACATTGTTTTGGAATAGTTTTTATTTATTTCATTAATATTTAAAAACTTCTGTACAGATTTCAACTGAAAACCAGTAACTGTTAATCCTAAACACTTTGATGATATCATTCCAATTTCATTTAAATTCTATGATTGCAATGCCAGCAAGCAATTTATTAATGCTTTCTGGTATCATATTCGGTTAATGGTAACCCTTATATTGCTCTGTATAATTTGCAGGGTGCTAGCTCGTAAGATTTTCAGTTTAAATATTCTGAAAACCTTATATCCTGAAGCATAGATCCAAAGCTTCTAAGAACCCTACACTGTATCTAATATATTCCACAGATATGTATATTAATTTTTTTGACGGAAAACAGGCAGTGTCTAAGCTATCAACTGCATAAAATAAATGTTAGAAAAAGATGATATTCTGTTCATATCCATTTTTAAATCAATTGTTACTTTTGCTAAAACATAGAAGTACAAAGGTATGTATACATATATCGCTGAACTCTTATTGCTTCCTAAAATACGCCCGATACGCATACGCGTGTACCGCTATCAGTGGCAAGATAAAAAGCATTTCGTGTGACACTAATGTCGCAGCTCCGTGAATAACTGCCTAGGGATGTCAACGTATCGCTGTAGGACGGTACTACGATCCACATCGCCCCGATAAATCCATTGTGGACTTAATTGTTTTTGTTATTTTGTTAATTACGAAAATTTTCCAGCCCTTCACGCGTGTCCGTTTTCCTCGTGTACGCTTATATTGATATTTCTAGAGTTAATAGTTTCGTTGCGGTTTTTCATATTTATTTTAAGGTTTGCATTTGTTTTTACGAGCTGTTTAATTACCCGCAGCACGGGTGAGGTTAACCACCGAAATTATTATAGCGATCACGGTTGATATAATTATATAAGTAACAAGTTTCCTCATATCCTGTAGAAGTGTAGGTCATTATGTTATTAATAAATACATTCGCTGCATAATTACTACCTACTGCTGCTATCAAATATTGTCAGATAGTGGACATAATTTGAAATCAATAATTACCGTACCGATATGATTTTAAATGGCGCATAAAATGGAATTTATATAATTTGTACAAAATTGAAATACCACATAAAATATTTAATACAATCAACAGTAGTGCAATAAAACCACCACTCGAAACAACGCGAACGCGCTAATTTACTTGCCTACTTGAAAACGTAACACATTCACAGAATCCGTAACTGGATCACAACAACCCTCGCACCATTCACCTGTGTGAGGGGTGCGGCGCGGGGTCGTCGACCTCGTTACAGCTCCGGCCGTTGACCTCCGGCCGTCAGCTGTTGTGTGCAACAACGCAGCACTATATAGCCATCTCGAGTTTGACCCACTTCGCAACGACACATGTCGCCGGTTAAGTCGTGTTACATAATTTTTTTCCACTCATTAGTATTGATAAGCGGTTTGATAATATTTGGTACCTAGACGCATGATGATAGTCTATTAATAAACTTATGCATATGAAGTTAAGACGTAATTTGATAGAGCTGATTCCAATTCTGATTAATTTGTGAAATAATGCTGTTGTATTTGAACTTGTTTTAGTCTTGCTCAAGGTTTACACGCTTGGTAGAGTAATTCGTTTCAACTTGGAAAACGTTCTATTCTTTTTTAGTATGTCCTTTTTTCTATTCGCCTCCTTTCAATTTTGTATTATGAGTCAGATTAAGAATTAAATAAATGCATAAGATTGAATTATTACAATTGCATATTAAATTAATCATAAGTTCACACCTATACCAATACCTTGTATGAAATATTCTTTGCAATCTATTTGGTAAACCCGATTAATTGCTGATAAGAACATACAAGTTTTTTATAGCCGTAATTGAAAGCTTTAGAGATGTCAACTTTCTGCTGATAACATCATATGATATAAATTTTTAGATCTACGTCGTATCTCCTAATTTGCAAATATTTATCTTATCTCGTGAATTGAACAAACATAATGTTTGTGACTTATATAATAATGTGAATCATTGTTTTATGCACGTCTAAAATTTTGTATGATTTTTGCAACTTTGTTAATTACCAATTGTTTTAGAAATCACCTACAACATTAGCTATTCTATTTGTAATGGGGTTTAAATTACACCTACAACATACAATGTGAAACATTGTTTTATATGCAAGATATATTTATATTATAATTAAAATACATTCATGTAAGAACAGGAAAACTTTCCAGCAATTACAGATCACAGAACTGATAGTAAAAAACTCTGTAATAAACAAATTACCCATTTACAATTCCAAATTCAAAATTAAACAAATAGAGACTGAAATTATGTAGCTCGTTTTATAAATTTCGTTCATTACCATGTTTACTGTTGAGTACATGCAAAGAAGGTCACTTCAACGAAAAGCCGTAATAATTTTAGATGTTTGTATTCAGTCTATAATATACACATTACACGTTGTTCTATGCGGGCAGCACTCTTTTTCAATTAAATTGCCCTTTACCATCTGGTATACTTTGCCATCGTCACTGCAGTCGCTTTGACGTGCCAGTATAATCTTACATCCTTGACTTATAATTGAAATGATTTAGGGCGCCGTATTACTGATCAATTTTATCAAAATATCGATTTTATCTTACAAATAAGTTGACACACGTGCGCAATTTGACTAAAGCACAGACGGAGCGATTTCGCTCCCTTGCCTTTGATGTAGCCATTTGTGTGGAAATCGTTTTTTCCAGTCCCCCTTTGTCAGTAGGCTTAAGAGAACATCCACGGGGATAACCTTTTATTATGTAGCAGGGGTTATAAGCTATATGCAAAAGTTTATACGTAGTAGAGTCACCTCGTAACCAATTTTGACTTCAGCCGCAATACGTAGACTCGATTGGTGTGGTACAACCGGGTTATAGAATACAGTTGCTATTATGTATGTAGTTCTGCAGGTGGGTTTCGAGCGACGGTAACAGTTTTTATATAGTTAGATATATTAACGTGGCCACAGCGGATTAATTGGTTATTGAATGGTCGATATACTAGTCATTAAAGTTAAAAATAGACTGATTTTCTGAAATAGGGTACAAGATGTTCCGTGAGTTAAATACACATAAAATAGCTTCATGACCAAAGCCATTATTCTAAATACGAAAACTCTATGCTAGTTTTGAGGTATTGCCGAGACTCCGAAAATACGCATCGGCGTCGGAAATAGATAACCTGTTTTATTTACCTCTACGAGTGTTCACTATATATGATGTTTTGAATTCCAAACCATCAAGGTTGTAATAACGCTGGGAATTTTAAATAGCCTGCTTGTAGGCACATAGCTACCCCGGCGTGTAGTCAGTTTGAATCGATTTATAACTGTAATCGTTTAATGTGAGGGCATCAAACAACTTGAACTGTGTGTAAATATACGCCGACTAATGTCTTAATGTTGGCACGTTTATGAAATGCTGTATGTGTTTGTGGGAACACTGCGGCGATAAGGGAGTAGTGAGTATACATTAATAATGTATCGACGTACACAATTATCGAAAGGACAATTGCAGGAGTCAGACCTGTCCTCGTATTATCGTTTTACTCTCGGCATTGTAATAATGTAGCGGCTATTGCCCACTGCTATACATCATTGTCTACTGAATTATTTATTTTTTCAACGACGTTTTTTTATTCACACTGCTCTTAAATAATTCTTTTGTTGAAGAAAGAGGGAATAAAAGAATCAAAGACACGATTTTGTTGTGAGAAGACATTATCTACTATTTATCTCTGCCTGATACACAGCGCTGGCGATACGCTGTCTAACGTAATTTTAAAAATAGCTTTTGAAACACATTGCGCTGGAGGTAAAATATGTATTATATTCTCGGAAAGCAGAAAAATAGTACACATATTATAAGAACTCAAAATAAACTGTTTAAACGAAACTATGCGCAATCTATACTTGTCACGGCAAATGGTAAGAAGATTGTACGGATTTTTTTTCTTTCAACTTTGCCAGGATATTGGTTCGGTGAGGGAACCAGTAAAATAGTTATTAGTGTCTCCCTTTTTTCATTTAGGGTGAGCAAAAGAACTGTAGCGTAACAGCCTTAGCCATCGTGGCAATTTGTTGACTTTTTTCAATTTAGAATGTTTTTTTTTTACCATGAAGCGACACGAGGCGACATGACGTTGCCGTAATTATATCATTTTTAAAAACGGTGGACATTCTGTTGATATACAAGTCAAACCAACTATCTAGTAGTCAAACTAACTATCACCTAAGATTACTACAGCACTTGTACTCTCGTTGAAAATGATAAGTTTATACACTAATTTACAACTCAATTGTAAATTAGTGTATAAAACGGAATACCGCATACGCTAAAAATCTATAAAATCTTGATGAGTATCGTTCTTGATTGATATAAAACTTATCAAATATGTAGGTCAAGCTTTAAAATCATGTTTTCCTCAATTCTCACGGGTGTTTTTAAAATATTGGTTACATAACCGATAATTCGTCGAACAGTTTTTTTACTTCACGTGTGCCGCGTACATAACAACACGTGGTTGTATCTTTTTTTTTAGCAATACAAAATAGTTCGTTTATCTATATGTATCCTTCCTGTTGCATTTTATTTACGACGAATTGTGTTTTTTTACAATGGCATTAATTTGATTTGTCTACTGCCAATTCGTTCGTATAAGTCAGAGGTATTAAACCTTGAGTTGGTTTTTAAATTTGACTTTAAACTATTACTATTTGGCGAATCCACGGTGCCCAATAAGTATGTAGTCTAGATTTAGCAACTAATCGTGGTCGTCAGAAACCGGGTTTTGAAACCACGTCACTGCAACGTATAGTTGAAGTATTTTATCAATTGGAAAGCTAATAAATAACACTTAATCGCTACATGAGAAAATCATTATTACAATATGTTGTCCCAAAAAACGAGTGACCTAAAAAGTCTCGTGAGATGAAACGAAGGCCGTCCGAGATCGCGGCCGCGGTATCACAACGTGCAAACAAATGAATTCGCAATTTCGCATGCAATATGAACATAGCTGACGAAGAAATGAGTTGTAAAACACAGGGTCATGTTTACATCATCTCTTTATTCTTCATTTTCTTTTTAATGTACAGCGGTGAATCATATGATGCCGGATTTTGTTTCACTAGATAAACGTGATTCAGCCTGGAGCGAATTGCCCGTAATGGCTGTTGTAGGCGACCAGTCGTAAGCCTGATCATTTCTTGACCATGGATAATATTGCATGTCGCACCAATCCCACGCCGATGCGGGATATAATCAAATACAAGAAATAAGGCGTGAGGTCGTCTATGAAGCTTAAGTTGTCCCTTTGAATATCACTAATTCTTCAGCATATTTTTCTATTTTACAATTCATAAAAATATAATTTAAACTTATCAAAATTACCGTTCTAATTCCCTCCTGAGTTAAAGGATAATGAGGTTAAAAAAGATTAATGCGTTGCTATTGCGACCTCTTTGCCGATAAATCTCATTTATATAATAAAGTAATACGATTTATAATTTCTCACGCTCTTGGATGCAGGCGAACAATGTGGGGGCTACTGAACTCGCGTGAACTGCGAGGAAAATTAAAATGTGGGCGATGAAACATGTTGTGATAGTATTCTCTTCGCCATTTCAACTAATGTAAATGGATTTATAAATGGTACCTTATTGAAAATGCTGCTGGTGGATTGTCTGCTATATGTGAGGTCGGAGTAACATGATTTAATACATCATTTACGGGTAGCTTTACGTCGTCCTCTTTTAGAAAAAGAGACTATCATAAAAACCAACTGAAAGGTGATTGTATGACTCGGATATCGGATTCTTCACTTCATGATTCACTTGACCATCATTGCGAAATTCAGACAATGAAAATTGTTTATACTTTTTAGAAGTGTGATAAGCCAGGAGTATGCTAACCACAATCTGCGAGATTATGCACAGGATTTCTTTTTCATCAGGTTTTTGAAAGTAATGAAAATAGTTTTTATACTATTCATTTTCTTTCTTGTTCTGTCTGATTTAAAAAAGCACGCCTTTTATCAATATGAATCTCACGCAACTCCCAAAGAATTTGCAAACATTCTATTGGCTAAAACCCAAAGTTTTGCTAACTCGCTACCACATCCTTCAGAGGTTACCTGTTATTGATCGTATTTTTTTCTTAGTGCGTAGATCGGCTTTTGTGCGCATATTCGCTTGACCTTCAACGTTTTGGCAGCGCGCACAAACGAGATGATTGACTGATTGCTGTTGCTACCCGGCCGAGATTTCACCCACTTCCCTCGCTTATCTTGGCTCTTTGTTTACATTTCAATTCGCGACAGTCTAAGCTTCTCCTTATTCTTATCACGTTTTATCATAACTTAGCTGGAGCAGGGTTGCCGAATGTATTCAATTTAATTTTAATTAAACCTCTCTGCCTGCATAACACTTACTAAATACGTTCCATTAGCGAAAGGATGTTTAAGAACGTCATGGAATATTTGAATAATGATTTTTAAACTAGCTGTTGTGTGACATTAATATTTATATTATTTTGTTGAATAAAATATTCTACCAGTAAATATTATTGAATAATGAATTTCTGTTATATAAGTCCTTCAGACGTCATTTTAGTCAAATGATCGCAAAGAATTTCGGCTATATTTTTTTAAATTTCCATTCGAGTAAGACAATACATGATGTTATCGGCTATTGTTTACAATTAATTATCTTATTGACGTAAAAGTAAAAGTTTGTTTTCATTGGTTTTCCTTATTTTACGTAGCAACGTGCTCGTTAGATCGACATGTTTTTTGTATATTGGTTTACTTCACGGAGAATACCTAACAAAATATATAGAATATTATGATCTTTTTTGGCGCATAGGCATCGCAAGTAGTCCTTACAAATGTTAATTGATTAATTAGATAAAGGGTTATTGCATTGCATTGCGTGGCGTCCCTACCTTCCTTCATATTAGTCACATTTAATATTAAATAGATTTTGTCAATGCGTATAATGTTTCAAGGATATTAATCTACCTACACGGATTACGTTCCTCGCAATCGCTTACTGTTAGATAGGAACGGTGTGCGCCTTGTTTATGTGCTGTTAGCGAACACGTTTGCATTTGTAGGACTGTCACCTGTATTACGTAACAAGGTTTTAAATAACTCAAGCAATTAGCAGTTTATCAGTTTTGTACTTCCATTGTTTACGACTAACACTTGAGCTGTTTAAACAGAAGTGTTTCGATGATATCGCTTCATGGGCAAATTTTACTGACTAAGCTATTTACTTTGCTATAGAATATCTACTAAAGAGGCGTTCAGCAAGTTATTCTTAGACAAAGTAACATAATCTAGTAGATCGAAAAAAATAAGAGCAAGAAGAAAGAGTTTTGGAAGATGTTAACATTTAGCAAGGAGTTCGTAAGTTATGAAATTAAGCGTATTTTAATTGGTATTTAGCTCTATATTTGTTGCGATTGAAACTCCAACAGGGTACATGAATTGTATTGATATAAATTGTTTGAAGATCAAGACCAGTAAAGGGGCCTTCGAACACCAGTGGCGTGATATAGGCTGGATAAGATAAGAAGTGGTGTGATTACTCTACCCAAGTATGGGGTATCACTTTTTGTAAAAAAATCGCTTTCAGTTTTCAAACAATATTTCTACATCGTTAAATTCTACAATGACAATTTTGGACGACTGTTTGCATCTTCATCTTTTTCTAGACTATCACTGGAATTATGACTATTTTCTAAGTAGGTTTATTTTCATTGTATTATAACATTTCTATATACATAACGACATAGTTACGTTTTGAAATTGTAGTACTTGTATACCTTTTTTCCTCCACTACACATGCTAAATGTTTTTTGCCAACAATGTTGTATTAAATAGTTTTAAATTTTGCTTTGTAAATGAACAAAGCGAGTATGTATGCGCAAATAAAATTAACATACAAAGGATTTTTTGTAAATTCCCCACTTATTAAATGTCTGCATTAAAATAAAAATATTAGTGGTTGCTCTTTTACTTGTTTTGTTATAAATTGTGTATCTGATGGGCTGATGTTGGATCTTCATGTTGTTCCTGTAATATGAAGCCTGCTTACAAAATAAGTTTTGGAAGGCATCGCTTCCTCAAGAAATTAGGCATTTCATCTGATGGTAAATGAACCTCGGCGCTAATAAACACCCATAATACTTGAAGAAGATGAGTTATCATAGAACTTGCTCTCAGGGGGCTATTTTATAAACATGCTTGTGGTATTAATTCTAAAAAATAAACCCAGTAAGAACATATACATATTTTTAAATAGGCTATAAATCAACTGGTAATCGCGTCGGTCCACACAAAATTATCCAAAGTTAAACATTCCGCTCAACATACCAGTCATTATGCCTGACGACCTCATTCCAACCCACAATACTTGAATTCAAAATGTGACAAACCTTGTGCCACTATTACAAATAATTTACAAATTATCAAAGTTACTAAAACTAATGTAATCATAATAAATCTCGCAATTCTATATTGGCCAGTTTGTATAGAAGTAATGAATAAAATATAGAATGTTAGAATTCGTTTGAGTGTGCCGAGGGAGCTAGGCCGCTGGTCTTGTCCAAGGCGTGCCACGTGCCACTGAACTCGACATTTGGCTTTCGGCGACCACTGGCAACTGGCCTGCTCGAATCTACAAGAACGCAATACAAACCTGTTCTCTAAAGTATTTGTCCACACAGCAATGTTTTCTGGAACCGTTGCTTGTGCATAGAAAGGGAGTCGACTTGAATGTTTTATAGAACCATTTGTCATTTATGTATCGACTTGCCCATTTATTTCATTATTGGAGGCACGTTTATTATTAACTGCCTATGATAAAAGTAATAAAGATTTAGGAAGTTTTGAAAAATTTATTTTCCAATTGTTTTGGGTACATTTTAAAGCAAACATTTCTTTGTATGGTTTATCTACAAATCGTGTTTTGTAAAGAGTTACTAATTTTATTTTGGGCTTTACTTGAAAATTAAAATATCCCTAGATTCGAACTTTGATACATTGTTTATATTCTTTCCTGATGTATAAACATTTATAAAATTTATTCAAATTATTTATACTAAGAACGTCTAACCTAGCAAAACCCCGATCAAGATCAAGTTAGCTATTTCAAAGCGAGTTTGTTTATATTTTAAATTCTATTTTATGTTAGCCTTGTTGCATACTATTTACCCTTAATAGGCGCATGAAGAATTCTATTAATTATTCACAGCAATTTTATCAAGGTGCTCTTGGAATATCTATTGAAAATTGTCTACTAAAAGGTTATTAATTTGAAAGTACTTATGGATAAAACTTGGCAAAAAGAGTTAGATCCGATGACAATTTGCATTTTGCATTATAGAAAAACAATTATGGCAACACTATTACAAATGTTATTGTGTTCGTTGAATATTTTTATATGTGGTTATTATACATTTTCGTACGGTTTCTGTGTATTTTGTGATTTTAAATAAACAAAGAGATTATCAAAAATAAATAAAAATAACAAGTACCTATCTAGACATTTTCCGTCGTAGTATATCGGGTGGCCATATAAATACTGAATTTGAATTTCGCGCCCTCATTAAAGACTCTTTTTTTGCCAACCTGTACCTATACACGTATGCTATGAATAAAATACCGAAGACTTTCTTTGTTATTGTTTACATTTGTTATCACGAGACGTTATCCATCACCTGTGACAAAAACGTGAATTTTCGTAAACATATCACTTTATAAGCGGAGGTATTATTTAAATCGCATTTTCCCCAAAGTGTTATTGAGTTTGTTGTAACAATCAATCAATCATGTAATATCACTTACGATATCCTTTATTATGGTGCATTATTTTGAGGAGTTGTTTGTGTCTAGCTATTGAATACCTAAAGATACTATTTTTCTATGAATTTCTTTGTTTTTTTTCTTCATGTGATTAAAAACTGTAAAGTATGAGTAAAGATGAATTATATTCATATCATGGATTTAACAGCTTCCTCTATTTAGTACGCTCTAATTTGTTGTAGCTTATAACCGTTGTCGCTTTTGGATTCACATGAAGGTTTCAAGCTAATCTCATTCTAAATTCTAGGACAGTGTACTTGAACTTTATGCTCTATATAAGATAACTCTTCTACACAACGTAAGTTTCTCCTTTTGAAAATATGTCGTTCTAAATTCTCTCTCTCTCTCTCTCTCTCTCTCTCTCTCTCTCTCTCTCTCTCTCTCTCTCTCTCTCTCTCTCTCTCTCTCTCTCTCTCTCTCTCTCTCTCTCTCTCTCTCTTCAGCCACAAGACGTCCACTGCTGAACATAGGATTTCCCCAAGGACAATAATTTAGTAAGGCAACAACGGAGTACAGGCAATTCTACCTAACTTACGAGTACTAGAATTTGTTATGGTAGATTCAAGAAAAACTAATCAAACTCACCTATGGCCACAAATGCGTAGAAAATATTATTTTGAGCTACTCTGGAATTTTGTAGTTAATTCGCAGTTGGCAGAACAATTGAGTAAAATAATATTGTAAACAACTAGTAAAAAAGAGTAAAGTGGTTTGGGGCACCGAGGAGCACGGTATAACTATAAAGTGTCAAGTGCGAGCTCAACTCGAGAGACCCGTACTTTTATTTTTTATTTCAGTGACATTATTCAAATTACGAATTAAGATTATTGTATAAACTTTTTTATTTGAAAAGTATTAACTTCGATAATGTATATACTGTTGGAGAACCGTAATTCAATTAATAAATAAATAATGTTAATGTTAAGTTGGCAATAATATGTTATTGTAAAATAAATTACTGCTATTGCAGCTCCTAAATATTCATGAGTTTAGTTTATATACATTTCAGTACATATAATCTTTACGATATAGTTTTTAATAATTTATAAGTCGATAACCAAATACCTGAACGCAATATCTAATAATATTTGTAAAAATATTTTTCTGATAATCCTTACAAAAAATAAACTTGCAGTGTTTCGATTTTTCTTATGAGAAGTATATTTGTTCCCGCTTTTCTGTGTTAATTTATTTCTTAATGTATAATGTCACTAAAATGCTAATGTTGCATCATATCGAACTGGGACTCATTTACGTCACCTGATGCAGTTTGTAATTATTTAAAATGTAACCAGCTTCGAACAAAGGAACGTTACAGCTGTCAGGGCGTATGGTTTTTCGAATCATAACCGCAGTATCCTAAAAACGGAATAAAAAAACATGGCGGTTCCACCGCGCGGAAAGCGAGTCCACGTTATATAACAACTGGCCTTGACTCTTAGCCGATCGTTTGTTAAATGGGCACGTAGATAAACTTATATGGCGGGCGAAAAACTATGTACGAATGCGCCATTAGTATGCACAGCTTTATGGTGTTTATCTTAAATAAATGTACGATCACATCATCGATTTATTTGTTAATAGTAGATGAGGCGTAGGAAAATTTTGAGGGAAACGTGGATAAATTGGTAAAAAGAAATTTTGTTGTGACGCGTGCCAATAAACGACTTGTTGCTTAGTAAGAAAATCTGGTTCTTCCGTGTCTATGAGAGATCGTCAAGTCCTCTTTAAGCCACAAGTCCAGGTTGGTTCAATTTCATTATAATAAAACAAACTAATGGTAGCAGCTTAGTAGATACAATAGAATCATCAAGGCGGATCGAAAATCCTGCCAGTACATTGTTTACCAACTTAATAAAAGTTTTACCGGTGATAGATCTGTCATATGTGAGAGGCCGCATCACACTATGTCTATTTCTACCGCCAAACAGTAGTGTAAATGCACTGTTCTGTTTCGGCTTGAAGAACATTGTAGCCAGAGTAACTACTGCACATATTGAGACTTAACATCGTGTTTAAGGATCGCAAGCGCAGTGGAATGTCAAGCATTGCTTTGTAATTCATTGTGTTGATTGGTTTTACAGTAGCAAGTAGTACGAATTGGATAGTAATCTATGAGCGATTGTATCTTACCATCAGGCGAATGGCATACCCGTCTCGACATTCATAGAAATAAAAAAAAAACTAATCTAAAATATATATGAGTAAACTGGAGTGGTGGACCAAGGATAGCCTGTCCCATTATGAAAGAGAATATACAAGCGACCAGCGCGCCATTAGCGGAATTTTTATAGTTTGTATATACTATGGACGTAGAAAAACAGGCAAATAACTAATAAGGTTTGATTACTTTACCGCATAGAAAAAAACAATATGTTAATCGTTAGATTCTGTATCCGGTAATTCGAAGAACGCATGAATGAATTTTAGTAAACAACTGCTTGAATTTAACAAGTGAGACAAAACATATCTAGACATCTTCATGTCCTGTATGAAAATTACATTTCCAATAGAATGCAAAACACGTATTGGCACGTAGCAAAAACTTGTTTTCAATTATTTCTTGCGAGGAGAGAATTTAAAATGTTTTATATTTACTTTTCAACGCTTATTTATATACGCACTTACGTTAACAATAAACTTTGTTTGTTATGATGAGGTGTTTTTTATTATCAAATTAACAATGGTTACGGAGCTGCCAACATTGTGGAACAGCTGAACGTTATGATGTAGATCGCACGATTAAAACATAAACATTCTATATTAAACAACTAATGTGAGGGCATCAACTAAACTCGGATAAGCAGGTCATGGATGGTAAACAAAATGTACAGAGTTGCGTATGCAGTAACAAAGTTGTACTAAATGTTAACACTGTAGTGAAATTATCATTGTTATCACACATAGTTGCAAGGAAATACGACTTCCTTGAACATATGTTGATTGTAAATGGTTTTGCGTTCTCTTACAGTTGTACCTACTTTAGGTGTTGTTTAAGTTATTTCGGTCTATTTTGAATTGACCTCGTCTTGTGTTAAAACTATTGGGATGAGCATAGTCTTGGGCCCTACTATATTCATCCGAAACGAAGTTCGAAACTTCGGATGATCGAAGTTTATATACGATACAAATGTACCTACATATATGTACTTATGGTCGTTATTGACTTATGGTCGTAACCATAGACTTATGGTTACGAATTACGATGTACGTTATACAAATTCGAACTTTTAGAGAGTAGATACATTCGTATCGTGTAAAAAACTTCGATCGTCCGAAGTTTCGGGACCCTACTATATTCAACGAAACGAAGTTCGAAACTTCGGATGATCAAAGTTTATTATACGATACGAATGTACCAACATAAAACTTATGGTCGTTATTGATTTATGGTCGTAACCATAGACTTATAGTTACGGTGTACGTTATATATATACATTCGTATCGTATAAAAAACTTCGTTTGTCCGAAGTTTCGAACTTCGTTTCGTTGAATATAGTAGGGTCCTCGATCTTCGTTTCGGATGTTGGTGTTTGGTTTCAGTTCCGTAAATAATTCTAGTTTTTAATTTTACAACAATATAACTATAAAAAAAGGCATAAAAAAATTATATGAATCGAATAATTACAAGTTGTTGTGTAATACAGAGTGCTTACCTCCGCAGCTTCGCCTCAGCCAGAGACCAGCCTCAGCCGCTACGGCTCGCACAGTTGCCTATCCTTCGTTACAGCGGGCGGGGGCTGCTCTCCCTTCGCGCCTCCGGCTTTTTATATACACTCTAGGGCCGGTAGCCAAAAGACTACGTGAAGTCGGGGTGTTCTGAGTCGGTTTTGGGGCACAGTCGACCTAACTGATCCATAAAGTGGGTACACTAATTTTCTTCTGAAGATAATGTTTCGGACGTTAAAAAACAACTAAACATAAGCAGATCAATTCAACCTTTCTAATTTATGGATCTATCGCAGATGCGAAAATTCGGCAGCGGACCATGTAAAAAATCACCTATTAATCACATTGCCCGATCATCATGCAGCCACATTCATAATGCCCGGGCAATGTGATAAATAGGTGAGTTTAGATTGTAATTAATCACTTGGCCCGATATGGCTCGGCAATATTCATACTGCCCGGGCATTATGAATACTGCTCGCATTAATCACTTGGCCCATAACATATACACACGGAACTTAAAACTACCTATGGCGGTGAAGGAAAACATCGTGAGGAAACCTCCCCTTTCGGCTCACCGGGAGTGGCCGAAAGGGTTGAAATGTCCATCAACCCACTCTAGGCCAGTGTGGTCGACTATACAGCCTAACTAAACACTCTCAATCGTTCTCTCGATTGCAGAGGGGGCCCGTGCCCTGTTGTGGAACGTATGTAGATTATAGACTGTTACTGAGAGAGAGAGAGAGAGAGAGAGAGAGAGAGAAATAGAACTTCGAAGAGTCAAAGAGTTATGTCCTGACTTAGAACTTCCCAAATTTAAATTATCTCTAGTGTTCTTAAAAGGATGTTGATATAACAACATGAAACTGTTGAGATCAAAATCATGCCTAATAGTATATTTTCGATGTAAGTTTTTACAACATCATATCAATCAAAATGTAGTAGCAGCGACAATAAAACGATTTAACCATTGGATTTAACGTTCATTTTATTTAAATAGACCTTACATTTTATTATACTGGTGCTTGCTTCAATTATAAAAAATATTTTAATAGCCGTGACGCATTAAACTTTTTATTTCTAAGTATTTTAAACGTTGAAATCAACAGAATAGAGCATTTTTAAATTTGTGAGTGTTATTTGAACCATAAAATAAATTTATTATTTTAATTACATATTAAGTTCGGTTTTACTTCGTGCCTCAATAATAAAAAATCCTAAATCAACATTAAATGACCCTTTAATCTTTGTTCGAAGGTGCTAATATTTTTATCCTAGAGACAATCATAATAATTATTATAACCTTTATGAAATCCCTGAGTAGCGTGCCGAAGGTTTGGTTATCTAAAAATTCCAGAAATCGCCATTAAAAATACAATTTCAAGTTCGCAAAACTAAGGCGGGGCCGAGTTGAAAATGGGTCAGATGTTTGACAAACGCTAATTGTAATACAACCTTCGGATTGAGCATTTCGAGCAAACGCCGTCTCAATCGATGAACATTAAGATTTTTAAGATTGATGCACAGAAATAAATGGTGCCGATCGCATTGCATAGCTTCGTTACTTAAATAAGGTACTCTGTTTTTCGCAAAGGCATATATTTCTTAGTCAAATAAGTAATATCAAATATGTCAGTTGGTAATACTAACATCTAAAAAACTTGAATCGTAGATTCTTTGCCAGGCTATCAAGATCAGAAAGAATAGGGGAGATATATATGTATATATATATATATATATATACATCCAACAGTCACATACATAGAGTCTGTGTTGTGACTTGTGGGTATTAATTGTACTACTATTACAATTAATAAATCTTATAAACAGAGAACATAATTATCGATAGGCATCATACATGCAACATTAAAAACATAATTTAAAAAGGACAACAAGTGGAGGTGCACTGGAAATTCAAGAAAAGAGCGAGCGAAAAGACAGGCCTCTCAAAGTACCAAATTATATTCTTCCAGTTTACTGTGCGCCGAGCTTTAACACTGGAGCCATCAACTTCGTCCGCGTAGGCGTCGTGTAATTACTATCGAATGCCTATTGAATAACTACGACGGAATAAATCCATTCAGATTCTACCAAGTTTGTTGCGGTAACTACATTCCATCGTATATTGAAACCAGCACAATGATATAGCTGGGCGTAGTCGATTTGCTGCTTTAGAATCAACATCGTATCGCCGACGTGGACTTGTGAAAATGTAATTACATGTTCAAATTGGTTTAGAATTGTTGTTGCTTTTGAGATGAGAGATGAGTAACGAAATAATTATCATGACTATAGTAGGTGGAAAGTTAATACTGACACCCAAAATGTGGAATTTGATTGAATTTGTCGAATGATTATTATTTGCCGGCAATAGGGGATTTTATTATGATAACCGAGTGGCTCCGACTGCTCTATACTGCTTATCCGGCCCCATCCCGTTTCACTCTGTCCCACAACTTAAAGCAAGTAATCCTGTCCTCTCCTGCCCCATCCCATCTTGTACGAATTAAAAAAAATGAATTTCTTGTTTGTCCCTCGGGAACTCTTAATTTTTCAGGATAAAAAGTAGCCTGTATGTGAATCCAGAGTATCATCTACCTCAAAAGAAAATTTCAACAAAACGGAATCAGCCGTTTCTGAGATTAGCATGCACAAAGACACAGACAATCTTTTACCAGACAAACAAACAATATTCTGATAATCATTGTTATGGATTTTATTGCGTCCATGCTCTGTATGACAGTTTTTCCCTAATATCTTCCATGTGCATACATCGATCAGTTAATTTATTATACTTATGATGATATTATGATATGCTGGTAATATAAATGTGTCTTTGTATGACGCACGAACTAAAGTCGAATAATCCTAATATCCTATCTATATCTATCCTTACTAATATTATGAAGGTGAAACTTTGTGAGCATGGATGGATGTCTGGATGTATGGATGTTTGATATTCTTTCATGCAAAAACGGCTCAACCAATTTTGATGAGGTATAGTGATAGCTGACACCCTCGCTTAACACATAGGAAAATCTTTATCCCGAAAAAAAAAATAGTTTTCCCGTAGGAATTCAAATGTAAATATTTGGTACTCTTTCAAATTCGAATGGGTGGCACGAGATAAGAGAAGACAGGATCGCATGCTTTTCGTCATGGGACTGAATAAGACGGGAAATAAACCGAATATAACGGGACGGGAAATATAGTTCATACGCGACATAATGTGTTGTTGATGTGGACTGGACTCAAAAGCTATCTGCACCCGGGCGAGGCCGGGCCTGGCTGCTAGTACTTCTATACTAATATAAAAAGCAGAGCAGTTTGTTTGTTACATATAATCTAAGGAACTGTTGGTTCGAAAAGATAAAATCTATTTGTGAATTGAACATTTTGGCCGCAATTTTAAAAAGTGTGTATTCACCCGGGCGGAGCCGAGCCGGACCGCTATCATTGATACATATACATAGAAATAAGAACTGTAAATAAAACAACTTGGAAACTAGAGATGCTAACTAAATTAAAGGCATCTTGCATAGAGGTTTATGCACGCCAATGCAGCTTAATTAGGATAATATTGATATTTTTATTTTAGTAGTAAAGATATGGCGTAGTAATATGCTCGTACGTAAATTGACTTTCCTTCGTGACTTATACATGTATAGTATAGCATCTATGCTATATTTAGTGACATGTACTAATTAATTTTTTTGCAACGTGGGTGCATAATTTATCTGTCCAAGTGAATAAAAAAGTCATGAGATCACCACGCCTAATTGAACCAACGATATAATGTGTGCATTAGGAATGGCGACTTGCAGCAAAAAGTGAACTCAATTATCTTCTTGGCAGATGGAAATGCGAGCGTCATCGTTTTCATACGAATTAAATGTAGGTACCTAACTATATGTATGTACGTATGTATAATACACTTCAATTATTATAATTCTTTTGATCATGTTGATGTTCTTACGGCATTTTCTAGTGGCTGCGTTCGCGAAGTTTTCATTTTCTGATGGGACGTGCTTTCTTCATTTTGGGTTTGGATGTTTTCCCAATAGAACTAACTTCGGACAAAACCAGTCGTAAGAACAACATCAATTTTATATGGAAAAAATGTTGCGGTTTGCTATCGTCGTTCTTGTATATACCTACAACAAAATTATAGACTCTGTTTCCTTCATCAACATATTAATGCGAGTATTATCACACCGCACGGGCGCTTGTTATTAGAAAATAAAACCACGAAATCGACGTCAATATCGATATAAAAATAGCTTTTAAGTAATAACAATATTTGCTCGTGGAATTTGCATTATAATTTGACGCTTGTATACTTGAATATTGAAGCAGAGGTCTGTTGGTTAAGAGTTTCTGGGGTGCGGTTTACCTACTACAACTAATGTTTGACGTTTGAATGGTTTTTAGATAGCTAAGCTCATCCCAAAATATGATTTAAGGACCGGGAAAAACCGAGAACTAGGAACCCACTTACGAACAGTATAATGTTTTCGCCATAACTAAACTGGCAACTTTGTTCAATTTGGGATCATATCATTTATGTTATAGAATAGACGTAATATATTTTTTTACGTTCAAACACGAGGATTTGGTGTACTGGATCTAACAAAATTTTCTATGCTACTATTGGAATCGATTAAGGGCTTTTTTCAACTACATTCAACAAGACTTCATTCAACTATAACCGCTACACGGATATCATCATTACATCGTTTTTAACCCGTAGTAAAAAGGTTTCCGCAATCAAAAAACATCAGAGGAGTTACTCTAGGATCCGAAGCCAAGTTCGAATCTTCGGATGTTGGACGTCCGAAGTAAGATGTAACTTTTCCACTTCTAAAAATCAATAATATTCTCTATGATACTTATCATTTTCTCCGAAATTAGTCTATGGTTACGACGTAAGATAGAGGATTCCAACATTTTGCGGAGTAATCTAGGCATATTTATATAGCTTTACGTACGACGCCCGAACATTCGAACTTCGTTTTGGATCATAATTAACCCCCAGTATTGAAGCGACGCGACGCGACGCCGAGAGCGAAATCATGCACTCAATAAATCAAGGAAAATCTCGGCATCGATGTTTGCCTCGGCCCATTCCCTCGTGGAATTAAGGACGAAGGCTCAGTTAGCTTGTGCATTCGTAAAGAACATTCTAGAATGCGAACATTTGCGCTTGTTAGGAAAATTGTTCGTGATAAGCGCGGTGCATTAAACCGTGGCTCATGTATATATTTACATGCATGATTGGCATTTTCATTTGAACTCACGTGATGATTGCTCAGCTAAACGATCTTGTTGATGTACCACTTTAAACACGATTTATTGCAGTTTTTCTCATGACAATTGGTTATTGCTTTTAAATGGTATTTCTTTTTGTGATGCGTCTTTGTAAATAAAAATCTCTTGGAAAATAACTCTTGAACAACGTTGTCGGTCAACATTTATATTTTTTAATTGTACTATCGATATGATGATTCATAGCTTCGATCAAATATACACTAGATACAACATGAGCGCTTAGAAAATGGCACCAAAAACGAGTGCTTTTAGCACTCTTTTGCCTTCAGTCACGCACCGACCGTTGCTTCTAAAACGTCGCAGAACTTTAGACAATATTATGTGAAAAGCTACTTTAAGTTCCTGGAATAAGGTGGAATTTGTGTTAATATATTTGGAATATTATGTGATCTTTTTGTTTACTATTTTTCATGTCAGGCATCGGTGCCACTTTTTAACAGAACTTTTACAGGGAACTGTGTATCTAGTGTATATTTGATCAAAGATTCATAGGTACAGTAATATCTGTTAAGTAACGCCGTAGTAATAATTTATAAAATACTTTTTTTTTTAATTTTTGTTAAATTATATTTTGACATTGATGTAATTTTGATAACAGATGCGCGTATGACGTAACAGTGACTTGTAATTACTCATCGGGTTATCAAATAACTGGGTCTCGACATATTATCCACAGTAAAATCCCTATTCATGCGAATAAAGGTGATCGTAGTGAGGGAAGTCCCACGTGAACTAGTAAGATGATATTACAGTGGTAACATATAATGTCATCGGCGAACGACAAAAATGTACTGTCAAACATGACAACTCACCCATAAATATAAATATACTTCTCATCAGAAAAATCGTAAGTTTATGTTTGGTTTCTATAAATTTAATTTGATTTTAGAACATCAACATTAGAATTTGAGAACCTCAAATTATCGAAATTTGACATTTATTCCTAAATGTACCTACACATTTTTCTGATAATCCTTACAAAACATTAACTTACTGGTACTGGTATCAGACTATATATAGAGTACTTAATAGAGTAGAACATAGACTTCTTAGCCCAAGGAGTATAATGAGTAATATTACTTATGGCGCTATGTTTTTCAGGAATACGCCTATTAACATAATTTATTAATACAATGATGTAAACTGTTGGTAAACGGACTAGACGCGACTGCCAAGTGCCAACATGTTCACGGTGGTCGCGGGTTCGAATCCCAGCGCACACCTCTGACTTTTTGGAGTCATGTGTGTATTGATAGTCAATCACCACGCACGAAAACGGTGAAGGAAAACATCGTGAGGAAACCTGCATACCATAGCCAATTTATAAAAATTTCTATGGTATGTAAGTCCGCCAACCCGCACTAGGCCAGCGTGGTGGACTATATGGCCTAACTACTCTCAATCGTACTGTCGATTGTAGAGGAGGCCCATGCCCTGCAGTGGGACGTATATGGGCTGATACAGAATTAATACAACTAGTGGTCGCCTAGCGGTCGAAATTCGACCAAATCAAGAAGAGAAAAAGTTTTTACCTGTATGATGATGTTGTTATTCTGATAATTCTTGCACATTTAAATGTACGTATCTCTCAAAATTAGTTATATATCCTGAAGTATATGCAATTACTAAAATCGTAAACTACATTAATTGCTTTAAACCAGCAATAGCAAAATATATATTTTTCTGTACCTGAATGTTGTTATTGCAGATTGCTGCTACAGAACTTTCTTTATACATATAATTAATGATAGCGCTCAGTATTTCACGTAGTATTCGTCAAATAAATCTTTTCTGTTTGATATTCAACAAAACCACAGTAAACATTTTTTTCTGATTGACATTCAACTACATACATATGTCTATAATAAAGCAAAGAAACAATTTGACCAAAGAGTATGTATACGTGTACAAATACTTGTGTATGCGTGTGTCAAATGCATGCTGGTTTATTTATTGACTTTATGCATACTGCGTACTTTTTATGCATTATTATTAAAATCTTGTTTTATATTACATTTAATATTAGGCTTAATATTAATATTATTGCCTCATTTAAAATTAATATTCTCTTTTAATATTAATATTATTACCTCATTAGGCAAATAAAACCTTTTTTTTGATATGTCTATGTCAGAAGAACAAAATGAAAAAGAAAAGAAACAATTTGACACCAGAGTATGTATACTTGTGTATGGATGTGTGTGTGAAATGCATGGCAGTGTGTGTAATGTTTTATTTTTTTATTTAATGTACTTTATAAGCATTATTATTGAAAAATATTAGCATTCTCCACTTCTCCTACACATAAACTATAAGTGTGCCAAATTTTATGCTCCTGCGTCCGCGCAATTTTCGTAAAAAGGGATCCAAAGTTTTTGCATCACGTATTAATATATAGATGATAAAAATTAATATCAGAAATCATTGTTTTTCACGTGTTAGCTTTAGATACTATTAAAAACATTCCTACAATTTCTTGACATTTCAATGTAATAAAGTTTTTTTATGAGTACTTGTATGTTTTGGAAATCGTAACCACTATTAAAATTTACTGGAGTTTTAATGGCTTATAAGTTATACAAGATATCATTTTAGATTGCCCGCATGGGTTTACTTACTACATGTTATATAAGTCATTAATTTGTTTTTTATCCTATAATTATTACGTTGTGAAGCGTTACGTTTAGCTTTAAATACAGACAACATTGTTTAATCTTGTTACAGTGCGAATTTGATGGGAAGCCAAAAGAATCGCAACTTACAAAATCCCTATTTGACTATCGGATGATGCAATGAGTGAGACAATCGAAGTCTTATTGGAGATTGTGTAAATATTATGAAAGTGTATATGGAGTCCATTATTTTTTTCCGAATTGAATTATTATAAGCTTAGTTGCTTGAGAAAAAAATAATCATCGCTGCGCAATCGATAGAAGGTATGGCTTCATAGTTCTATAAAAAAAATAAACAAACCCACAATTTACTGGTAGTATTTTTCTACTTATTAACATAGCTTCATATTTAGATGGCAGGAAAATGAAATCTTTTGCATTGAGTGTCTTGATCCTTAGTTGTGTATAGCAAGATTTGACTTACGGATTGTGTCAATCGGCTACCAATCCAACGTCTATTTTGTTGAAAATAGTTGTATACTAGGCAACTTGTGATTTCCGATCTAAAAATCTAGGGTTTTAAATATTTACTCAACCACGTATGTCTCTATATACCAAGGACCTCACGATATATTTATTTAAAAGCGTTTTTTTTTTTGCACAATTTGAATTTAAATTTTTTTCGAAAGGAACAAAACATTCGATTACTAAAATAGGCTTTAAAACTGGCTATGAATAAGACCATTGTTGATCTATGATGATCCATCCATGTTACTGCGAGTAATTGAAATCTGAAGACTTTTTTCTTTTAGCCTACTGTCTGGTAAAAGTCGCATTCGCATTATGTACTTAATTAAACACGATAAATCGTCTATTTTAAAATGATGATTGTGTAATCAGTGTTTTCGTGTGTTATCGCTGGGCGTCGCGTTTCAGGTTATCATTTATCAGTAACAGTTTTACGTAAAGAATGTGAGATAGTCTCGTTAACTATTATTTGCTTCGGTTAAACACCGTGACAAAACATAGGAAATGATTATGTTATGTTTTTCATTCGTTTATCGGCTATGTGATATGGACACCAAAACAACCGCATCGATGTTTTGCGTTTTAATATTCTCTCCTATACCGCTCTCGATAAGTTATCATAAACGGATTTGTAAGTTTGTAGTAGGATTTATACTGTATTCATCTTTGAACTTCCAAACATCTTTAAATCGTGGCAAAAGTTAATATAAGTGTTATTTTTATGCATGCAAGTAGGCAAACGAATGAGCGTTTCGCTCGCCTGATGGCCGTCCATGAACAACCCTAATATTAGGGGAACTCTAGGAAACGCCAGCTGCCTAATTAACGATAATAAAAAAGGTATTGCTATTTTAACCTGCATTCCTTAGTTCTATAACGTAGTCACATTAAATTGTAGGTATTCAAAGACTTATAATGAGAGTTTCATATTAGCATGGAAAATATTTATTTAACAGTTGCTGATTGAAATAAATTTGATCTGGTTTATTATTCTAGATACAAAATATATATGCAGCAGACTAAGATCCCATTCATCATAATAAAATTAAAACAATGCAACGAGTCTACTTAATGTTCTGACTGTCATATCTTCGTAAACCTTAAGTTGTATTGTCAGTGCCTTCAACATTTAAATCGTCTACAACTTCGTTCAATTCTAAACCGATTGGCCTAATAAAAACTCCACAAAAGATTTATTTCATGTCACCAGTGGTTTCTGGGCCCTTGAGATTCAAAACTGTTCGTATTCCAATGGGCCAGACGGCAGACCTACGCATCCCGGTGTTACGTGGGCGTATATTTATTGGCCTCGCCTAGTCTCGCCGTCGCGGTACATTGGTACCCTAGTACTTAGTAGTGAGTTGATGGCCCGGTTTTAGTTTTGAAGACTTGGCTTTGAGGGCTCACCTCTTAAAAGATTCCTTTGTCGGCACTTGCCAATGGAAATGTGGGACGCGTTTGCCGCGACTTGCATGAAATGAGGAACTCGCTTTCGTCTTAACTATTTAATGTCTTGCTTTTTTTATGAGTATGTTATAAATTTTACTTTATATTCATAAATTCTTCAGTCTTTTAGACCACGAGTTCTGACAGTGTTTTTATAAATTCGACGAAACCAAATTAAAAGTCAAATTTAAATCACACAATTGTTTTCACTTCATATAATATTTTTGAAAATATTTTTGTTTTCAATTTCATATATTTAATTACGGTTTGATAATCTTGTCAACTAATAGTTTATCCAAATACTGCTAACATATACGCTAACGTTATTAACACTCAACAGTCAACTCAGTACTTCACGAAGGTAAACTTATGTAATTAGCATAATTAGCTTATTGTCCCATTGACGCAAACCGTATTCATAAGGAATGAGTTTTACATTACACATTGCTTTTAATCTGCCAAGCCTATTGGCACGGCCGTTGATCATCCTTGACCGAAATCGAATCGTGATCGACTGAAAGAACGATAAGTTTTTTTACTCCTGTCGTAACAAAAACTTGTTTACATCGCACAAAAAAGTAATATTTTTTGTCATCAAATAACTGGATTTTCGCTCGGCGTTCGTTTCATTTCCTTTTATAATCGACTCCTATCGGCATTCAGCGAATGATGGTTAATAAAGTGTTGATTTGAAATTTAAAATGTAGCTACATGCATCTACCATGGAACTTTCCATGCCGCGCTATGGAGTTAATTCGTATGTGTCTCTGTTTAGATAATGTACACACACACACACTGCGGACCACACACACGTACAAAAGTTTTAAAGTTGTGTTGACGATGACATCATTTGAGTCTCGTATCAAAGTAATCTGGCCAAACTTGTTATGAAGCTAGTCTCGTGTCGAGATAGGTATGTAAATAATATTTTTTTTGGTTTGGTATTATTTCCCCGTGTTAAAGGGTATTATTTGTACTCCTACACCGATGATGGTTAAGTTTTCGATGAACTTAGCTTGTATCGTGGTTTATTAATGTTGTAAACCGTCTGAACACATCAATTTTTTTTCTGACCACTTCTTCGTAACGTGATTAATATACCGTGTGGTCGGAGCCATCGTAACATCTTACGAAAGATACGCATCATCACACATCATACACAGCCTGTAGGCCACTACTGGGTATAGCACATTTCTCTGTTTTCTGTCAGCCGAATCCAAGTTCGGCCTGCAATTTTGATACGTATACGCATTAATACAAATGGTACTAAACAAGTAGTCTCTACAAATATCAGAGAGGCAAAACTTGTCTTTAATATTCAAATACAATATTTATTAAATTAGAAAGAAGAAAATATAGTAGTAATTTAAGATAATAAAATTGCCCTCTTTCGCCTATAGAGGCATAAAAGTACAACGACCAGAGAGTATTATCAAATGGTATTATGTAATTAAATTATATTGTACATGTGAAAAAATTACGTGAAGCTGTATAGATAAAACATATTTTCAAAGATAGGTGCACAGGATCCAACGTCCTGATAGTAATCAAGATTACGATAGTTCAACAGTAAACAAAACATCATGCGGGGTGAAGTTTATTATTTAGTTAGTACCAAGCGTCAATCAATTATGGCGGTACGTCCGATTTGTTCAATATTAAAGAGACAACAAGCCATGAATTATGAATGGATTTAATACAAAACAGCTCTTGTTTTTCTAAATAATTGTATTTTACACGGGACATATTATTGTAAACTTAGTATGTGACCATCGCGGGTGCAACGAACCCGACTTCGCTTACAAATAAGGAACTGTTTTTTTTTTCGGCAATTTGAAATTCTTATAAGTTTGGCCTTGACCACGACCGGCGCCTCGTGGATTAGGGAACTCTGCACTCTGCAGGTGTATTTTTATATGTATAGTAAGCAATACGACTGTTCATGGATAGTGGCAATACTATCCATGAACATGAAGTGATTAAACGCCTCACAGTTCATACTAAGTACACTTTAATTTATAAATATTTTTGTTTCTTTCTTGAGAACGTATGTAACTGATGTTGTAAATGCCGTCGCAACGTCTTGCGCGAACAATTTTTACTGGTGATAAGTCTCTCATATGTGAGAGGCCGCCTGGGTAGGCACCACCGCAATGTCTTTTTCTCCCGCCAAATACCAATTTAAATGTATTGTTGTGTTCCGGTTTGAAGGACATTGTAGCCAGAGTAACTACTGGACATATTGAGACTTAACATCATATGACTCAGGATGGTAAGCGCAGTGGAATGCCAAGCACTGCTACTGTCCGTGAGCGGTCGTATTGCTTACCATCAGGTGAATGGCACGTTCCTTTCGCCATTTATAGCAATAAACAGAAACTATGTAATATTCTCTATAGCAAATATTCTCGACTCCTCGAACGTGTCGCAAAACCGGACTAGGATAAAGGAAAATCGTTACACCGCCATGCTCAATTGAAGTAATTATACAACAAGAATAGATAGAGATTATGAAAACTAAACACAGGAAGAGGAATGTCTATTAGTAGGTGTTAGTCAACTTGTATCCATTTACAATTTGTTTTATACCTCACAATAAGACAGTATCTGTTGCGCAGTACTATTAAAGCTCCTTGTGAAATGGGAGGCCGCGGGTGCAATCTCTGGAACGAGACTAATGTATGTGGGGCCCACTTCAATTTATTTCGGGTCTTTGTGTTGTTAGCTCATCAAGCCTGTTATACTTCGATGTGGGAGTCAAAACCAAAACTCCTTCTCTCGTTTCACTAACACCATCTTAACGAATACGCTACAGAGGTTGTCAAATAATAATACAATAAATAGTTTAAACCACTAAATAGAGAAAAATACATACGAGTATATCATTACATAACTATGAGAGTTAATTTATTCATAACTATGTATGTAATTCATGAGTCGACATAACAACACTGAAGCGACGCAGTTTATCCATCCACGCTTAAGGATTTTCTTCCATCAAAGGCTCGGTATAAATAAATATAGCCGTTGGCACTTGGATGTAAATAGTCACTTATAATACCACAAGAGCTTCAAAATTATCGGGTATTTCCCGATAGGTTCGTTGCAAACAAATGAAGGAGTCAAAACTTGACGACTTTATTTGTTTGCAGGGAACCTTGAGGGAAATGCCAGATAATTTTGAAGCTCGTGTGGTATTCGGGGGATTATTTTTCCGTCCCAAATTTTAATTTCAAACTCATTTTCATGCAAAATCTCCAATTTTCACAATTGAATTCAACCTGTCAGTTTGACGTGTGGTTAATTTGACTGGATCATGTTTTGTTTTTTATATATAGCAACTACCAGAGAAAATTTTCAAAAAATTTTCAGTATAATACCATGTAGGTTGTACCACGTGACGTCGAATGGTGCAATTCTATTGGTCGATATTTGGGTCGGAAAAATAATCTCTATTATTACCAAAGCGGCTTTACAGTTGCAAGCCTACTTATAATTTACTGCGTCTCAGTTTACGTACATTACGTAAACTGCATTGATATTGCTCAAAATAGAGTTGTATTTGATACATATTTATATGCATAACAATTGTTTACAAGAGAGGCGTCGGTAACACGTGACTTGAATTTTTTTTGTACCACACATGTTTCGGGAACTGTGGTTACGAGCTCTATTTAATAATTAAATTAAAACATTAAGATCGTATCTTGTTTCGTGAGCATTATGTACTACGAGAAACTTCTTGGTCTCACAAACACCCAGAACCGGAACAACTACCTGTGAGTCACAAACAATTGTCTCGGTGCCGGAATCGAACCCGCAACCTCAGATTTTACAGCCGGCGTCAAACCAACTACGCCACGTAGGCTGTATAAGATATTTACACTACTGTTGGGCACGAATCTGGGGCCCTACTATATTCATCCGAAACGAAGTTCGAAACTTCGGACGAACGAAGTTTGTGACGATACGAATGTACCTACTCTGTAAATGTTCGGATTTGTATAACGTACATCGTAACCATAAGTCTATGCTTACGACCATAAGTCAATAACGACCATAAGTATATATAGGTACATTCGTATCGTATATAAACTTCGATCATCCAAAGTTTTGAACTTCGTTTCGGATGAATATAGTAGGGCCCCTGCTCTGCAAATGTCTGATAAGGCAGGTCTTAATCATAAATAACAGGTCTGTGTTTAATTCCAAAAAAAAAAACGCGACGTCTGGTGAAGTTTCGTGATCTTCACATGCAAATTCCTTCACGATATTTTCCTTCACGATCAAAATAATTCTTCTTTTGTGTCAATGGATGAAAAATAATAGCTTTATAATATTTTTAGCAGATTTTGTATCTTCTCATAGATCCTCCTTACAGCAACTGATTTATAATTTATTTGAATACAAACGTACTTGCGAAAATTTTGAGATGTATTAGATCAACAGCCTGGTCGACTAGTCACTAGATGTTCAATATAGCTATAATTTAGCAAATGCGTCGAAGTTCACGTAATCTGAACAAAGCCCAGACATTCTTATCTAAAGAGGCATCCTTACCATGGACGACAGTGCTTAGGGCCTCCCATTGCAATTTCACCGTGCTGAGGACTCCCGAGCGTCCAACAAGTGATGGTAGAGTGGAAGTACGTGCAATTTAGCCAAATTACGTGTGAGCTCGTGTGAGACTTTGTGAGAAACAGGTTCATAGATTTTTTTATGTTTTAAAGATTGCTTATTGTACAGTTGTGGATTTTAGGCTAAATCGAGTTTGATCAATGGAATGGGAATTAGTAATTGCTAGTTAGAAGGTAGAGATTTGATTTACATCAACAAGCAACACTTAATTATCGTAATGCATGATGTTACATATAACATGGCGTTAAATCCTTTCTATTATACAGAATTTTACTGGAATGATGAAATTTACTGGTGGTAGGTCTCTCATATGTGAGAGGCCATCTGGGTGGGTACCACCGCAGCGTCTATTTCTCCCGTCAAACAGCAGTGTAAATGCACTGTTGTGTTTCGGATTGAAGGGCATTGTAGCCAGAGTAACTACTGGACATATTGAGACTTAACATGTTATGTCTCAGGATGGTGAGAGCAGTGGAATGCCAAGCATTGCTTTGTAATTCAAGGTATTGTTTGGTTTTGCTACTGTTTATGAGCGGTCGTATCACTTACCATCAGGTGAACGGCATGCTCGTCTCGCTATTCGTCGCAATAAAAAAAAAAAAAAAAAAAAGAAAACGCTTTTAAATTTTATAAAGAAGCAGTGTAAGATATAAAAATTAAAACTATATTTGTGACCAATTTTGTGAAAAATTGTTAGAGTCAATGCTGCGCTGTTGTGGAGATGTAATCGACAGTCGAGGTTATCGAACCAAAAGTTGAAACTATAAATAAAATTCAACTATACCATATATTATGATACATACGTATATGATATATTGTGTAAAGTTTCTTTATACCCGATTCATTAAAACGTTAAAAGATGAGAGATCGTAAAGGATGAGTCTGCAATTTGCATAAAAATACGATAATACAGTGGATGAAACGAAACAAGTGTGGTTTTAAAAAGTTTTTGGACACACACTTTTGGCACAACAATGGATTAACTAGTTGAGATATATGATGCACTAGGAGGGCGTTACTCCATTATACGAAACGAAGTTTACATGATCGACGCAAGTAAGTTACAAGTTGTCCACTATTATAAATCAGTACCATCCTCTATGACACCTATCATTCAGTCGAAACTTAGTATAGACTAGACTAACCACAGGATTACGACGTACGATAGAGTACGACATCCAAACATGTGAACTTCGTTTGGATCATAAGGTAACCCCCTAAAATATAGGTCTACACTTGTTTTAAGCATCACGTGGATATTTTATCTTCAAAACGAATATTTTTGGAGGCATTACAATCTGTTAGCTTATTGAACCAACACGTCACTAGCATGTTTGTAGTTTACTAAATATAACATTTATAGTAAGCGTACTGTTTACGCTGTACTAATATTTGTATTGTTAAGAGTTTGCTTTAAGTGTTAAGGACTCACGTACTTATGTTGTCGGTTTGAATTGCCTTTGCGTTTTTTAATTTCCATTAATTTTGTTAGATTGCAAGTGGCTTGACGCTTGATCAAAGCACTGTGTACTTAAAATAACACCGACGTGAAAATTTGTTGTGACGTTTCGTTTGATCAGTGATGTTGTCGCTTTAATAGGGGTTAATGCCCTCTTAGGAAGGAAGGATAAAATCCTTTCCTCTTGCTATGTTTTTTTTTCTAGTCTCGATCACCAACACGCCTACGACTCATCAAGTGTTGTAAGTATTAACGTTTTACGCTGATAACTACTGAACCTAACCTATCACATAAACCCGAAAAGTTTGATGTTAGCTAATGATAACTTCATTATCTTTTTAGCCACAGGAAGTCTACAGACTGAACTGAACATAAGTTTCTTTCAAGATAAACTCATATTCATTAAAATACGAAACTATAGAGAAGAAATAAACGTTGCACTTCAAGATACAGACATGCATGGAAATAAGTGCCCGGGTCGTGGAGGAAGTAATTAGTAATTGGCAACGACACGTTCCGTTTATAGCAAAAATAAACGTGACGTTTTATTTCTATGACTGGATGCGGAGCTCAAGTATCAACGTACTGCGGTTAACCGCACAACACATGACCTAATTACGTTAATTGATTGTAAGTTTAACAACACTTTACCACTCATTTACTCGAAACGTTGCCGCGTATCTGGTATCAGGCTTTTGTTAACCCTCATATGCCTTTAAGCTGCGGTTAACTTACCATTTAGGATTTTAATCGATATCGAACAGGCCCTTAACCCTTTCTAGGCGGTCGACGTGGTATCACGTCCTATCGTGGATTTATCATGCGGTTAGCGTATTATTCCATCATTGTTATGGTGTTCTTCTAACAATGGATCGACATAAACCGCCTTTCTGTACGATTAACGATGTTATTTACATTTTAGTTCTAAACTGGTGACACGTTTTAAAAAAGCCGAGGTGGATTTATGTAACGTTATTATTGTGTGATAGGAGTATGTCTTATCAGTCATTTTTTATGCTGATAAATTATGTTTACGTTCGAGGTAAATTTAATATGGGTAACATTTGCATATTCTATGAATGATTATAGCTTAATTTAGATAATGATAAAATTAATATACTACATACATAAACTCACGCATTTTCCCAGTAAAGGTGGGCAGAGATGTTACTAGGACACCTACATTTCGCCTAGTATATCGAGCCTATCGCCATATCAGCTCGGTTTCGTAATCGTACCGAAGTATAACTACGCAACTGAGGCAGTCCGATCCATTCAGGATACACTTAATGGCCCTTACAATAAAAAGTACTCCAATACAAAAAATAACATTTTCAAAATTGCAAATGGTAGACTGTTGCTTCATCTTATCTCTACCAAGTAAAATTCTAAATCGATTCCTCGAATTCTTCAGTTTTCAAACGCAACAAATCAAAGATTTAGTTCATGTATTGATCATTGCGTGTTTACGATGACCGCCGGCACATCAGCATTCAAAGACGGATTGATATGAAAGTCTAAGAGATGTACATTAATCGTAGTGAGGTGATCGACACCGCCTCACCGATCCGAGCCCCATATGTATAAAACATCTCAACTGAACAGCGCAAAAAGTCCACATCAGCATTGCAAATATTATGTTTTTCCGTAACCTTGGATTGGGTGACCGCATAATAATACACTGTCTTACAATAAGAGGAAACACTTCAAAATATTATATACTTTTTCCACAGTGAAACTGTTTTCCATATGTATTTTATAAACACATTTTTTTTTCAAGATGAAGATTGAAGGCCGCATCAAAAGACATGATTTAATCTCTACTACTTTGTGGGCGTGAAGTGTGACCTGATCTCGAACGACATGAAGGAGATCCGTCTTTCGGAGATGTTGAAGCTGAGGTGCAATTGCATTATTATGTGCAAATGTAAAATACGTAACAACCTAGTGCCTTGGTTAATGCAAAGCTGAGATCTTGGATTCGAATCCCTGGTCAATATTAGTTTTTTCCACTCAGTTTTAACCCGAGATCAGGAGTTTGCCCGATATGGCAATGGACTCGCCCCTTATCACATCGTGGGACGTAACACACCAGACACAAGGCGAAACGTGGGTGTCCTGGAAGCAACTCTGCCTACCCCTTCTAGGCAAAGGGCGAGTTTTTGGGATGAAGTAGATGCAAAAAATAAAGTGGATAGTATTCCTTCAAATTCATCTGGAAAACTTATTGAAAAGGGGGCGAGTTTATTAAATTACCAAGTACGGACGCGGCGCTGATGTCTTAGAATGTCAACTACATTATTTAAACACAATTTACTAACTGCGTAGAAATGGATTGAGGTTTGTTTATAGGCTCGGCTGATATAGAATAAATGTAAATTAAATGTGTGCATGGTAACCGCAGATTAATGCAACAACAAGCGCGTATTACGCAGTGTTGTAGATATGATCCGACGGAAATATAGGGCCAACCATGTTCTTTATTTTTGATTGCATTTTATTACAAGCCAGCTGCAAACATACTTAAATATAAGATCAGTTTATCTTTTAATACATAGAAGAGGCCGAAATATTTTTCATCGTTTTGTAAAAGAAAATACGCTATAGAGGCCAGCTTAACTGTATCGAATGGTAGGAGATAACTCTGTTGTGAATTGATACTTATTCTGGATGAAATTGCACTAAGCATCAGATACATCATAAAATACAGGCCCTTTTCGGAGGAGAAAAAAAAATGGCCACATTTTCCAGTGCCGAGTGTACGCCATGGAAAATAGCCCATTTGTTTTGCTGTCAATTGTTATTATCTAGAAACTACTCGTACTCACTATAACGCCTTACCCTTTGAGTAATGGGTGTCGGCAGCGGCGCCTAGATTCTTTTATCCTAACAAGCTTATTTTGTCTATGAACTTATTTGTCTCTTGTTATAACTAACTTGCCTTGTATTTCATTGTGGTACTGATACGTGTGATATTATTGGCCACAGCATCTATCTGAAATAATATGTCTCGTTCATTGACATAAATATATGGACAGGGCGGAAAGCGCTTAAAGTGTTCTGACGTAAGTGGTGCACACGCTCCAGTGTAACTCTATTGGAGCATTACTGAAATTAGTCGTCCATTGCAACAATTTTGAAAATACTTGCTCTTATTATGACAGACAGTTTAATAAAAATTAAGATTATTTTATTTATCACGTTTTGCGAACGATGAAATCTATTAAATTAAGTTAATTTAATACTTATTTTATCGTGACTCTCTCAGGCATCTTTTTGAAACTCCAAAATATGTACTGAAGGCCTATCCTTAGTTTTAATATCGTGGTTTAGTTTTGGTAATTGGCGATGTTACTGGCTGGAACTTTTTCCTCCAATTAGTTTTAATAGATTCACATTTATGTGGTTAACATATTAACTCTTCACTGTAGAAATGTGAAAATTAGCCTCAAATTAGCATACAGTTTTTAGCTATAATTACCATAGTTATGTACACATTTCATCTTTGTACGCGACGCAGTTGTTTTTCACGAGTCCTTTGTAATTTAAATTATTATTTATTAGCATTACATAAGCTTATTTTTAGATGCTTACATGTGTATAGCAGTATGGATGGAGGTAGTTTGCCGCCATGATGGTAATAAATTACATAAACTTAAGATTATATTATTATTCCAATAACATTCCGGTCCCCTAACGGTGTTTTCCGCCACCATAGGAGTGCGCTATGTATCTAAATATACAATTCAACTCGATATTTTCTTGTCAAACATAACAACTAAATAAATGTTTGTATTTTATTCTCAAGGACGGATTATAGTTGAACTTTTAGGGTACAGAGCCCCTCTTTGTAAACATAATATAGGAGTTTGAAGTTAAATTTCAATCTGTAATTAAAATCGTAATTCCAGGTATACTATTTAGTTTACTGTTGGTTTATTACTTTAATTTACTGCCTCGGTGGCTCATTTATACTACGGTATGATTGCAAAGTTTAGATCTGGGGTTGGAATCTCAGGTCGGGCAATGTGATCTTGGATTTTTCTTATCATAGACCCAAAGTCAGGAATTTGTGCCCGATACGGCGATTGGCTTGACCCCTATCATATTTGGGAAAAAGGCGTGAGTTAATGTATGTATGCAATATGCATTTTTCTAACCGTTCATTTCTTACGTGGTACTTAATTTTGACTTTCTGTGACCTTTGTTTCCGATTATAACTGACCGTAAACAACTACTTAAATAACTAAAACAATTGACTATAATGACTCCGTGCCGTCACCCGCTTTAAACAACTCAATTGATCTTGTTCTTTGCAAATTTCTTCAAATCAATACTTATTATATATTGACCTTCAATTGTCTTACCATAATAACATTTTAATAGCAGGTTGTACCGATGCGGAGCCTTTAAATACTTAATTGTATAGTCGACGTTTAGTTCCCCGATAACACTATCCAGATACGTCCCCTTCGCCCTATTGACATGCAATTGTATTCAGCCCATACCGACATCGATTATGCATTCTACATAATACATTTCTAAACCTATCTTGTGTATCTCAAACACGATGTTGTATTCTACGAAGTGTATCTGTATCAGCCCATATACGTCCCACTGCAGGGCACGGGCCTCCTCTACAATCGAGAGTACGATTGAGAGTATTCTACGAAGTGTACTAACTGCTAATATTTGTATGGCCCTGTATTTGCATAAGTATTTTAGTGTTCACTCGCTATGTTATACGTGTATTGGATTACGTAAGGATTGTTGTAGCTTCGGTGTCTTTTCGCAGAAAATGGAACTCGATTCGCGTTAACGCTCGTTTTATTGTAGTTTTGGACTGGTTTTGTCGGAGCTCCTTTTAGAGTGTTTGTTTATGTGATTTTAGGCTGTAGCATAAACCGGCAGTTACTGCATATAAACAATTTGTAACATACAAATTATAGTGCTAGTTAAGGTAAATTTTGTCAATAAGTTACTGTATTAAACGGAATAGTTGCTAATTTGATAGGTGGGGACATGGCTCTGCTTTCTTTTTACCTACGACGTTCTCAACCATTAGAGAATACTATTACCAAAAGTTTGCAAAATGTTATAGAAAAGCCATTTAGCAAAACAAGATACCAACAAAAATTTGTAAATAGAGAATAAGAGGGGCTTTTAACAAAAACAAAAGTACATAACATACTTTAAGTGCATTAATATTTACATAATACATTTCAAGGTGCTTGCAACTATACATATAATACATATGCGTGAATTAATACGTCATTCGTTAAGTTTTATCCAACTCTAACACCTCATTGCTAAAATATCAATTAGGAGCTACACTCTGTCAATACCGCCGGAGCATGTTATATTTTATTACTGCCACATTCCATACAAAACTTCCTTAATCTCACACAGGTGCTCGTTGTAAAAAAAACTTCAACCTGTCTATTGTAAGACTCCGAGATGGGATCAATCCCGACCCGTCACACAATTCCACACGTAGGCACCACATTCGGGAGCTCAAACAACGAAGGGAAAAAATTGATCCCCGGGAATACCCCCGTGCAGTGTGCACTCTTCTCTTTAAACATAATAGGTGCCTCACATCAAAAAAATAATGCATACAAAAATGAACTCAGTCACGGTGTGATACAGTTGTTTGTTAGTTGTTTATGTGAAGTAAGGGGCCATCTAATAAATTTTCAGTGAATAGATTTACAACCCGCTTTGAATGTTTACCGAGGATGAGTGGTCGCTTGGTTATGTAATTGTGTAGTCAAACTTGAAAGTGCAGTGCTAGAATATCAGAGAGAGACACTTGGACGTCGTTGTAAAGGTTTTTATCGTCAGGTTAAACCGTTGAACTAATGAACCCGCTCCATTATGATCACAATTATGATTTTTTGATTCATGACGGTTGGTTCTTTTGATGTTGCTCCATTTGATTAGCAGCTAAGCAACAAAGGTAACAAAATTTTTCCTAGATATTTTGAATTTAAACAATTGGTGAATACTTTGTGTTATATACAGGTCATTAACGTTTTATCCAATACCATAACGTAGACTTCTAGAAACGTTACTAAAGTAGTAATTAAATAATAACAGCATTATCGTATTTATTGTTGCTGTTTGTAAAGGTAGCAATTTATTTCTAAATTATTTATATTTAACATTTGAACGGGTCAACGCGATAAGAAGTTCTAGTAGTATTATTAGAAGCGATGTGTGCATATGAAATTTATCAATATGAGAAGGCGAAATAATTTAGACAGCTTTTAGTCTTTTCATAAAATTTGTTAGCGTTTTGTGCCGATCGGTGCAAGGAATAGCATTTTATCGAATCTTTGCCAATCCACCATAGGAATTAGGCCAGCGTAAACTGTGTCAGTAATCAGTTAGTATGTCCTTTCGATCGAAATCTGAATTGTACAGAAACCACATGCTCAGTGGGGAACTATAATACATTGCAGCAACTATGCCCAAAACAACTACACTTGTTAACCTAACATTTAGATAAAAATGGAGATATCATCAAAGTATCACATATATGTACGTTTCAATTGTCAGTCCAATAAGAAAATTTCAATAAAAGCGAAATGGACGCCAAATGCCAACAATGGGTTTTATCGCGGAATATTCATGGCTGTGAGCTCGCACAAAGGAAGGGTCCCGAGCCGACATACACGAATGCGCAGTAGGCCCCATTATCCAACGCACGTAGTGCCACTCCGAAGTAAAAATAAGGGATACGTTTATTGCTAAATTTCACCAGCGGTTTCGCTTGCAAGGAGTTTTAAGCTGTTTGTACGAAACCAAAGATAAATCACGTCATGGAAATTAAGTAAGTAGTAGGTGTTGCAAAATCTTTGACAGCCCTTTTTGTCGTAGACGCAAAAATTATGTTAGTATTATGAAATGGGTTATTTGTGGCTCAGACAAATGTATTACGTCTTTAAGATTTAAGTATTTTTTGAAAACATATAACTTTTATAAGTACTTACAAGATTTGGAACAAAATTCTCGTGGAAATGAAGTTGTTGCAATGGATTTTAACGTTAGCAAGCTTTGTTCCGTGCTTTACACAAGCTTTCTTTGTCATACGAAAGTCTTGATAAATGCAAGCACATATTGTGGTATAATTACTTTTGTTCTCATAAAGGCGAGAATATTAAGAACGGGTTTAATTTTGGATCCATACGAGGTCTTGAAGTTTTCATCGAGATTTTATTTAATTTTCTAAGTAATTATAAGTAGTCCGTATGTAAGGAAATTATTTAGTTTAATTTGTTACGGGCTATGAAGTATAATTACTGATACAATTAAACCCGAATGACTAACGACTAACGAGGAATATAAATTTAAACAATTAAGTTACTAGGGAACAAGGAAAAGGGCAGCTGATGTAGAAGGGCTACGTGCAGCGAAGTGTGTAGTATTAAAGGTGCGCGACAATTCGTAGAAATTTTGTCAGAGTTCTAAGGTCCCCTCTTTTGCGCAATTCGTTGAAAATGAAATTGTAGTATAAGAAACCTTAGTTTGTTATAATTAAATTAATTGCAGATATTCCTACAATGGCTTCTGAATGCTAATTCATTCACGTCTGCAAAGATTTGTTAGACAATACTTAGGTACGACAGAAATTAATAAACGACCTTGATTGAAATTATGAAAGTTAATCAAGTTGATTTAGATTTCTAGATATACCTATTAATTGTCTTACTTATTTTGTTTTTTTTTCGTGTTCGATCCATAGGTATACTAGGACTAAGGATGAGGATTATGATCGCTTTTTTTATTTGGGCTGTTAGATATCAGCTACTATTGAAAAAAAAAATTGACCCGATGATTGTGGACCTATAGGTAATAAATTATGTCTATTAGATACATATTATGTATCAATGTATTATGTACTATACATATCGATGTACCTACTGACAGTGTGATTCAATACATTTTATAACATCTACTACGATAGAATGTGAGTCATTTCAGTGTTTGGGATCCTTGCTCATTCAAACTAGAATAAAATGAAAAAGATAATGTTTATAAACGCCTCTAAACAATAAAAATCTATGTAGGTACTTAGGTATATACATACATCAAAGATAACCCCGAAAAACAACCGTTCGATCAAATACACACGCCGGCAGAATTAGAGGAACACGCGTTAAATATTGAATTTCTTAAAAAATATTATAATAACTGAATGTTTTTATTTTTCAATATTTAAAATGAGGCAAAATTTATAACAAATTACTATAATTGAGTGAAAAATACTTTAATTAATGACGCAAATGCAATTAAACGGAAATACAGTAAAATGAAATTTCTGTTTTGTCGAATGTAATCGTGTATTTTAAAAACTTACAGAAATAATTTAAGAAAATTAATAATGCGTATTGCTACCACGGGCTCTGATAAGAGTCTGGATATGATCCTTCATGCTTTTAATGACGTCATCAATCATTTTTTGCGACAAATTTTCCCACTCTTGCACTAACATGAATTTTAATCCTTGGACGATCTTAGGGGCTTGGTTTCTTCCATTTATCTTTCTTCCGATAACGTCCCATTCGTTCTCTATCGGATTCATGTCTGGTGATCTTGCTGGGCAATCCATTTTCGCGATTTGCGCCTGATTTAAGTAGTCGCGAACCATTTGCGCTGTGTGAGGCCGCGCATTATCATGCATAAATAAAAAATATTCGCCTATGGATGGTGCAAAAGACAATACATGGGACTCTAAGATCTCTGCGACGTATCTTTGTGCAGCTAAAGACCCATTTTCTATAAGTATTAACTCCGCGCGTGCTTCCAAACATATACCACCCCATACCAAAATTGACCCTCCGCCATAACACACCTCTTTCAGTAAAGTTTCCTCGATTAGCGTTTTCCTCGATACCTCCAGATCCTCTCCCTTCCTTCTATGCAATTCACAACAAAACTGCTTTCATCACTAAACAAAACTCGGCTCCACTCATTTGTCCAGTCGCGGTGTTGATGAGCAAAAGCTTATCTGGCTACTTTATGTACCACCTCGAGTTTTGGAGCTTTTGACGGAACGTAAGACTTCAGTCCAACTTCATTTAAACGTGTTCTCACTGTACGCTCACTGATATTAACATCACGGACTTCATGTGACATGTTTCGGGTCTGAATAGCCGTTTGACGACGATTTCTCAAAGTTTTCAGCCGTATAAAATGACCATCCTGGGTACTGGTCCGCCGTTTTCTGCCTTATCCTGGCATCCGCACATAAGAGCCTATGTGCCTCTAACGTTTAACGTTGAGAAAGACGACAGATACCGACACACCCAATGCGCGACTTACTGAATCCTACCCTTGACCATTTTCAGTCATTGTTACCGCTCTGGCAACTTCAGTGGAAGGTAAGCCACTCATTTTATATCCTACAAGACAGGTACTCTAAAAACAATAACAATAAAAATATCTAAAGTCACATAAAATGAAATAAAACAAAATTTTGTGAAACCACTTGAAAGTGAAAAAATCTTAAAAACACTTGAGAGCGTATAATTAACGATAAAACTCTAAATATCCAAAAATCTTTTTGCATCATTTAATTTTTTAAAGGTGCTGAAATATAAAAACAAAGACCATTTAAACAAACAGCAAACAAAATTAAAAAAAAACTAATTTTTGTGCGTGTTCCTCTAATTGTGCCGGCGTGTGTATATAAGTAGGTACTTATAAGGTGGTATACTAAAGTTCTTCGTCACTTTGTTTTACTAAGAAAAATATTTTTAATGTTAAGTATTAGGTACCTACCTAAATATCATCTTGACATGTTTTTTCGGCGATAAACATCTAGCTCATGCGATATCGCTTTATCACTTCTCACAGCATCAATCTACGGCCTCTCAAAATAAACCTATTCAGATACACGTAGCTAAGTATGCTAATTGATGGAATTAGAATGCACCAATGTTGTAAAGTTTGATTGTAATGTGGCCAAGTTGGAATGATGTTCAGTGTGTATGTAATGTTTAGTTATCGACTCGCGGCGACTATTTGTTTGGGTTATGTTATTGTTATTGTCGGTCACGTAGGCCAGCGAGTGAGATAGCCAATGCAATGGAATGACTGCGCAACAGAGTAGTTGCGCCGGCTGCTAGACAAGGACGGAAGAATGGCGTGACAACAAACATGGCGGAGCCGGTTGCCGGTTGGACCGGTCGGCCCGTACCACGTGCGTTCTGCGTCGTACAGCCGTTCCCGTGCCTTGTTTGTCAACAAATGCCCTATGAAGGTCATTCATGGGGAGAGAGAAGACAAAGGAGTCCCATTGCATAATATAATATAAAAAAAAGGATATTACATCATTATGGCTCTGTTGGAACGTATGTATGTAGATTTAGATTTACTTTGGGAACATGATGTAATAAACTGCGCGCGGCTGTGTTCATTCAATATTATTTTTGTTTATTTTCTTTTAAATTTTGAGTTCGCATGTTTATGCTTGTTTAAATCTTATTAAGGCTTAAAAAAAACTATTGTTTTAAATATTAGATACACTAATGCATAGTTGAGATAAGGTTTTGTAAATCATGAAAGAATTGCTCAATGAACTCATAATGGTAAAAAGTTATGGATACTCTCAACAAAATCAATTTTGAGTAGGTATTGAACTGATGTATTTTCAACTTTGCACTAGTGATGATGCAATGTACGATATTTTGCTTATACCGACGAATTGTTTTATTTGGCATCTACCTAAAATACATGTACTTTTGTAGTTTGTTATTGTAGAAAGTAAGTATACATCTTGAAAAACATATCGCGCACCGGTACCTAGTTACGATGTAAGAAAAAATAAAACATAAAAAATATAAACACGTCAGCAGTCGTGTGAGTGAGTACGCATGCGCGGGCGATAGAGGCCACAACAACGACGCACAGCTTTGTAGACCGGCGGTGCGGTGTGCGGTGAGGTGCGGCGCGGGGGTGAACCGTTCTACGTATGTGCGCACCGGGCCGAGCCGGCACCGCGGCTGAATCCTCAGTTGGATTTCAGAACATCGGACGGGCGGGCGTGTGTAGGATGGATCGTTAGCGACAACAGCAATTTTTTTTCAATTCCGCCTTCTAGCAGTGTTTGTTTATTACCTTCCGGCACACTTTCCGCAAATCCTTCTCGATCGTGGTGCTTTTATATATTTACATGTAATTTATTTTGGCGTCATATTTTGTACCTTAACTTTACGTCGTACCGATTTCACGTCGAGAAGGCGGCCGCCACAAGTTTGAAAGCGGCTTTTCAAGAGTAGTACACCTACTCGTCGTAAATCTCAATATCGCTGTATCAACGCATCAAGTTATAAGGATGGTGAAGAAGGTATCAGAAGAGAGTGTAGATAGCGGTGAGTAAAAAAATAATTCAATTTTAACAACCGGCTCATTCATATTGTAAATTATTGTCTGCCTACAACTTAAATACCGGCTTTTTATCTATTTCTATATAAAAGCTACATCTAGAATTCCGTATTTTTGTATCTATAGTGAGTTGTGCCGCTTCTAAGAATCTTCTCGACTGTTACGATTTATGTACAATTGGTCATTGGTCCTCGAACCACTGCTCGATTATAATCTCGACGAAATAATGGAATCAAGTTTCCCCATCTGCATTTTCTGCTACTTTTGGTGGTTAGTGATATTTATTTAGTGCCGCGGGTAGTGCTATGATGCTATCAGATGAATAGTTTCATATTGATTATAAATTGTGACGATGTTGCATCAGATTTAGCACCAGAATAATGACTAACGTGTTCATGCACGTTAGCCTTTATTATTGCACCGGCACTGAACTTCATTTGTATTTTCCAATAATATAGGTACCACATAACTGACCACTCTCAACATCATTTCAAAGTATAGTTTACGACGATTTGAGTATGACGGCTGACGATATTATTTCTGCGTGCATTGCCTAGAGCTTTGCTATTTCTATCACTCTTTGTACTGTGTATTTTACTGGTGTAGTTATAGGTATTATGTTTCTTGTAACGTGTGTTTACTTAACCTTTGGACAATAAATAGTTTTGAATGCTTAATAATTATGAAGTATAGCACTTTTTTTTATCTAATTGGTAACATAAAATTAGATATCTACAATTTTTACTAGACCAGCTTGATAATCACATTTTGGTGTCAAATTATCTGGTATAAACAATTGTAACAGAACTGACAAGTACAAATCAATATTCGGTGTTTGAAGATTTGAATCGGCATCTCTTCATATGCAATTAACGCAACTAAGAATGGACTGTGACAAAACGAAAGTGAAATTAATGAAGCCATAAATCTAATTGGATGATGTTTAATTAAAATCACAGGAGCATTGTGAACAGCGAATAGAACATTGTGTTAAATGTCAGAGTTCACGTAACATCAGCAGACCGTTGACCGGTCACCCACCTAGCTGCACTGTTTCGCAATTTCTGTTTCTGCAATATCACTTAAATATTACCACGTAAGGCAATTATGATATTGGTTAGTCAGTGTATGTCGTCGTTATAAGTATTCTTTCAACGTGCGTTTCATGTTAATGTGGCGTGATTATATTGTGATTTTGTGAGATCGTAGTAATTTTGCTCGGATTTTAGCAAATCAGAGCTTGTAAGTCTTGGTCTTGGTCACTAAATATTTTAACTGTAAATATCTTGACGACAAAATGTTTTAAACCGTTGCCTAGAATGAACTCGCGAACTATAATATTGTCATAGCTAGATTCTACTTTGTATATTGAAATGTTATTTTGATGAATAATGTTATGATAATAACCCACATCAAAATAAAAATAATATGTTTCCTATTGATATTACTAACTTTTATCTAGCAAATTCAATCGGAAATCGGCAACAATACAATCGTGACCTCGGAATAATAATGTATAATAAAGTAGTACATACTATAATTCAATTTCCTAAATAACGTAACACATTACACAGGTGATATAGGTATGAATGATTTTTCTTTATAACATGGATCAACGTTTAAAAAAGTGAGTCACGATAATTTAAAATAATAGCAGTAGTTTCTGGTAAATTTTACTATGTTACTGCCTCATTTAATTCAAAATGTTCACGAATGATACATTCAGTATCAGCCCATATACGTTCCACTGCAGGGCACGGGCCTCCTCTAAAATCGACAGTACAATTGAGAGTGGTTAGGCCATATAGTCCACCACGCTGGCCTAGTGCGGGTTGGCGGACTTACATACCATAGATTTTTTTATAAATCGCTATGGTATGCAGGTTTACTCACGATGTTTTCCTTCACCGTTTTAGTGCGTGGTGATTGACTATCAATACACATATGACTCCGAAAAGTCAGAGGTGTGCCCTGGGATTCGAACCCGCGACCACCACGCACTTGAATAATACATTATTGACTGGGAAATACGTATTTTTAGTGGTAACACGGGTATATTGGGTTTGTATCTAAGTAGCTAAACGGGGAATAGTATAGTAAAGCTACAGAAATCCAAATCGATTCACAAAAGCGAAAAGCCGGGTTGATGTCATCGCTTGAGAAAATTTGATTACTAGCAAATATCCCGCTTTCTGTAAATGTTAGCTTTAAGAATTTGCGACACCGTCCTTTGAAGTGCTAAAAGTAGTATTTTATGTTCTGTCAATATCGTGTGATTCCGAAATTATAAGCAACAGGTTTATTGTCCAGACTTCTTACCCTGAAATTCTTATATTATGAAATCATGTATAACGCTAAAATAATTGGAGATGTCAAAAATCTGTTATCCTCTAATTACGAAAAATAAAATTTTATATAAATAAATCTCTCATGTGAAATGTTCGATTTTTTAATTATGTTAACATCAATCTTTCGAATGTGCGATAAATCGTAGATCTTGAGTTAAACTCTTGGTGAACATTCACTTTATCTCTTTCAATAATTGTTTGTTGTCATGTCATGTATCATCTTATCGGATATCCCCTGTTTATTGCTATTCTGTCATTTGGATTTTTACAACCACCTGTTGGAAACTTGCTGCATCCCTAAACCTTAATTTGATTTTTATGAACGAATGTCAAAAGTTATTGCAGGTTTTTACACTCTTTTATTAGTTTACCTGTATGTTATGTATGTTTGTTTGTAACCGACTCCTTTTGGCGTGATTTTGACCCACTATAATTATTGGATAGCTCCGTACTAATGCGCAATTATCTATGCCTATGGTTTTTAAAAGCAAATGGCAAGGAATGCATGTATAATCGAATGCGATTCGATTAGTCCACGGTGTTCAGCGTGGCCGGTGACGCGAGTCGCCCCACAGCGTTCACGGCCAAGGTCATCAACTAAAACAAAACTGCGCATTCGTTTCGTGTTACCACACTTTTATATACCTACTTAACGTCTCCGTTTGTTGTTGTTATTATTCCCACCGCAGGCCAGATGATACGATGTGAGTGACTGAGTGATACAACATACATTGTTAAATGTGATCTATTTATAATGTTTGACAAACTTTTGGTAATTTGAGCTTCGGATTTCATAGCGTTCATGAGTCATTTCTCTAAAATGTTATTATGGTTAATGGTTAAATTTAACTTATCGGACTATCATATTAGGAACTAAACTTTAATATGCGGACTTCCTCACATTATGCCCTTCACCGTCCGTCGTAACTCGTAATGCGATCATGCACCAGTATTTACTTTTTTATTTCATTTTTGGTTCCGGTTCTTCAGTCAAATATTCTACGAGTACAATACGAGAACGTTTAAGGTAAAACTGTTAATTATTATGATAACTTATACGTATACTTCGTCCAAGGAAATAAATCAATTGTAAGCGATCATTAAATTCTGCTAGAATTTGAAATGAGTTTAACCATTTTCTTCTTCTGGTAATTAATCATTGGTATTAGAAAGTGCATGTACTTTTCGTTTGTATATTTAGTAGACATGCAATTACTTGGATGCGCATAAATAAAACTTGTTTTCATGGTTTTATCATTTTATGGATCATAAACCTTTCTCTTATTCAGAAGCCTTACTTTACGAATATGCCTTTGCACCTGAAACTAAAAAGAATTCACAATTTGTCACACCTCTGAGTTTTCTCATATCGTGGCTAGTTATCGGAGAACTGTTACTTAACGCTTAGAAATTTGATTCGTCGTCAATTAAATGCAGTCATTCGTGTCTATCGCGTACAGCCGAGTAACCTTGGCCGTGAGCGCTGAGAGCGTATGTGCTGGCGTAATGTCTCCCTCAACCCCCTGTACCCCATTGCGCCTTATTTTCCGAATCGATTTCTGGCGCAGTTGCACCGAGTCCCGTGTACGCAACTCCCGTGCATGTGTGCCTCTATCGATTTGTGAATTCATTGAGTGAGAGGGTTGGATGTATACAGACCGGTATATTTGTTGTGATGCCTTATTCCACAAAATGTAGGTAAACATCTGCCTTCGGGCATTTAGATTGTAGTTCGCTAGCGTTATAGATCGACTAGTCATAATTCTTTACGCCGCGCCTTACAGTAAGTCTATTAGACTACAAGCCCGTGGCAAAAATCGATGGGTCAAATGAACCACTAGGAGACCTATTTGGTAGGATACAGGGGCATAAAATAATAATATTCAGCACTATGCCGTCACTTGTAAGCTGTCCGTCTCAGTGCAGATGAGACTTCAAAATCATCAAGGAGAGGCGTTCATTTTGGTCATTTATTTTTGTACGGCATTTCTACCATCGATAGGTCCATGAAAAATAATAGAAAGAACACGTAGTGCCGTACAAAAATAATGCGTCACAAAGTCGGAAGAACGTTAGATATTCCGGCAAATTTGTCGCTAAAGGAGAAGGGGCAAACATGTATGGACTCCAGCCTATCGACCAATAACGACAAGCGATATGTCAATGGAAAGGTCTTTTCAGATGCTACAACTTTTTCTATGGCAACAAAACCGAAATCGTTGTATTTTAGAAAATATAGCTACTTAAAGACTGCAGGAAAATCACACGAAAGGGCCTCGCCATTTTGAGCAATAACAACAAACGATGCGTCATTAGAAAGATCTTCTGAAATACTCTAACTTCTTCTACGGCGGCCAGTATTAAATCTCTGCGTGGAAAAAAATATCGCTGCATAAAGGTAACGCAAGAATGAAAATATGTATATGGACTCATAGCCTGTTGACCAATAACGACGAGCGATATATCATTCGAAAGCTCTCTTTATTTTCAATAACTTCTTCTTTGCCAAGAAATCTCGGTTCGCTGTATGAAAAGAAGTATATCGACATAAAGATATCGCGAGGCTGATATGTATGGACTCAAGCCTATCGACCAATAACGACGAGCGATATGTCAATGGAAAGGTCTTTTTGGGTGCTACAACTTCTTTTATGGAAATAAAACTCAAATCACTGTATTTTAAAAAATATTGCTACTTAAAGACTGCACGAAAATCACGCAAAAGGGCCTCGGCAAAGTGAGCAATAATAACAAACAAAGCGTACTATATAACGTTAATGTACACTGTTATGTGCGTGAAATGAGTCCAGCTTAAGTTTTGTGATAAGATGAAATACGATAAATTCAATCCAGGTATTGGTCAGAAGTGTTCCAAGGAGGATTTTGCGCGACATTTATGTTTATAATTAAGATATTTTTGTACTGATATGTGTTCATTTGCCAGTGATATCAATTATTGTCAACGTTCTTAATAATCCAATCTGGATGGCTCTTAGAAAAAAACAAAAACTATTTAAAATAGAAAAACAAATAATATGCTGATATTAAGTAGGTATGAACTGCTTAGGTGGCGTAGTTGTACTATGGTATGATTGCAAAGCGGAGGCCTCTGGTTCAAATCACGTGTGGGGTCCAAGTGAGAGCTTTCGAATGACATATCGCTTGTCGTTATTGGTCAACAGGCTATGAGTCCATATGTATATTTTCATCCTTGCGTTACCTTTACGCACCGATATTTTTTTCCACGCAGAGATTTGATACTTGCCGCTGTAGAAGAAGTTTTAGAATTTCAGAAGACCTTTCCAATGACACTTCGCTCGTTGTTATTGCTTACTATGGCGAGGCCCTTTCGCGTGTTTTTCCTGCAGTCTTTAAGTAGCTATATTTTCTAAAATACAGTGATTTCGATTTTGTTGCCATAGAAGAAGTTGTAGCACCCGAAAAGACCTTTCCATTGATATATGGCTTGTCGTTATTGGTCGATAGGCTTGAGTCCATACATATGAGCCTCGCGATATCTTTATGTCGATGTACTTCTTTTCATACAGCGAATCGGGATTTCTTGGCAAAGAAGAAGTTATTGAAAATAAAGAGAGCTTTCGAATGATATATCGCTCGTTGTTATTGGTCAACAGGCTATGAGTCCATATACATATTTTCATCCTTACGTTACCTTTACGCAGCGAATTTTTTTTCCACGTAGAGATTTGATACTGGCCGCCGTAGAAGAAGTTATAGTATTTCAGAAGACCTTTCTAATGACGCATCGCTCGTTGTTATTGCTCACTATGGCGAGGCCCTTTCGCGTGATTTTCCTGCAGTCTTTAAGTAGCTATATTTTCTAAAATACAGAGGTTTCGATTTTGTTGCCATAGAAAAAGTTGTAGCATCTGAAAAGACCTTTCCATCGATATATAGCTTATCGTTATTGGTCGATAGGCTGGGATGCCCCTTCTCCTTTGGTCATTTGATTTTAAACGGCATCGGTTCCATACAGTCGCAATACCTCTTCTAAACCATTATTCCGCAACGCCGTACAAAAAAAATGCGACAAGGACGAAAAATCAGCGGTTGCAACTCACTCCCGTTCAGTGGTCCGGGGGGTGATTTGAAAAAATACGGCATCGGTTTCATAACATTAAGTAGCACTCAAAATTACTATTTAAAAAAAAGCCGTCACTAAATTATTGTTAATTTTAATGTATACATAAATTCCTTATAAATTTGACTTTTAAAGCTGAAAGGTCATTTGATCCTGTACGATAACCTGTTTTTTAACATGATATTGCTAAATACAATTGATATTTAGTATTGCCATTCAATAAAAATGTTTGAAAAGAAATGGAGAGGAAAATAAAATATGAGTTTTCTCAAATCATTTCAAAAGTTTAAATTATCGTAGATAAGTGAAATACAGCAACTTTCTAAATATTATTGTTGGTTTAAATAGTTCTCAGGTAAACAAATGAAGAAAAAATTATGCCGTACATTTTAATGCAGAACATAATTTTTGGCTGATTAAAATGGCACTACCATTTCAGGAGTACTTTATGGTCGTATGATTGTACACGGCATTAACATATTTTTGAAGAGAATAATTAATAACATGTATAAAAAATCATTATGCCGGATTTTAAAGTGAAACAGTGTATATTATATCCAAAAATTGAAAAACTATAGCTAAGCTCAGTATTTATATTTTTGTAAACTTTTCGATGTCATATACTGCAAACATGGACATATTTTTTTGAATTGTGTTATTAAATATACTAAATGATATATACAGAAATGAAAAAATAGGTAGGTATGTCTTTCAAATTTTAAGTCAATATCTGAATTAGTGACTGAGTCGGTATCGGAATCAAGGTCCTCATCGACGTCCGTATCCTCTTCTCGATTACCTTCTGAAACATGAATATGTTTCATCTTATTTTGCGGACAAATAAAGTTAAAAAAAAGGAATTAATAATAATAGTTTTCGTTATGTTTATTACCTTTTATCAATGTGAACTTTCAGATATGTACGAAATTGACTTTTATAGATGATCGCATTAGATACAAATAAATTGTCTAAATGCTGTACAGTAAATATCATACTAAATATCACCCTAAAGTATATTTTATTACATGGATTATTCGAGAGATATTTTCCGCTCTACAGACCTTTGGATCACCGAAAAATGTACGGCATGTGAAAAAATGTTATCTATGCATTAAATACTTTCAAAATAAAGTTATCCCATATTGTGTCAAATCACCCCCCGGACCACTGAAAGGGAGTGGGTTGCAACCGCTGATTTTTCTTCCTTGTCGCATAGTTTTTGTACGGCGTTGCGGAATAATGGTTTAGAAGAGGTATTGCGACTGTATGGAACCGATGCCGTTTAAAATCAAATGACCAAATTTAGCGACAAATTTGCCGGAATATCTAACGTTCTTCCGACTTTGTGACGCATTATTTTTGTACGGCACTACGTGTTCTTTCTATTATTTTTCATGGACCTATCGATGGTAGAAATGCCGTACAAAAATAAATGACCAAAATGAACGCCTCTCCTTGATGATTTTGAAGTCTCATTTGCACTGAGACGGACAGCTTACAAGTGACGGCATAGTGCTGAATATTATTATTTTATGCCCCTGTATCCTACCAAATAGGTCTCCTGGTGGTTCATTTGACCCATCGATTTTTGCCACGGGCTTGTAGTCTATATGGTAATAACCTGCTTTTTAGATTTGGCTTATAAAGGGACGAAGACAGCATATAATAAAGTTGCTGTTTCCAATATTTTATGGTCATTTATTTGAAGCTTCTTGCCCTTTTTCTTCATTCATTTTGTTTAGTTGTGCTGGTCGTAGTTTTTTTACGTATTTTAAAGATATTCAACTGTTGCAAGCATATGGACCCACTTAATGATAATTATGATCCGCATGTGTTTATATTTTTGTCAGATTATTTGCGTCACGAACCTAATGAACTAGCACCATCTGTTTCAAGTCTCGTTAAGAGCAAAATGAACATAATGTTATAAATAGATCGTCATACGCGTACACATAACTTTTTTCGTTGTATACGTGTAATACACCCTGTATTATGGCGACGTTAAAGGCTGTAGTTTTATAAAGAGATGATTTGGACCATGTCGAATGTTATCGGTGTTCAGTCAGAATTGGTTGCTCAACAATCTAAAATTTCAATTATTTTTGTTACATCCTCTTAGTTCAATGACGCGCCTTAATTCCAAAAGTCGAGAATCTTTATTAGAATCCAGTGGAGCTGGTTGCTTACTTATTGGGCTTGTGCTAAAAAAACTGTATAATAATTGTTTCAATATCCTTAACACAACACTCCTTTAAGTGACTTTACGTGTGTATTTAAGATAAGATTATTAGTCTTAACCATTTGCACTAGCCACTTTCTTTGCTTTGATTAGACCATCTACGTTCCGCCATGAAAATATTTTTGTAATTTTAAAACATTTTTAATGCGCCATTCGGTCTGCTTGCTCCATAGATGGCGTTTGTAATGTGGTGTTGTTTTGAGCAACTGCTTCTTATGCAGCAAGTTACAACTTTTAATTCCGGCTCGTTCGTTTTAACACATTAACCGCCAAGCTAATTTGACCCATATGTTCAATTTAGGCCGTTTGGTATATAAATAGTATATGTTCTGATATGTATGTACACAACTTTTTTTAAAATTATATGCTTATTTTAGAAATTATAAAGGTTTTTTTGTTTGCGGTCACCGGTGACCCCCATGGCGCTGAGAGAAGGGTATGGTGCCGGTCACCGGTGACCCCCACGGCGGTTAATGCCAGTTACGGAGCAAACTTTTTAGTTTTTATAGACTTCTTTGAAACAAGATTTAGCAATGGAGATATATTGCCAGCTATTTTATATCCTGGATGGTTGTCATTCGTGGCAAAAGGGCAAATCGAGCCAAATTCCATTTAAATATCACTTTGGCGGTGATTGGACAGGGAACACGACACAATTGAATGCCAACCCTGGAAACTGCACTTTATAGAAATAGAGAGAGCTCGTGTGTTTGATCAGACCAAATCCATTATCGCGCACACGTTTCAGCAATCAACTAATAAACAAAACTAGGAAAACTGCCTTTCTGATTAAATTAGTGGCATGTTCATTAGGAAAGGAGTAAAGTCAGTGAACAGTGAAAGTAGTGCGGTATGCAATATAGTTAGTACGCCCTAGTTGAAAGTTTCATTAGATGTTATCCGTTAAGTTCGGCGGTACTTGCTACACTAGCAATTTATACCACGCCAAAGTTCCACTTCTGTCGACTTGCATGAAGATAATGATAATGATTGATCGTGAAGCTGATTTAGAAACGACACCAACAACATGCACCGTATGTTTACCGGTTTAACGCCACTGTTATTATGTACGCATTGGTTCAACTGCGCTCGGCTATGTGCACTGTGTAGTGTATCACATACGGTTTATATGGCACTCGTTATCACAGTAACAAAGGTTAAGTATGTTTTTTCGCTTTCTTTATTATATTATTTCTTGAGAATTTTAAGTCACATAATGTAGAAGTACTGATTATTTAAGAAATTTCATTGGTTCAGTTCCTTAATGTAACAGGATTCATACTGAACTGCGTTGGAGGTTCTTATAATGGATCACTTTAGGAAAATGCTCTTGACAATTCTCAATTGACTCGAGAGGATCCACGAATAATGGCCCAATCAAACGAATGGCTGTGGCTAGTGATATATATACATAAATATAAGTACAGCATCCATTACAATAAGAAAGCGACATATATCTTGGTAGATTAAGAGTAAAGGGTATAAAACAAAAATGCAATGGGCATGTAGTATCAGAAAATAGAGAGCGCCAGAGCCCGCGCCTGCGGCCGAGCGTTTACACCGACCGACCAGATTAGAAAGTAGAAATCTCCAGTCTGAGGGCGCAAATGTCGCCGTGACAATTTGAGCATTAAACAAAGCTTTATGGCGCCACAGTCGATGCACTGTCATTATGATTCGGCATAACCCGTTCGAGCCTTATGCGCGGTCAGCACGTGAATATGCATGAGGAGGTTGCGTGACCGCGCGATCAATTTGCGAAACCATGTTGTTAATTATTGTAAGATTTTTAAATCTATTGTCGGAATTGTTGACTATTAATGTAATCAATATTTATTTAATCTTGTAATTAAGGGCGACTCAGCATTGTCATATCAATTGAAAAAGTCTTGTATCATCTCAGGGTCTTCGTGACGTGTTGCTGTTGTGATAAGTGGTTGTTAATGCCTTTATCTGACTCTTAAAGACACTGCATCTTGCTGGCTTGTTAGTCGGTCGTTGATTCTTTGACCTGAAATAGGGTGAAGTGATTTCGTAAGGCGTTTGGGATATTTATTACGAGTTGTCTGAGTTTGTAGGGCTACATCGTCGGTGTTGGTCGAGACGTTTACGTAACTAGCCACGTTGCGAGCCGAGTGCCGTGTGCCGCGCCACGTGGTGCGCTGACAACGCGACGATCATGCGATACTTTGCGACAAGTGTACTATTACTCTGATATTAACAATGTGTCACATTTACAACACTGCAGACTAGCTGATGCACACCAGTTTTTATATACACGTGGGACAATTCCACGTACCTACTCAAAAATGCGTTATTATTCCGAGTTCAACATGACACAATTTTATTTTAAGTAATCAAGGTATTTTAAGTAATCAATTTTATTTTAAGTAATCAAGGTGTTGGTAAACGGACTAGACGCGACTGCCAATATGTTCACGGTGGTCGCGGGTTCGAATCCCAGGGCACACCTCTGACTTTTCGGAGTCATGTGTGTATTGATAGTCAATCACCACGCACTAAAACGGTGAAGGAAAACATCGTGAGGAAACCTGCATACCATAGCGATTTATAAAAAAATCTATGGTATGTAAGTCCGCCAACCCGCACTAGGCCAGCGTGGTGGACTATATGGCCTAACCACTCTCAATCGTAGTGTCGATTGTAGAGGAGGCCCGTGCCCTGCAGTGGGACGTATATGGGCCGATACAGAATCAAGGTGATGTGTAGGTAGCGACACGGCTGTACATAATATTATGTTCGATATAAATGACTCACATTTCACGCCGCATTTTCTTCCTGTAAATATCTTTCTTTGTTTCCATGCAACGTCGAACGTGTTTACAAACATGGCGCCAATGTTAATAATATTACATTAATTTAAACATTAAAATAATTTTGCGTATAAACAGGAAGTGTGTCGAAACGGGTGACCGCGTGGGCGTGCCTCTAGCGCGATTGTTACACTCGTATGGTTATTGCGCATTTGAATCGCGTTTTGTCTATTGCCAGTTGCTACTCACCTGGTTAGGTCATCGCGTGTTCATACTTAACACGTAAGTTTCGTATCGACCATTAAGTATGACGGATCGTACGCAAACAGCTTAAAACCAAACATTGTAGTCCACCGAACGTGTTGAAATGCAAAGGCACATACTAATTTATGAACTAGGAAACTATTCCGCTTCAACTGGTCACGTACGAACCTAAATCTTATAATGTTAATCGGTTTCCTTAACGATACGTTTTTATCTTAATAGTAGTAATATTCGGGTAGCTAGCGGCAGATAATACTCGTTCCAATTAGGGTCTTGCATTTAAGCGCGTTATGTCCTCAGATGGATTATCTGAATGTCTACAGAATAAGCCTTAATCCCGCTTGTAAACTACTGTGTCAGCGGACTGTGTATAAGATTGCGGGAGTGTTAGGGCTGGATATTGAGGATGCGATTTGTGTGATTGATATGAAGAATGCGTCTGGCAGCTAGTTTTTACGGCGAGAGACGTCGCGTAACGCGGTGGGCGTGCGTGCGCGCTGGGTGCGGCCATGTGGGTCGTTGAACCGGCTTTGTTTGCCAACTCAGCGTGCATGCTCAGTCACCACTCGCGTCTCAATTATAATATCCAACTCTGTCGTCACATTTTTTTCCGATAAAGCTTCTGTTTGTCTGCAGCTGTAGGGCATTGATATGGACTTACCAACAATTGGGCAGGCAATCTTTGAAATGCGTTTACTTCTGATTTTATTCTGTTTCAGCTTACATGGCTGGTAGAACCAGTGATATCGTCTGTCACTACATATTTATTTTGATTTAAATTATCGTGCGCATAAGCCCGAATGAAATTTGTCGAACACGGTGAAAATTTGAAACAATAGGTTGATAGTTGGCAGTTGGCACGGATGTGAAGTGAGAGTTGGCCGTCATGAGGAGCCGTCCATTGTACTGGTACACCAACACCGATGCTTTATTTATGCGCCTGACATATAACAGGGGAGCTAATGCATTCATGTCGAAGTGTTTTCAGAAACCGTCATGTCGACGCTTTCTTTTCCTGATATTTGGGCATGTCTTTTATTTAATTTTGACAAGTGATTGGCTAACTGGCTGCGAAGTAAGCTTTCTACGCCGGAACTAGTTCTATTTCTGTGTGGATAAATATTTGTATAACCTGAAAATTGTGGAATTTGTGTTTGTTACACGCATCCAGGTTACAAGACTAGTATCATAATGTAGGCCAACGTTTTAAATTACCATTACTAGGTACTCAATATTTACAATAAAACTACATGTTACTGTAACGAATTTGTAAGAATATTTGTATGTGCAAGTCACTGTGAGACAAAAGAGTTTCTGTCCCAAGGATGATCCCAGGATGAAGCGTTGGCTCAATTTGGTTATGATAGTTGAGTGTTTTTTACGCACCATCCAATAGCAGTTGAATAAGTCAAAATAGATAGACCTACCTATTTCACTCGGAAGATGAAAACGGCCTGGACTCTGGGCCAGCCAGTTGCTAATACAAATCCTTTGTCGGTTCTTACTCCAAATATCAATGCAGTCTTGAAGAACCAGTACTGATGTATATTTTCCATTGTCTGCAGGCGTGGGCCGCTGCAGCAGCCAGTCAGGCAGCGAGCGCGAGCAGGACGAGAGCCCCCGCGGCAACGAGTCGTCGGCGCCGGTGCCCATCCCCGACAGTGAGGACCTGCAGCGGCGTAAGGAAGAGGCGCGCAGGAAGCGCCGCAGGAAGAAGCGCTCGGGCAGCTCAGTTGTCACGTCATGTTTTCAAGGTAGGTGTTCAGACTTCAGGGCAGATATTGGGCATTACACGTCAAAACAGAGCAGTTAGCACGCGGCAAACGGCTTGGATTGTGTAGGGACAAAAGGAGTCGGCTAGGGAGCTTTGACAGTTCTCGAGTGGTTGCCTTCTATCAGGCGGCCCAACAGTAGGTCTGCTTACGCAGCCATTCAATGAGCATAAATAAGGCCAGGGTAACGGCATCTTCATTGTTCTGTGCTATTAAAACTCGTACCATTGATGCTGTACAGGTGTTGCATTGGATCTGATACAGCAATTTGTTTTTGAAACTGGCACAGCAAATTTATAAAGTACGCCGTGTGGTCTGTACCGACACACAATTATATCGTCGAACGAGATAAGCCTGGCATACGTATGAATTGAATTCCTGTTTAAATCATATAAACAAAACCGTTTTACCTTGAAGTATAATCTGTGTTCTATATCAGCCGTAAAAACTTTGCAGCAATTGTATTGTTATCGATACATTAATTATGGTTGTTTACAAATTATTTAATTGAGTCATAACAATGTGTTTACGGCTGCATGTGTATTTGGAAATATAACTTTAGTGTTACATTTTGGTAGTCATCAAGGTCACTTCATCGGAAGGCTGATTAAAGTATTACTGTCTGTTGCTAAAACCTCCGTAAAAATAATCACTTATCTTTCAATACAAGACAGTAAACTTAAAAATATAATATAAATAATCCCTTTAATATTAAACTCAGCAACTAAGTAGCTCTGAGAAACTCAGTACCCTAATAAGAACAACCTTTGATCAAAACACTTCACAAAAATGTACTTGAACTTTACGAAAACAAGACTGAAATTCGTTTGAAAACCAAACTTGAACAAGGCTCGAACTCAAATTGCAAACAAACTAAAAGGCACTTTCAGAATTCGATAATTAAACTCAATTTCTATTGCCGACAGACCTATACAAGCTTACGGGCGAAGTGTTGGGCGAGGGCGCATACGCCTCGGTTCAGACATGCGTCAACATATACACGGGCCACGAGTTCGCAGTGAAGATCATCGACAAAGTGCCGGGGCACGCCCGCGCCAGGGTGTTTCGCGAGGTGGAGACATTCCACTACTGCCAGGGACACCCGAACATAATCCAGCTCATTGAGTTCTTTGAGGACACGGACAAGTTCTATCTTGTCTTCGAGAAGGTAAGCTAAATTTTTTTGAATGCTAAGTGAATAGAGACTATGCCTAAAAGCAAAGGCATAGCCTTTTAAATATCAAGAGTAGAGACTAGTCTTATGCCTGCTGGCAACTGCATAGCCAGATAAAGCTTTATACGTTAGATAATTATTACGTGCTGGTCGACCCAACCATACTGCCTATCTGTATCTGAATATACACAGATGATGACGAATTCTTAACCATACTATACTGCCCAACTAAGCGCAAAAGCGGTAACTCAAAGAAAGCGAGTTTTGAGATAATTGAAGTTATGTAAAAATAGTTATATATATACTTTATGTATAGTTTTTTTTATTTGTTAAATATTATTTATATATTATATAGGGTGTATTTGTTATCACATTAGTTAAATTATCAAAAATGTATAATAATGTATTTTATTCATGAGATACGGTTACACCGCTTAGTAAACTATAGAATTAAAATTGAGATACCGCTTTTTCGTTAGCTCTTCTCAAACATGTGTGTATACAAAAAGGAATGTATTTTCTATCGAATAAAATATGTATTATTTGAAAAAAAAAACAATTAAAGTATATATATAACGTTTTTTTATTATTAAAATTTGAAATTACATAAAAAAATATTTAAAAACAAACGGTTTTTGGAAGGAATTTTAGTAGTCAAAAGTAGGGAGTTCTCTCCAAAAGGACATTCTATTTTGTGGTATTATATTTTGAAAATATTTCAAAATATTTTCTTTTTTGTTTCTTGAAATTCCTTCCGGAGCAGTTTTCTTTTTTGGTGGAGGCAAGACATGACTTTTTAAATTTTTTTTTCCTATAATGCTAGCAGTAATTGCATTATGATCGAATCCTGTTTTGTAGGTGATATCAAAACTGCCTCTTTTAACTTCAACTTCAACCATTTCGCTGACATATGGACGCGGTTTAATTCGAGACAGTGCATATTGTGTGGTATAATCATCCCAGTCATAAAAGTCTTGCATGTTCATCTCTTTAAGTTTTACATTTTTTCCTGCAGTGCTAACTGCCTGAGAAAAATCTGCGAAATCATAAATTTTGTTTTTCATGCGTTTTATGGACAGCTCTACCCTATGATGGAAACTATCAGCTGACATAAAGGTGTGGCCGGATTCAAAATATTTGATGACAATCTTGTCGGCGTTGATATCCTTAGAATTTATAATATAAATTAAGAAAGAAAAAAACGTCCAGTTTTTGTTCTGGGAGGAACAATTATCAACCCATAGTATGATATTTTTTTTATCCCGATGAAAAATAAAAAATTGATAGTATGCACTTATAATTTCGGCTTTGGAACGTCCAAACAACCCTTCATACCATAGTACAGGAAAAACACTCAAATCTTTTCGGCCTTGACCAGTTGGCACGAAACTTTCGTTGTAAACCACTATCCTATGAGTAAAAATAGCAGTTTTGAACATGTCTATCCTGGGCAGCATGATAACTTTTTGTAAATCAGCAGAATATACAACAGTATCAGTTTCATTTAGCTCACTGTCTAATTTATACTGCTCTCTGGACATGTATGCCCGTTTGTTATGACTTTTCCACTTCGTGCAACCTAGACAGTCTTCTTTAAGGTTTTCTTTGGTATGTGTATCATCGTGTAAACGGAACTCTTCACAGTCCTCACACTCTTCGTGGCCAAGCTTTACAAAAGAAATATTTAATTCTGCGACTACTTCTCGATATTTATCGTAAGATACTTTGCAAGACGGATTTTTTTCTAAAAAGTCTTTATGCATCGCACTGATTGTCAAATCACTGGGTAAGTATAAGCGATTGGGAGCGTGTTCACGCCTGTAATGAGATATACTCGGCTCAAAGCTCATTATATGTTCCTTAATAGGAGTAGATTCAATTTTATTGTGAGGAGTAGCTCCCAGTCTTTTGTCTACTGGTGGTGCAACCGTGTCGTTAGAATTGGCCAAAGCCGTATGTAAAGGTTTGTCATTAGATGATTTGTAGCCCAAAGTTGTCAAAAAGAAGGTTTTACATACTCCATACTTTGTACCGAGCACGTCCTTAAGTGAATAACTGTAGCTTACTTTTTTTCTGTACTCCTCTGATTCAAATCTTGTTACTGTTCTTTGTTTCACAGATTTAGCTGAGGTGTGATGCAGCATATAAGCCTTCCTCTCTTTGTCATTCAAACTCCAGAAGCTCTCATTTATAATTTTTCGCTGCTCTTCCGATATATTTTGGATACACTGCTTTTTGCATGAAGCAGGACAGGGTGGTTTAACGTTATGTTTCTCTCTAATCTCACTTTTTTTCACTTCATTTCTGACTTTGAGAGGTTGGTCGTGTTTTTTTTTTTTTCCTAATTGTACCGGCCTTAGTATAAGTTGTAAGATTATGTGTATTTCCATCAGCTATCTCGTTTTGTGTCAGATTCTCGGTGTCCCTAAGATTATCATTTGGTGTCACTTCGTGTCCTTGAGATGAATTCTCAACAGATTTTTCGTATTGAACACTTATCACATTTGAATTATTCCTAAGAGATTCAGAAGTGCAAATAGTATTATCGGAAGCAGTTATCAATATTTTTTCTGTATCATCTTGAAAAATACAGGATCTTTGTTGATCTTCAATAGTATCTGTGATCAAAGGTTCTGGATTACCGCAATTAAAAACATTGTGTATGTTGTGTGTATTAAAACAAAAGCCTGGCGATGATATGTCACTTAAATCATTATGTTCAATAATTGGCACAGTTGTCAATGTGATCAACGAGTTAGGGGATTTGTTGTTATTCCCGATTTCTGTGTTTTGATCATCCTGATGCATAGCGAAATAATCAACGTTTGATGTACACGGACCCGATAAAAAATGTGAATCTTCAAAGTCGAAACCATTTGAGGAAGGAAGAATCGGAGCTAGTAATTGATCAGCACTGTTGAATCTTGAAAATGCGGGATCATCATCTGAATCACTAGTAGGAAAAAAGTCGGGATCGATCGTTTTAATATTACGTTGTAATTGTTTGGATTCCTTAAACTTTTCCCTCAACGCCTTATTTTTTTGTGCTAAAAGCATCATCATTTTCGTATTTCTTTGCGACATGGTTTATCTGTAACAATATTTAATAAGTATAACTGAATTATTTTATTCATCAAAAACGTTTAGTTATCTTTAACAAACATAATACAAATTATATATTTGGGAAATAAATTAAAATATTGCACTTACGTAATGTAAAGTGCAAATCAACTTATTATCATCGGAACAACAATAACCGTATGGCTGGGAAAATATGATTAAAAATAATGTACTTTATGTTCTGGTAGATCAAGGTCAATTTTGCTAAGTACGAATGCGTACGAGGGCGCGCACGCCAACCGCAAGAAAGTTTAACACAAAATTTCTAATTTTGCAATGATTATGGTTACAAAATGCTAAAATAATATTTAATAGGACTTACCTGAATGTCAATGTATGAAGTTACCCCATTAAGCACCTTAATTTACAGTTTTTTTCTTAATTTTGCACAAATATCATGACCTCTTCACAACAAAAACAAACAAGTTATGACACGAATTTGCGAACGAATTTGCCAAGGGCAGGGATAAATCACTGTAAAATGTATTAGAAATTCGATCTTATCCAGTAAAACCATAAGGGCTAATTTAATTTTGCTATTGCAACCGTATCTCACTAATTCAAAACAATTTGCGTATTATGCAAGCATTAAAATACTAAGCATTATAGCGGTAACTCATTGCTGATTTTACTCATCCTACTTACCGCTTATCGGCTAAGCAAAAGTTGTGTATTTATTTAAGAATTTTAGCGATATTTAAATTTGCGGCTGGTTGCCTACGTAATATTAATATACCTCTAACACCCTTAGTGATATATGGTAAAACTGAGATAGAAAAATCTTTCTTAAGGTTTTTTCATACGTTTTGAACAAGATAGTGCTAAATGGCTTAGTCCAGTAGATGCGTATTTTTTAAAGCTATCCGATGGCATAAAAATCAATTTTACGATTTTTTTTGAGATACCGCTTTTGCGCTTAGCAGGGCAGTATATTTGTTGTAAAAATTAACCAGTACTGAAGTATTTAGAGCGATCGCGTTACAATTTTAGAGTATCATTCAATGAAAACTTCACTGACAGGTCGGCATAAAATAATCCTGATCAATACCACAATTACGTCACGCGGTCCAACCCAGCAACAGCTCAAGGTCCAAGCCATTAAAAAGGCAGTGTTTATGCAATCGTAAATACCTCTAACGATTCTAAAGGACAACAACCTTTACACATTGCATGTTTTCGAGAATTAATCATATAAATGATATCATTGCACAGGGGTTGTCATATGTACAAACAAGCATATTTTACATATGATTACGTTACAAGCGGTTATATGTACTTTTGTCATTTGCGTATAGCGTCAATGTTTTGAAAATAATTTCGTAGGTATTACACAGTCAGCATGATAATTAGTTTATTACATTCAAACATACAACATAAGACATTAAAATCGTTAAAGTGACTTATTTAAGGGCATAACAACATTAAATTTTTCGCACCAAAAATTTGTACCGAAATGCTTTGTTTTTCAACTCCTAAAATTATTTGCCAAGATCACGCGAGCTTCAAAACAAGGGTATCTAATCTGTCGTATCCTATTCCATCACATAAGCGCCATTGAATAGCCTGCATGACGTAAACAAATTTCATTTCATTGCATTAAACGCATTTCATTTCATCACAGCCAGTTAGTCGCGTTCTGTCACGGATCGTCACGCCTTCACAAACCATAACAACAACAAAAATGTAAAAATGTGAAAACAATATGCAAATAGATGTAATGTGATTTTGACACAGACGCGTAGGCAGAAAAGTCTACGCGTTTCTCTTTTCCATCAGCGTTTAACTTAAAAATTGTATTGTTATGTCTCGGATTACGGATTACAATAGATTTATTGATCTTTTGTTTACACATGACTTTCTTTTGTTTTAATTGTATAACACTCAGTTCTTAGAATTAATACATTGAGATAAAGTTCACACGTCAGTATTGACGACACGAATATGATAAAAATATCTATCATACTTTATGTGTCTTAGGATTACAGTGCAAAATTGATCGCGTATATATTTACATACGGTATTTTTGGTACCTTTTGTCGTGAAACAAAAGAAGACATGTGTATGAATAATATCTGTTTCAACAGATTTTCGCTGTTGCTAGTCACGGATTTACTTGCATGATTTGGCCATCGTCGCCCTGACCTAAAAAAGATAAGCGGATCTGAATAACTATGAATTAATATTTATTCCATTGCATTGTTGAGCTCTATTATTTCGTTAACCTATTATTAAAGTAATCAAAATAAAGTACTAGATCGACTTAATAAATTCGCCTTCGAGTCATATTGATTATTTAGGGTACATACTCATATTACAGACTATGCCATTAGTGTTTTGCAATCAATTATTTACGTATCTAGGCGAGCGTAGGTAGTCAAATATTAAACAAATATAGGAGCAGTGTTGATAGTCTGTCTAACACACCAGTGTCGGTGAACCAATAAATATGACGCACGTACAAGGAATTTCCATTTTTCACACATATTGCTCACATTGTATACTTTGTATTTTTGATGGCATGTCATGTCATAATCGGCTGATGAAATATTGAAATAATTACTAGTAATGGTGTAAGCGCCTGCTCATTCCTGAAAATTCGAAACTCATTTCAGAAAAATCTACAACTCCCTTGGTATATAATGCGTCGTCCGGGGCTATAGATCACTAGAAACTAACAATTTAGAAAGCTTTTTCGCAGTATCTTTTGCGTCTATCGTAAAAGTATATATTTTATAAAAGATCAAAGCAAAGGTAAATAAGTTTTATATAATGTAAATATATAGTTCATTCAAAGTGAATTAAATATGTTTCGCTGCAACTATTAGTCCTTTACAAAATTTACAGGAATGTATTGTAGTTATAGTATATCTATGTGATATCACATTGCGACTGAGCACACTACTATCGGTTTAAAGGCTAACTTAACTAACCCACTTACGCAATTTAAATCACCATTTCTTAATGAATGTTGTCACGTCGCGTCGTCATACCCAGCTTTTTGTTAGTATCAAGATGTTTTTGTCTTAATTGAACCAGCAACACTGCATTTTTCTTACGATCCCACTGTTGAGTAAAGATTTTCAAGTTCCTTCACTTATAATAAATAATTTGCACTATAAATTGCATTTACAGGGAAGAAATATCAAGTAATGTATATATTAATAGATATTAATTAAATGAAGTCTGCTCAGATATTACGAGGATACAGGTCGAGCACATTTATTATGAGAAGTGGGACAACTGAATGTTTATATCTGACAGACAGCCAGACTCGTTTATTTTCTTGTCAATTGTTATTTTCTGTATACATAACACGCGTTATATAAAAATTACGGTTAGCCATGACATTAAAATCGAATTACGCGCCGAAATGGCTACACTACTATTGGTATATAAATACGAGAACAAAGTCCTTGATAAATACTTTTATATGTATTGCACTGTTTTATTTAATGTTATTTAAAAATGTTATGGTTATTTAAGGATACAATTATTATCACAAGGAAATCATACACAGGGCTACGAAGTATGTGTTTAAGTTACAATAATCAAGTTGAATTTTGAAATTAAGGTGCAGAATTATTTGTAGTATCAAGTATCAATTACATGCCCACAGCTCAATAATAGTAATTATTGATGTCCAAGCTACAATTGAAATGCTGGCAGAAGGAAACAAATAATAAACCACAATGCTGATAGCCGTCCATCAACGAGCACTGTTATTGTTTTCAGCTGATTAGACAACAATAAGGAAACACTCCTGCCATACACGATAATTTATCAATAACTACCAACTATGGACGGGCTCATTATGAATTTCTTGTTTCGAATATACTGAATAGTCAGGGAAAATACTTTTTAATAGTTCCCAACTGTCAGCTTTGATGAAAATATTTTCATTAAATTAATTAATTCAAAGAGGAAAATGGAACTTAAACGTCGCACAAAGCAAGCATTGTACAAAGAACGACTAAAGTATTTTTAGCTTTGTAACACACTTTGAACTTAAACTGAATGAGATTTAAATTCTTGTTTGTAGTTCCTAGTTTAAATTATCATTTTAAAATACAAAGTTTATAACTTTCTGTACATTTTTAAAGGAATTGTTTTGTTTGTAAATCAAAACTTTTCAAAAAATCAAAATTTTATCGTACATTATTCTTGATAAAAATGAAAGAAAAGCGTCGGTTGGAAGAACCCAAGTACAAGCTGTGATCTTTTGCCACAGGCTGTTATTATCGTTGGTTTGATGCACTAACATCAAAACTCACGTTTCAATATCGGCTTGTAAACGTGTGCCAGGTTACTGACTAATGGCTTGATATTACACAGTTTATTGCCATTATCGGAAGCCAATTCTCATCTACACCTACATACATGATACGTGATAAACTGGCAGCCAGATAATTTAGGACTTTCGCCCATATGTACCTTATAATTGTAACTAAAATTTCATCTTGCACAGTTGCAAATAGAAACTAAAATTCTAAACATATTGAATTTGTTAATTTAGATAGGTAAAAAGAGAATTCTTCTGTACAAATTGTCTGAAAATTGAATTAAATAACATTAATAAATGTGGTCTATTATTACCTCAAACGACATCCATTAAAAGTGGTTATTATTTATGTTTTTCCTTATCTTAACATGCTATATTACTTAATATTAACTAAGTAAGCTTTTTCCCAAGCTGTATGATAGCTCGTTTAATGTACAGAGCCACGTTTGTGAATGTAAGTCGGTAATAAAACAGATTTTACGACGAACAGTTTGTGAAGTATCGTGCGCACTTACACCGTGTTATAGGGACGGTCGGGACGCTTTATATCCACGTATAGTCGTGTATTTATATCCAGAACATCCCCGGCGTCCGCCAAAAGTCCCAGTTGACTTTGGAAGCCGTCTGTAATTGCCGGATAAAGTTTATTTTGTGTTGTCTTGGTTTCGCGTAATATCAACATTTGACGCGATGAGATGAATTTAAGGCGTGCGATGTGTGCGAATTTTCTGGAAGAATTTTTGCATAAGTTTATCCATATCTCGAAACTCTGGTTTTGATAACATTTCACTGTTATCTTATAAACCTAAAACAATGTTGTTTGATGATTTGTTACACTCGGCACGTACCTACAATCTACTGTTTATGTAATCCTAGTATACAATTAGATTTACGTAGGTGTGTGTCTAATGTATTCATGACTATAATTCCTATGCAACATGTATTTAAGTAGTTTTTGTTTTGTCAACAGATCAACGGCGGTCAGCTCCTGTCTCGCATCCAGGAGCATCATTACTTCTCAGAGCCGCAAGCGGCTGAGATCGTGCGTGAGATCGCCAACGCCCTGCACTTCCTGCACGGCAAGGGCGTGGCGCACCGCGACCTCAAGCCGGAGAACATCCTGTGCGTCCACCGCGACCGCCTGTGCCCGGTCAAGATATGCGACTTCGACCTGGGCAGCGGGATCAGCTTCACCTCCAGCCTGGCCAGCCCGCTCGCGACGCCGCAGCTTATGACACCGGTTAGTTCAGGCATTTGTTGACGTTTCTTTATATACGTATTGCATTTATTGGTATGGCAAGGCAACGAGACAGAAATATCTCTTGATCGCGATGGTCAATATCAACTTGCTCAAAATTAGGATTTACACTCCCTGTAAATTGTTAGATGTTTGAGAGAATGTCTCAAAATCAACAAAGAATATTAGAGTATTGACTAACTAACTCCCAATATTTCTTGGCGCGTAACAATCAATATACCGAATCTTGTAACAAACTGGATGATTCCATTGGTAATTAAAGACGTGGCGCTTAATTTGGAGTACGTGTTAATTATAATGGTGTAACACGAGGCGATGTGTTCCCACAGATAGACGGTTTGTTTTCACAACTCAATCTCGATTCCGATGAAGTTATTTGATATCATTGTTGTGTGGCATCTGCTCGTATGGGCTGGGCTGCCTGTGGATTTCCTTTTAAAATATTTTGCACTTTGGAACTGTTTGTTATTGTATTGCTTCTGCCTGTAGTATACAATAGCCATTTAAGGATATTTCTTAAACATGCAGAATTTTACGTATGTTCATTTTTGTGTATATTCCATTAGATTACGGTGGACTTAGAAATAAAAACTGCACAGGATTGTCAAAACCGAATATTTGAAGATTACAAGAAACTAGTACTTACTATAATTTCTTTTGTATATTTTGGTCTATACATTATTATTGCAGATAATATATCAAAAGCCCTCCGCAATAACAAACACGATAAAAACTAATAACAAATAAATAATTAACAAGTCTGTAATCAATATGTGCAAATAAATATGCAGTAATGACATTTGCATCGCCCTTCTTAAGTCCAATATCAAATAAAAATTATGTTGATTCTTACCTTTGTAGTAACAAGTAAGACAACAATCTAAATATTGATGTTATTATCAAATATGCAATAACCATTTTAAATAACTGAATTATGATGAAAATGAGTATGCACGTTGTTTTAGTTTCTCTAATTTTCCATCTAACAATACTTTTAATATACAATAAGCTATAGCACGACATAGTAGACAAGAACAAAATATTTAACAAAATAAATAACAATTAATAACCTGTAAAAGTCTGAAAGAAATACAACTGGACAACTAAAGAAAAATTATAGAAGTAGAAATAATTTTTACAATGAAGCCATTGTGAAAAACATATTTTTCTGATAAGAATGGGTCTGGTGATGCGTGTCGGATTGCCACATCTGCCAGTCACCTTACAGTATAAAACAATGCGTTTCAAATTACGATCAATATTATAATTGTATGACTAACCGTCTATATAAATCGTACGGATTTTCATGTCGATTACGACCATTCTTTTATTTCTATTGTTCAATGTTCGCCAGCCGTGAATATTTATGTCTGGAATAATATATTATCGGTTCATTGATGAGGTATCAGCAAATAACAATTGAACAAACGTGCCTTGGGATTGATCGACTTACAGCCGCTGCCAATAAACAATCCCAATCCAAAATTTGCCGTTTTAGATTGACAGCTCAATCTTTTTTCTGATAGTATATTGCCAATAATCAATCTCAGTAGTGAAAAAACTATGACAACATGACAAGAGACCAATCGAAAAGTAGAAAACAATCCAGATTGACTTCAATCTAATTTTTTCGATTGATTATTGGCAGCGGCTGATAGTGGCTTATTGATTTCATGTCAGGGCTTCGAAACTATTATAAAAAATAGGTATGTTCGTAGTTTAACAATATTTATTATTGACTATATTAGTCATATGCCATTCTTATAAAAATAACTTATTATTCATTTATAGATGTGAGACGAGTATATTTTTTTTGCAATATTCGAAATTGCATTATTATGAGCGCCTGTCTTGTTTTTCCTGTTCTATATTTAAAATTAAAAATGATGCAGTAAATTTTCATCACAGAAGACCACGATTGAACCTCGTGTCGATAAGACTACTTATTAAATGATTATTGACTAGATAGGTCTACTATACAGGCGGAATTTTTGCCTCTGATGCCGTGCTTGCTAACTTTCCTATAATATTCGTTTATCAAGATTGCCGATATGTATGAAACTACGCAGAATCCCAACGGAAAATAAAAAAACAAATATAATTACTGTCTAGATCACTTCCGGAGGAATTTAATAAAAGACAATAGCGTAAACTCCTTACAAATAAACTACATATTTGATTCTAGATACTCAATATCCGAATATCAGGAAACGATTTCATTGTTTAATTTAGAAATAAGTTTCAAGATTTTGATTCTTTAATCACGTGTCCCACTGATATCAGTTAGCAACGGTTCGTGCAAGCGTAATTTTAAAACTTTACTGTCTATTTTAGTTAAAATCGTCGCCCGAAATAGGTTAGTCAGACGAGCTACGATCGAACCGCTACCCCCCGGCATGGTCGACCCTGGCTATGCGTAAATAGGTTATAGTTATACGTATTGATAAGTTCACGTACTATGTGCTTACGAAGTTTCTAGATTTTATTGATCCTGCTATAAAAGGGATATTTGTCTCTAAATATTGTTCGGTTTGACTTTTTTATACCGTATTTACTAGCTATGCCTATAGTAATTCACGCAAATGTGTTACTTTTCACACTCGCTCAAAGTAATTAATTATTATTAGAGCAATATACTGTATACAGTCATATTTTTGGACCGCCCAAAGACAATCAACGCTCGCTAGTAGACGGTTCCTGATGGTAAACCAACCGATAAGCTGTGGTTGAATGCCGTTTACTTTTTACATTATAACAAAAGGTTTTAATAATTTTCGTGATTATTCGTCACAATATTTCTTTGTCATTGTACCGGCTACCGAGCGGGCTTTGATTAACCACAACAATGACATGTAATACCTTGAACTAGGCTCACGAGGGACTGTGGCTATTGGCATTGAATGACTATCAAGAGTCAAGACGAAACACCTGACTTATAGTGATATCGATACGATATTATTAACACGCGATGGTCACGTGCTTTCGCCGTTCCATTCCTATGCATTATGGGGATTGTTAATGGTTAAAAAACTAAATTGAAACAAAGGCAAGTTTTGGTAACCTATCGTATGTTGTCACGCGAATAGCAAATGGGGTTTAGAATATAATGTTTCGTAGGGAAGAGAGCTATTGTAAGTTAATCACCAATTGAAAAATCATTGGTGCAGCAGCTAATTTAGCTATTTGCGCGAAAAGTTGCGGAATCAAATAGTTAAAATATTTGTACGATATAAAATGTAAAATATACTACAATTCAAAACAAACTTTAGCTATATCCTTCATCCCAGCATAACTGATTATATTTTTGTCCAAAGGTGGGCAGCGCAGAATTTATGGCGCCGGAGGTGGTGTCGCTGTTCGCTGGCTCGGCGGCGGCGCACTACGACAAGCGCTGTGACCTGTGGTCGCTGGGCGTCATCGCGTACATCCTGCTGTGCGGGTACCCGCCGTTCCGCGCCGACTGCGGGGCCGACTGCGGCTGGGAGCGCGGCGAGAACTGTCGCGCCTGCCAGGAGCTGCTCTTCAACTCTATACAGGTGAGACGAACTTTTATTTTACGCCACGAATGATTCTCCCCCAGGCAAACTAACTTAACTGGCTCAATCTTGACCCAAAGAAATTATTTTGGCACGCCAGTTTCAAGGACCACAATAGTAAGCAACGTTGACCCAAATGTAGGAATTGTATTGACAGGATTGATTGCCTAACCGTCAACCACATGACTACAAATATAATCGCGCTTTCGCGGCATTGTTTTGTGCATGACGGAATAAAACTTTTTTTTTATTGTAATGTATGGCAAGACGAGCATGCCGTTCGTCTGACGGTAAGCGATACGACCGCTCATGAACAGTCGAAAAACCAAACGCACCTTGAGTTACAAACCAATGCTTGGCATTCCACTGTGCTCGCTATCCTGCGACATAAGATGTAAAGTCTCAATCTGTTCCCACCCAGGTGGCCTCACACATGAGACCACCAGGATATGCGATAAAATAAACATAAAAGACATAGGTTGGTCGAAATGCGTGCTATAGTTGTACTAAAAAGATCGAGTTTTACCCAAATAGATATGTTGCCTACGCCCAATTTTAAAGAAATCGGTCTGTTAATTGAAAAGTAAAGTTGTTCTACTTGTGTTTGTGTTACGATCTTTCATCAAGATTACAGGCACTTTATTAAAGTGGTAGATAAGTGTTTGTTACCATTATGTTGCGATCTTAATGCTATATTTAAATGTAAGCACCAAACAATACATTCATGTAACTATTCTATTGCAAAACAATCCAATTGCCGTCATACCGGAAGTAATCGCATAGAATGAGTTAAAATACTCGCTTTCAGAACAATATACTGCTCTTTGTATTCGAATACTTGCATCGTAATTAGTTTATTCTAATCACTTACTGTCATTTGTTGGCCTTGCAGGTCTGCACTAGTATTATTCAAGTTTATATCGATTTTGTTCACAAAACAATTCACTTGAGTTATTTTGCTTAAATATCAATGTCCATTACAATGTAGCATACAATAGAAATATCATACAAAAAAAAATATTGGTACTTATTACACTGACCAGTAATGGAATGATCGAGTAGATTAGAAATTAGACCGCAACACAAAAAAAACTTATTTACGCGATATTTTTTAACTAATACGGTTATAGTTTCCTCAAAGCTTTAAATGATGAACAATTCATAGTATTGTCATATTTAATTGTATCTAATAAATATTCTTTACCCTCTGCGGTACAGTTGGTTAGAAGCCGGCTGTGTAGCGAGAGGCTGTGGTTTCGATTCCCGCAACGAGACAAATGTTTGTGAGGCCCACAGTCTCTCCAAGTCTTGTATTTCCTGATACCCACGACACAAGAATCGATGTTAATGTGGGGTCAGGACTATGTACACTGTTGGGTGTATTTATTTATTTTGTATATCTGATTGTTCAGGAGGGTCGGTACTCGTTCCCGGAGGAGGAGTGGTCGCACATCTCCGCGGAGGCGAAGGACCTGATCCGGCAGCTGCTGGTGCGCGAGGCGTCGCACCGCATCAGCGCTGAGCGCGTGCTGCAGCACCCCTGGCTGCGCCGCCCGCCGCGCGACGCGCGCCTGCACGCCAACATGCACGCCAACATGCATCCCAACTTGCACACGCCCATTAATATCAAACGGTTAGTTGCGCACACTCATACTTTTGAATATTATTATTTTTTTATTGGTTTTGATATAATTTGATGGGAATCAGAAACCTTAATCTGTGATAAATGTTAGAGTTTTCAGTGTGATCTAAGATTCAGATCAACTCTGTGTATATGTTCGAAATGTATTCGCTAAATAGGTGTTTTTATTGGTAATTTATCGAGTAATATTTCAGTTGGATAGTAGATATTTGTGTAGTATAAGTAAATATTTCGCTTACGAATGTTTATATTGTGTTACAGCAACATGTCGGCGCGCAACCTTTCCAACTTCGCGGAGTCTGCGATGGCGGTGAACCGCGTGATCCAGCAGCACTTCTCTATGAACTACTCGTACATGCAGCGGCCGGCGGCGGTGCGCTGCAGCAAGTCGTGCTACCCGGGCGCGGGCGTGGGCGGCGCGGCGGAGCTGCTCGAGGAGGAGGCGCCGCTGGGGCTGTCGCCGCCGGCCGAGTCGCAGCTGCTGCGCCGCCGCCTGCAGGACAAGCCGCTGCCCGTGCACTAACATTCCACCGAGCCCAGCGTTCCCAGTGCGTCGAGCCTTTTAAACGTATATTTTTATTAATAAATAAAAACGACTGAGTAGTTTTTATCGATGGCGGCGCGGCGACGGCGGCGCCCGGCGGCCCCGCTCCGCCTTCGACGCGTCGCTTCATTCATTTTGGATTTATGAAATCCGCGATTTGAAGTTGAGCTTGTGTACTCGTGTAGTCGCCTTTCGTTCGTGGCCTATCCCTTGCAATAAATAGAAATTGTGTAATTTTCGATGGCGTTTTCGGATACTAGTCTGTTTATGTGATTGTTTTTGCATTTTTACCGACAATGGAAAAACCGCATCTCACTAATTAAGAATGAGTGAAGTTAATGTTTATATGAAAAGATGAGGGCGATATGTGACATTTTATCTGAGGGTGCAAGTGTAGTGTAGTGTACTATGGATGTATTTTGATCTTTACGATTACGATGTAATTATGTGTTATAAAGTAATAATTAAGATTATAAATTCGCTTGGTAAAGTTAGAGAGAGTGAGACACGGGGCACTTGTGAGCTGTAAGTACGAAATGTCATATATGTGCTGAGTCGGTACATACGTTAAGTGTTGCATGGGGTTCCATGGAGCTGCCATACCATTGTGATCAGTTTGAATACTTTTATATTGCTGAAAGAATGAAGTGTTGAGATAATGTTAAGTGTAGACCTGCTAGACTGTAACCCTGCGTAGATCGTTGATTGGAGAAAGAATCACGTAGTACAACCAGTTTGGCCGTTATTGTTTACATTTACATAAATTTTATATTTTTCAGATTATATTATTATGTTTTGTAATTATAAACGAGTGGCTTTATCCAATCAATTCTAAACATTACTTACGCAGTACTTTGTTAAAAATTGTTTTCGACTAAATCTTTGATTTGAAATGTCATTTGAAATACAGATGTTTGAACTTTTATGTCGCCTTTTATTTTCTATTATTGCCCGTATGAAATTTATTTATTGTAAATAAAATAAATCTTATTTTATTATATAAAGTTATCTGTTGTTTGTAAAAAATAATATAATAAAGTGTTGAATCGATGTGACATGTTCTAGGCATGTTGTATCTGTAATTCCATTTACATCTTACTATATTCTATCACTATTTTACCATTCATATAAATCCTAGCTTATTAATACTATGCTGGATCAGTTACAATAGAAAAACAACTGCGTTTGGCGGTTGACAAAAATCTTTTCGAGGATTGTCGATACCTACGCAAAGGCAAAGTAATTAACTGATTTAAACACCTTTGCTGATATTTTTAGATCTTGTTCAGAAAGGGGTGAATTGTATACCAATATTTTTCATTTTGGATGCGATGTGATAGTGTCCAAATCTTCGCAAATTCACTCGTGTTTGAACAAGTTCCTAAATTAAAATATAAAGTATTCTGGTACACCAAAGATTTCGCCAGTAAAAAATAAATGTTAATTCCAAACATTAATGTCAATGATTTTGCATTACTTTTAATAATATAATTTGCCAATTGCTTGGAATGCGGTATTTTATTATTCTGAGCGCGTCAGAATTTAGACCTCAAATAGCTGTGAATATATTTACTGAATTGAATAATTTGCTTCAATTAACAATTATTAATAGAATTTTGCCTTTTCCTGCGTTTTGGAAATCAAAGCGTTGTAAAGTGGCCATATATAATTTAATAGCAGATAGTTTTACGAACGATAAATTATAGAGTACCATCTAATGTAATGGTAGATCATAGATGTAATGTTGAACCAAATGCTATAATTATAAAATGTGTTGGTACAATGAGATTGTATTTTCACTATTTACGTCATTATTTTTCATCTCATTTCTTCGATCAAATATGCACATTGATCGAAGTCTCATTTAATTAAGTCCTTATCATTTCGTCTTTCCTTTGTTTATCGCTTATCATTTAATGATATTTTAAATAATTTGTGGTAAATATTGGTGTATACAAACAGTATTTTTATTCTTATAATCGTATCATCAGAATGTGAAAGTATAATTAATGATAAAATAAACAGTATTAACGACGTATGTAGTAAAGCAACAAAACTATTACTTATTTTGCGTCGTTACAAAATTTAAGATCGAATGATAAATGACTAAATCAGATTGTAAAGAAATGATAAATTTATCATACATTGATCTAAGTGCGTGAATTTGAAAAATATTAACATTTTAAAAATGTGAATATTCAACATTGTAATTACCATCATTTTATTTTAAAACCATTCTAGTAATTAGGTGTTCAAGTTTTTATTAAAACCATGTAAATTTTATCATACCACAAGATATATTTACAATCCTGTAGAAACATGTAGTCATCTAGTGGTAAAGCTTTTGGTTGAAGAGGTAACTTTAAAAACTAGAATGCCATACGCCATTATGAAGATTATAAAACGTATCGATTCCCACATAGATTTCGCCCAGCAATAAGCGTAGTTCATAGTGTTTTGTATAAACTTTAGGCTCATTTACACTCTGTTATTTTACATACTGTATTCTCATTACATAATATTATTGATTTATAAAAAAGTGAAAATGCGACGTAACGAAGTGTAGATGAGCCTCAAGGAAGGAGAGTGATATCTGATTATTGTTGTGATAATATCCTAGATTAGCGTTCGCAAAGGTTGCGGCTTCATGACGACATTATTGTATCGTATCCGACTCCTATATAAATCGTGTATGATGTAATACTACGATCGAAAATGTACTTTTTGAAACGAAATTTTGGTAAATAAATAAAATTTTACTATTTTATGAGTTTCTATAATTGAATATTTTCTGTTCTTTGTGTGAGGGATGAGGGACAAATGAGGAATTTTATGAATACGCGATGATGTTTCATAGTGCATTTCATTGGTTCTATCGCCTGGCCCAGCCTAGGCAACAAAAACTTTAATATTCTTTCAAAACTAAGGATAGGTCCATTAGCAGTGGCGTAACTATCCCATCGGAGGCCCGTGGCAAAATTCATCATATGGGGACCTTCGGGCTTCGTAAATGTAGAAGAAATACGTAACATTGTTATTTTGTTTTTATGAACCTTTTTGAAGTGCTTGTTGACTGGTGATCTATAAACGGACTAGACACGGCAGCCGACATGTTCATGGTGGTCGCGGCCTTGGATCATAGGACATAATACTGATTTTCCAGAGTCATTTGTGTATTGACAGTCAATCACCACGCATTATGACAGCGCAGGAAAACATTATGGAGGAGCCTGTATACTATAGCGTTTTTAAGAATTTATATGGCATAATAAGTCCATCAAATCAGTCCATCAGTCAGTATCAAGTAATCAAATATTAAATTTCTCGTTACATCATCGAAATGTGAGACAGGGAGATGTAATATCTACGAATTACCCTCATCTGTAACATAGTATGGAGATTTAAAATTTGAATAAGGTTCAATCTTATTTTTGCTCGTACTTGATTCTCGTTGTTTTGGGTCTGATTAATCACTATCACCGGTATTTGCTATTATGAAAATTTTGGTTTCGTCCATTTCGAAACCAAAACATTGATATCAAATAGGATAAATCGATTGTAATATTTAAAACGTTGGCGTGTATTTATTTTTATTCATTTTCATATGAATACAGGCGTGTTCACAGCGTCACAGCGTGGGCCATACCCAGTCAGAGCCCTGTCGAACCCATAGATTTAGTAGTTCTATACTATATCTATGGTCGGACCAGGGCCCTGGTGGGCCCGAGGCCCCCTAGGCTGGGGGCCCGTGGCATTTTGCGGACTTTGCCACCCTATTGTTACTCCACTGCCCATCAGTACATTTGGAGCAAAGATAGTGTTTTGTAGGTGTATAAAATTACTATACAGGGTATATCAAGACTCCTACCGAAAACGAAGCCGAGTGGTAGTTTTACTGACTTTACACACATTGCAGATGTTGAAAAAAAGCGAAGATTTTTTTTATTATATTTTTCCTATGGTCGTATTTGGTTGGTAAATTCATTTTTTTCCCTAAAATAAATGTAGTATACATATATGTATACCCTTGTATACCCTTTTATTTATAAGGAATCTAAGGTATAGAAGAGTTTAAATTATTATTTTAGCAAACGCAAAGGCCACGGCTCGGTGCTGTAAGTGATAAGTCATCACTGCTAACATACAACACTTAAAGAATTTCGTCTCTAGGCACTGAGGAACGTTTGTCGAGAAGACGTGATGTAGTTTCCCGAAATTCTATGCCCGATACAATGTTTTTATAAATAAATAAATAACACCCAACAGTCACATACATAGTCCTGACCCCACATTAAGATCGAGTCTTGTGTCGTGGGTATCAAAAACTACGAGAGACTTTTCGGTCTCACAAACACCCAGACCCGGAAGAAATATTTGTGGGCCACACAAACATTTCTCTCGGTGCGGGGATCGAACCCACGGCCTCTCGTTTCACAGGCGGTGTCTAACCAACTGCGCCACAGAGGCTGTCAATCTACTAAATTGCTGATTACGGCAGGTAGCTATAGAAATCATAGGTATTCTAACAAGTCGTTGGTGTAAGCACATCTGACTACTTCCTGAGACTACCGATAACCGAAGAAAAAAAAAACAATCAAGCAAAGATTCACCAATTTTATATTGTGCTGTAGTCTGTCTACAAAAAACGAAAGTCATGGAGAATGAATAAGCGTAAACATTTATGATAGTGCGTATGCTTTCGTGGAGATCAGACTTTTATCGTGATTCAAGTAGATCTCTGCACAGGATCCTCTGGTCAGGTTTCATGTGGTTCATGTAATATAAGAAAAGTTTGATAAGCGGCACTAGCGACATCTGCATTGGCAACGGTTAAAATTATTGATGATGGAAATTTATATTTGAGTCCATAATGTGTTTTTAAATTTATATAAATGATGTTAGGACACATTGGTGTTTACACGTTTATTTTATTTATAGTAAACTTAAATTTTTAGCCTAATGAATATTTTCAATAATCGACTAAAATATTTATATAGACCAACACTAATTGACATGATATGTCAAAAATCAATCCAGAGGGCGCTTTAAATTGCTCGGCCACGTAAGTCAGGGTCGTATTTTTCTTTCTTGGATTATTTTAATTACGTTATTTTACATTCTGTCTTAATATGTGAGAATGGTATAATATTTTACAAGTGCTCGTGAAGCTTTTTTGTGTATAGTTCGTCCCACGTTTCGGTAAGTATTGTTTAAAGTTCGTCTCCCATGGCCCATCCGTCATCCAACGAGTGAATTAGCATGTTTTAATTGAATCCTTGTTGATAGGAGCTTCTTTATCTTTACACAAACATTGCTTAGTTTAATATAAATGATAAACACACTTACTAAATGATTTCATTCGGTTTGAAGTTTAAAATAATTTTCCATTTCCAGATTGATCAATCATGTCGAATTTACCTCCAAATCCGTATAACAGCCACCCGGCGGCTTCTCAAGCCAACGCTAATAGTGGGCAGCTTTTCAATCACAGTCAGCAATTCAGCCAAGTGCCCGCGAGCCAGTTGCCGCCGGGATACGGATCATTGAAGGACACGAACTCGAATAGCCCGCTACACGGGGCGGTGCCTGCGCAGAACAGTGTTGTGCAAAATGTGAATAACTACAACCAAAGTGCAAGCAGTTCGCCCGCGTTTAACCAACCTGGAATGTTGCCTCCATCACAAAATACTTTGCAATCATCACCTATTAGACCACCAACATCTATGCAGCCAAGTTCTAAGCCCATACAGTTTAATCCTTTGTCATCATCCAGTCCACGACCTATTAATAATGCCAATCCTTCTCCGACACCCTTCCCTCCTAATTATCAGCCTCAAAGGCAAATTAATGAAAATGCTCCACCTCTTGTACCTTCTAGTCAGTTTAATCAACCTTTGATGAATGGACCTCCATCTTTTCCTTCAGGACCTATACCAAGTCAGTATCCAGTGTCTTCTGGTGCTTACACCTCTCCCATGGTCCGGCCGCCTGTGAGTTCTAGTTATGGTCCAGGGTCTGTGAATCCGTCTTTTGGTCCACCACCAGTGTCCACCTCGATTAGGCCTCTAGGGCCATCTGTTATGACAAGCCAGCCTAATGTACCATTTTCTGGACCACCCTCAGGATTGAGGGATAGTCCTCTTATACCTGGACCACCAGTAAGTGGTCCACCATCAATGATAAGGCCTCCTATGGGGGGTCCACCGATGGTTGGACCTCCTGTAAGTGGTCCGCCATTATCTGGACCTTCTTCTTTACCTGCTCAAACAGCTACAAGTGGGCCTCCTATGTCATTACCGCCTATGGGTAGTGCACCCCCTGCAACTGGTCCATCAATATCTGGACCTCCTTCTATGCCTCCTCAACAAACCATTAGTGGGCCCCCTATGCCTGGACCGCCCCTAACTCATAGAATGGGGGTGAATGGACCTACTTTACCAGCACAGCAGCCACCAATGTCTGCACCTTCAGTAACACCTAAACCTGGTCTGACGAGTGGTCCATCCATGCCTCCTGTTAGTGCTCCTCCATTGCAACCTTATCCGGGCCAACAAATTGCTCCTAACCAACAATTGGGCCCACCTGGACCTCCAATTCCACAAAATGCATTTGGTGGTCAAAACTTAGCTACTCCACAAATGCCATCAATGAGTCAGAACATGCCTCCCGTAGGCCCAATAGCACAGAATATGCAACCAATGGGCCAGAATCAGCTACCCAGGGGTCAACAATTGGGGCCTCAGCCAAGTGGAGCACCCATGCCACAGAAGACAAACATGCAGAACAGATATCCTCAGATGCCACAGAGCAACTACAGCCAACAACCAATGCATCCCCAGCAAGCAAACCAGTACCCTCAACAATACAACACGCAGGGTATGACTCAACAGATGAGTCAGCTGAGTGTTACTAAACAAGGATTTGACCAGTTGTGGGGTCACCACATGGTGGATTTGCTGCAGTGTAGACAAATACTCCCTGAGTACCCTGAGGATCCACCGGAGATTCGACTGGCTCATCAGTTTGCAGATTCTCCTAATTGCAGCCCTGAGTAAGTGGATTTTACCCTTATTAGTAGTTTTATTCCATACTTGCCATATGATACAGTTATTTGCTTACTACCTAAAAAAATTTTAAAATAAATTTCTACCTACGCTATTTATTTAGAGTTTTAAAGCCAGACATGCCGCAAATTTCCCACCATTGTTAAAAGTTTTTAATGTGTTAAACTACAAATGAATTCATCTGTGGCTAGATGAAGAGGTTTACTATACATTAAATAGCATCAATGGTTGTGGGAGTGTTACTGGATATTAGTGTTATTCTGTGTTATTTCACATGCTTATTCATTTGCATAATGTGCTATTATTAGCATTTTTTATATTATTGATTGTGTTTGCAATTTAATATAAAAAACTATATAATAATATTATGAATTAGCATTGAATTGAATTCCACCAAAATACATAATAAAAATAATTACAAACACGTCATTACAAGTAATAATCTAAGTTATAAATAATGACTTTGGTGACTCATTGTTTGTAAACATTTTAAAATTAATTACTTAGCTTAATGTCTCACTTTATCATAATATTATGTTTCAAACTTTTAATTTACGGAATATGTCATGCTGTTTTTAGTCATTTCACATGGTATTCATTTGGATGATGTGATACTATAACTTATAAGTATTAATTTCAATTAGCATTATATGGCTTATTGGCCCCCAGCCCAGCTAGGGGACCATTACAAGTCAATACAGATATAGATTAAAAAAACTGTGTGATTTCGAACTAACATTCAATGTAGTATACGTAAAAACTATTAGGAATATTTTCATGTAATTATTTATTTTGCATTTTTTATTGTAATTCATTTTTCTTTCTTCCCATTAGGTACTATTTTCAGTGGTGCTTGTGCTTTCCCAATCAACCTCTCTCTCTTTTTAAAATTTTATTTTAAATTGTTACATATTTATTTTTTATGTTGTACTCATTTTATTATGCTAAACACTCATTTATTGTGGTGTTAAAAGTAAAATAAAAAATCAAAATAAACTTGTCCCTCCGATTTAAAGTTTACATTTATAAAATTATGTGTATTTAAAATGTTGCCTGATAGTGAAAAGAGTTCTCTGTTTATACAAGTTTATATGTATTAATTCAATGTCATATTTCAGTATGTAATTACCTTGCTTGCCTTAATTTAAATAATCTTATTAATTTTGTTTACATCCTATATTATGTGTACATTATAGAATGCTTCCATGATTCTGGTTTATAATTATTTTTTGCTTTTTGTCATTTTAAATTGACTAAATATGAAACACGACGTTTCGTAAATTTCATAAACATTTAAATTTATACTCGCACCACTATTTGATGCACTTGATGTAATTTTAAAATAGATTATTGATTTGGTCGACACGATTACGTCGACCTGCTCGGTACCGGATGTGTATTCGGTTAGTTCCGCAATAGTAAATGATGCTGTTATTGTACCAGAAAGGCCAACAACTAGCGTGTAGTATTGTGAACGTAACATTGATTGTCAGAACAAATGTGGCATTACGGTTGTACCCTGTTTATCGATAGAATCAACCCCTACGATATTCTTGGATAGGAATAACTGTGGTAAACTATGTGTCCCACTAGTGACATCACTGTTCATCCCCTTGGGAATATAGGGGCGCAGCATACGTGAATATCCATGATACGCTTATCATATCATTTTCATTTCAGTAACATCTTTAAATCGAATAAAAATAACTTCTTTTAGAAACTGAGTGGCGCTCGTAACTCCTTATCAAAAACTGAACTCGTCGGTTTGCACAATCTGTGATACGAATTACGATACGTCTATTGAAGTAAGGTCAGAGTACACGTGTAGCGGTGAGGACGAAGTTTTAAACGTAATTACGTGTTGATATCGTGGTGATGCGACTGACCTGCTTTGTTGACACGCTTTATAATAGGTATATGAGATCAATTGTTAAGGGTCGTCGATCTGTTATTATGCGACGCAGCCTTATATTGACTTCTAAATTTTTATTTGTAAAATTATCCTTCTCATCCTTCAAATATCCTTACAGTTAGACAACATCCCGCCCAATGTGAATATGCCGCGGGTCTTTACCAGCCGCCATTAAACATCGCACATTATGAAATAATTTGGTACCTAGACACGATAAAAGTATCATAGAAATCGTCCCACATTCTCCTTACACACAAGTCCTTGGACTTCAATACAAGTCCTTCGAAAAATAATATGCCATTTCATAGGTAATTTGGAAGTTTTAATCGGACTAAATATTGTAATTCTGTATCATTATCTTCAGCCGGTTGCAGTCCACTGCTGCTTGATTTAGGAATGATCAAGGCCTAGCGGGCCAGCTCGGCTCCGCCCGGGTGCATACTGCATATACACTTTGAAAAATGGCGGCCAAAATGATCAATTCCGACTACAATTTAGAATATCGGATCGAATACCAATCGAACCACGAAAAACGAAGAAAATTTCTTCGTATTTTCTAGATTTCCAACAGTACAAGCGTGATGATATACCTATAGCCTATAGCATTCCTCAATAAATGACCTATCCAAAACAAAACGATTTTTCAAATTGAACGAGTAGTTCCTGAGATTAGAGATAACAAACAAACTCAGCTTTATATATTAGTACATATAGATTTGATGGGCCCATCAAATCATACAGACAGTGTTCATTGTATCACTAGACCAATCAGGAAACAAATGCTATCACTAACTAACATGTTTCTATTCACTAAACCTTGGCGACCCGCATATTATTGACGCGACGTAGTAACTTATACTATTGTCTGTAATTCTTATCCAATACGTATTATGTTCTGCATGAAAATCATGCTATGCAGTTATTTGTCATGCGATATTATAAAATAGACGTCATGTTTATTATTATATTTATTCCAGACTGTAAATAACAAAAGTTTTTCTGAAATATATTTTTTGGTATGAGATTCCTTGTATAGTAACTATAGCACATTTTAAATTTTACTTTAAAATAATATGATAAGAATTAATCTGATTAGTGTAAACTAAAACTAAATAAAATATATTAAATAGGAAATACATAATTTAAAATTCTGCTTGGCTAATGACGTTTTACAAAAACATCTTAGGCTTTAGCCACTAATTTATTCAAAGTTTGGTAATAAATACTCATAATAATATACATTTAGATTTAAGATTTTCCATTTGCTTAATGCTTATTATGAACATATAATCCGTTTAAACTATTGTAATATTATTTACGTTATTTTATAATTTTTTTTTTAATCTAATTACATTCATAGTGTATTTTATTTAGTGTATATATTTATTTGGCAAGTCGATGAAACAATTAGTATTATTTTATTATGATTGGTAATAATGTTTCTGTTTTGTTGGCAGAATATTCCGATGTACATTGAATCGGATTCCGGAGACGAACAGTCTGCTACAGAAGTCGAGATTACCGCTCGGTATATTGATACACCCCTTCAAGGATCTTAATGTAAGTAGAAACATAATATACATATTATTTGATCGGTACATTTTTGAAGGAGTTTGGCATTTTGTCAAAAATGCTGGCTCAGTATTAGTCTCGGATTGAACCAACACAGGCTTTAATGGACACTATACAAAATATGGATGTTCTTTTTTAAAAAATACGCACTGACTAAGACAGCGTTGGATGCACGGAATGCTTAGCATGTGGTTTTCTGATGTCTGGCTTATTTGCCACCGCTCAGTGCAAATAGTTAATAGATCGATGATGATAATTAAAATGTCAGAACTCTTAAAAATATACAATTGGAATTCTGAGGATTGTAATGATAGCTATATTTTGAAAAATGGCATAAAAGGTGAGGAATGGGGAGACAAGATATTGAGATCAAGATTTTTCTACCATTAGTGGCCCCCTGGTGGTCGAAAAAGACCATTGTAACGTAACCTGCGTCACTGCCCTTGCTTAGCAATAGAGCTATGTTGGGTTGATAACAGACGCATAGGAATAGATAAAAATAATACAACCATATTTTAGTCATGACCATAGTTTGTCCTTTAAACGCAATAAAAATTATACATATACATAAATACTATTTAAATAATATTGATTATTTCAATTTCTATATCTGTCTGTATATGTTCTTGTATACATTTAAACAATAAAAATGTGATAAGCATATTTAAAGATATTTATGATTTTAGAAGTTCACCTCTGACGTCCTTCTGAGTGCATTGTTATTTGTTTTTATTTAAACTCTGGAGTTGTTTAGTTTTGTATTCATTGTGACGCATTGAAACAAATCAATATTTTTACTTTGTATGCACAGTGCCTAACTTCTTGTTTCAAATCTCACTATTTTTTTCTCATTGATTCTCTATGTATATTGATTATATTAATACTTATTATTCTAATTTATACTAATATTGTTGTTATTATTTCCGCAGCACCTGCCAGTGATCCAGTGCACGACGATAGTTCGGTGTCGGTCGTGTCGCACCTACATCAATCCGTTTGTGTACTTTGTCGACGCCAAGCGATGGAAGTGCAATCTATGCTACAGGGTCAACGACCGTAAGTCTTATCTATTCAATTACTTATTTGTTATACTTTATTGTGAAGTATACAAATGCCAGGAGCAATAACAAAACAAGAAATCTGTTTTCGTTGTGTAAATGTTGTAGTTAGTCTGGGGTTGTATTATTGATGCAAACAACCTAACGACAGGGAAAAGATTTCATTTTCCATTTACCTATATCTCATACAATATATCAGTATAATATATACTTATCGTACAAGTAGAATATCAGGATTATTTGCCATAATGAAGAAAATTATGTCAATGAGGAAAAGTTAAATATTATTTTTGTTGTAGATAACAAGAGGTTTCTCATTCTATAAACAATCAAACAAATATAATGAAATATGTGAGAAAAATAACATATACTGGGTATCTCAAGACTGCTACCGAAAACGAAGCCGGGTGGTAGTTTTAGTGACTACAAACACAATGCAACTAAAAATTTCGCAAAGAAACGCGACAATTATTTTTTATGATTTTTTAAATATCGTCATTTTTGGGTGGTAAATCCATAGTTTTTGTTAAAATAATTATTTAAACTCTTTTATACCTTAGAGTATTTATAAATAAAAGGGTATACACTATTATTTTAAGAAAAAAATGTATTTACCACCCAAATATGGCCATAGGAAAAAAACAACAAAAAAAATTGTCGCTTTTTTTGCAACTTTTTCTGTTGCATTGTGTCTGAAGTCGCTTAAACTACCATCCGGCTTCGTTTTCGGTAGCAGTCTTGATATACCCTGTATAACTCGTATTAATTTGTATTTTTTATGGAGTGTCTATATTAATAACTAAACTATGAAGTATACTCAAAATACTTAGTCAATAATATGTCGATGTATGTATCCTTATTTTAGGCAGTGTTATCATTTTTATCATGCTAACATGCAATTTGAATTATCGTATCTGATGTGATGCCCAGATGGTATCTTTCGATTTTAATCACATATCCGTTAATATTCCGTCATCCACGAAAAATGCTGTAAAAGTGCTATTCAATTTGTAGTCATGCAGTTGACTATTAGGCAATTTGTTTCAATACCATTCTTACATCTGGGTCAAGGTTGCTATACCATTGTGGTCCTTAAAAACACGTGATGCGAGCCAAAATCATTTCTTTGGGTCAAGGTTAGACCGGTTAGGTGTTTAGTTACTTACCTGACGGAAAATGATTTATAGCGTGCGTGAGCCCCCACAAAATCCCAATATGGTTCATAGATAATAAAAGTTCAAAGGTGTAGGGAATTTCTTTACTCTGCAAATTAATAATTATTTTATTTTATAAACATTTGTCGCCCGGGATAAAACACAATTACTTTTAAGGACAAATCATAAAAAATAGTATAATTAATTTTAAGCAGTATCGGGATCAATATTTTTTACTGATACTACATATGAATGGGCATTCCTTGTGGGCAAAGTTATTTCGTGCAACTGAGCCTCAATGCATCTGTAACATTTTCCAGTGCCGGAAGAGTTCCAGTACGATCCAGTGAGCAAGTCGTACGGCGATCCGTCGCGTCGGCCCGAGATCAAGTCGGCCACCATCGAGTTCATCGCGCCCGGCGAGTACATGCTGCGTCCGCCGCAGCCGGCGGTGTATCTCTTCCTGTTCGATGTGTCGCAGATCGCACGGGATTCGGGGTATTTGCAGGTGTGTGGAACAGTTTTATCACGTATTATTCAGACAGCCTCCGTGGCGCTGACGGTTAGACGCTGCCTGTGACACGGGAGGCCGCGGGTTCGATCCACGCACCGAGAGAAATGTTTGTGCGGCCCACAAATACTTTCGGGTCTGGGTGTTTGTGAGACCGAAAAGTCTCTCGTAGTACATATCTGATACTCACGACACAAGATTCGATCTTAGTGTGGGGTCAGGACTATGTATGGACTACTGGGTGTTATTTATTATTACATAAATAGAAATAGTAATAATGCTAAATGAACGTAGTGGACAATATGGACTAACCACTCTCAATTGAACTTACGATTGTAGAGAAGACGAATATGGGCTGATACAGGTACAGAATTCTAAATGAAATAACCCCTTGCCGTTTACCAAAATTATTTTGTATAGTAGAAATGAAATTATTTTATTGGTCTTGTAAGCAAGAGAAGCTTTTGTGACAAGTAAGTAGAAACGCAGATTGAACACGATATATTGAATCATCAATACACTTTGAGGTACTGCAATTTTCACATTGCTAATATAAATGCGAATATTTTCGTAAATCTACAAACTTCTAGTACGGAAAGTCAGTTTTTTTAGCTCATTGTCATTGGATCAAATAAAGGTATATAGTAATGATTAAATTTTTTACGAAGTGTCATATTTATTATTTTTATTGACAACCAGTTTACTTATTAACGAAATATAGACTAAAATAAAAATCAAGTTTCTGTACCAGCCCATATACGTCCCACTGCAGGGCACGGGCGTCCTTTACAGTCAAAAGTACGATTGAGAGTGGTGGGGCCATAATATAGTCCACCACGCTGGCTTAATGCTGGTTGTCGGCCTTTACATGCCATATAAACCGCTATGGTATGCACCTTGTATACCTGCATTCGTCACGATGTTTTTAAATAAAGTTTACTAAATATGAATAATATGCGCGCTCATGTCAGGTGGTATGCGACACTCAAGAAAAATCTAGATCAGTTGTAAAATAAAGTTAACAAAATATAATTAATATTTGTACGTATTGTCAGGTGGTATGCGACACATTGAAGAACAATCTAGATCAGTTGCCTGGCGACGCGCGCACGCAGATCGGTTTCATCTGCTACGACGCGCACGTGCACTACTACCTCATGAGCGACGGATCCGCGCGACCCAAGGAGATGACCGTGCTGGACATCGACGGTCAGTTTATTATTGTTGTATTCATGTAATTTTATAGGTAGTCGTGTATATTTTGTCTGCCAAGTGCGTTGACTAAGATGGATAGAATTAAAAAAAAAACATTTATTTCTCCATAAGATTGGTAATGTACCTATTATTATTTATGGTATGTTATGATGTGATGGTTTATCATACTAGTCCGTATCCGTTCTACCTGTTAAAAAAATGTCATTCTTTTTCTCTTCAGCCACAGGAAGTCCACTGCTGAATTTAGGCCTCCCCCAAGATCTCCATAATGACCTGTTAGTAGAGTTAAGAAATATTTTTTCATAAATAGATTTTCTCGATGCTAATTATGCGCGGTTCCATCATATAATATTTTTGGCAATGTAAAACTCTTGCTTTATTGCATTAATTTAGTGGTGCATGTTGTATACATTATAATGTTGTACATATGTGCGTGTTGCAGACGTGTTCCTGCCGTCCCCGGAGTCGTTGCTGGTGAACCTGGGCGAGCGCGCGGACGCGGTGCGCGAGCTGCTGTGCGTGCTGCCGCGCCGCTACAGCGCGCCCGGCGTGCCCGCCTCCGCGCTCGGCGCCGCGCTGCAGGCCGCATACAAACTCATGGTCTATACATATTCTCTCTCTCTTTTTTCCCTCTCTCGCTCTCTCACTCTCTTCGTCCCCTCTTTCTCGCTCTCCCTGCCCTCCTCCCCAGACAGGGGAGGAGGGCAGGTAGGGCGGTGAGAGATCCCTCTCACCCCCCCTTCTAGCTCCCTCTCCCTCATCTCTCTATATCTTTCTCTTTCTCGCGCTTGTCCTCTCTCGGTCTATCTCGCTATTTACTATTTAGCCAATGGAAGTTCACTGCTGAACGAAAAACTCCCCTAAGAATTTTCAACACCTGTTGGTAACGGCCTGCAAGTTTGAATAGACTAAATTTACCGGATTTTTGTGATTTGTCTAGGTCATCTATTCACCTAGTAGGCGAGCTCACGATGCTCCCGTTGCATATTGTGTCAAAAGAGCACTGTGCACTGGCAACATAGTCTAATGGTGATAGGTCTCTCATATGTGACATCTTATGTCTCAGGATGGCGAGCGAAGAGGATTGCCAACCATTGCTTCATAATTGATGGTGTTGTTTGATTTTGTTACTGTTATATGTGCGGGCGTATTGTCTACCATCAAGGGAACGGCATGCTCGTCTCGCCATTCAGCGCAATAAAAATAAAACAAGTCACATTACTACGGCAATCTTAGACACCATAGTACCTCATATGAGACGTACATCTCGGTAAAAAATAAGTATGCGGATCTAAAACCCAACAAAGCATTAAAAGTTGAAATAATAATATGATGTATTTTGCAGGCCCCTACGGGAGGAAGGATCACAGTGTTCCAGACATGTTTGCCAAACATTGGACCAGGAGCATTACAGCCAAGGTATGTTTTGTTTATGCTACAAATAATGCTAAAAATGTTATATTAATTGAACTATACATAAATATTATATACCGGATGAAATTGAAAACAGTCGACAAATTGATATGGGTGATTCAGTATCAGTAATACTTTTACTATAGATCGAAATAAAACAAATTTAAATTGTAATTAAAAAAACCTATTTTTTCGCCTATAACGATGCAAACGAAGTTATTGCTTTAGGTAAACTCAAAATATCAGTACTTTATTATTATTTCTAGACGACTAAAAAGTTTACAAATAAATAAAATATTCAAAGTATCAAGTCACATCGATCGCGCATCACGTGCGGCATTTACAGTCGTAGATCGTAAAAAGTTTGGCAACGCGTCGAACGGTCATTCAAAATTGTTTATCTATTTTGCGCGTAAAGAGCGAGTACAAACTACAAACGCACCGACTCGACACGGCGACGTTGCCAAACCGTTTGATCCCGCCGCCGCGCCGCCTAAGTACCTACACATAGGTTCAAGGCTGCAGTTACACGCGGCGCAAGCGCCCTCAGAACAAACAAAAAATCACCAGTCGTCCGAAAACTATCTCCGAGATAGGTCACGGTCGCGCATGCGTCATCGATTACAGTTGTTTGTAGGATTATCTTATGTGCATGTGAGTGTATTTGTGTGTGTGTGTGTGTGGTTAAGATGCCTAGAACGAGGGAAAATAGCTTAGTCCCATTTACCAACCAACAGTACCTAGACATGGTTGTTTGGTACAGCCTAACTCATAATTTGCGTGAAACGCAACGAAGTGGCAGCAAAGATATCCCCAAAGAAATCCGCCGTCATTAAAAAGAATATTGAGTGCAACTCAAATCCTACTGGACTTCGGTAGCTTTCATGTTCCAACGCATGCCCAAGCCAGGGGGAGGGTACCAGCACACCCGAGACGAATGTATCAAATGATTAAGAGATTTTTTAATGAAAATCCACAAGCGAGCACGAGACAAGCAGCTAGGCGTTTTAATGTGAGCCAATATTACGTCTGGAAATTATTAAATGTGTCCGGTATGTATCCGTACCATTTCCAACGGGTACACGATATCGTCCTTGCTGACTATCAACCAAGAATGCAGTTTTGTAATTGGTTATTACAAAACTTAAATTGTAATATTCTGTGGACTGACGATGCTACATTTACGGGGATCGGATTATTTAATATCCACAACGAACATTGGTGGAGCGTCAGAGGTCGTAACCCGCATGTTACGCGCAGAGACTCGTTTCAAGTGCGATTTAGTGTGAATGTGTGGGCTGGTATTATTAATGACTGTGTCATTGGGCCCTATTTTATTGACGGCAGATTAACTGGGAGACGGTACCTGGACATTCTTTCGTCTGTAGTGACCGAATTGTTGGAAGATGTGCCAGTGTCAAACTTGGCCGGCATGTACTTCCAACAGAATGGGGCCCGGCTCACTACTACAGTGAAGTGCGTAGTGCCTAGATCGGGAGTTCGAAGAGCGCTGTATCGGTCGCGGAGGACCCGTACCATGGCCGGCAAGGTCACCTGATCTTACCCCACTAGACTTTTATTTGTGGGGAGAAATAAAAAGAATTGTTTACGAGCGAGAGTCCGAAACAGTGCAACAATTAAAAGACAAAATTTTAAGTGCATTTGAGGTAGTTAAATCGCAAACGACTGTGCTGCGTAAAATTAAAGACAATTTGCGGCGTCGCGTCGTGCTTTGTTGTGTTTGGAGAACAGCTGTGGACATTCGGTGGAGATAAGGCAGCTACTTAAGAACATGTGAGTTAATTAACGGTGATTATTATTTAATTTAAATGTCAATTATTGTAAATATCGTGATTCCGACTTTTTAAATACGCCAAAGATGCGATACTCAAGTAACTAAGTGTTTAATTATGTTTTATTTATCGCATGATTGACCGTTCTAAGCCGGTAAAAGTATGAAGGGGAAGTTGATTTTGCAATTTTACTTACTCACGATGCGCGCGCGACGCGGTTAGCACACCCCCCGCGCGTCTTCCTATTCGTCATTCATTCATTAAGAAAACTAACACGCATGGAATAATTGATTTGATACTTTTGATTATTATAAAGTTTTTTTGTAATATCAAAAACATAACTCGATTAATTTAATGATGTGCCCTAAATATTCTTGGTTACAAGTTGGGTTATTCATTTAAGTTTGTCGACTGAATTCGATTTCATCCTGTATAATGACAGATATGTAATAACTTATATCCTCAACCCTAATCCGCATTAATCGTCACTCAATCGTACTCTCAATTTTAGAGGAGGCCCGTGCCCTGCAGTGGGACGTATACGCGTCGATATAGTATATGGTTAATAATAAGTACCATTTTCCCTACAGAGAGGATCCCAACGCTCGTTCTTCGAAGGATGTGGCGCACTTGAACCCCGCCACGGACTTCTACAAGCGGCTGGCGCTGGACTGCAGCGGCGCGCAGGTCGCCGTCGACCTGTTCCTGCTCAACTCACAGTACTCAGACCTCGCCACGCTCAGTACGGGCAATTCAATACTATCACTATTACACTGAGGGCTATGCTCGGTATTTCCCCACAAGATCGAATCAGAAATGAGGAGATCCGTAGGAGAACATAGGTTACCGACATAGCCCATAGGATTAGCAAGTTGAAGTGGCAGTGGGCGGGTACATAGCTCGTAGAACCGATGGCTGTTGGGGCCGAAAGGTTCTAGAGTGGAGGCCACGTTCAAGCAAGCGAAATGTCGGACGCCCGCCTACAAGGTGTTCGGACGACCTGGCTAAGGTTGCAGGAAGTCGCTGGATGCAGGCCCCTTCCAACAGGTCTATGAGGAGATCCTTGGGGGAGGACGTTCAGCAGTGGACTTCCTGTGGCTGAGATGATGATGATGATGACACTGAGCTTCCACTGAACTGATCATGAGAGATGTATAGAAATCTCGTTATATTGGAAATCTGTATTATCGATTATCATAATGGATTGAACCACTGACAGCCTCCGTGACGCATTGACGTCGGCTACGAAACTGAAGACCGCGGGTTCGATCCCCGCACCAAAAAAAAGATTTGTGTGAACCACAGGTATTTGTTTGGGTCTGGGTGTTCGTGAGACTGAAAAGTCTCTCGTAGTTCCTGATACCCACGATACGAGATTCGATCTTAGTGTTGGTTCAGGACTATGTATGTGACTGTTGGGTGTATTCACTTATACACTACACTATTTATTGTCACTGGAAAGGACCTGGACAGTTTCTGCCTAGTTACTTTTCATCATGTACAAAAACAAGGCAATAATTGAATGAATATAAAAAATCAACTATTAATTTAAGAATATGTCATATTTCTGTAGAAGTTTAGGGAGTAATATAAAGTTTAATAAGATTTTGCATTGATTGATGACCCATTTCCGCCATTGTTGGCCCCGCATAAACGTTTCGTTTGCAGTAAAGCAAGTGTAGGAAAAAAATAATAACTTAGTCTAAAATATTCCTAAAAATAATCTAAAAGTAGGTAATAAGTCATAATAATTAACAATACTAAATACATATAAAGCAATGTTTGTAGTATATACTTACACATATATTCTTCCCATTTTTACACACTTTCATTGCAACAACTAAACGCTGCAGTAAAATACTTGACACTTGACAGTTGCTTGACAGGAACCATGCTTTGTTTATTTGTTTACATTGTGGCACAATTAAAATACGTCTCGGTGTATATTATGTGTAACTTATAAAATATTAGTTCCTTTAAATTCCAAATTCGATGATAAAGCATTTATGTAAACGTATTTTTATTCGATTCAATAAATTGACAGATAACCTACAAAACCTAACCTCAAAATAAGATATGTTTTTGTAAATATCTAAAAACCCTGAACTTCCTAGGCTTTGTAACTTTTCTGTATTAATCTTGGAACAAACTTTACCCCAACAATGCAAAACTAATTGATGTAGACGAGATTCGAAGTACTAGGCACAGCGCCATACAAAAACTGGCCATGTCCTTTTAACACAATTCCTCCCGATCTAGATTTTGGATGCTCCCTAATGAAGAAGTTTTAAATCTGATGGTACCAAAAATACTAGTTATACTGTTTTCGATGCACTTACCTGATGGCCTAATCTTGACATTAAATTTTATTTGACATATAAAATTTAGATTGAAAAGTAGACATTTTGCTTCCAGTTTACGCACCAGTAGCGTACAACCGCATCGATTTTATGGCATTAAAAAAAGTTAAATAAAATCGAAGACCAAGAGAAGATATTTATTGATGAAAATGAAAATAATTATTGAATCCATTAAGATGTTCTACATAATTTAGATTCAGTCATTTTTTTATCTACCACCCGGTTCGGAAAGTGGTTTTCACTAGAGAAGAACGGGCAAGAAATTGTAGTTTTACTCTTTATAAAACCAGTTTACAATTTGGTGATTATTACAAAAGTTACAAGTGGTTTAAATCAGAGCAGGTCATTAATAATTAGTTATAACATTTACAATTATTGATAATTGACTTATCCAGGTGGCATGAGCAAGTTCAGCGCTGGCAGTGTGTACCACATGCCGCTGTTCCGCGCGGCGCGTGCGCACCAGGCCGACCACCTCACCAGGATGTTCACGAGATACCTCACCAGGAAGATCGGCTTCGAAGCCGTCATGAGGGTGCGCTGTACCAGGTAACCAGTAATGGTTTTTACTTATTCAATTTTTTTTTATAAATTTAGATAATTAAATTAATCCAGGTAAGCTGGAATAGTATTTATCTTTAAAAAGTAATGAGAAAATTGACAGAAATGGCAAGTAATTATTTTTGCCCTTAAGCATTGATATTGTTTGTGAAAATGTACATGATAGAAATACGGGGACCGGAATTGAGTTGAAGAAACTCAGGATCTACATATGTACATACATAGTTTAACGTCTTTTTCCCAGAAGGGGTAGGCAGAGGTGCCAGGACGTCTACATTTCGTCTTGTATGTTCCGACTCACGATGTGATAGGTGGCGAGCCTATCGCCATATCGGGCACTAATTCCTGGCTCCGGGCTGATAATGAATAGAAAAATCCATTATCACTTTGCGTGACGTCATCTTCCATAATGTGCATGCGTGCGAAAGATAAAACGAGTGTCCCCACGGCGCTATTAAAAATACTAATATCTCGGTCATTTTACAACCAATTTTGATGCTATTTTCAAATTCATGTTTTTTATGAGTGATACTTTTTAGAAACCATTGCACACGGCTCATAATCGAACCTTGGCATAACTCTATTGTTTCCTTATGAGTGGTCTGTGGAGAAACTAGTGTGCTAAGTGCTAACCCTCCTTACGTTTAATTCCAGAGGCATATCGATCCACACGTTCCACGGCAACTTCTTCGTCCGTTCTACGGACTTGTTGTCGTTACCGAACGTGTCTCCGGACGCCGGGTTCGGCATGCAGCTCACTATAGAGGAGTCGCTGTCAGACCTGCAACAAGTCTGCTTCCAAGCCGCGTTGCTGTACACTAGCAGTAAAGGTAATGTAGTGGTTATTATTTCTTAACTGGTGCTCAACGGACCACTGCTGGTCCTTAGAAATGGTGAAGTGGTCTGTGGAGTCATCTTTTAAGTAATTTTTTCATTTTCTTATTTATACAGGGTGTATCAAGACTGTTACTTGTGCTTGTGTACTTGTGCGTGGTGGCCTGTTGGTAAACGGACTAGACGCGACTGCCAACATGTTCATGGTGGTCGCGGGTTTGAATCCCAGCGCACACCTCTGACTTTTCGGAGTCATGTGTGTATTGATAGTCAATCACTACGCACTAAAACGGTGAAGGAAAACATCGTGAGGAAACCTGCATACCATAGGGATTCATAAGAATTTCTATGGTATGTAAGTCCACCAACCCGCACAGGCCAGCGTGGTGGACTATATGGCCTAACCACTCTCAATCGTATTCTCGATTGTAGAGTAGGCCCGTGCCCTGCAGTGGGACGTATATGGGCTGATACTGATACTGATCAAGACTGTTACCGGAAACGAAGCCGTGTGGTAGTTTTAGTGACTATAACATACGCAACGATTTTTCTTACTTGTGATTATTTAAATATCGTTTATGTGTAAATCCATAGTTTTTGATAAAATAATGATTGAAGCTATTACGTATCATAGCGTCTTTATAAATAAAAGGGTGTTCACCACTATTTTAGAAAAAAAATTGCCACCTAAATACGATGATAGGAAAAAAAAACAAAACAAGTTGTTGTAAAAGTTACAACTTGTTATGTTATTTTTGTTTGCAAATGTTCACTTAAACTACCACTCGGCTTTGTTTTCGGTCGCCGTTTATCAAGACTGCGGGAGGACTTACATAGATAGATCAAAAATCTCTTCATTTATTTAAATTTCTTTACTGTGTTAACATTAAACATAGAAAATAGTTCTGCCATCCACCATCAGGTCTTATGAAGTGATTAAGTATAAGTTGTAAGAATGGGAGAAAATGCCATTAGGCATCAAGTCCGTCTGTACTATACAAATTATATTAGTAGTCAGCATAAATTGACGTAAATATGTACTTCGATGTACGAAACCGTACAAATAATAAACATTGTTTGTTATGCTCTATTTTATGCTTTGTTAATTGTTGTATTGATTTGTTTGTTCAGGTGAGAGGCGGATACGAGTGCACACGCTAGCGCTGCCGCTAGCGAGCAACCTCACGGAAGTGCTGCACGCCGCCGACCAACAGTGTATCATTGGACTAGTCAGTAAAATGGGTGAGCCACGTAGATTAACACTTCGGAACTTTAATATTGACATTCATATTTCATATGTCAGTCATGCACAGTTGTATCTTTTGTAAACAATGTTATAAATATTTAGTACAGGCAATGAAGCAACGGGTTACTCTTGTCCGCAATGCATAATTTGCCAGGAGTTTTTTCTTTTCATGAAGAGGTGGTATATGACCCCACTAAGTTAAAAACCCAAAATACTTACAAAAATGGCGTCCGCTAGAGCCGCCATTTTGGAAAACGCGTTTGAAGCCATATCTCCGGAACCGTCCACTTTAGGCCCATCATGCTACGGACCTTTCTTGTAGATAATTAAATTTCCCATCTTTTTTGATCAATATTTTTTTTTGTACCATTAGCCGTTCGCGATTTACAATGTTATTAATTTTCATTTTATACCTTTTTTACAATAAATTTTACATGAATTTTTAACAAAATTTACAATTTCCTCATTGCTTTGTTCCCTTATGCCATCAGTATTTAATTAATTACGTGATAATCATGGAGAAATCATTGGATTTCATAATTACGCTATGCATCCTTCGTTTCCATTGACCTTGATTCGGTAGTAAACCATTCAACGCGCGATAACTTCTAAAATATTGATTTTAGAGAAAAAAAGTATGGGTGAAAAGTTGTTAGGAATTTATTGATTTAAAAGTTTAGTCATTAACAATTTTTTGTTTAAACAATTATTAACAGAGATATGGGCAATATGGGCAAAAAGGCAAGAAACGAATATTAATAACCTTGTAAATCGCGAACGGTAAATGGTACAAAAAAAATTATTGAACAAAAAAGATTAGAAATTTAATTATCTACAAAAAAGATCCTTAGCATGATGGGCCTAAAGTGGACGGTTCTGGAGATATGGCTTCAAATGCGTTTTCCAAAATGGCGGCTCTAGCGGACGCCATTTTTGTAAGTATTTTGGGTTTTTAACTTAGTGGGGTCATATGCCACCTCTTCATGAAAAAAAAAAACTCCTGGCAAATTATGCAGGAAAAAATGCTTCGTTGACTGTACTAATTGGGTATGGCCAGTGTCGGATTAATTATATTTTTTGTAACCAACAAAAATAAAATTGAGTACTTGAGATTCGTTTTGTAGGTCCTTTTTAAATACTTAATACTATATATTTTAAAATTATTCTTGTAAAAATAAAATAAATAAATATAGTTTGATTATAATTTATATCTACTTTGTGCCAATAAGAACAAACTGAATCTTGTAAAAATACTTGTTATAATGTAGTTTCAATATAAAATATATTTATCACATTCCAGCGGTGGACCGTTGCGTGAGCGCTTCCCTCAGCGAGGCTCGCGAGGCTCTCAGCAACGTTGCGGTGGACGCGCTGAGTGCGCACCGCCTGGCGCAGAACCTGCCCGTCGGCACGCGCTCCACTGCCCTCCACGCGCCCTCCTCCCTGCGACTGCTGCCTCTGCACCTCCTCGCACTCCTCAAACGCAAGGCCTTCCGCGCCGGCACCTCCACGCGCCTCGACGACCGCGTCGCCGACATGTGCGCGCTCAAGTGTCTGCCGCTACATCATCTCATACGCGCCGTATACCCAGACCTCTACCCCCTGCACAACCTCAGGGATCATCTGCCGACGCCAGCCGAGGATGACGATAATGCACCCGACCCGCCACGGCTGCATCTTTCGGCTGAAAGGTAGGGTTGATTTGCTGTTTTGAGTTAAATGGACAATGCTGCAATGCAATGCCATGCTATAACATAATATATAAAGGACATTCTTGATTTTTAAACACAATAATTTCTAATGTGTCCGTCATCGCGTATCGTTACGCTTTGATAAAAATTTAAAGATATACATACATACATACATGTATTACAATGATAAGCTATAAATTTTTTACAAAATACTTTTAGTTTCAAACTAAACATTAACCATCGTTTAACATCTTTAAATATTTAAAGAATCCAAATCCTAATTTGAACGAGTCAAAATTTATCACATGTGAATTAATTGTCTGTAGCATTCACTCAACCTGCACCTATACTACAACAAACGTAATTTCCAGGATAAACTCAACGGGCGCATACCTGCTGGACGACGGGGAGTGCATGATGATATACGTGGGCGGCGCGGTGAGCCCCGCCTTCCTGTCGGACACGTTCGGCGTGGCGGCGCACAGCCAGCTGGCGGACGAGGCGCGCGCGCTGCCCCGCCTCCACACCGAGGGGAACGCGCTGCTGCACGCCTTCATCGACAAACTCAACGACGACAGACCTTACGCCTCCGAGATTATCATACTCAGGTAACATCTCAACTCACTATATGTTTGTAAAACACCACTATGTACTCACAGACAAACCAAGGAATTGGTTGTGTGAGACTAATGTATTTTTTTGTAATCTTGTCTTACATATAATAAATAAAGGTAACATCACCTCATCATCATTTTACTGGTGGCAGGTCTCTCATATGTGAGAGGCTGTCTGGGTATGCACCGCAATGTCTATTTCTCCCGTCAAACAGCAGTTTAAATGCACTGGTGTGTTTCGGATTGAAGGACATTGTACCCAGAGTAACTACTGGACATATTGAGACATAGCAGCTTTGATCTTATGTCTCAGGATGGCGAGTGCAGTGAAATGCTAAACATTGCTTTGTAATTCAAGAAGTTATTGGTTTTGTTATGGTTCATGAGAGGTTGTATTGCTTACCACCAGGTGAACGGCATGCTAGATTCATTATATTTATATCGAATCCATTTATTAGTTTTATTTTAATACCATTCAACTAAATTAATAAACAGAGACATTAACATTTTAATGAACGAATCACGTTTTGATTTCCACAGAGATAACTCGCCATCCAAGACGATGTTTACGGAGAGGCTCGTCGACGACAGAGTCGAGTCCGCCTTCTCCTACTACGAGTTCTTGCAACACGTGAAAAGCCAAGTGAAATGAGTGCCGAGAAACTCGCGGCCGAGTGTCGGACGGGACAGTGCGCGCGCGTGCGGACCGCTCGTACCGTGCGTTAGATAATGTCAAGTGATTGCCAAGGACCCGACTCACGACACTGCCCTACGTGTTTTAACGTTCTATTCGCATTGAAATGTCGAGATTCGAGAAAACTCGATATTGCGGGCGGGAAATAGTTTATAGTACCAATAGTTATCATCTGAAACGAACGTTTCGTATCGAAAGAACAATAAAATTTAAATATATTCTAAAATGAGGCTAAAGAAAAGTAGTTACATTAATCGTAGTAGTCCCTCGTCTCTCTACCAAACGACTGATTCGCGTAGCTTAGTATCCAGTTTTCCATCGAAACTCGACTCGGATGCGCAGTTTGTGATGTAAATGCCTGTGACTAGACTCGTCGTTTATCGAGCTCCCAATCAAACGAATACTTTGTGTATTTTGTGACATTCGTGAGTTTAAAACACCATACAATTTGTGATGTCGCCCTGAATTCCCGTTATAGATTTTAATAGTTACTTAATCTAGAATAAACTGTTATGCTATGTCTTATATTAATATTGAAATCGTATACATAGATATATTATATAGAAATGGAATAAACAAAGCTAGAATGTTTATAGAATGGAACAATAATGTGCACTCACTAATTGTATGGTTAGTTTTTTTATTTAAATCAATGATTAAACAAATAATGATCGATGTTATTTGTGTGAAAAGCAATAATGTATCTAAGTAGTGTCCTTTAATGATAAAGATATCGATAATTCCCGCATGTAGTATTTATCGTCGGATTTAATATACGTGTTATCGCCGCATTTATTTCTTTTTAAGACATTTTCTATCGATATAATGAAAACTAATTAACTAACTATGTATAATCCTTTAGATAAGTTTTCATCTCAAAGGATGGATAATGGTTGAGAAAGGTGCAATCATGTATTTTTTATTGTTTTAAAAACATTGAATTAAAAAAATATGTTACAAATATAATTGTAACAACACTAAAAACTACATGGTGACGAACTGCGATACACACTGATGTCGATAAATCTGTGTAATATCGATATTTAAAGAACACTACAAAAGACAACGATTACACTTGCCTATTGACTTCACGAGAGAATGTTTCAATTAGAATGAGAGAAACTTACTGCGAATAAATTGGTTGTTAATTATAAGTATATTTAACTTGTTTAACAGTTAGTGTAAGTGGCCGTATTTTTGTTGTGCATGGTACATATTGTATGAGAGAGTTTGGCATTGTGTTACGTCACACAGTCGGTGCGTGGAGAGTTGATTTATTTCAATATTTTATACCCATGGATACAAATTATGTTATCTATGTTGGAGGTGTCGTTGAGTAAAGTAGTTAGTAGAAATATCTGAGGATCGAAAGATTACTGCGGGATTCGGCGTCTTGACGTTTTACGAAACTCATAAAGGTTACTAAGTGTAAATTGGTCTGTGGGATATGGACTGTTTCGCTGTTTTTGTTTGTAAAATATGAGATTTAAATTATATCGAATAATTTATTTAATTATTTATACCACCCGTATAATTATGGTTTTATCGATTAAAAGTCGAATATTTTAAGTGATTTTCCATAACTAAATTAGGAATGACGACATATTCCGTCGTTAAATAGAGCATTGACGGTTTGTTACGTCACAGTGTAAATGAAGGTGGTTATCGATTGTATTCATAAGCAATAAGCGAGCACCTTCTGTGTGACAATTATGAAGTTATTTACGTGTACAGAATGCATGTATGTTTATTTTTCTACATTGACTAGGGCGTGTCGGTACATGCGGTGTGTGTATCACATATTTTCTGAACTATGCAGTAAAAAGAAAACAAGTTTATTTTTATTGTAATTTCGGTATAAGGTGTATCTATAATTTTAATTCTTTGTATGTACTAGCACTCGATATTGATTCGATTGTAAATTGAATAAAAAATATTTATGAAATTATAGATAGATATCAGTTTTATACTGGAACGTTCTCGGTTCTGATATATTCGAGTTTAAATCGGCGGCATGTCGAACGGCTTGGTGGGTACACGTTACTCGGCTACGCACACACTTGAACTGAATCAGTGCCTGTTATTTATTACTTATATACATACCCCTTCCACATTTTAAATAATGAATTGAAACAGACTATGCCCATGAAAGAATATTCAAAGTTTTTGTTATGACCAATAAGCATTGTTATTCCTAACTAAGGAGAATGCCTTCTTTTAGCAATCGCAATCGCTTTTGTAATTAATTCAGATAAAGATTTTGGGAAAACCCTTGATCGTACCATTAGTTAAATATGTGGCACGCGCTTATTAGCTGTTGTTGAAAAATAAATTCATAATTATGACACCTGTTGGGTCCCAATGACATTGATTTTTTTCAACATCTCATTATTAGAGTTATGAAATGACGTAATTTTACGTCGCTGAAGAGTTGGTCCAATTCACACCATAATACCGATCATGGTTCAGTCCATGGGCGTAGCCAGCCATGTACTCAGGGTGGGGCAGAAGTCTAAAATTCCTAAAAATATGTCCCTAACTTCAGCCGTTTGAGCTGTGGGAGTAAGCCAATTTGTTAATCAGTTAATGTAAAGGTTTATCTCTACCCATAGATAGTTCTTAACTTAAATAAATTAACTATTTTGGTTTGGTTAGGTACCATAGAGGCCAGAGCCAGGGTGGGGCAAGTGCCCCACCCTGCCCCACCGTGGCTACGCCCATGGTTCAGTCTCGGTGTGATCTCGTTATATGGTAAAATGTGAAATACGAAACACAGTAGGTACACAAAAGTAGTTTCGTAGAGACTGAGTCAGATGGTATACTGTGAAAATAACTGATAGATACGACAATAAACCATAAGGGTATTATAGTCTGGATTGAGTCTAAGCCAGCGTTTCCACTGTAGCAAAGACAAGTGAAGATGAATGCAAATAGCCCAATCACAATGGTGCATCACAACATGTTGCAGATGTCCAATATAATTAATCGATTCTTACATATTTTCCTTTAGTGGAAAGGCAGTCTTATGCATAGGTTTGGTCAATATGAATATTGACTTCGTTGTTAAGGAAAGCTCGTCAGCTTTATATTTACTATATGCCTTTGATGTTATGTATTAATTTATTATTTAAATTATAACAATCATTGCACTGAGTTTACAGATTAAATTTTATTCACACGTATCGCGTAAAAATAATTTGTTGATTCTAATGTAATCAAATGCGTACTGTGACCAAACTATTCCATCGAACAGGAATATTGATATTTCGCCATAAATAGTTGACGAAAATGAATATTAGTGCTTGGTAATTTTAACCAAATAATGAGGACAATATTTTAAAATAATTATCATTTGAAATTAGATTTTACTGACGCTAAATATTTATCTGTCAAAGTTATAATTACTCTATTACAACGTATTACACAACACTTGGTAAACTAAGTTGAAAATTTGAAAAACATTATTTGTGTTTTTAAAACATTAAAACCGTGTGGAATATTGTGACCCCTAAAGTCGGTTTTTAATATAATGATTAAAATTAATGAATATACATAATATGTAGTCTGACCAGGAAAATAAAACCTGATATGTGGGTGGGATTCCAGCATTTTCAGGTAACAGTACAGCCATGTCATATACAAAGAAGCCACAAAAAATATATAAGGGACGAAATTGATATTAATTTTAAGAAGCCGAAATACATAAATGTTTGATTTCGAGAGTAAATTTAGAAAATTGACTTTGTAGGAAATAGATTCTGGTCGATCTTTATTCGGTAATTTTGCCAATTTTATGACAATAGCAATGGTGCGGTGAAGGTTCCATATTTTGCTATAATATGTTTGCTGTTGATGTAATAAATAAATCCCGAACTTATATAATAGATAATAAAGCGATAATAACAGGCAAAAATGAAATAAATATTGGACTGTGATATCGACAAATAAGTTGCTTGTAAAATGAATTTATACCATCCGATACCAACACAAAAGTCGAGAAAAAAAAAACATTGGTTTGAATGTGCAAGTAACTAAAATGTTCTATTCAATGTCACTATTGCTAATAAAATATTTTTTTCATAATATTCAAAATTATATATTTTCCTGGTCTGGCTTTAAAACAACTTGTTACATACGTTATTGTGACGAAAATAAAATGCATTAACTAGATTATACTCCTTTTTCGATCACCGAAAATCATCAGCCAATGTTTTTGTCGTGTATGCATATACAAAAATGCAGGAATAGCACGCTTAACATTATATCTTATTTCATAATCGGCTGATATGCCCTAACGGTAGACCGTCAATAAATATTTCTGCTTTCGATACCGATATATTTTTATTGATATCAAAGTTCGTTATTCACTTTAATCTGTTTTCGTCTTCGTATCGCTTTATGTTTATAAACGTTCAACAGCTTTGTTATAAAGCAAGAATAAACGTAATTATTAAAACGCATCTATTTTTGAGCGATGGCTTAACTACCTGAAGGGCATATCCAAGCATCAGTAATAGGAATTTTTCTAGGTGGAGGTCATCATCGACTGAACGCATTGGTATATTTATTTAAGGCACTGTTAGCGGACTGAACTCGAGAGCCTTGTAATTTGTTTCAATATAAACCATTCAAAACCACAATTGTTTCATTTTCTCCCATCATTTTGCTTTTATAAATTCGAAGATATTTGTGCCAGAAAGTGTCTTAGAAAGGACGTAGAATTATCCGTCATCAATATAAATGCTGTGGTGATTGGAGCTCTAAACGAACTTCAGTTTTACAAAAACATCAACTGAAATTGTTTCTAATAGAAAAAGATCTTTATTTATTTCCCTTCCAATGGGCTAATATACCACAACAGTTGACGCACTCAATACACGGTGTTAAAGTCTTTTGCTCCATATCAACGGACCAATAGTCAGAAGGCATGAATTCGCTCCTCATAAAGATCTGGTCTTCTATGAGCGTCCAGAACCAAAGATAACTTCTCGCTCGTTTGAATTTCGCTGTCGACTCGAGCACGGCGCTGATCGCCCGCTGGCATACCGGATCTAAGTGGTAAGGAGTGTTGAATAGAAGATTCTGGATGTTGCAGCGAAATACCTGGACGATATAACGGTAAATACATTTATTAACTATACGAGTATTGGCAATTATTGCAATTTGCATATATTTATTTATAAGTAAAAATAGTAAACAGTACGAAAATCATAAAGATTGGAAGTCAGTTTATGAAAGTGCACTTACTTCGTGTCCACACATTTCAAGCATACAGTAATTGACGAAGTCCACTGGAACTAAATCAACTCGAAAACCGAGTTTTTGTAGACGATCTGAAGATATTTAAGAACTTTAAAGGAGTAAATAAATAGTCTCAACTTTTTTCGTATATAGAAATATATTTTTTAAGTTTTTAAACATATTATTTAAAAATTATTAAGTTAAGAAATAATAATATAGTATCATATACTTAAAGTTGAACTCAGTTGAACTTAATTAAGTAACAACTTGCCTCTTAGTCCTCTTAATTTCTGGGGTTTGTGAGTTACCGTGTGGAAGGAATCACAAGGTCCATAGTAAATTTTGATGTATTGAAACGACATTATATTTTTTAAATTTTAATCCACTAGAATTTGGATTTAGTAAAACAATCGGAACACCTACCATTAAGGGCACCTATATATAAACATAGGTTGCATAAGTTTAATTTATTAAAGTACATCAAAATGTCAACAAAAGTGACTTATTTCAGTTTTCTTTTTCTGTGTATTGCATATGAATGAGGTTCACAATTATGAAAACAACACAATTAAAGATTATTTTTGATGTTGTATTCACAATGGATACTTTAATTGAAGACTATGGAAGGTAGAAATAATACTATGTATTTAGCAAATGATTGATTAGCATCAGGGCTCAATGTGTCATCATCATCATCAAACTCCAGATGTAGCACATTTGGTACCGAATATAACAGAAGTTATCATTGATAAAAGATGTTCATGTTGTCTTTAAATTATATCTAGAACCTGTTGAACATTGGCTAGTGTTGACACTGTCCAAGGATCAACAGGATCTCCTAGCCACAATTAGAGATAAGATATCAGTATATTTCACCAAGTAAACTCTTAAGGCACATATCATTATAAATTCAGATATTCTATCTAGCAAGTAGCAACTGTGGACACTTTGGCTACGATCCAAGGATCTACAGGTATTTTCATAATGATAACTGATAAGATATTTATACTTGATGATAGGTCTTAAGATGACAATGCTTATGGAACTTTATGACTGATTTCGATATTCTACACAGCAAACAGTAAGGAGTAGACTATTCAGTTACATCGTGCTATGCCGTTTTAGCTTTTCTTGATTTCAATACGAGAGGAAGTCCTCCTCTGAGTGCCTGTACGACGTTCATTGATGGTTCCACCTCTACTTCCAGCGTAGAAGAAGGAGCTGGCTCCACAGTAAACTTCTGTAGAATTGCTGCGAGCCCCGCCAAGGATTGCATCTCACCAAGTCTAGCACCTAGAAATAGTCACATATAAAATTATGGTTGAGCGATATGAAATTAACCGGTAAAACATAGAATTCCAAGTTATAGGACCTCTTCTCTCAATAGAAATTTCGTGATAATTATTTCTTAGTGTTTAAAACTAATGATTGAGCAAGTAACTTAAAAAAAGTACAAGTGCGCAAAGTGGGTAAATATTATTTGCTGGGTAAAATTATCTTAATTATATTAATACGGCGTCTGTAAAGTCGGTATTGAAAACTGTTTTATCTGTGTTTGTGTTTAAACCTTATCTGTGTTTGATTAAAGATATGAGTGCATTTATGATGTTATATTGTCGGGTGAAAGTAAACAGCGACGCCAATAAATACATAAGAATAATGAAAGAGAAGTTATTCAGCTAAGAAGTAAATTTTTTACCGAGTTATAGCACTTACCAATACATGCCCTGGGGCCCTCTCCGAACGGCATGTAGGAAAATTTGGTCTGGTTCTTCATTTCCTCAGGGGCAAATCTTTGCGGCCTAAATTCTGTTGGATTGTCAAAATATTTCTCATCATTATGTATTGCTGCTATTGGTATTAGTATTTTCACACCTGGATCTATTGTTATATTCAATTCGGGGATCGTGTACCTTCTTGCGCATACTCTGCTTAGAACGCCAAGTGATGGAAACAACCTCATTGCTTTTTTTTAAAAGCCATGCTTAGTAATTTCATTTCAGCAATTGCATCGTAGCATAATTCGTCGTTATATTTTTTAAAAACTTCATCGATTTCTTCGTGGATTTGACGTTGGATTTCAGGATTATAGGCGAGTTGGTGCAAAGTGTAACTCGAAGCTGATGATGATGTCTCGAACCCTGCTGCAAAAAATACAAAAACCTGTCCTACCATGCACTTCATATCCATGTCCATTTCAATTTGCTTGGGAGTTCCATCCGGATTGCGTTTTTCAATAGACTCTCCGGTGATTTTTCCTTGCGCCTCAAGCTCTAAGAGAAGATCTATAAAATCATTGCGTCCACTCGGTTTGTAGTTTCTCTGATTGCGTATCTCTTCTAGGATTTTAGCAATACTTGCTTCCACTTTGTAATTGCCTACATATAAGAAACTTCTTACGGCTGGGAAGTTTTCCCATAACATATGGAACGTCATTATTCGCAAGGAACGCGGTGAAGTTATCAGTTTTCCGAGATTTCTGAACATTGAATGTTCATTATTTATTGTGTCCATGTTTATTCCAAATCCACAAGCACCTATGAATTCTGTGGTAAATCGTGCGACCAGATCTCGTATATCACACGATCCGTTGTGCTTAGCGATGCCGTCGGCTATTCCTTGTAGTTTTTTTGCACACTCTACGACGAGTGGAAACATTGCCTTTAGCTTTGCCGTGGTGAATGCAGGCGTCAATCGCTGCCGAAGTAGTTTCCACGAATCGCCATCAGTGTGGAACAAGTTTGTGAATATGGCTTCCACTTTAGGATTTCTGCCTAGTCCTCGCAAGTAGAAATGTGAGAAATCAACACTTAATATATGCCGCACTATTTCCAAGTCCCTTATCAATAGCAACGGCGTCGTACCTTGATAGTATCCAACGACCTTTTCTTCTGGGTATTTGTTGTATAACTCCGTTGCAACTTGGGTGATGCTTTTGTATCCAAATTGGTTGGCGTAATGGTTTCCAAAAAAAGGCACTGGCAGATCATGCTTCACATTTCGTTTCTTCCAGTAGTTATGGTTTTTTGTGGAAAAAAGATAGATCGCGAACAAAAGCGACACTAATATAATTAAAAAAATCATCTCATATGGATTGCACTTGTTCAAAACTTGAATTAAAGCAACAAAAGTATTGTAAATGTGACACTACAATACTTATCGTACACACAGTACAGTTATAAAATCCGATAAAATTGATACACGTTTGCAAAAGGAGCGTCAAGAAAGCGTTGTGATCAAAATTATGTACATATTTTGGTTAGCATATCGGTATAAGTTGATACGTTTGTATGTGTGTGTTTAAGTGTAAGTGTGTGCTATGCTTACATAACCGCTTATAACCGGCTATTTACACGTTGTCTCGTTGTCTGCATGCTAGTTATCCGGCGAAACAGTTACTGTATTGAGTCATATTTTTTAATTGACTTATAACAAAAAAATGCTGATTTTATGCAAAAACATTATTTGCGTTGTTTCTGAACTCTGAAGTCACTAAAATTACCACCCGGCTTCGTTTTCGGTAGCAGTCTTGATATGCCCTGTGTATGACAAGAATTAAATTTAAATAGGGTAAAAACTTCAATTATTGTACCATATGCAATGAAAGTTTTTTTTTAACATGCTTTATTCGTGTAGACCAAATCTGCTGGGTTGGGCCGAAAATCAAGTCTCTCCTTTGTCACACTTGTGTTATATCGAAATTCTTATCCACTGAAGTTTATTCTTTGAAAATTTATATTTCTGCTCTTTATTACAAATGTAAAAAAATGGCAACATACAATTTTGGACAAAACACTTTTACAGGGAGATAAGGGATGAAATTGGAATAATTAAACCACAGGCGCCTCGGTACTACAAATCCGAATTAAAAAAAAGACGGGTTGCACTCCGGGAGTGCCGGCAGAAGTGAAAACTTGATTATTAACGTTAAGCATGTTTGATATTTTGGAATGGTTAGGGAATAATTTTGCACCAATTGCTTTATCAGTATAAAAGTACTATCATTTATGTGGTAGAATACAATATTCATTTATTGCGCTATCGTAAACAAACATGACAATTTATATTACATTAAAAATTTAACACTTTAAAACTATTACAATTATTTTACATTAAAAAGTTTATCTCTCCGAAAAATCAACTTTCATCCATAATTTCAACGACTTTTTCACCATCATCATTACCAGAACTATCATCGCCAATCTCTAAAACTGATACGATAGGTTTATGGTAGCTGAAGTAAGAAACGAACAGTTTTGATTCGAACCTATTTAAATGTCTAATAAAGACCGCATCAATAGTAGTTTTGTATTTCGTTGTGCTAAGATTGCGATCATTCGACATAGTTAAACCAAATTCATTATTTAAAAATTCAATTAATAGTTGATTTTTATCGTCTGCGAAGTTTATGTTGAAATCTCCACTCAAAATCATTGGCAATTCATCAAAGCTTTATAAACTGACAGCTAACTGACAGCTGTCTACTCTCCATCCGTCTTACGCTTTTCGTCTTACGATCAGGTCACGTGTCCTGACGCGAGTTTAAGATTTTATACCCATTACAGAAAAAGTGCTCAACGCCGCTAAAGAAATTTTCACTTCAAAAATTCTTTCACCGTTAGTTAAATATAATAATTATCTTAGAGTGGCATATGGTATATTTATATGGGGTAGAAATAAGGGTTGAAATGTTAAATAAAAAATGGTTACCATTGATGCATTTTCTATGAAAATTTACGTTTTTGCTCCTTATTACGAATGAAAATGATACAAGTGCGAATATTTGGGAAAATCAGCATTATGGGGGTGAAATAAGGAATGAAATATTGCATGGAAAATCAAAATCACTGAAGTTTTTGATGTCAATTATATCAATGAAGATATGGCATAGAATATAATTAGGACGAGGGGCGGATAGAACTGGGATAGCTATCAAAATTAATTTGATGGGATAGGCATAGACTAAAGGCACGGGATAGTATACAACGCTAAAGGACGGGACGGGACGGGATTGAGCAGAGCGGGAATGGTGGGAAGAAAAATGGACGGTGGGATAGATAGTACCTCAAGTTTAGCTATACAAGAGTTTGTACGAAAAATAACATGTATCTGATACTATCTGGTGTAAAGTGGAATCAAAAATATCTGTATCCAGGTGAAGCTGGGACGGGCCGCTAGTCAATATCTATATTATGTATAAAAGAAGAAACCGACTGACTCACGTATCAACGCACAGCCGAAATTACTGGAGCTAGAAACGTAACATTTTGCACAGGGGTTCCTATTATGACGTAGTTTGCACTAAGAAAGGATTTTTGGAAATTCAACCCCCAAAGGAGTGTAACATTTCAAGTTCGTAGTTTTGGCTGTGTGTTGATCCGACAGTTAGTTTCTATAACATTTCGACCCTTATTTGAACCTCTTTAGGGTTAATTTTAGATAAATAAAGTATGCAGTTATTTTTATTTTTGATTAAATAATTAAAGTGCAAAGTTTGAAAATTGTAGCTTTAACGATTTCGATTTTCCATACAAATGTTTTTTACCCTTTTCACCCCCTTGGGGGTTGAATTTCCAAAAATCCTTCCTTTGTGCTACCCTACGTCATAAAAGGAATTTCTGTGTAAAATTTCACGTTTCTAGCTTCAGTAGTTTCGATTGTGCGTTGATCCAACAGTTCAGTACCACAAAATTTCAACCCTTACTTTAACCCCTTTAGGGTTAATTTTATAAAAATAAAGTATGCAGTTATTTTTGTTTTTGATTGATTAACTAAAATGTAAAGTTTGACAATTGTAGCTTTAACGGTTTCGATTTTCAACACAACGTTGATACGTCAGTCAGTCAGTCAATCAGTCAGGATCCTCTTTTATATATACATATATAGCTTTTGCCCGCGACATTGTCTGCGTGTTTATAATAATACCGACGTCGAAGGAAATCACTATATGAAAATGAAAATTTCATCCCTTATTTCACCCCTTAGTGCTATTTTACTAAAAGTAATTCACGCCATTATTTTTTGTTAAAACTAAGTAATAACTTCAGTTTTTCGAATTCGTTTGTTAATTATAGGAAAAAAAAATGCAGTTAGTAAGTTTAATATCAACGGTTAGAATTTTCCATACATCAGTTTTTAACCCTTTTCACCCTCTTAGGGGTTGAATTTCCAAAAATCCCTTCTTAGTGCTATCCTACGTCGCAATGGAAACCTCTGTGCAAAATTTCACGTTCCTAGCTCCAGTAGTTTCGGCTGTGCGTTGATTACATAGTCATTAAATCACCCTAGACTCACAACACTTCAACCCGTATTTTAACCCTTTTAGGGCTAATTTTAGACAAACAAAGTATGCAGTAAGTTTTCTTTTAAATGACTAACTAAAGTGCCAAGTTTGAAAATTGTAACTCCAACGGTTTGGATTTTACATACAACAGTTTTTAACCCTTTTGAACCCCTTAGGGGTTGAATTTCCAAAAATTCCTTCTTAGTGCTACCCTACGTCACAATGGAAACCTCTGTGCAAAATTTCACGTTCCTAGCTCCAGTAGTTTCGGCTGTGCGTTGATTACATAGTCATTAAATCACCCTAGACTCACAACACTTCAACCCGTATTTTAACCCTTTTAGGGCTAATTTTAGACAAACAAAGTATGCAGTAAGTTTTCTTTTTAAATGATTAACTATAGTGCCAAGTTTGAAAATTGTAACTCCAACGGTTTGGATTTTACATACAACAGTTTTTAACCCTTTTCAACCCCTTAGGGGTTGAATTTCCAAAAATTCCTTCTTAGTGCTACCCTACGTCACAATGGGAACCTCTGTGCAAAATTACACATTCCTAGCTCCAGTAGTTTCAGCTGTGCGTTGATACGTCAGGTTCCTCTTTTATCTACACTAATATTATAAAGAGGAAAGATTTGTATTGTTGTATGTAACGAATAAACTCAAAAAGTACTGGACCGATTTTAATAATTCTTTTTTCATTAGAAAGCTACATTATCACTGAGTAACATAGGCTATATTTAGTACTAGATAACTATAGAAATCTTTAGAAATTCCTATTAAAACCAACCGAAGGTGTAAAAAGATTAGCCATAAAATGTCTTTCATCGCATATGCTGCGAAGAGTATTAATGATAGGACAAAATAATGTTCGACAATATTATAGAATATATCAATATCTACAAAAAACTTCGCGAGACCATATATATTTTGATGCGGTTTTTTTAATAGATAGAGTGATTCAAGAGGAAGGTTTATGTGTATAATACGTGCATATTATTGTAGAGAAATCTACATGCACCCGGGCGAAGCTGGGCCGGCCCGCTAGTATACATATATAGATTATATTATATTATGTATTATACAGATTAGATTCGGAGAAATAGCAACGTTTAATAACTTTTGGTTTACCGTAAATATATTTTTTTTAATTTGAGACAGAATTGAATAGTGAGGTCGCCATTTTGAACTTTTTTGTTATTGATCCGATGGGTCTCAAAATTAATATGTAAGGATAGACTTTTCCTAAATAATCTACCTAAATTAAAAGTTAACGTTGAAAATAGTGGGTGCAATTTTGAAGCTTTATGTTATTTTTGTGCGTGGTAGCCTGTTGGGACGGACGAGATACGACTGCCAACACGTTCACGGTGGTCGTGTGTTCAAATCCCAGGGCACACCACTGACTTTTCGGAGTCATGTGTGTATTGATAGTCAATCACCAAGCACTAAAACGGTGAAGGAAAACATCGTGAGGAAACCTGAATCTCATAGCGATTTTTAAGAATTTCTAGAGCATGTAAAGTTCGCCAACTCGTACGAGGCCAGTGTGGTGGACTATATGGCCTTACCACTCTCAATCGTATTCTCGATTGTTGAGTAGGCCCGTGTCCTACAGTGGGACCTATATGGACTGATACAAAAAATAGTGAGTAGATATGCTTTATTTTTGGATAGTGGCTATAATGGGATGAAATAAAGGATAATTTTATAGCTGAATAGAAGATGAGAACGACCAAGGATGCTGATTTTTTGTTGGTTGCATGTTGATTTTTGTAAAAAGCTTTCGTAGAGTTTCCAATGTAATAGTTGTAGCGATATAACGTTGTTTCGCTTTTGCATCCATATAATTATAATGTAAGTATACGCAGACAAAGGCGCGGGTAAACGCTAGTTTTGAATAAATGGTTTTATTGATACATTAGTGAACGCTACAGGTTTTTCTTCGGCAAGAAGTACCAACTTGTTATATGAAATATTAAACTCCGACATAAGGTATCGCTAGCATCATTTCATCAAGCAATATCAATAGGCGATAAGTAGTTGGAAAGGTCTTTTAAATGCTACTACTTATTCTGCGGCGACTAGTGTCGAATTGCCATGGAAAAAATATAAACATGTAGAGATTAGTGCCAAAATTAAAATACTAATATGGACTCTAGCTGTGACTCTAGTCTTTTGACCAATAACCACAAGCGATATGTCACGTACCGTCGTTGAAAAGATGTTGAAAAGAGAATGTCTTGACCACAGATTAAGTAGAGATGCTACGCATGTCTTGACGGTGGCTGATCTTGGTGGCTGAGGGCGCAATGGAATGCCAAGCATTATTTTGTAATTAATGGTGTTTGGTTTTGCTACTGTCCATGAGCGGTGGTATCGCTTACTATCAGGCGAATTGTATGCTCCTCTCACTATTCATAGAATGAAAAGAAATAGTCTCAAAAAATATATTACCTTGTAAAGATAGTGACAAGTTAAAAATACTGGTATGGATTCCTGCCTTTTCATTAATCATAAATTAATCATAAAGAGTGATATGTCAATCGAAAGTTCTCTTAATTTTCACGAACTTCTCTGTTAGTAAGAAATGTCAAACCGCTGTAGCCACATAAAACAGGAATACCTATCTGCGACAGGTCCTTCGATATAAATCACTAGCTAAGATGCAGCATAATGTTTACAATTATATTTACATATTATATTCATACAGTTTTTGACGTAAAAAATGTGTAGTGTTATAATCAATATGTGCAAACAATATTCTTTTGTGATGAGTATGACCTATACCGATATACTTAACATGCACACTATTAGAGGGGATAGTGGTAAACCTATTAACTTATTTTTTATCATTATTGATAAGGGGTTTTTATCCACGCGGATCCCATTGTACCTATTGTTACTATAGGTACACTACACAATTGTCTTAAGAACCAAAATACAGGGTATGTTAAGACTGTGTTTGAAAAAAAAAAGTCGGGTGGTACTTTTGGAAATTACAAACACATTGAAAATTAAATGTTTGCAAAAAAACGCAACAATTACTTTTGTGATGTTTTAAATATCATCAGCAAAAACTATGAATATACCACTAAATTCAATAAATAATTAAACCTTGCGTACCATAGCGTCTTTAAAAATAACACCCACAAATACGACAAAAAAATGAGTCGCTTTTTTGCAACATTTTTAGTTGCTTCATGTCTGTAGTACCTAATTAAAATTATAACCTGGCTGCGTTTGCCGATGCAGCCTGAATACAGTATAATAATATTAAAGGTATACAATGTAAATGAATAAAATATATAGATACCTAATGGTACCTAATATAAATTTAAATAATGATAGGTACTAACCTTAGAGTATCTATAATATAGAGGGAGCGCTGGTACTTCAGAAACGTAGATAAAAATGGTGGTGCCGGGCCACTTTTTTCTGCCCTCCTATTGGCTAATATTTGAACAGGTTGTGCAACATAAATAAATTTCTTGGAAAAAAAAATAGTTTAGGGCTATTTAATTTCACTCAAACTCGTTTTAAAAGGATTATAGCTAAATATAATTTCGGCTATCAAAGGAATTTATAGCAATTTTTTGCTAAATAGTTAATTCAATTTTCACTAATATAGGAGCGCTATCAACATTACGAACAAGAAAATATCTACGTTTTTCAAAACGCGAATGTATGACGGCGCTCCCTCTATATTATAAATACTCTAAGGCAGTGGCGGCGTAAAGGGGAGGCGGGGGGGGGGGGCGGTCCGCCCCGGGTACCAAGCACCAGGGGGTGCCAAAGACACCCACAGAAAGCACACAAAATCTACCTGTATCCCGAAATAACTACCAACCCTTGTATCTACATCTTGTAGTGGACAATAATTTATTTCCAACTTCTCCTATTAATTTAACTTTCTGATTAATTTCGTTGCGGGTTAAAGACAAGTTAGACATTCCTGGAGACTCGCCGAGCTTCAATGCTAGGTGTCATTACTTTGCGTGCCACTGTTGATCCTGGCTCACAGGAGTTACAGTGGTGGGTGTGAGAGCGGGACAGTCTCCTTAACCCTTGTATCTAGCTATTTGTATAATAGTATATTTTGAAGATTTTTAAATAAAAGGCCTCATTCTCTAAAATAATGAATTCTAAAATTCGGTAGCTGGGCCTCGTAGCGGATAAATTTGAGATTATCTGCTTGCACGAGTCTAGGAGCCACTTGCAGGGGCCCACATCACAGTTGATGGCGTGGAGGTCTCTATCATCTCCTGGTGAAGTATGTTAGAGTTGTCTTGTATAGTCGGTGGAATGTTCATGTCCTGCCATGAGCCTAAGATCGAAACTAGTCAAGGCAGCAGACGCATTCTCTAGCCTAGGGCTTCCCAAACTAAGCGTCACGAAGCCCTGGGGCATCGCAGCATTGTCCCAGGGGCGATCGAGTCGAGTGAGCCAAACTGGAGCCCCGTTTTGGGGAAGCTTTGCTCAGAAAAGCAAGCACATTCTTCCCATTATCAGTTAACCAAAAGTAAAATAAATTTCTTTCTTTTCTAATTAAAATTAAGAGTTTTTCTGATAATCTATTATTAGGGGCTGGTCTGAGGGAATCGTAAAAAAAAAAAGACGGGTTGCACTCCGGGAGTGCCGGCAGAAGTGAAAACTTGATTATTAACGTTGAGCATGTTTGATATTTTGGAATGGTTAGGGAATAATTTTGCACCAATTGCTTTATCAGTATAAAAGTACTATCATTTATGTGGTAGAATACAATATTCATTTATTGCGCTATCGTACACAAACATGACAATTTATATTACATTAAAAATTTAACACTTTAAAACTATTACAATTATTTTACATTAAAAAGTTTATCTCTCCGAAAAATCAACTTTCACCCATAATTTCAACGACTTTTTCACCATCATCATTACCAGAACTATCTTCGCCAATCTCTAAAACTGATACGATAGTTTTATGGTAGCTGAAGTAAGAAACGAACAGTTTTGATTCGAACCTATTTAAATGTCTAATAAAGACCGCATCAATAGTAGTTTTGTATTTCGTTGTGCTAAGATTGCGATCATTCGACATAGTTAAACCAAATTCATTATTTAAAAATTCAATTAATAGTTGATTTTTATCGTCTGCGAAGTTTATCCCCTGGCCTGTCGTAAGCGCCATATTGTGTCCTTGAACTAAAATAGCCCCTATTTCAATAACGTTAGGTTGCTTTATTGCTTGAAGTCCGACGAGCCTGAGCGCGGTTCATTTGACGGTTGAGGGGTTATGTTGAAATCTCCACTCAAAATCATTGGCAATTCATCAAAGCTTTATAAACTGACAGCTAACTGACAGCTGTCTACTCTCCATCCGTCTTACGCTTTTCGTACAGAAAAAGTGCTCAACGTCGCTAAAGAAGTTTTCACTTCAAAAATATAATTTCTTAAGGGTTCGGCTTCGGGAGTTCTGGCACCCTTTACCAGAGGCTGTACGCGGGAGTTGTGCGATCGATGGCCTTTTACGGTTTCTTTCCGCTGTGTGCCATCATTGTGAAAAAACACACTCTTTCGGAGTGCCCACTCTGGGGTGACGAGCGCAGAATACTTCATGCAGCCGCCAGAGTGGACCTCTCGCTCTCGGTCGTGATGCCCTCGATGGTCGAGATTGGCAAGGCTTGGCAAGCAAAACTCTCGTTCTGCGAGATCGTGATCTCGCAGAAGAATAGCACGAGACGGGATCGCGAGGTGAACGATCCCGCTCATTGCCACCTGCACAAAAGGGTTGCCGGGCAATAAATGACTGAACCGCTGCGGCGCCTCTACCCTGTCGTAGAGTATGAGAATTTCGCCACGGTATTACCTAACCGTCATAAGAGGCGACATTACGCTGGGCTGGGCATACTGTGCAGGGGGCGGTGCGCCCTTACCTACAGCAACTTGGATATGAGCGACAGGGCGCATGGCCTCATCTCTGACGTAGACGACCTAAACATCTTTAACTGGCGCCGCGTTTTGAAACAGTCGCACCCTTCAAAAGAACAAATTCGGCATACGGTCTGCCCAGCAACCTGTGTTCGTGGATTTCCGGCTTTCTGCACGGGCGTAGAATACGTGTAGTCGTCGACGGACATGCTTCGGCGCTCATGTCGGTAAATGCCGGAGTTCCACAGGGCTCGGTGCTGTCCCCCGCCTTGTTTATTCTGCATATCAATGACATGTTGTCGCTTGGCAACATTCATTGCTATGCAGATGACAGCACGGTCCATGGGCGATACCACTGCGGGCCTCCGGGTTGCCGAGTCGAAACTGTGAAGGGACGCGAACATCTTGTCATTGAGGTCAACCGGACCTTGGATCTCATTTCTACATGGGGTTCCAGGAATATGGTTGAGTTCAATGCCAAGAAACCCCAGGTGTGTGCGTTCACGTGCAAAAAATCCCCGTTCTCTCCCCTCCCCATTCTTCAGGGTGCTCCCCTCTCAGTGCGGAATGACATGAGTATCCTTGGTGTGGATATCCGCTGTGATCTCAATCCAAGGAATCACATCGAGGGCGTAATATCTGCCACATCACGCAGGGTTGGAGTCCTGAACAGGGTGCGTCGGTTCTTCACGCCCGGTCAGCTTTATCGCTTGTATAAAGCGCAGGTCCGGCCGGGTATGGAGTACTGCTCGCACCTCTGGGATGGATCCGCCCAGTACCTGCTCGATGCCTTGGATGGATTGCAGCGGCGGGCCATCCGCATTGTGAATGATGCAGACGTTACGAGCAACTTAGAGTCGCTACAACTCCGGAGGGATGTCGCCTCTCTAAGGGTGTTCTACCGCCTGTATCACGGTGAATGCTCTGAGGAATTGATCCCCTCCACTCCATTCCTAACCAGAACCACGCGTGCTGGCTTGCGAAGCCATAGCTTGATGGTCCACATCATCCCGGCGCGAACCAAACGGTTCTGAAATTCTTTTTTGTGCTGCACCGTCAGGCTGTGGAATTGTTTGCCGTCTCACGTGTTCTCTCCTTCCTATAATCCTGGGTCTTTCCGCCATAGTGTGAAAAGACATCTTAGCAGGCCGGCATAATTGTATCTACTGGCATGGGACTGCCGTCCGATGCCAATGGATACTTTGCCTGGGCGGCATTTGCGCTCACCATCAGGCGCAATGCGGCTATTATGCCGGGCATGAATTAAAAAAAAAACATCCAGCAATGATTTTCTATAGGACGCTGAGGCCATGCGCTTCTCGCCTTGTGATGTTTGGGGCCGCCCATAATGCGTGTGACGGTCATCCAAGGAATTTAGTCGGTATGCAAGCGGAGGTTTTGTGAGGGACCCGGCTCGGCCAAAACATCCCTAACGTGCCAGGCTGGAAGGCCAGTGACACTAACATACAGTTCCAGCCGCCTCCGGGCCACCCAAAAAAGAGCACAATAGCTTTCCTCCGATAAAAGTCAGATTTGATAAGTGCACGATATGTCCGATGTAGGATTGTTTAGTATTGGGTGTTATGTTTATGTAGGGGTGCTCAATACAAAACCGCCCCGGGTGCCAACCTACCTTACGCCGCCACTGCTCTAAGGTACTAACATCAATTTGTTAAATATCATATACACTATTATTACTAGCAATTATGTGTATTTGTTTGTTTACATGGGAAGCAGAATGTTCACAGATGTGCATTGTCACAATGAGCAGAGTTCCAAGTAGTAGTCAAATATTTAAAAGTTTTTTTATCAGTTACGATTTAATGTTGGAAATGGTATGGTAGCGTTATGGATGTGAGAACAAAAGGTCCTGATGGACACTCCCATAACAATAATTGATGAGCATGACGAAGATTCAACAAGTTTCATTTACAAATATACTTTGGACTGACAGTACTTCAAAAACATCTATTTTGGTAATAACTTTTGTGTTAGATACACTCCACTCTAGCCTGTTTACGCATCGCTAGTAATCACACTAGTAATGTGTAAAGTCCGTTGTTAGGGTTCACCACACTTTATCTATTAAAGTACTAATATGCTTATCACTAACATCTTCATTCCCATTTTTTTAATTTAATATACTGTACCCTTTTTATATGAATTAACTGTAATCATTAACTTAAAATAATTATAAATATTGCTATTTTGAATAATTTAATATTTTATGACTTTTCTTTCTTTTTTTTATTGCATTGAATGGCGAGACGAACAAGCCGTTCGCCTGATGGTAAGCAATACGACCGCTCATAAACAGTAGCAAAATTCCACAGCGCTCGCCATCCTGAGACACAAGATGTTAAGTCTCAATATGTCCAGTAGTTACTCTGGCTACAATGTCCTTCAATTCGAAACACAGCAGTGCATTTACACTGCTGTTTCACGGCAGAAATAGACATTGCGGTGGTACCTACCCAGATGGCCTCTCACATATGACAGACCTTCCATCAGTGACTTTTTGTCAATTTCCATATTTACTTTGTAAATAACATTCTATTTAATTTCGAGTGTTAACATCCTCACGGCTTCTTGTACCATATATGTGGGTTCAGCGCGAGTTGGAATTTGACCCAAGCGTTCTTATGATATAGACAGTAAGATTAAAGCTATCGGCCTAGAGTTGTTTTGCTTGTTTACTACTAGTAGTTAGACGCTGTGCATTGTCGAAGCAACTCTCGGGCAGTCAACATGATTTTACTGTTGGTCGCGTTGTTACTGATACTTGCATACGTATATTTTACACGCAATCATGACTACTGGGCCAAACGCTATGTGAAACATGACAGACCTATGCCCGTCTTCGGAAACCATTTAAGAAATATAATCGGACTAAAAAGCATCACTGAAATAAGTGTCGAGATGTACAATAAATATCCCGAAGAGAAAGTGGTCGGTTATTACAGAGGAAATACACCGGAACTGATTTTGCGCGACCCGGACATAGCAAGACATGTATTAAATGTAGATTTTTCAAGTTTCTATCCACGTGGGCTGGGCAGGAATACTGATAAGGAACCTTTACTTATGAATTTGTTCCACGCGGATGGTGACCTATGGAAATTGTTGCGTAAAAGATTAACACCAGCTTTTACTACAGCCAAGTTGAAGGGCATGTTTCCCTTAGTGGTGCAGTGTGCCAAGAAAATGCAGACAGTCGCAGAAGGCGTAGCAGAACGCGAAGAAGAATGTGACGTGCGAGAAATGATGGCGCGATTCACGACAGAGTTCATCGGTGCCTGCGGCTTCGGGATACAAATGGACTCCATCAATGATGAGAAATCAAGATTTAGGGAGCTCGGGAAGACAATATTCAACCGCTCTTGGAGTAGTCTTATTGGGATCGCTCTTTTGGATATATTTCCGGAACTGAGGAAATTTATGAAAGTCGCCGATGACGGATTAGAAAATGATATCATTACAATATTTGAAAGTATCCGGAAACAAAGACATGGAAAACCTTCAGGTCGAAATGATTTTATAGACCTTCTTTTAGAGCTGCAAATGAAAGGAAAAATTCAAGGTGAGTCTATAGAGAAAGTGAACGCAGATGGCACACCAGAGTCGGTTGAAATGGACATGGACACTAAATGTATGGCAGCGCAAGTGTTTATATTCTTTGCTGCTGGTTTTGAAACGTCATCGTCGGCTACTAGCTTTACTTTACACAAACTAGCTTTCAACCAAGATATCCAACGCAAAGTTCAGAATGAAATAGACGAAGTGCTCGCCAAATACAACGGCGAGTTATGTTATGACGCCGTTGCAGATATGACCTTACTTAGCGCAACCTTTAAAGAGGCTTTAAGGGTATTTCCGTCTCTGGGTACTTTGCACAGAGTTTGTGCTCGGAAGTATACTATTCCTGGACTTGATATCACGATCGACCCCCAGGTGAAGATTATAATTCCCGTTCAAGCTTTCCAAAATGATCCTAAATATTTTGACGATCCCGAGCAATTTAACCCAGAAAGATTTATGGGAAAGGAAACTGGACTATACAAGTATACTTTTATGCCATTTGGTGAAGGGCCCAGGGCTTGTATTGGTAAGTACAATTTTTAATTTCGTTTTAGCAAAGTGTAGAGTTCGTTATGAATTTTTGTATTGTTTGGAGTGCCATGTTTGTATGGTAATCGGAATTAGGGAAAGATGAAAATTAAAAATCCTGTATTTTTTATTATAGAATGACCTAGAATCGATGTCATGTCAAATATAGTATTGCAAAGTGTATTACTGCGTAGACGCTTAAGTATTTGAATAAATTGATATATAGTACATCGAGTTGTCACTATCTTCGATGCGTAGTTTTAAAATGTAACTGTCTAGAATCTAACATTTGTACGGCTTGATTTTGTTTAAAATATTTTATGTAGCTATGTTTTGTGGATAATTATACTGAGAAAAAATTTCCCTCTTTAAACTACTGCCCAATAGTTAGACGACAAATGGAAATGTTAGTTAATAGTTGAAAATAAGCTTAGCTTAGCTATTTGCTGTGTATTTATTGTTGTTATATAAAACTATACAAAATAAGGCATAGATGCTGATAATAAAACTGCTCCAGTTTTCATGGTGGATTATAAGAAAAAGTATTAGATACAAAAAATAATAGGTTTTTGGATATGTATACGTATTTCTTTTATTTGCGTTGTTCTGTTGCCATTAATATTGGAACATATTTGGCCAAAAAGTTGAACATTGACGCATTTGTCGCTATTTCAGCAGACGCTTTTGTATATAGCCTTTTTTAATCTCTGAAAGGATATACATATAAAATATTTTACCATACTTATTATATTAATATTCAAAATTAATGTTAAATTGAAGGTATGACCTTTGTCAACTTTATATTGTTCATGGAATCAATTTGAATACATAATTAAGTGTTTAATGTTTTATCGTGTATGCCTAATTACATTTTTAATACCTATCTTCATTCAATGGCATGAGTTATAATTATTGTTCCCGAAATTACGAATATTTTAAAGCTCTATGTATTATAAATATAATGTTATTTTAATTACATTATTCCTAATGTTTTTTTTCTCGTCATCTGACCGGTACCAGACTTGCTTCAGTCTTCAATCTTCATTACACTATTCTCATGAGTAAGATTACCTCTAATTTTTGCTTTGAAAAATCAAGCCCACGCTTTTCGACAGCCCCACGTTGAAGAACACGCTTTAACTACTGGTAATAATAAAAAAAATGTTGTATTTAAGGTGCTCGGCTCGGTGAGATGCAGTCGTTGGCTAGCCTAGCAGCAGTGCTGCAGAAGTTTACAGTGGAACCATCTGTAAATACCCGTCGTCAGCCTCTCATCAAACACACGAGCAACATCGTTCAAGCGGTAAAAGGCGGTCTACCCCTGAAACTCAAATTGAGGAAGAAGACTATTTAGGCTCTCGACGCCCAGTGCAGAATAGTAATTTGTTATTTAATTATAATGTCATGGTTAATGAGAAAGCACTGCAATAGCCTAAAGTCGGTTGGTGGCTACGGGATACTCCTCAAACGGGCGTTCTATTGAAAGAGCTTACCCGATTATCCACCACTTTTGCCAAGTACGTGTCGGCGAGACATTGTCATAAATGTTGTATAGTATCTTGTAAGTTGTATTATAATAATTATTGCAGTACCGCGGTCATTGTCACGTTAGGTTTCATTTTTGTAAAACATGAAATAAGGAAATGATTTCTGTATTAAAGTTTCAATTCTCATCATGTTACGGTAAATGCACAATTAGTGCCAATTCATCTTTGTATTGTATTTTTGGTAGTTTACCACGAGTTATGTTGCGACCTAATATTATTAGCATTTTATAAACTTTAGTATTAATTAATATTCAACTGAACATGTTTATATACCTACTAATTAAATTGTTGTCCTATAACAGCAAAGTCCTTTTTGGCCAATAAATGGAAGAAATACTAGTTTTTGGTATTATTATAAAAAACCCTGTAATATATCATTGAATGCAATAATTTATAAACAGACCCAATGTTACTTACTACAAATACTCTTAACCCCTCAAAAATGTGCACACGCATATCAAAAACTATTAAAAACATTTTGGGCTCATAGTAACACTAATTTAAAAAAAAAGTGTGCGAAAACAGAACTTGAATCTTTTTGGTTGATTAAATATCCTATTTATTTGATATACGGGATAGCCTATCTTTATTGTACATTGCTTTATTTATACGGTTTAGGTATCAAACTATTTATTAGAGTCGTTAGGTACATTTTTATTAGATTATATTTAGATATTACTCTATTATGGGTAATTACATAATTTCGTGTCAAAAATTTGACTTAACTTGGCCCCTCATTCCGGTGACCGAGATAAATGTGTTTAGAAATCGCACATATTACAGAACAGTTGCGTCATGCTTTGGTATTTCTTAATAGCAATACCTTGTGATTTTTATGCACGAATATAAAAAAAAATGCCTGGAAGAGATCCATAATGGAGCTAGCGATAAGGCCGCCTAAGCGTCTTTCATTTTGTTGTACAATAAAGTATTTATAAATATAAGGAAATTAATGAACGCAGGAGATTTTCGGGTATTTCATCTGCATAAGGTTGTTCTCAAAGGAATCTTAAGAATCCCTACCCGCCCTGTGAGACTCGGATGAAATATCCGGCCAGAGTGCTAGAAGTTTGTGGGCCTAGGTTTTGCTATTTTTGTTGTTACTCTCATATGTGCAGTACTGGGTATTACAAGATGTTAAAAGTAATGGTAATTATAAACTGAATGCCAATCAATGAATAAGTTTGGGCTGTATTCCTAATTTTAGAAGGAAATCGGCTGTTTGGACCTAACTCTTATTGATTCGGCAGTCTATAAGCCGCTGCAGAAACCTTATGATCGGGTAAAATTTGTCATCTATTCAGAATAGTATCCAGCCCTGGAATGATTACAACTGATTCATAATAACCGTTGTCCGTTACTATGAATGATAATTCAGTATTGATATCAATAACAATTATTATTATTTATTAGACCCACTGCTTGTTCTTATTTAGAGAATATGCCTTTGTTTTGATAAAATACACAACACTGAACACAGTATCGACTATAATATTTTTTAATTGTCCATAACATGCTCAATAGCATTATATCTGCATTATATTATTGTATATGTTGTTTTTTAATGAAGAGTTTTCAATAGTTATCAGACATTTCCAGAGTTTTCTTGAACACGTTTTTATAAAAATGGTTTTACTTGTATGTATTACATCAATATTTACTTAAGATAGCGAAATTTGCCGGATATTTAAAAAAATAACAGAATAATTGGATAAAAAACCATTTCCATGATTGTAAATAATCTACAATATATAATAAGTTAATAGTGACCGACCATAATCGAAAACAGAAAAGAGCATTTCGAAAAGTATAATAATAACGGAATTTCAATATAAGAATCTATTAATATTTTTAATATGTGTGTCGCCAAGTCTTCACTCGCAAGTGAAGAAGTATAATTAATTATATCCACAAAGGTACTTAGGGCGAATAGGAACTGTATATCTATATGCTTCAATAGATACTTCAATAGTGTATTTTATCTTCATAATAGTCTTTGTACACTATACACGCTTGACAAGTTTCATTAAGTACCTACAAACACAAGTGTGTTTGTAGATACTTAATCTTGTAGATGCTTTTTGTCGATTCTGGCTAGTCAATGATTTAAAGACTAAGTATAGGCCCTTCAGTACATTTGGAGTTTAAAAAAGATTACCGCGAGAATCGCGCTAAAATGATTTTTTAAATTAAATTAGTTTCTTATATTTCGTCTAAATGGTAATCAAAAATATTATCTTAATTTTTATTAAACATTCTGTTATAATTCTGTATCAGCCCATATCCGTCCCACTGCAGGGCACGGGCCTCCTCTACAATCGAGAGTACGATTGAGAGTGGTTAGTTCTGTTATAATACAAGCAAGTATTTTCAAAATAATTGTAAACGACGACTAATTTCAGGATCGCTCCAGTAGAGATGCACTGGAGCGAGCGCACCTCTTACGTCGGAACACTACGCGCTTCCGCCCTGTTCATATATTTATGTCAATGGGGCTAGTGTCGGTTTTGATCACAGATCAAAATAAGCTAGAGGCAAGAGCTTGTAACGAATGTTGGCGCGTGTTTAGTGTATAGGTCTTCAGCTGGCGGCCAAGGGGGGTTTTTACTTTTTATGCTACACTGTATACTACGGAGTATCGACCATAAATAGTAAAGTTTATTAGTAGTAGTAAACTACACAACTATGGCCGTTCTCGATGTATCATATCATTGTGAACCGTGCATATGGTTATATAAAAAAAATAACTTCAATTTCCTATTCCCAGGTTTGCTGTTCAATACATATTATGTACATAGATACTACTCGCAAGCGTGTAAATGGCATCCAAGCGTTTGTAAAATCTTTGCTGCTTGTGGACCTTTGCCATCACTTACCTAGTGTGTAAACCTAGCTTATGGTATCCGTCTCAACCGTGAACTTTGGTTGCGTAAATTGACCTCCTGGTGCATAAATTGCATGTATAATTCCACTGCTGAGTCATGACTAGATTACCTACATCATGTAATTAGGTCGATTGTACATAATAGTATTCTGATTCGATTGTGTTTGCAGGTAAGCAATCTATGATAAGTTTTTATTTTGTAACAAAGTGAAAATACATCTGATGGCAAGAGCAATTCTATTTGAAGTCTGAACAGAGTTTTTGCGAGTTATGCCGGTCTAGTATAAAATATAAATAGCCAATAGTTTTACAATTATCGGTTTAAGATAGAGAGGCTAAACCTGAAGCATGGCACACTTGCACGTCTCGTACGGTTGTTGCTACCGGGCGGATTCCAAAAGGTATCCTTCTATCATCTTGTCAATACATCGGCCTCAATTGTCCCACTTCAGGGCAAAAGCCTCTTTATCCTCTTTACATTTATCTCGGTTGAGGGCTCGAATCGGCCAGTCTCTCCTACACCCGTCCCTATTATCAAAAGTCATAACGATATGTTAGAATTTTGTGAAACTTCGTGCCTTAGTATGTGTAGTCAGTAGTTTGTGTAAGGCAATTTTTTAAAACTTTTTGCCAAGTGCCAAATTACAATTAAGTTTTTGGTTCCAGCGACTCAAAATCAGCGTTAGTGAATTGATCAGAATAATTTATGACTTTTATTAGTTTCTATATACACATTAATTAATAACAAAGTTGAGAGCAATAATGCGACGATAACGTAAGAATCTAAACGCATATTTACATCATTTGTATTCTTATCAGTAATGACTTGTCGTGTAGTGTTGAAGTGTTTATCTGTATGGCGTTGCTAGTTATATCGCTACCCACAATATGTGCATACTGATAATTACGCAGCGTACGAGGTTTACAATCATTAGTGATTAGTTGTTTGTAAACTAATAAATTACAATATAAAAAAATAATGTAACAAGCCGCCTAACAGTATGGAAAATATATTGTTCTGGTCTAATATCATCTATAAGTCTTGTGTTTTAGGAATCAAAAACAATGAGACTTTTCTACCCCACAACATTTAGATCAGAAACAAATAGATATTAATTGATCTTTAGTCTTTGCATTAAATCTGTTACTGTTTTGCATAGTTTGATAAGCGTCCTTACTCCATCTTCCAACGTATAATCGGTTTATTTCAAATCGGACGTACGAGTACAAGACCAAATGAATGATATTGCCACTTATTATTCTCCTCGAGAAAGAGTAGTTCCAGTCCAGGTTTTGAAGCCCAGGACAATTTACTTTGCAAGACTTTTTGTGTTTAATTTTCACATTAGTTGCCTCTCAGTTCTCAGGTATGGAATTAGTGCCTGGAATAGCGATAACAATGTCTTTACAAGCCCTTATCGAAACTGCATTCGAAGTTTATTATTTCTTAAACATAAAACTTAGGAATAGACGAACCTTGTAAAAAAAAACAATACGTAAATCGGAATTAGTTATTGCTGTACTTATATGCGTTTTATTCAACTTTGACATCAAACAGAAGAACAATAATTGTATCATAAGAAACAACAAACAATTACTCTACAATGTCCTAAGAATCCAATGGAGCGCTATAAGTATCTATATAGTATAGGCCCCGTAGTAGATGCTAAGGTATAGTGGCTAACTGGTCACGGGTTCCAATCCCTGGTCGGGCAGTCATATTGGATTTTTCTATTCATTATTAGCTCTCAGTTAGGAATTTGTGCTCGGGACAGGATTCACATCTTGGGATGGCAAATACAAGGCAAAACGTGGGTGTCGTGGTTTCGCCTCTGCTTACCCCTTCTGGGAACAAGGCGTGAGTTTATATATGTATGTCCAAAGGCGGATCTAGCCTTCTAAAATGGTTGTGGGAATGGCAACCCAAAAATCCACGAAGTGGGAGACTGTGTATGATCTTGCTCATGATCGTTAGATATACGCTATAAAGATGCAATCCTGCCGCTTTATGATATTTATGATATTATGGCATTTTATATAATATTAACAGTATCGATTTCAACATATAGTGGAAGTGTGACGTCATATGTCCGTTAAGGTTATGCGCATGCCCATCGTGCCCACTACGGTGGATCCGCGCTTGTGTATGTCCAAAAAATCTATGTTTAGGTTACAAGTGCGCAGTTTCGTCATACTCGATTGTTGCGTAAGTTTAATCAAAAGGAATAAAATCGCTTTCCCATCATTTTACAATTTTTTCCGCTTCTCTTTCAGAAGGTATAAAGTTTCTCCGTCTTTACAAAATGTTTCACTGCTGCTCTGCTTATTGGTCGTATTAGATAGCCTATAGAACTCCTCGATAAATTAACTACCCAACACAAAATAATTTTTATATTCGAATCAGTAGTTCCTGTGATCAGATTAGCGATAAGAAACAAACAAATAAACAAACTCTTTAGCTTTATTAGTAGACATACGTCCGAATACTGGAACGCAACTTAAATATAAGTTGCGTTTAATTACGTTAATACCGATTAAATGTACTGGCTAAAAGGGGCATGCGCTGTTAAGAGCAACTTACTATTTAAATAGCGTTCCAGTATTCGGTCGATAGACAGGTATTAGCTAGGATATAAAAGCATTAATAACCATATTTGATTGTTTTTTTATTCTAGCCAACTAAAAACTTTAAATACCTACTTACACGATACTTATTGCTATTGTACCTATATCATTACACCCGTAAACAGATGTTCAGTAATTTGTTTATAATTTATCTTATTATACATTTTCGAGAAACAAATTATACTTTAAGGTAACTACGACTCAATGGAAACTAAAACCTAATGCAAATTATATCTAAACTGTATCTAAAATGACGTCATTTGATGTATATGTAGGAGCGAATGCATGTTATGTCTAGTCCATTGAAATGTTACATGAGCTTTGCATTTATTAGAGGACGCAATTTTATTTTTGGGATATATGTGGGCGGTCAATAGAAGCTTAACCTCAAGTTTGTGGGGTCGCCACCCTTGTCCCTCGGCCGCCATCTTGGAAATAGGGGTGAAAACACTTATTTCGCGATAACTCGGAAACTATGTGTCTTACGAAAAATTTGTAATAACATAATTTGTAGCTAATTGTATTGCCTACAAATATGTTTATATAACATTTTGCCCTAAATTAAAAATTAAAGAAGTTATTATAAGGTAAGATAGTTGCTATTAGGAATCATTTTCGTCCAATGTCCACTTCATGCAAAGATTGATGTTTATTGGGAGGTGCAAAATAATTATTTTCCTCGATTAATTTAAAAATTAATATTTCTACATATTCAAATATATATTTTTTGGTAAAATGATGAATCATTTAGTACAATTTAGCTATTGTAGTCCAACGAGTCGGTTTTACGAGATCATATGGTTATCAGGGCAACGATAAACGTCTTTGTTTTCATAATTATTCATTGGCATTATTTTAAGGGCCGAAACTGCGTTAAGCGGGCACGGGCGCGGTTTCATATAAAAGTGCTCCGTCGCGGGGATCCGCGCGGGCGTCCCGCACGGGGACGCGCGTCCCGCACCCGCGCCGCGGAGCCCGCCTTCGTGCGTCGGAACCCGTCGCGGGGGCACGCGCGGTAAAGCGCGCGGTGTCCGCCAGCGGTAACATGACGGTGATGGCATAGGGCACCGAGACGTGGCCTCTCACTTTGGACTTCATTAGAAGGCTCAAAGTCACTCAACGAGCAATCGAGAGGTATGCTCGGTATTTCCCTACGAGATCGACTCAGAAATGAGGAGATCCGTAGGAGAATAAAGGTCACCGACATAGCGCAAAGGATTCTATAGATGATTCATAGCGAAAGGTTCTAGAGTGGAGGCCACGTACAGGCAAGCAAAATGTCGGACGCCCGCTTACAAGGTGGACGGATGACCTGGCTACATTTACAGGAAGTCGCTGGATGCAGGCTGCTTCCAACAGGTCGATGCGGAGACCGTTGGGGGAGGCCGATGTTCAGCAGTGGACTTCCTGTGGCTGAGATGATGATGATGATGAATATACTTGAGCAAAAATAAAGATTTTTTACTTAGCGCAATGTTATTGCCAGCCTTTCCGTTGGTGATATGATTGATACAGATTTTACCCTTAAGTTGTTGACCATCAAATATGGTTTCAGTTTCGAAGATAATTCGCCATAGACCGGTATCGAAACTTTAAAATATTTGTACAATGAGTTTTCATTTTCTCTTAATTTACTGAACTTTACAACAAATTCTCCGCCTAGCAACCTAAATTCAATTAACAGCCTTCCTGGCTGTCGTTTTTTTTTGCTAGTCGTCGTTTTGGTATGTAATAATATATTAAGCTCTCCATCGACACGACTGTACATGCACACCTTTAAAATTGAACCAGCGACACTGCGTAAATCCGGTCTCCGCGACGGGTACCCGCGACGGGGACCGTCGCGTTCTCACGGAGCCCGCCCGCGTGTCCACGCGAGGAAACGCGCGACGGTTGCCCGTCGCGGGCGCCCGCTTAACGCAGTTTCGGCCCTAAGCCTCATCCGATTCATTCGGAAAACGTACGATTCATTCGGAAAACGTAGTAAATATAATGACTATCTAAAATACATATGTATTTAACACCAACGGTACGAAGTCTATTGTCCGCAGTTAAATCATTTTTAATTTTCAGTGCACTGAAATATTGCAGCGCCACTGTGTTTAACCAGGATATTTAAAAAAAAGTACCAATTTTATAATGCGTTCTGGCCTGATTAAAAAATTATTCGACGCATCGTAAGGGTCACCGAGCCGCACTTTACCCCGCTCTGTATTATACTCTATTAAATTGCAAGCCACTAACATCAGTGATATGCCCCAACATGGTTTGCAAAATGGATAAACGTTGTTGTTTAAATCATCCTTTCAGTTTCAGCTGGCTAATCCGAGGTTGTACCTTAAAAAAACACATAAAAGCAATATATCTTCTTTACTTACTTTGGATAGCATTATCCACCCATGTTGTCTGTCGGTGGGGGGGCGGATAGTTTACTAGAGGTATTAGCGCATACAGAGTATATTTCAACACAAGATCCACTCAGTACCCAGTTTTAGAGCTACCGGCACATCCTGATGTGATGTGTTTATTACTGAAAAACTCTAAGCTAGGTTGATACGTTATCAACTATTTATTCTTTAAAGCCAAGGAAAAAAAAACAAGGCTTACCTTTGTTATTGCTTTACCAATTCAAACGCCGTTGATAGGATTTTATTTACCAAGGCCAAGTTGAGTGTAATGCTTCATTGATCTTAGTGCAAATCAGTGCAAATATAATATTTTATCATTTGGATTTGAATGGATGGTTAATCAGCTGTTTTTCTGTATGTTTGTTTGACTATAAAATATAACAATTAGTTCTGTGTAAGATATGTAAATAAATAAATACCCAACAGTCACATAGATAGTTCTGACCCCATATTGAAATCAACTGAGTTTTGTGACGTGGTTATCAGAAACTACGAGAGACTTTGCGGTACTAACACCTAGACCCGACATATATATTTGTGGGCTAAACAAAGGATCGAACCCGCTACATCTCGTTTTACAGGCAGCGTCTAATCAATTGCGCCATGGAGACTGTCTATGATATTCATAACAAATTATAGTAAAGTTGGTGGTGGTTTGGTGACAGTGGTTATCTAAACGGCTATTTGTATGAGCTGATATCTATCGTCATAATTACTAATTCCAACTACTCCATCAGAAAAATATTAAAGTTATAGCATTTAATAAAACAAGTTGAGAGTATTATTGAGAGATTAGTTATCTTTATACTGTGTTGGGTACCGCGTCTTGGAAAGCGTAGGTATTGAAGGACACCCTCCAGCTAGGTGGAGTGACTTTTAAAGGTCGCAGGCAGATTATGAATGGGACAAGCCGATGACAGAATGGAATGGCGCAATTTCGAGGATTCCAATGTCCAGAAAAGGTAAACATTATGGGCTGATGAGGATGATGATGAAAAAATAAATAATGTATATTATGACTAAAATTTAATTATAATTATACACTAATATCACATCATATTTATATACTTATATCTACTTTGGATAAATCAAACTTATAAAATCTCGACATACAGAAAAGTAACAAAATCAGAGGATTGATGATAGAATCAAAATCTGATCCTCACAAATGAGTATACATATTGAGTATTCATTTGTACTTTCTTATAAAAACAATGACATGCATGACAAACTGAACTATATTACATAATGTAACTGCAGTGGGTACTATTTACAAATAACTCAGACCCAAGACAAATATTTGTAAGGCCTATCAATCGTCTTTGTATCAAACCCGCGGCCCTCTTTTCATGGCTGGCGTCTAACCAACTAAGCCACGGAGGCTGCCAGTTAATGAAAGTTTATACCTAACATGCCTCGTGTAGAATATTGGCACTTGCGCTGTGCACCAACAACAGAAAATTTGTGTGTGCTGCAGTCAATGCAGTCAATACCAACAATTAATATATCCTTGTTCAGAATATTATCCAATCAATTCTGATTTTAATTTTAAATTTTCTAATTTAGCATTTTCTAACTCTAATTTAAGTTTAGCGATTATTATTTCTTTTTCTTTATTTTCCAAGTCCAGTTTTCTCTTTTTTGCCACTAGATATTCAGCAAGAGCATTTTCTCTTGATATTCGAGCCTTACATTTTTCTTCATCCAACGTTTGTTTCTGCTTGGCTGTAAAATAAATAAAAATGGCATTTCATTTAACAGCAACATGGCAAAGTGAGATGATGCATGTGTGAAATTGAATTTACATGTCTTGTAGGCAAGTTAAGATAATACTGTTGAATTTTCTTTATATTATTAACTTATAGTTCCAAAATTAATTTGGAAAGTATTTTAATTAGGAATATTCTAAGATTTTTTTGAATTTAACATGTTAAATAAAGTACCAAAGACATCAACTATCTATATTTTATCCATAGGGATCAGGTGTATTATGTAGGGAGTTAGTTTCCGGTGTCTCCAGCCACTATCTGTAGTACACAAACAAAAGATATGTTGTGTGTGCAGTAATCAAGTAAAGAAAAGCTAGTACCTAACATTCCAATTTTGTTTGGTCTACTACAAAACATTTTTTTCTTTTTTGGGGGAGGCGTTTCAACAAAGTTCATTTCTTTTATGACTTCCCCCTCATAAACTCCTTCACCATCACTCTGTTCAATCAGCTCTTCACTTTCCACGGTAACTTCACCCAATATCATGTGTGGTTGAGGGCTCATATCTCCGCCATACTCCACAGTAACATTTTGATTTGCGCTGTTCAGAAGTGAAGTTACCTTGTCCAACACCTCGTCTGGTGGAAAGTAATCCTTTCTACCTCCAACCTGTAAAGAAAAATTCAGTTTTGAATGTAGGGCCTGGTTTTATAAGGATGGACATAAATTAAATGAAATGAAATTTCTTGTTTGGTCATGTAGGCAATAAAATATATATTATTAATTAATCAGGCATATTATGTGCAATTGTAATTATTTTCTAAATATATATCTAGGGTTGCTGATGCCATCCAAAAGGTGGATGTGACCTTTGCCAGTCGGACAGATTTGGCTAAAAAATGTAGGGTGAATTTGTCAAATAAGCTTGGCTGGCTAATTATGGAAAAATCATCAAAAGGAGTTATGATCCCTTGTAAGCCATACACGTTAAAAATTCTCCCTGTATAGATTTGAAAATGTGAAAATAAACATTAATTAGATTTCACAATTATTATTTTATTAACCAATAAAATGAAATTATATTATAAAACATAACATATAAATCGAGTTACACACAATTATTTATCAAAAACAGTATGCTTATTGCTTACCGTATTGTGGTTGTTAATCATATTGGAATAGCGTTTACGAGCTGCCTTTTTCAAGTTTTCCCATTTTAAACGAAGCTGCGCTGTAGTTCGTGGAAAACTGGATATGGATGAATTAAAATTGTTCGTCAAGTTTTGCCAAGCCTCGTCTTTTAATCTGTTACTAGAGGCTTTCATTTCTTTACTGGTCAGTATCGTTTTATTTACTGCCACAAGTTGAACAAGAAGCATAACCTCTTGTTTATTCATTGGAGCCGCTTTCATTTGCTGAAAAAACATAATATTTTACAGCTTCAATGGGTTTTGGTTATTCAATAAAATGTAAATACTTACCGAACTCATTTTAGATCAATGTTATGATTTTAGAGTTTACAATGCACAGACCAAGTAGTACTAAACTACTAACTAATATTATTGAGATTCTATCCACAATTCTATCTATCAATATCCCAATCACAATTTCAATACTCAATGTCTCAATACTACTGTCAGACTAAAGACTGCAGATAATAGATAACACCAACGCGGTGAAAACGTTTTATTTCATCTTGGCATTTGATAAAAGCACTGTTAATAATGTGAAATATATAGTTTTCGTGTTTAATTCTACCTTTAAACGTAATTATTATCATTATGAACCAGGTTATATTAAAATAAAAATAAAAACTATCTTTGTTAAATGCGTTAAATTGCTTAGGCAGCTATCAAATAATAAAACGTTTCATTTATTTGGAAGCGGAATCTCAAGTGGAATGAATGAAAATCAAATGAAGCGATCCAATCTGTCCTCAGATAGTAGTTATCTGCAGAAAGGTACATTGTATTAAACGATGGGTAACGATGGTCGATAGGCAATACTTACCTTACAATACTACCCTTGATTCACAATCAGTCTATGACTGGATTTATTTATCCGTTAATCAGTATACCTACTGCACATCTGACTCGTTAAATTGCAACATCATAGGACTCATGATATTTTTTCAATATTGCTCTTGGTTTTAATCTTTATTACATACACATACCAAGTAGTACTAGTTACATAGGCGTGCTGCATGGGTTACGACTTACGAATATTATAGAAAATTAAGATTAATGATTTTACATTGGTCATATTTCATGATGGATAGCTGCAGAACTCCATGCTATTTTGACGATTTGTAAATCTTGTATGTATTGGTATTAGTTCCATGGTTGTATTTTTTTATGTATCCCTTTTTACATTGCCATGAAAGAGTTGTGATAGTATTTTTATAGATGACGATCAATGTATACTTTTAAATATATTAAGTATATGTATGTGGAAACGGTCAAAACATCAATCTAACCTATCTATAATATTAATAAATCCACACAGCATGCCACATGCACAAGCCAGAAATGCACAAGACATTATCAACGCTGTACTCCTTTCAGAATTTTTAGCGCATAATCGCACACAAAGGCATATATCGTACTGCTAGTGGTTTATGACTGATAACGAGTAATTACCTCTGATAACTGTGAAATTATAATATGTTCAAGTCTATTGTACAAAAAGGGGTGGTATTGGTGTTGGGAGATTCGATGGATGGATGGTTGTTAGTTAGATTGAAGAAAAATCTTACAGAAGTGCCATCAATATTCGGTGTATTTAACCGCCTCACGGGCACTAGCAGTGCATGCTATAAAAACGATACGAACTTCGAATGTTCGAAAGTTTGACGTAGTAACATATCTTATATGTTACTTCCTCTTCTAAAAATCAGTACTGTTTACTTTTATACTTATTTTTTTCGAACTTAGTCTATGATTGCAACGTACGATAGAGGAATCCCGCATTGTGAGGTAGCGTCCGAACATTCGAAGTTCGTATCGTTTTTATAGAGTAAAAGTAGTAACAACCCAGGACTGTGCAGCAGCAGTGAAATTCTGGGTTCGGCCTCCAGTTCAGGCACTTTTTTTTTATTGCATTGAATGGCGAGACGAGCTTGCCGTTCGCCTGATGGTAAGCGATGCGACCGCTCATGAACAGTAACAAAACCAAACAACACCTTCAATTACAAAGCAATGTGTGGCATTCCACTGCGCTCGCCATCCTGAGACATAAGATGACATACAGGGATTCCTTATAATGACGTAAGGTAGTACTAAGTAAGGATGTTAGTTAAATTCAACCCCTAAGGAAGTGAAAAGAGTTAAAAAATGTTGTATGGAAAATCGGAACAGTTGAAGTTGCAGATATTAAACTCGACACTTTGGTTATTCATCGAGAAACAAGAGAAACTGCATACTTTTCCTTATAATTAGTCCTTAAGGGGTTAAAATAAAGGGTTGAAATGTTGTAGAACCGAACTGTGAACGTACAGCTAAAACTACTGAAGCTACGTAATTGAAATTTTACATAGGGGTTCCTACTGTGACGTAGGATAGCACTAAGACAGGATTATTGGAAATCTAACCCTAAGGGGTGAAAAGGGTGAAATAGTGGAGATACTGTATTTTTTTGTCTTTAAATTAACCCTAAAGGAGTGAAAATAAGGGATGAAATTTTGTATGAAAATTAATACTACTGACTGATTTATATATACAGGGTATATCAAGACTGCTACCGAAAACGAAGCCGGGTGGTAGTTAAAGCGACTTCAGACACAATGCAATAGAAAAAGTTGCAACAAAAAGCGACTATTTTTGAAGTGAAAACTTCTTTAGCGGCGTTGAGCACTTTTTCTGTAATGGGTATAAAATCTTAAACTCGCGTCAGGACACGTGACCTGATCGAAAAAGCGTAAGACGGATGGAGAGTAGACAGCTGTCAGTTAGCTGTCAGTTTATAAAGCTTTGATGAATTGCCAATGATTTTGAGTGGAGATTTCAACATAAACTTCGCAGACGATAAAAATCAACTATTAATTGAATTTTTAAATAATGAATTTGGTTTAACTATGTCGAATGACCGCAATCTTAGCACAACGAAATACAAAACTACTATTGATGCGGTCTTTATTAGACATTTAAATAGGTTCGAATCAAAACTGTTCGTTTCTTACTTCAGCTACCATAAACCTATGGTATCAGTTTTAGAGATTGGCGATGAAAGTTCTGGTAATGATGATGGTGAAAAAGTCGTTGAAATTATGGATGAAAGTTGATTTTTCGGAGAGATAAACTTTTTAATGTAAAATAATTGTAATAGTTTTAAAGTGTTAAATTTTTAATGTAATATAAATTGTCATGTTTGTGTACGATAGCGCAATAAATGAATATTGTATTCTACCACATAAATGATAGTACTTTTATACTGATAAAGCAATTGGTGCAAAATTATTCCCTAACCATTCCAAAATATCAAACATGCTCAACGTTAATAATCAAGTTTTCACTTCTGCCGGCACTCCCGGAGTGCAACCCGTCTTTTTTTTTTTGATATTTTTTTCCTATGACCATATTTGGGTGGTAAATACATTTTTTCCTAAAATAACCCTTTTATTTATAAATAATCTAAGGTATAAAAGTGTTTAAATTATAATTATAGCAAAAAATATGGATTTACCACCCAAAAATGACGATATTTACAAAATCATAAAAAATCATTGTCGCGCTTCTTTGCGAAATTTTTAGTTGCGTTGTGTTTATAGTCACTAAAACTACCACCCGGCTTCGTTTTCGGTAGCAGTCTTGAGATACCCGGTATATATATATCCCATCAAAAACATCCTGTAAAAAAATCCAAGTCTCGCAGCTCAGTTTTTCTACCGCAAAAAGTTGTGAGATCCATGGAATACCAAGTCGATTAATTTATTTAGTCCTTGATTAAGGGACGTTCTGTATAAAGTTATTACGTAAGTTATTATCATATCAATATTAAAAATTCTTTACGTTTTAAATAAATAGATCGACTTGGCCATCGCATGAAAACATAATGTATCGTACAATTTATGCATAATGCTACTGGCCAAGTCGATCTATTTATTTAAAACGTAAAGAATTTTTAATATTGATATGATAATAACTTACGTAATAACTTTATACAGAACGTCCCTTAATCAAGGACTAAATAAATTAATCGACTTGGTATTCCATGGATCTCACAACTTTTTGCGGTAGAAAAACTGAGCTGCGAGACTTGGATTTTTTTACAGGATGTTTTTGATGGGATCTCACGTCTTTTTGTAGAGTCCTACTTCATTCCTTTTCGGTACTTTTTATTTCTAGAATAGATATAATGATTTTTCTTAAAGCCTCTGTCATAGGGTTTTTTCTTATTTTTGTAGGTATCAATTTATCACAAATATAGCGGATTTGATTATTAGTGTTCTTTCTTTCATGGTGATTGTTTTCAAGCTATTTAGTCTATTTATTTGCAAGGTTATCTTTGTCATGTTTTTCTAGAGGAATGTTGTACAGTTTAATGGGCTGAATACACCCTTTCCCTATCTATACCCCCCTCCTGTTATGCCTCATATATAATATATATATATATAGATACCAATCTACAACTATTATTCCATTATATACGGGTACAACGTATCATTAACTGCAAATGTATCTTTGTAATCCTATACATTTATATGAGATTACAAAGTTATTCATGCAGTTGGTGTATCTAGAAAACTAGACAGAAATTATGAAATGTTTGAATTTTTCCTTACTTTAGACACTAAACACTAATTATATTCTAAATTTGAAGGTTCTATGTCTGCTAGAAGTGCCTTAGACTTTTGATGATCGGTCAGTCAGTCAGTGAGTGACAAAATTGCGAAAGTTTGACAAGTTATAATTCTTAAACTACTGGTTCAAATTGAATGAAATTTTAAATATACCGTGTTTATACAATTCCTAATTAGTAACTAAAAATTCAGGCTTCTTGCTTTAACCACAACGAAGTTATGGGGGGTTGAAAATGGTCTGAATTGCTTCGAGAAAAGGATAGTACGGCTGTGCCGCTTTTTAGCTCGACTTGGAGGGGGCACTGCCGTGCCCCCAGATTATAAACTCATTTGCAAAAAAAAAACGGGCACCTAAGCAATGAACCATTTCAAATGTTACTATTGGTTTGTTTGATAAGTATAGGTAGTTTTACTTTCACAGTTTTGTAAATTAATAAGCAAATAATCGTTTTCGTCAGTATTATCATACAATTTTGATAAAATTTATGTTTGTAAGATTTTTGTTTGTTTTTTCTTTAATAAAGTAAAAGCAGATAAATGTTTAGTATCGAGTGTGACCCCCTCTAGCTGAAATCACAGCTTGAATTCGTCTGGGTATGCTAGCGAGGAGATTCCGGATACTTGCTTGCGGAATACGTTCCCACTCCGCTGTAATCACATTCTTCAGCTCTCTGATGGTCTGCGGAGCCGGTTGTACTGTGCCCCAAGCAGGAACATTTGGCTCTATAGTATAGTAATCGTAATAGTAAAATTTTGTATGGGAATTTGAACAGCGCCATTGTGAGCGTATTTGGAACTAAATTATGGCAGCAGGAAACGTTTACGATACTATAGTATGGTAATAACGATAGTTTTACTATGCAAATGTATGAAAAGTGGTAGCAGGAATAATTTTTGACGTATAGTATCGCCGATTTACTATCGAGAAATACGATTGTTTTGTCACCGACATTTTTACCGTGAGAACATTATCGAGAGTATATTTTTGTATTTTTACACATCGAATTAAGGAAAAATGTGTTAATTACGGTCATGCTTAGTGTTTCCCGATGCCTTAGTGTTATTGTGTGTAATTATCTACTCCGTATTTCGCTAGTTATATGAAATTCAATGCTGTGATATGAAGTTATAATTATTGTGATACCTAACTCAAATATGAAGGTTATTTCTTAGACTATGGACTGTTTGGAATCGGAGCAACGAACTTGGGAATCTTGCGAACAAGTATGAGGATATAGAAAGTCTGGAATTTATTGTAGTTAAAAACATACCTAACCTAAAACTGTAAAAAAACTTATAAATAAAATATTTACATGGAACTTTGATTTTCGTTTTGCGTACCTACTTAATCATTTTATGTTATACTTTTAAGCTTATAAGTCAATGTATAGTCGAGCAAGCTCTTAGGGCAGAGAAGTGTGAGCATATAATATGAGAAAATAATTGCCGAGGAACTCAACGAGCAAAAATATAGAGAATACTTTCATAAAGCTCTCCTCCTTAAAAATGTAGAGGGATTTTATAAAACATATGTACATATATCTTTATCTATAACTTAAATAATATGAGAGTTATTAATTTGCATTAATTGTTTGACAACTAATAAAAAAAAAATTGCTACGTTCGGAAATCTAAACGCATAATTAATTGAAGTCATTTTTGTATATTGCGGAATAAAAGCAAGAAATATGTATTTGCTAATTAATTTATTTCCATAACCTTTCTACGCGACATTAATGCATGTTTTATATTTTTTTGTTATTTTATAATAATAATAAATTAATGTACCCACGTAGTGAATGACAATTCCGCACGAATCATTCAATAACATTCGTTCATTACCCTAGGTTATCTGTCACTATCGTAACGTAATAGTATCGAGTTCACGAGAGTATGGTTAATCGATTCATGCTACCGACATGGAGTAGTTATAGTATAGTAATCGTTGTCACGATACTATTACTATACGATACTTCAAAATGTTCCTGCTTGGGGTACTGATCTCACGCGTCGTTTCAGAACGTCCCAGACATGCTCTATAGGATTGAGGTCGGGACTTCGAGCTGGCCAATCCAAACGACGAATGCCGACCTCTTGCACATACGCTTCCGCATCGCCAGACCGGTGGGCGCGAGCGTTGTCGTTCATAAAAATTGAGTCTTCGCCTAAAGCGGCCAATGCGGGTTGTGCATGAGGAATTAGAACTTCCGTTATGTATCGATGTCCAGTCAGTGAGCCGTTTTCAATGAAGACTAACTCTGTACGATCCATTGAATTTATTCCTGCCCAAAACATAACAGAGCCCCCACCATAAGGTGTGATTTCTTCAAAACAACCCTCTGCAAAGCGTTCTCCTCGTCTTCGTAGCACTCGCCGACGTCGATCTTCACCGAACAGAGATATCCTGGCTTCATCGGAGAACAATACCCTATTCCAGTCTTCTTGAGTCTATGACTCACAATTTCGAGCAAACCTAAGCCTGGCTACTCTGTGCTCACGGAGTAACTTAGGGCCGCGGGCCGGGCGATGACTGCGTATATTGGCCGCGAGAAGCCTCCTCCTGACCGTCCATAGACTAATATGCACATTTCTTACTTCTTCGAGGTTGTTCTTAAGGTCCACATACGAAGACTTGCGATTTCTCAATGCGCGACTCACAAGAAAACGATCATCCCGTGGTTGGGAACATGGTTTTCTTCCAGGCCTTCTCTCGACGGCACCGGTGTCTTGATACCGCTGCCAGGTCCTTTGAACCGTCGAGCGACTCACACTTAGCCTCTGAGCCACGAAGCATTGGCTGCAACCCTCTTCGAGCAGCGCAATAATTTTGGCAGCTTTTACCACTTTCTCTAACATTGTTGAGACAGCTAAACAGCAATAAATGAAGCTTTGACAATTAAGAATAAGAAATAAATTCATAAAAATTAACTAAAAGTTATGAAAACCGATATTATCTTTTGGAACTTCGTACCAAAAATGTAGGATAAAAACAAAAAAGCGATTTTCTGTAAAAACGAGCGTCAAACGAAAATTTGAATTTAGAACGTACTGTTTTAAACACCACGGCATTTTTAAACCGGCAGTAACATGTACAAATGATTTCAATCATTTTGGTACCGTATTTTTTTAAAGAAGAATTAAAATCAAAACCGCCCGTTTTTTTTTTGCAAATGAGTGTATATGTCTAATGATAGGTCTCAAGATCTATCTGTGAGAGCCTTTATTTCCATATTTTTAATTGTTAGTCGGAGTTGATCATTTTGGCCGCTATTTTGAACTCTTTAGTTATTGGTCTCAACATCGATGTCTCAAGATCGATGTCATTATAGTCAGAGTTTAACATTTTGGCCGCCGTTTCGTTTTGAACTTATTAGTTATTAGTATTTGTAATTAGAATGCGTGTTGGAGCCCTTAGTGTCGATATCTTTTATCTACAAATTGGCGGTGACATAAGTATTTTTTTTGGACCACATATAGGGTACCGCATCAGCAGCCCATACACCAAATTTTATTAATTTATCACCACCCCTTTAGCCACAGGATAGTTTTTTAGTTTTCAATATTTAACCACCTGCTGTAGCGATTTGGCTAGGTCATTGACACAAACGAATAATAAAGGTCAAGTGCAATAAAATACAAGGTTTTATTATTAGTTGCATAGAAATAATATCAATAATTGAATTTAGACCTAATATCCATGATGGTAAGACTCATAACTTCGCGATGTCGTGATGTCGAATAGGCAACGTCGCGTCGTTGATCAAAATGAGGCTAGGGTGGCAACGACTTCATCGATCATACAATATCAATATTATCGATTTAATTCAAACTTTATTATTTAAAATTAAAGAATTCAAACTTTATTAATAAAAACCTTTATTTATCGACAATATTAAAAACAAATGTGATACATAAAAGGAGATACACAACTCACATCTACATTTTATACCTACTTAATATTGCTATGAGTCATGTGGCAACATCCGAGACATCATTCGGTATCATTCTGTATGGGTACTGTTGAGACGCATTTTTTCAATAGCAGGCGCTATGGTGACAATGTAGAAACCCGCTGATTAGAATGAAACGTGGAAAATAACTTTTACTAAGTCTTTGTTTTTGTGTATTTATTTGTACTGAGGTCTTTTTGGCACGCTTAGAATAGGTTCTGATAACTGTGTTAATTAATATGATATTCTTTGACATTTACTACCCTAAAAGTATTTAAATATGAATTATGCGGATTTTCATATTTCAATTGACGACATTTATTTACTCTCGATAAAAATATCGATGAATTTTTTTATGCATCTCTAATCGTGCATCCTTCCCCACCGCGCCTGCTCCTGGGATTACCCGCGACTCCTGGGCAGTGTTGCAACGTAATTACACTAAAACTATTTGTGCTTCATTTAATGTAAAATACCAAAACAAAGTATACAGTAAGAATAAAACATACTGGAATATGACTAACAAGACAAATAGTAGAGCTATTTCTGACACTTACTAACTGTTTATCACTACAAAATAATGATATAGGGTCTTTTATTTCACCGAGCCATCCTTAAATTTTCAACCAAACCATAGATTCGATCTTAGTGTGGGGTCACGACTATGTATCTCCAGTACTTTATGATGAATTTTAGAAAAGTAACACATACAGCGATTAACTTCTTTAGTCTTTTTACGGAAAACTTGTAACTTTTAAGAATGTATGTTTATTTTCGCTTTCTATGAAAAAAGCCCTGTAATAAACAGTATAATAATCTCCTCTATTTTATATCCATCTACGATATTTTTACGAAACTTTTTCTGTAACACTGCAATCGGCGATCGACGGTCGAAGGTCAGGTGTCACGGGCGGGGGCGGGGGCGGGGGTGTAAACTCGGGAGTCGGCACCCGCGCCACCTCGTCAGTGAGCCGTACTTGTTCTTTGCTAATGCGCGTGCGTTGCTCACAACACATTACGAATTACGATAGCATTTTATGTTCATGATGTCGCGATTTACAGCTGTGGAATACACTGATATGATTTGTTTGAAGGTCTATTTAGTGGCAGTAATATTTTACGCGACGTGCTATTTTCATCCCCCTGCGCAAAAATAAGACTGAATTTGTATACTAATTGTAAGTGTGACTGCCTCGGTGGCGTAGTTGTACTAAGGTATGGTTACAAAGCTGAGGTCTCGGGTTCGAATCCCGGGTTGGGCAAAGTGATATTGGATTTTTCTATTCATTATCAGCCCAGAGTCAGGAATTTGTGCCCGATATGGCGATAGGCTCGCCACCTATCACATAGTGGGACGGAACTTAAAAGGCGAAATGTGGGTGCCCTGGCACCTCTGCCTACCCCTTCTGGGATATAGGCGTGAGTTTATGTATGTATGTATGTTGTAAGTGGCATCGTCGCTCCCAACCCAATGAAGCAATTTGGACTTACATAATTTGTGTAAAAGGTGACTTGAATAAGAGCGTTTTCAGTAGTTATTCTACGAATACAATTATGCCTAAAAACTACAAAGGATTCATCGCGCCAAATCAATTTAAAGCCATTTGCGACGCGGCGACGAAAAATGCGGCGTTGCCGCTCATATGTCTCGGTCAACTGAGGGCAGTAGGTAACTTATAAAGCGTGTTGTATTTAAACCAAATTATTTTATTATTTAAGGTAGGTGCGGCCAATAAGGCCTGTCGGGTAATAAGGCCTAAGTAACAGAAAAACAACTTAAAATAATCACCGGTACCCGAAGTCGCTGTCATAGGTAGCTAACAATCCAAGGTGGCGCCCCAAACATGTGTAGGCGCGCTGGCTCGCACGCTCTTACCAGTACGCCGTAATTCATCGTGGCCGGCGGATTCTCAGCTCGAATTATAATATAACGGTCAAATCAAACGTAAGTAATTTTTGTAATAATACACTTTTCTACAATATTTTGCAGTATAATTGGCTATTAGTTTATGCTTAAGAGGCCTGTGGTGTTGAAATGATGTAACTTATACTGAATAATGTTATTTTGAAATTTTCTTAAAAAATGGGTCGGCCGTTATTAAGGCCTATAAAATTCGACCATAGGCCTTATTACCCTCCTTTTTTGACATCATCGATTGACTCTTTTACTGTTTATTTTATGCATTTAGAAATGTGATTATAATTGTTTTCTAATTGGTTTATTGGTTTTTAGGAAATATTTATAACCACAATGTCCCCCAAGCGAGCAATTGTGCTCTGAAGATGACCTGGTGACGGCAGTCCGAGGTGTACAGTTTGGACGACTGAGCACGTAATAAGCTATCGAAAAGTACAAAGAACCCACACGAATTATACGAAACTGCTTCCAGACCGGCAGTTTAAATAAAACCTTAGGTCAACAACCTTTATTTAGTGACTCCAGCTCCTATACTTACGCTGTTGATGTAGAATATTCACCACCTCGCGTCTCATCCAGACCAATAACCTCCCAGCCATCGAGATCGAGGCAAGAACAAAAAAATATCGTACTCCAAAAAGGTCATCTGAAAGGTTTTACCCAATGGTTTACGGCAGTTCCAATTCTGATGACGAGGATAATGTACCCCACGCTCAAATTAAAAGAACAGCGTTTAAGAAGCTCATGCCTACACCAGCTAAAAATAATGAAAAGACACCAACAGTAAGAAGAAAGGCCATCAATTATAGAAGAACTCCAATCACTAAACACCTATTTGACAAAAATAAAGTAGAGAAACCATCCTCAAAAATAAAACTTAGCTCGAAAAGAAAAAAGGCCTGAGATATTATTAGTACTAAAGAAAATAGAGACAGCTGGTACTGTCACAGATGTAAGCAAGACCAACAAGCTGCTATGAGGAAATTGTTTGAATGAATTGCAGTGTTACCATGAGGAGTGCGTTGGTTTGACAGAGCCTGACGATGATAATTTTGAGTGTTCAGATTGCTCCTAATCAAAAACAAAACGTTATTTTAAGTCTTTAATGTGATCATTACATTATTATAATTATTATGGATCTCAATGACCAAATAAAATAAGCTTATTTTGTTTAATTTTGTAGATTAAAGTCGTAGGCTTTATTAACCTACCATAGTTTAATAAGGCCTAAAGACAGTGTTTTTTTAAATGTTTTATTTTGACTATGTTTATGGCAGGAGGTGCCATTTTTTATTTATAATTGGTAGTAACTGATATACATGTATGATTAACATTAACATTTGTTAATTTGTGTAAATAGTTTTTGATTTAATTGAATTCCCGCTTAGCTAGGCCTTATTGGCCGCCCCTACCTTAGTTTGTTTGAAAATATCATTTTTTCAATTTTAATGTGATTTAAAATCTAATCATTTTAATTTGTTTTAATTGACGTTATTTAATGACGTTGTAATTTAAAGCAATTATAACACCGACACTTTGTATAATAGAAATTTAATGTTGTCGCAATTGTAATTTAATATTGTCCATAATAGAAATTTAATTTATTACTATCTTATTTTTTATTGCAGTTAATGGTGAGACGAGCATGCCGTTCGCTCGATGTTGAGCTTTACTACACCTTGTTAATTACAAATGAATTGCTTGACATTCCACTGCGCTCGCCATCCTGAGCCATAAGATGTTAAATCCCAATATATCCAGTAGTTTCTCTGGCTACATGTCCTTTAATCCGAAAAAAAATAGTGCATTTAAACTGCTGTTTGGCGGGAGAAATAGGCATTGCCTTTATTGCCAATGGCATTGGTGGTACCTACCCAGGCGGCCTCTTACATATTTAGGCCGTTTAGATATAAATCCAATTGTTCTTGAAATCCAACAAAATTATAGTATGCTCTGTTGGATATTATTTATAAGGAAGAATAAATAAAAGATAATTTATAGGTGAATAGAAGACGAGAAGGATCCAGGAGAATGCTGTTGATTTTTGTATAAAGCTTTGTGGACTTTCCAATGAAATGTAAGTAATGTAGCGATATAATATTGTTTTGCTTTCAATACTTTTACGTCCATATTATCATAATACACACGCAGACGAATTCGCAGACAAACGCTATAGTAAATAATATTTCAATTGTTTAATAATACGTAGATTTTATAATTAGCCCTGCATGACAAGCATATCGCCGTAAACATAAGATAACATTAATCAACTCTAAGAATCTGCTGAACAAAATCTCTTGACATTGTCAATTTTTGGGCGTCAGGATACGTGACTTACCAACAAAATTGCATTGTGGTCGTAGTAGATAAGATAAAGGTACGTTTTGTTTTATTTGTTTGAGAAATATCACAGATAGTGGAAATATTTGGCAAGACTTAGATAAAGATTTTATGTTAAACATGAAATATTATAATATTAAATGATAAAGACTTCAGAAAAACAATATTTTACGAAAATTCGACAATATACCCAAAATTGGATGCATTACAGCACACAGACAGAACGCCTGAAATGGAAATAGGCCGGTGATTACCGAAATAAACTCATTAAAATTCGTTCCAAAACATAATCCTGTTTCTAGTTGCTATGTAAACATCTTCGCTGCTTTGTGTAATGTTGAATTCAGAATCTAAGTATGACTTTGCATTATTGCGCTAAGATTAAAAACATCTTCCATATAAAACAAGTTTACTAATTACTCGCAACGCATTGTGCAGACGACCCGCGGGCAGGCAACATGATTTTATTGTTGGGATTGATACTACTAGCCCTTTTATACCTATACTTCACTCGGAATCACACACAAAGTAATGCTTGGCATTCCAGTGCGCTCGCCATCCTGAGACATAAGATGTTAAGTCTCAATATGTACAGAAGTTACTCTGGCTGCAATGTCCAAAACACAACCAGTGGTGTAACTACACCATCTGTGGCCCGTGGCAAAATCATCGGATGGGGCCCCCCCTTTTTTTGGAGAGGAAAACTGTTAAGCTTATTTTCCAGTACTCCAGAGTGTGTACCCAAGTGCTGGCCTGCCAGCACATTGCGGTCGAGGCGGGTCCCTAACAAAAACCTGCGCAAGCATACCGAATCAGACCTTGTCTTTCGCATTTCGGGTGGTACTGGATAAAATCTCAGGACGAGAAGCGCCCCGATTCCTTTCCAATGATCGCCCGGCGCAAAATCAGGACGCAGGTCTCTCTCAGTGGGGATCAAAGTTGTTCTCCACTTATGTCTAGATCTGGACGCCCCTTTAAGATTTTGTGGACGAGACCACGTGCTCTGTCGTCCATCTCGGAATCACAGTTAGTAAGAGTGCGCCGCAGAGCAGTGACTCCGGCGGCTCCTTTAGGTAGCGTCATAAGGCTTGCGTGGGAGACCGTGCTGGAGTTCTTACACCCGTATTTTAAGAAGTTTCCTCGAATCTTCCTCAACCTTATCTCTGTCGAGGTGAAGTTTAAAATGTATTCGAGGAATCCTCGAAAATGGTATATTTAGTTAAAAATATACCTTTCCTAGAGGATCCTCGAGTGAGGTTGAGTTGAGAAAATACGTCATCTGATCTTCTCATTTATCCCACACACCATCAGGCTGAGGTATTGGATAGTGGGGGTGAGGCGATTACGGTGGGCCTTGAAATTTTCATCGAGTGTGGCATGGCGTCGTTCTGGTGAAGCTCCTCTCTAGTATAAGGGTATTATCTATGGAAGCTCTTGCCTGGTATTTCAACTCGAGTAACTCCGAAAGTACATCGCCAGCTTTCTGAATGCTCGGAGCATAAAAGTCGTATTGGACGCCTTTTGTATCAAGACCAAGACCATTAATTCTGGTGTTCCATAGGACTCGGTGCTTCCACCGACACTGTTTATTCTGCATATCAATGACATGTTGTCTATCACCAGCTGGAATTGTTATGCAGATGCTAGTGCAAGAGACGCAGGATACATCGGACTACAGAATCTCTATCGGGGATCCGTTCAGGAAAGATGGTCTCAACTTTTGTCGGAAGTCGAGACCTCTCTGGGGCGCGCCTCCCAATGGGGTGGATTGAACATAGCTTAGTTTAAGCCCACGAAGACACAAGTTTGCTCGTTTACAACCAAGAAGACCCCTTTTGTCATGGAGACACTCTCTCTAAGCATCTGAGAGTATCCCTGGAACCGAAATATTGAACAAAGTGCGTTTTGCGGTGTCATTTGTTGACAGCCTCCGTGGTGCAGTTGGTTAGACGCCGCCTGTGAAACGAGAGGTCGCGGGTTCGATCACCGCACCGAGACAAATGTTTGTGAGGCCCACAACTATTTGTCTCGGGTCTGGGTGCTTGTGAGACCGAAAAGTCTCTTGTAGTTCCCGATACCCACGACACAAGACTTAATTGATCTTAATGTGGGGTCAGGACTATGTATGTGACTGTTGGGTGTATTTATGTATTTGGAAGACAAGGGCAGATTAGCCAGCAAAAAGTTAGGGATTCTCAACAGAGCCAAACGGTACTTCTCGTCGGATCATCGGTTATTGCTCTATAAATGCGACGATCTGGCACCACGTGGAGTACTGCTCTCACCTCTGGGTAGAAGCCCCAAAATACCAGCTCCACCCACTTGACTCCTTACAGCGCCGAGCTCTTCGAATCGTCAATAATCCCTATCTTTTTTTTTTTTTATTCCAATGAATGGCGAGACGAGCATGCCGTTCGCCTGATGGAAAGCAATACGACAGCTCACAAACAGTAGCAGAACCAAACAACACCTCGAATCACAAAGCAATGCTTGGCATTCCACTGCGCTCGCCATCCTGAGACATAAGATGTTAAGTCTCAATATGTCCAGTAGTTGCTCTGGCTACAATGTCCTTCAATCCGAAACACAACAGTGCTTCTACACTGCTGTTTGACGGGAGAAATAGACAATGCGAGAATATGAAGAATGCGACAATGGGAGAAATAGACTTAACGGCTCAATATCTCACGGAGAATATTGAGCCGTTAAGATTGCGGTGAGACTTCGGGTCTCTCTGTGTAATCTATCGATTGTTCCACGGAAAGTGCTCTTAGTAAGATGGTGCCACTATCGCTATTCTCCCATCACACTTCACCGCAGTAGAGTTCAATCTTACTACCTGGAAACTATCCGTTCCCAGAAAGTACGTTTCCAGTGTTCTTTTCTACCACGCACGTGCAAGCTCTGGAATTAGCTCCCTGCTTCAGAATTCCCTGAGCGCTATAACCTATCTTTCTTTAAGCGAGGCTTTAAGAGAATGCTCTCCTTACGGTAGAAAGCGACTTCATTTTGCTGGATCTGCGAAAATCCATGAGCGGACTATCCGCTGACCGTCAGGCAGGCTGTATGCTCGTATGCCTGCAGGTCATAAAAAAAACTCCACAACGAGACCAATCAGTCGTCGTAATATTTAAGTGTACTAGGTACTAGGTGGCCGGAGCCCAAACGCAGCAATTGTGATGGGGCCCCCTCAGAAGCCTAATATTGAAGTTTCATTCTTTTTTAAACCAAATCCGCGCTAAAATCTGTACAAAATAGTTTTATCTCAGTGAGTAAAATTCAGGTAAATCTAAAGACCAATTATTATAACAATTTAATAACAATTAAGAAAATAGTTTTTGATTATCAATTTTGTTGGTAATAAATTAGTTAGGTTCTTTCTCTGCTTACGGCATCTCGGGCCTGAGGGGCCGGGCCGTCGGGGCCCCTAAGGTCGGGGGCCCGTGGCATTTTGCGCACTATGCCACCCTATTGTTACGCCACTGAACACAACAGTGCATCTAAGTGCTGTTTGACGGAAAAAGAAATAAACATTGCGGTGGTACCCACCGAGGCAACCTCTCACATATGAGATACCTACCGCCAGTATACTTTCTCACGGACAACCATGGAATGGATTTAAAAAAAAATAAATAAAAGAAAAACAATAAATCCGGCTGCGTAAATATCTACCATCTTTAATAAATTCATTGAAGACCTGAAAAGATAGAAACAAAATTTTAATTTGAATATTTTATTTTGGTTTTGAATCATCTTAGTTGACAGTGATCACAAACGGAGTTTTGCAGTTGAGTAAAAAGGTTAGGGAGAGGGCATTGTAATATATCAAGAAGTAAGGTCGAGTAGATAATACTATTAAGTAGTAAATAAATAAATGTATACAAACATTAAAATGGATTATTATCATTACATCAAGATTAAAGCAATCTTAAATATAAAACCAGTCTAAAGATTACCCTTTATGCACTGTGCAGACGACTCGCGGGCAGGCAACATGATTTTATTGTTGGGTTTGATACTACTGGTCCTTTTATACCTATACTTCACTCGGAACCACCACTACTGGGCCAAACGCAATGTGAAACATGACAGGCCTCTACCGATCTTCGGAACTCATCTGAAAAATGTATTGGGACTGAAAGCACAAACGGAAATAGTTGACGAATTATATAATAAATACCCTGGAGAGAAAGTAATCGGGTATTATAGAGGAAATACACCAGAACTGATCGTGTGTGATCCCGATTTGGTGAGACATATATTAAGTGTAGACTTCACGAACTTTTATATCCGAGGAGATGGCAGGAACGTAGAAAAGGAACCTTTGCATTTGAGTTTATTCCACTTAGAGGGAGATCTTTGGAAATTACTTCGAAAAAGATTAACACCAGCCTTTAGTACCGCCAAGTTAAAGAAAATGTTTCCATTAGTGGTGCAGTGTGCCAAGAAATTGCAAAAGCTCGGAGAAGAAATTGTAGAGTCCGAAGGACACTGTGACGTGCGAGAAATTATGGCACGATTCACGACAGAGTTCATCGGCGCCTGCGGCTTCGGCATTCAAATGAACACTATCAACGCTGAACACTCACGTTTCAGAGAGCTCAGTACGATTTTATTTAGCATATCTTGGAAGAATCTCATAATGATAGCTCTGTGGGAATTGTTTCCAGAATTGAGGAGATTTTTAGACGCTCGTGAAGTAGAATTCGAAAAAGCTATTAATACAATTTTCGAAAATATACGAAAAGAAAGGGACGGTAAACCTTCAAGTCGAAATGACTTTGTCGACCTTCTATTAGAGCTGCAACAGATGGGGAAAATTCAAGGCGAATCCTTAGAAAAAGTGGACGCTAGTGGAAAGCCCGTCATGGTCGAAATGGACATGGATACTAAATGTATGGTTGCTCAAATGTTTTTGTTCTTTGCCGCGGGATTTGAAACCTCGTCATCTTCTACAAGTTACACTTTACATGAGCTAGCATTTCATCAAGATATCCAACGTAAAGTTCAGAGTGAAATAGACGAGGTGCTCGCAAAATACAACGGAGAGTTATGCTACGATGCCGTTGCAGAAATGCGCTTACTGAGCGCGACTTTTAAAGAGGCTTTAAGAAAATTCCCATCCCTAGGAATTCTACATAGGGTTTGCGTTCGACAAACTACTCTTCCTGGAGTAAATATAACGATAGATCCCGGAGTGAAAATAGTGATACCTGTCCAAGCTCTACAAAACGACCCGAAATATCATCATAATCCGACAGAATTCAACCCAGAAAGATTTATGGGAAAAGAGGATGACCAGTATAAGTACACCTATATGCCGTTTGGTGAAGGACCCAGGTCTTGTATTGGTGAGTAAGCACGTTTGTCATTATCATTTAATGATTGGTAGGGATACATTGTGAGAGTAATAATGAGGTTTTGGAATAAATTTGATAAAATAAAGCATTAATGAAATAAATCATTAATTCATCAAAAAAGGATTCAAATGTTATAGTCGTGGTGATAAAGCTTCTTGGTTCCTAATTATTGTGTTAATTTACTTTAAAAAAAATCTTCAATTGAATTGTTATAATGTTGCTGAGTTTGATATTTTCGAAATGCCTTACATTTATACACGCAAGGATTATTTTTTATCAATTGTTAAATTAACAAATCAGCATTACTTCCCATCTCAACAAAATTTAGCTTCGGAATTGTTTTCTTAGTTGATTATGTGTTTTTTGTCAAGTACTACGAACATAATAAACTTGATTTTCCAGGTGCTCGTCTCGGTGAGATGCAGTCGTTGGCCGGCCTGGCAGCTGTGCTGCACAAGTTCTCAGTGGAACCGTCTGAAGACACTCGTCGTAAGCCAATCATCAACCCTAAGACAAGCGTCGTGCAAGGAATTATAGGCGGGCTGCCTCTTAAACTTAAGTTGAGGAAGAAAACTGTGTAATCCATCTGTCAATACCGTGATATTAAACTATTTTTTCTTCAATTACGTTAGATCTAAATTGTCTAGTACTTATACCAGGTATATCAAGACAGCTTCGTTTTCGGTAGCAGTCTTGATATACCCTGTATAATTTGACATGAATAATTTTAACATGAATTTCTACAAGTCACTTAATTTAACAGGAGTTATGAATGTTGCTTTGTGTATCAAATATTTTTGGTCGTAAATTAAGTTAGTAAACATCTGGATATTTTTAATCGCACTTTTTACTACAATTAATAAACAAAATTTCGAATTTTTTATCTTAGTGAAATACAATACTGTTAACCCTCAATGTAATATAAATCAAGAAGACGCCATCTACATTATCTGGTTTACATGTAGTACCTACAGCTAATGTGGGATTGGCGCATCACCTACGTTATGCCTTGTATTTTCCGTCCACAATGTGATAGGAGGCGAGCCTATCGCCGTATAATGCACTAGCGGTCGGGCCCGGCTCCGCCCGGGTGCATACACGTTTTAAAATGGCGGTCAAAATGTTTAATTCTGACTATCAGTTTAGAGTATCGGCCAATCGGACCACGAAAAACGAACAAAATTTCCTCGTATTTGCTAGAAATATCACTACCGCTTTCCTCCTATAGGTTATAGTGTGATGATATATAGCCTATAGCCTTCCTTGATAAATGGACTACCCAACACTGAAATAATCTAATCTCTAGAATATCACTTTGCCTAACTCGGGATTTGAGCCCGAGACCAAAGCTTTACAATCATAGTATACGACAACTGCGCCACGGAGGCAGTCAAAATAATAACATCATAAAAAAAAGCAATATAACTCACGAACGTAAGCCATCTCTGTTCTAATATAATTTAAATTCCTAACAGTCTGGGTGGTTAGCCCGTTATGGGGTATTTGTTTATTAAATAATGTATTATGATTGTTTGTTTTGCTTTATAATTCTATGACTCTATATTAAATATTATAAAGTTATGGTTTTAGTTTGTGTTTCAGTCCTCTATAGAAATATTGGGGGAGGCCTATACTCAGTTCATGACTTCTTGTCGCTAAGGAGAAAGAAAGGGATCGTGTATGTCGATGATAAAGTAGAAAATAAAGATTTTTTTCGGTTTATCTAAATCGTTCATAATGCGGGCAACAGTGACAAAGCATTTTTAGATAACTCCATTATGGCAAGTATTTTATTGTGGCGATATTTTTTGCGGTGAAGTGTTTTTATTACTTTCTACGTGACCGGGACTATAGATAATACACTATATAGGTAGCCGAGATTACTATAGAAACATGGGAATTGTTAATATATCCAGGCAATCAATTTAAACTTTAGGCGATATGTTATCAAACCATTTTGTTTTCTAGCACAGGCGTGAGGCGTCCACTATGATTGCGAGGTTTTAATCTTCGACAGATAACGCTCAAAGATGTAAATAAAATTATTATAATTCGTGTATTTGGCTAGAAAAAGCATACTACCCGCATTGTGTCGAAACACGTGAATCAACTTAATAAACAAAATATTAAATTGTTGAGAAAAGTAATGTGTGCAAATTGGCACCGACCGACACTTTTCACTATTAACATTATTTTATTTTCAGTTGAATGCATTAATGTTCTGGCGCTATTTATGAAGCTCGAGTGTCGGCTACTCAGAAGCTGATTTTTTTTAAAGGATAATTGTGATATTATGTTGCGTCAGACTTAGGTTGGGTGCATACCTATCGATCTAAAGCTGCGCGAATGTTTTAGATGTGGTAGAAAACACACCGGATTATGAGTGACTATGGGTTCTGAATATTTATATGTCTAGGCAACCTTGGGGGTATTGCTTGTAAAGGACTCTTCGCAATAATACCAACGCTCAAAGATTGGTTCGATGAGGACATTGTGATAGTCTAGTGTGCACTAGAAGATTGGTGGACAATAATTTATTTCCAACTCCTTCTATTAATTTAACTTTCTGATTAATTTCGTTGCGGGCGGAGACTCGCCGAGCTTCAATGCTCGGTGTCATTACTTTGCGTGCCACTGTTGATCCTGGCTCACAGGAGTTACAGTGGTGGGTGTGAGGGCGGGACAATCTCCTAGAAGATTGGCGATTATATTTAAAGTTATATAATATTTCAAATTTAATTTATTTATTTCATTATTTTGACTCAATTGACACGGTTACAATAATTAAATATTATCATAATATTTAAATAATACAATTTAATATAGTAATTTTATGTCTATTTTGTGTATGTATATATGTATGTATGTTGTACATATTTATATGAATGTATTACTTTTATTTTGTGTTTTTAATTTGTTGGTAAATTCTTTTTTTTTTCTTTCATTATACACCATAGACTGCCTTTTATCTCTCCTGTGTCTTATCTCCATCCAAAGGTTGCCTGGAAGAGATTGCCTAGTGCAATAAGGCCGCCGATTGTACTTATTTTTAATATTATTTTTAATTTCTGTTATTGTATTTTTTTTTCTGGTGTACAATAAAGTTTATAAATAAATAAATAAATAAAATTAAAAGCAAAAAGCAAAATGTCATAAATATGCTGCGCAGATGTTTTGTGTTGATGATGTATGTAATTCCCACACCTGATAGCTCAATTTCAGTGCGACTTACTTAATGAAAATACTAATATTTAAACAATATTTAAGCTGCAATAAGTGCACTGTTCAAACAAAAACTCTATTCTTATACGGGAATTTGACAAGTGAAGACAAAATTATGCTCGCTTCCTTGCTTAAAGTAATTGGATGGACATCTGAAAGGTTAAGTGGTCACTGGTCGTATATATTTGCCTAGATTTTTAGGATTGTCTTTCAATTACTTGTGGCACTCGTAAGCGACTAACATATAGTAGTGCAGTATACGGACCGCCTAATAAACTCCATTATGGTAGCTATTTTATTGCGTGCGAATATTTTTCGGCTCAATGTTTTTATTGCTTTCCACGTGGCCGGGACAACGATAGATACACGTGAATTATCAATATATCTCAGCATTATATTTAAACTTTAGGCGATATGTTATTAAACCGTATTATCTGATAGCATAGGCGGTCACTAACTTCGTTCTTGTGGTCGAAACACCGCGCGCTACATCATGAAAGCCTCCCACCTGTAACGCATATTGTGGTGAAATAAAGACTATTCTTGACGTTGGTCTGAAAAGAGTCTGCGACACCGCATATCCTATACTATATATACGATTCAAAAAAATTAATAAAGATTTAAGTAAGGGGTTTAAATACTGGTCTCTTAGACTACAAACCGTTCATTTCTTTAATCATTCATTCTTTGGAAACATCGTGGCGAATATTGAGCTATGTATAAAATTTGAATCAATTCCTCTTAACATGACACATCATTAACACTATGTTTGACCTCGAATGAGCGATTTCTGCCTCAGTAGTTGAGTTGGCTTACAACTATTGTATCGATCACTTTTAGTTTGTGTCTATAAATCTATAAATGTCCACCTATTTCAATCCATTGAGTAAATACCAACTTAATCACACGCCACAGTTCTGTCCGATGCCAAGCGAATCCGCTGTTTTATGTCTGATTTGTATAGTTATAAAATTGTGATCTTATTGTGTGGTTCATGTCATATCTCAGTTTACTCGCCACTTTCAGCTTTATGAATGTAGGAACACTTGTGCCTACGTGATGTGTAGCATGTTTCTAAAGTGGATGTATTTAGATAATCTATTGTATTATTTATTTTGTTCCAGCATGTTTGGTTAAATTCCTGTGATGAGATGTTAGTGCATATTGACAGACAGCGCTCAAATATGTTTTCGTTGTAATATTCCGGAAAGAAATTGCTCTGTAGATCGTGAGGGGTTTTGAAGCCAGTCTACTATTAACCCAACAGTTTTCGAAGATGCAAATATGTTACGCTTTATGTGGTGAGTAACATTACTGGGAACCCTATTGATAGTGGTCCGGGGTTCACTCTTGTTTATTCCGTTTTAGCATAAAGTTCCATTTGCACTGCCAAGACTTATTTCAAATAGCCTAATTTGGATTGCAGAAGTAATATCCATAACAAGTAGTTAATTGTAAAGTAATTAATTTAATTTTATAAAAATACAATCATTTTCGCATTTATTTATTATAATGATAAAGTTATTATGACGGTATTTTTTTTTGTTATAATTTAATGGCATATTATGTGTTGATTGCTCATTCTCAATACGTCGCTTTTTAAACGTGGGGTTATTAAAAGCGTTCTTACAATCGTTAAATTATTCCACAATATTTTTACAGATCCGTTATTTTGGAAAACAATAATATTAAATAGACCTTTAAAACAGGTAGACAAACATTGAAATATTTATGCCAATGAATTCCGCATTCTCGAGTGACAACAGGCCGATACAGAAGCGATACAGAGGGCTTACTCTATACCCGGATACGACGACGAATGTTCGAAAATCGTACGTAAAATTGTGCGAAAATGTCTAAATACTTTACAAAATGTTGAAATCCTTTATAGTATTTCGTAACCATAGACTAAGCTTGGAATGGATGATAAGTTTCATGCAGAACAATAGTATTGATTTTCAGAAGTAGAAAACTTTACTTATATTTGACAGCTTCCGTGGCGCAGTCGGTTAGACGCCGCCGTTGAAACGAGTGGCCACGGGTTCGATCCCCGCACCGAGAGAAATGTTTGTACAGCCCATAAATATTTCTTCCAGGTCTGGGTGTTCGTGAGACCGAAAAGTCTCTCTTAGTTCCTGATACCTGCGACACAAGACGCGATCTTAGTGTGGGCTCAGGACTATGTATGTGACTGTTGGGTGTTATTTATTATTATTTATTATTTATATATGGCTGTTGAAGTCCGAACATTCGAAGTTCGTATACAGTAACCCTCCTGGTGAGTAATCAAGCGACCTTGTGGAAGTCTTTGATATCGTCTGGAATTTTGACAGCAACATAACACGTTTACTCAATACTTAAAACACATAACTGCTAACTGATTGTGTCTATCTGTATTGATTACATACGGTAACAACAAAGCATGACAAAGAGTAGGTACTGGAACGAACATTCGAAGTTCGTGTCAGACTATAGAGTAACCCCCTAGATACTGACGGCTGAAATACTTTTTTTTTTCTTCTAAATTCCTCAGAATATATTTTAGCACAAAATGATACGATCCAAGGTAACAGGAAGCGACGACACCTGAGACTTGGAGCGATACTAATAGACTCGGAGCTCGGACCTACAATGTTGCGCGTTATTCCTGCTATGCGATTTATTACGGTTTAAATTTATATAAATGTATGTTGGTTGAAAAATTAGCTATGCGTGCGGAATGGGAGCGATCGTTTGTCTTTGGATTATTTTCGATTTCAGTAATAATGGTATTCGGGCCCAGCCTGTCAGTGTCAATTGAATTGCGTTAAGAATATTATATTTGTACTGGTTGGACCTAGTGACCATAACGTTCATGACGGTAATAACACTTGTTGATTGAATTTTCATTATTATTCATACCAAAGGGTAGGTTATGTAAAATCGTAAACAAAAATATTTTTTAATCAGTTTATTAATAAAGAAATGGATGCAACTATCATCCACTGACGTTTTATTCATAATTTGCGTAATTGCGAAAGAGAAAGCGGAATATTTAAAATATCAATATCTCTCCCATTTTACGACCAATTTTGATGCTGGTTTTAAATTAATGTTTGTTATAAAGACATTTTGAATTGTTAATGTAAAACTGTCAAAATTAACATCCCATCGGGATTATGTACCAGCGTAGATGGTTAATTTTCGTCGATGGACACAGTTTTCTTGGTACTCTCTAGTACTCTCCGGACGACTTGGCTAAGGTTGCAGGATGTCGCTGGATGCAGGCCGCTTTTAACAGGTCGATGACGAGATTCTTGAGGGAAACCTATGTTCAGTAGTGGACTTCATGTGGCTGTAATAATAATCATGGTGATGAATGAAACTTATTACTTTTTATGAAACTCTTTAGTAATAATCCTCCAGTGTGTACAAAAACCTAGGAGAATAATGTTGGAAAATGAATTATCAAACTCTCGCCGAGGTTGCCTTAGCGGCTATTGTTAGGATAAACGAGTAACGAAACTAATTTCAGTTATTACAGCTTAGTAATAAGTTTTCTTATAAACTTCTAAGTTATAAAAGCTTTCAGAATTTTTATCTGTTTACTAAATCTCTGTGTATCTCTTTACGAATCCAAGCATATAATTATATCTTATGGCTTTTATTAAGAGTGGAAAACATTTAAGGGCTTTTTGCATAGAAAATGTTAATATAATGTTACATTTATCCAATTTATTAAATTAGGACGGAACTATTGTAAACAATATATACAGCAAACAAAAAGAAAGTGAAACAATTATTTACGCATTAAAAACAACACCTTAATTATTTTGAGATGAAATTGCAAAGAGTACTTATAGTTAACAAGTTCCAGATACATCGTTTTATTCTAAAACAATTATGTGTATCTAAAAAATAACCAACAATAATATCGATAAAATTGAAAGACAAAAAGAAATCACAAGTGACCAAAAACAGAGAGGCGCATGTAAACAAAATAAGCGTCATCGTCGTACGAGAATAACTATGGAATGCCGGATATTGCAATCCGTCCGTCACGGGCTACGGCATGCCACGTAGCTAGTAGCTACAGGTGGCTGAACACTGAAACTCCTGCCACAGTACCACTGAGTCAGTATTCAGTACGCGGCGAGACGACGCAGTGAGCGTACGCATGCTCGACTCTCGAACACATCGACACTGAACACGATAAATTATTAAACAAAGTGTAATTGTGTAGTCTTGTGGATAGTGGAGAGTGATCTGATTGAGAAATTGAAAGTGATATAGTAGTCATGAAAGTCCTTTCTGTTGGAGATAAGGTAGCGAGTGTTGGAAGCGAAAATGAACCGACTGTTGTGGTCAACACTCAGAAATTGACCAGAGACGAGTTGAACAGGTAATTTAGGACGAGATATGATAATCAAATAACAATACGTTAAATAAAATAAATGATGTATTAAACTATTAATTGTATTGACGAAATGACGACGGTACAAAACAAAAAAAAAATTAGAAAACAACGAAAAAAGACAGTTATTTTGTTGAATTAAATTAAAATGGACCACACACAATTTAAACACATCAAATTTACGACAGTACGATTAGCAATAAAATAACCAAGACAATTTACAATAAAAGGTAGTTAAAAAAATACACTGAAACAGTGAACACTTAAATTTTCCAACAGATAATAATTAAATGACAATACTTGTCAACAATAACCACAACAAAACTACTACCGTCGATAAAGCAAAAGCAAAGTTTGGAAGTGCAAAGACATAGTATAGTATTAGCAAGTTCGCTAGGTCAGCCGCCCTGGAAGCTTGCCAGGGTGACACAACCTCGTGGTATTCGATGTTTACGTGCCCAGTCAGTCGGCTTGTTGTCATGAATTGGACAGGAATGTTGCTCACTCAATTATGTTTTCTTAGTTTATGTTCTGTTTACGATGGGATTACTACATTGAGAGCATAAAATTGTTTATAGGATACAATCTTGTTTACGACTGCCCTTTGATGCTTTAGTTCTTAATTTCCTTCAACAGTCAGATTGGGATAGTTTTTTACTAAATTGAGTAAGTTTGATAGGTATTATAGTATGTTCTAAAACTATTAATTTAATATTTACGGCAATACAATTAGTATCTTCTATTTTTCAGTAATCATTTACTGTTTTTTTTATTTATCATTTGCAGTGTGTTTGATTGTATATTTCTGGTACAGAGGATGTCCTCTCGGAGTGTCGCGAGTGACTTCATCGGTGTACGTGTGTGGGGCTCATGCTCTGCCCGGGGCAGTTAAGGCCCTGCATCCTGGACTGATCGTCAGCGCAGCTCCTGAACTTCCACCACCTCCTGAAGACTATGTGCCCCGACATTTTGTCCCCCTATTGGACACGCCCAACTCGGACATCTATCCGTTTATGGAACGCGTTGCTGACCTGATCAATGAGGTGATGATTGTTTATTTTATTCTTTCAAATACTTTTCTGTAATACTGGAAATATTTGGGATTTATGGTAGTCAAATTATTACTTTTAATATTTCATGAAAGAATGTCGGTTTATTCACTTTTTTTTATAGAAACATTATACAAACTGTATAATGTTTCTATAACACCATATTTTCACCGGAATTCTTCAAATTTTATCGCTACCGCAATACTCCTAATTTTTTTAGTTCGTTTACTATTTCGTCGATAGACTAATGTATGTTTAAATAATTTTGCTTTTTGTCCAGGTGGTCGCAAATGGTGAAGTGGTTTTGGTCCACTGCGTGGCGGGAGTCTCGCGATCCGTCACCCTCTGCTTGGCGTACCTCGTCAAATGGCAGAAGATGACTCTGCGAGATGCCTATCATCACTTGAAGCAAAGACGGTGCGGTATTCCCTTAGCTGCAATTGATTTTCTTTTACTCACATTGCTCCATACATTCTTCTTTAGCATCATTAGGAGTAAATTCTTTGGTTGCATTGCTTATATATGTACGTAGGTAATGCCCAACCAAATATTTATTGAAAGTGCATAATTTTGTCTAGTATAATCTACGTTAATTTTTATTCATTATTTTTGTTTTACGATCCGGCGCTGTAAACTTCCTCACAATATTTATGTTTAGATTAACAACGTTCGGTAATATTTTCAATAGCAAAATTTCGCTGTTCATAATATTTACATTAGATTATGATGTTGTTATATGATTATAAGTTTACTTCGGTTCATCGCTAAAAACCACGATATACATTTTAGAGTCATTAAATCCTATAGAATTGCACTACACGGGTTTTCCATGAAAATAATATCTTGATTGACAGTCTTACATGAAGACCACCTACTTAATGTTATTCATAGTTTTTTGAATAATATGTCGCAAAGAATCTTGGCACATACAATTGAGCAAATTACGACGCACTCTATTTGGATTAAGTAACTGAAGTCAGCTAGGCATGTTTTGCAAGACATAAAAAATCTGACGTAATTGCCAATGGTCTGTAAATTGTTTTAGAATATATTTAAAAGACCGGAGTTTCATGAGTCACGACAAACGTTGGTAGGGGAATACGTAATGTACTGCCAGAATTTATTAGTTTTATTTCTGCACTGTTTTCCAAATGAATACGTAATTTACCTACCGCAGTCTCATGAAGATGTAATCACAGCTGTGTTAAAAATAAAGATGTCTTAAAACAAAGACTTAATAGGGAATTCGTGAATCTGGAGAATTTGGAATATTCTAGTGTAGTATTCTGTGTTAGTAAATAGAATCGTTCGATCTCATCTCGTTTTCGATTATTATATAGAAGAATAATTCTTCTTAGGTAATTTATATTAAAATGTGTTAAGTCATCTGTACTATTGATAGAAGTCATTTCATACTTTATCATACACTTGTAGCTAAAAGAGTTACCCCTAAAAATTCAATATTCTACTAAATATTTTTGTTGCTGACTTATTTTTCTTTATCTTCGCATACACTTCTTTCATAATGTGTGATAAGCATTAAATCCACTTGCTACTACTACTACTATTACTATGCTTGATTAACTTTCAACTTTACTTACACTTTAATAAAACAGTATTTTTCTATCCAACAGGCAACAAATTCGACCGAACACTGGCTTCTTCAAGCAACTTATCAAATTCGAGGAGCGACTCTTCGGAGAAGCATCCGTGAAGATGGTATACTGCGAAGCCATCGACAAAGAGATTCCAGATGTCTACGAACCAGACTACAGCGGCATGACCTGGTTCAGGCAGCGATACGGCCCCATCGAGAAGAGCTGAAGAAAGAAAGAGAGCGATAGATAAGGATAGCTGTGATTCTTTTTGCCGAAAGGGAAGTATGTTAATATAAGACTGAGTGGATGAGTGGTATTTGAATGGCGGGTGAGATTTTGATGGCAATTCTGCGGTTTAAGATTATCTTTTAATGTCAGTATTTATTATGCTAGACTGATTTGATTGATCAGAGTATGCTTTGTTTTAAAGGTTGAGGAAGCTTGATAGTTTAAATTATCTGTTATGTGTTTGGATCGTAGCCGCAGGATAATGAATGAAAGAATGGTTGGTAGATGCGGTTATTCTACATTAGTAGCGTCAAATTATCAAATTTAGTTCAAGAAGAGCGTTTTCAAGCACGTTGTTATTAAGGAATAGGATAATTAATATTAATTTCCTACTTTAATAATTATTAATAACACACATTTAATAATAATAAGGATTATTATGCTCGTTCTTATTTAAGTGAACATTATGTGATATAAAAAATATTGTTAAAAATGTCTAATCTTACGTTGATGTATCTCATAAGATTGATTTTAAATATTTTAAATTTATGGGACCAAAAATAAATAAGCGATTGTTCGATTTAATTTTTGTGTTTCTTTTGTATTTCAAATGATTGGTTCTGCAAATTTCTCACGAAACAGGTAGTTAATTCCTATGACAATGACAAATGTGCAAAAGAAAAAGCACGTTATAAAAATAGATAATGAGACTATCTGAACCATCTCAGTAAACTGGCAGAAAATGCCTCTAGCATTAAGTTCGCCTATATACCACTGCACTGGTATAATGAAGTTTAACTTCATATACTAATGCAGGCATAAATAAATACATTACAGGTTATTGTTGGACTGCATTATTTATCATAAAAAGTAAATTGTCAGCTTTGATAGATTGGTTACCCTATATTATTAAAACATTCCATGCAATTTAAATTGCCTTCATGGCTTCATCCTATTGTTTATTAAATTCGCATGAAGGTTGCGAGTTATTCGATTTAAGCGTGACTTCATTTAAAATACCATGCATGCGTAGAATTAAATTAGTGTATAACATAATCACAGATTCTATCAACTGCATTCTAAGGCAAAAATGCATTGCATTTCAGTAATTAACTTTACATCCTCAACGACTTGATATATGTATAATAATAGTAAATAGGTAGTATGAGAATTAATCATTCTTTAATTTCAAAAATCTACTACATTTGGTCGGCTGGCTACTATATTACACCACACACTTCCATAGAGTCTTCTGATAACGATTACTGATTTTGAGATAGTTTAGGAAAATTTGCCGCGATCTGTTGTTTTCTTTCCACGAATGGCGAGACGAGCATACCGTTCGCCTGATGGTAAGCTATACAACCGCTCATGAACAGTGGCAATTCCAAATAATACCTTAAATTACAAAGCAATGCTTGCCATTCTGAAACATAAGATGTTAAGTCATAATATGTCCAGTAGTTATTCTGACTACAATGTTCTTTACACTAAAAACAGTGCGTGTACATGTACACTGCTATTTGGCGGGAGAAATAGACATATATTCGCGATGTCAAGTATTTTGTTTATAACATAGCTTTATAGTAAGTTAGCTTATCGGTTTGCGCCTATGCCATTATAATGACTATGTAGTAATGAGTAATTTTCATTGAGGCAGTGTTGTTGGCCTCGTGGCATTGAGTTGTTCAGAAATAGCCGAAGCGCTCGGTCCGTCACGGCTCACAAAGCGCCCACGCTTCCGCGTTGTCCGGATAGTTCATGGCATGTGTTTATGAAAAAAATTGCACGTGTGCCTCTGTTGCATAAGAATTGTGTGATTTAAACTCACTCGTAATTTATCTTTGAGATAAAAAGAGTAAAAGAAAAATATTTTATGATTCAACGTTCGGTTTCAATTGTCAATTGTAGAATATTTTTTATTACTGTAGATCTCTGTCTCATACGATTCCTATTCTTGACTTCTAATGGCTGTAATATGACTTAATTCATGTTACATTCGCCGCCTGCCTGACATCAACTCTATCCTTGATACGTGAAGAATATGATTTTTATCGCACTGAATGGCGAGACGAGCATGCTGTTCGCCTGATAGTAGGTATGTGATACGACCAATCATAAACAGTAGCAAAACCAAACAACGCCTTGAATTACACAGCAACGCTTGGTATTCCACTGCGCTCGCCATCCTGAGACATAAGATGTTAAGTCTAAATGTGTCCAGTAGTTACTCTGGCTACAATGTCCTTCAATCCGTAACACAACAGTCCATTTATACTGCGGGAGGAATAGACATTGCGGTGGTACCTACCCAGGCGGCCCCTCACATATGAGACACCTACCACCAGAAATTATTATTATTAGTATTGTCAAGATTGTTTGTGACGTGTAGGACACTCTAGACAAGTGTCGTGAACATTTATTTAGCAACTTCTGATTAAAATGTTTACATATTTGTATTCAAATATAACAAGTATACATATTGGCCAAAGTCGCAATATGCAGTACATAATTTCATGTTTTTCAGTAGCAAGTTCCCGTACCATAGCACCGCTAGCTCCACCCTTGTTATATAACTAGTTTCTTGCCGACTAAACACGCAGGTTTTAAACATTTTCCCGTGTTTTTATTACCAAACTTTACTGCGTATAATCATGATTATCAGGGGCTGATATTTTGTGAAATCTTTTTTAATTGCGGTTTTCGCATTTTTCGGTATATCTAGAGCGATTGAGGTAATATAATTTAAAATATTCCTTTGAGAATAAAAGATATCATAACATCGAAAAACAAGGTTAGTGGAAGACCAGTTGGAGTTGTGTACGTTTTTTCATTGGAAATATGTAGAATCCTGTTCATTTTAATAGTGTAAAACTATCACCAAGCTACACTCATATGTACTTGCTTGACAGCCAAATTCGGCTGTTTTTAATTTTTTTTATTGCCATGTAGGCAGACGAGCTAGCGGCCCGCTTGATTGTAAGCGGCTACCGCTGCTCATGGACCCACGTAGTGCCAGGGGACTAGCACAACAAAGTCGCTGCCTACCTCGATGAGAGTACTCTCTCTAAACCTCGTTTGAAGAAGGACAGGTCATAGCGCTGAGGAAACACCGATGCAGGGAGTTCATTCTAGAGCTTGCACGTACGTGGTAGGAAAGAACGCTGGAAACGTACCGTTCGGGAGCGGTACGCCTCCAGGTGGTGGGAATGAACTCTACTGCGGAGACGTGTGGTGCGATGGTACATAGGCGACGGTGGTACCATCTCTAACAACTCTTCGGAGCACTCCCCATGGAACAAACGATAGAACACACAGAGAGATCCGAAGTCTCTCCGCAGTCCTAACAGTTCCAATTTGTCCGTGAGATCGGGATCATTGACTATTCGACAAGCTCGTCGCTGCAAGGAGTCAAGTGAGTCGAGCTGGTATTTTGGGGCACCTGCCCAGAGGTGAGAGCAGTACTCCAGGTGGGGCCGGATTTGCGCTTTGTAAAGCGTCAATCTATGACCCGACGTCAAGTACCGCTTGGCTCGGTTCAGGATTCCCAACTTCTTGCTCGCTAGTTTGTCTTTGTCCTCCAAATGACTCCTAAACTCGACCTTGCTTGATATTTCGATGCCAAGGATTTCAATACTCTCGGATCCTTGGAGAGTAACTCCTTGGAATTGCGGCGCCATGACAAAGGGGTCCTTTTTCGCAGTGAACACGCAAACTTGTGTCTTCGAAGGGTTAAACTTTGGTTGAACTAAGTTCAATTCACCCCATTCGGAGGCCCGCCCCAGAGAGCTCTTGACTTCAGACACAAGTTGAAACCGTCTATCCATAATGGAATCCCGAGAGTGGCTCCGTTGGCCGATGTACCGCGCGTCACTCGTACTATCATCTGCATAACAATGCATGCTATGCTAATAGACAACATGTCAAAGATATGCAGGATAAAGAGTGTCGGCGATAGCACCGAGCCTTGTGGAACACCAGCATTAATGGTCTTGGTCTCGGAGCAACAGCCGTCCACTACGACTTTTATGCTCCGACCATCCAAAAAGCTGGCGATCCATTTGCAGAGCCCCTCAGGAATTTTACAAGCAGGTAGCTTCGCCAGAAGGGGTTAAGCAGGTGTCGATGGAAGCATGCTGCTATTTATAACTACTTTAACCTACCTTTTATCCTCAACTGACTGACTTACAGACAGATAACTTTCTTATAGTAAAGACACGAAAAAAATGGCAGTTTCTACTCATATAAGTATTCTGTATGAAGAAAGAACGTCGAATGCTTCGGATATCGACTTTAGTTTGAACGTTGCGCTATGGTGTCTAGAGAAATTATGTATCTACAAATTGGAGAATTAAGGGTTGTCAAATCTTAGACTCTTTAGTAAAGTTAAGGTTTAATGATGGAGGTCTTTCATATGTGAGAGGTCGCCTGGGTAGGTAGGACCACAATGTCTATTTCTTCCGCCAAACAGCGATCTGGCGAGCGCAGTGGAATGCTAAGCATCGCTTTGTTATTCATTGTGTTGTTTGGTTATGTTGCTGCTCATTATCAGTCGTATTACTTACTATCAAGCATGTCATGGTCGTGTCACCAATCATCGCAAAAAAAAAATATATTACTGCTCCATACTTTCCAAACTAAAATCTCTTCGACTACAGAACGCACTAATTAGCAATAGTCTAGATCATATCTTCAAAAATAGTGATGTCTGGAGCAAAAACAATTTTTCAAGTATTTTTATCGTGTTAATGACGTTTTCACCTGTATTGGCAGACACTTGTACAAGTTCATTGCTACCGCTAATTACAGCGGATGTAATTACGGAGCGTTCTTGGATGGCTTTGAGAAGTTTTACGTCGCCGGCTAATGGACATGCCGCAAATAATTTGAACTTTACATGCGTCAATCATGTGTCAAATGTATTTTTAAAGGTTCGTTGTTCTTGTTGCGGTCGAATACAGTCTAGCGTTACCTAATATATTTAATCTTTCATTGTATTTCTGCGGGTTCTTGTATTATGTATGAGAGACTTCAGGTTCTCCACATTACGATGAAAGGAATATGTTCGTTCTGGGTTAAGATGGGTTGGATTTGCGAAGGAATAACAAAAAGTTGATCACATGCAGAAATATTTTTTTATGGGTGATGTCTTATTTTTTATTTGAAATGATATTGGGTATCACCAATTAATTAAGTAGTATTCATAGGCCATGCCAGAGAATGTTATTGCTTTTCTTGACAAGCTATTCGGTGGCATATATCTAGCGTTGCGGTGAATTAAATTAATTTTTATTTTTGCGTTCAAATAATATAATTTAAAATATGTATACTTGGTATACTTAGTTATATACTTAGTAAGCATATAAATACGGTTTCATCCTTTGTTACACTTTAAGGATCACTGAGCAATATATTTTAGGATATGTTCCAAATATTTCGCTACAATTCTGACTAATTTCTTTGTATAACGTGAGATATAATTTGGCATGATTTCATCGTTCTCGACATATCCTGTGGAAATCCCTCTTATAATACTATACTTCGCGGTAGATTGTTCGTAAATAAAAGTAGAATTTCCTTCTTTTGAGCATTTTTAAACAATCAAGTGGCTTCCTTGATAAAAGTATAAATTATTCTTTGGTTATTTCCACTTTCACTTACATGTATAATGTCGATTTTCGCAAAACTAGATATACTTGTGTTGGTTGTACTTGAGAGGCAGTAAGGTAGCCTTTTATATAATCTATGTTTTATTATTATACATTGTCTATGTTTATCTTTGTCCCAGTGAATATAACGGTATGAATATTGCGCCACAAGCTTCGGCTGGTACTGTGACTGTGTACTGTATTCGAACAGTGAAGGCATAGGAGAGCCAAAGAGACTAAAGGCAGGTACTTACTGGTGGTAGGTTTGTCATAGAGGCTGCCTGGGTAGGCACCACCACATTGTCTATCTCTCGCGTCAAACAGCAGTGTAAGTGCACTGTTGTGTTGCAGTAGGCGATTGCAGCTAGAGTAACTACTGGACATATTGAGACTTAACATCTTATGTTTCAGGATTTCAGGATGTTTGGTTCCGCTACTGTTTATGAGTGGTCGTACCATCAGGCGAAGGGCATGCTCGTCTCGCCATTTATTACAAGCTAGCGATATTGCGAGGCGGGCTGGTAAGGCATGCTTCGCAAGTCCGTCTCACCGTGTGGAGATTCGTTTGCCTTGAAGTAGGAGGGGGAGGGGAGGGGTAGGGATTGGGCAAAAATCACGAAATACCACAAGGATTGAAGTGGGGGGGTCTAGTTACTTTATACCCGTATTTAAAGATAATATTCGAACAATTTCAAGATTTCAATACAGGTGATGTTGGATGGGTGGGGTGGGGGGTAGTCTTATCCCTATCTTACGTGATTAATGGACGGCCCTTTACTGCTCAATCAAGCAAACTCGCGAGCAGCCTCGCGATGTTAATACGCGGCTTAAAGATTATATCGCGTCCGGCAATGATTCAAATTTAGAAGTGATTCACAGTCCATTATATTTGGACACAAAAGAAGTTATTTCAATTAACACGCAGATATTAGGCATGTTTCGACGACATTTGGAGTGTTCCCAAAACGAATACTTGGCCTTGGAGGTGTGCTCTATTTATACCTTTATTTTATACTTGTGCCAAAATACTCCATAATTGTCATATCGTAATGTTAAGTGCAAGGTTGCGCGCGTCTGCCAAACCATGGCATAAAATAATTGTTAGAAATTCGCACGCATTATACATAATTAAACTTGGTTATTTTAACATTGTATGATATATGCTAGTGTCATTGTTAGAGACTGTTCCGCCCACACATTCACTTCTGTAAAGCTTCATTTACCCTGGGAGAGAAACTCGCCTCCAATATACGATTATCGTACGGATATAAAAAAGTTACACCGTGCAAATATTTGCCATATTATAAGCATAAGAATAAATACGTTAAGCTTATACAGATTATCCTTTACTATAATGGCGTACGATTCTCGCCCGAAATCAGCCGATTAAGTCTACGTGTAAATGGCTGACACAACTTGCCCATAAGTCTTGTCAGCCAGGATCAATAGAAGAAGAATAAAACTACTAGCTTGTCGTTCATTTCAATAAAAACAAATCTATTCGATTCTCCTACGGGGTCCTTATACCAAAAATCTCAATGAGCTTTCCGATATATTAATTATAAATCTTAATGTTAGGTCCACGATTTTGAATGCTTTTGGCGGCAGCACGTACTGATTTACTGTACCTCTCGGTCTGGGAATTCTTGTACCTATCAGACGATCTGGTCGATATACATCTGCTTCATATCCACTATTTTAACTTAGAAATTATGAGATATTATTGGACACATAGCTCTAAAACAGCTGCTGTTATTAGTGGTAGGTAATACTATGTTTATTAACAGTTTAAATAATAACAGCGATCGGGAAGTAAACATTGCTTATAATGTTTACCTAATAATGTAAATATTTTCATTTGATTAGAAGGAAGGAAGGCCGCTATATTTACAGGCAGAATGGAAATAGTCCGGAATGCTGCGGAAGACAGTGGCGAAGGCCAAATTCCTCAATAAATAAGACACAAAGAGTTCTGACCGACATTTGTCTATGGAACATGTGTTGTTAGTCATAAAGATCATTGAAGTAAAAATAAAAATGATATGTAATATTTGAATGCTAGTGGAGCACTCAACTGGCCGGGATTGTCTCGCCCACACAAACGGCTGCAATCCTGCAAGCATGCTTCGAGCCTCAAGCATTAACACATCTCGAGAACTACAGGGATTATCGGAGATTAGCTAGTCACTAGGGTCTGTACTTGCTCGTAATTCGCCATGATATTATTTAAACAAAGATAAATTGAAGAACAGCCATTGGAAATACAAATAAGGCAATAATGCCGGAAAGGTAAGTATTTATCATAATGTGGTAAATAAGGTAAACGTAACAATTAGGATTCGTCTAGTGAATGATAACAAAGTCCCGTAAGTAAGTGGAGAATGTGAAATATTTCATTTTTGTCATATTTAATCGAACTAAAATGAACTAAACAAAAGGACCGTTGTAAGAGTTCTAAGTTCCAGTAGAAGTAGAGGCATAAGTGGCGATGAGGTCAGAAGTTATAGCGAAGCTAATCATTCCATTACGTATTTGCCGATTGATGTGTGAGTAACCCTAACGGTAACTTTCCATAATATAAGTGTTTAGCAGTAATTAATAAGTTAGTGCAAGTTTTTGCTACCAAATCCTTTGATGACTTGCTTTGCGTAGCATATTCGAGTTGTTAGTTAAAACCAACATTTCCTTAGAACGAGTTCTTGTGCATCACTATTGCTTCTATGTTACCAAACGCAAGGATTCCATTGTGATATCGTGTGATTATGAAAGAAAAAGAATCGTATGAAAATGTTTGCTCCTCTGACACGCAATAAGATGTTAGATGTTTAATTATGTCACGTATTTAATGTTTATGATTTTAATGCTTCTAAAAAATACATCTTAGGAATTCGAAAGCATTTATATGAAAGATCGTGTTTTAGACTCCATTATACCGGGTATATCAAGACTGATACCGAAAACGAAGCCTGGTGACAGTTTTTGTGACTACAAACACATTGCAACTAAAAATTTCGCTAAGAAACGCGACATTAATTTTTAATGATTATTTAAATATCTTCATTTTTGGGTGGTAAATCCATAGTTTTTGCTAAAATAATAATTGAAACGGTTTTATTCCTTAGAGTATTTATAAATTAAAGGGTATTCACTATTATTTCAGGAAAATAATGTATTTACCACCCAAATATGGCCATAAGAAAAAAACGACAAAAAAAATTGTCGCTTTTTTTTTGCTAAATTTTCTATTGCCTTGTGTCTGAAATCGCTTAAACTACCACCCAGCTTCGTTTTCGGTAGCAGTCTTGATATACCCTGTATTTTCATCGCCAAACGAGTAGTTTTGAATCAACGTGTGGCTTTAAAGAAGTAATAAATTCGACGATTACAACCTAGTCTCTGTGGCGTTTGTGATTTAAAGCAAAACACGTAGTAATAATAAATGATGTTTATACAAAGATGTGATTTAGCATTATTTATCGCCGTGCTGTTTCATGAGGGCGAAGGTTTTGCCAAAAAACAGCAATAAACAGTTACATATGGGCTTATTAACACATTTATGATGATATTTTTAAGCGGGTATTTGTAATGGCGAATTTAAAATTAGGGGTAATGATAAAAATAATACCACACTGACGTTTTGTTGTTTTTTCTTCGTCATACTAAATTTAAAGACTATTAAATATAATAAAATCGAATTATTTTTAATCACTACATTGAAGGACAACTCATCGGTATCAGACAAGGCGATTTCCGCAAATCCGTTCATCTAATAACTTTTTTTATGAAAGGCGAGATGAGCATGCCGTTCACCTGAGGGTAAGTAACACAAGGGTTCATGTACATGTTCATGTTCAGTAGAAAAATCAAACAACACCACAAATTATAAAGAGATGCTTGGCATTACACTGCGCTCGTCATCCTGAGGTATAAGTTCATAAGTCTCTTCATTAGTCTTCTTGAATTTCCTTCAATGTATAACACCCACCATTACAAAAAATGTAAAGCTTGCAAACCTTAGCCGATTAAACGAACTCCTTACACTCTTCAAATCAAAGTAACCAATCCGGTTCACCGTTTCATGCTTTAATAAAAATATTGAACCATGGAATGCGGGGAATTGGGACAAAATGACGTGTAGCAAAACATTTGACGAGTCGCCACCACATCCGCCGCCTGGAATGTATAAGAAAAGTTTGCTAAGTGTGTGTCGCAGCGTGGATTCCGATCTATTTATATTAATATAGCAACAGACTGCTCGTACATTCCGAATATATATTTTATGCACATTCCATGGGTGATTTTTAAGCGCCGTGCTGAAGAAAAAAAGTCCTTGTGAAAGAGTGCAAATATGCAGTTGATAAATGAAATTCGTATTGCGCAGTTGTCTTGATTGGCACTGGCGGGTGAGAGGTGTTTGTTGATGAAATTCACACAAGTGATAACTTTGTGGACTGAGAATAGGTCAATTTAAAAAATATAAATAACTAGTGGCCCAGCCCAGCTCCAGCCGGGTGCACCTTTTTTGAAAATATTATTTCGCTTATAATAGAGATAATGTAGGATTCTAATGGTAACAAATTTTCAAATCGGAACAGTAGTTTCAGAGCCTGTTTAATGTAAACAAACGATCAAAGCTTTCCTCTTTATAATATTAGTTATGATGTAACTTGGTACTCCAACTATTTGAACTTTATTCCAACATATGATTACTTATTAACAATTCTTGAGAAATTGATCTAGTGCCTGATGTTATAGGTATTAGCGAGTTTACTGTTAAAAGCTGGCTTGTTCCGATTAGTATTATATACGATTAACAAATTATTAAATTACTTAGTTTAGTTGCTTTACAATTACTTCTCATAACGAGGGGTATGAATTATCAAACCTGGTTGCCCACTTCCTTCAAACCTCAGTTTCTATCAGTTATAATTAGCAAATACTCGGACAGTGAAATGAAGCAAGCTGTTGCGAGAGCATTACTTAGAAGCGTAGGGTTCTGTCAAGGTGCCAGAGCCCTAAACAAACCACCTGCCGACAAACATTGGCGGCCGCACATCAATTTTTCACTTACGCTGCCAAATGCGAATATTCCTAGCAAGATAAATATATTAGGGAATTATTGAGCTAGCGAAATTGGCGAAATTTTGCCAAGACATGTAAATAATTTCTAAACGCTTGGATGAGGCGGAAAAGGCATACTTTAGATATCTTTTATAATAAATAACTATGTTTAATAACAAAAAATTCTTTGACGTACCGTAATTTAGGAAGACACTTTTTACAGATAAGAATTAACTAAAACTGTGTGTTGTTTTAATAAAAACGACAACAATTAATGCTGGGATGCAATTGTTTCTTTATACAGAAATGTTTTTGGAACGCATACATTGATTAATGTGAGGCTTTTGTGGATCAGGTTGGCAAGAAGCTATGAACTGGCAAGATGTAAGGAAATCAATTAAAATTAAATGGAATGTTTACAATGGGATACAAATCAAATTAATACTTTTGGTAAGAATTTCGTGTACAGAAATGAAAACGCTAAGGCAAAAAAACCCAGCTATTTTTGAATGTGCTGAAATATGAAGTCTTACATCCGTCGTAATATATTTTATTGTATTGAGTTGTTTTCGTCAAATTGGCAAAAGTAAGTAAGGTCGCGGGAAGATCAATGTGACTTGCGAATGTCGCGTTTCAGTGACATTGCCAGTGCGTCATGATTGACAGATATTCAGTTGTTTATTGTTCTGATACTCTTATTTTATGAGTGGGGTTAAGGTTATACGAGTACATAATTACATGCAGACATATGTACATATGCACATAATGTGTGTATGGTAACGCATATTGCGAGGCATTTTTACTTATAATTTCTTTGTTTTCTTTTAAAAATTTATGTTGCCAATTTCCAAGACTGAATACCCTTTTGATTGATTTTGATTGATTGATTGAGATTGCTGCGACGCCTACTGTAGCACCAAATCGACGCAAAAAAAGCCTTGGCTTGCTGCGCTTCTTATTCTACTTTTTCTTTCATAATAGCGGCCTTGAACGGTCGCTTTACCGCATCCTACCCTACTGCTCTTATTTCCTATATTCGAACAAATATATTTAGGTTAGATATAATTATCGATCTTATGAAGGTTGCTAGAAGTCGCTAGATATAGGTCACTTCCAACTTCTGCCAATATATCACTGTGGAAATCCTTGAGGGAGGCCTATTTCCAGATGCAATCATTTATCGAACTCTCTACTTTCAAATAAAAAAAATCGCCGTTTTATCGCCAATTCATATCATTCTTATCATATTATACTTCGTGTAACAACAGCGCATAAAGATTTTTATGCTCGCATATTAGAATGATAATTCTCAATCGTTTAGTCGAGGCGCAATTCAGCGGCCTTGGTCCAGATGCTTCCGCTTTTATTCTGGGTTTATCGTCGGTTGTAACAGTTGTACTCGTAAAAGTCACAGCGAATCACGATCGGAAAGATCTTGCTCTTTTTATTGTATTCCAAAAATTTGAGATTCTGTTTCATTTATTGCGAACAATAAATGAAAACTTAAACAAGCGAATATTAAGTTTAACAATTTATTTTATTTTATTTCTTATTCAACACTATATTATTCGTAATTGTTTAAGTGTCTTTGATAATGATCACATCCACGCTATAATAACTCTGCTGTATAAAAAAAAACAATTATCATAAAAATAAATACTTGAACAAATATGTTATAAATACATACAATACGGTAAAACCAATTTACAAAATGATGCAATATAAATGCAATACGTATGAAATATGCTGGATGAAAACATTAACACATCGTAGAAAGCTTGCTGATACCAAGAATACTTTACTATTCTTGTCTGGTTACTAATCTTGCTGACATCATTTTACCACCTCACAACTGCCATCCAAATCCGTCCACCGCAATAACCCAATAATAAATAAAACCCATTAAAATACCTCCCCTTTAATTCTAGGAAAGTATACACAAGTATAGTAAGCAAAAAGAAGGGCCGTATCGAGGGAGCGAGGAATGAAATGCCAATTGGCAACTGCTCCCCCGTCACTATCGATAAATCACTACGTCGCGGACACACCTACTTTGTTATTAAGAGTTATGTACGCCTTGATCTCAGAGATCGCTTTTATTGAATCTGCTGACTCTAATGTGACCAAATGAATCATATTAATTGCTTGAAACCGACTTCTCCAACTTAGAAGTCGGTAATGTCATTCCAACTTCGACTCCATAGTCTTCGGCCCAATTTACAGTTGCATTCCATTTTGTCACTGAAATAGCCTGAAAATTAATTAACTAGTGGAAATATAACGGGCATGCGTGTCGTTAAAGACCCTTCACACCTCTGCCAGGCAGTGAAACCGCTCGTGTGTCCCACAGCAGCTCTCCTAATCGAGGTATCGGCATGCGGTCTCCTGGCAACCATCCAAAATGACACGAGCCGGTGGAATGCGCTGGTTATATCCCTATCGCTCAGAAATCCCGAACCCAAATGTTAATGGGTGTGCTGAAACCGCTTGGATATAAGGTGTTGGCAGGTGGGTGGTATTATTAAGTAAATTGCTGAATTCTCTTGTGTGAAATGTTCAATTTCACGTGTGACATCCAGACGTGGTGCAGTTAGGCTGTCAGCCAGAAATGTCAGTTTAGATATTCAGCGATTGTATTTTTTTTTAATGGAGTCATAATGTTATTTTGGAGAGCATTGTTGTGTTTCAAAACATTGTTAATCTGCTTTGCGATTGTAAATGATTTCATACAGTTACAAAATAAGTGTGTAATAGGACCCACAATGGTGAATCGCACTCTCAATCATGTAAATATTTGGCGCCTATAATGATATACCTTTGCATAAAAGCCAATATGTTGGTTTGTGGAAACTACTTCTTTCACATAATAAGGCATACTTTTTTTTTGTTTCGATGAATAGCGAAACGAGCATGCCACTCGCCTGATGGTAAACGACACTACTGCTTATGGACTGTACTAAAACCAAACAGTACCATGGATAACAAAGCAATGCTTGGTATTCCACTGCGCTAGTCATCCTGAGACAAATATGTTGTCTCTTTATGTCAAATAGTTACTCTGACTACAACGTCCTTCAAACCGGAACACAAACGTTCATTTACACTGCTGTTTGGCGGGACATTGCAGTGGTACCTACCCAGGCGGCCTTTTACATAATATGAGAGACCTAGCTCCAGTAGGTAAAATATTTTTGTTTTTATCGATGTTTTTATTAATACAAAATTATTTTCGGCTGTTTTAGTTATTGAATTTCCCTGGCACAAAATTTCTGTTAATTCCAAAGACAAGTCATTATTACTTGTTGATGCAATTAGTTCAATATTTATTGTCATCGTCTGATGAAAATGGTAGTAATTTTAATATCTTGAAAAATATGGAATTTGCTGATTCTTTCTTATGTAATGCATCTGTCTGATACATTACATATTTTTCAAGATAATAAAATTAATTAATTAATACCATTGCAGAACGCATTAGTGAAGAACGTAGTAGAATAACGTAGTAGAACGAATTATAATTAGTGAAAGTAAAGTTGTTGAAAATAGATTTAAAAAATCTGACGACTACCTCACGTGCCTCCCTGCGGCGGTCAACGACTTTTTTACTGGTTGTATATAGACATAAAGAATTAAAAACATCTCCTATGTCTCAATAGCTAAAAGTATGGGCGGATAATGGAAAAATATTTATATCGTGGGAGTGCGTGTTGGTAAGATTTATAACGTGGAGATAAACCGTGGTTCGTGCGTTACTGATGTTAATGACCTTAGCTTTATTTCTAGAGGAATTCTCTTACATTTTATTATTGGTTTGGATAAATATAATTATTTTTGTGTGGATTGCGAATTGGTTTCTGTTAAGGTGTTAGACACAGGAATTTGTGTTTAGCGTCTGCGCTAAGAGGCTCAAAGTAAAATTTTATTTATAGGTGTTTATCATTAATACATTTTGGTTACGTTTTATCAGTAAATGATTATGAAGCTTAAGCTCGGGAGTTCATTTTTGAACAAAACCTAATTCCTTATTTTTCTAATTTGCATTTATCGCGTTCGGCTCTAGGTCTACCTTTTTGCTCAAATTCAGCCGCATTTCCCGGTCTTCGGCATCTTCAATTATAGCCTAATTATGTCCGGACGTTATATAATACTTTTATAAAAACCAGAAGTGAAATTGCATTTTCAAAACAACAACCATTTATTCATACAATTTAGATCTTTCTAACAAATCTTAATTCGCGTATACAATTAAACAGAATCCTTCCTATCGCTTCAAAAGGAAAAACAATACTCCCACATTCTATCGAATTACAAATTTAGGCAAGTTTAGTTTTCTTATTTAATACGACCAGATATCATCCACAAAGAAGGTGAAGGTTTGTCATCTCCTCTACGTTGTGTGTAACATTTTTCACTATTCTTCTAACAATACATATATAATAGTATCATATTCGTCTAACATAAGTATGTTATTATTTCAGGCAACATCTTCTTCGTAGTTCTGAAACATCTTCTAGAGTATGGAATGTTTTGAGTTTGAGGAACTATGTCATATGATGTCGAAAAGTTCATGGGCGGCAGTGATTACTTACCATTAGGGGCCGAGCTCTGAGCCTGAGTCGTATGCTCGTTTATAATATAAAAAAAACATCGTTCAAACATCGTACGTAAAACTGTACGAATATACCTAAATACTTAACAAAATGTTGGAATCCTCTGTGGTATATCGTAACCATAGTTGGGAGGGGATAAGTTTCATAGAGAAAAATATTGATTTTTAGAAGTGGAAAACTTTTATACTAGTTAACGTTGCTTGTGCGAACATTCGAAGTTAGTATCAGAATACAGAGTAAGCCCCCTGATGAGTAATCCAGCAATCTTGTAGAAGTCTTTGATACCGTCTGGAATTTGGACATCAACATAACACGTTAACTCAACAGGCACAAACAAATGGCTGCTTACTGATTGAGTCCGTCTATGTTGTGATTACATACGGTAACAACAAAGGATGAGTAAGAGTAAATACTGGAATTTTACTCGAGTGCTTTAAAACATAAAAGGTTTCTATGATAGCGTAGTTCTCAGTTGAACATTTTTAGATTTGCTCTCTTGTGAACGAAGGTTTCGTAACTTATAATCTTAAGAGTCAATTGCCATTGGCTATTAAGGTTTGTCTTCTATAAGTAAACAAAAAAGAAGTGAATAAAACACTCGCACAAACTTAAATGCTTGTTTGATTGTGAAATATTTTCTGAGCCATTGCCCCTATTCGGAAAAGATATTGCAGTTTCTAATAAAAATACCTATAGTAATAAAAATAATGAGATTTTAGACAACATTATTTAAAACCGATCGTTTATAAAGCCGGCTGATTGTCGATGATCATTGTAGCGAATTTTGAAGAAAATATGTAAATTAAGTATGGGTTAAACAATAAAAACATCTCATCTAATAATGTGGAGTAGTCACGAGATAATTTTGGTGCGTGGCCTGAAATATTACGTGTGCGTGTTTCAACTGGACAATGATCTAAATATAACTCGAAGCAATATTTGTAGCAACGTGAATCATTTTACGAATGTCTACAATGAATGTAGATTTTCATTAATAATTTTTGCTTGAAAACGAATTGCTTTTCCATTCGATGTTTTGTTAATGAAATTCCTGGATCAAAATCGATTAGATTTATAAAGTTTTGATGTTGTATATGAGTTTCAAGGATTAAAAAACATAAACTCTATATACACAAACTCATGCCTATTTCTCAAAAGGACTAGGGAGAGGTGCTACTAGGACACCCACATTAACTGTACCACTATGTAATAGGGGACCAGCTTACCGCGATTTTGGGCACAAATATCGGACTTCGGATGATAACTAATAGAAGAATCCACTATCACTTTGCCCGACCTGGGATTCGAACCCAATTCCGCCACCTATGGAGACTAACCACAGTTACTGAATAATAGTTTCTTAGATTTACGCAAATGTTACACATTGAAATAAAACTATTATTAACGGATATTAACGTCGGAAAATTAAAAAATTAAAAAATTAAAAGTTAAACCAAATCCGTCTTAAAATCCGCAAATAATAGTTTTATTTCAACACAGTTATTGAATAAAAAAATCGTAATATGTATGTTGCCTCGGAGAGGAGCTAGTGCTCAACATGGGGAAATTCTCGCTTCTTAGTACTATATGTGACGGAAATAATCAATGAAACGATGGTCGAGATTGATATGACACGAGGAATTACTTCCTATATCTAAAAAGTACATACATGTTATTTGTTTATTCCAGTTTTTATATAATTAATAAATTATACAGAATGACATAAAATATTTATTTTCCTAAGCCCATTCTGCCGGATGACATTAATATACCGTTTTATTTAACCAGAAATTTTAAATTTAGGTTTACAATCTTATAATGACCGTATTAAAAATTGTAAATGACATTTATTTTGCAATAAAGTTAAATTTGTTTCGTCACAAAATTCCTCGACAAATTCTTTGTTTCGAAGGACAACAGCAGCTGTATCGTTTATTTTTAAATTTGTTTACGCATTTTTATGGTTTAGTCATTGAGGACGCTCTCGTATCCTCAAAAAAGTGGTCATAATTTAATCAGTTTAATATGCTGACTCAGTTGGTATGTACGCACAAGCAACGTCACTTGAAGTGGCTTGGTCTTAATTAATCTGTCTATTATTAAAACAGAACAAAAAATTGGTTCAAAATCACAGGAGTGCCTACGTCGAAATTCGGATATGTGCGTCGGAAGCTTGAGATAGCGTGATTTTAGCACCTGACTAAAAAAATTGCCTATGATGTAAGATAGAAGAATACAAGATGTACTTACAGACATGTGAAGGTAACACATAGCATAGTAATTTAAAATCTTGACTTCACTTCAAAATTAACAGTTTTTTTAAAACATTTTACGTCTTTTTTTTTTCTAAACATAGACTGAAAGGATCTGTCCGTATTAAAGGATACCGGTTTGTTGAAAAATACAAAACTTATTAGCGTGGGTAAGTAATATACAATCCGCATGCTTGAAAATCTTGTTTCAAGATCAAAATTATGATCTACGTAACTAGCTACTAGCATTACACAGCCCTATTATCAATTACAAACGGTTAAACTATTATTACAAAACAATACATGCATCCCACTACGTGGCCCGGACTTCTGATACGAGCAAGAAATTCCAAGAAATGTTACTAACTTATGATTATGCAGTTGAAGTATTATGAAATAAATTTTTATTGAATCCATAAAATGTCATGCGTTATTTAGATTCAGTCACTTTTTTTCCACTACCACCCGGTTCACAAGGCTGTTTTCGCCAGAGAAGAACGGGCAAGAAACTCTAGCGTTGCTCTTTTCAAAATAAGTTTACAATACAGTGTATTATACAGGATTTGCAATTCAGAGCAGTTCATAAATAAATTATAATTAATTTCACAATGCGTGCATCCCGCCACGTTGTCCCCAGGTAAATATATCCAGTTGATTGGGCTTGCATACCAAAACGAATCGGGATGGCCGGATGCGGGTGACCCATATCCGTCGCCACGATGTCCCATCGCGGTATGCAGATAGGGCCATCAACTTCTGTGAAAAAATAAACGAAGAAAATTAATGTCGGTGTTATTATTTGCACAAAAAATTGAATTAAATACGTACGTGCAATGCAGTCTAGGAGGCAACGACAGAAAAAAAATCCACTCCCAAAAATCAATTCTATTCTCTATGACACTTTTCATTCACTCAGAATATATATGGTTAGGTAGGTTAGGTATGACCTATGATAGACAATTCGAACATTTTGTAGAGTAGGTACATATTGTCATGGACGTCGAACGTTCGAATATTCGAATGTCGTGGCGGAGCACAGAGTAACCCCAGATAAAGTACCTGCTCGGAAACCCTGACTTCTCTAATCTTGCCGGTGGACGCAGTTGTCTATCTGCTCAAAACACATGTTAAAAATGTTTTGAATGCCAATCTGATGATACATCTGCGAACATTGTGGTTCATATTCAAATACTGTAGTTGAGAATCCATTTATGTTGTAAAGCCAAGACTGGGGGGAAAATTAATCAGACGTCGATCAGACAGTAGCGTAGTAGTGACAGCCCTATCCAACTCAGGTTTAAAAATTAAGGTCGGCTGTTAATTATAATGAAATGAGCAGTTTACGAGTCCTTGAAGGGTACATGTTCTCGATGTGTGATCATGTTTCATTTCATGAGTTGCAGCTGTAATTTGGTGATAATTTTTAATTGGAAGATTGAAAACGTGTACTGTTTGATTTTTAAATTATTGTCACTTGATAATATGTATGTAGCGTAAATATATAATGCGATAACTATTATCTATTTGCAATCGTGAAAGTAATGACAAGAAGTAAATTTCTGTGAATTATACAATGATGATAGTGTATACGTTGCCGGAGTTTCGCCTAGTCCGGAGTACCGCGGTATGCATAGATTTGAGCCTCAATTCATGCAAATATCTTAAAACAGTTTTGGTTACGTCAAAGCTTTTAGAGTAGTATTGCGCACTTATATTAAACTGTTAAGAATAGAGTTATCTTGAAAAGGCTATGTTTTTGCACTGTTTCATTTATAATATATCAAAATTCTATTTTTTTTTAGTTGTTAGTTGTATTGTATTAAGTTTATTTTTAGTAGTTTTCTTGTAACTATTTAGAAAATTTGTCAATATTTTTTTTTTTTTTTTTTTTTATTGCTGGGAATGGCGAGACGAGCAAGCCGTTCGCCTGATGGTAAGCGATACGACCGCTCATAAACAGTAGCAACATTCCACTGCGCTCGCCATCCTGAGACATAAGATGTTAAGTCTCAATATGTCCAGTAGTTGCTCTGGCTACAATGTCCTTCAATCCGAAACACAACAGTGCATTTAAGCAGTGTTGTTTCACGGGAGAAATAGACATTGCGGTGGTACCTACCCAGATGGCCTCTCACATATGAGAGACCTACCACCAGTAAAATCCAATATTTATAATTGTTATGAAAAAATACATACGTACATATATACCTAATATGCTTTGAAGAATTGTAAGCAATGTTAATGTTGCTTATTAAAATCGATAAAGATAATATATTATAAAGATAAACCGAATTTTCAGCTAGTAGTTCAACTTGGATCCTAGAATTGTATCGACCACTATACACTCTATCCCTAAACCAACATGGCCCTGAATCAAATACCAAAAGTAGCAATGGAAAAATAAATAATGTATTTCACTAGTAAATATTTGTGAAACAGTATGTCATGGTGCTCCATTAAAAACATTACGAAAATAACTGTGGTTAAAAGCGTAAGTTCTAGAATCGGTCGGTCAAAATGATGTCGTGAAAAATATCTGGGTAAGGTTTGTAAACAAGAAAATATTTGAAGAATTCGTGAGATGTCGCGTGCCGTGGTCTAATATAGTACGCTCCAGTAGGGCTGGTAAGCATGTAATTTGTGGTATGTTTTGTGTTGTCAGCTGTTTTATATTTCAAACCAGCGTGTTTTTTTTACATAAGTACATAACCCTACACATTCATCTCTAAAGTGTACAAAGGCATTTTAAACTCAACATTTTATAGGTGTCGACCCAACTGCAACTGCAACCTTATATTATTGGCCCATTATTTTCTATATTCTGTTATCCACAAATCTATAGCTATTATTTGTCTGTAAATCTTCCTCAAATAAAAAAAAAGAATTGGTAAATTTATAAAATCTAGAACACAAATAGAATTACTATTCAAAACTTGAATACATCACTACATAGTATCTTCTTTCTTTATCAGCCCATATACGTCCCACTGCAGGGCACGGGCCTCCTCTACAATCGGGAGTACGATTGAGAGTGGTAAGGCCATATAGTCCACCACGCTGGCCTAGTGCGGGTTGGCGGACTTGCATAACATAGAAATTTTTATAAATCGCTATGGTATGCAGGTTTCCTCGCGATGTTTTCCTTCACCGTTTTAGTGCGTGGTGATTGACTATCAATACACACATGACTCCGAAAAGTCAGAGGTGTGCCCTGGGATTCGAACCCGCGACCACCGTGAATATGTTGGCAGTGGCGTCTAGTCCGTTTACCAACAGGCCACCACGCACTACATAGTATATTATCTAAAACAAAGTCGCTTCCCGCTATCTGTCCCTATGTATGCTTAGATCTTTAAAACTACGCGACGGATTTTGATGCGGTTTTTTAAATAGATAGAGTGATTCAAGAAGAAGATTTATACGTATAATACATACATATTGTTGTAGATAAATCTATTTGCACCTCAGCGAAATTGGGCCGGGCCGCTAGCAACCCCAAGAAACACATTTTGTTCCATTCGGATTTCGGCGACCCTACACAAAGCGGAGACGGTCGCGCCGGCGCCGTCCACAGTAAATAACTGCAAGTTTATAATAAATGTAACATCGGTAAACATTGGGCGTCGGCGTCGCTTACGCAGGAAACGTGTGGGCTGCTTTGTAAAGCTCACGGCTACACGCGTAACTATTTTATTGTGTTTTAAGATGTAAACGGGGTAAGTTGCGTTGATACACGTGGATTTTTTTAAAACATACGTTCATAAACATCACGTCCGTTCCTAGAAAGGGTAGGCAGAGGTAAAACGAGGACACCTATGTTTCGAATTTTGTGTTCCGTATCGCGATGTGATATTGGGCTAGCCTATCACCATATCGGGCACAAATTTCTCCCTCCGGGATAATGAATAGAAAAATTTAATACCACTTTGATCGACCCGGGATTCGAACCCGGAATATTAGCGTTGAAATCGTAACCACCGGTGCCACCGGGGCCGTCATTTTTAATGCTGTTGTTTTATACCGTATGCAATATTTACATGTGATGGAAGCATGTCAATTGTCCATGATCAGACATGATGATTAGGCGAATTAAGAAATAAAAAAAAAGCAATTAATTTAAGGATACAATAAGGTTTGTCTCTGCGTGAGTTGCTTTGAGGATGCATGATAGTAACATTGAACGAAAGCAAGGGTCGATGGATTGTCAATAATATTGTTACTACGTTAAAGAAAGTTGGTCTCGAATCTAGGGCCCTACTATATTCATCCGAACGAACGAACGAACGAACGAAGTTCGAAACTTCGGACAAACGAAGTTTTTTATACGATACGAATGTATATATATGTATAACGTACACCGTAACTATAAGTCTATGGTTACGACCATAAATCAATAACGACCATAAGTTTTATGTAGGTAGTAGGTACATTCGTATCGTATATAAACTTTGATCATCCGAAGTTTCGAACTTCGTTTCGTTGAATATAGTAGGGTCCTTCGTTCGTTCGTTCGATGAATATAGTAGGGCCCCTACGCTTAAGTATGAGCACTACTATACTTGTAGTGGTAGTATAGTGGTAGTATTTTACCACACTCTATACAGAGGAACTCAGAGATTATTTATTTATTCTTAACTGCAAAAAAAGGAACAACTTTTAAAGAAACTACAACAAACGCAAAGGTACAGATGGCAGTCTTATCGCTCTAGCCGATTTCTTACAGACGACCTTTACTGTTATTTATTTTCTTATCAAAGTTTATTTTGTTTAATAATGGGATTGGAATAATGAGATCAATCATTTTATAATAGTAAATAAAACATCTTTGTGAGGCGCAATATCTATTCATAAATATGTGCGTCGCGGTCTCTATAAGCTGTACTTTTGTTCGGCAAATTCACAGGGCAAATTGTTCAATTTCAAGCACTTGGCACAAACATGGGTATTTGGTCTTTCACTGCCAAAACATATGGGAAGTTTCCTTGGTGTCATACATTTTTGCGGGATGGAAAAAATATTTTAGTTGTATACCGTCTCACGAAAAAATACATTTGTTTTTAAAAGAATATATATATTTATCTCGAGAATTATTTACTGTTAAATACAATTTAGTAATTTTATAAATTAATTTGTATTGTATTGTATCAGCCACTGCAGGGCACGGGTCTCCTCTTCAATCGAGAGTACGATTGAGAGTGGTTAAATTAATTATTGGTATAAATTAATTACTTTATTTAAAACTTGTAGATGTGTATGAGTTCATAAATAAAACCATTCTTCAAGAAAGATTTCTAACAGTCGTAATTACGTACACAATGTAGAGTTAGTGTACCTGTATTCCAACTTTATTTTAGATTGGAGTGGGCGCCGGCTATTTTTCAATATACCTGTACACAGAAACTGCGCATTTTAACGACCTTCACGGGTACGAGTATATTTGTATCGAAAAACAAACTATTATTGCGCAGAAGTTACAATAATAATGCTGTTATTTGAGCTTCGCCTCACAGATTTTTTTCTACTTCAGTAACCAATAATTTACTTGTTCAGATATAAAGATTTACGTGAAAAATATCCGGAACTGTTGCTTCTTGAAAGAAGAGCAAATCAACAAACAGTTAACAACTTCCAAATTTATAACATTAAGCAGTTCCTCTGGCGTAGGGATCTCATAAAATTTGATTTTTGCACGGTTACCACGAAGAATAAGTGAGGGTTTTATAAAGCAAATATTTTGTAGGATAAAAGCCAGTATAATAGGTTAGTACCAACTCATAAGTTTTCTCATATTAGTAACATTTGATATTCTAGCTCCAAATGAAATTATCAGAACGGCTGATAGATCTCTTCATGGCATGAGGTGATTTTTTATAGAGATACGAGCTTCTTACAAGGTGTAGAATCAAACAATAGTGGCCGATCTGATACAGCATAATTATCTTCAGTTACAATCAAAATACAGTTTACAAAGTGAATAACTCAAATAAAGAGATTGTTTGGCGCCGTTGCCCAGTTTTATCAACCACAATTACCATACGAGAGATTTATCATAACATCCTTCAGAAGATATTTTGGCGTGTGATACAAAGGCCGATTGTTATATTATAATCCGTGACTCATCGAGGTATTTTCACAATGATCATGACGAAGAGCCGTTGACCCGAAATTCTGCGTCTCGTGTATCGCCTACTGACGCTTTTAACTCCAAAGGTGTTTCAGTTGGCAAAACAAACTTTCATTCAAATGAAGTGTTACATGTTTTGTTTGAAAGGTTTCAGACTCGAATTGTATTTTGAAAATAGAATATTCGGTTTCATTGTTTTAATTAATGAACGCATGCACAGATAATTACGTTTGTATTTCCAGATGGCCAGCAGCAAAGTTTTGAATGTTTGTTAGGACTGTTTTTCAATTTTTATACAAATCATACGATTACGTCACGTAATGTTGCTGCTGTAGTTGATGATATTATATATTGTTGTTTATAGTATTATCTTTATGCATGAGTGCTTTGTATACGATATATTTGTATGTTAGGGATCGATAGAAATTGTTTAACAACGTTTGAAACACCCCATTTTGTTTTACCTTGCTCTTAATACATTTAGCGTTCTATTTTATTCGCAATGAAGGAGAAAACATTGTTACATTTATTTAAGTACCGTTTCATATTTTTGACCTTAATGACTCACATTTTTTATAAACACACTACTCCAGTTTTTGGACGATTAATAATTTAGGAATCTAGATTTAACTTTAAATAAACTATTTTTATTTATAAATGACAAAACGATCATTTATTTCGAACAGCTGTGTGGTACGGGGGAGTGAGACGGGATCATAGCATCTCGAACATGAAACAATAAGTTGTTAACCTCTGTTCGCTGTGCCAGTATTAACTGGCCTTTTGTCGTTATTAATTGCACAGCTACGTTCGCTTTCACACTAGACAAGTATATTTTAATAACAGATAGTATATTTTCATTATCAAACAAAATGATGCGTAAACTGTGTATGCTATTGTCATCTGCAGTCACCAGAACTGCACTTCTAAACATAGATCTCTCACAAATCTAAATGTTGGGATCAAAAAGAATTTCATTTTGCTAACGTTGAATATTGATTTGAATGAAATGCATAGGTTATCTTTCGATGTGAAGGTCGTCGGTATCCTTAATTTGTATTTTATTACAATGGTCTTGGAATATTACGAATTGGAATATTACATGCTCACGTTTTATAGTCGCTTCTAAAATTGGGTTTTGATCAGCTACTGAAATTACAATGAAAAAATGATACTACTGAAAGAAGTGTTTGAAATTATTCATTATTTTCTCAAATTTATTGTAACTGCTATCAATCACTGCGTTTTCCTCCCACATAATATTTGTGTAAACAATTATATCATACATTTTTATTGTTGGAGTAAAAAAGATTTATTATAGTAGCTATTGCCGGCGGTCAAGTGTACGCCATAAAATTTATTGATTATGCGCCGTTTGAAGTTATGTTTTATCTATTTTTTCTGAATTGGATCGTAAAATGACGAAACATTCCAAAGATATGTTAAACAATAGCCAACTGAATCGTGTGCATCTATAGGACTTTAGTTTACATAGAAAACTTTTGCACTATTATATTATGAGTATCTATGCTATATATTGAGTACACCTAATATAATTGGACCAAATTGATTGACGTTTTGTTATGGTCTTACTGAAAACTATAGCGCCTTTAATTGTTCCTTCTTCTACTTTCATCTTCCATTTCAACTTTATATGTTAACTAAGTGAAAGGGTTGTATATAATCTTATGGTGTTATTGGTTCACATGGTGTCGAATACTTTTTCTCAGATGAAACAATAGCCAGATGTCCGGCTCTGAAATGAAATATATTATTATATTTTCACCTATGGCTCTTTGATAATTTACAATCGTATCAAATATATATCGATTTCAATAGATCTCACTGTTGTCATCCAATAAAACAGTTGCAGTTTTTAGAATTTGGATTTGCCACAGAAAGTAAATAATTTTTAAAATGTTTTGTTAGCAGTTCGTATGTACATTTAACTTTTTGCAATCATCATATAAATGTTTTAGTAATCTTTTGATCCAATATATTTGTCCAATATAATTGTTCTTAGAATCCATTGAAATATCCGTACAGTACAGTGAATTTTCCTCTTTTTTTCCTTTTCTCAGAAATATAAAGCTCAATTAATCTGACACACTGGTTGCGTGTGTACATAATTTCGTCTCATAAATGTTTTTAGCAATTTATTAGGCGACCTAGAATTAAAATATTTCAAGTTCTATAAATGTATTTCGAATAACCTCGTTATATTCTGATACATCGGCGACCTAATTTTGCTTCATGTGATTCGTTTTATTTTGGCGACATAATTTAGGCATCCAGTTGGTGTGGGCTGCGATTGAAGTACTACTGAAGTCTGAACGCGCATTTTGTTCAATTTTGGATTTTATTTATGTAGTTTTTATTTTTTCATGGAGTTTTATGTTTTATTTTTATTTCTATGAACGGCGAGACGAGTATACCATTCACCTGATGGTGAGCGAAATGACCGCTCTCGGACAGTAGCAAAACCAAACAGCACCATAAATTACAAAAGAATACTTGGCATTCCACTGCGTTCGCCATCGTGAGACATAAGATGTTAAGACTCTATATGTCCAGTAGTTACTCTGGCTACAATGTCCTTCTAACTGAAACACAACAGTGCATTTACACTGCTGTTTGTTGAAATTATCTGTTTATTTGCAAAATTTATTAAGCTATTTGCGGGCCCGCCCGGATGCAAATACACTTGTTGAAAATATTCTATCACCTATGCTCAACAAGCATAATGTAGGATTCTAAGGGTAAAATTATTTTTCAAATCGGTTCAGTTGTTTCAAAGTCTATTAAATGCAAATAAGCAATCAAATCTTTCCTTTTTAAAATATGTCGTGTAAATATGTTACATTTTAATCGAAGTTCTTGCAACTATCTATATCTAACTAACATGTCGTCGTATTTTTATGCATCAATAAATGTTCATTACTTTACATTAATGGTCATCAAGGTATATGTAAAACTTCATGATTGAATTTTCTTCCCAAGTGTTCATTTTCGAAGGAGGCATGTCACCTTGTGTCAGATATTGTTTCTGAATTTATTTAAAACTTTTAAGATTTTTTTTTATTACTTTCACAAGCTTGGTATGATTTTTGTTAGAATGACAATTTCTGCGACGCAAAACTGCATAAGGTTTACAAATCTGCAAGCAATCCAAAAGCATACCGCATTCCGTTTCTATTGGAGCCAGTCCAAATCAGTTAGGGTTGGCAATCAGGTGTCTAAGTGTTACGTCCCATTTGTCTATCTAATATATTTACGATGCATTGCTTGTTAGCTTTACGATTTTGAGATGCGTCTGGTGCACCGCCCACCAATCTGTCCGTAAGAATTCCATTTGATACCGATTTATTTATCGTAAATGTGCGTTTAAATGATTTTGAAAATTAATCGCGAGCAATTTTGTAAATGTGGTCGAGTGCCGCTGAATTAATTGCGCGCTTGCCAACAGTTGCTTGAGCTGTATTTCCGAGGATTATGAGTTTTTGATGGTCTGCGAGTTCAGTAATTTATGCATTCTTCGAGGAAATTGCACGAGTTTTTGCATCACGATTTCCTTCTTGTGAATTTTATGAAAATAGAAACTACAATCGGGTTATAATGAGTCTGGTATGATTATGTAAAAAATATCGTGAGCTTTTGTTCGGATATCTTTGTTTATTTTACGTAACCTGTTTACTGCGGCATAAAATAAACTTTCAAAAAAGTCACTATCTTATTTAATACATTAATTGACTCCTTGAATATAAAATTAAACCCCGACCTCAGCAATCCCGCTAATAATGTCATCACGCAGATCGGATACATCGGCTCATAAATTGAATTAGTCAGGCTCGCGACTTGTACCCACACATCACCGCTGAAATACACAGCTCGGCGCATGTAAATCTGAAACATTTGTCCGTTGTCATATTAAATCTAGGCGATGCGTCGGAACGTCTGGCTCACGACGGCCTTTATTAATCATGCGCATGCCGAAGTCTACTTCTTGATTAATACCAGCATTAATTTACTGTATTTTGTTGAAATTGCTTTTCTTTGGGGGATTGCCTTTTAATTTCCTGTGATTAGGTGTAATACTCTTTACTTATTCATCTTCTGCGGATTTTTTAGTCGGTGATCATTCAAGTCAAAGTTTTAAAGCAGGACATCATGATATGAATATAATATCCATTTAGTTGTTTCAAGTTCATTGTTTCTTCAGAGGGCGATAGCTTCGTATTGACTTATGTTTTATTGCTAATCTTTTCTCGACGGTTAAGTAGCCCAAAGACCATTGAATTAAAGTGCGATTCTTAGTCTTAAGTGAAAGAGAGAAGCAAATAGTAATTAGCAAGTCAGTTTAAAAGAAAGTAGCCCACGTTTTGTAAGTGTTGATTGTGATAACTGTTATGCATTTAGTTGTTAATAAGTACGTTAATTTTGTATGAAATGTGATGAGTAATTTAGCATCCAATGATCAGCTCAAACTATCTTAATTGCCGAGGTCAATTCAATGGAGTCACGAGAGTAATTTAGGGCGTTGGCCGATTAGGTTTAGAGTGAAATTTGACTATTCTATGGCGAAAACCCGTTCCATAGGTCTTCGTTCCCTCGAATTGAACTTTTTGCAAACGTAATGACTATACAAGACATATAGTACGTGTACTCTTATAGTAGTATACGAAAACTATCTGAACTTTCAGTTATAGAGAAACCAACGTGTTAAATTGCCTACTTAATATGGGAAGACTTTGTCATGAACAATTATCAAACTGCATTACAATCATTCATTACTTTATCATAAAGCTTTTATAAAAAAAATATTCTATTTTTCTGGTCACCAGGTATAAAATAATTCTTTGAATCTGACGTGGTCAGTCCCATTTGTTCTCTAGTTGTTAAAATTAACTTTCAAACTCAACACATGGTTAGGCAATGTTTGGCTCAGTCAGTTCTTCAGTCTAGTGAATCTAGATGTATTCGGCGTCTTCAGGTGTTGAATCATTTGCCCCAGTTCGTTTGTTTGAAGATGTGGGTGGATTTAAGATCCATGTGTTTGACTGCGAGTGATTGCATTCAACTGTTCCGAAGTGCCCTGTGACCTAGATTGAAGTTGCAATCAGGGTTTTCAATACTGCTGGGGTTTTAAACTTGGGCTAATTTTTTGGGTATATGATTTAGATTTTGAGAAAATTTGAAGTGTTTTGTCATTGTAAGAAAGTCTAATCAGTGGTTTATCATGTAGCATCAGCGTTATTATATGTTTAACGAATGTTTTATAATCATTGATAATATTATTAAATAACAAAGGACCTGCAACAAAAAGGCAACATCGACATCCATTACCAATAAAAAAAATTCAAAAACATCGCATTGAGTTGTGAGGGCTAATACAATCATAGCAATCGAGAAATTAAATTTTGAAGAGATGATCACATTTTACAATGATGTAAATGTGTTCAAAATCAGATTTATGCAGAATTTGGTATATTAAATGCATAGCAAATATTTATCGGATATTCAGTTAATCATTATTTACGGGAAATGTCAGTTGAAAGCTAAGTAGAAATTAATGAATAAATGCCTGGTGCAGTCATATGATACATGCGTTTAGCGATCTGTGATGCGTACGCTGCAGTCGACCGACATACCGTGCTTTCATGCTTTGATGTTCTATCGCGTTTTCTGGATGAGGTGTAATTACTTACTTCCTTATTGGACCAGTAATGGAAGGAGACAATTTATTACGTACGGCAAGTTATGTAGGATATGTACCATTTATAACCTAAGTGAAATTAATTATGATGGGAATCTGAATCGTGTCTTGATTTTCGGCTATAATAAATGTATTAAAATTCTGGTATTTGTTTCTTATTGTATACAAGTTGACGATTTTGTAAAATTTGCCATACAGATATGCATGAGTTTTGATTATTATCAGTAGTGGAGGAGTCGACAACTCTCTTGGAAGATTTAGAATCGCGAATAATAATTTTAATTTTTAAAATTTTGTCTTATGAAGTGGACTGTACTGCTAATTTATAGGAAGTGTATTCAGCCTTTGATATTACATTAGAATCCAAGATGAAAACACATAGATTTAGATTTTCATTTTGTTCTGTTGGTACATTATCATAAACATTTAAAAAATCCAGAGAGTAAATGGTAATCATCTATCAAAATCTTGAATATAAAAAATGTTGTTAATTTCTGTAAGAAATAATTATGACGATGATGAATGATGGTTTTTGTATTATAGTGTATGATTATTTAGGAAAAGCCATAAGCATATTCATCCGGCTCAGAGCACCAGTTTAAAGTGAAGAAACCCGTGCGATAGAATTAATAATATTCATAATTCGCAAACGACATGCAGAATAATTTACGAGCACTCAAAACCATTAGCGTTATATGAATATCATTAGCTCCCAATAAAAGCGATTGCTAAAGAATTTCCGATTCGTAATCCATTTGAACTTCAAGCGGTTTATTCTGGCTGGGTGAATCACGGTGCAACACTGGGATCGTGATGCGTTTCTACATTTAGCACGCTCGTTTGTGTGCCTCCTAAATTTAGCTGGACTACAGGGTGTTATCCAGGAGACTGGTCTAGGCATTTATCACCCTTGGGTGCCAATGTCGTAAAGGATTTATTTATTTTCTGCTGCAGTGACATTATTAGATTTCTGAGTACTTTAAGTGTTATTCTTATAGCTAGACTGAATGACGGTTTGAATTCACTCCTAGGCCTGCTTTGATTTTGATTTTTATCTTATCGTGAATTAAATCCTTTCTGTTATGTCGACAGTATTTTTTTATTTTTTTTAGCTTATGTCCGGCCATCGAGCTAACTCACCACTGGCGCATATTAACATTCATGACGATTATGGCTATGTTGCCAGCCCATAGAGAGGGGAGCGGGAAGGGAAAAAGATAGAAAGTGGGAAGGGATATTGGGCATCCGGATTGCCCTCGTAGGACTAATATTACATTTAGCACTTTTAAAAATTGTTAAAAGCGTTTATTATAATTTTCCCCTTTACCAAACTTCTGGATTTGTCCACATAAATTATGTTATATTAATACAAACGTGAGTATGGGCATTAAGATTGCGATACTAAAGTATCGAAGCCACTTGTCTCTTGTTGAGTATTGTTTGAGAAGCATGTTCCTGAGCGAATCGTGTATAATTAGAATAATCCTTTGTCACATAGTTATTTACTATCTGAACTTTATTTATTTGTCGCTAAAAAAAGTGAAGGAAAAATATGAGGATACAAGTTACTCCTACATATTATGAATAGTTTTTTAAAATGGTCATTTGATTATAACTTTAAAAATAGGTATATTCCTATAACCGTAGAGTTCTTTAGTTACCTGGGATAAGTCCAAGATAAGTTAAAAAAATTGTGAAGATGCACAGGAACTACGAGTTTATTTTTTAGTAGATCCACGCTTTGAGAATGTGGGTTTATATAAAAAAATATTTTCAAAACATCTAATTTTAGAAAATCCAAAGTTTTGTTTACCGATTTTTGTAGGTGACCGTTGATTCACCGCCGAGAAATCTTGTTCAAAATATCAGCTGATTATTTTATTAAACGGCGCTGATAACTCAATCAGACTAGAAATATTTACGTAGTGTATGTTAAAATTTATAGACCTGTTTGTGTTGGTGCAAGCAAAACACTGTAATTAATTTTCGTCTTGCAGCCAGAACGCAGCTTGATGATATTTTAATATAATGAAGAAAAAAGCTTGTGCGCAGTTCGAGTATACTATTAGATAACAGCTGATCGTATTTTGATGCAATTGTTGTATCTATAGAGATATATTTGAAGAGGCGCAGTTATTAGTTTGTTGATAAATAATTATACTAAGTTATGACCATTTTAAATAAGGTCTATAACTTACCCCTGAGGTAGACTTATGCTTAAAAGTGGATATTCTTATTTCTTCTAGATTAAGTTGATGGGGGAGATATCATGATGGCCATAATTAAACTTAAAATGAGCAGGTTAGTTATTATTAAATATGAGAGGCAATTGTTTTACAATAAGTACGTATGCACAAATCAGTCGAAATTCAGTTAATTTACAATTAAAGAAAAGCCTTGTTAAAAAAAAAGAAATGGTGCCTATTTTATTTCTACATAACTTTTGTCTAAACTATTTACAAAAAATATTCTTACCAACTAAGCTAGCTCAAAGACAATTTAACATTGTGAAGCCAAACAGATAAATAACAGAGGAATGTGTCTTACGAAAATCGTGTCGCGTCACGAATGAAACGCAGTTTCAGCATGAACGTACTTAGCTTTTCTTTTTAGAATGTAAACAACATTTTCAAAGGTCGCCCCCAAGGTTACAGTGAATCAGCTGCATAGCGCATCCCAATTTATAAGCATCGCCTAGTTCACAGATTAAGAATAATAGATGCCGCAAGAATATACACTGAAGTGTCCAAAAGAAACTTGTTTTTTTTTCTCTCTATGTTCTACTGGTGAGACATAAGATGTTAAGTCTCATTATATCCAGTAATTACTCTGGCTAGAACGGCCTTCCAACCGGAACACAACAGTTCATATATAATGTTGTTTGGCGGGAGATACAGACATTGCGACGAAAGCTACCTATTCGACCCCTCACATATGTGGGACCTACCATCAGTTCATTGTTTTCATAATTCGAAGGAACTTTCCACATCTATTTAGATTTATGTGTGTGGCCTAACTCATTTTTTTTCGGTGTTTTCAACTTACATAATGAAGCATTTATGTTCAAGATTTTGTAATGGATGCATCCGGTGATGAGTAATTGTAATTAAAACTAAATATTTCCGGAATAGATTGAAATGTTTGCAATAAAGTTGTTTGTTACTTTTTTAAATTTATTTTTGATAGTATCATCATGTGGGTTGCGTATAATTAATGAAATCAGGTGTATGATCTTGCAAATGTGTATCCTATATTGTTATCGGATTCACTGAAAATGACTTTTTTACGTTAATAGAAATGAGATGTGTTGTAATCACTGCTAGCGGTGAAAAGATGTGGAATGGAAGTCAATTGTACTCTTAATTCCAATACGCAAAGAAAAAGTCTCTTACAGTTCAGTAAATTAATATTTTTTATTTAAAAAGTACCTATCATGTTTAATGATTTAAATGCGTATTAAATATATGTTTATATATATTTTGATCGTAGTATAGAAGTTAAAAGACGGGATAAACTCAATATACTTTATGATATATCCACACATGACTTCAATTCAACATATCCATATTTATTGCAAAACGTATCCATTTGAATCACAATTTACGTAATCGTACCAGTTTTTTCGAAAACAAAACATTAATAACAGCATGGACGACACTGAAAACGTACTTTTCACCGAATACCTTAGCCAAATCTTTATTTCAGGCGCGGAGCAAAAATATAGCCACTGGAAAATGCGTAGGTACTAAATAATAAAAAAGTTATTTTTCTATTACTCTTGAACAGCGCATCGTCGTGGAATTTGGCCGGGGAGCAAATGTTATGTAGACGTGTTTGTTATTTGTTTTTACGATAGTTAAGGCACAATGTGACATGCCATTATTATTCAAGGTCGCATGTATAGAGTGCTTTTAGAAAAAACATTAGTTTGGTAATAAATAGTGTAGGTATATAGGCATAAGAATGTGATGAGTTTGGTTTCATAACTTAACGCGGTTGCGCCGGCGACAATGTGCTAACTATCGTGAATAAATGAATCCAAGTGTCACATGTTTTTGAATAAGAACTGTATACAATTCCAAATATCCTTAACGTGGTAACCATGACGTGATAATTTAATATTAAAATAATTTAATAATGAACATTAATTTTATATTTAAAGACTGATTACACTATTAAAATTTCGCATGACTTATAAACGCATAATATTCTCAATGAATTATTAAGACTGAATAACTGCTTAATTTTTTTATGTTTTATTTCAATGAATGAAATGTTGAGACGAGCAAGCTGTTCGCCGGATGGTAAGCGATAAGACCGCTCATAAGCAGTAGCAACGTTCCACTGCGCTCGCCATCCTGAGACATAAGATGTTAAGTCTCAATATGTCCAGTAGTTACTCTGGCTACAATGTCTTTCAATCCGAAACACAACAGTGCATTTACACTGCTGTTTCACGGGAGAAATAGACATTGCGGTTAAATCACCATGAAGCCTTAGCCCTTAACTAGTTTGTCTAGACGCATAAAACTACCTAAAATTTTGGAGAAAGATGTCTAGACTCTAAAACATTAATGCCCTGTGCATTGTTCTTTAAATTCAATTGAGGGTGGGCACTAAGGGAAGACGTTAAACACCCCGATTTAAAAGCTTGCATGAAAACTCGTTTTGAAGACAGATGTTTCTTGTTTGTGTGGGGAACAATACGTGACATAAGGCTAGTTTTTTGGAAGAATTTCTATATTTCTTTGCTGTGAAATCTTCCAAGATTCAAAGGATTTACATGAAATAATGACTTTTTTATTATAGTGATTTTGCTGCTACTTTTGTTTTTTTTTACTTGCTTTATTTATTTAGTGTAGAAGTATTATTTTTCTCAAATCAGCTCATCTAAGAATTTTAGCAAACATTGTAATATATTACGTCACATCCAATTGATTATGCTCAGTTTTATTTATTGTGATAATTAATCAGTAAACGCAAAACTAAATTCATTAAGATTTTTTATTTTCTGAGTCATTGTAGCCTGTGTTAAAAAGTCAAACATAATTCTGAAACAGAAACAAATAATTAGAAGGAAATAAATCGGGCATCTGTTTATTGAGTATTCGGTTCTGTAGTATCGTTAAAACTTTTTTATAACTAGTGATTCACTGGGCGTGGTACAACTTAAACAGCTCTAAAGGCGTCACTATGTCTATTCTCAAGAATGATAATATTTTCTTGAAGACCAATAGTACGATTACAAACTATTACCTATATTTAACTATAGCTAGTTCATTTGTAATTTTTGAAACAGATTATTTTAGCAAGCTCTATCGACGAAGCGTACTATTGTCTAAGCCTGAGTTAAAGGTACGCTTTTATTAATCTTATGTGTTCCCTTTCTCACACTTTTCAGTTATTAATGCGTGCTCATTTTAATAGCCAGAATAACAAGACGAGCAGATTGCCTATTAGTAAGCGTCTAGCCTGCCTATTAGCAGAAGTAATTTCCGAAAATATTGAAATTATTCAAAAAAATAACTACTTTCTTAGCACTTAACGGCACTGGACTATGCTTGACATAAAGTGCAATGTAGTCGATTTGTGTATTGGCCTGTTGGTAAACTGACCAGACTGGCCAACATTTTCAAGATGGTCGCGGGCACGAATCCTAGGACACCCCTCTGGCTTTTTTCGTCAAATGTTTATTGATAATCAATCACCACGGCTATAACGGTGAAGGAAAACATGGTGAGGAAACCTGCAATAAAAAGTGATTTGTAAGAATTTCTATGGCATGACAAGTCAACCAACCCGCACTAGGTCAGCGTAGTGGATCATATGCCGTAACCACTCTCAATAGTACTCTCGATTGTAGAGAAGGCCCATGCCCTGTAGTGGGCCGTATATAAGCTGATACAGAATACATACATACCTAGTAATTGCTACATAATCCTTCAAAGCCGAACACGACAAGCCTTTATACGACTGATTGGCGGTACACAGATAAGATGGTGGGTTGTACCAAGATAATCTCTTGCACATTTTTAGGGGACTATATCTACTTTTTTTTTCGTCATTTCGTCCAGGTGAGTCATGCACATCTGTAGTTTTGCTACAAACAGTGTACACCAGATGTTCGTTTTTTCTTCGATAAATATAAAAATAATATAATAATGTAGAATATAAAATTCTTATTTATTGAAGTCTGGTCAGTTTTATTACTGACTTGTGTTCCGTTTGCGGTTTTGTGCGCATAGATATTTTCTACTTTAACACGGAAAATATTATTTTAGTCAACTTGCATCATGCATAACATACATACATTAATTCACGCCTTTTTCCCAGAAGGGGTAGGCAGAGGTGCCAGGACACCCACTTTTATTACACCCCATCGCCATATCGGACACATATTCCTGACTTTGGACTGATAATGAATAGAAAAATACAATATTACTTTGCCCGACTCGGGACTCGAAGCCGAGATCACAGCTTAGTTACCGTCACTTGATACAACTACGCCACCGAGACAGACACCACGCCACGGCAGACTTGCATCATGGATACATAAAAATCGGAGTTTAAATTACATGGAGATATTTCATTTATTGATTTGCTGTAAACACTTTATTATGTAAGTTAGCACTTTTATTGATAAAAACCTTTAAAATCTATGGAATTTTGGGTGCTTCGCCAACTTTTTTCACAACACAGCTATCAATTTTTATTCTGAAATCCATCCACCAATGAAATTCTTCCTCTAAGGATTTCCACAGCCTACATCCTTAATGTTTGTAGAGAGCACAATCATTGGCTATGAATACATGTGCTACCTTGAGTGATTTTAAAATCTAACACAAACATTCACCGTTTATACAGGGTATATCAAGAGTGCGACAGAAAACGAAGCTGGGTGGTAGTTTTAGGGTCTTTAGATACAATGCACAAAATTTAGTTAATTTTGTGTTACTGTTTTCTATCGTCTCATTAGCGTGGTAAATATATATTTTTTTCTTAAATAATAGTTTACACCTTTTTAGTTTTAAAGACTCTAGGGTACGCAAGGTTTTTAATAATTGTTTCAGCAAAAACTATGGATTACATTGAAACGCGACGTTTAAAAAAAAAAAATTGTCGCGTTTCCTTGCGAAATTTGTATTTACATTGTGTTTGTTGTCACTTAAACTACCACCCGACTTCGTTCTCCGCAGCAGTCTTGATATACTCAGTATAGTTACAGAAAACAAAATTATCGCAGTAAATTGTGAAAATAACCCATAGTCTAAATACGTTGATTTTAAATTGTTACTTAATAATTCTGTGGCTGTAGCGTGGGTGAGACACCAATGTGCATACTTTTAGCATGTTGAATTGATGTGTCACGCATAATGCTAATGGTTTCGAACGATTTCAAATTGTTATTGCTGGCAGGTGCATGAGAACATGCCAATAAATTGTGTTACGATTATCATACACATTATCTGGAGATGATATTGAAATTCTTGAAGCATGTCGTGTCATTCAACCCTGGGTTTAAGCACCGCAAGGTATGATGTCTATAAAAATTGGTTAAAATTTCATGTTGTTGAGTAGGTGGTAAGCAAGTAAGATTAGGATTATTTTTCTTCTCCTCAAAAGTCGGTATAATAACGTTGCATATTTATAAGGTTTAATAATGTTATTAATTAAGTTACGCCTACAAGTTTTTGAAGTGAAAGAAAATCTCATGATTAAGATTACTACAGTCTTACTACCGCTTTTCCCATTGCACGATTTTCGATTTTTTTCTTTACTTTTACTGTGCAGACGCTTTGTCCTGTTAGTAAAAAGCAAAAATTCTACTACTGAACACAGAGTAAGCTAATTTCTGAAATGATTCATTATTTCCTTGTCTTCACAAAATTAGAGATTCTATTTTCAAATTGACAGCCGTCAGGGTTTTAACAACACGTTTATGACTGGTCGTGTTATAAAAGTATTTTTCGGTTTATGATAACGTTAAAAGTTTATATTACGATGTTTTACGCGGCTCTACGTCACAGAGTATAAATTACCATTCGATACTCCCACCTCGTCACATGACGGCGGAGTTTTTAGGCGGAATTTACACACACCGTAATCGTCAGTTCGTAGTTTTGGCCCAACTTCAACGCTTTGTCGATGCTTTGTTATATAATTGGATTGTGATACTCTATTCAGATTTAAACAAATGAACTTTTAATTAATTTAGGTAGTTGGTAATATATAGTAATATTAAAGGTCAAGTTTTTTACTCAGGGCGGGTATTTTGTATCATTATTATTTAAATCCTGCATTCAAGTATTACGATACGATTTAAAGGTAATTTTTGATAATTGCAAGAATTTTATTCAATAAGCAACAATACCGAAAACTCGCTTCACTGACACGGCATAATAAAAGTTAAACTCTATGGCCTTACTACTTCGTTGTTTCTCCAAACTTTTGTATTTTTCACATCATTGTAATGAAGTTCTAAACCTGATAGTCCTATGAGTAGATCGTGGAACAGTGCACATGACAGAACATATAGGAGAAGGTTAGAAGACAATGCAAATCACACAGGATGTCGGACACGTTTCTTGACGTCAGTGACATTGTTCGAATGGATGTAAGATTATCTTGTAGTCTAAGAGGCGGAACGTTGAGTCATTATGAAGAAAATATGGGTCTAAAAATGACTGTTGCGAGGAGGTTGAAGGTTTTGAAACAGTTTGCAAGATACATTTTTTTTATTGCATTAAATGGCAAGATAAGTGTGGCATTCGGCTTATTATAAGCGATATGACTACTTGTCATCCTGAGACATACGATGTTACGTCCTATTATGTCCAGTAGATAGTCTGGCTACAAAGTCCTTCGAACCGGAACACAACAGTAGATTTACACTGCTGTAACTGTAACTGTGCTGTGCGGAAGAAATAGACATTGTGGTGGTATCTATCTAAGGGAACTCTAACATATGAGGAACCTGTCACCAGTAAAGTCTTATAGTTATGATTACTGAAATGTATTCACAGAGTATTTAATTCATGATTAGCGTCTATGTAAGACGTACACCACAGCGTTTATGTCGTAACAAATATATTAAATCAAGTTACATGTAGAGGAAATTAAAAAAAAAGTATTTTTGTCTCATAAATGCAATTCATTAAAGAAAGAAAAATGTCAAATAAGTTCTAACCAAAACGCGCTTACTCTTTTATCTTAAAATTAATCCGCAAAAATTGTCAAACATTATCTGATATATTTTTTGTGGTCATGTTTTGAAGGTCTTTCATATCACCGTTTAGGTTGCCAACTGTTAAAACTTCCGCATTGATTCAGAGAGAATAATAAGATTTTTGTTTATTGAGCGGCTCATACCTATCGCTGAAAATAATTTGCTATATTATGTATGTATCTGTATCAGCCCATATACGTCCCACTGCAGGGCACGGGCCTACTCTACAATCGAGAATACGATTGAGAGTGGTTAGGCCATATAGTCCACCACGCTGGCCTAGTGCGGGTTGGCGGACTTACATATCATAGAAATTCTTATGAATCGCTATGGTATGCAGGTTTCCTCACGATGTTTTCCTTCACCGTTTTAGTGCGTGGTGATTGATTATCAATACACACATGACTCCGAAAAGTTAGAAGTTGCTATATTATATTTATGAAAAAGTATAAAACTTGGTATTTTAATTGGAAGTAAAAAAAAAAACTAAGCCCTGTAAATTACACTCTTAATAGACTTTTTGATAAGCCGTAGAGCCTAGCGTGGCTCTACAACATTTTTTCTTATCTACAGTCTACAGAATCGGTAGCATTCTTCCAGCGAATTAACAGCATGTTCGTGAAATTTAATTTGTAAAATGAAATTCTGGTTACAAATTTAAATTCAAATTTAAATTGATTTATCAATCATCCATTTTAAGAGAATTGTTACGCAACAATTCACGACAGGCAAACTGACGGCGATCGCTTTTAGTAACTAGCTTATTTAACCCTCAATTACTGTAAGCAAACAGCCAAACAACTTCGTTAACAAATCTTTTGAAGCTGTTCAACGTGTACCAAAACAAAACACATAAATAATATTCTTCGCACCTAAACAAGCAAACGCTGAGAAAATCAAAGAACTTTTTACGCTAACAAACGCCTCGCCCTTGTCAACAGCCTGTAAAGTAGGTTATATTTATCCAACCCAATAATACAGGCATCAAAAATAGTTTCATTCATTCGCGTCACTCTTTCGTACACAAGATTAATTTCGAGCCCACAATTCATAGTAACTCCTACGTAGCCTACGCTCTCTTAAAACAGTTCATTCATTCATTCGGTCGCGTCGTTCGTTAAGTGTGTACGAACACTAAGTCGCAAAAGTTTGTTGAAAAAATTGGCAGTACTGAAGCTGGCTGGATGTAATAAAAATAGATATGTTTAAAAACAGGTGTTATTGCGTGTTTGTTAGCGTTTACGTAGACGATTTGTTTTCATTGTAACAAATTACCGGGAAATACTATTTTCGTCTCGTTTATGGGATATCATCCGTTAAACAAACTAGACAGCTTAATTAATTTCGTACTATTGAAAAGCATGTTGAACCACTCACTAAAAGTTTAAAAATACAATAAGTTTTCCTTTTTTTTAACTTTCCGCTTAAATTTAATTTTGGAAGGCTGGGCTAACTTATTATTTTTGAATTATAAATGTATATTATGTTCAAGGGATTATTAACATTCCCTTCGGATAGACTTTTGTTTTATTATTTTCAATCTTTCATACGTGTAATACTTGCGTGTAGTACGAATTCGAACCTATTTGCGTCAACAAATGGGAGTAGGTTTTCCACAGTAACTTAATTTGTGTGTATCAAAATCTACATGTTAAGTAGTTAGAGCTGAAACCGTATCTTCCAATATAACGGATATGACAAACATACCATACCACCTCATTGAAGTTAGCTCTGACGTTCAAATTTTTTCGCCCAAAACACGTCTTTGTCGAAACCATAAACAATATAAATGAATGGAGATGTTACGTCACTAGTGACTAATCGACTATGATATTATCGCGACTCATAAATTTATTCAATTTGACGAAATGCGAGCCAAGAGATTTATGATTGACGTTTTATGATCGAGTTTACATGCGTTTAGTTTAATGATAATATAATGTACGGAATGTATTTTATTCGGGTATGTAGGTGAAGGATTCTCCAGTAGTGTTTATCTACGAGTTAAATCAATTTATATAAATATTTGAGTTGAGAATTCCTTATAAATAGTTACATACGTAAGTATATAAACTCACGCCTTTATCCCAGAAGGGGTAGGCAGAGGTACCAGGGCACCCACATTTCGCCTTGTATGTTCCGTCTCACGATGTGATAGGTGGCGAGCCTATCGCCATATCGGGCACAAATTCCTGACTCTGGGCTGATAATGAATAGAAAAATCCAATATTACTTTGCCCAGCCCGGGATTAGAACCCGAGACCACAGCTTTGTAACCGTACCGAAGTACAACTACGCCACCGAGGCAGTCAAGGCTCTAGGTTATATTTACATCAAATTAAAGTAAAAAGGTTACGGTATTCTTTAATATTAAATGTCCATGTTCAATTTGCAATTTATTCTACACAACAGATTGTTATATCTATTAAAACAGTTTTTTTACTAATTTGATTTTTATTCAATCCATTGCTTGCATGCCACTCCGAATTTTGCTGCGATACTAGATATCAACACAAGTGTCCTATGATTTTAAGGAATACAATTATATCCATTATGGATCAACTAGGAAATAACCACTAATGGTCGTCTCGATCTTAGAACTTCATGATTTACAATTTACATAGCATTAAACACTTCAGTTGATTGTGAAAACTACAATTAACGTACGAATTGGCCGCTTTCAACAGGCCAATGTGGAGATACTTGGGGGAGGCCTATGTTCAGCAGTGGACTTCCTGTGCCTGAGATGATGATTATGATGATATGAATATAAGTCATCAACAAATATTGCTGGTCAATTTGACAGTAAAAACTTTTTTGTAGTAAATACTCGCTCCACAATTTGACTAACACTACTCTTGTCACACGCCAATTAAATTTAGATTAGACGTTCTTTGTGAAAAATATGTCTCACATAGGTGCGGTGCATGCACTGCACATGAATCAGTTAGAAACGCGTAGGCGCCATAAAATTCACGGCGCTTTTGACCCTTTGGTCGCGAGAACTACACCCTGAAAGCTTTGCATGGTTATACTGTTTGGTTAGACGACTAATTAATTATTTTTGTTCCACGTTGCAGCGATTCAGATTCAGCTTTGACCAAAATCGAACAAGATATTTGTATCGGGTAGCTTCTCTATACGTAGTAATTATATCTAAATGCTAGTGATTACTCGATTGACTACATTAGTGTGTGTGACTACATCTGTGGACTTTAATGCTCCTGTAGGTGCAGTGCAAAGCGATTGGTCATTAATCATTTAAATTCTAATGGTGTGTGACGAAATACGAAACTGAGAATGAAATTCTATAAAAATATATATTTTATCTCCTATTTAAAAATATATTCCAATAATACAAATAAACATTTGTACTCGTAATCTTATAATGTTTACATTTTGAGTCTGGTAGAATGTGAAGAGTGCATCGCATTCGGGTGCCGTAAGATTGATACGAGGGTATTTCCTGTCAGCATGTACATAGCCGCCATGCGAGATATTCGTCTTTCCCTACTAGTTGCTAATAATGCAGCTTGTGATTATTTTGCAAGGATTTTGTAGCACTGCAAGATTTGTACTAAGAAATACTAACAAATGGAATCTAGTCCAACACATATATTTAACTCAATAACGGATGTAAAAAGTATTTTATTTTATTAAAAGTGTATAGAAGGCCATCTATGATTCGGATATAGAATTATAAAGTACATGGGAGAGACAGTCACCCTACACGTCCCTGGTACTAAAATAAGGAGACATTCATTTTGCGCCACTCGCCGGTAGATGTCACTCTTTGTAATACTCCGATAGTTTACTATCCATGGTATTATTCCGATATATTTTCCTATATTCTTTAATTAATACAATATTTTGCGAACCCAGACGTAAAAGCCTTCACTGAACGTGACGTTTTTGTGTTTGTGCGGATTTCTGTTAAGTTTTCTACTACATTATACCAATCTATAATGAACAGATTACGGATTAATTACAGTTTTAAATAGGAAACCAAAGTTACATTTCCAAAACTCGCTTACTTAGAGTAAACGTTTAACTAAATAAAGAGTTGAATTCGCAACACAAATGACTTGAAAACTGCAAATGTAGCATTAAATTCTCTTTGGCTCCCATTTAGCGTTTCTCCGACTTTCATTATTAAGTTATCAAAGCGGTGTTATTCTGGGAGTACCTTTCACGACGCTTGTGGAAATAGAAGAATTTTTATTACTTATAAGGTTTACGGAAAATATCACTGGCTTTAAGATTTTTTATTCCGTTTTTCTAATGCCATATTTAGGTTTAGTCGGTACAACGACATCGATATTTGTATTTTAGAATCTTGCTTATGATTCTTCGGTGACCCATTTCAGAAATATCTAAAGTTATATAATTTGTATTTGTACCGACAGCTGATTGTTTGACTTGAGGAACGAAAAAAGGAATCCCACGATTAATCCACGCACGCTGTGTCTAGACAAACGGAATAAAAAAAAGCAACCGTATCCGGGATATCAATATTATATCAATTTTGATATTTACATAATACAACAAAAAAAAATCGAAATAATAAAATTAAAAGCAGTATAGGTATTAGAAAGAAGAAAGAAAGAAAATAATTTGTATTATGGTCTCTTCTGGAATTACATACGAGTAGGTATTTTTGTAAATTACACATTTTATTTGAATCGACAGTATCCTCTCTTTGGTGTCATAATAAGGACATAGTTCAAAGAGCAGGAGAGTAAAAAATCTGCATAATCGCCACGTCCCGAGAGAATTCATTATGATGTCTGGATAAATAAATATACATACATACATTTATACAAACGGTACCGCCTAACAATGGACAATTTATTATTTAGATTCTGTCGTTTTTCCTCGGCGGATTTTTTCATGTAAATTTGTGTGGTCTCCATTTTGTATCCTCCTTCCGAGACAGTGATTACCGGTTGGCAATATTAATAAATAATTGCTTGGAGAAATTTTGTGATGATACTATAGCGCGTACAAACATATGCTAGTTAAATTCAGATTTAATTAAAGTTTAAAAGACATGTATACAACAAAATATAGATATCGTAATAAATAGTTGTTTCGAAAGTTACTAGTTTGATAAATAAAATATATATCAAAATCCATTGCGAAATTATTATCATTCATATCTGATATATTTTGTAAGCCTTTGCTTATAAATACATAAGTACGTATGTACGTATCTACCACCTCTATATACCATTTTTGATTTCTGATTTCAGAATTAGTATATGGAGGTGCAACCAGGACTCCCACGTTTCGCTTTGCATTTAAGTCCCATATGTGATACAGACGAGCCTATCGCTACATCGGGCACAAATTCCTGAGCAGATAATTAATAGAAAAATCCAATATCACTTTGCCCAACCAGGGACTTTTTTGAATCCGAGACCTCAGGTTTGCAATCGTATCGCAGTACAACGGCGCCACTGAGGCAACTAGGAATAGTCATTTTTATTATTTTATCAATATAAGTAGAATAAAAAGAAACGTTTGGTTTAGGTTAAAGTGTAATTTTTCCCAACCTAATTGTGTTTGGAGAATGAAAATGATGAATCCATTATCGCGTTAAAAATTGACACTTATGTGCTAATAAAGAAATTGTTTTACGATAATTTGCACCTAACAATCGATATTCTAACTAAGACTTAAATGGAATAGCGATAGACAAGAATAAAATTTAATTAAACGCAGATCTTGTTAGTAAACATTTATTGGAGGACAGTTGGCGTACTCATTGTTTTGTCCTCTTCGCTAATAAGAAGATCTTTCGCTATTTGTTTTAATTATTCAGCGTCTTATTGAATCTCGGTGACAAATGATTCAATGCAGAGTTGATTGCTTTTCTATGAGAGGAAATCTTTATTTATGTATATTCCAGTAATATTGGAAATGTTTGAAGCAATTGGATAATATGTACTGCATTAAAATGGTCTTGTATCTATCATGAGGGCAGTTGTAAAATAACACAAATTTAACATTTCGCTACACACTTAAGGAGCATTTGCGCATACCACAGGTAAGTGTTGAGTGGTAAAGAAAAGAAGTTAGTTTTGAGGATATTATGGATACATTTAGTAAGCCTTAAAAATACATTTGTAATATTATATTAATTAATATCATTTTCTTTTCTTTTCTGTCCATAGATTTTTGGTTAGCTTGTGTAAGCTTTTAAAGTAGCCCATTTTTCATACATACTCGTAAATTTACTGAACCAACATAACATTTTATTTTCCGAGTTTGTACAATCAGCTAATCCTCATATTACTGTGAGATACATGACAGCACAGCGGTGTTGGCAGAAACTTTACGATACGATGTACAGCGGTGGGCTAGTGATAGTATAGACGGACATACAATACCTTTCATACGTCCCGCACACCTGCACGCAGCGCTCTGTTCCCAAGCAACTCGTTAACTGAAGGGTCTACCTTGAGATAAACGATACAGAGCTACCAAGCCAATAGATACGGCGTTGGGCTATTTATAGAAGCGAGCCGCTGGAAGTATAGGATAAATGCTTTGGCACTATTCAATTATAATGATTTTTAGAACAGCAAACTAACATGTGGCTGTCCTATCAATGATCTGATCATCATCACCCGTTTACATGTTCACAAGATTTGAGAAATTTTAGTTTCTGCATTAGCTTTTGAAAACGGAGGTTGATGCAGTAAGGAAAAAGGACGGTAACCGTTTTTAGGATTTAAAGAAAGTCACTGATCAGTGATCACACATGAAGCGATAATTGTCATTGATATAGTTTTATAAAACGTCGTTCATACATAGTAAAGTCTATAAAAAGTATGCTTATATATAAAAACTATTGACTTCACCAGTTTGAATGTAACTTTTTTTTGACAAATTACTACATCTAGCTTCGTAAGTCTATGGGCCGCCTACACCGTATAGGACGCTATTTGTCTCTACGTAGATTAGTATGAGTGTTGCCGAAGCGTCTCGCACCTGAGACCAGCTTCATGTAAACAAGCCCTACTGTTTACGCCTAAAACATGCGGACGCAATTTTTGGAGGCGATTGAAAAAGCTACTGACGCTACCTCTTTCAATATTGTTTATTTTGTAAGGGGACGGTTTTATGCATTATTGTACCGTCATTTGTATAAGGGCGATATGGAATGGTTGCACGGTGTAATGAGAAAATCAACTTCTTAGTAAGTGTGTTTTAAAAGTGAAAGAGGAATGAGATGGATCGGTAAAATTTTATTGGATGGCGTAATTGTTTTTTCCCTTTATATTAATTGTTAATATTCTATCTGGACGATATTTCATTTCCATTAAAAATTACAATAAATAAATACACCCAACAGTCACATACATAGTCCGGACTCCCACAGAGATCGAGTCTTGTTTCGTGGGTATCAGAAACTACGAGAGGCTTTGCGGACAACCACCCACACGGTGTTTTCACAAACACCCAGACCCGAAACAAATACCTGTGGTTCACACAAATGTTTGTTTCGGTGCGGGGATCGAACCCGTGGTCGCTCAATTCAGTGTATATTTGATCGAAGCATTTCACAGCCGGCGTTTAACCAACTGTGCCACGGAGGCAGTCAATATTTCTAATAGAGCTCTTATATTTATATATTTTAATAGTCAATATTATCGAACATCATTTGTACACAATAAATAAAATAGTACAAAAAAATATCATTTCAATGGATTTCAATACCAGACTCGTTATGATAATTTTGATATATTCACACTTACCCTTGCGAGGTCGTGCCAAAATCTGTAAGTAACAGATTACATTCGTTGAATATTCTTACGCACAAGTACGCATTGCCGATAAATCAAAGCCAAGTTTGAATACAAGCCAGAGCGTTCGGAATATCAACTTGGGTCGTTATCTCTGATAGGTAGATAAATTACATGTAAGCATATATCATCCTCAGGAGACGTTTCAATCGAGCACATTCCCATTAGCCGAGTTTCAGGCGTGACAGTCGTTTGAATGAAAACTTGAGCGTAGTTCCAGATTTATTGCGCCAAGTTGCGTTCGCGCCTCTGCTCGGTGCCACGGATGTGATTAGGCCTTTTATTTTGGAGAAGATTTTTTATTTTTATCAAACTATGCTGCCCTGATATTGAAAATATGGACATTTAATACTTACATACATAATTCAGAAGTCTACATTGCCGAAAAGATAGTTAGAGCCAGGCAGGTACTATTGCCATTTGCCAACCAGATTTGGCTGAGCTGATTTCCTTCCCGAATATGATAGCCGACGAGCCTATCACCATGTTGAGCATAAGTTTCAATGTCGCGTTACGCCTATCACATTTTTATAGGTTGTTTTCGTTGTATATACCTACCATAATATTCAATATGTGTATAATTAGGTTTCTTAAAGTGGTAGTTCGCAGCATTGAATATTTATTGATAATTTCTGCCAAACTGGTCCAATTAGTTAGATTTCAGTTTCTATTTTACAGGCTGGAATGATCAGCATGGACGTTACATCTGTGGGATAATTAGGAGCAAAGCAAGCCACCGGTGGTAGGTCTCTGATATAATAGAGGCCACCTGCGTTGGCACCACCGCAGTGTCTATTTCTCCCATCAAACAGCAGTGTAAATGCACTTTAGTATTTCGGTAAGAAGGAAATTGTAGCCAGATTAACTACTAGACATGGAGTGCAGTAGAATGACAAGCATGCTTTGTAATTCATGATCATGTTTTGTTTTGCTACTGTCTATGAGCTGTTGTATCGCTTACCATCAGGCGAATGGCACGCTCATCTTGCCGTCCATAGCAAAAAAAAAACATTGAATCCACTTCATAATTCGTGTATCAATAGTTGTCATTTTTAATGAAGTCAAGTCAGAACTTCTTTATACCACCTCCACCCATTCCGCGATGAAAGTTCCCTATGGCGAGGACAACCGTGCGTTTATGTAAGTTGCTAATTACTTGATCAACAGAGCTTCAAAGGCATTGCTCCGCCTGTAGTTAGACTTGCGAGCTGTACGAGCGTTAATTGTCTTGTAATTGTGCGTAATTAATAACGTGTGCTGTCACTACTTGAGTTTCATGACTATGTTGGCTGTCATTGTGGAGACTAAAAATGTTCTTGAAGAATGACTGGTAGTGTAATTCAGCCATGGTCAGATGTTTTTGTGACTTTTTGGAGTTAAATATTGGTAGTAATTGGTGGTATTTAAAATTATTGGTAAAAAGCAAGGATTAGAATAAGCTGGGATATTAAGTTGAGACCTAGAATCCAAATCCGTTAAACTGACTACATAGATTGATACATTGATTATTTATTGATTTACATAGGACTAGACTAATGGAAGATAGTTGGACGGTTAGTACATAAAAAAGTGCAGTCACAGACATAGTCCTGACCTTGCATTAAGATCGTGTCTAGTTTAAGTCTTGTCTCTTGGGTATCAAGAACTAACTACGAGTGACTTTTCTGTCTCACAAACAACCAGGCTCATAACAAACGCTAGTAGCTTACCGAAATATTTATCTTGATGCGGGAATCGAATGCGCGATCATTCGTTGGCTTTCGGAGGCTGCCAGTACATAATTACTTCAAATTTACAATTACATAATTTTGCGATTTGGATATGGGAATTCGCGTTCTTAAATCAGTTTTACTATTGACATAATATATGAATATGGTGGTTTTACAAAATAAAGAACCAAACTTAAATTTATTATTATTGATAAAATCTCAGGCCTCATAAGCCATAGCACTAACCATTTAATGCTAGTCAGTAGTTACCCCACGTGGTTAAATCAGGTACCGCAGAGGGCGTGGAAGCGCCCTGCGTGACTGCCTTGGTGTCGCGTACGATTACGCAATATTGGCGACATAAACTACTCCGCGGGACTATTCTATTCAATGAATTATGTTGTCTCTTATAAAAAATTTAGGTGCTGCATGGAATTATCTAAACTTTTTTTTATATTTGGGTCGTGGTGAACAGGGTGAGTAAGTCGGTTATTGCATTTGTGCTTTGTTGTATTTCGTTAGTCAATAGCCAATGCATGAAAATGTGAATTTCGTAATTCGTTATTATGAAATTTGCGCTGAATTTGTTTTGAAGTTATCGTTTATCATGCACGAATAATATAATAACACTTACAGTCATATTCATAGACAGTTTTAAAACCTATTTGAACGACTTTTGAATTGTTGTTATACGAAGTTGCGAGTGTGTCTAATCTGTGCCGCGATGTCGCGATGACTCACTCGATTTATAAACTGCGCACATGTGATTGAAAAATGGCGCCCGTGTAACGCGTCTAAGTTGTAGCTTACTTATAATGTTTTGTTTGCACTGAATATATAGTTTAAACACAGTTTTATTGTTTGTCCCTGTGGTTCCCTGCCAATAGGTTATGGGCCCAGGTGTAAAAGTGCCGGTTAAAAGACATTAAAGTGTATAAATCGTAAACATTTTCGTAAACAAGCGTAAATAAAACTAATAAACAATAATATCTAGTGCTATCGCGTGGACAGATGGATGTTACATTGGAACTTGTATAGTGTGGTGATTAACGTTTTGTGTAACACATTTATTTAACAAAATAAACAATGGCAGCTACGATTAAGATTGATCAGCTTACGGGTGATAATTATGATACTTGGAAGATACAAATGCGAGCTATTCTGAAAAAGAATGACTTGTGGGATTATGTCTCCGGTGAATTACCCAGACCATTACGTTCTGACTCGAAATACTCAGATTGGATACGGATGGATGGCAAAGCTGAATCGGATATTTTATTAGCCGTGAGTCCTACAGAGTTGATAGCATTAGATGGCTTGGAAAGTTCGAAGGCAATATGGGACAAACTTAAGACTTTATACGAATCAAGTGGGCCTGCGCGGAAAGCGTCATTATTAAAGAAACTTGTGTTAACACGCATGCCGGAAGATGGCGACTTGCGTAAACATATCGCGGATTTTTTTGATGCTGTAAAGAAGCTCAAGGAGATCGGTTTAGTGGTTATAGACGAACTACTGGCCATTTTATTATTGTATAGTCTGCCGGAATCTTTTTCCATGTTTCGAACGGCTATGGAATCTCGCGATGATTTGCCCTCTACTGACGTGTTGAAGGTTAAAATCATTGAAGACTACGAGGGCCGCCAATCGAAAAGCGCAGATTTGCAAGGTGCGATGTATGTGAAAAAGAAATTTCAATATGCTCACAAAAAGGAAAGTTATACAAATCAAAATCAAAAATTCAGGAAATGTTTTCGATGTGGTCGTCAAGGACATATAGCGAAGGAATGTAGAACAAAATTCGAAAAGAATAAGCATGTTCCCGAAAATAAACAAACTAGCAGCTATACAACCATGTTAAGTGTTACAGAAGATGTGATGCTTAGTAACCAGGATAGAGGTTCTGTATGGTGTATTGATAGTGGGTGCACCGGCCACATGTGTCATGATAAGAACATTATTGAGGATTTTACTCGTACGGAAAGTGAGTTGAACTTGGCAAATAATGAGACCACGCGCATAACGGGCACAGGTCATGTGAGTTTCATGGTAGATACTGGATGCGAAGAGCGCCGAATTGACCTACAAAAAGTACATTATGTATCAGATTTACGTACGAACCTATTATCTGTTGCGAAGATTACTGATCACGGTTTTGAGGTTCACTTCAGAAACAATGGAGCGGTTGTTACCGATAAAAATAATAAAATCCATATGCGTGCCGATCGCGTTGGAAACCTTTATCATGTTCGACTATGTGAGAACAGCGTGAAGAACGCAGAAATATTAAAAAAGAATATTGATATGTGGCATGAAAGACTAGGCCATTTAAACGAGCAAGATTTAAAAGCCTTAATTAAAAACGATTTGGTGTATGACATGAAGTTTAATATTGATGAAAAATTATCGGAGTGCGAGATATGTATGCAGGAGAAACAAACCTGTGAACCTTTTCCCAAAGGATCAGAGGATCGCACCACCGACTTGCTACAAATTGTTCATAGCGATGTATGTGGACCTATGAGAACGGAATCATTTGGAGGTAAAAAATACTTCGTAACATTTATTGATGATAGATCAAGGTGGTGTCAAGTCTATTTCATAGAAAATAAAAGTGACGTATTTCAATCTTTCAAGGAATATAAAGCTGAAGTGGAAAACTTTACTGGGAAGAGAATAAAAACATTACAGTCTGACAATGGACGAGAATATGTAAATAGACAGTTTGATAATTATTTGAAAAAGGAAGGAATAACTAGAAGATTAACAGTACCACATACACCACAGCAGAATGGGATTGCTGAGAGGAAAAACAGGACACTCATAGAAATGGCGAGATGTATGATGCGCCAAGCAGGATGTCCGCCATCATTTTGGGCTGAGGCAGTAAATACTGCGAACTATATCCGAAATAGATGTCCTACAAAAGGATTGAAAGGTGCTATACCATTTTCTATATGGAAAGGAAAGAAACCTACAGTCAAATATATGAGAACGTTCGGATCAAAGGTCTACTACAAAGAGAAAGGAACCAATAAAGGGAAATTTGATTCAAATTCTGAATTGGGAATTTTAATGGGATATGATTTACAATCTAAAGCTTATCGTATTCACAATCCAAGAACCAAAAAGATTATTGTAAGCCGAGACGTAAAATTCGTAAATGATAAAGCATTTGGACGCGAATATAAAGAAATACTGGACGAAGATGAAAGTATAGACACTGAAGAAGTGATCATAGATTTGAATAAATCTGAGAAGGAAGTAGAAGAAAAACCTAAAGCTCCACCTAAAACTACTAAAATTCGACGAACAGAAAAGAAACCAATAGAGAAAAATGACAATATAGGAGTAGACAATACACACAGAATGCAGACGAGACGAAAAAGGAATAAGAGCATTCCTTGGGAAGAATTAGTAGAGCCATCAAAACGAGGAAGAGAAAAAATAAAGTCGATCCGAGAAGTGCGTAAGAAACCTGTGAATTATAGAGAAGTAGTTCCAGAAATAGATAGCACAGATAATGATGATAGTGACGACAAGAGAGATGATTTAGATGAAGATTATACTGCAGGTATTGCAAACATTGAGCCTTGCATTTGGGAAGATGTAGAATACTCAGATGATAATAAGGCTTGGAGATCTGCTATTGAAGACGAATTTCTAGCACTAATTAAAAATAGAACCTGGGAAATAGTTACAAGACCAAATGACAGAAAAGTAATAGGAAATCGTTTTGTTTTCACAACTAAAACTACGAGTGGCATACTACGTAAAAAGGCAAGATTAGTAGCCAAAGGATGTTCCCAGAGGCCAGGAGAAGACTTTTATGAAACCTATTCTCCCGTTGTACGATTATCTTCAATTAGAATACTGGCTGCTATATCCGCAGAACTCGGACTTGAAATCCATCAGATGGATGTCGTAACTGCATACTTAAATGGAAAACTTGATGAAGAAGTATTTATGGAAATACCAGAGCACTTGAAATCAGTATTGGAGAAAATTATTACTAAAGAAAAAATTGGTTCAAAGCGAGAAGCAATTACAGACATTAATATGATTAATACAGCTAATCAATGGTATAAAAGTGTGAGTGAAAGTGATAATGTGTGTTGTGTTTTGAAAAGGTCATTATATGGTTTACGTCAGTCTGGATTGCAGTGGTATAAGGAATTGGTGAGAAAACTAAATGAAATTGGTTTTGAATGTTTAGAACACGATTCATGTCTATTTATTTCAAAGAAGCATGATAAAATAATTTTGATTGCAGTTTATGTTGACGACATAATTTTAGCTACAAATGATAGTATATGGTTAAAACAAGTTAAGCAACAATTAGCGGATGCATTTGAAATGAAAGACATGGGTCAAATTAGTAACTGTTTAGGCATTAAGTTTGCACGTGATGAGGATGGCAGAGTATATCTTAATCAGGCAATTTATATACATAAAATATTAGATCGATTTGGTATGAGCGACTGCAAGCCTACTATGACGCCCATGGATACGAATGTTAAGTTGATTAAACCTGATTGTCAAAACCAAGATGTAATGCAAAAGTATCCTTATCAGAGTTTAATAGGTGCATTGATGTTTTTAGCCGTCTCTACTAGACCAGATATTTCGTTTGCCGTTAATTATCTAAGTCAATTTAATACAAATTATAATGTTGAGCACTGGAAGGCTGCAAAACGTGTGCTGAGATATTTAAAAGGTACAGTGGGATATAGTTTAGTTTATGAATGCACAGGTTTACCGTTGTTTGGTGTAGTTGATGCAAATTGGGGTACAAATATGATAGACCGAAAGTCTTATTCAGGATACGCATTTATTTTTGCTGGAGCTCCAATCAGCTGGGAGGCTCGCAAACAGCGAACTGTGGCACTTTCGTCTACCGAGGCCGAGTACATGGCTTTGTCAGAAGCTACGAAAGAAGCTGTGTATTTGAGAGATGTATTGAATGTTATTGGTTTGTTGTGTGATTCTGTGACTTTATTCAACGACAGTCAGGGCGCGATAAAATTAGCTCAGAATAGAAGTTATCACCCACGTACCAAACATATCGATATCAGGCACCATTTTATTCGGCATATGTACGAACAAAATGTAATAGATCTTAAGTACTTATGTACGGATATAATGCCAGCTGATGTTCTAACCAAAGGCCTGTGTGTCGCAAAGCATTGTGAATGTGTGCGTAACTTAGGTATTGTGGATGAGTCTTAGTATTGTAATATAAGTATTTGGAATCGCTCTCAACTTCGAGGGGAGGTGTTGTTATACGAAGTTGCGAGTGTGTCTAATCTGTGCCGCGATGTCGCGATGACTCACTCGATTTATAAACTGCGCACATGTGATTGAAAAATGGCGCCCGTGTAACGCGTCTAAGTTGTAGCTTACTTATAATGTTTTGTTTGCACTGAATATATAGTTTAAACACAGTTTTATTGTTTGTCCCTGTGGTTCCCTGCCAATATGAATTCAGTTTAAGCGAAGAAGACAAAATATTCGGTAGCTAAAATAGTGTTAAAATTAAAAACTGCTGCTGAAAAACTGAAATAAATCTACCCTTTAAGAAGAGGATATTTTTAAATAAAACACAATATTTAATTCAGAAAAATAAATGTAGTAGTGTTGATTTGTTGAGTTGAAAAAAGTGCTTGGTGGCCTGTTGGTAAACGGACTAGACGCGACTGCCAACATGTTCACGGTGGTCGCGGGTTCGAATCCCAGGGCACACCTCTGACTTTTCGAAGTCATGTGTGTATTGATAGTCAATCACCACGCACTAAAACGGTGAAGGAAAACATCGTGAGGAAACCTGCATGCCATGGCGATTCATAAGAATTTCTATGGTATGTAAGTCCGCCAACCCGCACTAGGCCAGCGTGGTGGACTATATGGCCTAACCACTCTCAATCGTATTCTCGATTGTAGAGTAGGCCCGTGCCCTGCAGTGGGACGTAAATGGGCTGATACAGATACAGTGTTGATTTAGTGTCAGTCTCAATTTTTATTTGCCTTTACTGGAAAGGGTGGCCGAGTCACAAGCAATACAACCTATAAACATTTTTCAATTGCCACATAAATAAAAATAATATTTCCTATACACCAAATAATTATAAAATAATTACATTTCAAAAAGATTGATCAATTATATCCATTAATCACGCAGTTTCATTGCTTTACACAATGGAATAGTGACGTTCGGGCGGTACCTGGTCTCGACACTAGTGCCATAAATCGGAGCCACTCGCAACTGTCGTCGAACGTGCAATATACGAGAGTTATAGGGCCAGGAAATTAATTCTGTCGGCACAAGTAGGGTTATGCGGGAAGCACGTAGAGGGACCATGTTTTTTGTATTTTTTTATAAATTTGTAATATTAATAACACTATTAAAATACCAAATATCACATAATGCGGAACAAAAATAAATTAACGGATTTGATGAATCATTGGGCGGCCTTATATAAATATGTTTTATATTTCGGTATATAGTGTAGCTGAGACATTGTGTTATTGGTTAAAGTGATAATTTGGTTTCTGGATTTTTGGGTTCAACTCCTGATTCAGTAATTAAAAAAAGCCTTTTGTGTCTCTGAGTTCATATTTATTAGTCCTGTTACGTATACCGAAAAATTGTAGTAAATACTTAAATATAATAATAGAAATAAAATTCAAATTGAATTATAATTTTTCTCAAATACACTCAAACATAACATACACTTTGTAATTAAAATTATTAGCAAAAACAAAAATGTATGAGATGATAACACAATAAAGATTACTAGATGAAGTATTGTTTAACTCATTTAAAGGTTAAAATACTCTTTATTATATCCTTTTGATAAATCAAGTTATCGAGAAGTTACAGCGACTGAAGTTACAGAGCCCTGATGCTCAGCACAATTCTCAGTGCGTGTAGATAACGATCCGAACTTACAGCTGTAGTGGTAGATTTGTGGCCGGAACAGTCTACAAGTTAAGACACTGGTGGAGTATTCAGTACTGGTTTACATTCCTAATGAAGGAATGGCAAGTATACATTCCTAAATGTTCTTAGTTGCACCACATTAGCATATTAATGTTGGTGCAGTCGTTTTATTATATTATTGACCAAGAAAATAGATTAACCAAGTTCAATAACAGTATTTAACTTAAGAATAAGAAAAGGTAATTAGGATTTTTAATAAAATCTTTTTGCGTTAGCGTGGTCACCGTAGTGGCTATGACAAACGAAATTGATTTTTCCCATAAGCCGCTTAGATAGCAGAGCCCAACGTAATAATAACTATGTTTTGATGGTTTCTGTACGGCATTATGTACAGACATTTTTATTTATAATGAAAGAATATCAGTACCGCTCATATATATTTATAAAGGGATATATTACTCGTCCTTCAAGGCTTGAACTATTAAAAGCAATCTTTTATGTGTGGAATAAGTGTCAAAATATAAAGTATTGAATTTCCATTCAATACCTTATCCATTTACTATATATCTTTGCAGTTTGAGTTAGTGTTTTTCTGTTTTTATAATAAAACGGAATTATTTAAAAATGTAATAAGACCTTATATTAAAAACTTTGGATATTCTAAAGACAAACCACGTCTTGAGATTTTCGAATTCACTAAAATAAAATGTGATTATGACAGTCTCTGCGGCGCAGTCGGTTAGACGCCGCCTGTGAAACGAGTGGCCACGGGGTCGATCCCCGCACCGAGAGAAATGTTTCTGCGGCCCACAAATATTTCTTTCGGGTCTGGGTGTGTGTGATACCGAAAAGCCACTCCTAGTTCCTGATATCCACGACATGATCTGACGAGACTCGATCTAGTCGTGGGATCAGGACTATGTATGTGACTGTTGGGTGTTATTTCTTTATTATTTATTATTCACATATCAAAAGTCGCAATGGCTACCTATGTAAATGTTTAGTAATAAATCTGGTTACTCATCAAAACATTGAAACAATCCCAACATTACCCTAATCAGCTCAGCGATCGTTTTGCAAGACAAGTGAGGCATCATTGTAAGAAAAGCACTCGCGACATCTCAGTCTGCCTGCAAGATGAGGGGCGTGTGTGGCGACAAGGAAAAAGCCAAGTGTCTTGAGCACACCGCAAGGATCGCATCGTTAGCTCGAGTATATTTTACCAGGAGTCTAAGAGTGGTCTGGTATGCAAATTGCGGACTTGAGCCTGTAGCGGCCAGTACGTTTAAGACGGATGGTAAAGGGTATCGTGTTATGAAAATATCCAAAAAAATATATTTGAGACCGAGTCATACATCCGCCTTTGTCGAAAAAATATATATAGGGGATATCTGTCCAAGTATAGTGTTTTTGTCTTTGTTGTGTAAAATATAATCGTTTTAATTTAAGATGTGTATGCTGCGTCCAACGATGGCGTAAGGGGCATGCCTATCGCCATATCGGGCAGAAATTCCTGACTCTAAATTTGAATGAACAGAAAAATCCAATAGCACATTGTCCGACTTCATAGCATTATTCACAATGTTATTAAAGCTACATATGGTCAAGCTAACATCATGCATGACGTTGCATCTTTTAAAGTTAACAAGGAGCTGCTAACATGCTAGGCGAGACTAAGGACATCGTACGTGACTCTGACTTAAGAATGTCTAGTAAGTACATATATCATACCTGTCTCAACTCATTGTCATGACGTTCCTTAGTATGACAAGCCAACTATTTTCTATTTGATGATACTAACATTAACACATTGTTTTTCTTATCACTGGAATCATTTGGAATGGGTCGGTATCGAAATATTTGTGGGAGATCAGGATTTTCAGCATTGATGATGATGATAATCAAGCAAGTACCTCTACGTACTGATGAGCAAATGATAAAATCGAAAACTTATGTGACTAAACTTTTATGTCCTTATTCATAAACAGTTTATAAACCTATTTTAGTCATCGAATGTTTTGTTTCTTTCTAGCGACGAAGATTCGATGGCAAAAATATGTAGGTTTATAAAGTGTCTGTGAATGAGAGGCCTTTAGAGGAAAGATTGACCACCTAAATAATCTAATATCTAAACAAAATAAATTAAATCTTTTGTTTGACGTCATTGATGAAGTCAATGTAATAACTAACAAACCTCCATAGAGCCATGTCCTGATCTAAAATATCATGTAAATTAGCCCAGTTATGTAACTCAAGAGATTGTAGACGTTCTATAAGCCCTGATCCATTTATACATATTGAGTATACGAGGCGAGCCGTGTCGGCATCCAGTGACATGACTTGGGCGGGACCTGACGCAGGTAACTTGGCGTATATTGCCTTATAAGTCTATTGATTGGCGACAGTTCTTTAGTGTTTCGTACCCTTTGAAATGTCAAATAGTAAGCAGGAATGAAGCAGGCAAATACGATGCTGAACAATTTGAAATATACGTTTATCTTTTATTGGCGTTTGGCCAATTTTGGAACTACAAATGAAATTTATAAAATATGTATTCAACGCATTGTTTGAAATGATACAAGTAATCAAATATTAACGTGCCCAATATAATAAAATGTGCAGAGATAAACACTGTTCGTCATATTTTGACAACAGTCTGATAATAATTTTTGGGGGAGGCCTATGTTCAGCAGTGGACTTAATGTGGCTGAGATGATGATGATGATGATTATGACAATAATGCATTCGTACGCCAAAAATATATCTTTGGAATTTATATCCTTTTAACTCTAATCAGTTGTATTAATATCTTTAATGTAGTTGAACTAGAATATTTAATAAAATGTTCGTACTAAAACAAGTTTTCCACAACCACATAATGTAGCCATAACATCAATTTTATTCTAGTTGCAGCAATGTATATAATTTTACGGTACGTCGTTTGTTTGACTTTATCTCTTTCCCCTGAGTCTACATCGACCCAGTGCAGTATAGGATATAAAAAAATCCAGCCATAAAACTCACACTTAATAGATTTTCCGTATGGACTTCTAGACCTAACCATGCGGAGTATATGTACGATATTATGGAAAAAGAAGATATAAAGCTTTCCTAAATCATATTAGGAAAATATAAGTTATATTTTTTATTTATTTTTGTTTTAACCCCGCTTTGGTTCACTAATTCCTCGCCACTGAATAATGAATTCCCCGTGTACTCGTAGTGTTTATTCGAGTATCCCCAGGTTGCGAAGTGACATTACGTCTCCCAAATGGCATGTCATCCAAACTGGGAGGGAGAGGGCACGCACTCTGTAAGGGAAATATCAATCGCTTCAAATTGCGCCCTCTAGGGGAGGACCTTGAATGCCAAACTCACAACTTGCCTAATGATGCATTACTTTGATTCAGTGTTTGCGTATCTATTCACGATATCTTATACGCCTTTCAAATTTAAGCTCTATTTTGTGTGTCGTAAAGCCAAATATTGAATAGAGTTTTGGTGGTGGTTAGAATGTTCCAGATGTCGACTTGTCATAAGCAGGTTATCGACTGTTCCGTAACTATCCATTCTTATCAAAATGTCAAATCCAATTCCGAATTCCTCAATGCTCTTTACTCCAGTGCTTCGCGACAAAGAAATGCTGAGCGGTGGTATTTATCGAAGTATTGGTGGTGGCTCCAGCCTGTCTCGATTTGTAGTATTTAACATGGGGCCTTCTTTAAGAAACACATTCTTTTACTTTTATACAATTGCTGTTTATGTGGCTTTCATAGTAAAAATTGAGATAAAAATTGTTAATTTTTGATTTGTTGTTATGTTAGATTTCATGAATTAGTTATCTTCATTTATGAGTTAAAAGAATATCACCAATTGTATATACTATGTATCAAAAACGTATATCTTAAATCAGTATATCCCAGCCATTGATATTTTAAACGCGATTCAACCTTAGCCCACGTGTCAGCACACGTGATATATTTCACAAATTAACAGCACTCCAGTTTTAAAAATACTCTCTTCATAGACAATTCAAATATAATTTAAACCAAAAATTTAAATAAACCCACATTTATTTATAAAATAAACAAACATTAATTCTAAACAGTCCACAAAATACCACTTCCCCTATTGCCGGCGACACAAGAATAACAAAGTGTGTCCAGCGTAAAGCAGTACATATGAATCAAAGCGAGTATTAAACGCGCTTTAGCTCGCTTTCAGTGCTGAACCGTGCTGTATAATGCTGTACAGTGCTGTACTGCGTTATACAGAACTGTACGGCGCTGTAAAATCGCTCCGCATCGCCTCAGCCGGTAGTGGCTATAAACTGAACTCTTTATAGCGGGCCGTGTGTTAGCGGCCTTAAATGTCGCTTATATTGTATGAGCACGCATTACCAGTGTTTCAAACAGTTTGTATGTTTTCTTGTAGGTTGAAATAGTTCATTAATTAATTTTAGTTGTAACTAGGTTTGTGGGTCAGGCAACATGCAATATTATGTTACAGAAAACTTTTGATGATTATCACCAGTTCCTTTACATCAAGTAAATCCACCCCTTAAAGTTGCGCTAGGATTGTGACAACTGGAGTGTTTGTGATAATGTCCAGAAGCGAATTTGATCCGTATTTGGTCTTTTTTAAAATAACATGACAAAGTGACGTCAAGTTGTCAAGTATTGACTAATAATTACAGTGCAATCCAGCAGTATTCTAGAGTATTCAATGGGAAAGACGGTATTCACACAATTTTGCCGGCCTAGTCGGAATCGAATGTGCACAGACTGAACCCAAAATAGTATGTACTTGCAAATATTTGTGACTTTGTCGGCGGCGCAGTTGTACTACGGTACTATTACAAAGTCGAGGTCTCGAAGTTCGAATAACTGGTTAGGCAAAGTTATATTAGATTTTTCTTTTCATAATTAAACCGGAGTCGGATATTTGTGCCTTATATGGCGCTAGGCTCGTTCCCTATCTCATCGTGGAATGGAACATGCAAGACGAAACGAGGGTGGCTCACATCAGTCTGTAGATTATCCTCAATCTTGTACGACCCTCATTACTAATAATACCCCACCAGCATTGGGTCTCTCACTCACCGAACATTTTAGAAAGGTTGCTATTTATATCAGTAATTTTAAATACTGCAGCACTTAAGGCAAGGTACTATCAAATTTTCACCCGGCTTTAAGAAATGAAATAGGCTGTATATGTTGGCGTTGAAATATGCCTCCTTAGGGCGCCTTTGCTGTCCTTCAGTGCGTGGCCACTCGAGAGTCCAAGTTCTGAGCTGAGCTGTTGAGTCACGAGACAAGAGACACGAGACACGTACTGCGTTAACTGTCACTTGAGAACAGCTCCGAGTCTCTGCGAATCTAAGAGCTGTGGAATAGGCGTTGGAGCGGAATAAAACGTTCATCTTCATAACCATCCGTATGTACAGATAGTCTTGCTTCGGAGATGCAAAATGATAGCTGTGAATTTTATGGTGGTGAACGTTTTTAGTTGACTTTACTTTCCATGACTTCAAATATTTGGAGCTATTGAGGTGTGAAGAGTTATTTTTTTATAGAATGGAAATAACAAGCGAGAAGGCAAGCTATCTTATGATGTGTAGCCAGGAGAACTGTCGAGGCATGACCGGACTTTTTTGTTGAGCAATTGCTTATTTATGTTTATGAACATATTTTTCACTGATACTCAGTTTTTGGCCGAATGAAGCTACATGTCATCTTCATTAATATCGAAATTAATATAAAACAAAAGTGTAGTCAAAAAACAAGGTCTCGATGATGTAACTTAAAACTCGCTATTTTAAATTCCTTTTATTAACCTCATATATCATAGATATATCCTAATGTTTGACGGTCACGATAAAACTAAGCAGATGTTCGAAATTTTCGGCCAATTCTCACGGTTCCCTAGAGGAAAGTAAAGGGTATTTGTTATTCTTAGGCGGCAGACCCATGTCCCAAATCAAATCTCAGAATTACTTTGTGTTACTCAGGCAGCTGCGTGTAATAGCTTATTAATAGTTGTTACATATAAGGGGATCTGAACGCAATGAACGGATTTTCAATTAAGTACGAGTACTCAATAATCGCATAAGGTTAAGTAATTTTTGCTTGAGTGACATTTTGCAATTCGTCGTGACCTGTTAGTAAACGGACTAGACGCGTCTGCAAAAATGTTTACGGTGGTCGCGGGTTCCATTCCCAGGACACCTCTGACTTATCGGAGTTATATGTTTATTGAAAGTCAATCATCACGCACTATAATGGTGAAGAAAACATCGAAAGAAAACATCATAGGGATTTGTAAGGATTTCTGTGGTATGTAAAGTCCACCAAACCGCACTAAGCTAGCATGGTAGACTATATGGCCTAACCCTTCTTAATGGTACTCGCGAATGCAGGGGAGGCGCTGGAGGTGCCCTGCAGTGGGACGTATATAGTTTGATACAGTACAGTACAGAACTATAGACACTCGGAATTTAAGAGGAAAAATTAACGAAAAATAAAAAAAACGATTGTAATGCTGCTATATCTTGGTGTTTTGTCATCATGATATCACCACACTGGTTATGTCTAATATTATTAGCATACCTTTATTGAAATTTATGTGTTTAGGCAGAAGATGCGAAATTCAGGCAATTAAAATTATTTTGTTTATTTACTATAAGATTTACACAAGTAACACTATCAAAATATGTCACAAAAATATAATATTATATATGTAAATCATATTAATTAAACCCTTATTATACTATCCTGCTTTACTTCACAGTTGCAACGTGACATAACTCAGCCAACTCTCCAAGTATGGCAAAATTTGACGGACTCAAAAGGAAGTGCGTTGGTGGAAACATTCCAACGCTGGGAAAGGGCTAAAAGCGGCAAATATCATCAAAGGGCTGTGTCTAACAATTTGTCGTCCCTTGATTGGGCACGTACACCTAGAACACCTGTGTCACCCTTCGCTAAGTGAGGACCCCAAACAAAGGAATAATGCGGCGCAAAGCATGAAAAATGGCGATTGGAACATTGAGTTGGACCCAACAGATCTTGTTCTTTTTTGTTCGTCCCTGGCCCTCAAGCATAATTTTGAGCAGACCAAAATATAAGCAACTTTCGCACAATCAGTCTTTTTCCCATATTTGTACATTATCGAGTTAGAAAAAATCATAGTTAACACAGTGTAATTACGCTACGCACAAGCATAAATACATAAGTAAAATGATAAGAAAACGACGTCTAAAATAAGACTTATTTGATCTCAAAGCCGGGTCAAGACTATATTATGATGTATGAATTTTAGGTGTAAGTATTGATTTATTATTAAAAAGTTTAACCGCTGCCGCTTACACATGTACCACACGCCAACCCTCCCGGTTGACAGGTGCGTGCGATTGTCGCCGGGCCACTTGAATGCTCCATGCAAGGGATTGAGTTTTGAGCTTTTAGCGTGTAGTGTCTCGAGCACTAATCGCGTAAGTGCGACCGTGGCGCGCAAATGGCGGCTTTAATTTTTACGGCTGTTCCCTCCTTCATATTTCACTATGCAGTTCATTTGTTCTCGGCAATATGGCAGATGGCATGGGTGTGGATTATTTAGCCTTTTGACTTTTGAAGAGGTTATAGAAGGATATGAGGGATTCTGTTTTTAAGAGTGACTAGTATTATTTTAAGAGGTACATATTTTGCAGTTTAGTGATGTCGATTATTTTAAATATCATTAGTGTTGCTCATAATGACTTTAATTTTCTCTCAATCATACGTTCTTTTAATTGATGAATGTTACATTTTTAGTACATACTTTTGGTAGAAGCTCAGGCCAATTGTTTGTGTCTTTCTGGGAGTACGGAAACAATTCGTCTGTTCTATTATTCTTCTCGTAATGTTTCTTGATGATCTTAGTGAAAAATGTTTGCTAATACAATCAATAACACTGCAAGCTTAACTGCAAGCGGAGGAAAAATGCGTAAACGCATTGCTATGCTATCTATACACATAGTTATTTTTCTAAATAACTAACACAAAACACATTGATGAAATTGGCAAACCAGTGAGTTCTTCACAAAAATTTCAACTAAACTATATCGGCTAACCAGTGATTTGAAAGGTCAGCTAAAGCCTAAGCTATGTCAATCCTAGGCACTTCTGACCCACTGTGAGCCATTAATACATATATGTATACATATATATAGGCATATATAGGTTTCTAACACGTCGCTTTTAAAATGGCGTGTATATTGTAGCAAAAACGATGTTGCCTCGTTAACATCCATCTCCCCTCGTACTTCGTAGATTTATTATGCATGTGATTCACATCGTTTGGCGGAGAGCACCATTATAAAGTGTTTGAAAATTAGGACGCATTTTGCGGTACACTTTGTATTGTTTTCGAAACACACTGTAGGTGCGTATTATACAATGTACAAAGATCAATGGAATAGAATAGGATCTCCTTAATTTTGCAATTTTAATAACTCCTTTCTTAAAAGCTTCTAAGTCATTAACAAAAAGTGTACGACAGCTTATGATTTTTTGCCTCCTTAGCTTTTTTTTTTTGCCTTTTTTGAGGTTTTTTTTTTATTGCAGTGAATGGCGAGACGAGCTTGCCGTTCGCCTGATGGTAAGCGATGCGACCGCTCATGAACAGTAGCAAAACCAAACAACACCTTGAATAACAAAGCAATGCTTGGCATTCCACTGCGCTCGCCATCCTGAGACATAAGATGTTAAGTCTCAATATGTCCAGTAGTTACTCTGGCTACAATGTCCTTCAATCCGAAACACAACAGTGCATTTAAACTGCTGTTTGACGGGAGAAATAGACATTGCGGTGGTACCCACCCAGGCAGCCTCTCACATATGAGAGACCTACCACCAGTAAAAGTGAGGTGTAGATATCTTTGTCGGTCTCATATTTTTGACATTAGTTTAAGTGATATAGCACGTAAAACTCGCCACTAGCGTGCTTGATAAAATTATTATTTTCCTGTGAAAACTATTCAAACAATACAATAGAATGTGCCGTGAACAGGGTCGCACTAAAATGGAATTACTATCTAAATTAAACTTCGCACAAAGACAAAGTGTATAGATAAGTATGTGCTAAGTGCAGCACACGGTCCAACAAATGCACATCCACGCTTTTATGGTAATTGTTTGGAACAAACGCTAGTGTAAAACTGGGATGCTTTAAATTTTTTATTCGAACGGAAACATTTCCGCCGGAGTAGTTTGTGATGTTGACATTTTAAATGTGAAAATATTGTGACAGTTACAGATGGGAGTGCTCGCTGCCTCTGATAGTTTTATGCGGAGTCTAACTTTTATAAAAACGACCCATTATTTCAAGCAGCTTCAAAATAAGTGGGCGGTTATGATTCGGATTCTGTGGGTATGCAGTGGATATTTTCGACATTTCTGTACGGATTTTAACCGTTAAACATTAATAAATGTTCGAAAGAAATGTTGTGGCGGTCTTTTATTATCATTAGTAAATACTAAAGAGTATGTAGGCTATTGTTATACAGCAAAGCTCGCATATTATTTTTGCTAGAGAAGTTTTATCAAAATATGACGTCAGATTAAAAATGTGAGACAACAAAATACATACAACAACAAAACCTCCAAGATGAAAATCCACTACTTTACAAAAAAACTAACATATTTTTTATGCACCTTCCGAATTTATCTCTGCACCACCTGAAGGTTGGCTGTTAGAAAATGCCTTTGGCATTAAGCCCCGCCTGTATACTATTTGTATATGAAGTATTAAATAAATAAATATTATGATAAAATTATAAATTCATAACATGGATACAAGAACTCGAGTGGAGGCCACGTACAGGCAAGCGAAGTGTCGGACGCCCGCCTACAAGGTGGACGGACGATCTGACTAAGGTCGCAGGAAGTCGCTGGATGCAGGCCGCTTCCAACAGGTCATTGTGGAGATCATTGGGGGAGGCCTATGTTCAGCAGTGGACTTCCTGTGGCTGATATGATGATATGATGATACAAGAACACAAATGTGTTACTTCTCACAAGCAAGGGATTAATTTGGAGGAATGCAATTCAGTATTGGAGCTCAAAAATCCACGAGTTAATTAAACTGGAAGTACGTTATCCGATCAAAATAATTTTCCCCTTCAACGGCCGAGAAAATCTTCTTTACAACTTCGTATCACCTTTATGGGAAGCAGAGAGCATTCTCACTTTTTTTCAGAAGGTTTGACAGGTTTTGGTATTTGTTGACATAGTTTATCTTCGTTAATTACATTTATTTATAATACGATATTCCAAAATTTGTAAAATTATATATCAGTCAAGAAGTAAACAAGTGATATGAAACAAAAAATATGTAGAAGTTATTTAGGCGCTGTGCTGTTGAAGGAAAGTGCCAACATTGGTTAAGTTGCCAGTTTTCGATAAAATTTGCGAGTTGCAATAGTAGTTTTCAGTTGCCGCGATTGTAAATTTCATAGAATTTGACAGGTTACTTCAACTTAGTTGCTGTGAGCACAACGCCTTAAGGACTTATATAAACCCTTAAGGAAACAAATAAAACTAAAAACACTCTTCACAGTAAATACGATAAAATCCGAATTTCACGACATTTCCTTGGTCATAATTTATGTAAACATGCAAACCTCGAGGATCCAATATATTTGCGAATATAAAAAGCATTTTTTGTCCACTTTAAATACTTCCTTCAGCCGGGGTAATACGCGAGACGGACACTTCCTGTATAAATAAATCCATCATTTAAATCGGATTAGCGTCAGAATTATTTAAAAGACAGAATTGTAACCTTGGGCTGTTTTAACGGATTACCAGGAGCCGAGCACCGCGGAAGTAATTCTTGTTATAATATATTTCCCAAATTGCTGTTTGCAGTAATAACATAAAGAACAGTTGTAAGTCTGCTTCATAATTAATGTGATTGTTGACGACGCACGCGCACATCACCCGGCGTAGCTCATAGAACACATTATGTAAGGTCTCGTCACGTCACGATCGCAGTATGTGTGGGCGGATTGGGTGCATTTTTATTGTTTTTTGACATGTTTTTATTGAACAGCTTCGCACCCACCGCTCACATATTAATGATTTATATGTCATTTTAAAGGGCGTGACGAGACCTAAATATCGATGTATAACAAGTAATGAACAATAGGATACTTATGGAAATAAAGAGGAAAATGACCGCGCCCCGAAGTAAAAATGGACCCAAAATTAGGAACATTTTACGGGGGTCTCCCTATGGTAACGCCTCGGAGTACTTAAGCCGGCAAGCAAAAATGAGAATTCACTGGATCCAGAAGAGCTCTCCGAGGAAGATACGAAGAAACCTGAAGATACTCGAAGCCTCAAGAAACAGAAGAAACCTGGGAAAACCCCTGAAGAAAGAAGCCCGAAGTACGAAGCGATCCGGACTGCGACGTTGCTTGCCGGCGTCACTACGATCAAGTACTCCGGGGCTACCATAGGGCGGGGCGTGGTCGATTCCGCGTATATTTTATATCGTGTGTATCATTACGTTGCCCGTCCTATACAAACCGCACCTTTCGGAGCGACATTCCTAGAGGCTAGACGTCAAATAGAGTGCCCGAACACGCACCAGGTGGTGCATACGCTGGGCTCCGGCGCCCGAGTTGAGGACTCGGATTCTCGCCCAGTGAAGTCGCGGCGGAACGTTGGTGCCCGTCTCCGGGTTCCTGACCTCCGCACGCCTACAGTGATTGTAAAACGACACACTTATAATTTTGAATTGAAATTATCTCTTTTATTAGTCTTTTTCGATAAATACGTCAGTAATGACAAAAATATATTATTCGTCCGAGGGTAAGTGAGAGGACCGCTCATGACAGTAGCAAAACAAAAAAAGAACATGAAATAGAACACAATATTCGGTATTCTACTGCGCGCGGTTTCCTGAGATATAAATGTTAAGACTCAATAAGTCCAGATGTTATATTATTATCTCTCAAGATATATTAAGTGAGAACGTCGGCTACAAGACCGAAACAAAGCGACTTCCAGGTACTAAAATGGAGTGAATAAACTGGAATAAAACTTCTGCAATCGAAGCAGAAACTACAAATTCGCTGGAAAGACAGTACAGTTCCAGCCGAGTAATCCATAAATTTTATTAGCCAACCGTAGTCAAAGGCATGAAACCATACTTCAATAACTCCGGCTAAGCTACTGAAAGCAACTGTATTTATGAATCTCATGAAATGGACACTAATATTCCCCTCCCGCATTACCAAGGCTTCCTTATTTACCTCACTATGAATACCGTCATCGGCAAAATGATTATCATATTTCATGTCTGCAGTTTATTTGCCATTTGTAAACTGAATTTTAAGCTATACTACGTAAGTGATAGGGTCCAAATTACGGTTTGCCACGCGTGAAATTAAATTTGCAACGGTATTCTACATTAGGGTAACCGCAACAAGTCTTAAGCCACCCTCAGCAAGCCACCCCTGAAGTTTGCATGAGTTTTGTCTCATAGACGTCACAGTATTTGCTGAAAGTATTAGGACGTTGGATACGTTTCCATTGTTAAGTATGGAAAATAATATTAATATTTACAAATAAAACGTAATTGTCTTAAATTGTTCATGACTTTAAAAAAAATTGTTAAAAAGTCTTTCTTTACTGTTATAAATTAAACATTTTCTTTTTTCAATATTTTACCGATAAGTAGTCATTCGTATATTAAAATAAAATTTTGCCATGTAGATAAAATCATGACTTGTGCGAATCCCCAACGACTTGACAAGTGGATGACAGCAGATAAAAATAAATAAACCCCAAAAATATCTTCATATCCGTAAATAAATATATAATATCCAACAACTCTAGCCGCATAGTTTAAGAACTTTTTTTTTTAATTAAGGCTTTGAGGTAAGCCTCAAAGTCGAATAAATGCTTAGATCGTAAATGTCACTAGTCTAATGTTGTAAATAAATATAGAAATTAAAAACAATTAAAAAAAAAACTTTGCAAAACAAATATTTTTTCATCACACAAATTCTCGGTCCTCCACTGTCCGATTTTCATTTACTATCCGTCTCTTCAGTCTTCACCGCGAGTCAACGCAAACTTTGATATACCGAGTGACTTCCGATGTTTTCCTCTCAGCGAGTGGGGACGCCGCATTGTTGGCACCGAGTGCTAAGTGAGGCCAGATTTAATGTTCGACGCACACTGATTTATTCGTCTGCCATACATCCACAGCCTGATCTATACGGCAACGTTTTTGGCAGGATTCCGCTCTGTAAACGCTTCGCTTGGCTCTAGATCTTCTTTTCAATTGTTACTTAAGTTACGTCGACGTTTTAATTCCCTTTTTCTTTTCTCCTTTGTTGAAATTATATTTATGTGATTCTATTTTTGAATGGAAGTTCCTAACTAAAGATAGTTTTTGGTTTTAGTTGGTTTCTAGTAAATAATGAGAGAATTTTTGAAATGATTAATGAATGGCGCGCACAAAATAAGGAGTAAACTGAAGTAAGAATATGTCAATATAACCTGACAAAACTCTAATCATATGTGTGATATTCAAAACATGTGATTTTTGTTGAAATTTAATGGATTTAAGACCTATTTTGCTTCACATCCAATCCAATGTTTTTATGTAATCAGAAGAAAATTGTCCCGTCATTACGACCGAAGTAAATTATTGCAAACTATCTAAGAGTCGCATATCAGAAAGAAACAATTATGTAAATAACATTACACTATCTATATTCTGTATCAGACCATATACGTCCCACTGCAGGGCACGGGCCTACTCTACAATCGAGAGTACGATTGAGAGTGGTTAGGCCATATAGTCCACCACGCTAGCCTAGTGCGGGTTAGCACTATCTATATTAAACCTATTATAATATTTAGTAACTACATACACACAATTTGCTAAAATAAGCTTTGTTGCTTATAATATCAGAAATATGAGCCCTAACTACGTAAGTTCTCCTTCAGGAATCCGTAGGAATAAAGTTCCAGCGAACGCCTCGTCGACACGTACGGGAACAAAATAACAATGGAGTTGCATGATTTATTCGCCTTGTTTCACATACTACTCGTATATGAGTAACTTTAACAACGTTCACAGAAAACTTACTGAAATCATGTTAGAAGTGATTCGAATTGAAATGTTTGTTCGACGACATTGGTACCTACCTTATTATTCATTGCTAATTATTAAAGTGATGTATTTTATTTAATGTATATTTTAAAATATCACGGTCATCCTCAGGAAACCACAGGAGTACGTCAGCAATGTGGGCCTGAGCCTCAATATTCCCGGACCTCGACCGAGAGGTAGACCAAAGAAACTCTGGGTAGATGTCGTCAAGGAAGATATGAGGTTCAATGGCCTTACTATTTAGGATGCCCAAGATCGGACGAAATGGAGGAGAATTAGCCGAAATGCGAACCCTGGCAGCGGCAGGGGTGACCAAGTAGATGAAGAAGACCAATTGCAATCAATTTCTTACTGTATTCTGAATTTGACAACTCGCCATGTTCAATACCACTGTTAAGATTTTAGTATGAGGTGCTATCATTTTTATGGTCATTTACTCTAATTAATAGTTGCCTGGAAGAGATCGCTTTTAGCGATAAGGTCGCCAATTGTTCCACCTAATGTACAGTTGCTTCTTATTTTTATTTTTTGTTTTGTGGTGTAATAATAAAGAGTTTTTATTATTATTACTCTAGTTTGTGACTTCTTCAAATGTTTGACAGTATATTACTGCATCATATCCGTAGTGGCATCCTAAAAAAACATTCGTTTATGAGGCTTGCATATCTTGTATTTAAATAACTATATTTTGGTCCCTTTCTCTGAGAGAAATTGTATTTAAGAAAATGCACCAATATTTGTCGTTGCTTGGCTGTTGAACTTAAATCCTCTTGTTTCAATTGCACCTAGCATCTTATTTATTATCATGGTAGGTAGGATAGCTACAACGAGTTAAGTTAAACAATAGTTTGTACGAAAAATAACATGTATCTGATATGGAGGGGAATCATAAAATATCAGCACGCAGGTGAAGCTGGGTCGGCCCGCTAGTTTATTATAAAATTGCATAACACACTGGTAAAACAGGTGTTAATATTACAATAATTTCACTGGTGGTAGGTCTCTCATATGTGAGAGGCCATCTGGATAAGTACCATCGCAGTCTATTACTCCCGCCAATCAGCAGTGTAAATACACTGTTGTGTTCTGGTTTGAAGGACATTGTAGCCAGAGTATCTACTGGCCATATTGAGACATAACATCTTATATCTAAGAATGGCGAGTGCAGTGGAGTACCAATTATTGTTAACTAATTCAAGGTGTTGTTTTCGTTTTGCTACTGTTCATGTCGACAGGTATCGCTTGTCATCAAGTGAACGACATGCTCGTCTTGCCATTCATTTCAATAAAAACAAATAAATAATAAAACAGCGGAATCTATAACCCAAGAAAATATAAGCTTTTTTTTATATATATATTATGTTTATGTTAGTATATATGTTAGTATTAAATAGCAAAATAAGTTATAGCGTCAATATCGCATTAGGTTTACCTGTAAGATATTGTACTGTCGAAAATAAATAAAATAAATGAATAATATTTCCTTATTATACCCTCCGCATCCCTGTTCCGTTTACTAGAATAAGCTGTGTAATTCAATTACAACTCCTTCACTGGCTACGGCGAAGGAAAATACAAAAAGTATACTAGCAAGGCTTCATAACTGACGGTCCCGGGTTCCGTTCTATTGCACTAAACGTTCGAACTGCCCGTAGATTTTTACTTTACGACTTTCGTACACTGCGCTCTGTTATTGGATATTACTTTTATGAGGTTTTAATATTTAAAACAGTTTACTACGAGTCTGGATTCTGGGAAGAAAGAAATAATTTTGTATTGGTTTCTAAGTTTTTTTTAAAATTATTTGTTATAAAAACAATTGAATATGTTTCAGGAAGTTGGATAAAATCGGAATCAATAAATTCACATCATATTAGAAAAGTATTGTTTGCAGAAATATGCGTTCGGTTTTTTATGCGAGAGAAAGCCGCGATAATTGCCGAACACCCATTTCTTGTTCCTAGCTCGGTTAGAAGTCTTTGATATCGTATAATATATTTTTATTTACCTTTTTTTATACGTCATTACATGATCCGATTTATTTTCACAAAAACAATAAAGCCATTTTTTAAGTCTTAAATATATTTAATGAGCCCATATTTAATCGTAAAACAGGCCATTCGGCAATTTCATATCATAAACAGGCAGTTAACATAAAGTTTATTTAACAAACCAACCTGTTGTTTTCTATGGCGTGATTTGTCACAGCAAGTGTGTTCCGCTTAGTGCTGTCCAGTTTTATCAAAAATTTAATTTATGTACAATAGGTCCGGCAAACGAGGAAACATGTCACTCGGTGGTAAGTGATCACTGCTGCCGCCCATGATCACCCACTATGCTTGGATCATTGTGTTACTGTCCTTTTTTATTGGGAATGGACTGGGAAGAAAAAAGATAGGTAGAGGAAAGGGGTACTGGGCATCCGTTAATATCACTCACGGAAATAAACGAGACATGACAATTCCGTGGCTTTATCACTATTTCATACGTTATAGATTGCAGAAGCAGTATAGTCTCTTTCCCCTTTCAGCTACGTCCTCTATTACTCGTACAACAATACTCGTCGCATAAATTCTAATTGGTAATAAAGTCGAGTCTTTTTTACTTAAACTTTTAAAAACACGTATAAAAATGTTTAAAATAATAATTTACCAACAGAATCGGCCATAAAGAATATATACATCGTGGGCAGAATCAAAAGTCCCAAGCAGAATATACCTTCACCTTTCGCCAGTCACGCTAGCATATCTTTCATCGGGATTTATGATTTTATAGTTTTATTTGACGGTGTCGCTCACTGAAAAACTCTACAGTCCATTTATATAGGTCACGGAAAATGACTATATTTGCTGTACAGATATCGATTATGTTACCAGATGGCAGAGTAAGTATCGTATATGCGTACTTGATAAAGTTTATGGATTTTTTTGTACTTAGTGAAATAAATGTATGTATACTTACATGGTAATGCCATATACTGACAGCCTGCGTAGCGTAGTTGGAAGCTGACTGTGAAACGAGAGGCCGAGGGTTCGCTTCTCGCACCGAGGCAAAAGATTGTGCATTCTACAGATATTTCTTTCGGGTCATTGTTTTTTTACATACATACATAAACTCACGCCTTTATCCCAGAAGGGGTAGGCAGAGGTGCCAGGGCACCCACATTTCGCCTTGTATGTTCCGTCCCACGATGTGATAGGTGGCGAGCCTATCGCCATATCGGGCACAGATTCCTGACTCTGAGCTGATAATGAATAGAAAAATCCAATATCACTTTGCCCAGCCCGGGATTCGAACCCGAGACCTCAGCTTTGTAACCGTACCGAAGTACAACTACGCCACCGAGGCAGTCACTACGCCACCGAGGCAGTCACTACGCCACCGAGGCAGTCCTTGTTTTTTTGAAACCGAAAAATCACTCGTCGTTCCTGATAGCCACGACACAATTGATTTTAATGTGAGATCAGGACTATGTATGTGACTGTTACTTATTTATATTCAATCTCTTAAATTATAGTATTTTAAAGAATATTTTAGCTGTAAAATATAATTACGCGGGGTTGACCAACGAAGTGAAATCTTGTGTAAGTGATTTCCAAGGGATGAATCTGTTGAGATAGGACCACAAGCTGCAACAAATAAGGATGATCGTTTTTATTAGAGCCAGTGACGTATTTTAAATTTAAGCTAAATATAAATCAACTACAAAAATAAAATTACAGCAAAACCAATTAAACTAGCCACTGTTGCGTGTATTACAATTATTGTAATCGTGTAAAACTTAATTTGTAGAGTAGACGGGTGCAGATATTAAAGAATTCACATAACAAATTTCTTTTCACTGGGTCCTAATACGCAATTTTTGCAAGCCCGAGGCGAGGGTCGCGTCAAAGGATATAATTACTACTGTTCGGTACTGCAGACTTCATGTAATCTGCGAGCTAATCCCACCATGTCTCACGGAAATTACTTTTTCATTTGCAAATAGTTGTAGGGATTATAATGTGTTATTATTTTCAACTGAGTAATTGTGAGTTACTGCATCAGTATGAAGGACGGCTTATTTGTTTAATATGAGTCCTAGTAGATCGTAATTTTTTTTTATTTCTGTATCTGGGGGCGCGACAGGGCCCCCTCCAAGTCGAGCTAAAAAGCGGCACAGTCGTACCATCCTTTTCTCGAAGCAATTCAGACCATTTTCAACCCCCCATTACTTCGTTGTTGTTAAAGCAAGAAGCCTGAATTTTCAGTTACTAAGCAGGCATTGTGTAATGTATAAATTGTACGATACATTATGTTTTCATGGCATGGCCAAGTCGATCTATTTATATAAAACGTAAAGATTTTTTAATATTTATATGATAATAACTTACGTAATAACTATACAGAAGGTCCCTGAAGCAAGGACTAAATAAATTAATCGACTTGGTATTATATGGATCTCACAACTTATTGCGGTTGAAAAACTGAGCTGCGAGACTTGGATTTTTTTACAGAATGTTTTTGATGGGATATTTTATACTATTTTGATCTACTATCAGTATTTACATTGGAGTTGATTTGGTCGTTAATATTAAGTAATAAAAATGTTAACTGCGAGTTTTCTTAACTTTCAAAGGAAATATAATGATAACTTTGTAAATCAAATATTTAAGATACGTGTATCCTGTGATTGCAATTATAACCAAAAGATAAAGCTATATTTTATTTGGGCAACTTTTTGAAAAGAAATATCATTTGAAATAAAAAATGCTCTAGTGCGTATCATTGAATCCCATAAATTTTACGTAAGCCATTTTACAAGCGATTTGCTAAACGGCTCTGTAGTTAACGTAACAAATGCACACACTTTTAGATTTATAACATTAGTGGAGAAATGTGCTCTAAACGCGCATACAATGTCTAAATGTCAACAATTTGAAGACTAACTTATTTTTCAGTGCATTCCTAAACAGGTAAATTAAGTGGAAAGACGTTCTGATTTATCATCATCATCATCAGCAGCTCATTTGCATCCACTGCTTGACATAGGCCTCTCCTATGGCCTGCCACTGGGCTCGATCTTCAGCCCATCGCCTCCAACCGCTACCAGCCATCTTTATAAAAACTATGCGAACTTAGAATATTCGGACGCCGTATGTAAAAATCCACAAATGTGCCTGGATACTTCACGAAATGTTGGTCTCCTCCAAGCTACGTCGCAATCAAAGACTAAGTTGCGACAAAATGATAAGTATAATAGGGAATAGTATTGACTTTTAGAAGTGGAAATCTTATATCTTGTTGCGGACGTCGAACATCCGAATATTCGAAGTTCGTATCGTTTTTATAGAGTATCCGCCTGATTGGAGGGGGTCCTATACGATGCCGAGGTGTGATCTTCACTCGAGAATTTAATTAATCATCAATGCATAGCATTTATTCAATTTGATCAAAAAGGTCGCTGTTCCACGTTTAAAAAATATTTTTTGAACCACAGTTTTATTCTATTCTGTATCACACAACTCAGCACCCACATTTATTTCCCCACACGTTAAATCAGGAAAATATAGAAACAAAATTCAACTACATTCTATTTTCGAAACTCGACAAGTTCGCGAATCTTCGCAAAGTATCCGAGGAGTTTTCAACGTGAAATGTGCCACAAAATTTCTCCCGCGTATAACTTTCTAAACTCAATAGTATACCGTATCAAAAGCGGGACATTCATATTTATTTATGCAGACTGCATAAACGTTCCCGCGAGACCAAAGGGAGATATGCAAATATCGCCCTTCGAGTCGTACAATTAGAGGCGATTATGTTCTGAAATTGAATTGGAAAGTTGCACCCCGTTTTGTGTTATTGCGTCTTTGAAATTAATCTGTTTTGTTGTGCCCGGATCGTCACGTTTGTCTTGTGGTTATTTACGTGATGACGTAAATTATTTAAGTTGTTATTCCGGATTTTGATGATAACATTATGAGGCTTTTGTTATTGTTTTTGTATGTTATATCTGTCTATGATATACATACATATTTGATTGCGTCCATGTGGTAGTTATACTACGGTACGATTACTAAGTCGAAGTGTCGGATTCGAACCCCGGATCGGGCAAAGTGATATAGATTTTTGCTATTCATTATCAGCCCGCAGTTAGGAATTTGAGCCATAGGCTCGTATAGTAATAGGCTCGCCCCTACATCGTGGAATGAGACAAACAAGGTAAATTGTGGGTGTACTTATAGTACGTCTACCGACCCTTTCTGTGAAAAAGGCGTGAGTTTATGATGATGATATATTTTCAGAACCTGGCACTGATACTTTCAATTTTTATAGTATTTTTCTTACAGTAAATAAATAATTTCACGCTATTTCAATATTCTGTAAAATATCACGTTTCACCTAAACACATATTTAGTGGTGACAAAAATAAATAATATGGATTCCTTTCGTTTGAATCTTCCTGCCACCCTCTTTGATACATACGAATGTCCCCATCTATACAAAACAAATATCGCGATGGGTATTAACGCCTTTTGTGCAAGGAATTAAGATGTATAAGTGAAAAAAATAAAAAAGGCTGTATTGCGAACGCTGGGGCTTGAACAAAGCGCCCTCCTGTTTGCGGTGCGCGCTATCGCAGCATCGGCAAACGCGAATATTCCTGTTGACTACACTGCATTTGATTACAAACTGAATTTATTACAGACTGTTGAAAAAATATTAATTAACCTCTGTCACTCTCTTCAGCCACAGGAAGTCCACTACTTAACATAGGCCTCCCCAAAGATATCCACATTGACCCGTTAGAAGTGGTCTGTATCCAGCGAATTTACATTTTTTATAATTTACAATCTTAATCAGATTGTTTGTCTACTTTGTAGACGAGCGTCCGACACTAAGCTGAAATTGATAAATTACGAATTTAAAAAAGAAATACATTGTGGTTTATTCTTCCGAGGCAACTTATTACCGAAACCTTTGGGTGTGATATATGAGAGTATTAGTGCTCAAACATTATATCTGTAGGTATCAAGATCAGCTATAGTTATATGACATAAGGTAGAAATTACTAATTATTCTTCAAAATATTACCACAACGTTTTGTTATTAAATGTATAATATTTTTTCAATGTGAATAAAAACTTGCTTCGCTTCATCGATGCATCACTCAAATGTAGACTGTAAGAGAATGTCACTGCCCACTGGCATTAAGTTCGCCAAAATATTGATGTGGTTTATTAAGCAATAAATAAAATAACGACCAATTGGTGTACTTAATTCCCTATATAAAATAAATTAGTGAAGATAATTATTCCACATTCAAATACTATCAAACCTCCATGTTAGTGTAAAATGTCTGAAACATATTTCCTCGTCCAAAAGCCATTACTTTTAAACAGATTAGATTCCAAGATTAAAAGTGTCCCATATTAATCCGAGAGCTGTTCTCGAGCCAAGTTTCATTTAATTTTCTTAACTGATGGCTGTTACGGCCAGTAGCAGCACGTGCAAATACACTTCATATACGATTTTACTTTCAATTTGCCCATTTTATACATTATATACATTACTTTTGTAATATTTCTATTTTTATAGGTATTATAAAGCCATACAGATATAAGATGTTCGACAGTGTATTTTATATATCTAACAAAATAATTTACAATAATTATGTCGTACAAAATCCAGTTTTATATCAACTATACCAGTTACTTATAGACTGAACAAATTGACAGAATTCAGATGATAGTTTTATGGTGTTTGGGTCGTAAATTCTTGCATTTATGATATAACAAACATACAAGGCGATAGGATAAAAATACAAAAAAAAAGTCGTAAATATTTTCAAGATTTATAGTTGCATTGTGTCTGACGTTATTAAAATTACCAACTCGCTTTGTTTTTGGTTGTAGTCTGGATATATCCGGTATATATTTTAATACCATCTTAATTACAAAGCTAACCAAGCAATAAGGTTATACTTAGGCTGGACGCCTTGAAATGTTATATCTTATTTATAAAATATAAAAAGCAAATTAAATAATTATTTGATTAATCATTCAGCGTCGAATACGCAGTCATCAACGCAAGTGTCTCTTAAATCGTCGATTGTTTGACGTCGGCATTAAAACAGCGAAATGTCAATATTTGTCGGCAGTGCTCTGGGGTGGAGGGCTTTAATCCCTCCTTGCTTAGCAAATACTAGAAGATTCTGTTACTGTCTCCCCACTGCCTCCTTGCACCGGGGCCTTTTGTTAATCTCATTAATAAACATGAAAATTGCGGGTTTTAGAACAATGTGTACTTGGGTAATGGGGTATGCGGACTGAAGGTTGATTTGAATTTTCTTTGTGTTCGATACTGGTGTTGCCATGAATTATCTCAATGTACTAAGCTGTAAATCGTGTGGTTTAGGGTTAGGTTAGCGCATCTTATTATGGAAGACTGTTACTTTAATCTAATTAGTCTTACACATGTATACCTGCTGTTTTTAGCATTAGAAATTATTTCTTATTTATTCATTAGTGTTATATATGTATAAAGTATATGTTATATCAATTCTGAAATCACTGTGTGACTGCTTAAATAGTTAAACATATCAGAGACGCTGATGTGGTTGTTAGTAAAGTTAGGTTAGTAAAGCTCTACTACCCAAGAGTCCTATCTGCATTTTTATATTCACATATTATACAATGAAAAACAACCGAAAATAGACCGGATTTTTTGTATTCGGTGAAAATTAGAACGTGTTCTTCATAAAGCTTCAAAATCATACTCAAAATTGTCCACCAACTCTCTAGTCTAAATATTATCTTTCTTTTCCCAACGACACGTTAGACAAAGCACCATAACTCGTTAAAAATTATTTTAATAAATATTTACGCAAGCACGAACCAAAACCAAAACCCCGTAACCTCAAAAAGGAACAATGTGATCGTATCGGTATAAATAAAGCGGGTCCACGGGCACCATGCAAATCCCCTACGCTTTGCCATCAATAATCGCCAGAGTTCCCGCCGGCCAGTCCGGTGGACCGCCAATCTACCGGCGAACGCTCCGGACTGGCCGGACGCGTTATTTATATTCCCCAAAGCGACCTATTACTCACACTTCAACACCAGCACTCCTTTGTTCGCGTGTTTGTGCCCCGTTTTTGATTTATAGTGGACCTGTCGAAGGTGTGAACGCGTTAAATCATTTGTAAGTTTTGGTCCCGGCAAAAACCTGCGAATCCTTTTGTTGATGTATCTGCATAAATTTTGCGCTGGAGATAATGGCTGCCAGGTTTTATTGGTGTGGCATTGTTTGCTATTGCTTTTCTGAAATTTTGTTGAAATATATTTTGTAATAATAACACTAAGGATTTATATAAGGGTAGATTGACGATGGACACATTTTTAAATAGTTTCAATGCTAAAAAATAATTAACTCTTGAACTTAACTCGTGAAGAAACTATTTTTAAAAATAGACTGGACGAAAACTCCGTCGATTTTTTATGATATTATTTGATAGTTTTTTTTAAAGAAAAATGGTAGAGAAAGTTGTCAAAGCTTTGTGCAACGTAATATATTCTTAATGCAGGTCTATTTTGGGCTAGAAGATAATTTTCGATTTTTATTTGGCTTCCATGAAAATTATATTTATTTTTTAGGAAAACAAACATGTATTTACTGTGGGAACAAAACAGCTCTATATTATACCGTCGGAATAAATATTTATACTTTTGCTAAATGAGATGACAAATATTAAAACTAAATTAACAAATATTATATTCTTTGTAAACTTGATTTTGTTAATCTTCAATACACTTACGAATTTTCGGAATACTGCATGGACCATTTGCCGCTACTGATTATACAAGAAAGAAATCCTTCAGCGTGGACAAAAGACAAGCCATTAACCCAGCCTAACAATTTTTAGAGCCAACCTTTGACCTTTGGGTCCAACCATCCAATTCTATTATAAAGATGCGGTGATACGTTTATTTATAGTGGCAGATAACCCTAAGGCGCAGACAGTGAGGCGTCGTTGTCGTGTGCAGTCGAGCGGCAAGTACGGAAGGACCGTGAAATATGACTGGTACACCACATTTAACCAGATAAGCGACGCGTGAGAACGTTTCGACTTGGCTACCGTGGTAGGGGTAATGTACTGGATCGTAATTAGTGCATGGATTAGATGGAAATTAATAAATTTAAATGTTGGTGTAATGAATCAATTGTTTATTGTATTATTACAATGTTACCTACACAGACACTGCATTTTATTTTCTGAGTTATTTAAATTAATATATAAGGAAAAATAAATTCCCATTTAAGTTGTTGTAAGGGTTATATTTATATTTGTACAATTTATGGAGAACTTAAAATATTTGTTATAGCGCATTTCTACTGTCACGAATTTTGGTGCGTATGCTCATATTAAAAATATGATTTTAATATACTATACAACCCTTCAACATATTTAAATAAAAATAGTATTTATAATTAAAAATATTGCAGTATTTTTTTGGCGTCAATACGTCTATACTCTATAGTGATTTCAATTCATTCAATTTAAGTTCATTCAAAGTAAGGCGTAGTGGTGCTACGGAGCTACGCGTGTGCTACGAAATATATGTACATATTATAATAATATTATTATATTTTAAGCTAATTTTATACAAATTAATGTATAGTGGGTGTGCGTAGTATTGACTACATATTTTAACATTACGAATGAGTCGGTGCAACAGGAATGGTACCATTGTCTCATACCGATTGAAATATTGCGTTATATTAAGCGAGATAGCTGTAGCTCAGAAATCCAACATTTTGCTATCGACCCGATAGGCAACAAAGATAAGTACAACCAACAATCAGGTCATTTTCTTTCAATCATTATTCTTCAAGTGGCCTATACAAATAGACAATTTGACTCAATCATAGACTATACAAATAGATTCCTTTAAATCCTCATTAGTGAACCATAAAGTAATTACAGATCATTTACCATTTCAAAGACAATTTTCTTTCTGCATATATTAGCACGTTCACGGGAACGGCGATGTGGACGACAACCCAGTTATTAACTCAAACAGCTAACAATTTAATACAGGGTGTTTATTTCTATGTACAAACAGAATTATAGTGGGGATAAAGATTGGGTTTATGCGAAGGGTTGTTACTATTTGGATGGCGATTATTATATTGGGTAGGTTGGGATAATTGTATCGATTTAAAAGATAGATTCTCGCCAAACGATAATCTTACTAGACCACATTGCACTTGTCTTCGAGTATTAGTGCGATTTTTATGAACTTTTATCATTTATTTATATTGCCTAACACCTCTCAATAGTAATAGAGAAGGCCCGTTCTCTAAAGTGGGACCTATATGGGCTGATACAGATACAATAAGTGCGGTCAATTTATTGTGAAATATTAATAATGTTGGTGTTTGATGAAGTAGCAGACTTAAATATGAATTGTTTGAAAATTTGAAAATACGTACTATAATTAAGCATTAAGTGCGTGGTGGCCTGTTAAGTGCGTGGTGGCCTGTTGGTAAACGGATTAGACGCGACTGCCAATATGTTCACGGTGGTCGCGGGTTCGAATCCCAGGGCACACCTCTGACTTTTCGGAGTCATGTGTGTATTGATAGTCAATCACCACGCACTAAAACGGTGAAGGAAAATATCACCCATACCTGAGGAAACCTGCATACCATAGTGATTTATTAAAATTTCTATGGTATGTAAGTCCGCCAACCCGCACTAGGCCAGCGTGGTGGACTATATGGCCTAACCACTCTCAATCGTAGTGTCGATTGTAGAGGAGGCCCGTGCCCTGCAGTGGAACGTATATGGGCTGATACAGAAGAATTAAGCATTGTTTATTTAAATATTTATTTATTCCTTAATTATGTTATGCTCCGGTAAAACTGTAAGTACCATTAAACTTATAGTAATGTAAAAAGTTATGAGAGCAGCTTGCAATGTTATACAGAGTGTTTATTGGCTATATTTGGTGGTAGGTCTCTCATATGTAAGAGGCCATCTGGGTAGGTACCACCGCAATGTCTATTTCTCCCGTGAAACAACATTGCTTAAATGCACTGTTGTGTTTCGGATTGAAGGACGTTGTAGCCAGAGCAACTACTGGACATATTGAGACTTAACATCTTATGTCTCAGGATGGCGAGCGCAGTGGAATGTTGCTACTGTTTATGAGCGGTCATATCGCTTACCATCAGGCGAACGGCATGCTCGTCTCGCCATTCACGGCAATAAAAAAAAAAATATATATATTCTCAAATTACAGTGGTGTGCAGATAAAGACTGGTTTCGAGTGAAGGGTTGTTGGGAAGCCGATTGTACGTGATGTTTTGATTAGAAGCAATTTACTATTTGTTTGGACTATTCGGGATTGTTTGGATTTAAGTTATTCGTTTGTATAATTATGCTATATTGGGTTTATTTAGGACAACTATTAGGGGTCTGCCTAATTATAAGTTTAAGCAATCATTGTTGCTATAATGAGCGTGATATTTATGAACATTATGAAAGTTTTAAGATACATACATACATAAACTCACGCTTTTTTCCCATAAGGGGTAGGCAGAGGTGCCTGGACACCCACATTTCGCCTTGTATGTTCCGTCTCACGCTGTGATAAGGGGCGATCCTATCGCCATATCGGGCCCCAATTTCTAACTCCGGGCTGATAATGAATAGAAAAATCCAATATCATTGCCCGACTCCAGATTCGAACCCGAGACCTCAGCTTTGCAAGCGTAACGTAGTACTACGCCACCGATGCAGTCAGTTTTAAGATACTATAGTATAATCACCACCATCAGCCGGTTGCTATCCACTGCTGGACAACTAGTCACCCAAGGTACGCCATATAGCTGAGGCTATTAAAACGATGTAGAAAATATATGACATATACATGTGAATTCAATTATTCGTGGGCTTATGTAAATTTCCCTTAAGCTGTTGCTGTTGCTATAAGCTATATCATATGAACAAAATCGACATCAATTTTATGTATTTAAATACAGGTTTTTTTATTGCTGTGAATAGTTAGACGAGTATGCCGTTCAATGCTTGGCATTCTACTGCGCTTGCCATCCTGAGACATAAGACGTTAAGTCTCAATATGTCCAGTAGTTACTCTGGCTACAATGCCCTTCAATCCGAAACACAACAGTGCATTTAAACTGCTGTATAACGGGAGAAATAGACATTGCGGTGGTACCCACCGAGGCAGCCTCTCACATATATGAGAGACCTACCAGTGAAAGATTTGAAAGTATGATTATTAATAGATAAATAATGTATAGTATATAATTAGTTACATACTACACATAATATACATAGTATGTTTGTGTATGTATAATTTCATGTTTAATTAGTATTGTTTAGCTTTAATTCTTTACTTTTCTATACTGCTCTCTCTTTCCTCTCCAATCTTAAATCTTAAATCCATCTCATGGTTGTCTGTAAGGCATTGCTGAAGAGCGATATAACTGCTATTTGCACTCTTATATTAATTAGTCGTTCAGTATAGTAGTTTAGTTTAAGTTTGTGTACAATAAGGAATAAAAAATATGTTCATCAGATCCAAGATTTTCTACGTGATTTACTTGCATTTTCCCATCCCTATAGCTCGGAATACTAAGTATCCATCCCGCCCATTAAATTCTGTCACAGTTCCGACTGACGCCGTCTATTCCACAAATATAATATGTACGCCACACCTTATAATTGAGCTGTTGCACGCAAACGGAAAACTGCACTTATCAAAGCGATGTTTATTTCAGCATCGGAAATAAAATGAACATTAGGTAAATTACTTTTTTAGTGGTTAACATTTTTTTGGCATTTAAATAATGTACATACATAAGAACTTCCAACACCGTACTTGCTAATCTTAGCCAATTTAAAAGGCGGAACAATAAAACAAATATGAAAGATCAATCCTCCTTCAGACATCCAAAGAGGATTATTCAAATTACTTTATTTGCTCTACTTCGGCTTGTAAGTTTCCTTATCACCATTCTTTAAGTGATTAATAGACTGTTAATACATTATGTATATTATTTAATTTACATACTAAGTACATACGTAAACTCGCACCTTTTTCCCACGGGGGTAGGCGGAGGTGTCACCAGGAGACCCATGTTTCGCCTTGTAGCTTCCCACACTGTGATAGAGGGCGAGTCTATTGCCACTAGGTACAAATCATCATAATTTCATATTTGCCAATCGCTCTGGCGGCTCTGTGTTCATACTCTATACAAAAATAAACAAACAATTTCCCACATTTATCGACAGAATGTCAGTTGACATCGCATATTACCGTGAATAGTGTATTAATGTCATTCGTATCTAATTGAGCTATTGAAGACGCCAATCTAAAACAAACTAGGGTTATTACAGCTCCGATGGGTCTTTATTAAAAAGTTAAAAGCGAAGTGTTCCGACGCGCCGACGGCTGCGCGTGTTCCCTCATTATTTATTTAAAATCCCGATCCGATTGTCGTATGTACGTTGCTTAAGTGTGGTGCGAGTTGGGAGAGAAAGTCTTAGATAGACACGCCTTTATTGGCTCAACACTGACCATATCTCATTGTAGCGCAACGACTTCATTCATGAATAATTTTAAAACCTATTTTAGTATCGAATGATTGGTCTTCTTCTCTCAACTGAATGCAATAGTGGTTCGAAAGAAACAATATATTCTAATAGGAACACACAAAGCGAAACGTGGTTGTCTTGGTTGATATCAGGAGAATCTCTGCGTGCACCTTCTGTATGTAAATAGGTTTTAAAAAATCCTATGAATAGAGGCGCAGTTGTATTTGCGACCGGAGTACCTTCTGGTGTATGTATATTTATGTCTCATGTATAAGTAGCCTCTATAGCCGTATGGCTCATCATAATCTCTTTCAGCCACAGGAAAACTACTCCCGAACATGTCAAAGATTTCCGCAACGACCTATTGGAAATGGCCTACATTCAACGACTTCCTGCAACCTTTGTAAGGTCTGTCCGGCTTGTGGGTGGGCTTTTGATATTACACTTGATGTTACGTGGTCTCTATTGTATGGCTTAACTGACAACAAATTATTACCATGTCGACAAGCCCTTATGACAACAGTAACCAGTGTTTAAGAATTGTAAGTGAGAGAAATCTTTTGGGTAGTAGGCCCAATTGGCACAGTGAACAAAATATTCCACAAAGTGTGTAATATATTGAAATACATCTATTTGTTATGGATTTTACCAAGAATTTAGTTTCATTATTACAAATGTTAACTTCCCGATGTTTCGATTAATTTCCAGCTTTCGTGGTGACGGTCCGCCCGTGAATAATATTTTTTTTCTATTCGTAACATTCGCGTAAGTATTAGAAACCTTTGGGATTTCCTGGATTTTTGTCAACACTATTACAGTTTTTCATATAATTATAGTTTTACCAATCGCTACCTCCACCAATTCACGCCACCATCGATTCCAGACGAAGTGCTTTTAAAACTTAACCCTTATTTTCTCACTTTGAGCACTTTGAGGGATTACAAGAGAGCAGTCCTCTGTCCTCCGACCTTAGGCAGCGCAAGAATCTCAGCTAATTCCGCCAGCAAGCTGTTAACTTCTGCATTTGAATTTTAAATGAGATTTGAGGATAATGTTAATATTCCGCTCGTTTGAATTCAGATTATTTGGATTCAGATTTCTTTATTGGATTTCTTAGCTGGTGCGGTTTAAGTCGGCTGAGTTTACGGGATGAAGGATTTGTAATTTTTCTGTTTTAAAATCGTGGAAAATGAGAGGTATATTGTTCACTGTAATTTATACAGTAGATATATATTGAATATTATTGAATTAATTATTTTTGTCCACTGTATACATTTTTATATATTACTGAACTATTGAAGTGAAATGAAAAGAAAATTAATTATTGAATCCATTAAAATATTCTACATCATTTAGATTCAGACATTTTCTTTTATATACCCGGTTCGAAAGCGGTTATCACTAGAGAAGAATGGACAAGAAACTCTAGTTATGCCCCTTTCAAAACCAGTTATATTACATATAACATACGTATCGCACGTTATTATCGTCCTTGGATTGAACGCATATCTTTCAAATAGTTTAAAAACTGATAAAATGACCTGTATTCTTCATTTGCCGGGTCCATTTGAAGATATAAAAAATAAATGTACACGCTTAACTACTCGTATAAAAAAAAAATAGTCATGAAAGTGGTTAAAAATCACTTACAATCCTTCCCCAACTCATTTATTTAATCCTGTATCAAGTACATTCATCAAGGTCTGTTTCATAAAAGGCAAAACATTTCATAAGATTTTAATTCCCACACACAGGGATTATATTGACGGATTAAACCTGAAGCCTAAATATGAATAAATAAGTGAAAATGGTTGTGAGGTAAGGCTTTTTAACCACAGCTGTGTACATTATCTGTAAAAGCATTCCATATAAACCACAAAGGGAAAGTTGTCCCGGTGTTGCGAGCATTGTTTACGTGGACACCGAAACACCGATCGTGCGAAATTAAAGTTTTACTGGACGTCCTCTGTGATATGATATAATATTTACCATCTATTTTATTGACTCTTTATTTCGTTTATATTCTATATAAAAAAAAGACAACATTTCGTTTAAAAATATAAAAAAGTAAAGACCCTTCGGTGGCGGGGTTCAAGACCCAAGCCTCCGGCGGTTAGGAATCCAAAGTGAGGAACCTCCTCACTATGCGTGCAGTGTCCAACAACACCGCCTTTTGGATCTGACTCTTGATCCAACGACCAATTGAGAGCCTCTGAAGATGTTGGTCGAGGCTCTTTCGTATCAGTCCATGTGCAGAAACAACAATCGGGACAATAACTGTTGAGTCCACATCCCACATGTCGGTAACCTCGTGTGCCAAATCTAATCATCTATTTTATTGTTATTATCATCTTATTATTCACAAAAATCAACTGTTCCATACAAAAATAATCGTTTCATTCTGCGAAATGTATGGAGCAGTTGATTTTTTCCCGCGATTTCAGTGTTGGCCCTATAGTAAAAGTTGTTCATTATGATGAGTGTAGCATCCCCTTTCGGCTTTATATACACTTTATGGCTAGCCTTGTAGTTTCTATGGGATACGACTCGTATTTTCATCATCTTCAGATATACGCATTCCACCGCTTAATGCATGTTCGAAAAATATCCAAAGCAACATGTAACCAAGTTGCATTTAAATTTTCGATAAACTCAGTAAGGTCTTTTGTTCGTCTTCGGGTGGATATTTACGAGTATGTTATGAGATGATAACTTCAGAACTGTCTTTATCTGCTATGATAAGAACTGAAGATAAGCCGAACAAATTAATTAAAAAAAATAACATACACGGTATACCAAAACATGGTCAAATAAATAAAGTTATTAACATTTAATACAAAACAAATTAACAGACTACACTCATCTAGAAGAGACTCCCACCGAACCAATATAAAACTGTTCAAAAGATATATCTAATCATGTCACATCCACGCGTGTTATCTGTAGGTCCGTGTAGGCGTGTTTCGGGCAGGAGCCGGACGATAAATTCTACGCTTTGTGCTCTCCCAGCCGCACTCATGGTTTTTTAGGATGCATTTTATTAAAACTCTAGACCATTCTGTTATTCGAAGCATTAGTATAGTTTTGACGGGTTGTTTCCAGTATGGTGGAGACAGATATCTCGTATCTCTTATGTATAGAAAGTTACGGTTGTTATTTTAATTTTTGCGTCACGTGTAATCGGTATAAAAGTGATAGTGCGATATATTTACTGGATAGGTACCCCAATATCTGTTTCTTCCGCCAGACAGCAGTCTAAATGCACTGGTGTCTTTCGGATTGAAGGATGTTCTAGCCAGAGTAATTACTGGACATATATACTTAACATCTTCTGTCTCAAGACGGCGAGTGCAATGGAATGCTTAAAAAAATGCTCGTGTTAATACATTCTTATTATGTTATTTGTTTCATCATATCATTTAAGACTGAAATGTGTTTGCGATGAATCTTGTATTCTGTAAGTACAAAGGTTTTTTTTAAATCGAATAGTTAAACATCGTATACAAAATAGTATATATAGGCGGACTGAATGCGAGGGGAATTTTCTGCATGTCAACCCTGATTTTATCTTGTAATCCAAAAAAAGTATTATGTTTAATTACGATGAGTTACGATGTAAGACTGATGTCTTAATAATATAATAGAAAATTTTAATCAAAATTTATAAATTAGATATTTTTTTTACCAGTAAAGTTTATGGGGCAGGCAGATCTAACTAAAGCATAAAATTATAACCCTAATAATTTCCGATATAGCTGTATCTAAAATAGAATTCAAGCGCACAATTGCATTGTAAAATAAGATGGAGAGTTGAATGGCACCTACAAAATGCAACGTCACATTACGGCCCGTGTAGCATTACGTATTCACTTGGATCTTTCATGGGTATATAGCATCGCGGCGTGGGTGCGACCGCTTCCTAAATAAGAGTAAAGTTTTGTATAAATTAAATGAATATATTATAAATTAGTCCTTATACTTTTCATTGTAGGGCACAACAATTCTTTACAATTGCTAAAATATAGGTTTTAGTAGACTAAAATGTATGGTTAAATGAATATAGTATAAATTAGCCCCTATACTTTTCATTGCAGGACGTAAAACTTCTTTACAATTGACAGAGCGTAGGCATTAGTGAAATAACTTGTATGTAATTCTCATAGAGATTTATATGGCATGGCAATAGACCTACGGTAATTAAGTATGTACATGGGATCATCTTTCGTAGTATAGTAACATTTAGAAAGGTTTTTATATTTATCTTTAGGAAAAGATTAAGCAACACTAAAACAGTGTATCCTTTACAAACCATTTTTCCGATTGATCGAAAGAAATGTATCTATTAAAATAACAGCATAGGTATATTTTTATATTTAAACAATATAATATTAATGGAACGAACACGAAGAGTGTGAATGAATTTTAGGATGGTCATAAAACGTCTTTTCCTAGTCTATTCCTAGGATTTTGGCATGGCTTTTATGATAATATCTACCAGCAATTTTCGTACCAGTATTAAAATCCCAAGTACAAAACGAACAGACCAACACCTCAACAACCCTAAGTAGATACCCGAGCAGTCTCAAGTGTAAAAGATAGGCATCAATCTTTTACATCACAAAGACGCGCGCTCCTTGGGGATCACAATAAAAGTGCCGCTGCATTCGATGCACTATGGACTGGAATTTAAATGTGAAATATAGGGGATCATCTGCGATACATAATGGGTATCATTCGTATACGAATGCGGGTTTTATATTGTAGTGGTGAGTGCAATGAAAATTGCATAGTATCCAGTATCCACCGAAGAGAGATGGTCATCTCACACCGAACGACAAATAGTTTTGTAACAGGGTGGACTCGAAAGATAGCATACTTGCATTGATGGTTGTGATACATTTACATTAAGGTGTATGGGCGATTTATAATACTTTCTATGGTATGTAAATCCGCCAATCCGCATTAGGCCAGCGTGGTGGACTATATGGCCTAACCACTCTCATTAGTACTCTCGATTGTAGCGAAGGCCCGTGCCCTGCAGTGGGACCTATATGGGCTGATACAGAAGATGTAGGGCGGGTCGCTAAGAGGATCTTTGACTTGGCAATCTGGTCAATAACAACTGACGTCGCTCGATTAGCAATATTGACAGCCCAACGTTACTCAGTTGGTTAGACGACAACTGTGATATATGAGGCCACGGGTTTGATCCCCGCTCCGAAACAAATATTTGTGCTATCGGTGGGTCTTGTGAGAACAAAAAAGGATCTCGTAGTTGCTGATACCCACGTCATAAGACTCGATCTTAGTGTGGGGCCAGGACAATGTATGAGACTGTTCGGCCATTTATTTATTACTATATAATTTAAATTTTAATTTCGGAGATCGTAGATTTTCGCGATATTCATAACAGTATATTTAACAATATATTTAGAGATATTAGGTACTGGCACATTTTCAGCTGTGCTTACAGCCTAAGATTTTGTTTTGTTTTTTACAGCAACATTTTTATTTAAACTAACTAGGATAGTGATAACAGATTCATTAACGGCTTTCCCTTTCGCAACCGGCTTGTAAATACAGTGCAATAAAGCCGGCGGGCTTTAATGAAAACAAATGGAAAAGCGCTGCTTAAAAAACAAGGCTTAAAGGCGCATTCGCAATGAGGACGCACTTTGAAGCTGTATGAGGAATAAAAAGCACAATATTGTGTTGTGACATATTATTCATTATAATGCTGTAAATGCGAATGTGGGTTTGTTTCGTTATTACAAGAAAATATGTGGAAAAAATAATGTTGAATATAATTGAATATATTTCTTATTGCAATGAATGGCGAGACGAGCATGCCATTCGGTAAGCGATACCACCGCTCAAACACCTACTGTTTTTGAGCAGCACATGACTCCGAAAAGTCAGAGTTGTGCCCTTGGGATGCAAGCTCGCGACCACCATGCACATGTTGGCAGCCGCGTCTGGTCCGCTTACTAACAGGGGTTCATACATAATGATCCTTTGAACCTAATAAATTATTTATAGTTCTAAGAGTAAAAGTACTAAAGAAATATTAGAAAATTAATATAATATCAGTGTGCGAGCGCCTTTACCGTAGCGGGACGTGTCAGCGACACCTCACAGCGAAGTTTTGACTCCCGACAAATTAAATCAATTAAGCACTCGCTTCCCTTTTGTGTGGCCAAATGTCCCCCATTTATTCGTATTAGGCAAGATTTTTTTATTTGTCGCTTTTATTAGCATTTTTTAATGTTAGTAGCCGTTTGTTGGGTTTTAATTAAAAGGTGATTAATATTTGAATATTGTGATTGAAGTATTGTCATTGTTTCTTCAACTTGAATTTACGTTTCTCAAATCCTTTCCAAAGTAGGTATCTTCCAGGCAGCATCTAACGCCTTCCTATGAATATACAAGTATCATAATAAAACAAAACTAACACTATTTTGAAGCGTATTAAGTAGAATTTCATCTCTTCAGCTTATTCATTAGGACGGTCTTCAAAAAGTACCGAGTCTCAGCTTAAACACGTGAAAGTATTTCCATTCAATTTGTTTTTAATACAAAATTAAACCGCGGAATATATATTCCGTCTATTATAAAAACCATTACATAAAGAACAAAGCGAAAAGGTGCTAAACAAAAGAAATCACAGCGAAAACAAAACATCAATTGAAACGTGACAGATGGCGGCGAGAGCAATATAAATAGAACGGAATATAATCTGCATGTACCGACAACGCTTACAATCATTGTCGCCAAACGAGAAAATAAATTGATTGTGATTTGAAAACACGAGTGCTTTTAATATTGATGAACGTTTGTATTACTTCGAGGGCATTGTTTTTAAAGATTAGGCATTTATGTTGAAGGTTTTTTTGGCGTACTTAACTTTGAGTATTTTTGCGAAACACAATTCCAACGTTATTATAACAAACAAATTATTCCTATCTGTTTATTTGCCTAGATCAGAGAATAGAACAGAGTCGATACCTTTTTCAAGTCAATAAAATTTTTATCTTCGTCCGATATTAATTATGTTGACTTTGATTTATATGAAAGTTAGTGCAAAATAATAAGTATCATCCACTACTAATTGCAAAAGCGCCGCAACTTTAATAAAGCGGGTTCTATAATATCCACTTCCATAGTTTCCTGTGCGGTTATTAATTTATACGCTAATGAATTTTATTAGCGCCCGAAAGCCAAAATACCTCTTCAGCTCTCTCTAAAACAAACTGTGGCGATAAACAATAATTTTCTTTGGTTGGGCCCATTTTTCGTTCACCTGCAAGCGGTTTTTGTCACAACTTTGCATATTCAAATAGCCGAAGCACGGAGAATGGGCAACTTTAACAGTAAAACATTTTCGTGGCCGGAATGCATAAGGATAATCGTACAGAAGGTTTGAATTAACTAATTAGAAAAGCGAGATGATTAATACTAAAAACTCGCCTACATCTATAGAATCAATCTTACATTCAATTATATAGTGATTACGTTATTAATTTTATAAAGGCTTGTTAAAGTAATTGCATTATAAATACCTAATCGTGATTGCAGGCGACCAAGAAGTTGTTGCCCGCCTTAGTCGATTACATCTGCAACAAATGTACTGGTTATTGTCAGAACGTTTTAACGTCATAGTTTTACATTTAGTTTACGACAGCTATTATCTAATTAAAGCTAATAAGTGCGCTACCAAGAATTATACAAAAGAAAATTGAATATTGAAATTATTAGATTTTTACAAAATATTATTTGTGGCAAGTGCCTATGAATAATCTGGATACAGATGCGAAAATTAATGTAAGAAAATGCCATGCATATTTGTACCTTCTGTTGGACATTCAATTTTGGGTTCAGAGCAATGTTTGCGCAAAAAAGTCGTGAAAACCACAGACAAAACCGCGGGCGGAAAGTTGAACAGAAACAAAGCGACGCCACGCGGTTTTGTTTCAACTTTCCACTACAATGCGCCGTTTGATAAATACTTGAAGTATTTTATATTTAAGGCTGTATTTATATTGTTTCTCATTAAAGTTGGCGGATGTCGGGCCTCGTCCAGAGCTAACTAAAAGCCGGAGTTTCAAGGAATTTATCGTTGAAAGTTTGTATTTAAACATTTATACCGTTTATTTGTATTAAGTGGAATAATGTATTTATTTTATAGTGAGATGAGATTTTGCTTTTACTAGACAATTTGGTGGAACATGTCCCTGATAAGAATCATTCTACAATGAATCTCAATATAATTGGAATCAATTGTTAGAAACCTAAAAAGATAAACTTGAACAATGACACTGGAACGGCCAAAGTTTTGTAAAGGGAGGAATAGAAATAAAACACGTGACATTTTCTGCTCTTTAGTTTTTTCTCTCATACTCCATCTATTTTGGACCCTAGGCAATACATATGTATATGAAAGTTTTTGGATGTAGATAGAGCCTTTTGCTTTGAACACATAAGCTTATTTATTTATTCCAATTTAAAATAATGAATGAAATCTAAGAAGACTCTTCTATAAAGTTCGTATAAAGTTAAGGCCTTCATTTATCTTTAGGTTATATTCTTTTCAAATAAAATATACGTAGGCCCCTATAGAATTTCCAATAAACTAGGCAACTAACTGTCCCCGACAGAAGCATCGGCGTAATCTCATTAATCTTGTCGTGACAACATAATTCAATGTACCGTCTTTAGGAGATAAGGCGCTGCCAGGAAAAAAAACGACGTCCCTGAACTTTACTGGGATGAGAATCTTGAGAGGCATGAAAGATATAAAGGACGGGCCGATATCAATGATAAAGGCACCTGAGCCCTTAATACAAAAGGAATTAAAGACTAAGAATTATGAAAATATAGAATACACACTGATATTAATGATATTATTTGCTTTGAAGTAAAATTACTAAAAGAGCTTAAATACATTTATTTCACATAAATAATGTAAGCTTTAAAGATCGAAATACCAAGCGCTGTAAATCAAAGAAGAAATTATTTCGGTTTGGCCCCTTTAATCATCTTCGCAAATTCCGTAAAACGTGGCATTTTGAAGCAAAACCTCTCATCCTAATTCATCAGGCCGTCACATTTTAAGGTTGTTACGCGACTAATATAAAAAGATCTTTTTCTTCATTCAAATTCATTAAGATAGCACCCTCTTCAAATTATCCGCGTTGTAGGGTCCGGAGATGCACCTTATTGGATTATCCGAGCTTTGATGTCCGAAGACGCTTGAGTCTCGTTTACACCGTGTTAGAGGTAATAAAAAGGAAGCCATTCTGTAAAGGAACTTTTATTAGGTAACATGGAAATTGGAAAAGTTAAGAGTATTGGGGATAACGAAGACGGAGAATGTCTGATCAGGGAGTGTTTCGGAGAACAAATCTTTAATAAGATTAAACCTTTAGTGATGTAACTAGTCTTTTTTGATAATTGGTCTATACATAGGTACATACAAAATACATTATACCGCTATTTGAAATACTTAATCAAGGAATGTATCTTTCTGATTTAAGCCTAAACATCACGAGTCACGTCTACTTTTGGTGTATAATTTCTTAGACAGTGTTGTATAATGTGCATAGCAAACACCTCGATATTTTGTAGGTGTATACCTACCTGCTAATATTTTGATGTACCAATGTCCTCAATTTTATAAATAGCAACGAGATTTTTTATATCTGCAATATGTAAATATTTACCCATATAACAGAGAGAAAGTGTAGGCTGCTGTTGCGAATACGAGTGCAGTAAAACCAAAGCCGTAAGAAATTGTCATTTCCAGTTAATTTCATATCCGGTAGAGACAACACCATGGCGAGTCGACAAAATCATAGCACAGCAGACACGTCTATAGACACGACTACAAATTACAAACTTTACAATGGTAGAAAACAATGAACAATCAAATACGCTTAAACAATATTATGCTCTCAACAATAGTACATTAATCCTTCATTTCCAAACCGACCGGCGAACTGTTTGATTGCATTAATTGAAATGAAGCCTAATCCTTTCAACACATGTTTGGTTTCCAGTTCATATTGTTTGTAGTATCATTGATCAGCGAGCAACAGCGGGAGCCCTGACAATCACCCATATTCACCTAACTGGGACACAACAGATTAGTTTGCCATGATAATTGACAATACAATCCGTCAGTTAGCACGCCTGCAAATGAATACGATGACGGGACGCAATGTTGTTAGGAACAGTGTGATAACTTTCGATACGCATTGAATTACGAGGGCACTTGGATATTGTGGTGAATTTTATGTTATCTGTTAATATATATTAAGTTTAATAGACTTTGGTAATCCAAAATGCGAAGGGATACACCCATATCTTAAAAAGATAAACACCTTTCCTAATAATAAATCAATGCAAAATATGTCACGGGGAAAACAAATCACGAGAGGAATGATTTTCACTTTAGTGTAACTTAAGACATCATTATATTTTATTAATTTTACAATAGCAATTTAATTATAAAATCAATTCATATACGTTTTATTGCACGGCACGGGTTTATTTTTAATGGTGCTGTTGAGATTAACGTCTTAAGCTACCACGCTACCAAGTATGAGTTACCAGATCGACAGTACAAAACCAAAGACAATGGTAACAAAAACGAAATTTTGAAATATGAAAATATTTAAAACACAATCAATAAAAATGACTTTACTTACCAACGTCGAATACAAACCGTTGTTACAATGAGTATCGTATCTGCCCGCATCACGTTCAATCCCAACAGAACAGCAACAACAAACACACGCAACAAACATTGCCGCAGAACGATCGCGAACCACGCTTTTTGCTAATCAGCCATCTAGTTCAGAGATACCTAAACTTTATCATACCCTTTTTAATATTTTTTTGGATAGCCCTCCTTATTTCTTCATAATTAAATATTGCATGTTTATTTTTACTTAAAATGTATTATTTACATCATAAAGTTTGTAAAATAAAATAAAAAATATGTGTGTGTCAGTGTTTAGTGTGAACACTAAATATATTTTTCAGATGACTACGTAAGGTTGAAGAAAGTGACTGAATGCAGATTGTTTTTCAAATCGAAATCAAAGTCATTGAAAAAGGTCGATGTTTTAGCACTGGAATTTGTATGTCTAAATATAGCGAGACAAATATTTTATTGCATTCACAGATCCCTTGCATGTTATTATTGACACCGGGGGTCCATACACACAACTTTGGGTACCAATGGTTTATGCGAATGCACCACCGTCGTGAATTATTGCCAGTGAATGCAAATACGACTGCTATCTCAACTCAAATCTCAATCTATGCACTAATTACGATCAAGATATTTCAGTTGCGCTACTGTTCCTTACCTGTATGGTTTGTAATTGTAATTTGTACGTAAATTAATTGTTTGTATCGATTGTACTGTAAACATTCAATTTTGTTGTGATACGGTTTGTGTGATTAATTTGTGTTAGTATTTAAATCATAATGTTGTTTGAGACTATTGGTTGTAAGCTGTTTTATTGTTGTTTGATTATTATATGGTGGGAAGTGTTTGTGTGTTTGATTATTATTAAATGTCAGAGTTAAGAACCCAGTGGACCGCAACAATTTTAAGTATTACAATTTTTACGAGCACAATCTTCACGGGAAAAATAATTTTGTTATAACTTATATCTATTGTCTTGCAACATTGTACTAGTGTCGAAACCACCTAAAAGTTTCAAAATATTCTTCAAATATTGCTCTGTAGTAACCTTCTCCCCAATAATAAGCCATTTATTTTACCGGCATTTGGCCCTTAGAGGGCGAAAATAATATGCTACTGATGAATTAGCTACATTCCTGCAGAATATTCTTGAGAAACTCATCAAAGTAAATAAATAAGTGACGCAAAAGTGAAAACCAGGCGAGGTGCCACTGTCAGCGATTTTCAACGTGATAAAATAAGTTAAATTTTATGTATGTAATGTGCAATATATTTATTAAAAACTTATAAAGTTTGCAATGCATAATATGCTAGATTGCTTCGTCTACTTTACTATCATATTAAACATTTTTAATATACTAGAGGAAGTAAATGGTTTACCTGAAGGAAAGTTAATTAGACCTGAGTATTTGATAAATTTCAGCTTGATACCTCCACGCGTTCCTCAGAAAAAGGGTCTTGACAGACACACAGACCGACAACAAAGTGATCCTATAAGAATTCCCATTTTTCTTTTTGAGGTACGGAACCCTCAAAATAACATCCTTTAAATTATCATTTCGTTTCACTAACCATCACTACAAAGTCTGACAGTAATGATAAGTATAGACAATAGTTAATTTTTTTGTGTTAACCTCTTACTGATTGACTAATCGCCCTAACTGCGGCTCCATCTCCATATATAGTTATATTAAGCAAGTGTTATCGCCGGGTGATGCGAGCGCCGTGTTGCAATTCGCACGTATAATTCTAGTAATTTTCGAGACCATTGGCCGGGAAAATATGAATTTGCTGGCTATAGTTCAAAGAGCTTAGAGTCGGCTCCACGAAGACGTGCACTCATTTGTTTACGATGCGTATTAAACGTACGCTTGGCTCGGATTGACAATTACAAGTTTTAATTGCTTTGGGTTTTTGTGTAGAAGTTTAATATTTTACTTATGTTTGATGTTGTATGTCTTATCCCTGAAACTTTAAAAAAGGTATTTTTCCAGTATCAGTGTACTTGTAATTCATAATGATGTAAAATAATAACATATTTACACATTTTATTATTTATCTTTGTCGTGCATTGCATTAAATTGCCTTCACATGAATCTAGCGAAGACTGCACAATTGCCATTTCAGTTCTTAATTCAACTCGTTCACTCCGGTGATTGCATTATTGTACACCCAGTTGATGTTTGCATGAAAGCATTTATTTCAATGGAGCACGTTTTTAATATTCAAAAAAGCATGATAATAGAACGCTTGCACAAATTGGGAGTGGTGTGTCACGTGACGCGAATGGTGAGCTCGTTCGTAGTTCGCTTGAGTGCACAGACCAATTAGAAACAGACGGATAACTGGCCTATATAATCTTTAGCCATAGCCGCTCATTCTTTCGATCACGAATGTCAGTTGACAGATTATCAAGATTATTCTTTTTTAATATAAATAAGGAATACAGGCAAAGGCAGTTGTATTCAGTCTTGCGCGTGGCTGCATAGGATATTTTATTTCGTTTTTATTATTTTGTTAAGTCTCTATGAATCACATTAAAGTGATCCAAAGAAACTTAACAAAATAATAAAGTGTAACTTTTTAGATGAAAAATATATAGATTGTGAATAAAACACTTAAAAATATTTATTAAATGATTTATTTTTAATGGTTTTTTGTACTTAAATAATACATATTTTTGCTGAAATTTATGTAACATAGTAATTTTCGTTACTCTAGAAATGTCAATACTCTGTACAACGAATAATTAAAGAAAAAATATTTTTACATGTTATTCTAGATTTCACTTACCAGTTATTTTTTTATTTTATTTTATCTTACAATTTTAAGAAAGCTTACAGACTAATTACCTACAGACATAAATATTTAAATCTTAAGTGTGTTACGAATTTGCCAATAACAAGCTTTCAAATAATAGATACTAAGATACTGTAGTGTCCACATAATGTGTACCGATTTATAAATGCTAGCTATTATAAGTTATTTTAATTTAAGGAATGAACTACTTTTTCTATAAGACAGATAGAGATATTAATTAAATTATTGACAAAGAAAAGAAAACAAAACCAAAAGTAACAATCAAACATTACAATATATAATGTTTAAATATACATTTTGAGTTACACAAGGTGTACTTTTTGACCTTTCATTATTAAGTTTCAAAAAGCATATTGCTCATTTTGTGTTTTACTACCCATGTACTAGTGCAAAACAAATCAAAATCAAAATGGCATGACACCTCATTAAATTTACTGGCACTACGTAACAAAAAAGCATTGCGTCTATAATTGGTAGTTGCAAATGGTACGACTACGGACAATAATGACCGTTGTCTCAGCGTAGTTGAATGAGCATGGATAAATATCCCACTCAAAAGTTGTTCACAGTCAATGCTACCATTAGCAATGTTCACCAAATAACATATGTCATTACTGTCGCGTCGCAAGTATAATGGTAAGAAATGATACTTTTTACAGCAATTAATATAATCATTAGAGACCTGTCTAGCCCTGAAGTCCAAATAATGTAAAAATTTCTTTTGTATGGCCTCGATACGGGGTTTATAAATCTCATACCGAGGGTTCCACACCTGCGATGCATACTCTAAGTGGCTACGGCGTACGAAAGAACAATACAGTATTTTAATACATTTAAGTGAATTGAATTCTGATGAAACTCTAAAAATCCTAATGCTTTTGATGCTTTATTAACAATTCTATCTACATGTTTGTCAAATATGAGTTTATGGTCGTGAATCAGCCCAAATCACATATTTCATTAACTCGATTAATTTCGATATTATCAATTATGTAAGAAAAATTACGTAATTATTTTTTCTGGAAAAGCTTATTTGGTAACATTTAGATACATTTAAATTCATACATTTAAATTAAGTTATCAGTATTAGCTGTTAAACATCACTGCTCCTTCAAATAGGTACTTGTGCCTAATTTTATGAACAATCTCAAATTATCAAATACTGATCCAATTGTAAATGCCAAGACTTACATCTCTCGTTATCTTATCTTGGCATTCACAACCATTTATGTAACTAATTACTTTCTTTACTAACCACCCAGCAGCATAGGCCTGCAAGTGAGTTTTCGTGCCTTCTCAATGAGCCTGCTTTAGTATATTCCCAATAACACATATTTTCTTTTGATGATTTGACTGTCCATAAATTCCATTTTCGAATAATTTATTTAAAATTATAGCTATATTTGTCTAATCATCATACCAATTGAAACTATTTATGAAAGATTTGGAGGTTCAACTGGAGGTGTGGCAGTTAGCATCATTGTATCTATAATTATACTAATTTGTCTGATTTTCTTTTCAATAGGGTCGGAATTAAAATATTTGTGGTGTCTCAATATATTAATATGATATTATTTTAAACACTTCCACACCCTCATAAACCATTTTAACCTATACTCTATCAGTTTAGGTACTTAACTAAATGTAAACAAACCATAAAAAAGTTATTTAACATTGTCATTTTTCATTTCTAAATTTATTGAAGACCAAAAAATGTTTACGTAAATAACTATCCTTACTAATATTATAAAGGTGAAAGTTTGTATGTATGTATGGATGTTTGTTACTCTTTCATGAAAAAACGGCTCAACAGATTTTGATGAAATTTGGTATAGTGATAGCTGACACCCTGGATTAACACATAGGCTACTTTTTATCCCGAAAAATGTAGTGTTCCCGTGGGATGAGTCAGGAAACCAAATATACATATTTTCTACTCTTTCAAATTCAAATTGTTGGCACGGGATGTCCTCTCCTACGGAAGGGAAATATAGTCGACGGCACGCGGGAAATATAGTTAGTAGACACGCGAAATAATATGTTCTTGATGTGGATTGGACTCAAAAACTATCTGCACCCGGGCGAAGCCGGGCCCGACAGCTAGTTATATATATATACTACATTGCATGCCCAATTTATTATAACGATCGTAATAATTATGAATGTGTGAGCTTGGAAACAATTAAATTATGTAAGATCATAATTAAATTATCTGATTTTGCATAATGCAATATATCTTTAAAAAAGACCTAAACAGGCATCCAAAACATTTTCATAAAAGTTACAAGATATAATATGCTACAAAATCTAGTAGTACGACTTTATCGTAATGCTACCATTTCAATTAAAGATAATGCTTTACGTTGGATAACTAAGCATCATCATATGTTATCTATGGCAGCCAATTATTATTCATTGCGTTAATGTACTTACTGTTTTCGTAAAGTGGTGAAGTGTTTGGAAGTGTTCATCGTTGTTCTTTAGTCTTTTTTAATTATTATTTGTTATCAGCTGCTGTTAACTGTTGTAAATACTTGTTACTTGGTTGACTAAGAAAATATTCGTAAATTGGACATTGCAATAAAATGTTGAACAACCATGCGTCACATGTTCGGGTTTGTTTACATTTAGTTAAGTACCTAAACCGATGGAGTATAGTAATAGTTATATTTTATAAAGGGTACTGACTTTTCTCTTGTTTTTATTGCTTCTGGCCAAAATGTGTGATACTCTGGATTTTCTATTACTGCATTGATAGTAGTATTTATTTTTAAAAAGGCCACTTTTGCAGTAGTCTTATTTGTCGTCGAGCAGACTGAGTTTTCATTGGTGTATGTTGCTGGAATGAAAAATATCAATAATAACAAAAAGATATAGTTTGAGTTTGACTTACTAATGGGGTATAGTTGATTCTATTTCATTCTATTAAAAAGTTTCAAAATGCACAATCATAAACATAAGAAATGAAAAACTTGTTTCAATTCCTACAGTGTTTATATCTACTTTATATGACACAAAACAAAAGCTTAAATCTTCATCAAGTTCATGAACACAAACAAAGTCTTTTACACTGCATTAAATTAACTATCAAATAAAATGGACTGATTGTATGATTTTTCAATACTTACAATAATTTGTTGTGTAAAGGAGAGCAGCAGATATAGTTCTGCAGAAAACTTTAACGCAGCTTTTGAACTGAAAATAAATTAGAGAAATTAATTGACAATGTTGACTTGACAGATACAATTAGAATTAAAACACACACTTTAAAATTCTTGCTTTGATTTTAAATGATTACTATTTACTGTAATATTTTACAAAATAATTTTCAGACAACTGATGATTATAAGGACATTAATTAGTTAATTTCCTTTGATTCCATTTTATTTTAAAGAACATAAATTATGACTGTGAGGCCTAACCACTCTCAATCGCACTGTCGATAGTAGAGTAGGCCCGTGCCCTGCAGTGGGACGTATATGGGCTGATACATACACATACAAATGATGACTTTGATGAATATTCAATGATCAAATACCTTATCTATTTTATTATTTCAAGTATGACATATTGGTCATTTGATTTATGTATTTATGTATTCATTTTGGTATGAAGGCAATCGGTTTCATAGAAATCAATTTCTTGTTAATGAGTTATGTGTCTATCCAAGACTATATTTGTGGCGATATATGTAAATTCGCCCCACCTATATTATTGGTTCCATTTGCAAAAAAAGAAACAGTACACTTTGTTACCATTATCATCAAAATATCGAGAACATAAGCGAATAAAGTACAAGTTGTTTGAGTTACTAACCTGGGTTTTGATTTCGCAAAATATGATGATTTGTTGTCTCTAATTCCAATTTTTTAAAAGCTTATCGGAATTATGTGCCTTGGTCGCATATTAATGCCGTAAGGCTGTCTTGATATAGCTTTTATTTCTGGTACAGATGTAGCTCCGTGAGAAAAGAAAAATCATATTTTCTGCTGCTACTTTATGAATCCTCTCAACATGAATATTAACATTTTTTCCAGCACTTTCACAAATTCTTGAATACAATCTATTTATTTAACAAAGATTAAAACTATACACAGTAATAAATAATAATCTCAGTAACACAATAAACAACAAACCACACAACAAACAATTTGACAACTGTAATGGCGGCCAAAATGGCGGCGCAGACGCCGGTTTTCAGAGCAATAGGAGACCGAAGGGAACGCAGGGCTTGCGGGAGGGGAGCAAGCTGAACGCTGAACTGTCAGATTTGTTTTGCAATCAAATTGCGCCACAGATTATACCATGGAAAAATGTTCAATTCGGAGTTGTACAGGCATGCTTGAGTGACTGAATCAGCGGGTCACGTGCTCAGAGTTCATGTGACAGATTTGATTGTGCCAAAATGCACGCCGTTTTTATTGACGTGAAGATTTCTGAATTCTGACTAGTGCATTTTGTGACTTTTATTTTGCGGCTTGAGTTTTATGTCGAGTTTTATGAAGATTTTATGGTTGTCTTTCTATTTTTTTATCCCTATTTATAAAGCTTGTTGGCAAGTTACATAATAATTGTAATGAAAAAAAAATGGATTTAGTAATAATAAGAATAACTCTAACTAATAAGAATAAGAATAATCTAAATAATAAGAATAACTAAACTTAAAACACCACAGATACAACAAAAATAGTTTTTTTTAAAGAAAATAAGTGCAAAAAATATTTCCATAGAAAAGGTTTTTAAGTAGCATAATGTCTTGATATTACTATTTTAACAATATTGGATCGCATATAATATTGATATTCGCAAATTGGAGTTACGTAACTGAATTATCTTAGTAATGATCATAGCCACAATATTCAAGCAAGATACCTATTCTATTAGATAATATAGGCAGCAGACCAAAAACGGTTCATTCAAGCTATAGAAAACGTCGAGAATACCATTTATTATTTACGACAGCTATTCATACCGGCGGAGTACCGAGCCTTAAGCTTTAACCAATTTTGACATTTCGTCACTGCAGACTAATCTGTATCAGCCCATATACGTCCCACTGCAGGGCACGGGCCTACTCTACAATCGACAGTACGATTGAGAGTGGTTAGGCCATATAGTCCACCGCGCTGGCCTAGTGAGGGTTGGCAGACTTACATACCATAGAAATTTATATAAATCGCTATGGTACGCAGGTTTCCTCACGATGTTTTCCTTCACCGTTTTAGTGCGTGGTGATTGACTATTAATACACACATGATTCCGAAAAGTCAGAGGTGTGCCCTGGGATTCGAACCCGCGACCACCGTGAACATGTTGGCAGCCGCGTCTACTCTAGTCCGTTTACCAACAGGCCACCACCACCACCACTGCAGACTAATAATTCAAGTAAATGATTTGCTCGGTAAAAAGGTTTATTATATAAAAATACACGATTGCGTGAGTGTTAGATGCGTGTACTTGTTAAATAACTATAAATATTTCGTGTTTTGGTTAAATTTTGTTAGTGGAACAAGTCAAAACAACAGTTTTCCGCATATTACCTTTGTAGTTGACCTGTTATCGCGCATTTTTCTTTTCAACACGCAATTTTTTTTAGTTTTGTAAACTATCGTTACGAATCAATTGAGAATAATTGTTTGGCTATGTAAACACGCCTGTGTTATACCAATTTAGATTATATTTTTTTCTTAAATGAAATTAACTGTGACCTGAAATTAACTATGTATATTTACTTAAGTCAAATACATGGCGTATTTGAACTACAATAAAAATATTATTTATTAATCAATTTATTCCAAAAAAAATAGCTTAAAATAACCTCATAATACTCATAAAACTTATCGACAAAACTACAACTGCGTTAATAATCCTTTAATCCTCAATACTGCAACTGTATCATTTCAAATCGCGTTCCATTTGACGTGACTCTTTGACACGTCATCACGTCACGTCGCGTCACTGGATCTTGTTAGCGTGACGCGTGCGCCGCACGTGCTAGTCGCCGAGTGTTCTAATTGATAATGATTTCAGACATTTTTGTAGGGTATTGCACGCTAATTGGGTGGAGAGCGTTGGCGCCTATTATGGGTAATGTCACGTTAAAAAGAATGGGCTATGAATATTTGGGGTATATTATGTAAATGTGAATCTATGAGTAATAGATTACTCATGTTCGTTGGAAGTGTGGGACAAATATGTTGTGAGATTTACGTGACTGGGTAGTCGTCTAGAAACATTTTATTAAATAGAAGTATGGCGAATAAATATGTAGTCCCAGGCCTGATACATATATATCGCACTATCCAGATGCGGGTTAACGGATATATTTTATTAGTGCCAGTTCTAATATCATCATCAAACCATCCCCAAAATATCTGAAAAAGTAAAAAAAAATGATTTCATTTCATTAATAGGATTCTTTAAACAATAATCTCCCATAAGTGTTTATGGCCATAAAATAAATCTCCCATACACTTAACATCAAAGCAAGGCGTCTCGAGTTAAACCTGTAAATAGCGGAGAGCGATATAAATTATTTATTAATGTTAACGCTAGGGCTGTTTTCACATTTCGCCGACCACAGAGGTTCTTTGCAACAAATAGGATTTCACTATGAGCCACAAATCTGGACGGCCATCTGTGCCCGAAACTTGAAGGGGACACACTGCTGTAGTGGCTAGCCAACAAATGTGTTGGAATACATAGTCTTATCTATCTGCCAGATCTACTACACAGAGATGTGCATAATATGAATATTTAACTATATCGCGAAAGGATTATGCATATAACTTTATGATTGGCTGGTTGAAGTGAGCTCCTTAGATAAATGTTTTTGGACACAAATCGTTTTTCAAATTACTTCCTAAAAATTTGAATGCTTGAATAACTAGGTATGTATGTAGGTTTTTGTCAATCGTTTATTTAAGCGATTTAAATATTAGCACTAATTTTCTCACTCTATCACTATTATCACATCGTAGGACATACAAGGAGAAATGCGGATGTTTTGGCACCTCTGCCCACCCCTTCTGGGAACAAGATGTGAGTTTACGTATGTATGTGTATGTATTTCTATTACTTTACCTTAATCATAGTGCCTAAATTACTTGTATCGAACTTCCGAAATTTTTGAAATGGAGAAATTAAAAGCATTTATTTAAAAATGCTTTGAGTAACGGTACATTATTGAGCTTTATTAGTCAATAATTTTATGCATATTTTTTTTTAAATCAAATATAGTATTTATAAAATTGTCTCCGCCATGAGCACGTGTGTATCGCATATTATAGGTCGTTAAAATTCAATTGTTGCTAGCCTCCCCGCCGGGTCCATCTCGAGCCCCTCTATTGATGTAATAAGTCTATTGAGACTGCATAATTGCAAATCATTTGTGGGTTATTTGTCGTTAGTGCAGGGCCTCTCTATTATACTGAGCGGTGAGACGCAAATTTGTTAATCGATTTTTTATTATGCTGTTCATTGAGTGTACTCTAATACACTTGTGAATAAAATGCGTAATAATAGATTTTTTGTGTAATTGAAATTGGAATTTCTAATTCGAAAATCAGGAATTACCTTACACTACTCTTAAGGAATGGCATCATGCTCCAAAGGTTAAATTTAATATATGGTACAATCATAAAGAGTCATTATAAAAATGAAGTTGAATTTTAGTCTCTTATTGAATCGTGAATCGTTTGATCTCTTCTTGTTACGATTGGTTGAACTTGGAAAGCTGAAAGCTCTGAGCGTCGCGTCGGTTGAATAGTTGATAACCTCAAATCAAATTATATATTGAAGTTACGTAAAAGTAAGAGTATGTTTAAAAAAATCTAGCACATTAAAATCAATAAAAATGGTAATATTGGCTGACAAATTATCCACATCTTCTTCTACGGTCGGTGCATTCTGCATTCCTGTTAATTTTTCTCCACTTCGCCCGATCTTATGACAAATTATCCAGTGTTATCCATTAGATATGTAATATAGGGTATACTATGCCTGGGTTATACGAGAATTATAATTGCTTAGTTAGCTTCTTCTTCAGCAGAAGTTATATGCGTCCCACATTAAGAACATTTCCAATGCTGTTTTTACATACCGATTTATTTACCATTACACAATATTAATTCACCATTCTTACAGTTCCTGTTAGGGGCAAATGCCACTGCACTCAGTTCCCATTACCAATAGCTGTTTTTATATTTCCCTTTGTGATGCAAATGCGATACTTTAACTGCTGGCAAGGTTCTGATCAACTTGGCTGGTCGCCTTGAAATACTTCACAGTAAATGTGTTTGTAGTAGCTGTTCTTTAAATGGCTGAGGAGTTTGTATGGCTTTCCTTGCTGAAAGCTTCTCGCGTTACTCTCGATACGGCTCCCTGTATACTTTCAAAGTGTATTGCAATATTGCAGTTCAAAATGTTTTTGTAAATTTATTGGTGTTTAGAGAACCAATCGATAAGTTGGTAACTGTGCCTGTGGAATAGTTAGGGAAAGCGCTGCTTGGTGTTTGTAAATGGGCGATAAATAAAATTCCTCGTGTGAAATCAGTACTCAGGAACTTTATTCGCTAATATCTGACATAGTTCGCAAATGTTATGGACCACGGGTATTTGTTTAGGTTCTGGGAGTATGTGAGACCGAAAAGTCTCTCGTAGTTCCTAATACCCACACCACAAGACTCGATTTTAATGTGGGGTCAGGATTATATATGTGACTGTTGGGTGTATTTATGATTTATTTGTTTATTATTCATTATCATTAGTTCTTGGATTTCGTGAAGACACTGGCTGCGTAATAAAAGTACAATTCCCGAACTCAATGATGTTGATTTACTGTCTACCTTAATTTACTAAGATAAAATTCTAAGTGCAAGTTTTTAGTTTGTTAGTATTTGGCACCCTGTAAAGCTGAATGTACGACTATAACAAAAGTATTCCAAAACTGGCATTTTAGGCAGTTAATTAAGCTTAGGTGAGCAATCCGCTAGTTTTCCAACATCATGCGTAATCTTCCCCATTTTCCTCGAACCAGTGACTCATCTGTCCCCATCTCGGGTCAATGTCATACGACACTAAATAAGGCGAGACAAATAAATATTCTCATTCTATTGTATTTCATAATGAAGCTCTTAAGACTTAGGGAATAGAGGTTATTTTCGCTTGGGTTAGTAGAAGTTGGTGGTAGATAAAAGTTTGTGGAAACTGTAAGAATATCTAATGGGGTGGATCGGGAACTAATAGGGCCGGTCGGAAGTGCGTGACGGTTTCTCGTATTACTTTATTATGTTGGAATTCCTTGAATATATTGCGAAAATAAAGTAATATGTAGAAAATATAAAAGTAGTTGATAGAATTTGGGAATTGACTTTGTGGGTATTATTTATAATTACATCATATTTCGCGTTATTTATGGGCATTGTTGAAGATACGACAGAAATTAATTAGTTTTTTATCAATAACTAACATAACTAATGGCTTTACAAGTATGCATGTTATTAAATGATATCAACTCTGAAAGAATTATCATTAAATGATTAACATCCTAAGCCAAATTTTCTTCTTTAAACATCGAAACCTCATTATGAGAACGTATTACTTTTGAATGCATAATTATGAGAGTCATATTTACCTCGCAAAAGTCTCAAGTTAATTGACCTAAACTTAAATCTATGACGTCCTATCCTATCCTTCTTAGTGACCAGTTAGAAATTATAATCAAAATGTTCACGGAATAATTTATCCTTACACAGGTGACCTCAACTCATTCCAGCTACGTCCATCTTGTCAACCAGTCAGATATTATGTCTAAAACTAGTTGCATAATATATAACTACATGCATTTCTAATTGTGCACCAAATTAGCACAACAAGGGGTGTAAAAACTATCGTAATTGGTGTAAAGCCAGCCAGGGGTGCCGCACGCAATTATCCAGGGTTCACTAATACCACGCTCTTAACCTCGTTTGTCTGGCTTATTTAACTACTAGCTGTATTACCGACGCTTCGAGGGATTACGGACAAGTATTAGCGAATTCGGTAAGATGATCGATAGTAAAAGAAACGCTTATTTACTCTAAGATTTAGCAAGGTATTTAGTGGAGTTATTTGTAACATTATATTTTAGCCAAGTTACTTGATAGATATACAACAAACTTTAATTATGGATTTCTTAAGACTGTAATTTTCAAAAGCATCGCTGTAATTAATGTGTAGTTTGCAATTAAAAATAATTATATTGTGTCGTGATTGGCCTGGACTATATGCGCTGTAGCCTTTGCTACGCCGTAGCTCTAACACTGAATGAAATGGAATGAAAAGAAACATAATATTCACTATTAAACGACATTTGACATATTATTTTCCTAAATATACCCATTTTTTCTGATAAACCTTAGTAAACATAAACTTGTAAAGTGTTTCGATTTTTCTGATGACAAGTATAGTGCTTATGAAAAGTCAATACACTATACTTATTTCTTTTTTACAAAATATTACGTACAATCGATATTAAATATGAATATGAAATCGATTAACTAAAAAACCTATAACAATGACTTTGAATTCAGCAATTATCGCAATCAAAACAACAAAGCATTTGTAATAACAGGATTCAATTGCAGCAAAATGTATGCATTTAATCAGTATGAGGATAGTGGGCCAGACGGGCGTTATCTCGGCCACATCGCCCAATTACTGCCCGCCCATGGCAGACGGGGGATGAAGATATAGCAGATAACGCGGCGCCTGCGTGCTGTTGCGGAGATTTTATGGTGTTACCATTGATTTGGTTTGATTCTGTGTGGTTTGTTTATTGGTGATGGGTTTGTTTTGTGTGGGATGAGTTGACTTACGGCCGGTTTCTATAATCTATCTATCTGTAACAAGAGATTTCTCTCGAAATTTTGATACATTTTTTGCTTCAGTTAAGAAAGACAAGATATTTTCTATATTAATCTAGGCAAGATAATTTTGTACGTCTATCTTTGTTTATTGAAGTATACAGTAGTGTCGACACTGTAACGATATCCATTTTAACCTCTTGTTAAAGATAGATAGGATATAGAGAACGGCCGTAAATGTGGATCGGTTATCGTGGGTTAAAGTTTGACGGGAATCGGGATTTTGCGTCGGTTTGGAATTTTGATTCGTCTTTCGACGTGAATTATATGTTTAGCATTATTTTGATATAATATGTGAACCAAAATATATAACACAGTCCAAAGCAAATATCTCAGTTGATATAACTATTATATATAATATAACTATTAACTGAGATAAGATTTGCTTCACAATTGGAGCCCGCAATTCGCTAAGCAGTTACAATACTCGTATTTGCACGTACAAACACGGTTGTGAACCAATAGCAATTATACTGCACAAAATATGGATTTTTAAAATATGAGTTTTCGGTAGTATACGGTAAAATTAGACGTTGGTACTGATACTATGCCGCGGGTAGTGAAATTGTAGGGAGGGTTTGCCATAAGTATTTTTCCCCTAGACAAATATTTGTGTTATCCACAAATATTTGATTTAGATCTGGGTGTTGTGAGACCGGAAAGTCTCTTGCCTTACAATGTTCACACGAAATAAACTTCTTTCTTACCGCAAACCCAAAATGATATGTGATTAGGATATATTTAATTTGGAAATTAATCAATACAAAACGACAAGATTTTGAAATCACTTTAACAGCTCATCATAATCAGTATCACAGTAACTTAATTCATAAGTCCACATTATAATCTCATCACTGAAGACGCTATTATATCCATATAATCACGTCATAACAGATAATGGTTGATTCAACCTTAGCAGGCAACCTTTCAATCAGGGCCCTTTGAAGTACAAACAATTTTGCTTACCGCTAATGACGTCACGATGACATAGTGCTCGGATAGGGTTGCCGCTCTGTAATTACCCGGAATAAGGGTAATTCGGCCCGCTGAGTGCGCGATGCTTTTTGCTCGTTAGCTGCTATCTGGGGTGGTAGTGTGAGCGGGGAGTGTGTGTAGTGGTCACTACTGATTGTTTACTGGATACATAGAAAAACTCACGCCTTTTTCAAAGAAGAGGCAAGGCAGAGGTGCCAGGACCACATTTCGCCTTGTATGTTCCGTCCCACGATGTGATAGGTGGCGGGCTTATCGCCATATCGGGTACCAATTGCTGAATCTGGGCTGATAATGAATAGAAAAATCCAATATCACTTTGCACACCTCGAGATTTGAACCTGAGACCTCAGCTTTTTAACCGTACCCTAATACAAAAACACCCTAATAAAACAAATACGCCATCAAGGCAGTCAATCTTTCTTCTGGTCTAATTCTGTATATAGTTCTATATAAGTAGGAGTGATAGCTAATGCATTGATGCCCGTTCTTATCTAGTAAAAACCGCTTTCCGAACCGGTTGGAAGATAAAAAAATGACTGAATTTGGATTTGAAAATAATGGATTAAATGAATAATTTTCATTTCATTTCCATATTAATGTTATAAGATGGAGTTTTAAGAGCCATTTGTATTTGAAGAAGTAATAAGTTATAAACTATTTATATTGCTGGTATCAAATAATAACAAGAATTAATAGATAAATGAACAAAAATGTAGAATGTAATGTATAATATATGTGTAACTAATTGAAGTCTTGTACATATTATCAAGTTTGAATCAATGTTGCACTAATGTTTTAGTCGCACTACGTAAAAAAATGAAATTGCGAATTTCACTTACAAACTATATCGTCAAAGCAATAAAAATTACTGAAAACAATCCGCAAAAGCTACGAGCAATGTGTCATCAACACAGCTAACGCGATCAGTGGCACCCCTCACGCACGCTCCATTGAGCGTGAAAACGCCGAGTCACGCCGCTCAGACTGCCGGTGAAACGACCGGCCCGCGTGAAACCGACTCATACTATCAACAGATACACTTCACTATTATGTGGATTATACCCGCTAAGTCTGTTCCTTTATGTTATATTGTATGTACTTGAAAATTTGCTGTAATTTTTGGAACGAAGTTCCTTATAGCGCGTTGTGAAAGGGGGCTAGACGGAAAAAATTCTCACGAACAGTTGGTACGACAATTTAAAACATTTGACAATCGTTTTTTATTTCTTTTCAATTTTATTTATATGTATAGATTATATTTGTTAATAATGAAAGGTATTATTTTTATAACTTAAAAGAACTAAAATTTTATTACAATTCCTTCACTAATTAATGGAAAAGAAACTTCGTTCCATTCGGGTGTCCCTTGACACCTCTCAAGTTTTTTTTTTTAACCTTGGGTCATGTGGTTCTTATTAACATGAATTGTATTTTATTGGAATAAATTATTAATATTTTAGTAGTGATAAGTCTCACATATGTTAGAGGCCGTTTAAATAGGTACCATGGCTATTTTAATTTCTCCCGCCAAACAGCAGTGTAAATGCATTGTTATGTTCCGGTTTGGAAGACATTGTAGCCAGCGTAACTACTGGACATAATGAGACTTAATATATTCTTATGTCTCAGGGTGGCGAGCGCAGTGGAATACTGAGTATTGCTTTGTTAGTCATGGTGTTGTCAAATCAAATTTTTTTATTCCTTATAACATACGTGTTACGCCCACCTAATTATTTGAATTAACCAACATCTTGTGAACCAGAACTCACTTCATTCACAAAATGTTTAAACAACAGTACCTAATGCGGGCTTCAAAACAAAGGTACAAACAAGGTATTTAATTCTTTCAACTCAAGATTAACAGCATTAACCGAGCGTTTAGCCCGTTTGTGGATTGAATTAGGAGGGAATGTCTGCGCGGGCCGGCGATAAGGCGGCCCACGGAGCGGGCTTTCCGAACAATAAGCCAATTAGACAATAACCTCGCGACATGAATAGCTTCATCTAGCAAGCGATGTTAACGTTTTCTGGCGGTCTTTGTCACTGGGAGGACAGACGGGCGGTTTTTGGAAAACTTTAGAAATTAATAAATTGTAGGTTTTGTAGTTAGGGCCTTGCTTACAAAACCGGCTTATTTTGACTTGGTTCCACTATATCAACAGAAAATAAGTTTCAAATAAACGTAATTACAATAATGTTGTATGTTTGATATTAGTAAGTCCCCCATAATCGAAATAATTGGTATTTTCCCTTTCTATCACTATGTTTCTTCAAACAAAAATAACTGTCACAACACTGTATCGTTCAGATTTTGTCTATGGCAATAAAAAACTGCCATACATATCTAATTGAACGGAATTTGTTCGCTCAACCAATAAATATTGTATTTCAATATGTAAGTTGTGCGACCGAGAAGCCGACCGCCATATCAATGTAAGGATATATTGCTGTTGACTGTTTTATATTTTGTTGGAAATTAATTACCTCCTTCTACGTGTACAAGTTTTCATTCCCAAATCGAGATCATCATCTACAAAGAATAGTACTTTTATCAGCATATAAAATACAATAGTAATTTATCCGTTACAAAACCGCTCGTGTAAATTCGGAGCTGTCATTGTCACCGGCGCGGCGTCGCGTTGCCTCCACCCGCGACCTGCTTTCTCAGAAATCTCTGTAAGCGTCATTTGCACTTTTCTTGCGGCATAAAAACATCGCAGCGAGATGAAAAATTAAATTTCAACCGCAGCCGTCGCTACAATGCTCGGTTAACCTTCTTGGAAATTATTTCTGTTTAAATACCATTATTTTCTTAGAAGCAATGAATATGAAATCAGTTGAGGATCAGCGAACTGGTTAAACCGGGGATTATTTGGGTCAGATTCTTTTAAGAGAAACGATTAGTATTGTTTGTGGAATTCTGTTATTTCGCATTGTTGGATATGTTTTGGCATAAAAAGATAACATTCAAAGGGTTGCCTGCCAAAATATTGGCGGAGTAAATTATTTACGAAGTATTTATCAGAGAATTAATAGGTCTTTTGTAGACGTTTGAGGATCGTGGATGGAAATTGTGGCGGAATTAAAAGGTAACAGTTTGGTCTTTGACTATATACATTTCCAATTTTAACTTATGAAAAGTTGAACATTTTTTATTGTACTGTATCATATACTTCCCACTGCAGGCATTCCTCTACAACTGAAAGTACGATTGAGAGAGGTTAAGCCATATAGTCCACCACATTTGCCGAGGGCGGATTGGCGGTCTTTACATACTAATACTAATTCACGATGTTTCCCTTCACCGTTATAGTGCATACTACTACTATTGATACATACATGACTCCGAAACGTCAGAGATGTGCCCTGGGATTCGAATCCGCGACCACCTTGAACATGTTAACAGCAATGTCTTGTCCGTTTACTGACAGACCACCACGCACTTACCTAACCTTCTGTATATACTACCTTTTACAATTACATAACACAAGAATATTCTATTGTATTTTTGTTTGCGTGTTGATGCGGCGCATGTCTTTATATAATCCCATCGGTATTTTAGTATTTCGCCCGGCCACGTTTCCGCAAAGCGACAGGCTTTTAGCGTTTAGTCAATCTTTCTCCTCGCTTTATTTGAATATATTTATTCAACAAGCGATTTGCATTTGATTTTCTTGCGGTTATAAACAGTCTGTTTTTGTTGTATCTGGTAGGTATATTGAACAGATACGATTGTTTTCGTGTCTTTAGTAGGAGAGTTAAATCTTTTTCAGTTAGTGGAGCGCGATAGCGTTGTGTTATTTTAATTCCTTGATTTTTTATCTCTTTTTTCTCGTTTATTGCGTAGTTATTGTAAATTATGCCTTTACTTTTAAGATACCAAGGAACATTTGCAGGCTATTTTTCCTTCCGTATATTTAAAATTATACAATTAATAAGTAATACTAATTCAACAAACAACAATTAAATAGCATTAATTAAGTTTGAAAATACAGTATAGCATCAAAATTTACGAATGGCACAGTGAACATAGACATACAAAATGAAAAGTTTGTAAAATGGATCACTGAGACTGTGTGACATTAGAAATGTCTTAACATTCTAACTCTTACTTATCAGTATAACCTAAATAAAACTTTAATGTCTCCAACTTGGAACATACTACAAGTTTTATGCAGTTTCCATACATATCCAGATTTATATAGGTAAGTTGTTTATATTATCTTTTTCCGGGAAACATATTGTGAAGGAAGTTGTTAGTCAAGACAATTTATTGCAATGTTTATCTGTGTCTGCTACAGCGGTTTTCAAAATGACCTAATGGCAGATATATGTCGCAAAACATTTTTTTTTATTATTTTCTGTTGATTATAGTTTTAGTATGAAATAAGGATGACAACAGATAATTTAATATATAATGTAGAACTATACATTTTTTAACTATTAAGGCTGCTCGTGTTATGTTTCTTTAAAAAGACATAATCATAGTGCCTGAAATGTTTTAACATAATTATTTATTCAATAAAAAGGAGTACATGCAAGTTTAATAGTGCATTTTGATCTTAACACTTATTAAAGCGAAAAATTAAGTTTTTAATAAAATCGATTTGATGTAAATATTACGATTTATCTACAAATTGCCACAAAGTTTGTTTGTTATTCTCCAAAATCGAACCGCAGAACTTCGAGGCAGTTTCTTCAATTCGAATACAAAAATAGCCTTTTAAACACGAGCCAATAAACACAATAGGGGAGTAAGGGAACTCAACCATTATGAACGCAGGATAGCAGACTCACGTCCGATGTCTAAGAGCCCTGTCTGACGCCGATGTCGAAGTTTCCCCAACTTGATACACTTTTATCTGTTAATGGTATCCATCAGTCACAAACCCAATTTGTTTTATGTCGAATATTTGGAGATGGACGTCATTTTTCTTATTTCGTTAATATTATACCTACGTTGCAAGGGTAGATCCAGCTTTTACGTCAGGGGAGGGGGGGTCGCATTATAGTTCATGTCAGATTTTACGCCAGGGGGGGTCATATAGTTAATGTCAGAACACTGGGTTCGATTTTATTACTCCAAGTCGTAATAATGACTTTTTAAAGTTTGTTACACACACATACTTTTTTTTACTTTATTTATCGATATACAAAGGATTAAATGTGCTTATAAATGTTATCAATAAGATAATAGATTTTTTTTTCAATCTGGGGCCAGCCCAGGTGTTGTCATGACCCCCTGGATCCGCCCACGCTACCATTGACAGGATGCTTCGAAAGTCGGAGGAAGCTTGAGGGCTGAATTTCAGACTTCAGATAAAATATGTTTATCATAAAATTATAACCTGAGTACTGACTGAATATACTGTCCTATTAAATAGTAGATTAATAAATTAGTTTTCCTTCACTCACTTTGAAAATAAACATACTTGATGCCTGAAACATCCTTCGCCATTCAAAATGTTATACTCTTATATATTTTACCTTATAGTACTGTCCTCATTGCAGGCTCTGTCGCGTCAATCAATAATGAATCATAATTGCTACTAGTCGATCCCAAATTTAGGTCAACATAGAAAAGTGATTTTGATTATTAGTCCAAAGAATTGATATTAATGTAGGTATATTTTAAAAATGTGATATTGGATTTTTCTATTCATTTTATCCGCCCGGTATTAGGAATTTTTGCCCCATATGACCAGAAGCTCGCCCCACTATCACAGCGTGCGACGGAACATACATGGCGTGATGTTGGTGTCCTGGCACTTCTGCCTAACACTACTGGGAAAAAGTCGTGAGTTTAAGTATGTATAATGTGTATGTTTTAAAAAATATATCACTTTTATACATCTAATATTATTAATAAATTATTAATCCACCGTACTCCACCGCGCTAGCTTATTTTAGATTGGCGGACAATTAGACCATAGCATTTTTTGTGAAAATTTCTATAGTATGCAGGTTCGCCACGACAGCTTTATATGGTGTAAACTTTTTTGGAAGTGGTAGAGCCACGCTATTGTCATACCTCAGCATAAATGAGCAGGCTTGTGACTGCTGTCTCACTGGAAATCAACGTGAAGCGAGATCTTTTTTGTCTCGTTTCATTCGATGAGTGAGATTACTAAATGTCCATTACCCTTTTCCATTCCATCGGTTTATCTTCCCACTTCCCTCCTATTTTATGTGCCGGCAACACATGCATAATCCAAGCGTTGTGAATGTTCATGTGCGGCAGTGATCACTTACCAGCAAGACCTGTTTCAGAGATTCTGTAATATAGGTTATTACAGGTTATCATAACAGAAACTCCAGTCAAATTATTGAGAACCTATATTGCCAGACCTATACAATTAAAATAGAACTCACTAATTAAGTAATATACACATGAATGTGAAAGTTCAAAATTGTATACTCCGTTATTCTGACCTTCGTTAATATAAGCTGCGTGTGGTTTAATGATGGAATAGTACTTACTAGAGCTATATTATCATTGTAAGGCAGTTGCATGTAAGTTACACAACTCCAGCAGTTCGTATGAAGAGCGTTTCGATAGGAACTGCGCAGTACACGAACGTGCATAAATTATTGTTTCGTGCCATTGACCGTTATTTATGCGGAGCAGCGCGATCCTCAGACGCATAAATACGACTCCTAGCCTTAGCATTCGCCTTACTACTGGTTTAAGATAGATAACAGTTTGAGCTATAAAAAATACTAACTTTTACACATTGGATTACATCTTCATTCTCATTTGGTGGACACCGTTTGGTCATGTCTTGGAAAATTCAACTGCATTTCGAGGAAAAATACGCCAGATTATATATCGCCAGATTATATACCGGGTATATCAAGACTGCTACCGAAAACGAAGCCGGGTGGTAGTTTTAGTGACTACAAACACAATGCAACTAAAAATTTCGCAAAGAAACGCGACTTTAATTTTTAATGATTTTTTAAATATCGTCATTTTTGGGTGGTAAATCCATAGTTTTTGCTAAAATAATAATTTAAACTGTTTTATACCTTAGAGTATTTATAAATAAAAGGGTATACACTATTTTTTTAGGAAAAAAATGTATTTACTACCCAAATATGGCCATAGAAAAAAATTACAAAAAAAAAATTGTCGCTTATTTTTGCAAAATTTTCTGTTGCATTGTGTCTGAAATCGCTTAAACTACCACCCAGCTTCATTTTCGGTAGCAGTCTTGATATACCCTGTATATATAATTTTATGGTCGGATGCCATTGCCAACCATTCCAGAAGCAGGTATTTCAGTTTCATCATCATCATCATCATATCAGCCACAGGAAGTCCACTGCTGAACATAGGCCTCCCCCAATGATCTCCACAATGACCTGTTGGAAGCGGCCTGCATCCACCTCATCTGCACCTTAGTCAGATCGTCCGTCCACCTTGTAGGCGGGCGTCCGACACTTCGCTTGCAGTTTACTAACCAATTACTTTTAATAGATTATATAAACGATTTATATTTTAAAAACACAGTTTCAATACATAGAAATACTGTTTGTTTAATATATTGAAAATACGAATATTTGTATACCTACTTAATATGTTTTTTTAATTTCGCCAATGAAAAAGCACGCACTGAGCCTTACTTGAGTTTCAAGATAACACAAAAAAGGAACCGACAATAAATAAAATAACGTAAAGAGAATAAAGACATCAAGCCGATGGGAACCGACAGTAGGGCCCGTTCACGATCCAATGCCCGTCTGAATTATAAGATGGTACTAAATTTTCCTATTCAATTTATGAGTTGCCGTAAAATTTGACGAGTTCCGCAAACGTCCAAAATTAATTACAACGTAATTATTGTTTCATTGTTGCCATCGAGTTGTTTACTTCGCAACCCCTTGGATATCCCTTTGTAATGTCAATAGGATAGTTTGTGTCTTAAATATCAACACCCTGTTAAAAATATTTTGATTGGTTGTTTTTGAAATCTTTGAAACCTTGAATGATTGAGAATTTTATGAATGATGTTTAAATATAAATTTATCCACTATGTATCAATTAAAGTGGATGTAGGTAAAATCTGCGTAGGTGACTTTCAACAACCCAGGTATTTTAAGCTAAAGTAATGGAAGCAATATCTAATGAAATAATATGTAGTTTGTTAGTTGCGTCAGGTAAGTAGAATTCCCGGTTTTCAACAACTTCATAAGACTGCAATACATTTACTACCAACTAAATGAATAAAAAAATTGTTTATTGCAATTAATGCAGAGATTATTGTGCCATTCGCCTGATGGTAAGCGATTGCTCATAGACAGTAGCTAAACCAAAAAGCACCAAGAATAACAAAGCAATGCATAACATTCCTCTGCGCTCGCCATCCTGAAATATAAGATGTTCAGTCTCATTCAGCAATGGTGATCACTCATATTAAGGTATGTTTTCTCGACTAAAAGCGTGTCTTTACCACAGCCCATTCACATAAATCTGACACGTTGAAGTGCATCACTACGAAATAGTTTTAGAAAAAGCACTATTATGGTTAAAAAGTTGTTCTGAACTCTGTAAATTATCCGTTTTCCATTATCTTATCCATTACTGTGCATTATATAGGTATAAAATCAATCCCAGCTTGTAAGCTTGTAAACTAATACGTAATTTCTCCGTGGAAACTTTGGGTCTCTCCGGTATCCTTATCATTCCTATAGACATGTAGGGACATCGCTGTGATTGATATAAATGATCGTGTGCTTGAGCTTTATTTCTTGTGCATTCGAGTAAATTGCCTTCGTGTACGCTCAGACTTAGGTGCCTCAATTATAATGTTCGTATTGAAACTAATAGTGAAAGATATCATGAAGTCATCTTCAATATTATCACAAGCATATTTTTATCTAAAGATCTATTCAACATAAAAGTGTCAACGCTATTTCCTTGTTGCTGGATGTTACCATTTAGTTTTACAATATTTAATTTTTTTTCTAAAATTTTTTACGGCCTTTAAAAACCCTTACAATTTTATTGACTACAGAGACACATTTCCACGCCAATTTTTTTGTCTTGTGCCAAGAAAATCCACTGTTTTTTGCGTCTCTCAAAATGCCATCGGACTACTGGGTAGGTGGTTTGCCTCTTAGCCGCCGTGACTCACTTGACCACCACGCCATCTGTATCTTAGTCCATCTGCAGTCTAAACGTCATATGAAAAAATAATGTTCGATCCCCGCACCACAACAAATATTTGTGTGAACTACGGTATTTGTTTTGGGTCTGGGTGTTTGTGAGACCGAAAAGTCTCATGCAGTTCCTGATACCCACGATACAAGACTCGATCTTACTATGGAGTCAGGACTATATTGTGTGTGAGTGTTGGGTATACTTATTATTATTATAATGGAGGATAATTATAAGGTTTTTATTTTTCCTATTTAAACAAAAGTCATAAAGAGAGTAATATTAATAACTCATCTGAAACAATGTACCGCAGCGCGCACCGATCCGAGCATTCCGGACTAGGTCGAAAATAAAAATAGTTTCAAAGTAAAGAGAACGGGATCAAAAGACTCGTTTGTTAGCCAAGCAAAGGAACAGTTTAAACTTGTTAACTATATAAGGTCTGCAGTAACTACCTTGCTAATTGGTTGGCTGCATTTTTTTTAAGTTTTATCTCAGAGAACTGTGAGCGAATATGAAATATTACAAGAAACATGAATGTGGGTAAATTAGTTTTTGAATGGGAACAAGGGATTAACAAGCAAAAACTGTTATATGATTGATTCGCTTATATAATACTTTTATATTGTACTGTTTCAGCTCATATGGCCCCACTGCACGGTCTACTCTGCAATCGTAAGTATGATTGTTTTCTGTTACATTGAAAAATATTACAAGGCATGTATCTACAACTGTATCTGTATCTGTATCAGCCCATATACGTCCCACTGCAGGGCACGGGCCTACTCTACAATCGAGATTACGATTGAGAGTGGTTAGGCCATATAGTCCACCACGCTGGCCTAGTGCGGGTTGGCGGACTTACATACCATAGAAATTCTTATAAATCGCTATGGTATGCAGGTTTGCTCACGATGTTTTCCTTCACCGTTTTAGTGCGTGGTGATTGATTATTAATACACACATGACTCCGAAAAGTCAGAGGTGTGCCCTGGGATTCGAACCCGCGGCCACCGTGAACATGTTGGCAGCCGCGTCTAGTCCATTTACCAACAGGCCACCACGCACTACCAACAGGCCACCACGCACGAACGGTATCTACAACGAAGTAACATAAACCTTATTCAGGAATGAAGATTTATAACGCACTAGCTGACCCGGCCACGCTCCGCCGTGGCTTAGTTAATATATGATTAATATTATATTCATTTATTAAGCATTGTAAAACAGACCGACCCAGCTTCTCCTGGGTGCATATATTTTTTGATTCCATTCTACACCAAATACATGTTATTTTTCCTATAAACTCTGATGTACCTAAACTTGACGTAGCTATCCTACTGTCCGGCTCAATCCCGTCTCATCCGTCTGTTCAGTCTCTTCCCGACCCGTCCCGTCCTTTCTCTTTATTATCCATCCCGTCTTATAACGTGCATTTACATTTCGTCCTATGAAATCTGTCAGCTATCCCAGCCCTCTCCCGTACCTTCCACTCTATTATATCCCGTCTCTCCATATACATATACATATAAAGATTGCGTTATGAATTTTTTACATTAAAAACTTTAGCGTTTTTTATTGTCCATCCAATATTCCTTCCCTTACTTCAGCACCAAAATGCTGTTATTCCAAATAATATTGCACGCCATTACTTTTTGTTAGTAATAAAGTAAAAATAACCATTTAAAAAAAAATTGCCAAATTGGTCGAGGCGTTGTTGAGTTATGCGCTTACCAACACATTTTGCAATTCATTTTTATATTATAGAAGAAGATATAGTCCACCCCGCTGGCTTATTGCGGGTTGGCGGATTTTATTTCACGTAGAAATTAATCCGAAAAGTCCGAGGTGTGCCCTGGGATTTGAACCCGTGACCATCGTTAACTTGTTGGCAGTCGCGTCTAGTACGTTACCATTATATACAAATTAATAAAACCTTCATACTGCCTTACCAGGTGACGTAAGTAATAGAACAAATATTTAAAAATATAAAACTGCATATCGTTTCATTATAATGTCTAGATACGGCATCAACGTACCAATATTTTTTTTATTCTTGAGTCTGAAAACAATACTAAAGCGGAATTTAAATTTGTCCCCCAGCGCATCTAAAAGTATTAATTCAAGTAACAATGACCTTTATGAAAACGAAAAATTATAATTAGATATATTTTGGTATACTCCGGCAAAACGCTTCGATAGAGGATACCTTATTTAAAACTGTTGCAATAATCTCAAAAAACAATGGGCTATTTTGGTAGATATGGACTTCGTTTTATTTTTCATTTAAAAAAATTACGCGCAAGACGCCGTATCTAGATAATATTATATACACGATGTACAAATTTTTTGAATTTTGTTCTATTTCGTCAGCCGTCGATGAAAAACAATGGAAAGATAGATCATTTTACGTTGGATGTTAGTTGAAGCTTGACCGTCTTTTACGTCTCCCGTCAAATAAACAAAGATCATCCTATATTGGCTGGACGGGTCACGCTTGAACGATACCCATAAAAAAGGGATTTTGGTATCTTCCTTAGAAATTTTCCAATTTTTCTCACTCCATAAACCTTCCCAGGACTTCCACGAATATTTCAAGACCAAAATCAGCCAAATCGGTTCGTGCGTTCTGGAGTTATAGCGTCAGGAAGGAAAACCCGACTTATTTTTATATAATAGATTAAATATAAAATTTCTGATTGTTCAAGAAGCTTCGCAATATTATTACAGCAAGAATTGTTAAGCCAAATCAAACACCTTTATAATACAAAGCTAGATATAAAACATTGTTATCTCTGGGGAAATCTGTAGGTCTTCTAGCAGCAATATGTGTTGTGAGCAAGCGTTGCATCGGAGGCGTTTCTATACGTATATAGGTATAAATTATAGCACGTCGGTACATCCGCACGGAAACGGCTGGGTTCACTCCGATGTTTGATATACATGACTTGGACTACTAGTACGCGTTAGAATGTTGTTTATTATTTTTATTGACAAATTATTACATATCATGTTGAAGTGCTGTTACTTTGAATTCTAATCCACCCATTATTATACCACTTTATACGATCTTAATCCTGTTTATTTTATTTTTGGTGCTAGAGTGCTCTCTTTTATTCATTATATTTGATTTTTTTTTGTAAACGATTAATACAAAATATGTCTTTCATAAAACAGCAAAAACAGAGCAATTAAAGGATATTATTTTGCTCTAAAAAATTATAAATCTAACGACGCGCGAATAGGAATACCTACAATAATATAGTCAGTTTGTGAAAATGTAAAGATCATCGATTAAATGAAACTACCGTAAACTTTAAAGTCACCAACCCCATTTTTAAAGCAAATGCACGCAACGTTTTCACCACACACATACTTTAAGTTCCAAATACGATCATAAAAGCATTCAAACTATCCTGTACCAACGTGCAATTTTCGCCAAGACGCCGGCGACGAGTTGGCGCCAGTCTTAGTCCCTACTCCCTGCTCCACCTATATTCACTGCCATGTAATTCCAGCTGTAAGTACCACAAATCTTGTTAAACAAAGAATTAATGACGCTGCGATACAAAGTGTTCGCTTTATTGAAACTGCGTATTTCGGATTAATAGACACATTAATTTTGATTGCGGAAATGAATGCGGGAATTTAGTGTGTTTTGCTTCTGTTCTATTGATTGTGTGATGTTTCTCTTTGTTTATTGTAGATCTAACCAGTTTGTTTTATGCCTTTAGGTGCTTCTATACAATTCGTTTTGCAGTACGAGTATCATGCTGAATTTTTGTTAAAGGGTGTATTCATGTTTTTGTTATATGGTTGTCTATAGGACATTACTTTAAGCGATAATACCATAATTTATAGTTTTTATTTTCATTTCGTAAAAACACAATACACATATTGCATGCATTGCATTATTTTATGGGGATCAGCGGCTGATATCGAATCCATATTCATCTTACAAAAAAGAGCAGTCCGTGCTATTTATAATCTAGGAAGCCGCGATTCTTTGCGATCTGTTTTTAAAGAAAGCAATATACTAACCGTGTCATCTGAATACATCTTTCAGAATATAATGCACGTTCGTAAAAATATTAATAAGTTTTATAAGGTCAGTGACACCCACACCATTAATACGCGGAATAAAAATAAACTAGCAATACCCTCGTTTAGACTAGAAAAGTCAAAAAAATCTTTCTTGGGTAGTTGTATTAAATTTTATAATAAACTTCCCAATAGGATAACGCAGCTACCGGACAAACTATTTAGGGTCCATATTAAAAACAAACTTATGACTAGGGGTTATTATAATATTAAGGAATATATTGAGGATAAAAAAGCCTGGGATTAGGTGTTCTCTTGCACATTGCGACCTCCTGGGGCCCTGAACTATTCGCTTATTACACCACCTAATCTAAATAATTAAAAATATCTAAAATTGTGAACTCAAAAATTAAGCTATATACAATCAAATAAATCAATTAAATTATATGACGACCGATCGAAAAAATCATATAAAAATAATAATTAATATGGCAAATCCTTGTAAGACAAGTCACAAATACTTATTTTAGTAAATTGACCAAAATCAAGCCCACTGAGTTTGACTCGCTGGATCTACTCAGAAATGGGTCGCGCCGCGTAGTATCCAGTGGTAAAGTAAAGCCCGCTGAGTTTGTTCGCCGGGTCTTCTCAGTCAGGGCCGCGTTGGATCCGGCAGTAAGCCTAAACATACGGGACGTATCGGAAATACTTATGGTCGTTGTCTTAAGTTGGACCCAAAACAAGCCCACTGAGTCTTAGTCGCTGGATATACTCAGGACTGGGTCGCGTCGCGTAGTTCCAGTGGTAGTGTAAGCCCACTGAGTTTGTTTCGCCGGGTCTTCTCAGGAAGGGCCGCGTTGGATCCGGTGGTAACTATAAACCGCTACGCACCGTTGTAATATTTATGGTCCACAAATAATATAATTTAATTTGACTAACGTAAATAATGTATTTCTTTGACAAATAAATTACTATAAAGTAAAAACTAATACTTTAAATAAAATATGAATAAAAACTAAATAAATAAATAAAACTAATTATAAATAAAAATAAAAATAATTTAAAAATAAATAAAATTAATAAATAAATTGATAAAAGCAAGAAATTAAAATGAGTAATAATAAGTATAGGAAATATATTGTAAATAGAGATTAAGTTCTATGTGTATTGACTTGTCATAAGAGCTCCTTAATTGCCTACGTGATCAATAAATACATTTCATTTCATTTCATTTCATTTTTTTAGGCGCAAGAAAGATTGAAATAATACATATAAATATTTTTTTATTTACTAAACTCTTTGTCATTTATAACATGTTGGATCTCACCCCTGAGTTTAAGTTTTTCTCAATGTTCCATTGTCTGAAATATCTGTTTTGTTTCCCATGACATTACCATAAAATGTTTCCAAAAGTGACTCCGCTTATAAAATTTTACTTCAGCCATATTAACACAAATTCAAATAAACTGCCGATTGAGATAACCAAATCGCTGACGGGTGCTTAACTTCACCGTTCATGGTGGAAAACTATAACATTGTGAAGTAATTGGGCACAAAAACAGCAGGTTCGGTGGGTCCAGGCCGACACCGCAATTAGTGAGGTAACGACGCGCGCCGCCTAATGGCTCGGAAGTTTTGTTACCAACCACTAATTACTGACCAATGTGTGGGTTAAGTGACGAGTGATAGACTTGGGATCTGTTGAGGCGAGTTTAAGGGTATTTGCATAGTCGCATAGCAGTGCGTACAAGCACGTGGTGACTTGTTGGTAAACAGACCAGACACTGCTGACATGTTCACGGTGGTTGCAATTTCGAATACCAGAGCACACGTCTGAGTTTTGTGTGATGTGTGTATTAATAGTCACCAATATAAAATCACCACGCATTATAACGGTGAAGGAAATATCGTAAGGAAACCTGCATACCATAACGATTTGTAAGAATTAATATAATAAGTAAAGTCGTAAACCCGCGCTTGGCCAACGTGGTGGGCTATAGGGCCTAACTTCTCTCTTTGAATAGGTTGTATACAGGCTGATACCAATACAGATACAGATTTACGCTTAATAAAGTGACGACTTTGCTAAAGTTGCAGGAATTCGCTTGATACAGAACCCTTCCAATAGGTATCTTTAGTATCTATAGAAATTTTGGGAGGCCTATATTTAGCGCAGGACTTCTTGAAGACAGATAGAGATAGAGAAAGAATGAGATAGGAAGATATGCTCATGTGTTCGAGTGGCTTTAAAACCGTTTGTACATTAGAACACCCAATTGTATTGACGGTACTATGAACGAATAAGAATAACTATGAATACCTAATGAATTACTCAACTTTAGGTATAACATTCTCTGTATGGATGACAATGAAACCTTTCTCGCTTTATTCTCGAGGGTACTATGTAGAGATTCATAGGGGACCGATAATATGTGTTTTTGTGAAATAATTTAGTATAGAGATCTTTGCAACTGCTGACATTGTAATGGTCTAGTTAAGACTGAATTCATTTCGTGTTATGAACTATAAATTTTAAAATAAAAAAATAGTACTTATACTTCTAACACGCGTCCTAAAAAAAGAACGTGCCTTTTCGTCAGAGCATCCTTAACTAAACCCCGTGTGATTTTTATTTAATTTGATTACATTGACTTTTTATTTGATTGCAATGACAGCATTTCATAATAACCCAAGGATATAAAAACTAATTTTCAAATCGTGTAACTTTTAAATTCGAAGCAAAAGAGAAACAACGATATTCAATCAGTCAAATTGATTCACTTGGTACCACAAAATCTCGACCAGTAAATATCTTATGAGCCATAAGAAATGGGACGCTCCATTAATCGCAATGGAATTTTTCGCTCCACGCTAATGCCTTGATTCGCAATATTTAATCTCAACCAATCGAACTGGATATTGGCAACTTATCAAATAATTTTGTAGAAATCTTTATTTCTATACGAACTTGACGAATTTTATCTAAACTAGTGGTACCAATCATGGTTTTGATTTCTTTTAGTAGAGAACTGCCTTGTGGTCAACCTCATTTACTAGAAATACATGGAGCTTTATTTTACTTGACTTTGCACTAGGACCATTCTTGTCCGGTGGGTGTATATTTTATTCACAAAAGCCTTTACACTTACAAGCTCCTAGATTAAAACAAAAATCAATCAGCAATCTAAATATTAATCACGTAACCCTACACCGAGCATAAAATAACTACTAACTTCCTAGGGGTTGCTCAATTAATAAGTTACAAATAAAAACGGATAATCGCTGGATTAAACGTGTTCTTGAGTGGAGACCGCGTCTTGGCAAACGAAGCAAAGGACACCTTCTGGCCAGATGGCGGAACAACATGCACTAGAGGGCAAGCAGAAACTCGATCCATAAAGCAGCAGACTAAGCTCTGTAGAATACCTTGGGTGAGGCCTATGTCCAGCTGGAGACTGTAACGGGCTGATAATGAATATGAAATCTAAGGATTCATATTTTTTCTATGTTTTTGTTTTTAGAATAAAATAAAATATACATCGTTCCTTGGACCAGAACAACTATGTCTACCATCGTTTTATAATCCAGCATGCGTCGTGCAGACCTCACGGTTTCAATTAGATTTATTGTTATCTGCATCTTGCGAACCCATGCAAGGGTCGCGTCTGCGATCTCTCTAACTGATAAGTTTGGGCTCCACTATGCCTTGTTATTGAGATGAAGACGTGCAATAGTTGCCAATGGTGGACAAAGGATAATTTTAGTGTCGTTTTATTTGTTCCCTTTTTGTTACTGCGTTAGTGGAGTGTTTTTGGCTATTTGGAATTGAGAATTAGAGTGCCCAAAGTCATTAGGACTTTGGGTCATTGGACTAATGGTAGTGACCTGTACGCAATGAGTTATATGTTGTATTCTTTAATCAGGTACTTAATTCGCTAGGCTGGACAGAACATGACACGTCTTTGATGTTTTTTAAATGTAACAACTACGCACAAATAGGCATTTAATAAAAGAGACAACTATTATTATTTGAAATGTTTTTTTTATATTATAAAATAAATTTAAAAATAAAATAAATAATTACAAATTAGTCTCTTTATATGTGCCCAATACCTCTTTAATCTTCCCATACCTTCCCGCTGCCTTCCAGACTTGATGGGCCTGCAACCCATCTTTAATCCAAGCGGCGTGGATGTTCATTAAATCATGCATGCATCATGCAGCACTGATCACTTACCATCTGTGACCTATTTGCTCGTTTTCCAAATCTATATTACAGCCTACATGGCGCAGCTGTATAGACACCGGCTGTGAAACGTAAGGTCATAGATGTGATCCCCGCACTGAGACAAATATTTGTGTGCGCCACAGGTATTTTTTCCGAGTCTGGGTGTTTGTGAGACCAAAAGGCTCTCGTAGTAAGCTCGTAGTTCTTGATACCCACGACACAAGATCGATCGATAGTAAGAGGTCAGGACTGTGCATGTGACTGTTGAGTGTATTTACTGTATAAAAAAAAGAACCGTCTATCAAAATACTAGGAATAAAATACTTTACAACAACTCTTCAAAGCAATAAAATTCTAGAAAAATACCAGCTATGAAACTGCGGTTTGTAGCAAATAAAGTAAGACATAATTTAACCGCCGCAAAGAAGTGAAGAAAATCACAATTCCCTAGTAAGTACCGATGTAATGCAGAGTTGAACATTAAACTCGCTGCCTGTAAAGCTATTTCACTCGGCTGCTTAGAGAATGCTCTTTGAGGCCAGAGGCGGAGCGACATATTTTATTATTTCCTTTAAAACACTATTTGCTCGTAACGTCACATTTTTATTGAAAGATTGATATTTTCCGTTTAGCGTGCACTGGGAGTTGTTTATCGAGGTTATTTATTAGTTTTATTACGCCCTAGAATGCGAAGCGATCCTGTTATGTACACAACTAGGTCGACATCATTGACATAACGTAGTCATCATGATGACGATAAAGAATCAAATTGTAAGAGATTCTGGCAATGCAACTTGCTTGTATAGGTTACCGTAGCGAGATTTTCACCTTAATCGTACTACTCACCAAAGCCGCCGGTACGACCCGGCGGCCTATAATGCACCCGTACATGTTGCCTGCTGATTTAACATTTCGTCAATGCAAGCGCGCTGCTCGTCATAAGGTCAACAATGTCATAAAACATGTCCATCATTATATAGATGTCTTTTGTGACAAATATATCCTACCTAGGTGCGGTGCATAGACGAAACACGAATCAGTCAAAAAAAAACATACCTCAAAATAAAAGGCGTAAGCGCCATTAATTCACCGTGCTTTCGACCTTTGGGTCGCGAGAAAATTACACTGCTAAATGATTATACTCTTTGATTAGACGAATAATTATTTGTTCCACTTTGCAGCGATTTAGTTTCAACTCTTAACGAAATGAAATAAGACATTTGTATGGGCTTCTCTTTACGTAAGTTATATATTTCAATGGCCACCGCCGTATCGCCAACAAAGTTTTCCAAATTGCAATGAGTGAAGCCGCCGCGCCGGCCGATGTCGCCAACATAGACCGACGGGACGGCGGCTTTGCTGTGTAGTGCGCTTAGAGCGCACGTTTCTCAGTGGTCACTTAATTCGGATAAATTGTTTCAATATTGATTTGACAGTTACACTGTAACATTTCACAAACCTATGTTAATACTAAAGTTTTATTATCAAGTCCGTATATACTATGTAATAGCACATCGCAGCTTAGCTTATGGCCTAAATTCCCCTTGTCAAACTCTCAATGTTAGCGGAGTGCCAATTTCAGCATTTGACGTACATATGAGGTGCTATTATGTAATGTGATGTATACAGAATATATTTCCGCAATTTAATAAACGTCAAACAGAAAAATACCTCGTTTAATTTCGGTAATTTTAATCATGACAGCCCTTTGATGGTACATTTGTCTCTGTAAAATTGTTATACAAAACTCTAGAAAGTTTAGAATTTTTCCTTTTGACAAAAGCATACGGGAGTGGCATGCTTTTGTGTAATTACGTTGTTCCTTGTTGTTTAAAAAGGGCAGGTGTTTTAGTTCAGTTGGTACAACATAATGTTTTCACTAAACTTCTCCGTAACAATTTCGAATAGAATCTAAGTTGAAATAAAACTAAATTTCGATGTTTCGATTACTTAAGAGTTTTCGTGGCTACAGGGCGCACTAACCGACCGGCGTAACCAACTAATTGTTTATATAAACTTTTTCATTTAAAACTTGCAGATTAAGGGTGGTGAATTGTAAGTCACTGAACGGATTTTATTTTAATGTGTATCATTGGCGTAAATCTAAGAAAAAAATAGAATCTAAACTAATATTAATCGTGTACAGTCTAAAAATGCAAGACCATTGGTACTTTGAAGTTTTGAGAGATCTTTGAACCTTTATTCCCAATTTAAATATACAAAAAGTAAAGATCCTTGTGGGGTTTCAAATTATTTAAAATGATACACCAATATTCTAAATGCTGAAATAATTCAAATTGCAACTTTATCACCTACGATAATTTCTAATAGATAATTGTATCACTGATAATCACCATATTTCTGACTTTCATATTAGTAACAATACATTCGTTTTACAAGATAAGAATACTTAAACAATAGTATATAAACATATACCTATATACTGGGTATCACAAGACTGCTTAGGCTTAGATATACCAATAATAATAAATTAATAGATAAATAACACCCAACAGTCACATACATAAGCTCGAGTCTTGTGTCGAGGGTATCAGGTACTACGTTTTTGGTCTCACTAACACCCAGACTCTAAAGAAATATTTTTGTGTCGCACAAAAATTTCTCTGTTTCACATAATGGCAAATCGTTGATGCTTATACTACGATAGCTCTGTACAAAATCACCAGCACCATTAAAAATATGCTACCATATTAACAGGGAAAATTACAGTGTGTAAAAGTCTTACTCGGTTGAAACATTAACCGATACACGATCGAGCAAGCAGCCCGCAGTTGGGCCACTTAGTACCGCTAACTCCTTGCAACTCGCTAATTACTTTGCCAAATATTTACTTTGTAGAGATTCCCTTGCAACCCGCGCGCGCATTGTATACTGTGATGACTGATGAGCGGAGCGAGCAACTAAAAATATTTTAATTATTTCGTGTACTTATTCGCATTTACACTATTTTTGCAGTTACCTTTGGTATACATATTACATGGTTAACTAAAATTATAAATTCATACATTATACAATTTATTTAAACACTAAGCCCTTCGTATATTTGGAGTTTCGCAAAGATGACCGTGAAAATCGCGCTATTAAATTAACTTAATAGTCAATTTACTGAATATATTTTATCTCAGCGGTAATAGGCATTATTATCTACATTTGCACTAACCTTTCTGTCATAATACAAGCAAGCGTTTTCAAAATCGTTGTGAGCTGCGACTTATTTTAGTAACGCTCTAGTAGAGATGCATTGGAGCGCTACACTACTTACGGCGTAAAACTTTACGTGCTTTCAGCCCTGTCCATATATTAATGTGCATTGCAAGGCATTATACATAAACACAAGGCCTAAACTAAACAAAATAACTTTTTAATGATTTTCGTTTAAACGATTTTCGGACATGACAATATTTCTACGACTTCGTAGTAGTGAGTAAAGTTCTAAATAAAATGTTATATTTTTTATTGAAAAATAAAAGTTAACCTCGTAGAATAGAAAGTGGAGAAAAAATAATAATACAATATTTTAATCATATAGAACGTCTGGGTAACTCACTACTAGGTAATATTAATAATATATTTTATGCCTTTAAACGCTATTCGGAATACACTATGTGTGCTGCCCTAGACAGAGCGTCTTTGCTACTTAGAGTCAGGAGTTAGGACATTCTTGACAGCCACCGAGAGATTAAAACGAGATAAGATGAATGTCGGCGGTAAAGTTAAGTGACATAAATTGGTGGGTACTTATTTACCAGTCTCCAGACACCACGGGTTTTATTTAAAACAAAATTATTTCGTAAATTTGCATCACTTTTAATTGGAAAATTTAAGCGGACTTTAGTCATTCTTGCTTCTCATACTGGCTTTGAAATTAGCCTCTTTGCATGTAATTCTTATATAAATTGATGATAATCCGTACTTACAAATACAACCCAGGTACAGACGCCGTACGTAAAACTTCACTAATGTGCCTAGATACTCCACAAAATGTTTAATTCCTCTATCGTACGTCGCAACCATAGACTAAGTTCGGAGAAAATGATTAGTATAATAGAGATTAGAATTGATTTTTAGAAGTGCAAATCTTATACCTTACTCCGGACGTCGAGTATCCCAACATTCGAGGTTCGAATCGTTTTTATAGAGTAATCTCGGAACAGTCACACTCCGAACGATGTGTGTCTCCTTTCTTACGACCAGGAAAGTACGGGTGTCTTTTCTACTTTCCAACTTCTAGTACACCAAACAAATATTTGTTGATCAAAAAACCTTGGTAACGGTTTCCAAATTCAATTAAATTAGATTGTATTTGTAATTTCCAAATTTTATACCAAAATCGTCGCAAGTAAAATTTAAATTTTTCCTGGTAATTTCAAAAGATTTATTGAATCATTTATTAAAAAAATAGGCTTACGTTCACGTAAGGTTCTGAAAATAATATTAATACTGCAAACTTTACAAAACCGGATTCCTGTGGACAAACATATTCAAAACAGGCAAAGATTCGCCAGTCCCCTCGCGCATCGATCACGTGTTCTTAATTGAGTAATGGCCGATGTGACAGCCAGCACTGATTGATCGTACGGCTAAATATGATGCATCGCCCGCTACACGCTGGGTTTTAGTTTTTGTATTCTAAACTCTAGTATTGAATTTGATAATTCAATTAAAATAGGAAGTATGTACGGAGTTTGTAATAGAGTAGGGCCTCTAGAGTATTGCTCTTTTTTATACCACAGGGCTGAAAAACAGCATACGGCTTAGTAGGTGGCGCCAACAGTAAGCATACGGTTTAGTTGTGATGAAAGTCTATAGACTTATAGAGACTTGAGGACACAAAAGTTCTTAGTAAAATACAATCGCTACGAGTCGATCAGAGCACTTTAAATTAAATATTCAATGAGGTGGCAAATTAGATTTGAGAAAAATATACATTTTTAAATAATAAAGACTAAGACAAAATAATAATAATCTATATAGGGACAACCTTTAAACATATTTGACAAATATTGGTACGCGAAGTACTTTTGCGATAACCTTTAAACGTTTTTAATTTATGTCATGTTCATGCATGTATTAGATGTATTGGACTCTGAGACTAACAAACGCTGGAGTATTGAGTGTATAAAGCCTCTGGTATAGCATGTACATATATTCACTAACTATTGCGATATAATTGCAACTGCCTACATACGAGTAAGCATACCGCTACTGGTCGCGGTACATTTGCTTATTTGCGGAACAAACGCTCCCCGCAGTGATGTGGTTCGCATTAGGTACTAATGGACACATTGTTTCTGCGGTATTAGTCAATATAATTAGCCTAAGATCAGTTTACCCTCCAAAATGTTAATCGTCGTTTTATTCTTGTAATTTGCAAGCCTATGAATACATAAATATGAATATGTAGGCTGATATAAACGTTTCGAATGGTAGGAGAAAAGTGACTACTGTCAATCGGTACCTTATCTAGGCGGTATTCGGCTTTCCATAAGTTGAAGTGCAATAATTTTACCTAGCTTGGGGGTTACTATATACTCCGATACGAAGTTTGAATATTCAGACTTTCGACTTTAAGATAAAAGTTTCGACTTCTAAAATCAATAGTTATGAAACTTATCATTCAATCCAAACATAGGCTAAGGTTACGATGTACGATAGAGGATTCGGACATTTCGTAAAGTATTTAAGCAAATTCTTATAGATTTACGTGCCACGTTCGAACATTCGCTGTCTTATCGGAATATAGAGTAACCCCACAGACTGAAAAACTTAATCCTAATTCATTTAAAAGATAAGTCAAACTTCCTTATCTCTGTTTATCCAACAATATTTTCAAGAATAACATTCTTTAATCTTCAGCGGAGCGCTCAAATTTCTTCTCTCAGAATTCAGTTCAGCTTTGCAACACGAGAGTGAAACAAGTCGGTGACGTCACCACAGGTAAGTTTATTTCAGTCGAGAGTATTTTTACAGACTTCATAGTGTCATGTTCTGTTGAACTGTACTTTGTGGCTGTACGTTGGAACGATTCTTGTATTGCGCAAAGGGTTATTGAAATAACTTTCTAGACGTTGATATTTTGATGTATCCTGGAATGTTCGATTCGATTGTATTTAGAAAAAAACAGATGCCAATTAAATGATTTTTTTTTTCGTAAGATACGTAACTTTTGAAAAGTTTTGCCCACACACACTTCACCGAAACTTCGGTCTTTAGAGATCGAGTACGAAAAAGGTGAGTGTGAGATTAATAAGGTTTATTATTGAACCTCTGAAAATCTCACCACACATATACCATTACATTATACCAATATTTTCATTATTAAATATGATAATTAAATTATTAATTCGATACAAGATAACAGTAGGTATAAAATTTTCTAATTTCGCTATTAACAATTTAAGCCACTTCAAGTTCAAATGCCTAGTTTGAAAGTTCAACAACAAATTGTCCCAACGACACTTGACAATGACAAAGCGAGGACAGTACGCGACCGTTCTATTGAACAGATCAAGAGGGCCGAATTAACGCGAAACAAAGGGCGAACTAGCAAAACGTCACAAACTTTCCATCTCAACTCATCGTGGAAGTTACATCGTTACAGAAAACGTGGATAACTCACGAGTAGTCGGGAGGCTGCAAATATTTGATCAAACCGTAGCTTCGTGTCGGGACAAAGGTGCGCGATTGGCCCAATTTGGCCAAGTCACGTGCCAGCCCACGGCGGTGTTCTGTTCCAATCGTTTTCATTATTTTTAAAGAAATATGTGTTAAATTACGTTTTAGTAATTTGAGGGCGTGGGGAGTGATGCTTTAAATCGACATGTGTAAAGGGATATTTTATTCATAGAATGTTTTTTTTTAATACAGGTCTATCTATCAGCCTGTGTATGTCACATTTCAGTGGATATTCTGATTGCACTGCACTCACTATCAAATTCATTGTAGTAGCATAATTCAACCTGTATCCATACATAAATAAAAATAGGAGTCTGCTCTGCAAAAATAATAAAACAAGTTTATCTTGTCTGCATTATGTACGAAGCTTTAAGAGTACACGTTTTGCCTGGCTCCAGGAAAATATAAAAGCTAGACAGACAGATCTCACGCAGCGATTTTTATTGAAACTAACGTACAGCAATAAAGCCGACGTTACGTGGTATTATCAAGTATAATTTAAAGTTTTATCGCTTCCAGTCCAAAGGACTTATTGTTGATTCTTTCCTTTCATTTTTATTGACACCCGAACGCTAATAAAAAATTTACTGACGTTGTTATGACTTGAGCGAAGTTTGATGGCGACGGGATGAGTTATTTGGATATATGGGATTAGGAGATATTTATTGTTTATGCGATACAATTTATGTCAGGGATGGCAAAGGAAGTAGATTTTGTTGAGGAAAATAGGTATGTGCTCTACATGTATTCATTCAAACAAAGAGCTCTCAATTCTAATTATCTTTAATATTGCATATTAGATTTATAGTAAGTATTTGATTCATTAGTTTATAGTAATTAGATCAGATTTATAGTAAGTATTGGATTTTAAAAGTAAAAAAGCAAAAAAAAAATTTAAAGGTATAAATGATGAGACGATCTGCCGGTCGCCAGATGGTAAGCAATACGACTGCTCATGAACAGTAGCAAAACCAAACAACGCCTTGAATTACAAAGCATTGCTTAGCAATCTACTGCGCTTGCCATCCAGAGACATGAGATATTAAGTCTCAATATGTCCAGTAGTTACTCTGGCTACAATATATTCAATCCGAAACACAACAGAGCATTTACACTGCTATTTGACGGGAAATTTACTTTGTGACGAAAACTGTTTATTACTAGCACGATTTAATAACAAATTCAAGTTCCAGCCTTAAGAAAAATATTTTCTACTTAAAACAATAGAACTGAATTAAAAATAATTGCCTGTTTTTCAACAAAGAAAACTTTATAACTGAATTTTGTTGCGTTTCAGTCATTCAGTAATCTGATTTGGCTCGCGCTTTGATCTCAAGACCCCGGTGTGGCTAATCGAGTCTCGAGGAAATAACAGTTTAGTATCTCATTTAGAGTCATCCGTCGGGGAAGACTTCATTATAACCAGCCGGGTTTACGTTAATATTTTCAAAAGTAAAAACGAAAGACTATCGCGGTTCGAATATTTTATGTTGATTTTTAATGTTTTTTTAGCGTTTCAATTATATTGTCAGTTAGTGAAATCATGTAGCATGAATCACAGTCCAGATTCATGATGTCCTAGATTTTATTCCTAGGCTTTCAATTTGAGTGAGTCTTTCGACTTTCAAAATAGCTTTAGATCAGCCTGGGGCATAACCATACCCAAAACGAAAAATGACAACTTACAAATTGGTTGGGCGATCTGATAAAGACTGCAGGAAATTGCTTGATGCAAGCCGCTTTTACCCGTCACTATGAAAGACCTTGTTAATTATCAGTGGACTTCCTGGCTAACGTTTCAGGAAGTCGCTGGATATAGACCGTTTCCAACAGATCGGTGTGGAGACCTCCCCCAAGGATCTCCTATGTTCAATCGTGGACTTCTTGTGACTGAAATGATGATAATGTTGATGGACTTCCAGTGACTGAAGACGATGATGCCGCAAAAGCTAAGACTGGTTATTTCGAACATTATAATATAATTTTGAACCCCTTGATACGTTCACTACAATATTTAAAAATATAAGTAAGTATAGGACAACAAATGACGGCACATACATTTTGTGCAAAATGATTATTATTCAAGGTTTGAACCAAAAACAACAACATTTATAGGAATGTCTGTGAACAATGCTGGTAACAATGAAAATATATGTGGTCTTATAAATTTTCTGGGACAGTCTTAATATATGAAAAGCCGCGGTCTATTTTCCAAGTCGGCGTGGCGTTGAGAAAATGTATCCAATATTTTCTCACCTTTTGTTGGCTGTACTCGTTCTAAAAACAATCGACATTGCCAGTGGTAGGTAACACTTATTTGATATTATTTTATTTAATGATGGCTTGTGTTCATGTCAAAGAACGTTCTAGATTATAATTTTGTGCCCAAGTGTCTGCCTGCAACCACACGTTCAATCTCAGGAAATTATACCAAACTCTTAGTATTTTATTATTCTCTAACAATAAACTCGTATTAAGTTATTACCAATGTAGCAGACACACCTAATAACTTAAACCCTCACCTTTTTCCTAGATGAGGTAAGCATAGGTGCTGCTGAGACACTCACGTTTCGCTTTTTATGTTCATTACCACAATGGGATGGGAGGCGAACCTATCGCCATATTATTAATACATAGGCAAGGGCATAAATTTCTAAATCTGAGCTGATAATGAATAGAGGAACCCAATATCATTTTGCCCGATCCGGGATACAAACCAAGGAATTCATCATTGCAATCGTACCGTAAGACAACTACGCCACCGAAGCAGTGACTGCGGCATCAAGCCAGTGCCGATGTAGCATATGTCGATAGTAACCAAGTGCTATGTTTCGGGTTCAATCTATATTCTATTTTTAGTATATTTGATTTCAACTGGACGAACATGATTATGAATACTTCTTCTGAGAATACTTACACTACGAATCATTAGACGCATTGCATTGCGCATTGAAAAAACCCATATTAGATCGACTATACACATCCCCTACATCGCATATCACGTATAACATACCGTACATGAAACATACCATATGAATTCTTCATCCAAAAGACAGTAGATAATAAATCATTAAAACTAAACCTTATAATCTAAACCTCCTAATGATACCAATAAATCTTTTAGTAATAATATCCACATAACTTGAGAATACAATTGGCCCGCCCGTACTGCAAGTACACCGTTTGGAAGGTACAGTGAGCTAAATTGCTTGCAAATTGATACGTCCCGGGCCTGGTCGGAAACAATTAGAGTTCCTACAGGGGCGACGTAATGACGCTATAATCCCCCGCAACACAATTTCTATTGTTACTTTGATACGTTTTTAGACGTAAAATGTTACGTCGACTAAGCTAAAACTAAATTTTGAAGTGAAATAAATTTCCTATTATAGGGATAGGGGGCGAGGTGTTTTATTTAAATAAGTACTACGTCTTTGATTATTCGCAAAAGGACGATCGCGTTCGTGGCGAGCGAGCGGCGGCCGGCAAACACTAGGCGCCTGCGCACGTCAGCCGTCAGGACCTCCGGGTCGCACACTACTCCTGTCGGGACGCGCGTGCCCGGGCGCTGGGGCGCGGGGTGCGCGGGGACCGCCTGAGGCCCGCGGGGAGTAGGGCTGTAGGGACTCGACGCGTTCCCAAAGAGGTACGCGCTACAGGCTCCCCCTCCATGCCACACGAACGCCCCGTGTGTGGCATGGACCTTGGTCGTCGACCACGACGTCGCGGATGATCAATGGCCTTAGACGTTCCCGTATAGGGCATTAACGCACTAACATGATATTTCCCTTTAGAAACCCCAGCACCGTCAACAACTAAATATGAGGTTGGGCTAATGGTTCGTAGTATGGAAGGTTTTTCATAATCTGGCTGACGAAGAATGGGGCTGGTAGTGAGCCGTTCCTTTAGCTCATCAAAAGCTCGTTGCTCGCTCTCCCCCCATTTCCAGCATCTTCCTTTCTTTGCAGGCGTTACGCGGTATGGTGGACTAGCTATCGGTGCAGCATCGCCGGTATCTATATGATGCACCGCAAACGAAGTTGGTCCTCCCCCTGGACTAAAAATATCCTCATGGATACTCAGGAGTTCAGACAGGTGCTGACGTTCATCTGAGCTCAGATGGGAACCCTCGTCCTCGCGAAGACCCACAGACGAACAAATAACCTGCGGTACGCGGCGAAACTCATAATTAATGGGCTGCGGCTTCCGATCATATTTCATGAACCATACATTACGGTCAAAGTCTAACACCATACCTATGTCATGAATAAAATTCATGCCTAATAAACTATGTGTCGCATTAGGTAACATTATAAAATCTACTACACATGTCCTACCCCGTAAAGTGACATTGACGCTCGCCAACTCAACATACTGCGCACAAACACGACCGTCAGCGTACTTTAATTCAGTAAAAACATTTTTAAATACATGGTTGTTCTTAATTAACAATGATCTTAAACTAATGCTACCTATACTATGTTTCGCGCCGGTGTCAACTAACACTTTGCCTGTAATACCGTACACTTCGATACTGATCACCGGACGCGCGCGAGAATTCACATTAATCGCACTCACTGAAACCGACTGAGACGCACTATCGGTTTTCTCAACTGTTCGCTTTTGTTTACACGTAGGACAGTTCAATCGTATGAAGCCAGGTGCACCGCACCCAAAACACGTAACTGGTCGTCGCTCACCTTCCGGAGCGCTCACCTTACTGGTCTTCTGTCGGGCCAGTCGTTGGCATGCATCTCTTACATGCCCATACTGCTTGCAATAATTACATTGTAGTCGTGAACGAGGTTTAGTCGCTAGGTTCGAATCAGGTCGCTCCGCCACAGGACGAGGCACCACAGCAGAAGTGGAGGGTTTAGCATCCGCAGACACTTGCAGACTCGGTTCATTCAGAATGTCCTCCACGCGGCGCGTTTCTATTAAAAGTTCAGCAAAAGTACTGAAGGTGGAGCGCGGAACCTTTTCACGAATACGCCGATGTAATAAACCATACGTCATGTCCAATTGTATACATTCCGTGAGCGTAAAAGACGGAAGCTGTGCCATTAAAGATCGAATATGGCAGACAAATAAATCTGTCGGTTCATCAATTTGTTGTTCTCTTTCAAATATCAATCTATATAATTTATGTGGCGGCAGTCGCGGTCCAAACGTCTGTTGTAAAGCTTCCAACGCGGCTGGCCAACTCAAGGTCGTATCCTTGACGCCTTGCCACCAAGTAGCCGCCAATCCCGTCAATAGCATTGGAAGTCCTTTGAGCGCCATACTGTCCTCCACACCGACGCACATCTTATAAGTCTCCACTGCGTCGATGAACGCTCTCACGTCGCTTGACTTGCTACCATCAAAACGTGCCGTACATTTGGCAAAATGGCCAGTACTGACATGGCCGGTAAAAGAAGGTGATTGTGTACCTGTATTGCTGTGACTTATCCTATCTATGAGCATCATCAGCTGGTCCGTTGTTAAGACGACTTGCTGCGCGGAAACACTAGCAGGCGGCGGCGCAAACGACGCGTCCTCCCGGGACGCATGTGCGGCCGTAGCGGCGGCGGCACCCAGCGCGGCATTGTCTCGCACAGGCACCGAAACAGGTGCCGAGACAGACGCCGACGCAGCCGTCGAAGTAGATTCCGTAGCCAGTGCCTTCCTAGGCACCGAAGGCGACTCCATCGCCTCGTCTTCCAACAAGCCACCGATCTCAGCGGGGCTCGCAGCACGAGCTCTCGTACTCGGTCGCGGCATTTTACACAAAAGTCCACAGTAATAAGTTATAAAAGTAGGTCCACAATTTTATAGTTCACAAACAACGAAATAACATAAGTACTAAACAGTTCGAAATGTCTAAAACCAAAACACAAATAGTCATAGCATATAAAAACACACTAGTCTATGTACTCGTTTTGTTACGACGCAAAACTTTTCGCCAGTCTTGTTACTACGCAAAACTACTCGCTGCGTAATAACTTAGTAATTACTATTATTACTTTAACAGACATTCAAACACTAATGCACTTTCTGCATAAATATAACTCGAATACTCAAAACAGTTTATCACTATAGTCCTTGTGTATGTACTAAAACTGTTCGAATACATATAAATGTATAAACAATCACTGTCCAAATAATAATAGTCCACGACAACAGAAACGCGTACACAAATCGTCACAAGTTTTCTAAAACGACGTAGTACTCAATTCTCGCAAAAGTCTCTCACTAGGTTCAGGTTTACAACACACCCGTACAAAACCTAGGTATTGAAGTAGTTCTTGCCGAACGTTGGTCGCCAGTTATAGGGATAGGGGGCGAGGTGTTTTATTTAAATAAGTACTACGTCTTTGATTATTCGCAAAAGGACGATCGCGTTCGTGGCGAGCGAGCGGCGGCCGGCAAACACTAGGCGCCTGCGCACGTCAGCCGTCAGGACCTCCGGGTCGCACACTACTCCTGTCGGGACGCGCGTGCCCGGGCGCTGGGGCGCGGGGTGCGCGGGGACCGCCTGAGGCCCGCGGGGAGTAGGGCTGTAGGGACTCGACGCGTTCCCAAAGAGGTACGCGCTACACTATTATCAATGTTAGTTAATGAAAAAAGAGACTTAATAGTTGCTACCCTTTCATTGCCTAATTTCTTGAATCATTTGTTATAATATGTTCCTCTTGAATATTTGTCTCATAGGGCGTTATTGAATCAGATATCAGGTGTTTTCGATATTCATTGAAGTAGTAATTATTTTCCACCAGTGAACTGCTAGCTCAAATGATGTTATAGTATGAAAAGCAATATTTTTTATGAGTAAAATATTTGTTTTAAATGTAAATAACAGAAATGTTTCGCTTTCAACATAGCGAGGATCTTATCAGTTGAAAAGCGATCACTGGCAACCACAATACCTACTAACAGGGGGAATGGTTGGGAAACAAGAAGGGAGAGTAGTAAGGATTCTAAGTACCCTGGTACGTTACAAAAGTGGCTTTTAGTGGAGAGAGAATGCCCTAGAAGGTTCGTTAAAATCGCCTGCAATTGTTTGAGAGACATGGTGCAAGGCAATGCGCTTTTAAATGGCGGCGAGGAAATACTGATATGTGCAAAAATCAATGTCGAAGGTTATCAATCAATCAATAAATAAAGGTCTTTGAAAGAAATGTTCATAATTATCTATTCACTCAGTAGCTTCCTCATATATAACCAACACCAGCAAAAAACGAAACCGCGGAAATATAATAGCCTCCGCAGCATGAATAAACTGAACTTTAAACACGAATTTAAACAGTGGAGCACTAAACGCGACACTAGCCACATTGCGCTCAGCGTATCATGTACACATTAACTGGAAAAATACGAGCACAACCATGAACGAGCGCGCTTCAGTTCTATCAAAACGATCCTTTCCACAGTTTTTTGTGTAGAAAAAAATGTGAAAAGTGAGTGAAAAATGAAAACATCACGAACACGTCCCGCCGCCCCGGCCCGCGGCGCATTGTCACACTACCCTCCTGCCGAGCGGAAAAATGACAATCGACATAGAGTAGATAGCGCAGACGAGTAAATTGTTTAAAGATAATGTTGTCTTTACCTATGAGCTTAATTATGTTTTCTTTACTATGCGTCTTTG